>CM062809.1:1232622793-1233984624 GCA_031772625.1 Pinus tabuliformis | reverse complement strand
ACCATTTTTGTGTTCTTAGCATTCTTTCCTTGTTTCCCACAATTCCCAAAAAGGTGTTGTGTGTTATTGAACATGGTTATTGACCTTTCATGTTCTCCTCTTACTATAAAGGGCTTTGTAACCTGATTGGACTCAAATGTATTAAAAGCCTTCTACCAACTGATCTTATTAAAAGTGTAAGATGTGAGAGCCCTTAGATGAATGTCTCCCACATGTGGGACCGGGTTAAATCCTCTATCTATGCGCAGTAGATAACCATGTATGTAAAACTCACACATCAAATGCTGAGTTGGCAAATCATGGCTCCTCAATATGCGGAGGAATTGTACACCATCCTCTATTTCATAACTGATTTCATTCTTGATACTATCCATGTGGAAGAAAAGAAAATGTTCATGCAAGAATAAAGAATAACAAGAAGCAGGGGAACGACATGCCATCACCTCTTGTGCTAAGTTAAACATATGCTCCTTATCAGCTTTCAATTATGCCACTTTCCCTTCCAATTGCTCCATCTTGAGTTGTTGCTTCGCATGCCTCAACCTCATGACATCTATACGCTCCACATATTCAAAAATGGTTGTGGAGGCTCGTTCCTGAGTTCTTTTTACCTCGCTTTGATACTGTGCTGCAGTGGATTTCCAAGTCTGCACTTCGGCTGTTAGGGCATATTCACGGTCTTCAAACAGTTGCTCGACCGGGTCTGTTTGAGTGGCAGCAGAAGTTGTGGCTATCTGGTCCACCTGAGTCCCTGCTTCAACTACTGTGGCTTGGGACTTTTTGGCCTGCCGCTTGTATTTCTTCACCTGCTTCTGCAATTTATGTACCTATTTTCTCAACTTCCTAACCTCTGTCTTGAGCCACATTGTTTCTCTAAATTGCAGCTGGTATTTTTGTCTGACAGGTAGTCTTCATTGTTCACACAACTCCACCCATTCTTGCTTAACCAAAACCTCTTCAGCTTCTACAACTGGTTCAGCGGGAGGTAAATCCCCCGGGAAAGCTTCTGCTACATCAATTGTTGGGTTTCCTTCTATTTCTTGTTCTCCCTCAATTATTTCTTGTTTTACAACCTTCTCACCTGGCCTTACCATTGGCTCATTCGTCGCGACCACTTCACTTGGTCCCTCCTCTTCTCTTTCAAGCTCCGAGATTCTTGTCATCTAGGCAACATCTATCCCACCCGGTTGTGGTCTTTGTGATGTTTCAGGCTCCTTTTCTCCGAGTTGTCCTTCAAAAGGGTCCTATTGGGAGTCCACATTCAACAATCCTCCAACGCCTCTTCTTCTAGTCGACTCGTCAAATTTCAAAGTAGGGGGAACAGAGATATCTTCCTCTATGGGGGGAACGGGGAACGATACCCTCCCTCGCTCTCTGGAATAGAAGAGAAAAAGGAAAATTGGTAGGGATATTCATGCTGGCCTTCAACAATTATGTTCTGGGTCACGTTCCTTACCTGTACAGTGTTTGGTCCTCATGTTGACGTTGGTTCTTATGGAGCAGCGCCAGCCTCATGCCCTAGTTCTCCTATAACTTCCTCTGTAGTTTCCATGCTTCTCCTAGCTCCCGAGCTCTTCTCATCTTGGTTCATCCTCCTCCATTGGTTCTATGGTCAGGGTGGCCATGACCTCTTCTTCATTTGGGTTGTCTTCCTCCATTGGTTCCATGGTTGCGCTTGCTCTTAAGGAGCAGCCTCTTCTTCAAGTTCTTCAGATCCCATTTCCATCTCCTTTGGCTCCTCTGGTCAACATAGTAATCCCCTTCTCCATATTCTTCCTCCATTGCTTCTGGTTCTTCTTCTCTAGCGGCCATAGCGGCTACTATCTCTTCCTCCATGGAATCCCGAAATAGCTCCCACAGAATTGGAATCCGACTAATTGCATTCATCACCAGTAGCTAGACCAGCCCGTGGTGGGTAATGACTGCCATCACCTGTCGTGACCATTGAGCAGACTGTGCCATTAGCTGAAGACTCCTTAGTAGGAAATAAGGCACATTTAATGAGAAGGCCTCTGCTTGGGGGAATCAAAGGTGAGCTAATATCCAGAGATGATATTTAAACACAGTGGAGTACCTCCCCTTGCAAGTTATATACTTTATTACAAACTCTGCTACCTCTCCCCATGGATGCGATAATGAGTTTCAGTCGTATCCTCGCCCCTTCTGAGCAATGCTTTCTCCTGCCTGCAAAAAGGCTTCAGGAAACTCCGAGAGGGAAGTTCTCCTTGAAAACCATCTCTGTCCATATTGAGGGAGCCCGCTAACTTCTGTAATGGCTTCCTCCGTAACAGGGACTTCTATCCTGCGGACCCGAGAACTTTCTTCTTCCAGATTGAGTGTGAATTCCACCGCAATTGCCTCATTGGACCCCCTCAACCTGTCAAAGTAGACATCCCAACCTGCATTTTCAAAGACCTACCATACTTCCCAACTGTTTCGAACTCTTTTTGTGTCTTCTGGCTCATGCCGCACAGACCGTCCACCCATTTTTGTAGAGGCGAGATCAGCATGGCGAATACAGTAAGCTGGTAGGGGAAAATGACAGGGACCCAAACCATTGGTAACAATAATACGGCATGGTCGCCTCGGGAAAAGGGATGGTAACAGTACTGTTAGGTCTGAATAAATCTCAGATAATGATGGTGAGTTATGGCAGTACAGTTGGATGTTTTGAATGGTTCAATGCGGCATGTTGGGGAAGTGACTGGTTATAACTTTTTGCGTACGAATACAAATTCCAATGCATCGGGTCGTGATTACGAAATCGTCGTAATCTTTTGATTTCCATTTGCATTAGATTTAGTTTGGTGTGAATCATGTGATATGAATGCATTTTTGTTGGTACGTCGTCGTTTATTATGACGGGACCCCCCCCCCCCCCCAAACTTAATTACGGCCGTCCGCAGCACGTATTGGTGTCTTTTGGAATATTTTAATTAAATCTGTAAAAGTCAGCAGAGACGTACCTAGGGACCTACCTTGTGGTGGAGTAACTAAAAAATGACTAATGGAGTAACAGCAACACGGAGTAGCAGCAGTGACGGAGTAACGACATTGGCAAACTAACAGCATCGGCGGAGTAACAACAACGGCAAAGTAACAGCAGCAGTGGAGTAACAGCAGCGGTGGAGTAATAGCATCGGCGGAGTTACAGCATCGCGGAGTAACAGCACCAGTGGAGTAACAGCAGCGGAGTAACAGCATCAGCGGAGTAAGAGCATCGGCGGAGTAACAGCACCAGCGAGTAACAGCACTGGTGGAGTAACAACAGTGGCAGAGTAACAGCGATGGCGGAGTAACAGCAGCAGCGGAGTAATAGCACCGGCGGAGTAACAACAACGGCGGAGTAACAGCACCGTGGAGTAACAACACCAGCAGAGTAACAGCATCGAGTGTTACATTTCTCCTGGCTACATTCCTTTGTTATTCCTGCAAAATAAAAACAAGTAATAACAATGCTTTTTTCTTCTTATATATATATATATATATATATATATATATATATAGATATATATATATATATAGATATATATATATACTATATCTATATCTATCTATATATATATATATATAGATATATATATATATATTATATATATATTTAGAGCAGAGTGAGAGCGTCCTTTATACCAACAACCATTAAACCAGATGAATTAGAAAGATGTTTGACGAAGGCATCTTTAGAGGCTGGACAGTGGTATAGCTTTAGACGATGTCCATTTACTAAGAACGAAGTACGATTCCCATCTATTGTAATTAGTCTAATTGTTCCATTGTCAAACACTACGTCCACTTCATACGGTCCCAATCAACGAGTGCGAAGCTTTCCTTTGAAATCTTTAAACCAGGAGTCGTAAAGTAATGCCCAATCCCCTGCGTGAAACACCTTGCTTTTGATGAATTTATCATGCCATTTCATTCTCTGTTGTTGAACAACAGTAGTTTTCTGTACAGCTACCGATCGAATCTCGTCCAACTCATTGAGTTGTTCCAGTCATTGTTTCTGTGCTTCTCATAATTCTAGGCCTACTACTAAATCTATTCTGAGCGTGCTAATCTCGAATTCTACTGGAAACAAGGGGGATTTCCCATAGACTAACTCAAATGGAGAAAACCTGGTAGTGTTCCACCATGTTGTTCTATACACCCATAAAGCTTCTGGAAGTTTCTGTGACCAGTCCCAGCGATGACTTGCTACTGTTTTTGTCAAGATATTTTCCAATATTTTGTTTGTAATTTCTACCTATCCATTCGCCTAGGGATGATAAGGGGTTGTTACTCTGTGTTTAACCCCGTATTTCTGCATCAGCTTCCCTATCATGTGAGATGTAAACTGCGCCCCTCCATCTGACACAATTTCCCTTGGAGTACCATAACGAGCAAAAACCACTACTTGCTCTGTTTCTCTTGCGACCACTCTGGCTTCTACCCATTTAGTCACATAACCACTATAGACCAAGATGTGAGCTTTCTGATGAGAAGGTGGGTTGAAAGGTCCAATAAAATCGATGACCCATTTCTCGAAAGGTTCAAGGACAATCTAGGGTTGTAGAGGCATTTCATCTACTTTCCCAGGTTGTCCCATCCGTTGGAAACTATCACATCTACAGACATAATCCTGAGCATCACGAAATATGGAAGGTCAATAGTATCCCATCTGCAGCACTTTGTGGCCTATTCTCTTATCTGAAAAATTCCTCCACTGGTCTGTCATGGGAGGCCTTTAATATCTCATAGATGTCATCCTCTGCCACACAACGCTGAATCTGTTGATCAACCCCTGTATGAAAGAGATACCTTGCCATCCATGAATATTGGGTACTATGATGAATAATCTTCCTTGATCCTTATATGACAAAATGACGAGGCACCTTCCCTATAGAAAGATAGTTAGCAATATCTGCATACTGGTGGGCTCCAGTATTGTAGCAATAATGCTACAACTCCATGGGCTTCCTATCTCTAATTTTATCAACCCGGTAGTTCGTACAAACTTGGAAGCGACGGTGCTGTATGCACAAGTACTAGCTCTTGCCGCAGCTGTCACTTGGTCAGCTGGCACAAGTCCGCTAGGAGCTTAAGCCAACTTCTATGAGCTCTTAGAAGAAGCTTTTTAACTGATGGACGAAAGCTAACTCAAAGGAAGCTAATCTACTTGCAAAAAGAAACTGAAAGCCAAAAAGAAACACAAACCCTAGCAAACCCTAATTCTACCAGCTAGTCCTACTGATGTAAAGGAGAGCATGCAAACTACTGAAAGAGATGCCATTACTTCTAAGAAGGTAAAATGCATGTGTCTAAGTTATTACTATCTGAAGAAAACATATTTTTGTATTTTTGCTTAAGTTGTTGAAATTATCATGCATGTGCTTCTAACTAGTTTTCCACTGTGCAGGGATGGATCAAGGGATGAAATGCTTTGGGAAAGGTTGGGATGGTACAGAGGGGGTCTAAGGGATCCCTAACATTCTTTCTGAGAGTTTCACAAAGTCTGGATGACATGCAACCGTGTTTATGAACTTCTACAGGAAGTCTGCAGGGGTTTCTACAGGATGTTCTGTAATTCTTCTACAGGATGTTTCGAAATGGGATCTTTGAGAATGGATGGTTGATGGAAGATGCATGGATGGTTATGGAGGTAGGATGGGGGTCTGAAGTGATCCAGGAACTGATGGATGGAGTGGTGAGATGATGTGGAAGGCTGACTTGCATCAACGAAGGTGTAGGCAATGGAAAAGCAAGAAGGTAGGGTTTTGTGGCAAAAGAGCAGATGGGAGATGAGGAAACAGACTTGGTGATAGAGGAGCTGATCTGGACGAGGCTCAGATGAACGAGGAGGTGATGAAGGTGATAGAGATGCCCTGCACAATGCTCATTCAAACGAATCAATGAATCCTTGCAAACAAACCAAGTCCTAGCTAACTTAATCCAACTGTCAATGAAATGAATAAACAACAGCTTTGTTTGGAAAGAGAACCATGTACATCACGTGAGTAAGAACATTCAAAAAGATCTAAATGCATGACAAACTCCTACCAATCGATTCTAACCATAAAAATCTACTTTAACCATCACAAACAACCAAAATAACAAAGCAAGATCTAAGAGCAGATTTCATTTTAAGAACGCAGCAAACACATAAAGATAAACAAGGGAGGTACTGAGCGCTTGAGATGGGCCCAACCCCAAGAGCTACAACCCCCCAAGAGAGATTTAGAGCTGGTACAAAGCTGGATTCATCTTTATTAATCAAGAATGAAGAGTTACATCAAAACTGTCCACAAGGAGAGCTTGAAAATGAGCTGACAGCAAAACTAATCTATGGCCTAAAAATCGAACTACAAAATGACTACAACAAGACAATGAAATGACTAACTATTGGCTACAAAAATTACTAACCACTAGCTAACCCCAAAGTGACTAACTGAAATGAGGTCTTAAGCCCTCTTATTTATACAATTTGAGGACCCAACAGTCCTCCTAAAATCTAGGGACTTGGCTGCCCAAGACTTGGAGTTAACAGCAGTCCTACTTGACTTGCTTGGCTGCTGCCCTTGTGCTGATTGATTCGGTGGCCCTTGAACTCCGAGCTGATGGTGGATAATTCGAGGTAAGGTCCCATAAATGAAGGGGACACCTTCCTACAAATCCTCTAGCTTGTTCTCCCACGAATTTGGCTGCCAAGTGCTCATTAAGACCTTCAATTTTGTCTCCAAGTTGACCAAAAAGGCTACACAAAGCACCCATTAGACTTGTTGGCATAATGACTAACCAAATTCACTCTATTAACATAAAAATAATCAAAAACATGTAATAAACAAATGAGAATGGTGGACTAAGCCAAATTAGGAGGTTGAATGAGCCCAAATATTTGTCCATTTTTGGGGCTCATCATCACCCCCCTACTGAAAGTGTTGCTCATCCTCTGAGCAACCAAATCTCTCCCCTCGTCTTTGATGGCCCTGGTGGCTTCCTTGGCTGGCATCTCGGCCGATTTCTCCTTTGGCTTCCCTCTTTTCAAACTTTCCTGTAGAAACTGTTCGCTGGCTTCCTGTAGAAACAGTCCTCTATTTTCCTGTAGAACAGTCTGCTAACTTCCTGTAGAACCAATTTCACTCATTTTACTTGCTTGGCTGGGGGTGCCTTCTCCTTGAACTGCGCTGCCTGGAAGCTGACGAATCCAACACAAATGGCAAGTCTAATGTAGTATAAAAGCACACACGTACAATGAACTGCCCGAGAATAGATATTGCATGCCAAAGCTGGATGGGGAGAAGTGTTTCCAGGCCTTTAACTGAATCGAATGGCATTCTTAATCTTGGATTTGAACTCTGCTAAGAATTGATAACAGAAGCAGAACAGAACATAAGATAGATCAAGGGCAAAGAAAATATGACTTGCTCACATATCACTGCTATGAATCAGCATTTCCCTTCAATCTGAAATTGCTTCCAAACAGGCCAAAAATGAGAATTCCCAAGTTTTGTTTCAAGCTGTTGATAAACCAGTAGTGGAGCAAAACTTCATACCGAATCATACTTTTAAGAATTCTTTCACATGGAATAATGTGGCTTTTTCAAAAGACCTTGTGAACCCCTTGGAAAGTATTGAAATACACAAATCTAACCAGAACAACACCAGAACTTCCCCGTTTGTTTCATGGTAGATTCACTTTTTGCTTCATGCAAAATCATTGTTTTTCCATTGGTTAACCTTGATTCACGTTTCTGTTCCTGACATGACAATACTTTCCGACTGCGGCAGCTTTCTTTTCTTCATTTTGAAGATGTTGAAATAAGTTTTGCTAACCATTTCATATATTTTTCTCCAAGATGTTCTGCTAATTTTCTTTTATCTCCATCTTGAGACAAGACAAACAACAGTTCCACAGCATGAGCTCACATTTCAGAGTATGTAACTTCACAAAAAGGGAAGCAATACCTGAATTTGAATACACTTCGAGTGAATCATGTTGCAAGTGCAAGTTGACCAACAGCTGAGCGCTCAGATTTCTGCGTGATTTTTGGAGTGAGGTGGCACATACGTGTGCTGGCTTATGCGACTGTTTTGCAATCATGAACTGCAGTGGTCACTATTTGTTCTCTACTTGAAATCTCATCGATTCAGTTGCACTGGAGTTAGACTGCCCATACTGTCCGTTTTTTGACTTTCACGTGCATGGCTGACCCATGCATGCTGCGTGACTTGCTAGAGAACTGGACATCAAGTGAACCTTCCTAAATTCGTGGCTTAATTCCATCACTCCATTCGTTCATGCAGTTCTTGAATTAGATTCATGCAATAGAGGAATAGGTTTTGTCACGTACCTGAAGCCAAACGGCTGCTTGTGAAGCTTCTTGCTGCTGCATGCTCTGATTCTGCTGCTGTATGCTTGGATCCTTTGATTGCAGGAGGCTTGGCTAATTATTTTTGATTTATTTTCCTTGTGCAGGTGTCCTCTGGCCGGATCTGAGCTGCATGCAATCGTTTCCACGTTCAACTCTGCCCGTTCAAGCTGTTGCTGTTGCATGGTCACAAAACCAGAACTTCTTTTTGCCATTTCTCCCAAACGGTAGATCGGATTGATCTGAAACTCGGTGAGCATGTTCCTATCATCATTATGCATCTCCCATAGCAAAATCGTGATCAATGGATGCACGGATTTTGAGAAAAATGGAAAATGGCTGAAGATTTCAGAGCTCGATTTCTCGAAAACCGTGCATCGGAATCGGCTGAAACTGCTTGGGTAGGTTACTATCACCCATGTGTTGGAAATAATACTGAGAGGGGGGGGTGAATCGGTATTATCAGATCAGATAAAACTTTTCAATTTCATACTCAGATTCATATACGCTACTTCAGTTAAGTGAACCCGCGTGTACACGCTACTGTGTCTAAAGCAACTAGCGTATATCCAGAGATCTTATGATTTAGTTAACTTATCTTCAGTAAATGCATCAGAACATTATTAACCATTTTAACAGTAAACAGGTGCAGTATAACAGAACAGATCATCACAAAAAAGCCACACACATGAACACCATGATATAAGGTGGAAACCCAATGTGGGTGAAAACCACCTGCTGCAATTTGTTTCTATCTTCCTTTAATAAGAAACTTCTTTTACAATGTACTGGTGCAGTCCTTTACCAGCACGCAGGCTACAACCTGCAGAGGGCTACAACCCTCTTAGCTCTTGTACTAGTCGATCCATTTACTAGTACGTAGGTGCCAACCCTACAGAAGGCTACAACCTTCACTCGTTTTCCAGCTGCTCCTGGAAGGGAGCTACAACCCCTTGGCTCTTGTACTGGCTGATATGTTTACCAGTACGTAGGTGCCGGCCTACGATCTTCCCGGGACCACGTTTCATACATTTTCATACTGGATCCATGAAACAATCACCATTGTAGTACAACCTGCATCATCAATCTCTGAATCACCCAATACTGAATCACTGAAACCCTGTCAAGAACACAGACAACATAACAACAACCAGATCCAACTCCATATTCATACTTCACATTGTATACGCTACTTTGACGAGCCCAACCTGCGTGTATACGCTCTTTTACCAAAGACAACCCGCGTATAGATCTGTAAATTCAACCTTAAAACTCTGCAGCTATATCAGACATCAAAACATACCCAGATCATAACAATAAACATGCGTCAATAGATCTAGTCTATTCACAGTCAAACCATATGAAGATAGTTTTTCCAAGCCTTGAGATCGCGTTCCATCCTTCATCATCCTCCACATGAGTGAAACCTTGGTTCAGATCACCAACTCATAACCAGCACTTGGATCTCACACTTCCTCAGATCTTCATCACTCACACACTCTTTCACTACTTCTGGCCTAATGATCTTCTCCTTATATAGGCTTAGGCCCTTCACAATACCACGGTCCAAAACCATAGTAACACAATACCATCAGCTTCAAAACTAGGGATCAACACGTTCGTCGAGACATCAAGGTCCAAAACCATAGGCACAACTTCCAAGGAATAACCGCCGTGGACCAAAGATAAGTTTTCCACATACATGCGCTTTTACTGAAGCCAACCAGCGTGTACACGCGACTTGATATATAGAGAACCTGCGTATACGCGACTTGGTATATAGTGAACCTGCTTGTATACGCGACTTGGGCTTAACGAACCTGCGTGTATCAAACTTTCTTGTCATGCTGTACTAAGATCTGTCCTCTGATTAAGTTGCCATCACCTGTACCAACCTCTGAGCACCTGTACCAACCTCTGAGTGAGTTTCCATCAAGGACAACACTTCAATCATAATGCCAACACCATGTGCATCTCCCCATGAAACAGGTTTTAAAACGGATGCACGGATATGGAGAAAATGCAAAAATGGCTGATGGTGATGGAGGCTGATTTCTTGGAAACCGTGCACCGGAATTGCATGAAACTGCTCAGGCATGTTGTCATCAGCCTTGTACAATTCCCCATAAAACGGTTTGTCAAATGGATGCATGGTTTTCAAGTTATGGCAAAAACAAATTCTGCTCTATGTGTTTTTGCTTCAAGGCACTTTGCATTTTGGTTGCATGGGATGACAAAATGAATTTTGGTTGTGATGCAGGTATAGAGATGATGGAGGAGGAGTTGGAAGACTGCATGAGGACTTCTGAACCCTTGAGGAAGCTACCATGTTCACCAAACCACTTTTTGAAATGCATGCCTAGTTTCCCACAATTTCTACAGGAAGTTCCTGTAGAAGCACAATGAGAAGCACAAGGAGGTGAAAAAATGATGGATGAAGGCAAGGGATGGACACACAAGTGCTTGTAGGCCTAATCAACAGATTCCCACCATCAGATTCACTTTTGAAATTGGATTTGGCTCGTCCAAAGGTTCTACAGGATGTTTCCTGTAGAAATACAGAGCTTCCTGTAGAAGGCACAAGAAAGAGTCCTTTGACCTTGATTTGAGTGCTCCTCCTGTCATGAAACGTCCTTCTTTAACCTGCAATGTCATTGCTGCAACATGAACTTATTCAATGGAGATTAGCTTTATTTTTCTTTTTCTTTTTTTCTCTTTTTTTTTTTTTGAAAAACAACTAGGGCGCCTCATGGAGGTTTTCACCCTAATTGCCTGCCTTGGGCGCCTCCAAGGGAGGTTTTCACCCAAAGATCTTATTCTCTTTTCTCTTTTTTCCCAACCCATTGACCGCCTCATGGAGGTTTTCAATCAATGAGCCAATCTAAGGCGCCTCCGAGGAGGTTTTCACCTTAGATTTCTATTTGCCTTTTTTCATTTTTTTTCTTTTTTCTTTTTTTTTCTCTTTTTTCTTTTTTCTTTTTTTTTCTACCCTACCCTACTTGAAAAGAAAAATCATTTTCAAGTATAAGAATACTTCCAATGGAGCCATGTGCACATCGAGATTAGAGAAAAAATGATGTGAAGGCTCGCAATGCATGCTTTGATAGGTATCCAGATCTCAGAGACAAAGTGATCTGACTTTGAAAGTACAAAACATAGCTGAGGAGGAGAGTACTGCGGCAACTTAGTGACCTTCTGAAACCATATCTCAATATAGCTTTGATATCCTTGGTCATCTTGCTGATTTGGATCATTCTTCATGTCACCTTCTATCATGACCTTCTGATCTTCCTCTTTTTGTTGATCTTTCTCTTGAGTACATGGAGGATTTGATGATAACCATGAGGGAACTCTCTCGATCTCTGATTTAGATCTCTTCTCTTCATCAAGTGCAGCCCATGGTTCCTTGATCTCCTCTTTGGAATCTTCTTTTTCTTTTGGTCCTTCAATGTTGTCAATATAATCTCTGCTTTGCAACACTCTTCCTGAGCTTTGGTGAAGATCATTGGGCTCAAGAGGAGTTGTTTGGATATGATGTGCCTCAGATTTGCAATGGGGTTGAGCTGCTCCATGGTATGGTTTTGGAAATGGTGGTACGGGTAGCTGAGTGGAGGTGTGAAATTGAGATGGAGATGGATGGCATTGTGGTTGGGTAGGCATTTGGGGTTGCCTTGGTGGAGGAGGAGGCGATGGTTGTGGATGAGCAGGTGGTGGAGGAAAATGAGCGGGATGAGAGTTGTACTGGGGCCTCCACTCCTGATAAGGTGCATTCCACTGAGGCTGTGGCTGAGAATAAGAGTGAAATGAATGAGCAACTGGTTGGGCATAATATGGATCTGTGAAGGAACAAGGAGAATATGACCAAGGAGGAGGTGTAGACCAGGAAGGATGAGCAGGGGGACCCCAAGAAGGCATGAAAGTGGCTTGATAAGGGTCATAATAGGTCTCGGGTGTCCCTTGCAGTTCCTGTTGGTAAGATCTAGGTCCATGCGGCCAACTTTGGTTCATGTAATAGAGTGATTCAGTGGCTCCCTTGGCTCCTTGATATGCAGCTTTGATTCTGGGTAAGGAAGGGCACTGATCTGTAGGATGGTATTCTTCACAGATGAAACACACTTCTAGGGAGTGCATTGGACATTCGTTCCTAGGATGCTTTCTAGTGCACCTAGGACAAAAAATGGCCAAAGCCCTCTTGGCTTCTTCTTGCTTCTTTCGGATCCGCAAGGTATCCAGTTGCATGGCAAGAAACTGCCTCATATCACTCTTGAAATCTTCGATCTGATTTTCAAATTCGTCTTTGGACAAGATGTTGCTCCCAACATTTCTACTTGTAGCCATTTGCTCCAGAGGAATGTTTTCTTCTTCTTCTCCCCTAGAGGTTCTTCAAATATGCCTTGATGTCCACCCAGGGGTTCTTCAATCACAGCCATCGAAGAAGAGAGAATCTTGGCTGTGTGAAGCAGTGGGGGTGTTGTGCAATCATTTTTCTAACTTATCTCTACTCCTACAAGGCATGAAATGAAATCTTTTTGGTTGATTTTTGGTTTTTTCTACTTCTACTTGCAAAACTGAAATAGATTGAACTGCAACTAACTATCTTGCTAAAATGAAAATGCGGAATTGAAATGAAAGCAAGAAAGGACTAATCTATTTTGCTCAAATGAAATTGCAGGAATGGAAATGCTAGTCTACGCTTGCAGAATTGAAACACTAATTTACGCTTGCAGAAATGAAATTGCGGAATTGAAAGGCTAATCTATGAAAGCAGGAAATGCTAATCTATGAAAGCAGGAAATGCTAATCTATGAAAGCAGGAAATGTCTATGCTACTTTTGCAGAATGGAAATGAAATAAACTACTTAGCAGAAGATTGTAGTGGAAAATAGAAGAAAAGCGACAATCACCAATACTCTGACGCTTCCCCGGCAACGACGCCAAAAAGATGGTGGGCTCCAGTATTGTAGCAATAATGCTACAACTCCTGGGGCTTCCTATCTCTAATTTTATCAACCCGGTAGTTCGTACAAACTTGGAAGCGACGGTGTTGTATGCACAAGTACTAGCTCTTGCCGCAGCTGTCACTTGGTCAGCTGGCACAAGTCCGCTAGGAGCTTAAGCCAACTTCTATGAGCTCTTAGAAGAAGCTTTTTAACTGATGGACGAAAGCTAACTCAAAGGAAGCTAATCTACTTGCAGAAAGAAACTGAAAGCCAAAAAGAAACACAAACCCTAGCAAACCCTAATTCTACCAGCTAGTCCTACTGATGCAAAGGAGAGCATGCAAACTACTGAAAGAGATGCCATTACTTCTAAGAAGGTAAAATGCATGTGTCTAAGTTATTACTATCTGAAGAAAACATATTTTTGTATTTTTGCTTAAGTTGTTGAAATTATCATGCATGTGCTTCTAACTAGTTTTCCACTGTGCAGGGATGGATCAAGGGATGAAATGCTTTGGGAAAGGTTGGGATGGTACAGAGGGGGTCTAAGGGATCCCTAACATTCTTTCTGAGAGTTTCACAAAGTCTGGATGACATGCAACCGTGTTTATGAACTTCTACAGGAAGTCTGCAGGGGTTTCTACATGATGTTCTGCAATTCTTCTACAGGATGTTTCGAAATGGGATCTTTGAGAATGGATGGTTGATGGAAGATGCATGGATGGTTATGGAGGTAGGATGGGGGTCTGAAGTGACCCAGGAACTGATGGATGGAGTGGTGAGATGATGTGGAAGGCTGACTTGCATCAACGAAGGTGTAGGCAATGGAAAAGCAAGAAGGTAGGGTTTCGTGGCAAAAGAGCAGATGGGAGATGAGGAAACAGACTTGGTGATGGAGGAGCTGATCTGGACGAGGCTCAGATGAACGAGGAGGTGATGAAGGTGATAGAGATGCCCTGCACAATGCTCATTCAAACGAATCAATGAATCCTTGCAAACAAACCAAGTCCTAGCTAACTTAATCCAACTGTCAATGAAATGAATAAACAGCAGCTTTGTTTGGAAAGAGAACCATGTACATCACGTGAGTAAGAACATTCAAAAAGATCTAAATGCATGACAGACTCCTACCAATCGATTCTAACCATAAAAAGCTACTTTAACCATCACAAACAACCAAAATAACAAAGCAAGATCTAAGAGCAGATTTCATTTTAAGAACGCAGCAAACACATAAAGATAAACAAGGGAGGTACTGAGCGCTTGAGATGGGCCCAACCCCAAGAGCTACAACCCCCCAAGAGAGATTTAGAGCTGGTGCAAAGCTGGATTCATCTTTATTAATCAAGAATGAAGAGTTACATCAAAACTGTCCACAAGGAGAACTTGAAAATGAGCTGACAGCAAAACTAATCTATGGCCTAAAAATCGAACTACAAAATGACTACAACAAGACTATGAAATGACTAACTATTGGCTACAAAAATTACTAACCACTAGCTAACCCCAAAGTGACTAACTGAAATGAGGTCTTAAGCCCTCTTATTTATACAATTTGAGGACCCAACAGTCCTCCTAAAATCTAGGGACTTGGCTGCCCAAGACTTGGAGTTAACAGCAGTCCTACTTGACTTGCTTGGCTGCCCTTGTGCTGATTGATTCGGTGGCCCTTGAACTCCGAGCTGATGGTGGAGAATTCGAGGTAAGGGCCCATAAATGAAGGGGACACCTTCCTACAAATCCTCTAGCTTGTTCTCCCACGAATTTCGCTGCCAAGTGCTCATTAAGACCTTCAATTTTGTCTCCAAGTTGACCAAAAAGGCCACACAAAGCACCCATTAGACTTGTTGGCATAATGACTAACCAAATTCACTCTATTAACATAAAAATAATCAAAAACATGCAATAAACAAATGAGAATGGTGGACTAAGCCAAATTAGGAGGTTGAATGAGCCCAAATATTTGTCCATTTTTGGGGCTCATCACATACCACGGAGTGTTAGCAGAAACTGCAAAAAGATGTTCATATCAAAAATTATCTTCAATGGATGTATTCTTACCATCATTTTCTATCCTATATAGGAAATCAGCAACCACAATGTCCTTCCCTAGTTTATCTACTATAGTAATGTCAAATTCTTGTAGTAGCAAAAGCCATCTTGTAATGCGACAAGGGGTAACAAGTTTATTCATCAAATACCTGATAGCTGCATGATCATTATGTACAAAGGTAGGATACCCAGTAATGTAATGTCGGAATTTGTTGATGGCGTAGATGACAGCAAGGAACTCTTTTTCAGTCACTGTGTAATTTAATTCTGCAGGGACCAAATTCTTACTAACATAGTAAACTGCATAGGTACCCTTTCCTCTTGTTATCCCAATACTGCACCAACCGTTGTCTGGGAAGAATCCGTGTGAATATGGAATGGTAATGCCCAGTCTGGCCCTCTAAGGATCGGAGCACTACAGACCAATTCCTTGATTTTCGCTAAGGCTACATCACAGTCATTTTTCCACACAAAATATTCATCTTTTTTCAGCAATTGAAAAAGTGGATGTGCTACTTTAGCAAAATTTTCTATAAAGCGAACCAATAAAGATGTGTACCTGCGTGGGTGTTTTGGGTATCAAAAAGTGCAGAATTACCTTTATTTTAGCTAGGTCCATCCAAATTCCTTCAGCCGAAAGCAAATGTCCCAGAGCAATTCCTTCATTCATCATCATATGGAACTTTACCGTACTTAAGGAGACATGCACCTGTATGCACCTTTCAAGAACTTTCTCTAAATTTCTCAACCCTTCTACGAATGAATCCTCATATGGAGTAAAGTCATCCATGTAAATTTCAACACTATCGTCCACCAAATCAGAGAAGATCCCCAAAATTTCCCTCTGGAACGTTGTAGGTGCATTACACAGGCCAAAAGGAAGGACCCGATATGCGAATGTTCCCCAGGGGAATGTGAAAGTAGTTTTGTCCTGATCTTCAGGAGCTATTTGGATCTAGTTATACCCACTAAATCTGTCTAGGAAGGAGAAAAACTTTTTTCCAGCCAATGTGTCTAGAACTTGGTCAATAAATGGTAAAGGAAAATGGTCTTTCTGCATTGCCTTATTTAATTCTCTATAATCCATGCATATCCACCATTTACCATTTTTCTTAGGGACCATTACTAATGGAGAAACCCATTGGCTGTCTGAAATGGGGTAAATAAAACCTACGTCCAGTAATTTTTGAAGTTCTTCTTTAACAACATTTTTCAATGCAGGGTTCATCCTTCTCTGAGGTTGTCTCATAGGACAATAATCTTCCTTAATATATATATATATGGTGGGTACATAAATTAGTAGGAATCCCCTTCATGTCTGAGTAATCCCAGGTGAAGGCTTCTTTATGTTTCTGAAGGACATCTAAAAGTTGTTTCTTCTGGGATTCTGATAGGTTTGGGTTAATGTTCAGGGTCTTTCCTGGTTCTAATTCCACTAGGATACTTCCATGGGGTGCAACTATGGGTAGCTCCTCAGATCCCTCTATTGTTTCAATAGTTTCCTGTGTTTCACAGCTTAAGATGGATTCTAGGATTTATTGATTTGGTTCTGAAACAGAGAAAGGATCATTCATAAAGGAGGTGATTGCATCATCCTCTGATTCCATTTTTAACTGGAGGGCCTGTCCAATAGTAAGGACTGGTCTTAATTCCTCATTTTCCGATTCAGGTTCCTTCCTGGATAAGATTTTCTTGCTACCTGCTGGTTTTGTGGATGGGTTTGGTTCTGCAGGTGGGTATAACACTAAATTCTTAGTGTTGTGCCCATTTGAAATGACCATGTGCCCTGATCTACAGTAGCCAACCATGGCCTACCTAAAATCAGGGGATGGTCGCCGACCGAAGATTGTGTGTGTAATACTAGGAAATCTATGGGATAGTGCCATGAATCCACCGAAATTGTTACATCTTCTAACTTTCCTACTGGTTTTACTATAGATCGATCTGCCAGTTCTAACATTGTAGGTGTGTGCTTCAAGTTACGAAGACCTAATGTATGCATGGTTTCAGTGGTGATAACATTGATGGTAGCACCCAGATCTACCAACACATTTGGAATTTCTATCCCATTAATTTGCACTGTCAGAATTGGGTTCCCTAGATCTCCATACTTTATAGGCATTGACTTTCCCATCATAAAATCTGATAATTTTCCCATGACGTGAATAGTAAGGGGGTCTTTGGATTTCTTTGTTGGCTTCTTTGAACAGTATTCCCTAAGAGTCTTTGCATATATCGGTACATCCTTCATAGCTTGTAATAGGGGAATTTTGACAAATAAATTCTGTAATTCACCTAATAAGTCGAATTCAGCCTGAGGGCTTGATTTACTCAAAGTCAGTCTTTCTGGATAGGGTGGTTCAGCTTGATGTTGTTTTGCAGGAGGCGCCTGATTTCTACTAATTTGTTTTGGTTCCTTGTTAATTAATTCTGATTCTTTACCCTCACTATCAAGTTGTTCAATGATAACTGGTGGAGGTTGAGCATCGACTATCCGCCCTAATCGTAAATTCATTTCATACAATTCTGCGGTGGAAATGCTATATGAAGGTAGGTTGAGAGTGTCGGTTTGATGAACTCCTTTATTATTAGGATTCGGGTTAGGTTGGATGGGAAGTTGGGGACGAATAGGTTGACTACTAGGAGGCACATTAGAGGGCAGTTGGAGTTGTTGTTGTGGCATCGGCTGAGGAAACTGCCCAGGAGAAGGTCCTCACCAAGTTGGAGCCCATGGGGAGCTCAAACCAGCTTGAGGGCTCCACTACTGCCAAGGTGAAAACTGGTATTGTGGCCACATGGGTGGATAGGGCATGGACTAAGGATTCATATTGAAATTACTAAAATATTGAGATGGGTCTGAGTACATACCTTGATTTCCCATTGGTGGTCGAGGCTGCCATGGATTTTTAGACCCCATGAGGTACAGCTGCTCCATGTCTTCTCCTGTCCCTTGAAACACTGCTTTCAGGCCTGGCAAGGAGGGGCATGAGCTTGTTGCATGATTTAATTCATAGATTGTGCATTCCTCTATGGAGTTCAATGGACATTCCCTCTCTGGATGCTTCTTTCTACACTTTGGGCAGAATATAGCCATGGTCCTGTCCAATTCCAGCTGCTTCTGTTTCACTTGTAGCGTGTCCATCTATGCCGACAGAGTACTCAGGATATCAGTTCTCAAGTTGTCCAGCAGGTTTCTAATTTCTGCCTTCGTAACACCCCCGCCAGATACCCTTGCTGAGTGAATCCCTTGTTTGTTTCTTGTGAGTCCCCTCGAGCACTGGATGCATAGTTCACAGATAGCATCAAAACTTTCCTTCAATATATCTCCCTTTCCTACAATGTTCAACTATTCCAAAGAGTCATCACGAAAAGCCCAGAGGAGGATAATTTTCAAAATATCCCTATCCAGGTCGGAGTGACCTGACCTCTGCAATGTGTACTTAAATCGTTCCACACAGTCTTCCATGCTCTCATCTTCTTTTTGTGTGAACTTAAAAAGTTCCTCTTTGATGTTCCAGGATTTTCAATAATCCTGGTATTTTTCCAGGAAAGTTGTTCGCATATCATCCCATGTGGAAATAGACCTTCCTCCAAGGCCCATAAACCATGGTAGAGCTGTCCCTTTTAGTCTGGCAGGAAATTTTTAACTTCTGGGCGTCTGTCATGTAGTCATACCCCCGGCACACTATGTCAAACTCGAACAAAAACATGTCGGGGTGTTCTGAAATAAGCCCATGAAAGCTTGGTAAGGTTGCTAATGGAATGGGCTTCGTGGGAGCACCAGCCTCTAGATCCCTGACGGGGAAATCGATAGTGGAGGTTGTAGGTGCCATAAATATCCTCCAATAACGACTGGGTATTTCAACACACTTTATAGAAGATGGTTGAGGGTTCCTTACCACTCAGGTTTCAGTCACTTTGACGGCACTTCCCCACTCCCTTGGTGATGCGAATGCCCCTACAATTCCTTCTCCTGCATCCTGATGACTTGATCCCTCGGATACGACCTCCTTTCCCTTGCTGGAGTGGCCTGACCCTATCAATGTTTTGCTTGCAACCTCTTCCCTTTCTATTATCAACGTAGGGTTCCGTTGGTCAGGTATACTGCTGGATGTCTCCTCAACTGTTGGAAAAGGCTGTTGTGTCAAATCGCCCAAGAATACTGTGGACGGCACTTGTTGATCTACCGATTTTCCCTCAGATTTTGTCCTCCGCGCACCCGGTCTCACAGCTGCGTGAGAGGATGCTTTTGATTTATCTTTTGCTATAATTTGTTGGATGTAAGTCTTTCTTCCCAAGTCTCATCCTCCCCTCTTTGGGGCCCTCCCTCTACCCCTCTTATTTAGTTCTTTTTTCATACAAATATTGATATGATAGAAGGTCTTGTTGTCGACTTACAATGCTCTAGACTTGAAGTAAGGTGTGAGAAGACCATTCCTTCCCCAAGACAAAAGAGCTTATGAAAAGAGAGACAACTAATAGAAAAGAAACAATAATCTAAGGTTTAGGGCCTGGAGCAAGGCATCAAAGGACTCCTCCCTCCCCAGGAAAAGAAACAGAAACAAAAACACACCTCTGAGAATACCTAATACTTCCAGATCTAAAATAGGGCGTCAAAGACTCCTCCCTTCCCAGGGTAAAAGCTAGGGTTTCCTGAAATTAAACCACAAAAGGGTTTGAAAAATAAATCTAACTCAGGGCCTGGAGTAGGGCATCAAAAGACTCCTCCCTCCCCAGGACAAGAGGTCGGCCCTATGCAAACAGGAAAGCAAATAAAAACAAGCAAAAAGAAACAGCTACACTTAGGACCTGGAGCAAAGTTAGAAAACTCGTTCTCTCCCCAGGAAAAGAGATTGACCCTCTGGTTGGTCTGGATCATGTCTTGCACCTTATTAGCCTCCCCGGCAACAGCACCAAAATGTTGGGGTCCAAGTATGAACAATCTATTCACCATTTTTCCTACATTAATTTATCAATCCGGGTCTGTATCCTTTTCAAGGCAACACGCAAAGTATATGTAGAGGCAAGGTTACCATCCATCACTGACCAAGGGTTCATGATTAATACTCAAAGCATTGCCGTAAAACTGAAATTAACTGCAGTACTCAAGAAAATAAATTATAAGAAATAACAATCTACAACAGCAACCATAAAATGATAAAGGACACACAACAGGAACTACACAACACCTGATCAGAAGGGCAGGCCCAGCTCTCTGATCAGGGCTGCGTTAATCACAGCGAAGAGTGGAGCATCAAAAGGAGTGGTGTATTATTAACTAGAAGAAAACTATTACAATATCGATGGGGAGCCTCTCCTCCCTCTCTCCAGGACTAACCTGTCTTTTATACAAAGCAAAGGAGAACAACATCCTTCCCCAAAACCTGGTAACCATATACCCAAAAATATACATCGGTTTAGAACGGCACCAACACCGGATGAACAAGATCAGAGAATGGTCCAAGAATGGTTCAAGGACATCTGCGACTCCGGCTACACAGCTTCCTTATGGCTGGTCATTGCTGTGAATCATGGATCTGCTACGGGATGCTGAAAGATCGGTACATGTTCTCCGGAAGTTGCGGTCAAACATGCGTTTTAGTGTTGTGAATAGGCAAAACCCCGCGACTTTACTTCATTAATAAAATATTCCAATAGACAGGAAAGGGGTAATTACCTTGCGGATTTAGCATAGTAAATATAGATGAATAAGTGCAAAAAGGACAAAAAGAGGGATGGAAAGGCAGCAGAAAGAAAGCCCGATTTGGTGCCCAACAATATATATATATATATATATATATATATATATATATATATATATATATATATATATATATATATATATATTCTCGTTTGTAGTTTACTATTTAATAGTTTTTCTTTAACGTTCAATTTTAAATAGAATATTTATTTTCTATTTGTTATAATTAACCGTTATAATTTTTTTATTTATATATCTATAGTATTTATTAACGTAATTAGGTCAGAACATTCAAGTCTTGAGGGTGAACCACACTAAGTTATATATATATATATATATATATATATATATATTCTCGTTTCTAGTTTACTATTTAATAGTTTTTCTTTAACGTTCAATTTTAAATAGAATATTTATTTTCTATTTGTTATAGTAACCGTTATAATTTTTTATTTATATCTCTATAGTATTTATTAACGTAATTAGGTCAGAACATTCAAGTCTTGATGGTGAACCACACTAAGTTGTTCGAAACACATTGATCTGAATATTTTCAATGTGATTTTCTTGAAGAATCCCTTTATAAATATTATGAATCACAGAAGCTTGCACTCAAAGAAATGTAATTCATTCAAGTCCCATTTGGACTTCTCATAAAAGAAAAAAAGAAAAAAGCTTTTTTAGTCAAAGAGTAAAAAATGTCACTACAAAGACCAAGTTGGCCCTCCTTGACAAGCCTAGAAGGCATCTTTCCAACCTCCAGGACAATTATAAATAGAAGGAAATTTGACCACTTGAGGAGCCAACCAATTGAGCCATTCATCACATCTATTTCTATGCCAAGACGAAGAAACCCAACCAAAGTCAAAGGAGAGATATGACAATCGAAGGAGAGAAGAAAAATTGATTTATGCCCTAATTCTGTGAATGTGCAAGTTTTCTGAGGCAGATTTTGTGTTATTACAGGCTTGAAAATTTATAGACCGAAATTTCAAGAGATGACCAAATTTTTTTGATTTGATCAATGTTGATTTTTGTTAACTAGGACTTATTGGAGATGGATTGGAGGAGGGTTGACTTGGGTTTTTGTGGCAGCCTTGGTCTTGGTCTTAGCCTTGGATCTTGGATATTTGATTTTGATTTGATTATATAAGAATAATTTTTTGGGTTTTCCCCCTTGTGGGGTTTTTCCCCCTAGTTTGGAGCTTAATTTATTATGTTATTTGTCTCGTATGATCTTCATGTTTTGTTCATTTTGGTCATTTCTTGATGGAGATAATATAAATTTAATAAGAAGCCAACAAACATTCACAAGTATTTATCAAGTTAAGAGAAATCTACCCTAATATACAAACATCTTGATTTATGAACACACTAGCTACTACTTGGGTTGACATCAATGACAGCCGTAGTTCATCATTAAGTACTCATCTTGTCAATGCTTTTCATTTGTGTACTCATCTATATCACTTTTTTGTTGCACTCTGATAAGTTTTGTAGAAAAAATCCCACCTTTTACATCTTTAAACCTCTTTAAAAAAATCATCTTTGAGCCTAGCCCAACTATAGTATCTTACCTTAGTCGTGGACTTCCACATGTACCAATTATATGTGCAACCTTCAAGTTGCATAAAAACATACTTTACTTTTTCCTCGATGAGGTGAACATTACGTATTTCAATATATTATTCTCAATTGTTGATCCAAGTTCATTTTGCTTTATATCTACATCAAATTTGGATATCTCTAGTTTCAATCTCATTAGGTTTCCAAACATTGGTTGAGTTAAATAAGGTTGTGACTAGTTGACATTTACAATAGATAAGACATTGGAAAACAAGCTTGGTTTCATATTTGTTGAACCCAAAGGACTAGGTTGTGTATTAGTGGTGATAGTTGTGCTTGAAGAGCTTGGTTTCTAAAAAATTGCATTTCACAAAGTCAATGATTCATTATCCCTAAGAAAATTCTATATTCTGGTATCCTTGAATTTATTTTGTCTTATGTTGTTGTCTTGATTTTGTTTGTTATCCTACGACTTATATATGGCTTCTCTCATTGCATTTTCTAACTGTGGTATTGATTTCATGTCTAACACTACTGAGACCTTGTTTGGTTGCCCTTTTTTGTGCCTAATTTCTTCCCTTAGCCTTGTTGTAACTTTTTCTGACACCTTTAAAAGTTACAAAAAAAATTCAAAAATTGCCAGTTTATTCCCGAGCCAAACCATCTAGCATATATAGATTTGACGAGGTAAATGGTTTCTATACATTTTTCTAGGCCATATTTAATTTTGAAATTAAATAAATTTAATTTTATAAAATTATATATATTATATAAAATTATTTATTTAAAAAAATTTATCGGTCCAAACTCAATTCAGATTGAATTGAATCCATGTTATATGTTAAACACACATGGGCAGCCAGAACAATATGAAAGATAAACATGCAAGTACAATTTTTATTAACAACTGATATACATTTATAGTACATTGTTGTGACCGTTGGGTTTCACATCCCAAGGTCTCTTGGACTACTTAGTCTATTCAGCTTCCACACTAACCCATTTAGGATTAGGTGTCCAACATTCCCCCCCTTAATCCGAAGGGTTATGTATGAGTCCAAGAAGAGCGCTGTAATACAAAATGTGCAAAAAAATGCATGGCAGCACTAGGCTGAATGT
The DNA here is from genome assembly GCA_031772625.1 of Pinus tabuliformis. Taxonomy (NCBI): domain Eukaryota; kingdom Viridiplantae; phylum Streptophyta; class Pinopsida; order Pinales; family Pinaceae; genus Pinus; species Pinus tabuliformis. The sequence goes on along the minus strand of CM062809.1, from coordinate 1,233,960,901 downwards.
GCTCTATGAAATGTTGGTATAAAGGGCGGTGGTTTAAGGATGACCACCAACACTGGAACGCTTAGTGCAGTTCCCGGAACTCTTCCAAAATTGGCAAGAAGCTGAAGTCTTCTGCTAGAGGAAGTGCTCCTATTGTTTTGAAGAGGGAAACCTTCAACCATGAAAGGGAGGTCTCACCCCGCATAAAAGGGAGAACTTCAACCTGAAAAGGGAAGTCTCAACCTGTGATGGTTTAAGGATGACCAACAACTCTGGAATGCTTAATGCAATTCCTCGAACCCTTCCAAAACTGGCAAGAAGCTGGTGTCTTCTGCTAGAGGAAGTCTTCTCAATTGTGTTCCTGGAATGCTTCCGAAACTGGCAAGAAGTTGAAGTCTTCTGCTAGAGGAAGTGTCCCAGATTGCCAACTGAAGGCATGTTCATGCATCTTTGTCTCTGGCTACAACTCTGAAACTGGTGTGGTAGGTTGTGGCTCAGGCTCGCTTGATGTGACTTTGAAGCTTGTAGATGACCATCATTCCCCCCCTATCAGATACAAGGTGAGATGATGGAGGAAACTCAACTGCAAGACTGTTCAATATTCTGGAACAAGTTCTGACATGTGTTTGGAATATCTTCTTGTTTGTTGATGCCCATTACCAAGAAGCGATCCATCCAAGATGAATCTTTGTTCTTGCAGGACATTTATTTCTGAAGCATCTGTGTGAAGAATGACTAGTTTTATGACAGTGCTTACATGGATGAAGATCAAAACAGTGATCTTTCAAATGGCCAACTCGGTCACAATGCTGGCATTTCACGATCTGTTTTTGTTGTTGTTGCTGTGGAAGAGGGGTAGAATTTGGAACAGCTGGAGGTGAACTGTCATGAGGAGTAGGTGAACTGTCATGAATGAATCCAGCACTCTGAAACTTAATGGGCTTGGCATAGTCTGGAATATGAAAGGACAAGTCCTTGTCATATCCAAGACCAGTTTTGTGCTTGTTGTGGACAAGTTGTTCCCAAGGTCTGATGATGGGCTTGGGAAGTGCAGACTGAGTTTCTGCATGTGCATGTAAATCTGTTGGTGTATTAGGCACTGAATTTGCAACATTAGTGTCTTGTTGTATATGGGAGTCTGTTTCAATTTTCTGAACAGAAACAGGTTCAGAATGATGACTCCACTGCTGTAATTCTTCTTGCTGCAGCTTTGTCTCAAGCTGCAAAAAATCAATCTTTTCTTGTGCATACTGCAGACAAGTTTTAATATCACAAAGAGAGTTCTTGCTAATTTTTATCATCCCTCCAACATTGACATGTATTAAAGTACTCAATAATTCTAATATATTATCAAATCTGGTCATCTTCTCAAGTCAGCGAAAAAAGAATGATAAAATGATAGACACCAACTTGACCAAATATCTCTGCAAACTTGGTTTAGTAATCAAACTAATCCCAAATGGAATTGATTTCATGCATACAGGGTGGATATCGCCTCTGAAAGCAAAAGGATATTAATGAATCGTGGAAGGCATCCTATATCAACAAACAATGTCAAGTGTTCCAAAACAAACCTTGTTTCACCTGTTTTTCCTATTGTAATATCGCAAAGATTGCCAATCGAAATGCCACCTCTTCTCGTATATCAAATGTAGTAGTAGCCAATAAGTGCAATAGTGCGAAGACTTCACCTTTTGAGAAGATCAACTGTTTGTGAGCCAATGTCCCAGCTGCAATGTTGGAAAATTCCCACGCAGGCTCTTTTTTTTTTCTCAATGTACAATGTTCGCCCTCCAAACGCTTAATGAAGGCACCAATCATAGATCCAGGAATAGAACTGCATTTGTTTTTAGATTGTCTCTAGCAACGGGTTTCCTATGCTTATAGCTGTCTCCTGACTGGTCACAACGGTTCCTTGAAAAGCAAAAAAAACAATACAGGCAGCCAACCCTTCTTTGATAGCTTGTTGAGTAGTAAGTGCAATTGGGAAGTCTCTGATTTCCAACCTCCAGTGTTTGAACACTGAGGCCCACCACTATATGCTGCATGCCCTCCTAGTTGAACTCCAACACTTTTTTTTTGTGTTTGATTGCCACCACCTTTCTCAGAAGCTCAACCATGAGCGACTGACATACGACTTGGTGCTCCTGCAGATTTTCCTGGAACACTTATCCCCCTACTGCTATTTTTCAGATTCTGTGCATCTTTTGCTGTTTTTACTCCCTTGGGTAAAAATATTTCTTTCTCACAGATTTCATAGAGCTCTCTTGAATAATATAGGCAGTGCACAAGAGGAACAGGCCTTTGGGTTGTCCTTAATGACACCACGACAAAAGAGCATCTCAACAACTTCCTTTACAATAGGCAGAAGACCTGCATGGTGTACACTGATTCCTCTACATAACAAATCTTGTACTCGTACAACCTGAGGAAGTTGTCGATCAGATCCCTTCAAACGGGAAAATTCCTTGTCGCAGATAACACGTATCTCACTCTTTTCCAATCGACTCGTAAGATTCAGGTTTCAAAACCTAAAGGCAGCTCAAAAGAACAATGAAACAGACTCTCCCTGCTGTGATTAGCCAACCCTTATGCGGATTTCTTTTACTGCAATTTCAAAAGCTGGAAAAACAATGGAAGGTTGCCTGTTCGTTTCACATCAGGTTCATGAAGCTTCTGTTGCACAAACCATCTCCAGCTCCCGCAATCAAACAATGATTCAACGTATTCAGAATTGGACACGTATTCAGAATTGGAGGAATGTAACGGATTCAACGTTGGAATGTAACGTCTGACGAATCTCAGCTACAGCCAGAATTTAGGTAACGTATTCAACGTTGAAATGCCTGAACATTGGAAAAGCGGCCGTCACAGCTGGAGACACAAACTGTGCCTACAAATTTCTGTCGAAAGCCCGTCGCCTGGATCCTAGCCTTTCCATAGACGAGCTCCTAGCAGCATGCGCTGAAGATGCTAATATCGGTAAGGAATCCTCCACCGAAACCCCGATTTCTAACCAAACCTGAGATGCAGATACTGTCAAAATGTCTGACGTTTCATCAAACCCTTTAACCTATGTTGGGATGGACAGCAAATGAAGATGTGTCGCCCTCTGGCACGTTCCTCGGTGTTTGTCAGAATTAAGATTCTTGGCGTTACACTAACTGCGTGTTAGTCGAATTGAATTGTAATGTCGGGACCTAACACCAACACCAACACAAAATCCTTGGTCGATGGCTGGGAGAAGCTATCATTCCTGATTCATTATATCCGCTCTGCATTAATGACATTGTGTGGGTGATTCACTGTTGTGTCTTTCATAACCGCGGTAATCGAGAATAATTCGAGCACCATACGTGGCGCAAGAAGGATTTCAAAGCATCTGCAACGGCGTTAGATGCTCCACCTCTTCAATAGGTGGTGGTTTTCACAGAGACAGTCGAACACACACCGAAAAATTGTGCGTGGAGTTACAGTGAGCCTTGGGAGGCGAAGGAATCAACAGAGGCATTATAACACAGTAGCGCAACAGCGTTGAAACGCTTCTGACACAGATCAGAAATTTCAGAACTAATTATTTATGACATAATGCATGCCGGCCCAAACAAAGGAATACAACCCTTCAAGTTTCAGTCTTTAATGCACAGGAAACATGCACTGTATACGGTTCCACTCTCAACACAATACGCCACTTAATGATTTTTATATACCATAAAAACTTCAAAACATATACGAGTTCAACGACTTCCAACTAATTTGCAGAGATGGACCATAAAAACTCACCAAGTCATTTAATCAAACACAGTGATGTTTTAAGCATTTACTTTGAGCATCGTTTAGCTTTCTATAACCTTGAACAATCGAAGAATTGAAACTTGCAACAAGATCCATGTATTCGTGCTTATTTTCTTCTATGACATAGATATTGCATTAAACAGCACCATGCATCCACTGCGTACCTCCAGACAATAAAACCCAAAACTCTCCAACCATTATACTACAACTACATTCAGGGTAATGTGCATTCCTCTAGTTCCAACCGACGAGCTATTGAATTTCACAGGGAATAACATTAGAGAAAAGTCACTATGCCCCAAGCATTACTACACTGAATCCAATAAGGGAAATGCGCGAAATACAGAAAATCACAAGACAAGGGCACATTTCACTCTGTCTAACGTCTAGCTTATAATGAATCTCACATGGAATGCAACATTGATGGCAGAATTGACCTGCACAGAAATGCCATAAAACAAGTGGCTCATATAATATGAGCAGGGCAGGATATCGCCCGCTCTGATACCATGTTAAACACACATGGGCAGCGAGAACAATATGAAAGATAAACATGCAAGTACAATTTTTATTAACAACTGATATACATTTATAGTACATTGTTGTGACCATTGGGTTTCACATCCAAAGGTCTCTTGGACTACTTAGTCTATTCAGCTTCCACACTAACCCATTTAGGATTAGGTGTCCAACATTATATATGTCAAACTCTAGCAATACTCACAATTCAATTCAGATTGAATTGAATCCATGTTATATATATGTCAAAATCCATCTATACTCAAAATTCAATTTATATTGAATTGGATTGATTGAATTGAATCCATGTTATATGTGTTGTCATGTCAGCCAAAAATAGATACTCACAAGTCATCAATTCAGATTGAATTGAATCCATGTTATATATGTCAGCCAACAACAACGACTCACAAGTCAATTTAGATTGAATTGAATCCATGTTATATATTTCAAACTCCATCTATACTCACAAGTCAATTCAGATTGAATTGAATCCATGTTATATATGTCAAACTTCAACTACTCACAAGTCAATTCAGATTGAATTGAATCCGTGTTATATATGTCAAACTCCAACTACTCACAAGTCAATTCAGATTGAATCTGAATTGAATCCATGTAATATATGTCAAACTCCAGCTACTCACAAGCCAATTCAGATTGAATTGAATCCATGTTATATATAGCTATACTCACAAGTCAATTCAGATTGAATTGAATCCATGTTATATATGTCAAACTCCGGCTACTCACAAGTCAATTCAGATTGAATTGAATCCATGTTATATATATGTCCAACTCCAGCTACTCACAAGTAAATTCAGATTGAATTGAATCCATGTTATATATGTCAAACTCCAGCTACTCACAAGTCAATTCAGATTGAATTGAATCCATGTTATATATGTCAATTCAGATTGAATTGAATCCATGTTATATATGTCAAACTCAATTCAGATTGAATTGAATATATATTATGTTATATATGTTAAAGTCAATTCAGATTGAATTGAATCCATGTTATATATGTCAATTCAAATTGAATTAAATCCATGTTATATATTTCAACAACATATAATTTAGATTGAACTGAATCCATGTTATATATGTCAATTGTCAATTCAATGAGATGTTATATATGTCAATTCAATCATCAGACTGAATTGAATGCATGTTATATATGTCAATTCAATCATTCAATATATGTCAATTCAATCATTTAGATTGAATTGAATCCATGTTATATATGTCAGCCAACAACAACTACTCACAAATTCAAATCCAAATCCATGTTATATATGTCAACCAACAACAGCTACTCACAAATTCAAATCCAAATCCATGTTATAACATCTACTCACAAATTCAAATCCAAATCCATGTTATATGTGTCAGCCAACAACAACAACTACTCACAAGAAATTCATGTTATAGTCATGTTATATATGTTATATTCATGTTATATATGTCAACCAACAACAGCGACTCACAAGTCAAATTCTACTCACAATTCATATTATAGTCATTTTATATATGTCAGCCAACAACAACTACTCACAAGTAAAATTCTACTCACAAGTCAGCCAACAACAGCGACTCACAAGTCAAATTCACAAGTTAAATTCTACTCACAAGTCAGCCAACAACAGCTACTCACAAGTCATGTTATATATGTCAGCTAACAACAAGTCAAATTCTACTCACAAGTCAGCCAACAACAGCTACTCACAAGTCATGTTATAGTCATGTGTCAACCAACAACAGCTACTCACAAGTCAAATTCTACTCACAAGTCATGTTATAGTCATTCACAAGTCAAATTCTACTCACAAGTCATGTTATAGTCATTATACATTCACAAGTCAAATTCTACTCACAAGTCATGTTATAGTCATTACATATGTCAGCGAACAACAGCGACTCACAAGTCCAAACAAGTCCATGTTACTCACTACTCATAAGTTATAACATAAGTCATGTTATAGTCATTATATATGTCAGCCAACAAGTTATTTTATAGTCATTCACAAGTCAAATTCTACTTACAAGTCATGTTATAGTCATTATATATGTCAGCCAACAACAACTACTCACAAGTCAATCACAAGTCCATGTTACTCACTACTCACAAGTTATAACATAAGTCATGGTATAGTCATTATATATCTCAGCCAACAACAGCGACTCACAAGTCAATCACAAGTCCATGTTACTCACTACTCACAAGTACTCAAGTTATAACACTCAAAAGTACCCACAAGTTATAACATCATGTTATAGCTACTCACAAATAGTCATGTTACTCACTACTCACAAGTTATAACATCATGTTATAGCTACTCACTACTCACAAGTAGTCATGTTATATATGTCAGCCAACAATAGCTACTCACAAGTCAAGTCAAGCTACCACTCCATCACAAGTTATAACATCATGTTATAGCTACTCACTACTCACAAGTAGTCATGTTACTCACTACTCACAAGTTATAACATCATGTTATAGCTACTCACTACTCACAAGTAGTCATGTTATATATGTCAGCGAACAACAACGATTCACTACTCACTACTCACAAGTTATAAGATCATGTTATAGCTACTCACTACTCACAAGTAGTCATGTTACTCACTACTCACAAGTTATAACATCATGTTATAGCTACTCACTACTCACGAGTAGTCATGTTATATATGTCAGCCAACAACAGCTATTCACAAGTCAAGCCAAGCTACCACTCCATCATGTTACTCACTACTCACAATAGCAATTCACAAGTCAAGCCAAGCTACCACTCCATCATGTTACTCACTACTCACAAATTATAACATCATGTTATAGCTACTCACTATTCACAAGTAGTCATGTTATATATGTCAGCTAGCTACTCACTACTCACAAGTAGTCATGTTATATATGTCAGCGAGCTACTCACTACTCACAAGTAGTCATGTTATATATGTCAACCAACAATAGCTATTCACAAGTCAAGCCAAGCTACCACTCCATCATGTTACTCACTACACAAGTCAAGCCAAGCTACCACTCTATCATGTTACTCACTACTCACAACAGCTATTCACAAGTCAAGCCAAGCTACTCACAAGTTATAACATCATGTTATAGCTACTCACTACTCACAAGTAGTCGCTACACACAAGTTATAACATCATGTTATAGTTACTCACTACTCACAAGTAGTCATGTTATATATGTCAGCGAACAATAGCTATTCACAAGTCAAGCCAAGCTACCACTCCATCTTGTTATAGCTACTCACTACTCACAAGTCATGTTATATATGTCAGCCAACAACAACTATTTTCAAGTCAAGCCAAGCAAGTCAAGCTACCACTCCACAAGTCAAGTCATTCAAGTCAAGCTACCACTCCACAAGTCAAGTCAATCAAGTCAAGCTACCACTCCACAAGTGTATCATGCTACTCACAAGTCATGTTATATATCAGCCAAGTCATGTTATGCTACTAACAAGTCATGTTATATATGTCAGCAAACAACAACTACTCACAAGTCAAGTCAAGCTACCACTCCACGTATCATGCAAGATGCTCAAGCCAAGCTACCACTCCATCATGTTATAGCTACTCACTACTCACAAGTCATGTTATATATGTCAGCGAACGACAGCTACTCACAAGTCACATCAATCAAGTCAAGCTATCACAAGTCATGTTATATATGTCAGCCAACAACAACTACTCACAAGTCAAGTCAGTCAAGTCAAGCTACCACTCCACAAGTGTATCATGCTACTCACAAGTCATGTTATATATGTCAGCCAAGTCATGTTATGCTACTCACAAGTCATGTTATATATGTCAGCCAACAACAACTACTCACAAGTCAAGTCAAGCTACCACTGTTATGCTACTCACAAGTCATGTCACAAGTCAAGTCAAGCTACCACTGTTATGCTACTCACAAGTCATGTTATATATGTCAGCCAAGTCATGTTATGCTACTCACAAGTCAAGTCATGCTACTCACAAGTCATGTTATATATGTCAGCCAAGTCATGTTATGCTACTCACAAGTCATGTTATATATGTCAACCAACAACAACTACTCACAAGTCAAGTCAAGCTACCACTGTTATGCTACTCACAAGTCATGTTATATATGTCAGCGAACCACAGCTACTCACAAATCAAGTCAAGCTACCACTCCACGTATCATACTATATATGTCACGTATCATGTTATATATGTCAGCCAACCACAGCTACTCACAAGTCAAGTCAAGCTACCACTCCACGTAAATTCATGTTATATATGTCAGCCAAGTCATGTTATGCTACTCACAAGTCATGTTATATATGTCAGCCAACAACAACTACTCACAAGTCAAGTCAAGCTACCATTGTTATGCTACTCACAAGTCATGTTATATATGTGAGCCAACCACAGCTACTCACAAATCAAGTCAAGCTACCACTCCACGTATCATGCTATATATGTCAATCAAGTCAAGCTACCACTCCACGTATCATGCTATATATGTCACGTATCATGTTATATATGTCAGCCAACCACAGCTACTCACAAGTCAAGTCAAGCTACCACTCCACGTATCATGCAAGATGCCCAACCAAGGGAACAAAACACTATATATTGCATTACACGACTTTGAAGACTGAAATTAGTGACATATATAAACATTGAAACGTTTGAAAGTTCTATTGATGTGGGATTATTTTTCCAAGGAAAAATAAGAAGTGCAGGAGCCAAGAACATCGATGAGGAGGATTGCTAGGTGTTAGTCGTTCCAATTGAAGGTTCCCATATTTCTAAGGATTCAAATAACATCTTCAAGTAATTTCTGATGATTAGCATATGTGGATTATTTCCAGATTTCAGAATATAAAGGGTGATCTATTACAAATCCGAACACAAGGGGGAATTAGTACGAGTGGATATCATTCAAGTGCCAAAAGCTAAGCTAAGCTCAGTTGCAGAGTTTTGATGGAATCAATGGCAGACGCACAGGAGTAAAGTTTGTGTAGTTTTCAACGATGAAGATCAATGCTTAAAAGATAAATGGTTAAAATTAAATTGCGCGACCCCCTGCCCATTCGACGTTTAATGAAAGAGGGGGGTCCGCAATGAATGGTTTCATTACAATCTGGTGAATTACGATCCCTCCCCTCCAAAACCACAAACTGCCTTAAACGCCACCGCAAACTGCTTTTGAAAATCACCTGGGTCAAGCTACTACAAAAAATTTCGCAGGGTTTCCAAGAAGCTATTTTCGAGTACAGTTTTTAAGAAAACGAAGATGAATTTCAAAAATTTGAGACGTGGGTGTTTTGCAAAACGACATCAATTAGATCCCACAAGGGAATTTATACAAAATTTTGAGCGGTTTGAGATATTTATGGGGTTCTTTGAAAGGGAATCATTCATATTTCGTGAATGGTTGCACTGGCAAAACTTCCAGCAAATGCAACAACTCAAGTCAAGAAATATCAGATCCACAGTAACGCAGATTCATAGCATCTCTTGCTAGTTGTAAAAATCAATAGTCATACTTATTTACTCATTGGATTATAAATCTCTGAACTGTCCAACCAAAAAAGCGAAAGCGTTGAATCTCTTTCATCAAAGTCTGTAGCAATTTTCAATGTTTTCAGAAAGATTACACATGGCAAGATGAAGATCCGTCTTATCGATGGAAATCACAATTACATCAGAAGATCCAGTAAAACAACTATAAACACAACACAGTACCTATTTTCAAAGCACATAGGTAGGCTCAAGCACGACTTTCTGATCGTGCGGTTGAAGCATTTTCAGCGATTCGTATGGTGTAGAAGTAAGGAAAATGTTGATGTTTTCTGAGAAGGTTCATTCCTATCAGAAGAGTGGATAACTTTGGGTTCTGGATAAAATTCTTGTCAAACGCCACAAGGCAGGATATCATGTCCACCTATTCAGTACAATGACAAAGTTGCAGGATATATTGGATGATTGTTGGAAAAGGTTTGAATCTTCAATCAGCAAACACAGTGGTCATATATGATCCTGATCCAAAAAAATGAAGAGTAGGTTGTAGTTAGGACTCATATTATTTCACTCAAAGACTCCTTTTCTGAGTTAGTTGTTGCAGAGGCAGAGTATAGGGTTCTAAAATCCCAGCAAATTTTGATTTTGTTGAAATCATTGTGGTCATCTATTATGTTGTGAAAACAATATTGTTGAACAAAGAAAATCTAAATATTTAGATATCTATTCGAAGAATAAACTCATTTAGCTAATGTAGGCATCGGCATTGATGCTATGCTAAGAAAAGGGGAAACAATATGAATAAAGCCTTCAATAAATGCAAGGGCAAATACAAGTGGGTGTAAAGAAATCGCAAAAATATAAAAACTAGCATTTGCACCTTATGTTGCAAAGGAAACGCCGTAAGGCATAGAGTGGTGAAGAATAGCATAGAGTGGAGAAGAATAGGGACATGTATAGAGTGGGGAAGAATAGCATAGAGTGGGGAATAATAGGGACATGTGAATGGACATTGTTGAAAGCAAGGGTGGATGATAATGAATTACAATTGCAATAGTTAGTTATGTGTATTCTGGAAATGGATATTTTGTAAATAATAATTGTTTGTGAAAGAATAGCGACATGTGAATGGACATTGTTGAAAGAAAGGGTGGATGATAACGAGTTAGAGTTGAAAGTATTAGTTCTGTGTATTTTGAATATGGATATTTTGTAAATAACAGTAGTGTGTGGAAAAATAGCAACATGTGAATGGACATTGTTGAAAGCTAGGGTGGATGATAATGAGTTATACCTGAAATGATTAGTTATGTGTATTCAAATATGGCTATGTGGTAAATAATAGTAATGTCATGTAGAGGCTATCCATTATCCATGTAGTTGTTTTTGTTTATGTGAGCATGTTTTTGTACATTATTTTAAAGGTTTTTTTTCCATATTCTACCTATTTATGGTGTTATTAGAAAATACTATTATATTGTAATGGAAGAGGTGAAAGAAACGATACAACATTGTGAACAACATCATGGTCGTCGTTCCATATTTGAAAGTGCATGAAAAATTGTTAGAGCCATCATGATAATAAAAAAATTTGCAGCATGATTTTGAAAAAAATTAGCTAAATTTTTTGAAAAAGTGTCAAGCTTCAGTATTTTGGGTACCCAGGCATTCATGATGGATGCTAAATCCATTTCCGCCATCCAAAAACAATTTAAACGCTCCCACAGTCAAATTTCGGAATTTTCCATCCAGAGAAAATTGTGACCTCTTTCAATAAGACTGGAAAAAAATGGTCTACCTTTGTGTGGGAAACATGATTGAACATCAAAGTTTCAAACGAATGCGTACACGCATAGAGGATTAATATGGAAGATTCCTTCTTCAGGGAATCGTAATATAAGCCATGAGGATATTAAATGTCCTTAAAAACTAAAGCATAGAACTTGGGAGCTTCAAGACCCAAGAATGGAATTTGGTATTTGGTAACATTTTACAAGGGAAGCATGATTGAACATCAAAGTTTCAAACGAATGCGTACACACATAGAGGATTATTATGGAAGATTCCTTCTTTAGGGAATAGTAATATAAGCCATGAGGATATTAAATGTCCTTAAAAACTACAGCACAGAACTTGGGAGCTTCAAAACCCAGGAATAAAATTTGGTAACATTTTTAAATGGAGTTTCCAATACAAACTGACGGGAATCACCCACAAGCTTTCAAGTTCATGGCCCCTAAATTTTTGCATTCTTGATAATGTTTTCTCACTTTTTCAATGCCAATTTCAATGATGCTTCCAAAAAAAATTACAAAACAATTTAATAAGTTTTAATTTCTATCTATAAAATAGCTACTCCATCATGAAGAATAGAGAACTTGCGAGCTTCGAGACCCGGGAATGGAATTTGGTAACATTTTAAATCGAGTTTCCAATACAAGCTTTCTCAATTTGACAGAATCACCTACAAGCTTTCAAGTTCATGGGCCCTAAATTTTTGCATTCTTGATGATGTTTTCTCACTGTTCCAATGTCAATTTCATGATGCTTCCAAAAAACTATAAAACAGTCTTAAAGTGTTAGTTTTTATCTATAAATTAGCTACTTCATCATGGGAATACACATTTGTTAGGTATTATTTGGCATTTCACATCATGTTGTATTATGAGTCATTGTGTAAATAAAGCAACATTGTGAATCTAGTGTGAGGAGGACCAAGGTGTATTTAGTAGTCACAATTGATTGAGGGATGAGGCACATTGAAGAGTCATAGATAAGAGAGATGCGTTGAAGAGCATTTTGGTAGTACATCATGAGAAACTGTGTGAGGCATTTTGGCACCATTTGGTCATCTCAACATATTTGTTACTTTCTGAAACTAGCATTTCCCAGGTATGCTTGTCCACTAAAGTTTGTTATGTGATTCACTATAGTGTTGTAAGTTACACTGCATGGTTTCTTAAATTCCGTTGTGGTTTTACTAATTGCCTATATGGTTTGCTAAAGCCAAAATATTATAGCTTATAACATGACGTGTGAGGTTTACTTTCCAGGCTTTAGATATAGAAGAGTTTTGTCACTTGTTAACTGTTGAATAGTTGGGTATACTAACATGTGAAGTTTACTTTCCAAGCTTTAGTTATAGAAAACAGTAGCTGAGTTTTGTTACTTGTAACTTGTTGAATAGTTGAGTATACTAACATAGTAAAGTCTGATATACTAGAGTATATAGCATATTGCATTTCCAACAGATAGGAGGAATTTGATTGAAATAAAATTTAAATACTAAAATCTGAAGCATTCCTAGGAGACAAAATAGTTTAGAAATAGCCCACATTTTGATTGAAATAAATAGTAGAGTATACGCATTTATAAGAAGCATAACATTCCAACATTGGCATTATATTTCAGTCAGTTTTGAATTTAACCAAATATACGTGGATTATATTCATCTATCATGAATGTATCTGAACATTGGTAAGTAATACCTTCAAACAGCATATGAATGTAATCTGAACATTGGTAAGTAATACCTTCAAACAGAGTATGAATGTAAATTGAACATTGGTGAGTAATACCTTCAAACAGTGTATGAATGTAATCTGAACATTGGTAAGTAATACCTTCAAACATTTTATAAATTGAAATATGATATATATCAATGCACCACTCACTATAAGATGTATTGTGATTTAGAATATTTTTTCATAATTATTTAATTTATAGTATTGCCACTCCCAACTTGACGTTTCTTGTAAATTTGGAAGGAACTTTACTGTTCTAAACCCTCATATCCACATTCCCAATGTTCCTGCATTCTAGATACTTGTGCAATGTGAAGAAACTTTGATGTTATAAACAATCATATCCACCTTCCCAATGTTCCGGCATTCTAGATGCTTGTGCAATGTAGCTATTATTTTATAACAACAATATTTCAAAGTACCATTTGGCAGTACCAAGAGTGTCTAAGAGTACAAAAATAAAAAGGCCATCACATTCCCCTTGCAAGAATGTCTAAAGAGTACAAAAATTAAAAAGCTATCGCAGCCCATACAGTGCACAAAATATTAAGCAAACGTATGACAAATTTGGATGAATATATTACTGTAAGTGCTAGTATGTGGTTGGGCACATCATCATTTAGAAAGAAAAAACAAACGACACAGCAAAAAGAGTCAGCATCCCTCTTAGTTCCCAAGGTTGAAGTTCAACAAATTAGATGTGTAGCCAGCTCATTGAAATAGGATTTAAGTTTGGAACTCATAATTTTAAGCCAAGTTCCCCAATTTGAAATAAGCAGCCACCTTCAACATGCACATAAATTCTATGGTAGGCTGGGCAAAATTACAAGAAAAATGTGTATGTATTAAGAATAATTGATGATATGACCGTGGGTTGTTCTCAATGGTGATAGTCAACAACATTTCATTGTATTATTCCCATACAAGGGGAGGCCACACTTGCTGTCGAGTTAATAAAAAATTTGTTGGTATAATCACCTTACTTACAATGACAATAACCACTCTTACATTAGTAGCACATCAAATCATATCTAAACACCAGTACACAAGAAGTTTATTATATCAGAGTAAATGTAACCCGCATGTCTAATTCAACTCCTTTACCAGTAGTTCATTCTATCAATTTGTGATGCTTATATGACATATATTTTCTAAAATGATGCAAGCATAAAAGTTCAATGCAGTACTGCAAGCCTCCTGGTCTGGTTGAACTCATTCTGTCAATTTGTGATTCTTATATAACATATAGTCTTTAAGGAAGCAACCAAGAAAACTTTAGTACAGCCCCGTAAGCCTCCTACTTTAGTTGACATTCCATTCATTTGCATTCGAAGGAAAATTGTAAAGTTATAACTAAAATTGCAAGTTGGTTTGGATGGCCTAAGACCCGACATATCAAATCAGCAAAGGTAATTACTATAATTCAGGTTATAAAGTCCCAAAGCCGTTGGCATTGCTCCACTATGAAAATTATTGATCTTAGTGAAACCACATATTTATGATACAAAGAAAGTGTAGATACAATATGATATTTGGATGATAAGCCTTCACCTAAAGGCTAAAGTGTCAACACATCCTTAGCCTCAGATATCTCTAAATAGAATGGACACAATAAGCTTTAGAACATGACATTCACTAAACTCGTACTTTGAAACCAATTTCAAAGTATTCTCATTATTAACTTGCATATCTACAAGCATACAGTGCAACAGGGTAAGTATAAACAGGGCAGGCCACAGCAGAAAAGGTCTGAATCTGATGCAGCTTCTCCTGGTTACAGAGTCTCTCTTCACTTTGTCCGTTGTATATCTAGAAAAGCAGGAAGTCGAATAGTTCTACTGGCACATTCTGGCACCCCAAGATGATGCTTGACCCGCATCTCTAACATTAGCTCTCTGCTTTAAATTGTAGAGCTGGTCTTCCCATCTTGATCTCCATTCTTCTTTTGCAAGTTCCTTCCAGAGGACAAGTAAAATAGTCAAAACAAAATAGCAAGCATTGTATGTGTCAGCCACACATTTATCATGCTAAAGCAACCCCTGGTTAGCACATTATACGAGTCATGGATCACAACACAATACCAAACGACACCCACGTCATGACATGCATAAAAAAGAGGTGAATGAAGTTTTCCAGTCATTGTTTATAATACAAACCTAACATAAGATAGTTCCAGATTTTGAGATCCAAAGATACACAAATTCAACATCAAACTAAGCCTCATCAGACAAATATTTCAAATGCAATCCATCATACCATTACATTTCCTCGAATAGCTATTTAATCCTAATCCACATCCGAATCCATTAACAACTCACAACCAGTGCAACATAAATGTCTGCCAAATCATGGAAATACATGTAAACAAAGAAAACCACTATGCTAGGCATACTAAGCAACCTGGAGTGCTTTGATTTTTGTTCACCTTAAAACTGTTAGCAGTTTGACGAAGTGTATTCAAAACAATAGAATGAAGATGTTTGGACAATACAAATTGTGTCTATTTCCATACAGATCAAACTCTATGAAATTGACACAAGCAGTCACAAATGCTTTGCTAAACAGAATGCAGTCTTCACCAATTAAAAACCAATGTAGCTATAGACCCCAAAATTGGCTCCCCTGAAATAGAGATTTCCACTAAAGATCATTATGAAGGGCTGCAGGCCCACAAAAAAACCATCTACAGCACTAATATGATTTCACTTACTGACAATCCAAGCCTGATATAATTACAAACTAAGAATTTGTTATCATATTAAAACCTATCACACATGTGAGATCTATAGTTCCTTGAATTCAAATGATCAAGCACGCTCACCATCTTCAATGTACAAGGGCCTCTTCCTATATGTTGGATGATAAGGAAAAACAAGGCAATATCAAAATTGTTGTTTCTTCGTGAAAGAAATTTTCCAATTGGAAAATGTCGATCAACTCTAGGAAAATCAATCTATTTTTCACCCACTGCCATATGGAATCAACAATCAAATCCCCCATTTTTTTCAACCTTCTCTATGAAATTAGATGCATCTTGAAAAATATAGCTAATATTTGCATCATCAACATTATACATCCCAATTTGTTTATACTCAAAAAGGTCTCGATATTGTGCTTTTGATTGACTAAATTGATTAGCACAAAAGCATAGAACATGAGTGACATCCAGAAATTGTAATGTAGTTATAGACCTTCAAGCCAAAGATCCACCAATAAAAAATATTCTGTAACATCTGATGGCCGCTCTGATCCGACAACCTGAGAGAGCAAAGCCATCTTTTCCAAAATGTGTTCACTATCAAGCTTTGAAATCTTGTTCAAATATTTCAATTTAACTGTCAGGGATATACTGGGACATGAATCACTATTTCCTTTTGGATATTTTCCATGATAGTTGTCCTAGAAAAATGGTGACATTTCTAAGTTATCCCTATAAGGTGATTTTGAGAATGGATACTGAGAAAGTCCTATAAGCCTATACCACTAGTATATGCAAGATCTTGTGGCTTTTTGTTTTCCCCATTTTCAAGCATTCTTTACCTACAATAGTTAACTGGAAAGAAAATAATTGAAATGATGAGTGCAAGTGACCTAATTTAGTGGCCCTGGAATCTTCTTTCTCGTGATCCCCTGGAAGATATTTTCTTATAAATTTATTTATCAAAACATCCAATTTATGGTGAAGTTTGAATATGAATGGTTGCAACTTCATCATTTTTCTTGATCCTCCACGAAAGCTAGCTTGAACTCATGCACAAATTTGTTTTGGTCAATATCTCCATAGATAAATTGATCCATTGATCCAATTGTTGTTTCTAAAATGTAACGACCAAGATTTTCCCCTGATATCTCATGTAACAAATCTGAAGCAATTTCTGGACTATTTAGAAAAAGCTCGACTAGTCTTGGATGCTGTGAAATATCAAACGATATTTTTCCAGTGGAAGGATGTCCTGGAACCCCTGATTAAATTGCCACAATATGAAAATCACTATCATGTGTATTTTTGTCTTCAATGGTAAGGAAAATTCCTTCAAAAGTAGTCTCAGTCGCATTGTAGAATGCATCCACACGAACCTTATCATATCATGCCTTTAAAGCATTGATCCATCTCCAGTCTGAAATACAATTGATATTCCAAGGACAAAAATTCCAGAGCATTTACCATAGAATATTAACTTTGGTTCCTTGTGTTCCAAACTTTTATTTGAATTTATTTAAGGATTTTTCCTTTCTTGAATCATGGAGTCTCTCTCCATGTCCTTTTGGATGCCCATTCACGATAATATCAATTGACTCATCTTGAGGTGAACCAAACTCGCCACAGGAGATAGCCTGAAGATTTGTTGCATTTGATCCATTAATTACTGTCTCTTGGGTAGAATGAAGGTATTTTCCAGTAATTTCATGTTAACTGCTGCCTAATAGCCCCGTACGTTTTCTTTAAAGTAAAAGAAAAAATGAAGTCCCGTCAATGACAAAAAGTCGACAACAGTCTTTTGTAACATAGTGTGACATGCTGCTAGACGATGCTTAACAATATCAATGCCAATCAGTGTGCCAGACCTCCTCAAAATTTCAGCGAGCATATAGATTTCAACACCCATGCCATCAAATCTAAGAAGTTCCCTATCTGTGATTTCATCAGGTCCCATGAATAACCTGACAAAAGCGTGACAGTGTGTCCCTCAAAGAGGTATTCCAAATCATTTCCCAACATCAACATTGTTGATTGCATCAAATCCTTCTAGGTAACAATATTTTGATGCAATGATCACTCCAACAGGGCCTTGAACGTGGTGGAGTCTAGAAAAAAAGCTTAGAATTCCGAAGCAACACACCTATGCCTTACAACATATGTAGAAACCAATGATGCATAATTGATCAAATTCACAAATGGTGTTTCCAATAATTGTAAAATTGCAATTGCGCCATCGACTCTCCGAAGGGGTATCTTAGGAAAAACAATGGAACTCTATAGTATTGCATATATCTCAATGTCTAAACAATTAGGTTCTCACGGATAACTAAAGAATTTGTCATCACATGTGGGAAAGAATATGCGTAGGAGATCAATTTCCTCCTCTTTAAATTTGAAAATTGCAACAAGATGTATATGCTCTTCTAATCCAACAAAGACAATGTTCCTCCTCTTTAAATTTGAAAATTGCAACGAGACGTATATTCTCTTCTAATCCAACAAAGACAGTGTACTCCCCACCTAGGCGCACTCCATTGGGGTGGGCTTTGAATATCTAGTCGAAAGGCTGACAAATCTCTAGTTGTCTTCCAACATATATAACAATCAACTTTCTGAGGTGACTTGATTTTGGTATGATTTCAACAATTATTTTGTTGATAAGTTACTAAAGACGTGGGATGCATGACTTAATTACAGTTTCAATATGCTTCCATTTTAGGTCATTTTGAAAAACAACCTTGTTGATAGTGTGTAATATGTTGCAATTGATTATATCCCATAGTTCAACAATATGTCCAACTGGAACAAGATGTAGAGTGTTTTTTATTCTTCTACCATAAGCTCTTTGGAAAGATGTCTCATGGTGGAAAAGAGAACCCATTACCCACTTCTTCACCATCCTCTTCACTGGTAATCTTTGTTATGTCAAATAATTCTTCCGAAATCTCACAGATATTTCCAACACTTTTGTCATGTTTTAGATCAATTGCACCTTGGTCTATTCTTTTTTCACTCGTATATTTTCTTCTTATACTCAACTTGATTGTAGGAAATGGTGTTCATGCATCTGTAGAGACAATTTGAAGAGAATCAGACACAAGCCCTGCATGATTGTTTTGTAAAGCAATGCTAACATGTTCATTTTGCTGACTAATTTCTTTTTTCCATAACTTACTCATTGGATGGAATGGATTAGAACATTAATCAAGTATTTTTAGAGATTATCCTTCTCACTCATCTACAAGGAGAAAAAGTGTGTGGAAAATCTCCTATCTAAGGATGGACGTTGTGGATTATTGGGTATGATTAATTACTCTGCTTTTGATAATGAAACATTTCAAAGATCAGAAGTATAAAAATCTAAAGGATCTTCGTAGACAATTTCTATAAACTACTGTTTGATATTGTTGATACTTAAAAAGATTATTTTCTCTTTTTGTGAAGAAAACTTTTAGATATTTTAAATAGGATCAACCAAGGTAAGATAGATTAGGAAGATCGATAAAGATGGAAAGGTAGATCTTTTCAATTTATATATTATTTATATGTAATGATGAAATAAGATATAATTTTGAGGGGCATAATAAAGGGATCAAAGATGTATGGGGATGACATAAAAAATATTGAATATGTAACTAATTTTTGATAATGAAAATATGTGGGTTTTTTCTTATTGAAAAAAAAAAAAGATGCACTCAGCAGCTCTAAAACCTATGAATCAACAATGTAGTTCACAAATCAACCCTATAAATTCAATAAACAACACATTGCACTAATGGGGTGTTGGATTCTAGGTGTGGTTTCAGCAAAACAGATTTATCAGTAGTCATATAGGCCACATTTATCTCTCAACTTGTGTTCTTGTGGAGACCACTGGTAATATTGAGTGAAGAGGATTAAGAATCACTGGAAAGAAAAAAATTGAAATGATGATTGCATGTGACCTAATTTAGTGGCCCTATAATCTTCGTTCTTGTCATCCCCTAGAAGATATTTTCTTAGAAATGTATTTATCAAAACATCCAATTTATGGTGAAGTTTGAATATTAATGGTTGCAACTTCATCATCTCTCTTAATCCTCCACAAAAGCTAGCTTGAACTCATGCACAAATTTGTTTTGGTCAATATCTCTAGAGATAAATTGATCCATTGATCCAATTGTTGTTTCTAAAATGTAACAACCAAGATTTTCCCATGATATCTCATGTAACACATCTGAAGCAATTTTTGGACTATTTAGAAAAAGCTCGACTAGTCTTCGATGTTGTGAAATATCAAACGATATTTTTCCAGTGGAAGGATGTCTTGGAACCCCTGATTAAATTGCCACAATATGAAAATCACTATCATGTGTATTTTTGTCTTCAATGGTAAGGAAAATTCCTTCAAAAGTAGTCTCAGTCGCATTGTAGAATGCATCCACACGAACCTTATCATGTCATGCCTTTAAAGCCTTGATCCATCTCCAGTCTGAAATACAATTGATATTCCAAGAACAAAATTTCCAGAGCATTTACCATAGAATATTAACTTTGGTTCCTTGTGTTCCAAACTTTTATTTGAATTTATTTAAGGATTTTTCCTTTCTTGAATCATGGAGTCTCTCTCCATGTCCTTTTGGATGCCCATTCACGATAATATCAATTGACTCATCTTGAGGTGAACCAAACTCACCACAAGAGATAGCCTGAATATTTGTTGCATTTGATCCATTAATTATTATCTCTTGGGTAGAATGAAGTTATTTTCCAGTAATTTCATGTTAACTGCTACCTAATAGCCCCGTACGTTTTCTTTAAAGTAAAAGAAAAAATGAATTCCTATCAATGACAAAAAGTCGACAACAATCTTTTGTAACATAGTGTGACATGCTGCTAGACGATGCTTAACAATATCAATTCCAATCAGTGTCCCAGACCTCCTCAATATTTCAGCGAGCATACAGATTTCAACACCTGTGCCATCAAATCTAGGAAGTGCCCTATCTGTGATTTCATCAGGTCCCATGAATAACCTGACAAGAAATTATTGCATTACAATTTTGACATCCCAGTATTAGAGTACATAACTTGTAAAGAAATGATGGTGTATGCATTTGCATTTTCCATTAAATTGTCCAATTACAAGCTATAATATCTAGCCACACGGTAAAGTGATCTATTCTAACTTGTAGCCACACAGGAAAGTGAACTATTCTAACTTGTAGCTTCGTGGGAAAGTGAAATATTCTAACTTGTAAAGAATAAATGATGTCGCATGTGTTTTTATTTTCCATTAAATTGTCCAATTACAAGCTACTATATCTAACCACCTGGGAAAATGAACTAGCAAATATATAATATATTATACTAATTCAAAGATTAACCAGATGCACTCCACTCTCAGAATTCCTCACTTCCGAGAAGAAGGCCCCTCATGATTTTTCTTTTCGATTCAATCGTGTATAAACCGAATAGAGGTACGACTGTAAATTGTTCAGAGGCACCAAAGAGAACATTGAACGTCTAGCTATTATGCCTGATGAGAGAGGAAGATGGAAACCCGTTAGAAATTTAAGCAACATAATAAAATCAAAGATGACAGAGCTCACCCAAACCAAGAATGGAGAATCGAAAATGAGCCCTAAAAAACTTTCAAATAACGAATATGCCATTTCCCAATTTGCTTTGTTTCTTTTGAACTCCTGTAACTAGACACAAGTTGATTTGAAGTTCCCATCATCCCAAGCTTGACCTAGTAACCTCATAAGCAAGGAAGCAGGCGACATTGGCAGGAACACTTCTGGCCATGGCTTTGACCAAGCCTTTTAAAAAAGCCTTTAAGCCCTTCTAAAGCAGCAATTTTCTTGATGACATTAATTGTACCAACATACTTTGGATGGTGAAATTCATCAATTTGAATGACACTCTTCAACTCTTCAAAGCATCAGTTGGATATACAAGTGTCCAGCTAGAAGCGCCAGAAATCCCACCAGAAACAAGCAGGGTACCCATGCCCAATTGAGATGCATCATGTCGTCGTGCCATGAATGGCTTCAGAGCCTTATACATGCCATATGCAATGCCATTTATAGATACATCCCTTAATAAAGTAGGATAAAGCCCTTAAACAATTCTCTGGCTCCTTCGATCTTAAGACATGCTTAGCTACATCAACTAGGCCATTGTGTTTAATATAAGTTGTCACTCTTGTTACCCCTAAAGTTGCAACTGAAGTAGTAGCCAAAGCACTCTGAGCTTGCAATCTACATCTGATAAGCTTATTTGGGCAAGTCAAGAAAGATAAGCAATCCCTGCCCCTTCTCCACACACCACCTGCTGCCCTACAGTGGCAAACCAGGCTCAACCCTAAATAGGGCTTCCATCTGACCTCTTGCACTAAACACAACTGCATTGCAAGTTGCGACAGTGGACAAAGGGGCTCACATTCCTTTGTACATCCCTATGAGGCCTTCTTTGGCAATGGTCTGCTTGACAACATCCATTGCACCGACATAGCGAAGATGTTGGCTAGGAAGAATCAATGGTTGACTCTGGGGCTTCACCTCAATTGTGTCAAAGGGATGCCCAGATATCAGTTGTGTTGTTCCCCCAACAGTGCTAGAAATTAGATCCTTTGCTACATAGATTGCCATAATTGGAAGCGACTAATCTTAAAACCTAATATCTACAACACACGGATTTACTTTATGTGGAACTCTATTTGACGTTTAATATCGATAAAATCCAACCTTTTATTTAGTTTTCAATAAATGAAAGTATTCTAAATGCAGAAAGCTTCCTTAAAATGGGTGTTCAAGGTCACTCAAATTGTACATAGAACCTTAAAATGGGTGTTCAAGTCCACTCAAATTGTACAAAGAAGGCTGATGAATTGCTCACCTGATCAACATGCCTTGTCCAACAATAAAAAAAACTTAATGTAACCCAGCAAAAAACCTACAAGCAGAACCCTGCATGAGATGGACCAAGATTCAATAACTTGGAAGCAGCAAAATCTGGAAGTCAGTTGTTGGTTGGGGCGCTCATCCTCAATAGCATTTGTGGCAGATAAAGTTGAGCTTAGAAGGAGTTGAGTACCCACCTATACAAATATCAAATCCATTAAAAACCCATATTAAGCTTAGAGGAATTAGAGGTTAGCAAATCGGAAAGGGCATTGAATTATGCCAGAGGACAACTTTCTCACCTGTGGTGGCTTGGAAACACAAGGCTTAACCTGCCATAACAGGCAAAATATTAGTTACCGTAAGTAAGCGCAATGGCCCTTTGTACATGTATAGAAATGGAAATAAAAACCATTAGAAAGAACAATATATATATATATATATACCTGCTCCTTAGTATTATTTTTGAATGCAGATAAGACAGTACTTCTTTGGACATTTGGAACAATAGACCACTCTGCCTTTATCATTTCTTTTACATTGATGGAAATTCGTATTCACATTGTTCTGTGATGTTGCCTTCATTTTATTCCCCTATGCTGGAATATTGTGATGTTCCCTTCATTTTATTCTCCTATGCTGGAATATACTATCCACCCCCATCTACATTTTTCTGACAAAATTCTTGGTATTCTTAACCTTGAAAACATCTGGAGTTGGGTAATATTTAACCCCTCGTTGCTTAAATTCAGTGGCGCAGGTCGTTTAGGCTCTATGTTAGAAACCGATGCACTGTACTCCAAAAAGCCATTGGTTGCTTCCTTATTGCGATCCTCGTCAATTAACATCATCTTCATTACCCGCATTCATTAATTTCAAAACCCTATATTCTGCCCCAATTTCTTCCTTCTCCTCTTTGACCTTGCGTTTCCTCCCTCTCTTCTTCACACCACCATCAATGCCCTCATGTAACACAGTTCGGGGCTTCCTGCCCCACTTCTTACCCTGGCCTCTGGTGCTCGCAGTGGCCTTGGACTCTTGTTGCTACTGCATTTGATTTTTCTCGCATTCCGACATTGGTACATTAGTGGGTTTAAGCACTGCAATTCCACAGGCCACAGTGCGGGGCTTCCTGCCCTGCTTTCTGCCTTAGCATCTAGAGCTCTCAGTGGCCTTGGGTTGCTGCTACAGCAATTTTCTTTCAATCCCCAATCCTGGGCATGCCCCACTTCCTACCATGGCCTCTGATGCTCGCAGTGGCCTTGGACTATTGTTGCTACTGAAATTGATGTCTCTGGCATTCCGATATTGGTGGTTTGAAGCTCTGCCAACACCACAGCCCTGGGCCTGCTCCCATTGACCTTAGGCCGTTGGCGCCACATTGCTCTAAGCTCCTTTCGCTGCAATTCTCTCCTTGTGATCATTCTGGTGTCGTCATTGTTCATCACCATAACCTCCATGAAGAATTCAAACAGGCCCTACCTGGAACTCCCGCGTAAAAAGCGCACAGATGTGGAGTGGAGAGCATTGTTCATTACCATAAACTCCACTAAGAATTCAAATGGAATCTACCTGGAACTCCTGCGTAAAAAGCGCACAGATGTGGAGCGGAGAGCATTGTTCATTGCCATAAACTCCACTAAGAATTCAAATGGACTCTACCTGTAACTCCTCTGTAAAAAGCGCACAGATGTCGAGCGGATTTTTTTTAAGGGTATTTTAATGTTTTAAAACATTTTTTTATTAAATTAGACGGCTGATTTTTGTTCAATCGTCTAACAAAAGATCTAACGGCTACGATTAGGATAGAAGGGCATTTAGGGGAGTTAATTTCAGAGGTAAATGCCTTACGGCGTAACGAGAAAAAAATGAACAAGATGTACATTTTAATTTTTTTTTAAGTTATTTATTTTAACTCTTCTGTACTTTATAATCTAAAACTTAGATTGACTCATTTGTTCAAACTTTGTCTTCTGGCAGCTTATTTGTGGAACCAATTTGCAAGTCATTGCCCTAAGTTGCAAAGGTTTTTAATCCAAATCAACAACCAAACACGTAACAATTTTCAGTGTTTGAGTGCATTCACGCAAAGAAGAGTAAAAGTTTGGAAAAAATTTTCTTGGATGAATCAATTTGTGCAATACAGTGTTCAATTCAAGGGGGCAATTGGTTGAAAAATACTTCTCATGTGGACCCCATAGTCTTGGAGGAGACTGATCACTCCTCAAATTGGATTGTGGAGACTCGGAGAGTCATCCAGCATATTTTCTAGGGGACAACTTTATTTGGATGGGCTTGGGGTCCCATAATTGCCGGAAGTGCATGAATCAAGTATTGGACCTTCTAAGATAACCCCCTCAAGGGAGAAGTACAACAGATACAAAAGTTGGTCCTCACCAGAGGACATTCCTAAGGATGCAGCCTGTGTTGATGATCTTGATGAATCATGAGTCATGACCCGTGACATAGTATGTCCTTACTAGTTTATAGTTTGAAGCTTTTTTGGACTTTGGAGACCATTTCAAACATTATTGTTAATGTATTTTATGTTCATAGTTTATAGTTTATGTATCTCGATGTAATTTTGCCTATTTACACCAGTACATGCAATATAAGTCAATAAACTTGCATATGTGGTGTCTAATTGTTTGTATTTACATTGATAAATATTTTTCATGGGTCAAGTCCCCTGACATAGTATATCTTTATTACTTTATAGTTTGAAGCATTTTTGGACATTGGATACCATTTCAAGCATTATTGTTAATGTATTTTATGTTTATAGTTTGTAGTTTATGTATCTCACTGTAATTTCTCCTATTTGCACCATTACATGTGAACAGTGATATAAGTCAGTAAACTTACATATGTGATGTCTAATTGTTTTTATTTACATTGATAAATGTTTTATGCATTATTTATTCAGCCAAGTAGTTCACCAGGTCAAAGGCCAAGTTTGAGCCAAGCCTTTTGCCAAGTCAAAGACCAAGTTATAGCCAAGTAATAATCTTTGACCTCACCATGTCTGACTCTCATAACTATGGTCCAATAGATATTGTAGTATAGCCAACTAGCATATTCAACAGCGACAACATATTTTCCATATATATTGGTGAACCTGAAAACAAATTTGATATACCAAGAACACAACTGCAAAATGCATAAGAGTTAAACAACAATATCGAGTGATCTTTCTTGTTTTTATATAAGATTTCATCAACTTTGTCAAGCTTGTTGCTCGATGTTTAACTCCTAAGACTAGGAGCCATTTTGCACTGGTAGGTTACTTCAGTTAGGTTGAATTAGCAATCCATCTAGGAAATTTTGGCTTCACACTGCAATATTAGGTCAGGATTAGCTACATTAAAAATGAACTGACATTCCCCAAACTTTAATGTAGGTCACAGCCTACTTTAACCACATTTCTATAATTTATTTTACTTCATCTGTACAGAGAAAAACATAATTTACATTATCTAGCAATAATGGGTAGTATAAAATTAGCCTTAATTCAACAAAGCACGCCTAAAACTTGGAGGAGAGTTCCCCCTGCATAATTGAATACTTCATACCATATGGAATAGATCATGATTTTTTTAATCATGATGGTTGAAAGTTCGAAGGGCTCCACAACAAAAAAAGCTTGCACTTAAGCTTAATAAACAATGAATTTTTTGACTTACTGAAATGAGCACTAAAATGGAAAACAAATCAGCAAAGAGATGGTTTAATCTACAGTGAAATTTTTACTTATTGAAATGAGGGCTAAAAATGGAAAACCAATTAGCAAGAGGAGATTTTAAGAACTCAAAAGAGATGGAAGGTAGACCAAAGGATTATGATGAAAGGTTGCATGAGGAAACTATCCAACAAAGGCTGACACAAGGCAAATACAAGGGATGATGATGGCAAATGGTATGGTTGGTCTTTAAAGTTAAATCATGAAATAAGGTTGCAACAAACACAACAAATTCATATATTAGTGTAGACCTATCTTAACTTAGGATCTATTAAGTACCAAGAGGAATCAAATCTTTAAAGATGTAAATTTTTGGATCATAAGATGGATCTAGGTACAGATGAAGAAAGGGGTCGCAATATTTCTATGTAAATATCATAGCTGCAGTATTTCTATTTATGTGTAAATCTGGGTCTCTCTTTTATCTCTTTATATAGCCATTTAATATTAGATGTACATATCAAATCGCTATATATATAGAGAGAGAGAGAGAGGGAGAGAGATTTTTATTTATGTTTGTATATACATTTGGCTAAGTCTTTACTATTATTTGTTATAAATATTATATCTTTTTTGAAGCCAACATGTAAGCATTGCCCACATGACAAATGTGACAACATCTCTATCATACTGGACTGTAGATGCACCTCGCTACTCTTGGTGCAGCAAAAAATTAAAAGCTTGTGCACAAGGCATGAATAAGTGGAGTTGGGAAAACATATCCAGGAAGACATCTTGGAGGTTGGGCAAAGAAAATAGTATACTAAACCTCAACAAGCACATAACCTAGGACTTGGCGATTTTAATCTCACAGCGTATCTGACCCTGGAGTAAATATATTGAAATCCTTGTTGATGCAATCTCTAAAGATATTGAACCCTTAAGGTTCCTTAATTTGGCTTCCTCCAACAATTTGCTCAATTTATAAGTTCCAACACAAGGAGTTTGACTTTCACATAACAGTTTTTGTTCAAGAAACTTCCAAAATCACTTTCCCCTAATAGGGTTTCTTTAAAACATGGACAATAGAGATTCATCAACCTCCCAAGTATAAGAATTAGAAGTATCAGAAAACTTCTACAGTTATTTGATAACCTCAGCACCAAGGCCAATTGGGGAGAATAACACTTGCAAACTACAGGGTGTAAGATAGAGAAATGTAAACACTACCACACAATTATAGAGTTCGTGAGAGAGGTCAGCCAATCATGCAGAGAACAAGGCAGCCCCAGGCAGGCCTCAAAGGGATGTACCAGATGGAGCAATTAATGACAGCAAAGGCATGACAGGTGGCAGTGCAAACAACAATCCACAAGGGGCAACCACATCACCTATAACAACAAGACAGTTGAAGGCACACTAATTATAACATCACATCTCCTTCTTGGATATGAGAACGCAAAGGAAAGTTGATTGGGTGGAGAGGTGGGTGTAGGGAAGACTACTGATTGACATGATAACAGAAATTTTGATGTTGATGCAGATGACTAACAAAGTTGCTCTTACAGGGGAGGGGTTTCACAACAAGTAGCCCACGAGGGAATGTAGACCATGCCCCAGTCCATTGAACTCGTCATATAAGATACAAGGATTATGACACAGTACATTTTGGCCAAGGTGGGGATCAACTGTTCTCTGGGGATGAGTCACCAAGTTGTGGATTCAATGGAGATGGAAAGTTGGAACCTGGGAAAGCCAGCACCACACCAGTGACTCCTCCCTCTGGGATTGAATCTGGTTACAGACTTTTATTTTCTGATACCTGTTAGTTAGCAATATTTAGGAAAATCTGAGCTTAAGTAATCCAGTTCATCTTAGTACATTTTTCTTGGAGAAGCCTAGCTGATAAATGTACCAATAGGGAACTTTAATAGATAAATTTGGTAGAAGCTGATGATCTGAAAGTCACACCTGTTTTTTGGTTTCCCCTTATATGTCTTTTGAACCACTGCAAACATGGATATGGCCTGGGAATATTTTATTTCTGAACTGCAAAACTGGGATCCAAGATTTAAACTAAAGCCCCATAATTTTGTGACTGAAAATCAACACTAAGTGCTTTCTTTTGTATATTAATAAAATCCTTGTTTGTTGACTAAAGAAATAGTTGTAAAATAACCCCTAATTATTTTTCTAAGGATAAACAGGTGTGGCATTTAAACTCCACTAGAAACTAAATTTTTGCAGCAATTTTCTCACTTTTCATGTGCAATCATGACATAACACATATGAAAACTAAGTGCCATTAGTAACATTGCAGATGAACAACATACTCAACTTTTCAGCACACACCCCGACAAAGAAAAATAATGCAATAGATCCGTGTGCCATTCACACAAGTCCAAAATATTACCATGTAGAGCAGTTTTGCCACGCTGCATCAAGAAACTTACATACCATACGGCATAACCATACATAGAAATATTACAAGAGACAAGGAAATATAAGCAATATAGTTCTAACGTCAAATCTATCCGATGCTAGCAAGCAGTTTGTTGAGGAAAACTCTCCCCTGCTCTGTCTAGAATTACAGATCTATGTTAACAAAAGAAAGAATGCCTACAAATCAAATTAAATTAAGCCGATGGATCAGAAAGACTGCCATAAAGACAACAGAAATTCTGTTAAGATTTTAAAAAATTAAGGTAATTCTTGCCTCGTTTTTAAGAAAATATTCTATACAACATTACAAAAGCTTGACAATGGATTTATTTCCAAAGCCCATGAATGCAGTTCAATTTTTCTTCGCCCGTTCCCACTCCAAACAATTACTACAAAATATATGTGCCACCGAAACAAATACCTTTCAGAAAATCACCAGGAGAGAGAAAAGCATGTAAATCAAGCTGCAAGCATACGCCACCAAGCCTCGTTGTTCATCGCCGTGAGATGCCAAGACAATCAATAAACTGCTCTGCGCACAGATGTGGAGCGGAGAGCATTGTTCTTGTAGTTGTGATGTAGCTAGTTTTGTTTCTGTAATGGACTCCCTGAGTCCTGTAGCTAACTAAGGCAGTCTGGATGCTATCGAAGAGCTAAGGAGAGCCATAAACTCCACTAAGAATTCAAATGGACTCTACCTATAACTCCTCCGTAAAAAGCGCACAGATGTCGAGCGGAGTTTTCTCTAAGGGTATTTTAATGTTTTAAAACATTTTTTTATTAAATTAGACGGCTGATTTTTGTTCAATCGTCTAACAAAAGATCTAATGGCTACGATTAGGACAGAAGGGCATTTGGGGGAGTTCATTTCAGAGGGAAACGCCTTACGGCGTAACAAGAAAAAATGTGATGTTATTTCCATATTTTGTATGCTTGGCACATACAAAGAATCTCTTTGCAGGTGGAAATTCTACAAATGAACCTAAGGTTAGAAGAAATAAAAAGAAGGTTGATTTTTACCACCATAACCACTTCAAATAACATTAATAGGCTACTTGGTGCCAAAGTCACAATCATTTTACTATTTTAATTGTCTTGGGCTTCATCAAAGAAAAAAAGAATCTCAACAAAGGTCGAAAATAGAGAAGTTAGATTTTCATAGCAAGCAATGACTGGTCATATGTCAAAGGCAAAGGTTCAACAATTTCAACTTGCAAATGTGCTCATAGGAAACAACATCTTGGTGTTTTGTGATGCATACAACGCAACTGGAAAACCTATTCCTACTAACAAGCAAGCAAATGTTGCAAATATATTCAGCCATATAGATGATACTATTGAGGAACGATGGTTTGGGAAGAATTTCATGACAATTACACAAGTTTCGAGCATTTCTTACTTATCTACACAAACTTTTAAAGGTTGTACTTCACTTTTGAGATATTGATGGAGGACCACTCTTTCTTATTTATTCAAGATATGATTCTTCATTTGGGTTGTTGAATTCTAATAGAAAGGATTTGAATCTTTCAACAGTTTATAATGGAAAATCTCTGCAGTCCTTTACTAATGAAGGTCATTTAGCTTCAATAGTTATTCTTCATATTGTGAAAGAGGATGAAAAGTTTAATTTTGTTGACAATCCTGAAAGATCAATTCCCATTGTACTCTGAAATTAAGTGCATGTCTCCTACAAGATATCAACTAGATATGGGAGGTTCCTTGTTTACCAAAGCATCTACCTCAGTTGCCACATGGCCAGAGACTGTTACATTGAGCAAGATATTTTCTAGCAGATCTAGTTCTCCTCAAAGGTAGAAAGCATGGGGTCATAGAAGTTGATTGTTTAGAGGGCATAGTTGAGAAGTATGGTGCATATGTTTCTACTATAAAGAAGTTAAATAACTCAGATGATGATGTAGATAGTATATTGAACATAGATAATGGTTGGATGCACAAAAATAATCAATGCTTGTTTTGGGAGAAAGTATATGGTGTAAGGTTTACACCAAGCTTTTCAACCCTTTCACATTCAAGTTCTGGCATCAAAAATATTAGATAAAAGAATGTAGCTCTGACATGGGAAAAAAATTAATTATGGATAAACAACAATGGCATAGCAGTAGCAAAATCCACATTGGGTAGCCTTACTTTAAAATATGGAGAAAGGGAAATTATTTTTCCAACATAGGGACCATACATTCAACTTCAACCAGATTATGATATCATGGAATGGCTACTAAACTTCTACAGAAAGTTGTGTGAGTATAAATTACATGGTATGTTGGGCCTAAAGCAAATGGCCAAGAAAGTTGTTATTGATTTTGGGTAGCATCGGATGTGCTCTAGCTCCAAAATGTTGTGGAGGGGCTAGAACATATGACATCTCCAAGACCCAGAAATTGTTTGGAGAAATTCCACCCGGATGAGGAGTTATTAAAATAATAAATATTTTTAATGGGTTCCTAAGTTTAAACTTAGGAAAATAAAAATATTAATCGGTATTAATAAATATATGGGTATGGGTGAGAATCTTTTAAGAGACAAGGATCAAGTTTGTTTTAATCTTAGCCATTGATTAGAGACTTAATCTCAGTCATTAATTTATCAACAGGAAAAGTATAAGAGAAGAATTGAGAGTCATTTGGAGACACACTAGGCAGATATTCAGTATCCCAAGAGAAATCGATTCTCAAAGAGAAGGAGATCAATTTCATAGGGAGAGTTTCAAGGTGGAGGAAGAAGAGGGCATCAACAGTAGTTAGTGACTGAGGAGGATGTGACATAGGGCTATCGAGAGACAGCGCAAAGGGAAGAGAAGGTAGACAACACCACTAGAGACGCAGTCCTCACGTAGGCTGACACAAAAGTGACGCAGACGTGGGTGAAGGGTCTCCAGGGTGTCAGACGTTCTCTAGGGAACTTTGTCTCAGGTGTTTTCTCTCAGAAGTGTGTCTCAGTTTCTCTGTAAAAGCATTCCTTGTAAAGCAATTGTTGTTGAATATTAATAAAACCCTCATCTGCTCCACCGGTTTTCCCACATTGGGTTTTTCGAGGGACGATAGTCCAAAAACAACTATGTTGATTGATTGATTCTTGTGCTTGTATATCACTATTATTTTCTCTATATAATTATGTGATAACTGTAGTAGAATTCATTTTAATGTTTGTTGAAGGTATTTCGTAAATAACTTATTGTGACAAATAAGTAGGTGAAATAAATCAATTACTGCACTAGAAATTTGGATTAGAAATTTTCACATGGTATCAGAGAAAAGATCCGAAAACAGGACAAAAGAATCTGTTATAGGTCAGGAACATGATGTAGAGACATCAACTCAGAGGGACTCACACAAATTTCTAGAAAAAGAAGAAATCACGAAGAACATGGATCATGATTATTCTATGTTATCTTCCAAACTGGAAGAAGAAGTTGCTTGCCTAGAAAGTTCTCCCTCCTTTGAATTTTGGTATATAGATAGTGTAGCTTCCTGACATATGACAGGAATATGAGAATGTTATTCAAATTACTAGGAAGAAAGAATGAATTTTCAGATCACCATGGAAAATAAGGCAAAGTGTACCCTCGTAGGAAGAGGTATTGTAGTCTTTCAACCCGAAGCAAGGGATTAGCTTCGAGCAACCAATGTGTTGCATGTGCTAGGATTGGGGATGAACTTACTCTCTATATATCAACTTCAAAACAAGAGCGATGACGTTTTCTTCATTAAGGAGAAAGTATATGTCAAACGCCCGAGTTGGAAAAGGAAGGCCCATGTTGGAATCACAAGTAACAGGTTATATTAAGTACAACTAGAATCTCCAATGGAACTGATAGACACCAATGGGGATAAATATTTGAATGAACTATGGCATAGGAGGATGGGACACTTACACCATGGGGCTCTGAGAACTCTCAGGAAAACAATGTCAAGAGTTCCATAATTAAGTACCGAACAAGATTATGTACACAGAGAGTGTGCTCTAGGCAAGTATGCCAAAGCAGAGTTTCCTAGAAGTAAGAATAGGGCTCAGAGTGTTCTGGATTGATACACTCAGAAATTTGCAAACCCATGCCCACAAAAGCTCTTAGTGGTGCCGAATACTTCGTCACCTTCATTGATGACCATTCCAAGAAGACTTGGATCTACTTTCTAAAAGCCAAGGATGAGGTTTTTGGTCAATTCAAAGAGTTCAAGGCTCTAGTAGAGAATCCGATAGGAAAGAAGATAAAAGTGTTGCACTTAGACAATGGTGGAGAGTGCGTTGACAAGAAATTCACTAATTTATGCACTAGGGAAGGCATCAAAAGAGAGTGGACAACTCCCTACAATCCAAAGAAGAATGGAGTAGCAGAAAGGAAGAATAGGACTATTGTGGAAGTAGCCAGGGCGATATTGTATGATCAGGACATAGCCAAAGTCCTGTGGGCAGAAGCATGCAACGCGGCAGTTTATGTCCAGAACAGGACTCCCTATAGGGCATTGGGCAAGATTCATTTAGAAAGTGTCTTCACCAGGAAGACACCTGAAGTTAGTCAATTCAGGATATTTGGGAGTTTGGCATACTGCCATATACCCGAAGAAAAGAGAAAGAAATTGGCTCAAACTGCAGAAAAATGATAACCTGTGGGATATAGGGAGAATGCTGAGGCATATAAAGTCTACCTTTCGGGGAATAGGAAGGTAGTAGTTCAGCAGGATGCAAAGTTCATGGAGGATAGAGCTTTCAGGAAATCCCAAGAAATGCTTTCCGAGGAGGACGGTCAAGGATGTCTGGGAAATGGTACCTAGGCCTCAGGACAGTTCAGTGGTAGGTTCAAGATGGATATACAAAGTCAAATATGTTGTAGATTACAATGTGGAAAAATGAAAATCCAGGTTTGTGGCTAAGGGGTATGCTCAGAAGGAAGGAATAGACTGCAAAGAAACCTTCGCCCCAATAGCCAGGTATAATTCTATTAGATCTATGATATCCCTTATAGCACAGATGGGTTGGGAGATTCACCAGATGGATGTTAAGACGATGTTCTTGAACGGGGTGATAGAAGAAGAAGTATATATTGAACAACCAGAGGGTTTTGATATTTTGGACACCTAATCCTCTAAGGGTTGCTGTGGAAGCTGAATAGTCTAAGGAAGTCCAAGAGACCTTGGAATCTGAAACCAAAGGTCATGTGAATGTACTATAAATGTATATCATTTGTTAATAATAGATATAATCTCATGCTTATCTTTAATATTCTGTTGCTACCATGTATGTGTCTAACATGGTATCAAATCAGGCGTACTCTTGCCCTACTCCAATTTGAGACACTTGTGTTATGGCCTCTCTGTGCATGTCAGTTCTACATTCCTGCAAATAGAACTCTCATTATTGTGTGCATGCCTATTTCATACTACACACTATCCGACTAACCTCTCTCATCTAGATTTGTGTTGGGTTCTCTATCCACTCCCTCAAATAGCAAAAACACACCCGCCTGGACTCTGCACCTGAGCGCTCTGCCAAAGGTGTGCAGAATCGGAGAAGAAGGCAAAGAAGAGTGTTATGGGTTTGCACACAGACAGTATTGGAGAAAACCTTCAATGTTACAGCGAAGGTATAACTGCAAGGCTTCCTAAAACCTAAGGATTTATGAAGGAAGCGTAAAGGCATGAAGAAATGAAGAAACATAGTGGAGATCGAGATCAAAACAATTGAAGACCGTAAGGCGAGAACAAATACACAGGCAGAAAGTCGAATAGGCTATTACACAATAAGAAACAAAAGAACGTAATAGTGCACAGTAACCGTTGGATCAGTCAGATCAATGGATAGGGTTAATGGAAGATGAGAGACGGAGATCTTATTGCAAGAGATTAAGTTAAGAAATGGACGGATCACATCAAGGCACGTGTCGACAGAAGGGTGGAAAACGTGTAGAATAATGGAGCGGTCTTCGTAGGCGGTAAGCAGTATCTCGCACGCCCTAAAATTGTAAATGGTATTCTACAAATTCATGCGATTAACCTAAGGGGTTGACATGTAGCATGGGAAAACCACTTTTCTCGCGCACTCTCAACTTGCTATGCATCGTGCAAAATTTCATGCGAGATTACGCGATAGCCGTTGGATCAAGTGGGATTGATCGACGGTGAAGATCGGCCAAGCTAGTTGGCGAGTGGGTGACGCGATAGCCATTTGATTAGACGAGTCAGATCTGACGGTGATCGCGTCAGAAGATGCATGTGAGTTAATTTAAATTTCGGACGTGGTAAGGTTATGAAATGGGGTTTTAATTCCTTTTGGTTCCATGGAAAATCTGAAGGTTTTCCATATACCGGGTAAATTAAATAGTTTTGTTGTTTTAGCATAATAACTAAAGTTGGAGGTTGATGACAGATACTCCAAAGGAAACCCGAGAAGAAGTTCCACCCAAACTTGAAGGAATAGTTTCTCATTTTGAACGATTATCCTTAACACCTGCAACCAACCCACCATTAGGAAATCACACAATATAATTTAGAGACAGACTAAACTTGGCAGAAGTGCTAAGTCTTGGCGGAACGAGGAAACCCTGACAAATTCTCTCTCCTTTCGTTGATCCTTTCGAGAGCTGAAGATAATAATAACCCTCTCTTCCACATTAGGGATAGAATCTGCAATTTTGATCTTGGCATGAGTTTCTTGCCTCAAGGATTTTATAATATCGTCGCCTTTCCCAATCACACTACCTATCTTGTTAGCACATAAATATCACCAATCCAACTCATATGAAGCGGGTGTTGATATACTTTGTCCCGGAAAGGATCTTTGTTTTGTTGGAATCAAGAGACTTTGGGAAAGGCTTATCAATTTCTGAAGGCAAAGGGTGGAAAGCAGTAGCTCTGTTGTCTTCAACATTACCTCTAAACTGGAACGTAGAATATCTACTCAACTGTGCATTAATTCTCTATTAAAGCATTGAATTTTGTACACTCTTCTGTTGGATAAAACACTAGATTTTGAACACATATTGTCAAGTAGATTGAAGGTTGGTGTTATATGTTCATTGGAGCTACAATATATTTGTGAGATGGGTTGCAGAGTAAATGTGTTTATATACAGTGCAAGTGTTTAGGAATATATGTGCATCTTTTTGCATTGTGTAGGTGCCATTCTTTGCATTGTATGGTTGCAAACCGTGGTATGTGCATTAAACACTAATTTTGGAGTCATATTTATTGCTACTGAGTGCTGGTGTACTAGTGTTGTGGGTCAAATATGCCTCTACTATGTATTGGAAAAGCTATATGATTGCACCAACGTTGTTTATAGAGTTGTCTCTATAAATAAATAGAACCATTGTTAGTGTATTCTCTTCACTTTATATAAAATAAGTATTTTGTGGAGGAAAGAAGACATTTGTATTGGCTGTAATATTGGTACATTTGTTGAGAAATGGTTCTAATTGGTGAATTATTAGAGCTCCTCAATACTATGATACACTCAGCGACTAACAACACATTTAGAATCAGTAAAGACTCTCTCTCCAAAATTCGGACTTGTCTACAACATGCACAAGAAAACATTGCCTTTTTACAGCTTGAATCTCAACTACAGCAAGAAGAATTACAACAGTGTAGTCACCATTTTAAACCTGTTTCTGTTCAAAAGGTTAAAACATACTCCCATAAACAACAAGACAATAATGTTACAGTTGATTCAGATCCAGTGCCCAATAAAGCAGCAGAGTCACATGCAGATGCAGAAGTTCAGTTTGCACTTCCCAAGCCCACCATCAGACCTTGGGAAGATCTTGTCAGCAACAAGCACAGAACAGGTCTTGGATATGATAAGGAGGTTTCCTTTCATATTCCAGATTACTCAAAGCCTATTCAGTTTCAGAGTGATGGATTCCTTCATGACAGTTCACCTTCAGTTGTTCTAGATTATGCTCCTCTTCCATAGCAACAACAACAGATTGTGAAATTCCAACACTGTGACCGAGTTGGCCATGTGAAAGATCATTGTTTTGATCTTCACCCATGTAAGCATTGTCATAAAACCAGTCATTCTCCAAACATATGCTTCAGAAAAAAACCTCCTGCAAGAACAAAGATTCATCTTGGATGGATCGCTTCTTGGCATTGGGCTTCAATAGCCAAGAAGATATTTCGCTCATACAACAAGATTTGTTCTCGAATATTGAAAAATCTCGCAGTTGAGATCACTTCGTCTTCTCACCTTGCATTTGATGGGGGGGAAGTAATGGTCATCTACAAGCTTCAAAGCCACATCAAGCGAACCTGAGCCAAAACTTGCCATACGAGATTCAGAGTTGTAGCCTGAGACAAATATGCCCCTGAGCATGCCTTCAGTCGATGATACCTCTTCAAAGAATTTGGGACACTTCCTCTAGTAGAATACTTCAACTTCTTGCCATTTTTGGAAGAGTTCCAGGAATTTCATTAAGCATTCCAGAGTTGTTGGTCATCCTTAAACCATCACAGGTTGAGACCTCCCTTTTTAGGTTGAGGTTCTCCCTTTTATGCAAGGTGAGACCTCCCTTTCATGGTTGAAGGGTTTCCCTCATCAAACATCAGGAGCACTTCCTCTAGCAGAAGACCTGAGCTTCATGCCAGACTTGGAAGAGTTCTGGGAAATGCACTAAGCGTTCCAGTGTTGGTGGTCATCCTTAAACCACCTCCCTTATACCAACATTTGAGAGAGCACATTCAACCTAGTGCTACCATGCATTTTTTGCACATTTTGTATTATAGCTCTCTTCTTGGACTCATACATACCCCTTCGGATTATTGGGGCGAATTTTGGACACCTAATCCTCTAAGGGTTTGTGTGGAAACCGAATAGTCTAAGGAAGTCCAAGAGACCTTGGAATATGAAACCAAAGGTCATGTGAATGTACTATAAATGCATATCATTTGTTAATAATAGATATACTCTCATTCTTATCTTTAATATTTTGTTGTTGCCATGTATGTGTCTAACATGAGACACATGAGAATAAATCTCATGTATGCAAGTCGAAGAAAGATGTGTATGGGCTTAAACAAGCACCTAGAGCATGGTATGATCGAATTGATGGATACTTGCAGAAGTTGGGATTCGTCAAGAGTGATGCAGATCCTAATCTCTATTATCTTGTTGTAGAGAATGAGCATCTAATCCTAGTGTTATATGTGAATGATATTTTCCTTACAAGCTCATCCAGGCCCATCAAAGATTGCAAGGAGAACCTAGCCAGAGAATTTGACATGAAGGATTTAGGACAGATGCATTATTTCTTAGGGTTGGAAGTTTGGCAACAGAAGGGTGAAATCCTCCTTGGACAAAGGAGATACACTACAGAGAATTTGAAAAGGTTCTATTGTCATTCTATATTTTTGAGGTTGAGGGAGTAAGCACATAGAACAACATCAAAACCACTTTGGAAGTTGGGATCTAACCCTACCAGCTTCAGAGAGGGATCTCTCTATAAAATTTAGCTATAATGTTTTATGTGAATTTTAGGCTAGTTATTACTGTACTTATTGTTTGGTTGATTAAATTGTTATAATTCCATTGGTCTATGGATTCTAACGATTAATTGGATCTGTATCAAACTTTGAAGGAGTTTCATAGGGAAAGCTAGGTTTCACTAGTTGGATCTTTCAGGAATTTCAAATAGATTATGAAACAGAAGAAATGTAGGATTCAATAGAAACTACGAAGCAATGAAGGATTCCTTAATTTGACTTGAGCAAAAAGCATATAAATTACTAATAGCCAGGATAGGGTCTTCTGTATAACATATCATATTAATCACAGTTTCTGTTATGTAATTAAGCTTTTCAAAAATGACACAGAAAAGAGACAATGATTAAACACATGAACAGAAGAAAAACATCACCAATTCGTACACCACATGAATCTTATGAAGAATGTCCTTGTATTATTGATGCTTCCAACAACTTGAAAATTACAATTTGCAGAGAAAAATTATATTCAACAATCAACATCTATTACTTCAAACTATGAAGTATTTATACCAATTCCAAACTAAAATATCTTGAAAAAATATCAAGATTTGTTTACAAATATCTCAAACTATCTTACACATATAGAACTAAAATATACGACATTCAAAACAAAATAATCTACTTGGCACTATATTTGTGGATTTCTGGTGACCAAGAAGAGCAATATTTGTGAAAATAATTTCAGCAAAATCACATAAAACATCATTTGTCGACGCGTTTCGAAACACGTTGACAAATGACTTTTTATGTGATTTTGCCAAAATTATTTTCACAAACATGTTACCGATCGTAGAAGTCTCAACTCTTTAAAGAAGATAAATTCAAATTTTATAGCAACTCTTATTTGATGAGGTCACCTCCAAGTCACTAACTGTCTTTGAGCTTTTTCCTCCCGAAATTCTGAAAAATAGGGTCTTGTAATACCTTTGTATATCCCAAACCATAATAGCTGTTAGAAAACTGAGAGAGATTTTGTAAATGATAATTTTGGAAACAAAAACCTCTTTCATTTTTTGAAAATTCATTTCCATCTGTTGGGAAACTGCATTTGAAAACACTGACTGAAAACAAGAAAATTTGGGAAAATATACCTGCAAAGATTCATCTGAATCTCCCAAACCATAACATCTGTTACAAAACTAAAAGAGGTTTTTGTGCATAAGCATGTTACCAAAAAAAACCTCTTTTTGATTTTGAAAATTCCTTCTCAGTTGTTTGTAAACCATTTTTGAAAGTACTATCTTGTTAGGGAAAAAACATAGTTTTACTTGGCTATGAATGTACATATGACATGGAGGTGCGGGATAATATGGAGGCACGTGGTTTGTGGAAATATGATTAGGTGGTAGAATAAGAGTGGAAGATGAGGAGGGACACAGTGGGTGGACGTTGGCACGAGAGTAATAGGTAGAGGATACGTGGCGGTAGTGAAGTGGTGGTTGAGTGGAAGTGGGGGGTGACGCAATCGGGAAGGCAGTTTGCGGCAAGGAGCGGATACCTCTTTCAGAGTAGGGTAGAGGCGGATTTTAGTATTAGTGAAGGGGGGTCTGAAATTTTGAGGAGCAAACACATAGCAACAGGGCTTGGGGGTAAAACCACTAACTTTGAATCCCCACCCCACCAATAAAGGGAGATAAGGCGAGGGGGTCCGAATTAGATTGGGTGCCATCAAATCAGATGTGCACTGAAAATTGAGTGCGGAAGATGTGTGCAGTTTAACCATATACAACAAATCTCATTTTTTCATTATCAATTTTACAATAAAATCAAAGCTATAGTACAAAGATCTTATTACAATTTATTTAATCACATTTAAATAATGTGATTAATTTAATCTAAACACACTTAATTTTTCTCTAATGTTTCATTTCGACTTGCAAGCATATTTTTTTTTTTCTCAAGGTTTTGACCTTTTTTGGAAATAATTTGCAACATGGAATATTATTTACAATATGATTTCTGAGATAAAATAATCAATCACCTTGAGATCCTATAAATTATAAGACCCTAATAGTGGTTCCAGCTGGGGATGGCACTCTCCATGTGAGGTGACAAGAACATTGTAGACTAGTAGTCTGATCCATTCAGTTGTTCCCAAGTCTGTAACCTGTTCTGTCATCAAAATATTTGTGACTGAAAATCTTCAAACTGAAATCAAAACCATTCTACACACTGAAATCTGAAATATAAACTGAACTGAAAGTTGTACTACAATTTGAAACTGAAACGAGAAAGAATGCTTTAAAAAGATGCTCAGAGTG
The DNA here is from genome assembly GCA_031772625.1 of Pinus tabuliformis. Classification (NCBI taxonomy): domain Eukaryota; kingdom Viridiplantae; phylum Streptophyta; class Pinopsida; order Pinales; family Pinaceae; genus Pinus; species Pinus tabuliformis. The sequence goes on along the minus strand of CM062809.1, from coordinate 1,233,920,088 downwards.
TTGATCTTATTTGCACATTGCTACCTACTCTATACTGCTAAAAATTATGCTGAACCAAATAATATAAAAATTCCAATGAAGACATTCAATCAGTTGCTAAAACAAGTGGGCCGCTTGACTGTTTGTTAGCACAATCAAAAGGACAACTTGACTTTTTGTCCATAAAATAAAATCTATATAGTGCAATGGAAACTGTTGTTAGATCTGGTCATGAAAACATGATTGAACACTTGAGCTGAAATAAATCTCCATGTAGTTTGCTATAGGATCAGTAAATGCATGATTAATTAGTTTACCTTTCAGGCCCTCATTAACCGATTGAGCATGGAAGATTTCATCAGTGGTATTCTCAAGGTTAAACCCTGATTCCAATTGTTCAGTTTCAACCTTATGTTCAAAAACAAAACTCTCATCCCTCTGAAAATCAAAAGGCAATACAATGTCCTCTTGTTTTGGAGAAGGAAGATTTTTCAAGAATTGTTTAGGATCTCGGAAATTAAAGGACTGAATCTGAAAATCCAAAAGTTCACTATCCTTCTCGAATCTTTCAGCAACTAACTTATGAAAAATAACTTTACTTTCAGGAGAGAGTTTGCTCGATTTCAAACGATGAAACATGGTCGTTGAAAAATATTCATCAATTTGAAAATCGGCTAATTTATCCATGACTTCTTTTAAAGCTTCACAAGATAGAGAATATGCCAATTACTCGTCATCTCGTTTAGCAACAAATCTGATCAACTTGTAGTGGAGTCACCATGAATGCTCTAAAATATGGATTCTCTGATAGTGGGGTCACCCTAAAACTTTGAAGCTCTGGATACTTTGAACATGGAGTCGTCACGTGAATGATACAACCTTCTTGTGTCTCATCACCATCCACCATTAGTAATCAGATCTGGAACTTGATACACTTTTACGGGAATCTAAAATGTTCTTCCCCGATATGGTCATCATTATGTTGTCATTATGTATTTTTTAGGTTGATGGAGTAAACACATAGGACAACATCAAAACCACTTTGGAAGTTGGGATCTATCCCTACCAGCTTCAGAGAGGGAACTCTCTATAAAATTTAGCTATGTTTTATGTGAATTTTAGGCTAGTTATTAATGTACTTGTTTTTTATTGGATTGATTGGTTGATTAAATTGTTATAATTCCATTTGGATATGGAGTCTAAAGATTAAATGGATCTGCATCAAATTTGGAAGGAGTTTCACAGGGAAAGATAGGTTGCACTAGTTGGATCTTTCAGGAATTTCAAATGGATTATGAAATAGAAGAAATGTAGGATTCAGTGGAAACTAAGGAGCAATGTAGGATTCCTTAATTTGACTTCAGCAGAAAACATATAAATTACTAACATCCAAAATAGGGTGTTTTGTATAACATATCATATTCATCAAAGTTTTTGTTATGTAATTAATCTTTTCGGAAATGACACAGAAAAGAGACAATGATTAAACACATGAACAGAAGAAAAACATCACTAATTCGTACACCACATGAATCCTGTGAAGAACATCCTTGTATTATTAATGCTTCCAGCAACTTCAAAATCATAATTCGCAGAGAAAAATTATATTCAACAATCAACATCTATTACTTCAAACTATGAAGTATTTATACAAATTCCAAACTAAAATATCTTGAAAAAATATCAAGATTTGTTTACAAATATCTCAAACTGTCTTACATAAATAGAACTAAAATATAGGACATTCAAAACTAATGAATCTACTTGGCATTATATTTGTGGATTTCTAGTGACAAATAAGAGCAATTCAAATTTTATAGCAACTCTATTTAATGAGGTCGCCTCCAAGTCACTAACTAAATTTGAGCTTTTTCCTCCCGAAATGCTAAAAAATAGGGTCCTGTAATACCTTTGTATATCCCAAACCATAATATCTGTTAGAAAACTGAGAGAGTTTTTTGTAAATGATAATTTTGGAAACAAAAAATATCTTTCAATTTTTGAAAATTCATTTCCATTTGTTCGGAAACTGCATTTGAAAACATTGACTGAAAACAAGAAAATTTGGGAAAATATACCTGCAACGATTCATCTGAATCTCCCAAACCATAACATTTGTTACAAAACAGAAAGAGGTTTTTGTGCATAATCTTGTTAGAAACAAAAACCGGTTTCTGATCTTGAAAATTCATTCTCAGTTGTTTGTAAACCATTTTGAAAGTACTATCTTGTATAGGGAAAAAACATAGTTTTACTGGCCATGAAAAGTACATATGACGTGGAGGCGGGAGGTGACATGGAGGTGGGGAATAATGTGGAGGCACATGGTTGGTGGAAATATTATTAGGTTGTATAATAGGAGTGGAATATGAGGAGGGGCATGGTGGGTGGACGTTGGCACGAGAGTAATAGACAGAGGATACATGGCGGTAGTGAAGTGGTGGTTGAGTGGAAATGGGGGGTGACGGAAGTAGGAATGACATTCAAAACTAATTTATCTACTTGGCACTATATTTTTGGATTGATGGTGACAAAGAAGAGCAATTGAATTTTATAGCAACTCTTATTTGATGAGGTGGCCTCCAAGTCACCAACTGTCTTTGAGATTTTTCCTCCCAAAATTCTGACAAATAGGGTCCTATAATACCTTTTTATATCGAAAAACGTAATAGTTTTTATAAAACTAAGAGATATATTTATAAATGATAATGTTGGAAACAACAACCTCTTTCAGATTTTGAAAAATCATTTCCACCTATTCGAAAAACGCATTTGAATACACTAACTAAAAACAGGAAAATTCGGGAAAATATACCTGCAAAGATTCATCTGAATCTCCCAAACCATAATAGCTGTTACAAAACTGAAAGAGGTTTTGTGCATGAGGATGTTAGCAACACAACCCCTTTACAATTTAAAAGAATTCATTCTCAATTCTTTTTAAACCATATCTTAAAGTATTTTCCTATATAGGGAAAAAACATAGTTTTACCTGGCCATGAAACGGACATATGACGTGGAGGCGAGAGGTAACATAGAGGTTGGGGATAATTTGGAGGCACATGGTTGGCATAAATATGATTAGGTTTCAGAATAGGATTGGAAGATGAGGAGGGACATGGAAAGTGGACGTTGGTGCGGGAGTAATAAGCGGAAGATACGTGGTAGTAATGAAGTGGTGATTGAGTGGAAATGGGGGGTGATGCAACCGGGAAGGCGGTTTACAGTAAGGAGAAGATACCACTTTCGGAGGGGGGTAGAGGTGGATTATGGTATTAGTAAAGGGGAGTCTGAAATGTTGAGGAGTGGACACATAGCAACAAGGCCCGGGGGTAAAACCACTAATTTTGGGCCCCCCCACTGATAAAGGGAGATAAGACAAGGGGGTCTAGATTAGATCAAGTGTCGTTGAATAGGATGTGTGCTGAAAATCGGGCGTGGAAGATGTGCGCAATTTAACCATATACGACAAATATCCTTTTGTCGTTATCAATTTTACAATAAAATCAAAGCTATAGTACCAAGGCCTTATTACAATTTATATAATCACATTTAATTTATGTGATTAATTTAATCTAAACACACTTAATTATTCTCTAATGTTGTGTTTCAACTTCCAAACATATTCTTTTATTTTCTCAAGGTTTTGAACTTTTTTGGAAATAATGTGCAACATGGAATATTATTTACAATATGATATTTCCAAGATAGAATAATCAATCACCTTGAGATCCTATAAATTATAGGACCCTAACAGTGGCTCCAACTAGGGATGGCACTCTCCATGTGAGGTGCCAAGAACACCATATACTAGTAGCCTAATCCATTGGGTTGTTCCCAAGTCTATAACATATTCTGTCATAAAAATCTTCGTGACTAAATATTTTCAAACTAAAATCAAAACCATTATGCAGACTAAAATCTAAAATATACACTGAACTGAAATTTGTACTACAATCTGAAACTGAAACTGGAAAGAATGCTTTAAAAAGATGCTCAGAGTGCTGAGATTATTTGCACACTACTACCTACTCTGCACTGCTAAAAATTATGCTGAATCAAATAATACAAAAATGCCAATGAAGTCAGTCAAGTAGTTGTTGAAACAAGTAGGCCGCTTGACTGTTTGTTAGCACAATCAAAAGGACAACTTGACTTTTTATCCATAAAATCGAAGTTGTATAGTGCAATGGCAGTTGTTGTTGGATCTAGTCATGAAAACATGATTGAACACTTGAGCTAAAAATGAATCTCCGTGTAGTTTTCTATAGGATCAGTAAAGGCATGATTAATTAGTTTACCTTGCAAGCCTTCATTAACCGATTGAGCATGGAATATTTCATCAGTTGTATTATCAAGGTTAAACCCTGATTCCAACTATTCAATTTCAGCCTTGTGTTCAAAAACAAAACTCTCATCCCTCTGCAAATCAAAAGGCAATACAATGTCCTCTTATTTTGGAGAAGGAATATTTTCCAAGAATTGTTTAGGATCTCAAAAATTAAAGGACTAAATATGAAAATCCAAAAGTTCAATATCCTTCGAATCTTTCAACAACTAACTCAAGAAACAAACTTTACTTTTAGGAGAAAATTTGCTCGATTTCAAACGACGAAACACGGTCATTGAAAAATATTCATCAATTTGAAAATCGACTAATTTATCCCTGACTTCTTTTAAAACTTCACAAGATAGAGGATTTTCCAATTACCATGTCATCTCGTTTAGCAAAAAATCTGATCAAATTGTAGTGGAGTCGCCATGAGTGCTCTAAAATCTGGATTCTTTGATAGTGGAGTCACCCTAAAACTTTGAAGCTCTAGACACTTTGAACATGGATTCACCAGGTGAATGATACAACATTCTTGTGTCTGGTCATTGTCCACCATCAATAATCAGATCTAGAACTTGATACACTTTTCTGGAGAATCTGAAATGTTCTTCCCCAGTATGGCCGCCACTATGTTGCCATTCTATATTTTTGAGGTTGAGGGAGTAAACACATAGGAAAGCATCAAAACCACTTTGGAAGCTAGGATCTAGCCCTGCCAGCTTCAGAAAGGATCTCTCTATAACATTTAGCTATGTTTTATGTGAATTTTAGGCTAGTTATTATTAACTGATTGTTTTTTATTGGATTTTTTGGTTGATTAAATTGTTATAATTCCATTGGGCTATGGATTCTAAAGATTAACTGGATCTACATCAAACTTTGAATGAGTTTCACAGGGAAATCTAGGTTGCACTAGTTGGATATTTCAAGAATTTCAAGTGGATTATGAAATAGAAGAAATGTAGGATTTAGTAGAAACTAAGGAGCAATGAAGGATTCCTTAATTTGACTTCAGCAAAAAACTTATAAATTACTAACAAGCATAATAGGGTGTTCTGTATAACATATCATATTCATCACAGTTTCTGTTATGTAATTAATCTTTTCATAAATGACAAAGAAAAGAGAAAATGATTAAACTCATGAACAAAAGAAAAACATCACCAATTCATACACCACATGAATCCTGTGAATAATGTTCTTGTATTATTGATGCTTCCAGCAACTTGAAAATTACAATTCACAGAGAAAAATTATATTCAACAATCAACATTTATTACTTCAAATTATGAAGTATTTGTACAAATTCCAAACTAAAATATCTTGAAAAAATATCAAGATTTGTTTACAAATATCTCAAATTGTCTTACACAAATAGAACTAAAATATAGGACATTCAAAACTAATGAATCTACTTGGAACTATATTTTTGGATTTTTGGTGACAAAGAAGAGCAATTTGAATTTGATAGCAACTCTTATTTGATGAGGTGGCTTCCAAGTCACTAACTGTCTTTGAATTTTTTCCTCCCGAAATTCTGAAGAATAGGGTCCTATAATACCTTTTTATATCCTAAACCATAATATTTGTTAGAAAACTAAGATATTTTTTTGTAAATGATGATGTTGGAAACAAAAACCTCTTTCATTTTTTGAAAATTCATTTCCATCTGTTCAAAAAACGCATTTGAAAACACTAGCTGAAAATAGGAAATTCAGGAAAATATACTTGCAGATATTCATCCCAATTTCCCAAACCATAAAAGTTGTTACAAAAATGAGAGAGTTTTTTGTGCATGAGGATGTTAGAAAAAAACACTTTTTTTTTTATTTTGAAAATTCATTCTCAGTTGTTTGTAAACCATGTTTGAAATTACTTTCCTGTATAGGAGAAAAACATAGTTTTACTTGACCATGAAACAGACATATGACGTGGAGGCGGGAGGTGACATGGAGGTGGGAGATAATGTGGAGTCACATGGTTGGCAGAAATATGATTAGGTGGCAGAATAGGAGTGGAAGATGAGGAGGGACATGGTGGGTGGACTTTGGTGCGGAGTAATAGGCGGAGGATACGTGGCAGTAGTGAAGTGGCGGTTGAGTGGAAGTGGGGGGTGATGCAACCAAGAAGGCAGCTTGTAGCAAGGAGTGAATACTGCTTTCAGAGGGGGTAGAGGTGGATTGTGGTATTAGTGAAGGGGGTCATAAATGTTGAGGAGCGGACACGTAGCAGTAGGGCCCGGGGGTAAAACCACTAATTTTGGAACCACCCCCCCCCCCCACCCCCGCCCACTGATAAAGGGAGATAAGGCGAGGGGGTCTGAATTAGATCGGGTGTCATAGGATCGGATGTGCACTGAAAATTGGGCACGGAAGATGTGCATAGTTTAACCATATACGACAAATCTCCTTTTGTCGTTATCAATTTTACAATAAAATCAAAGCTATAGTACCAAGGCCTTATTACAATTTATGTAATCACATTTAAATGATGTGATTAATTTAATCTAAACACACTTAATTATTCTCTAACACTACATTTTGACTTGCAAGCATAATTTTTTATTTTCTCAAGGTTTTGACCTTTTTTGGAAATAATTTGCAACATGGAATATTATTTACAATATGAGATTTCTAAGATAAAATAATCAATCACCTTGAGATCCTATAAATTATAGGACCCTAACAGGTTCAACATGTAGGATTGTAGACCTATGGCTACTCCAATGATCACCAACTGGAAGAAGATTGGTACATCCGAAGATGAAGAAGTCAATCCCACCTTGTACAGGAAACTTATAGGGTCCCTGATGTATTTGGTCAATACCAAGCCAAACATTTGTTACGTGGTCAATCCCCTCAGTTAGTTCATGGTGGAACCAAAGAGGGTGCATTAGGCAGCAACCAAGCATCTTCTCATATATATACGAGGAACAGTCGAGCATGGGATAATGTACACCCAAGGCAATGACATCGGGCTAAGTGGGTTCACTGACACAGATTAGGCTAGAAGTTCAGTGGATCAGAAAAGTACCATTGGGTATTGTTTCAACATTGGATCAAGAATGACCTCCTAATGTAGTAGGAAACAGAAATTTGTGGCTCTAAGCTCAGCTGAAGTAGAATATATGGCAGCTAGCATAGTTTCATGCGAGGCCATATGGCTTAGGAAATTTCTTGTGAATCTATTCAGGAGGAATATGGAAGCGACCATTATTTTGTGTGATAATCAGAGTTGCATCAAGCTCTTTGAGAATATCGTATTTCATTATCGATCGAAGCACATTGATATCAGGTGTCACTTCGTCAAAGACTGTGTCCAACAAGGGGTGGTACAATTGAGGTACACTCCAACTGGAGAATAGGTGGCAAACATTCTCACCAAGGCTCTAGGAAGAACAAATATTATTTATTTTAGGGAGAAGATTGGGATGGTGAATAATCCGTTTCAGTAGTAGAGGTAGATAGTATAGATGCAATGTAGCAGTTAGTAGTGGCAGTGCTATGGGCAACATGATGCAGCATATTCAGAGGGAGTTGCGGTAGAGAAGTAGCAGTGACAGTTGTAGTGTCATGGGTAGCAGTACAAGTTGCAGCAGCGCAATAGTTGAGGGGCAGTAGACCGAGCATCAAACAACACGAAGGACCAATGACGTGGATCAATGTGGTGCTTCTATTGGAAAGTACTACTAGAGCAAATTCCTCACTAATAGGGAGTGTTGATTTTGGGTAGCATCGGATGTGCTCTAGCTTAAAAATGTTGTAGAGGAGCTAGAACATATGAGATCTCCAAGACCCAGAAATTGTTTGGAGAAATTACACTTGGATGAGGAGTTAGTAAAATAATTAATATTTTTAATGGGTTCTGTTGTGCTACACAACAATCCCCCATTTCATAACATTTGTATTCCCAAAATTATCATATGAAATGGGTCCCTTATAGTTTAATTGGTATCAACATTATATCTTTCAAAATGGTCCGAAAACCAAATGAATACATTATATAAAAAAAACCTTTTGAAAAACCCATGTGATCAAATAAAACAATCCTTTTTCATTGCGATAAAGCGATCGCAAGATCGCATATCGCAATGACATAAGGGAGCATAAGTAAGTGGCTCATTGGTCTCCGCCAATGCGATATCGCTATCGGCTATCGGCAATACTTCATGCACATTTTAAAGCGCCCCCATGCCAATACCCCGATGCGATGCGCAATCGGCGATTGGTGATCGACGATATATAAATACATATCTTATGTGATGCCAATACCCCGATGCGATGCGATATCGCAATCGGTAAATCGGCGGCAGGATGTCAATATTATATATAATCCTCATTCTCCCGACGCGATGCGATATCGCTATCGGCGATCGGAGGTTTTGAATAGTGTCAATACAAAATGTTTAAGGTTGTCCCGATGACCGATTGCGATAAAGCATAGTTTTCGAAAAAGCCGTTAAATGAAGGGATATCATGATTTGTTTCATATTAAAGGCTTGATCCATCCAACAATGATTCGCCTGCGCACAACCGCCAAAACGCCCACAACACGCTTAAATGAATCATTCGGCCGATTAACGATATAATGGGCATTTAAGATTGGCAGGTTTTAAACGGCCATTTAATGTGATCGTAAGTCCTAAAATCCTCCCATGGATTGTGTCTGCGCCCATTTTAAAATCTAATCCCTTATTACGCATCTGTCAATATTTCTCATCACTTGCAAGTTTTCATAGCTATTTCTCTGTATTACTTATATTTGCGCCTCTGTGCAGAATTCATCCAAAGGAGAAAGCTCAAGCAAAATGGGGAAGAAATCCAAGAAGACCACTGGCGCTTCCACTACGCCAGCTGCAGGACAGGTTCTCACTGACAAGAATAAAGGATTAATTTCGGATACAACATGTTCAGGTCTCGGCAAAACTACTTGGCAGGGTACCTACAACATAATCGAGATTGAAGAACCTTCGGTGACAATAGTAGAAGCCACTGCTGATTCCACTCGGAAATCTGAGTGCACTCTTAAGGATTTAGCTGACTCCTTCCTTCACAGGATAGCAGCCAGGGAGCAAATTCTCCCATACACAGATGTAGTGCGGTGGGCAATTGAAGAAATCCCAATCTTGGATAGAACCTTCAGCACCAGAAACGGAAGAATTTTCGGGTAGTTCAAATCTGAGGACTTGAGGCAAATGTACCATTTGCCTAAGCCAGAGAAGATATACAATAAGGCGTTCCTGGAGAAATTCGCAAGTGAAAATGAAGTTGAATCCGAACCCATCCGAGATTGGAGACAAAATCTGGCCAAGCACAAACACGAATCTTCCGGTAAGTACTCAGTTGATTCCCTGGCTTATCCTTATTGCTACGCTGGAATAATGATGTGTAGATTGTGGGGATTGCATGACTCCTCTAATTTCACCATAGAGATGGTTCCTTTAATGGAAGCTGCAGTGAACAGTCAAATAATGGATTGGGCCACTATTCTCTCAGATAAACTAGCCATAGCTGTTCTTGATTTTAGAAATCAAACTGTCGTCTCTGAAAGGAAAATTCCCCCATTCTATTACAGTGCATATATTTTAGGTACATTATGTTTCAATTCTGAATTTCCCGTGCTCGGCTGGAGGTGGACGCCACAAGATCCCACGGCTATCCACATATACCATCAGAAATTATGGAAGTCCTCTTACAAGCACCATCTGTATCAAATCTGCAATGGCTTTATGGTGCCTATTAATTATTCTATTTTTGATAAACCCATTCCCAAGATTTCCTATCAAGCTTCGTTTGATTTAACAGCGGTAGGGAGTTGGTTTGGAGAGGAAAAATTCACTTATGTTAGAGTTTTCGGTAGCCAAGCCAAACCACATGTTCTCCCTTTGTACATACCAGATAAACTGATAGCAAGAGAAATCGCTTATCAGATTACGGCTGAGAGTGTTACACAGACTCTCAAGAAAGAAAAGAAGAAGGGCTGGCCCTCTTTTCCCCTGAGGTGTGGTGTCTATACTCTGCATGATCTCAAACATGCAGAAAAGGAAGCCACAAAGATTCAATCCTTAACTTTGGCGACTCTTCCAAATAGGCACTTTGATCCAAAGAAAGTTGCCTATAATGCACTAGAACAGGCCAAACTGACAAAATTTGAGCATAAAGAAGATATGTTTGACGACCTGTTCGTTTCAGCCGAATCAATAGGTCAGGCTAGAGAATTCGCTAGAATGAAATATAATGATGAATGGTTAACTGAATTTAATAAACTTACAGAACAGAGGTTGCAAACTCTGCCTCTAGACTTACTAGCAACAACCCCGGCGACATCATCAAGCGAGCCTGGTCGGCAACAGTCAAAGGAACCTCCGGTTATAACAAAGGATCATAAGAAGGAACAGGAGGAAAGGCAGAGAAAAGAAAAAGAAGAAAGGCAGAAGAGAGCACAGGAGGAGAAACAGAGGAAAGAGAAAGAGGAACAGCAAATGAAAGAGCAGGAGGAAAGACAAAAGAAGGAACAAGAGGAGCAACAGAAGAAAAAGCAGGAAGAAGTGGGGAAGGAGTCCCAAGCTGAAAAGCAAAAACAAACCACCATTGATGTCAATATAGATACTCGTATTGACCCCAAATTGCTTCAGGAATGGAAGCAATTTGACTCTATCATCAGTGGGTTGGAATGTTCCAAGGATACAGACACTTCCAAGACAAACGATACACAGGACATCACTTCACCTCAAGTTCTAAATGGAACCAGCGGCCCACCCATTTCTAAGGATGTTGAGGTAATGCCAAAAGACCCCTCCGACCAAATCATTCTCCAGGTAGAAGATATTCCTCCCCTGGATGTTTTCTACAGCCCGAGGCATAAAGCAGTGGTAAAACGACAAAGGAAAAGAAGAAGGATTGATCAACCTTCCCTTTTCCCAGAACAAACTGTTACGGGCAGCGTGGTTTGGAAGGAGGAATTCGACCCCTCCGATGACCTGACAAAACTGTCACAGTATGCGGGAGCCTATTCGGCAGCGACAATCGATAAGGCATCAGAGGTAAGTCTTCTACTGAAAACCAAGGATCAAGAAATTTTCGCATTACAGGCAGAATTGGCTGAGACAAAGCAGAAGGCAGAGCAGCAATTGTTGACACAACAGCAAATGAACAGTCAACTAACTCAGCAATTGCAGGCAGAAAAGCAAAGGATCGACCAAAGCGCGATCCAGAAACAGAAGGAATTATCAGAGGCATTGGCACAACTGAAGGCAGCAAACGAGCAAATGATGAAAACAAAGGATGAGCAAATCGCTCAATTGTCATCGCAGCTCAAAATAATAAAGGGCGCTCCACAAGTGGCTGAATTCAGAGCAGAAGCATTACAAATAAACACTACATTAATATCTCAAATTAGGCTTCTGTGTCAACAAATCGCTCAGGCAGAGCCACTCTGTGAATTAACGACATCCATAAATCAGCAGGTAGAGAAGGCCAGGAATGAATTGGATCAAGCCGAAGAAATCATAGCTGCATTTCTTGACTGGCAAGATTCTGAACAAGGGAGAGCAGCAAATTTGCCCAGAATCTTAGAAACACATAAATATATACTCTTCACAGAATGGCAATCTCAGATGATGAAAGCAGAGAGGGCAGCTTCGAGATGTAAATCAACTTCCAGCAACCTGGTTGAACTAGTTAACAACACTCTCTACTTATCAAATATGATTTCCCAATGTACACCAGGAAGGTTGACAACAACAAACACATTGGAGCAATCATGTTATCCTGATTTAGAGGAAAAGGGGAGATTAATCGTTGGGATTAACAGTTTAACCATGGAAGCATATTGGCTCTTCCTGATTAAGCCGCATACACAGAGAGCCGCCCTTAAGTGCCTAACAGATGCGATCGGGTATATAATTCCCGATATTCAGGATGCCACCTATGCCGCCCAGCTCAGTTCGCGCCTCAACAAACCTCCTGAAGTAGAGCCAATGCTTGCGATAAGTCAGCTCAGATTTAAAGGCAAGCAGCCTACTTGATGAATCATGCCGCCGATTGCCAGATCGCTGAGGAAAATAGGATCAAGATTTATTGATACCAATTTAGTAGGATTTCAGTTTAGTAGATATTTAGATTAATTTAGTATTTATAGACCCTTTCATTGTTTTGGAGAGGGTCGAAAAGTTTTGTACCAGACTTAAAGACTGAAGTTTGCACTATTGTGCTTCAGTCAATATTCTTTTATGAAACTGGACCAGTTGTTCTTAATTCAACAACGAGGCTTTTTATGCAATTGTGCACTATTGTCTTTGTTGAGAATGTTTCTGCGTTGAAGGAAGAATTACAAGTAGCGATTGATATCGGGAGTGTCAAAGCAGCTCATATGGTATTTCTATCTATGTCTGAATTCATTCCTGTTATGTGAATTGTTATTTGATTATCCTTGCTATTGTTGATTATATGCATGCGCTTTAACAACAATTCTACATTCTTTCCACTATTGGATGTTTTATGATATGCTTTCCTTTTAATCATGTATATGTCGATAATATAAATGATGAGTGTGGTAATATCGCTTTAATCGCTTTGCTTAACTATTTAGGCACAGTAATCTCGAATGAATTAATATCTATGTCTGTTAGATGGAGTCATCTATATGCCTGTCTCTAGACACAGACCATCAAACGCTACACTTTAAAGCTCAATAGATTCCCGGGATAGTTCATAGTTTTTTGTATTCTTGTCAATAGATTTAGTTATTCGCTCACCGTTAGTCTATTTTATAAATCATCCATTCATCCCGTTTATCCACTTTTGGGAAACTGGTCCCATTATCCCCAGTCGTAGCCACTATTCCAAACGGAAAAGGAGTTGTACTAAGGTCCGGACCGGGTGGTTATCCCCGATGTTGTTGCAGCGATTATCGAGGCTTCAACATTTTTGGCGCTAGAAGGAGGTCGTGACTGTGAATGGCAAACAAACCCAAATCTGCAAGCCATTCTAAGAGTAATTCTCGCTCCGAATCCCCTCGAACTTCTCATTCGCATGCTGGTTCTCCAGTATCCAAACGAGAAGAAGAGGAATCAACTACCACTTCTCAAACCCATCATACTCCAAAACAATTAAGTCTTGAATCACCTGAAGTCCAGTCTCTTATCCACAAACTTCAGAGCTTCTCGATTTCACCACAGAAATCTGAGGTATCACAAAGCAGTGCGACTTCGCAGTTCAATTTATCTCATCCTCTCACCAGACTTCAGAGCGAAAAGCTCGGTATTGAACCCACTGAGTTCCCTTTACCCAAAAGAAAAAAGGCGAAGAAAAATACTGAAGGACCTGACAGTGAAGAGCTTTCATCCACATCCTCCATTTCAACTTCCCATCTGCAAAGTCAACCATCCACTCTCCCATTACATATCGTTGTTCACCATGGATTAGAAGCTTCAGCATCCCAACCTGCTCACTCCTCAATATTACTTCCTTCCCAGATATCTGGAGTTCCAACGGTAGTATCATCCACTACTGCTATTATAATGGCATATCCATGGACCAGACCTGGTGCAGTCAATATGCCTGCGCCATTGCATCCATTACCAGATTATCCTGAAAAATGGCTACCCAAGTTTAATCCAGATGATGGAACCCAGGCTGAGGAACACATTAATAATTTCATGTTAGCAATCAACTTGAAAGGAGTAACAGAACAAGATGTTGTTGTTAGACTTTTCCCTTACACCTTGCAAGGATCAGCAGGATCCTGGTATTTCTCTTTACCCTCTGGTTCCATTACTAGTTGGAACACTTGCCAAGAGCAGTTTCTTACCAAATATGGAGATGATAGGTCTTTGGCTACTTTAATAAACGATCTCTCCAATCTGAGAATAGAGCATAGGGAACCAATCAAGGAATTTAATGCTCGCTTCAATAAACTCCTCAATAAAATCCCTACAGCTTCCAAACCAAGTGAACAAATTCGAAGCGAATGGTATATCACCGCCCTACCTGCCAATATAGCCATTTTTGTAGACAGGGCTGGGAAACCTACCTTAGCCGAAAACATGAGAGAAGCACTTGCTGTTGAAAAGCGCATCAATGCTCTAGAGAAGAACGCTGCTCTGGAATACAGAAAAGCCAAAAAAGTCTCTTTTAAAGATGACTCGAAAAAGAAAACCCCAAAAGACCCATACGACATGGAAGGTTTGCAAAAGGTCCTAAAAACTTTATCAAATGAAATGGTTGAAATAAAGAAACAGGTGGCCGAAACCTCAACCAAAAGACCCTTTAGGACTTATAAGAGAAATGAGTCAAAGCCCCCAAATGTCATATCTAATGCAGACTCAGAGCAAGAAGAAGAAGAGGAAGAGGAAACAATCGCACCGACTGATGATGAAGAAGAAGTAGTAGAATGTCATGGAATGTGGGATTTTATACTCCCCAACTCTGATATTGATAATGAAGAAGAAGCGTTCCCGGTCACTACTAGGAGCAAAGGTACTTCTGAACCTGTTCAAGTAACATCAAAGAAAAGGAGTGCTGGTGCTGCTACAACCAAAGAAAAAACACCTGCAAAGAAATCACCAGTAGCAGTTCCCCAAAACCAGCCTTCAACTTCTAATACTCCTTCAACATCCAAAACATTAGTGGTATCCGATTCAATGGAGTATAACATTGTTGATGACATGAAGAAAACTAAAGAAAACATTACCATGTTTGAACTTAGTAAATTAAAGCATCAGCAAAAATTACTTCTTAAAGAATTGAATGTTGTTCCCTCTACACCACTTCCCAGTGCAAAAGCTGCTAATGATTCAGGCCAACCTCCTCCAGGTATGGTTGAAGCCACCGATTCAGTTCTGATTGGAGATAGATCAAATTCTCATACTCCACCCTTCCTGCTAACCTATGAGATTTACAACAGAAACCTGCACAACTGTTTAATTGACTCAGGGGCATCATCTAACATAATGCCAGCTTCAGTTTGTTCTAAACTAAACATTGAACCCCAGAAGTCTGCTATCCATATTGTACAGTTGGACAGGACCAAAGTGCAGGTTGTGGGAGAAATTAATTCCGTAACTATCAGGTTGTCTGCTGATCCCAGAGTAGTACAAAGGATTGACATCCTAATAGCCGATATACCTGAATTTTACGGTCTAATTTTGAGTAGGGATTGGTCCGAAAAATTGCATGGATATATTTCTACTGATTGGTCACATATGTGGCTTCCCTATAAGGGTAAGCCAAATCAAATAAGGATCGATCGAGAGAAACATATGACCCACACAGTTACTGAATTTGAGCAAGAAAACCAACCCGTAGCGTTCAACAACAACATTTTGGGGAATTATTCATCAGAGTCATTCTTTGGCAACTTTGTTGCCCAACCATCTCCTTTTTCAGTCAATCATTTTACATCTCAGATTGAGAATTTTTCACAAACTGATAGGTCTAGATGTTTCAATGATGCTGAGAAAACTGTAAATACATTTGTTAATACTTCTTTATTTTGGTCATTATATTTCGATGGGTCCAAGTCTAGCGAGGGCTCAGGAGCAGGTTGTATTTTGGTTAGTCCACAAGGAGAAAAGACAATGCTGTCCTGTAGGCTGGAATTTGAATGCACTAACAATACAGCCGAATATGAAGCCTTAGTCCAGGGACTGTATAAAGCGATCGGTCTTAAAGTGCAATATTTGAAAGTATTCGGCGATTCTGAAATTATTGTTAAATAGGTGAGGAATGCAATCCATTGTCTTTCAAGTCACCTCAAGCATTATCAATCGCTAGTACAAGAACTTACTTCGCACTTTTCCGCATTCAATATTTCCTCCATCCCCAGGTCTCAAAACTCAGCAGCCGATCTCCTAGCTAATGTAGCTTCCAAGCTCCTACCTTCTGAAGACTACTGCCCAGATAGATTTTCCATAGAATTGCTTTTTAGGCCTTCAATTCCTGACAATGTCACTAATTGGAGAGTATTCAACCATGATGAGGATATTTTACAATTCTTAACTTCTGAAAAGTCCTATGATAATCAAATCATTGAGGAAGATGAGCATGACTCCCAAACGAGAGAAACACCTCAAGAAAATGCAATTCCTAAGCCTGTGGTAAAGCTCGAAGATCTTTATGATATCAAAGACAGGTTTAAACCTGTAACTAATGCAAAGCTCCAAAGTTCTACCCTTAGGTTTGAATTGATAAATCTAGGTACTGAGCATGCTCCTCAAAATATAAATTTAGGATTAGGACTTTCCTTGGAAGAGAAGGAGGCATTCATAATACTGTTAAGAAAAAATAAACAGGTCTTTGCTTGGAAATACGATGATTTGAAGACTTATGATACATCCATTATCCAGCATACCATTCCTATGCTTCCCGATCAAAAACCGATTCAGCAAAAGTTAAGAAAAATACATCCAAATTTAGAGAGCCAGATAAAATCGGAACTTAACAAACTCTTGAAAGCCAAAATTATTTTTCCTGTCCGACATTCAAACTGGGTCTCTAATATGGTGCCAGTCAGAAAGAAAAATGGCGACATTCGAATTTGTATTGATTTCAGAAATTTGAACAAAGCGAGCTTGAAAGACAATTTCCCATTACCTACTATGGAGCAAATACTCCAATCAGTAGCAGGCTCTGAATTGATGTCCTTTCTTGATGGTTTCTTAGGATATAACCAAGTTCTGGTTCATCCTGATGACCAGCTTAAAACCACATTCAGAACAAAATGGGGAACATATGCATATCAGAAAATGCCTTTCGGACTTATAAATGCAGGGGCAACATTTCAAAGAGCGATGGATATAGCTTTTAGAGGGTTGATTAATAGAACAGTAGTCGTCTATCTAGACGATATTACTGTATTCTCTAAGGAGAGGTATAATCATTTGCATGATCTAAATCAAATCTTTCAACGTTGCAAAAGATATGGTATTTCTCTTAACCCTAAAAAGTCTTTCTTTGCTCTTGATCAAGGGAAGCTCTTGGGTTTTATTGTGTCCAAAAATGGCATTTATATTGATCCTGATCGGATCAAAGAAATCTCTGAAATCCCTTTCCCACACAATAAAAAATCGATGCAGTCATTTTTAGGCTAGATCAATTTTGTTAAAAGATTTGTTCCAGATTTTTCTCAAATTATTTTGCCACTTCAAACAATGGTTAAGAAAAATTCAGTCTTTAAGTGGGGATTAGCAGAAAAGGAAGCTTTTGATCTAATCAAGCAATCAATAATCAATACCCCAGCCTTAAATACTCCAAATTTTTCTAATCATTTTACATTGTATACCATCGCATCCAACTCGTCGTATGCTGCAGTACTCACGCAACTAAATGATCACAATTTGGAAGCACCCATATCATTTTTTAGCTCAAATCTTCAGGGTGCTGAATTGAATTACTCCGATGTAGAAAAACAAGCCTTTGCTGTATTTAAAGCAGTCAAGCATTATAGACCCTTCCTTTTGAAAACCCACACAAAAGTTATAGTTCCTTTCCCTGCAGTTAGGAAACTATTAATCCAAAAAGAACTGGGTGAAAAAAGGGCAAATTGGGTCACAGAGCTTCAAGAATATGACTTAGAAATTAAACCAGCAAAGATTGTTAGAGGTCAAGGTTTTTGCAGGATATTGGCAGGAGCATCCAACATTCCAGAATCAAGCGATACAGATCAAACTGAAGAAATCAATCAGATAAGTGTCACTGATTCTGAATCTCAATATGCAGATTTAATCTTTTATTTAAAGAATGGTTATGCACCTCCAAACCTATCTTACAAGAACAAAAGGGCCATTAGGTTGAAAGCAAATAATTTTACAATTATTGATGATGTGCTTTTTAAGCAGAATTATGATTCTATCTTATTAAGATGCCTTGAGAAGCCTGAAGCACAAAAGGTTTTGCAGGAGTTACATGATGGACCAGCGGGAGGACATTTTGGAGCTGATACAACAACTCACAAAATTATTCATGATGGTTACTATTGGCCCACTTTGTTTAAAGATACCCACGAGTATGTAAGGAAATGCCTCAATTGTCAAACTTCGAGTGGAAGACAACGTAAACCAGCTTTCCCTCTGCAACCAGTCAACATTGAACAACCATTTGAGCAATGGGGATTGGATATCATTGGGGAAATTACTCCACTGTCTTCCAAACAGCATAAGTATATCCTTACCGCTACCGATTATTTTACTAAGTGGGTTGAGGCAATCCCTTTAAAGACAGCAAATTCTGAAGCAATCATTGAATTCATAGATCAATTCATCATTACCAGGTTTGGTGTCCCAAATGCTCTTGTTTTTGATAATGCATCTTACTTTTCAGGCAATGCTATGTTTGATTTCGCTATTAAAAGAGGATTTAAATTAAAATATTCTGCTAATTACTATCCCCAGGGTAATGGTTTAGCAGAGTCTACTAATAAAAATCTGATCAAGATCATTAAGCAAACTATCGAACAGAATCATAAAAACTGGCACAAATCCTTAATGTTTGCATTATGGGCTGATAGGATAACATAGAAAGCTTCTATAGGATCTTCTCCGTTCAATCTTGTGTATGGAAAAGAAGCAGTGCTGCCCACGAATCTTGTTCTTCCTTCACTAGCCTTAGTTCAATTCATTGAGGAATGTCCTTCCTCTTCTATTCAGCTTAGACATGACCAAATTCTAAAATTAGAAGAGGAAAGAGAAAAAGACAGGGTTATTCATGCCAAACATCAGCAAGTCATTAAGGCAGCTTTTGATTCAGTCTCATCCAGTTCAAAACAATTCCAAGTCGGTGATTTAGTTCTGAAATGGGACAAAGCCCATGAAGACAAGGGTAAACACACCAAGTTCCAGAAGATGTGGCTTGGACCGTTTCAGATCTGTGAAAAGATAGGCCATTCGACCTTTATATTGCAAGATTTATCAGGTTCGAGATATTCTCTCCCTGTTAATGGCCTGATCTTGAAAAAATTCTTCAATTGAGGAGGTAACCCTTTCTCCTTTTGTTTTAATAGGATTTTGTAGTTTGTAGAATTTTTAGGAAATAAAGTTGTAAGGTAACTTCCATTGACCTTTTGCTATGTTTGAAAAGTTGTCCCACATAAGTAGTATGGATATTTGCTTTTAAATAATAGAACTCTTAACCAAAAGGGATAATTTCTAGGAAATTAGGTATCATTGTATTCTGAAAACATACTTCAAGTTTTGTGAACTCCTCTCAAAGTATAGAAGTATTGTAAATCATTTTCTATTTTCAAATTGGTCTCAAAAGGTTATCAATATTAAGATAGAAGCTAATCCAATTTCAGCATCTTCAACTCTTACCCTGTCATCCATTTACTCTTAAGGAGAAAATTGTTCATCCCATTCACTAAAGTTTACGATTACTCAGAGTGTAATTCTAAAATATTTGATAGAAAAGATAAGAGGTCTTATTACAAGCCTGCTTACCATGTTCATAGGGAAATAGTTTAACCGAAATTACCAATACTGCATACCATAACAGGGTAATGGCTTAGAATTATAAGACAAGGGGTCTCATCACAAGCCGGCTTGTTCGGTTAGATACTACCAGTGAATGGCATTGTCAATAGCTGGCCACCAAACCAGGACAATGGCTTTTTATCTTATTAATAACAGAAAAGAAAATGGAATACAAAATATGAAAACATGTTTTGAATTCATTCTGTTAATCACACTCTTAATTGGATGGGACAATGGACAATAGCATGGTTAAAAGGTATCCCTGTCGAAACTATAAACGTTTGCTGGCAACAGAGGCTCTACCTATGACAGATGAGTTTACTATAAAAGCTGATTTGGAAAAGTTTTCCGTTTTATCAATATAAACCAATAAAGGCCTATTTAAAACTTAGAATGTATTTATTTTCTTAAAAAAGAGAGGAAATTAAAAAAATAGTTTCATTTTATTTGGAATACATATATACCTAGTTATATTATAATTTTCCCCTTTAATTAGAATTCTATAAGTATTTCTATACTTTTCAGAGATAATTGTTTCTTCCAGCGAATCGCCAATTGTTGTGCTCCACAACAATCCCCCATTTCATAACATTTTTATTCCCAAAATTATCATATGAAATGGGTCCCTTAGAGTTTAATTGGTATCAACATTGTATCTTTCAAAATGGTCCGAAAACCAAATGAATACATTATATAAAAAAAACCTTTTGAAAAACCCATGTGATCAAATAAAACAATCCTTTTTCATTGCGATAAAGTGATCGCAAGATCGCATATCGCAATGACATAAGGGAGCATAAGTAAGTGGCTCATTGGTCTCCGCCGATGCGATATCGCTATCGGCTATCGGCTATCGGCAATACTTCATGCACATTTTAAAGCGCCCCCATGCCAATACCCCGATGCGATGCGCAATCGGCGATCGGTGATCGGCGATATATAAATACATCTCTTATGTGATGCCAATACCCTGATGCGATGCGATATCGCAATCGGCAAATCGGCGGCAGGCTGTCAATATTATATATAATCCTCATTCTCCCAACGCGATGCGATATCGCTATCGGCGATCGGAGGTTTTGAATAGTGTCAATACAAAAGGTTTAAGGTTGTCCCGATGACCGATTGCGATAAAGCACAGTTTTCGAAAAAGCCATTAAATGAAGGGATATCATGATTTGTTTCATATTAAAGGCTTGATCCGTCCAACAATGATTCGCCTGCGCACAACCGCCAAAACGCCCACAACACGCTTAAATGAATCATTCGGCCGATTAACGATATAATGGGCATTTAAGATTGGCAGGTTTTAAACGGCCATTTAATGTGATCGTAAGTCCTAAAATCCTCCCATGGATTGTGTCTGCGCCCATTTTAAAAGCTAATCCATTATTACGCATCTGTCAATATTTCTCATCACTTGCAAGTTTTCATAGCTATTTCTCTGTATTACGTATATTTGCGCCTCTGTGCAGAATTCATCCAAAGGAGAAAGCTCAAGCAAAATGGGGAAGAAATCCAAGAAGACCAGTGGTACTTCCACTACACCAGCTGCAGGACAGGTTCTCACTGACAAGAAAAAAGGATTAATTTCGGATACAACATGTTCAGGTCTCGGCAAAACTACTTGGCAGGGTACCTACAACTTAATCGAGATTGAAGAACCTTCGGTGACAATAGTAGAAGCCACTGCTGATTCCACTCGGAAATCTGAGTGCACTCTTAAGGATTTAGCTGACTCCTTCCTTCACAGGATAGCAGCCAGGGAGCAAATTCTCCCATACACAGACGTAGTGCGGTGGGCGATTGAAGAAATCCCAATCTTGGATAGAACCTTCAGCACCAGAAACGGAAGAATTTTCGGGTCGTTCAAAGCTGAGGACTTGAGGCAAATGTACCATTTTCCTAAGCCATAGAAGATATACAATAAGGCGTTCCTGGACAAATTCGCAAGTGAAAATGAAGTTGAATCCGAACCCATCCGGGATTGGAGACAAAATCCGGCCAAGCACAAACGCGAATCTTCCGGTAAGTACTCAGTTGATTCCCTGGCTTCTCCTTATTGCTACGCTGGAATAATGATGTGTAGATTGTGGGGATTGCATGACTCCTCTAATTTCACCATAGAGATGGTTCCTTTAATGGAAGCTGCAGTGAACAGTCAAATAATGGATTGGGCCACTATTCTCTCAGATAAACTAGCCATAGTTGTTCTTGATTTTAGAAATCAGACTGTCGTCTCTAAAAGGAAAATTCCCCCATTCTATTACAGTGCATATATTTTAGATACATTATGTTTCAATTCTGAATTTCCCGTGCTCGGCTGGAGGTGGACGCCACAAGATCCCACGGCTATCCACATATACCATCAGAAATTATGGAAGTCCTCTTACAAGCACCATCTGTATCAAATCTGCAATGGCTTTATGGTGCCTATTTATTATTCTATTTTTGATAAACCCATTCCCAAGATTTCCTATCAAGCTTCATTTGATTTAACAGCGGTAGGGAGTTGGTTTGGAGAGGAAAAATTCACTTATGTTAGAGTTTTCGGTAGCCAAGCCAAACCACATGTTCTCCCTTTGTACATACCAGATAAACTGCTAGCAAGAGAAACCGCTTATCAGATTACGGCTGAGAGTGTTACACAGACTCTCAAGAAAGAAAAGAAGAAGGGTTGGCCCTCTTTTTGTTATGAAACCAGCTCAAGAAAAGATAGAAAAGATAAATCCACGCCTTAGAATTCAGCCTCTTCGAGGGGGCAACCTCCTTTACATTACATAAATGAACAATTCTTGGATGATACAAATGAAAATACCTCCTTTCTATATATAGGAGTCTAAGTGGTCCCAATACAATCAAAGCCTACATAACAATAATATTGTAGGGCACAACAGTAACAATGATGGGCTTCTATGTGGCATAATAGTAACAATATGGGGGTAATAGGGGCACAACAACATAAATAGGGGTATAACTACAATAGTAATGGGGTAATCACTAGTATTATAGGGACCCAACATGCCCCTCTCCTTCAAAAAAGTGTTGTCCTCAACGCTTGAGTAGTTCTGGATACTTCTGCATAAAATTCTCATCCTCCCATGTGGAATCTTCAGCGGATAAGTTCTTCCACTTGATAAGATACTCTGAAATTGATCGATTTCGTAGCTGTCGAGTTCTTGTTTCTGTGATTGCTTCCGGTTCCAATATAATTTTTCCTTCCTCGTCAAGTTCTGGCAATATTGTTTGAATTGGGAGCTTGTCACCTATAACCTTCTTTAAACATGAAACATGGAAAACTGGGTGCAATCGAGAAGCTGCAGGAAGCTCCAATTTGTATGCCATAGTACCAATCTTTTCCAACACCTTGTACGGACCATAATACTTTGGTGATAATTTATTATCCTTCTTAGCTTGCTTTAGGGACATTTGCTTATATGGTTGTAGCCGTAGGAATACCCAATCACCTACATCAAAACTTCTTTCACTGCGATGTTGATCTGCCTGTTGTTTCATTCTATTTTGTGCCAACACGAGGTTATCCTTTAAGAGTTGGAGGACTTGTTGTTGATGTTCGATGTGATGTTCCACTGCCTGAACCTTAGAATTTTCTCTTAAATATGATGTGATGGATGGTGGTTGATACCCATAAAGTGCCATAAATGGGGTCATTTTTGTTGTTGTATGGAAGGAAGTGTTATACCACCATTCAGCCAGAGGCAACCATTTGACCCATTGTGTCTGTTTATCAGATACAAAGCAACGAAGATATCCTTCCAAACATTTGTTTACTATCTCAGTTTGCCCATCAGATTGAGGATGATAAGATGAGCTATGAGCTAACTGAGTACCAAGACAAGAAAATAATTCTGTCCAAAAATTTCCAGTGAAAATGGGATCTCTGTCACTTACAATAATCTTTGGGTTTCCATGTAGCTTTTGAACTGTTTCCATAAATGCAGTAGAAACTGTACTGGCTTTAAATGGATGTGATAATGCACAAAAGTGTGCATACTTGGTAAGTCTGTCAACTACCACCATGATGACACTCTTTCCCTCAGACTTGGGTAAACCTGTGATAAAATCCATTGAAACCTCCTCCCAACGTTGGCTTGGAATGGATAAAGGTTGTAATAGACCTGGTGTCTTAATTGTTTCAACTTTATTTTGCTGGCAAACCAAACATTCCGCCACAAACTTTTGAATATCTGATTTAAGGCCATCCCAAAAAAATTCCTTCTTAACCCTGTGGTAAGTTTTTAAAAATCCTGAGTGCCCTCCTAAGGGAGAAGTGTGCAATTCCATAAGAATCTTTTGTTTTAGCTGGGAATTCTTACAGAGGTATAAGCGATCTTTGTACCATAACGAATCATTTTGCCAGCTAAATGTATCAGAAGTACTGGAATCTTGTTGTAGCTTTCGAATAAGTGCCCACACTTCTTCGTCATTCTTCCATTCCTCCCTTGCTTCGTTTATCCAATCTGGTTGGATAATAGAAATGGCACACAACAATGCTTCCACATCCTCATCCTTTCTTGAGAGTGCATCTGCCACCACATTTTGCTTCCCTTTTTTGTAGATGATTTCAAAGTCATAACCCAACATCTTTGTGACCCACTTTTGTTGCTCTTCAGAGGATAATCTTTGTTCTAAAAAGTATTTAAGGCTATCATGATCCGTTTTTACCTTGAAGTGTCTTCCCATTAGGTAGGGTCGCCATTTCTTAAGTGCATGGAGTATTGCCAACATTTCCTTCTCATAAATAGCTTTGCTTAAAAACTTTCCCTTGATTGGACGACTTTCAAAAGCAATGGGTCTTTCATCTTGCATTAGAACAGCACCAATTCCATTTCCTGAAGCATCACATTCCACAATAAAGGTTTTTGTGAAGTCCGGTGTAGCTAAGACCGGTGCTTGGCACATTGCCTCTTTAAGATGTTCAAAGGCCTTTGTTGCTTCCGAAGTCCATGAAAATGAATCTTTCTTCAATAATGTTGTTAGAGGTGCTGCTATTCTCCCATAATTCTTAACAAACTTGCGATAATACCCTGTCAACCCAAGAAATCCTCGCAGATGCTTTATGGATGTGGGGATTTTCCATTCCTTAATGGCTTTAATTTTGCTAGGGTCTACCTTAACTCCTTCATGAGATACAATATGACCCAAATATTCCACCTCCTGGACTCCAAAGAAACATTTGGATCTTTTTGCATATAATTGTTTCTCCTCCAATAGTTGTAGCACCCTGTCAACATGTTCAACATGATCCTTCCAAGACTTGCTGTAGATTAGTATATCATCAAAAAATACTAACACAAATTTTCTAAGGAATGGTTTGAAAATTGAATTCATCAAACCTTGAAATGTTGAAGGTGCATTGGTAAGGCCAAAAGGCATGACCAAAAATTCATAATGACCCTCATGAGTTCTAAATGCTGTTTTTGGAATGTCTTCAATCTTCATTCTGATTTGATGATATCCCGAACGAAGATCCAACTTGGTGAAGTAAATTGATCCATGCAATTCATCCAGTAATTCATCAATAACAGGAATGGGGAACTTATCTTTAATAGTGAGCTTGTTGAGCTCCCTATAATCTGGACACATGCGCCATGATCCATCCTTCTTGTGCACCAATACTACTGGAGCTGAGAAAGAACTTTGACTCGGTTGAATTATACCAGCCTCTAGCATTTCTGCAACCATACGTTCAATTTCACTTTTTTGGACATATGGATATCTGTACGGCCTGATGTTTGGAGGAACACTTCCTGGAATCAGATGAATAGCATGATCATGATCACGCATAGGTGGGAGACCTTTGGGAGTCTCAAATACCTTGGAATGATTGTCCAGGACTTTTTGGAGATCTGGAGAAATAGATGATTCCAATGTGGAAACATCTAGCGAACATAATTGTGCAATTACACCTCTTTGCTCCTTTTTTAGAAGCTTTGTCATGCCATTAGAGCTGATTATCTTTCCTGGTTTCCCTGCAATACCCCTTAATTCAACTTCCTTTCCTTCCACAGAAAATTTCATGAAAAGTTCTTGAAAATTAAAAGCTATTGTACCCAAGGATTGTAGCCATTGGACTCCTAGTACAACATCAGCACCTCCCATTGGAATGGAAAGCATTGGGCTAGTCAATACATATTCTCCCATGGATAGCTTGATATTATGGCACTTTCCAGAACAATTTATTGTTCCTCCATTTGCAATCATCACTTGACACTCTGGTGCTGGATATAGGAAGCAATTCAATTCTTTTGCTACCCTACAATGAATAAAATTGTGGGTGCTTCCTGAATCAATCAACACTATTACCTTTTTCTTCTTGATTTGTCCTTCTATCTTGATGGTTTGAGGAGTGGTAATTCCCGCCAATGCATTACAAGATATGGTCGGATTTATTTGTTCTTCATCTAGGCTTTGTTCCTGGAATATATCCTCTTCTTTTGACCTTTCTTGCTCCTTTTCTTCTTCCTCTTCACAATCTATGTAGAATAATTTCTTCTCAGCACACTTATGACCTTTTGTGTATTTGCTATCACAATTGTAACAAAGCCCTTTTGCTCTTTTTTCTTCCAATTGTTGTGGTGTCAACCTTGTAGGTTGTGGAAGACTATGGGCAACAACACTTCCGTCTTTATAGTTGTGAACGGTATGCTTCCTAGTTGCCATAATTTTGCTTTCCATTTTTCTTGCTAACCTGAATGCCTTCTCTAATGAATCAGGTTCCCAAAGGCGCACATCATGTTGGATATTATCCTTTAAAGACCCTATGAACACATCAATCCTATGCTCCTCTGGAATATCTTTTACCCTTATGTTCAATTTTTGGAACTCCTCAATGTGCTCCATTATTGAACCCTTTTGTTTGAGACTTATCAATTGGCTAAAAAAAGTGTTGCTTTTTGTATCCTCATAATGTGCTATCAATTCTTCCGTAAAAATTGCCCAAGTGATAAATTGTTTACGAGAACAAAGCCATTGATACCATACAAACTGATTTGGTTCCAAATATAAAGTTGCCATACGTACCTTTTGTGTGTTTTGCACATTATTGAGATCGAAGAATTGCTCCATCTGTAATATCCATGTGGCGGGATCCTTGCCATCAAACTTCCTCATATCGATTTTTGGAACATGGTGAGTCTTCGATCCAACATTAGAGTCTATGGAATCATGATTAACATTTCTTTTATTCTCATCATGAGTTTCCTTTACTGCCTTTTCACCATTAGTGACCCTTTCTTGTAGCAATTTCTTCAATTCATTCATCTTATCATCCATGCCATCAATTTTAGCGTCCATGCCATCCATCTTAGCTTCCATGCCCTTTATCTTAGATTCCACGCCATTTACCTTAGCTTCTGTTAGCTTTTGTGAGCGTGACATTTGTTGCACTTGTTCTTGTAATTTTGATATATCATGTAGCATTTCTTCCTCTTCTTCATGAGTCATGCTAGAGCTTTCAGGTTCCTTACTAGGTGTTTGCATTTTCTTTCCTCGGGGCATCAGTTACCGATAATAATGTTTTACTATGCCCTTTGAATTCCGTTAAACCAAGCTTACACAAAAATTAAAAAAAAAACTACACACCTTTTTTCACTTTATAGAAGCCTGATATTGAATCTGATGTATCTCTGTAATTTCGAATCATCCAATTCTGAAAATGCTACCTGCAGTAGCCTTCTGTGTCCTCTTTCCAATGCCACAAGTCTGAGCCAAATTGGATTCTCCAAGGAAGAGTTATGTGAAATCTCCCACAGTGACTTGCTTTTAGACTGGTTCAGTAGAGCGAACTTGTACGACGTGCCACGAGTCACTGTTTCAACCTTTGAATCTGAAACACACACACAAGAAACTACAGTCCGTCCTCTTTCTGTACCTTTTTACGAAATTTCAATCCAATCCTCAGAGAGAGAGTTATGACGATTTTCCCCAGGTCACCTGTTTTGAATGTAATTCAGGAGTCTGCAAAAAGGCCAACTTCCTCAGATCATATCTCCGAAAATATCGCGCGAAAAGCTCTGAAATTCGGACCCAAGGTTCAGCGTCAATTCTTCTCAAATGGGTTTTTTTTTGCGACTTCTGAAACGTCACAGAGAAAAAGTTATGGCGAAAATGCCACGATGACCTGTTTGGAGCAGCGAAACCCTAGAATCCAAAGCTCCGATACCAAATGTTATGAAACCAGCTCAAGAAAAGATAGAAAAGATAAATCCACGCCTTAGAATTCAGCCTCTTCGAGGGGGCAACCTCCTTTGCATTACATAAATGAACAATTCTTGGATGATACAAATGAAAATACCTCCTTTCTATATATAGGAGTCTAAGTGGTCCCAATACAATCAAAGCCTACATAACAATAATATTGTAGGGCACAACAGTAACAATGATGGGCTTCTATGTGGCATAATAGTAACAATATGGGGGTAATAGGGGCACAACAACATAAATAGGGGTATAACTACAATAGTAATGGGGTAATCACTAGTATTATAGGGACCCAACACTTTTCCCCTAAGGTGTGGTGTCTATACTCTACATGATCTCAAACATGCAGAAAAGGAAGCCACAAAGATTCAATCCTTAACTCTGGCGACTCTTCCAAATAGGCACTTTGATCCAAATAAAGTTGCCTATAATGCACTAGAACAGGCCAAATTGACAAAATTTGAGCATAAAGAAGATATGTTTGACGACCTGTTCGTTTCAGCCGAATCAATAGGTCAGGCTAGAGAATTCGCTAGAATGAAATATAATGATGAAGGGTTGACTGAGTTTAATAAACTTAGAGAACAGAGGTTGTAAACTCTGCCTCTAGACTTACTAGCAACAACCCCGGCGACATCATCAAGCGAGCCTGGTCGGCAACAGTCAAAGGAACCTCCGGTTATAACAAAGGATCATAAGAAGGAACAGGAGGAAAGGCAGAGAAAAGAAAAAGAAGAAAGGCAGAAGAGAGCACAGGAGGAGAAACATAGGAAAGAGAAAGAGGAACAGCAAATGAAAGAGCAGGAGGAAAGACAAAAGAAGGAACAAGAGGAGCAACAGAAGAAAAAGCAGGAAGAAGTGCGGAAGGAGTCCCAAGCTGAAATGCAAAAACAAACCACCATTGATGTCAATATAGATACTCGTATTGACCCCAAATTGCTCTAGGAATGGAAGCAATTTGACTCTATCATCAGTGGGTTGGAATGTTCCAAGGATACAGACACTTCCAAGACAAACGATACACAGGACATCACTTCACCTCAGGTTCTAAGTGGAACCAACGGCCCACCCATTTCTAAGGATGTTGAGGTAATACCAAAAGACCCCTCCGACCAAATCATTCTCCAGGTAGAAGATATTCCTCCCCTGGATGTTTTCTACAGCCCGAGGCATAAAGCAGTGGTAAAACGACAAAGGAAAAGAAGAAGGATTGATCAACCTTCCCTTTTCCCAGAACAAACTGTTACGGGCAGCGTGGTTTGGAAGGAGGATTTCGACCCCTCCGATGACCTGACAAAACTGTCACAGTATGCGGGAGCCTATTCGGCAGCGACAATCGATAAGGCATCGGAGGTAAGTCTTCTACTGAAAACCAAGGATCAAGAAATTTTCGCATTACAGGCAGAATTGGCTGAGACAAAGCAGAAGGCAGAGCAGCAATTATTGACACAACAGCAAATGAACAGTCAACTAACTCAGCAATTGCAAGCAGAAAAGCAAAGGATCGACCAAAGCGCGATCCAGAAACAGAAGGAATTATCAGAGGCATTGGCACAACTGAAGGCAGCAAACGAGCAAATGATGAAAACAAAGGATGAGCAAATCGCTCAATTTTCATCGCAACTCGAAATAATAAAGGGCGCTCCACAAGTGGCTGAATTCAGAGCAGAAGCATTACAAATAAACACTGCATTAATATCTCAAATTAGGCTTCTGTGTCAACAAATCGCTCAGGCAGAGCCACTCTGTGAATTAACGACATCCATAAATCAGCAGGTAGAGAAGGCCAGGAATGAATTGGATCAAGCCGAAGAAATCATAGCTGCATTTCTTGACTGGCAAGATTCTGAACAAGGGAGAGCAGCAAATTTGCCCAGAATCTTAGAAACACATAAATATATACTCTTCACAGAATGGCAATCTCAGATGATGAAAGCAGAGAGGGCAGCTTTGAGATGTAAATCAACTTCCAGCAACCTGGTTGAACTAGTTAACAACACTCTCTACTTATCAAATATGATTTCCCAATGTACACCAGGAAGGTTGACAACAACAAACACATTGGAGCAATCATGTTATCCTGATTTAGAGGAAAAGGGGAGATTAATCGCTGGGATTAACAGTTTAACCATGGAAGCATATTGGCTCTTCCTGATTAAGCCGCATACACAGAGAGCCGCCCTTAAGTGCCTAACAGATGCGATCGGGTATATAATTCCCGATATTCAGGATGCCACCTATGCCGCCCATCTCAGTTCGCGCCTCAACAAACCTCCTGAAGTAGAGCCAATGCTTGCGATAAGTCAGCTCAGATTTAAAGGCAAGCAGCCTACTTGATGCATCATGCCGCCGATTGCCAGATCGCTGAGGAAAATAGGATCAAGATTTATTGATACCAATTTAGTAGGATTTCAGTTTAGTAGATATTTAGATTAATTTAGTATTTATAGACCCTTTCATTGTTTTGGAGAGGGTCGAAAAGTTTTGTACCAGACTTAAAGACTGAAGTTTGCACTATTGTGCTTCAGTCAATATTCTTTTATGAAACTGGACCAGTTGTTCTTAATTCAATAACGAGGCTTTTTATGCAATTGTGCACTATTGTCTTTGTTGAGAATGTTTCTGCGTTGAAGGAAGAATTACAAGTAGCGATTGATATCGGGAGTGTCAAAGCAGCTCATATGGTATTTCTATCTATGTCTGAATTCATTCCTGTTATGTGAATTGTTATTTGATTATCCTTGCTATTGTTGATTATATGCATGCGCTTTAACAGCAATTCTACATTCTTTCCACTAATGGATGTTTTATGATATGCTTTCCTTTTAATCATGTATATGTCGATAATATAAATGATGAGTGCGGTAATATCGCTTTAATCGCTTTGCTTAACTATTTAGGCACAGTAATCTCGAATGAATTAATATCTATGTCTGTTAGATGGAGTCATCTATATGCCTGTCTCTAGACACAGACCATCAAACGCTACACTTTAAAGCTCAATAGATTCCCGGGATAGTTCATAGTTTTTTGTATTCTTGTCAATAGATTTAGTTATTCGCTCACCGTTAGTCTATTTTATAAATCATCCATTCATCCCGTTTATCCACTTTTGGGAAACTGGTCCCATTATCCCCAGTCGGAGCCACTATTCCAAACGGAAAAGGAGTTGTACTAAGGTCCGGACCGGGTGGTTATCCCCGATGTTGTTGCAGCGATTATCGAGGCTTCAACAGGTTCCTAAGTCTAAACTTTGGAAAATAAAAATATTAATGGGTATTAATAAAGATATGGGTGAAAATCTTCTAAGAGATGAGGATCAAGTCTATTTTAATCTTAGCCATTTATTAGAGACTTAATCTCGGTTGTTGATTCATTAACAGGAAAAGTATAAGAGAAGAATTGAGAGTCATTTGGAAACACATCGGGTAGATATTCAGTATCTCGAGGGAAATCGATTCTCAAAGAGAAGGAGATTGATTTACGTTGGCTTGTTGGGGCCTGACCCAAGTTCGGAGTTAATTAGCCAAACAAATCCCTGTACTACTGACCCTTTCGGCAATAGTCCGTGGAGCGTGGACTGAGGTCTCACCAGAAGTAGTATGGGAGGGTGCTAGAACCAGGTTTCTACACCCTTGAGATGTCTGAGAGGTTCAACTGGTCCTTTGTTTACTCTTGCGCATAGGTTGCTTCGCGCACTTCCCGTTCCTCATGGCCTGATACACTGCCTTCGCGCAGCCCTAACTAAGGGTTATGCCACGCTCTGCGCTACTACCCAAGATCTTACTTATCTTCTAGTGTCAATTAACTACCTTTTCCTACTTGAATGTCTTATAATTAGCAATACAAAGCATTCATACATGATTGCACAGTAAATAAACGGTGTATTTGCAAATTATATCCAATCATGAATTAAACCAGGAAAAGATACACAGAATTATAGCAAAACTTCTCTTTATTGACTCTTCCAACAATTACAGGCTCGACCTGCCCTGCGCACTTAGCTACAGGGGTCTGTGCACTCAGCTGCGGACTACTATGCCTCTGCACACTCAGTTGCAGAGCCTTCTCCTACTCTATGACCCACAGACACACTTTACACTTCGACTCAATCACTTAGACTTCTCCTCCTTCTATTAGTTAGTTCTTCTATACTTAGAGCCTTGCTCTATTTATACAATCCCATGGTCCACAGACCATGGGTAGGTCTATCCAGCCGAATTTACATTACAAAAACTAAGGTGGACAACCCTATGACTCTATTATACTTTCGTGCCCCGCACTCGCAATTCGTGGAGGTTTTACAACAAGATTTGATCAAAACTTGGGCTTTAAGCCCTAAAACATGCATTGGGGGGATTCCATGCCCAACAATTTCAGAGGGAGAGTCGCAGGGTGGAGGAAGAGGAGGGCATCAGCAGTAGTTAGTGACTGAGGAGGAGGTGACACAAGGCTATCGAGAGACAATGCAGAGTGAAGATCAGGTAGATAGCACCACTGGAGATGCAGTCCTCACACAGGCTAATGCAAAGTGACACAGAAGTGACGCAGAGGTGGGCGAAGGATCTCTAGGGTTTAAGTATGGGGGTTTACGCAGTGCACTATATTAGATATCATTTTTGGGATTCAACTACGTTAAGTAAGTCATTCACGTATGACCATTTCCATGACAGGTAGTCGTAACTGACTAATTTCTCATGATTTTCGAATAGTTCACTTAGCACTCATTGCATCGGGTGATGCTCACAGGGGTGAAGAAGTGGGATTGAAACTAGTGAAATGAATCACATAGCATCAATCATCACTTCCGGGACTTGCACCCGGTAACCCGGAAGTGATGATTGATGCTATGTGATTCATTTCACTAGTTTCAATCCCACTTCTTCACCCCTGTGAGCATCACCCAATGCAATGAGTGCTAAGTGAACTATTCAAAAATCATGAGAAATTAGTCAGTTACGACTACCTCTCATGGAAATGGTCATACGTGAATGACTTACTTAACGCAGTTGAATCCCAAAAATGATATCTGATCTCTAGGGTGTTAGACGTTCTCCATGGAACTTTGTCTTAGGTGTTTTCTCTCAGAAGTGTCTCAATTTCTTTGTAAAATCATTCCTTAGAAATAAATTGTTGTTGAATATTAATAGAACCCTCATCTGCTGCACTGGTTTTCCAACATTGGGTTTTTTCAGGGACAATTGTCCAAAAAAAACTATGTTGATGTGATTGATTCTTATGCTTATATATCACTATTATTTTCTCTATGTAATTATGTGATAACTGCAGTAGAATTTATTTTAATGTTTTTTGAGGGGATCGTAAATAACTTATTGTGAGAAATAAGTAGGCGAAATAAATTAGTTACTGCTGTCAAATTTCGGATTAGAAATTTTCACATTTGCAACTAGCACAAGATTTCTTTTGAAGGAGATACCACATAATTCTAAGACTTCAAATGAAAAAATATTTGATAGAGGAAGATGACTTGGATGATCATAGGGAGACGTTAACAAGGAAATTAACCGTCCATTTGATAGTTGTGCTACATTTGCAATTAAATGAATATTTTGAGGCAAGATTCAAGTAACCAATCCTAGGAATGAAGGCATAAAATCAACATTTGGGGATTTGTCAAATCCTTGATTCCAAGGGATGAGTTATCAATCAAAGACACCCAGAAGACATAATACAATTCCCATATTTCGAGGCAAGAATTAATGCATACTTAAACTGATTATAGAATCAAAACTCCAACAGATCCCATATTTCAAACTATTCGAGATTACAATTATTTTATATTACTATTTGAATTTATTTCCATAAAAATTGTACCGGATGGGTTAAGTTTAGTTTTATTTTATTATTTTTATTGATTTTGTATCCTAAGGACAAACAATAGTTAGTGGATTGTATCTTTCTAAATATTGCTTCATTTGTAATAAGAAAGGGTTGGATTTTGATGCCAAAACCCTACCATTTTTGTAAAGAATTCTATTGCAAATATTTAATTGAAGTGTTTGTTGAAATACTAAGAAGGGGGTGAATCAATATTTCATTCAATTGTTATTATTAAAGCCAGCTAATACTTTTCACAATTATAACCAAAAATTAAATAAAAAGAACTTTATTGAAAAATAGATGAGGACACCAATCCTCTTTACAATGGTCACAAGCTCCAACTTTTAAAATATTTTTTTATGGCTCCAACCCTAATGATATCAATCCTAGTTTTTGAAATGGTTTTACGACTCCAACCCTAAGGGCTCCAATCTTATTCAACAGAGAGAGAACTTGGAGGGATTCAACCCTAGAATAAAATTTCACCATTAGGTCTGAATGCTTCACTTCATCTTCACTGGACATTCCTCATGATCTTACAATGCTTGTGATACTTGAGGTTGTTTCAATAGGTGTTTGATCTTCAATGTCTTAGATTCTTTACAAGAGATTCAATGTCCAATCTTCAATGTCACAGAGATGCTCCAAAAAAAAGGTTTCAAACTATAGCTCCACGTATTTCCAAATCTTTGAACAATGATTGATGTCATATGACTGCATTGTATGTACAAAACAAGTGTCTATGTTCTCCACAAATCAAGTTTCATTGAATGTAACCCACAAAAAAGGTGACTGTGTTCCACACAAATTGAGTGTTTGTGTTCCAAAAATAAAATATTTGTTGTTGTATTTAACCCATACAAATCCACTAAATTGTTATTACAGGTCCAAGATCATAACAGCATCACGAGTAGAGAGCATCACAACATCACTTGTTCAAGTAGACATAAAGAATTATAAGTTTCAAACTGTCACAAATTTTCGTGGAGGATTACAGGTTTGCATAAAGGGAGAGTATCACTGATCCGAGAGTATTAGAGAGCATCACTATGGTCTGAGATTATTGTTCATGTGGTTTGAGACTGTGCAACGTGAAGAAACCAAAAAACATTGCTCCAAAAGTCCGAACTGCCACCACCTTGACCTTATCTTCAATTTCACGAGTTTCGAACCACTTCGATGTCCTTCTTGATCAAAATCCCCTCCATAATCAGAGAGTCAATCCATATTTATATGTGTTTTAACAAAAGTATAATCGAACCATGAAGGAGCCAACGTGAAGAAGTGCAATCGACAATAAGACTAATGAAAAGTATGAGGAAAAGTAAGAAAGGTAAATAATATATATGATTTCTTATGATGATGATTAGGGTATTTTTAATATAGGGTAATTTTGATGAGGAATAAGTTAGGAAGTAAGGATTAGGAATTTTATATATAGCTAGGGTTTTTAATATATGAATAAGTTGAAATAAGGGTTAAGAAGCTTTTTAATATACGAATAAGTTAGGAAATAAGGATTAAGAATTTTGATATAGCTAGGGTTTTTAATATATATAGGGAATTAGGACAAGGATTAGAGTTAGGTTTTGAGGTATGGACTTAGGGTTAGGGTACAAATATTAGAGTTAGGGTTTAAGGTATGGAATTAGGGTTACGGTTTCATGAAATGATTAAGATGGAAGGTTAGGACTAAGAAAGGATTATGGTTAGGGTTAGGGTTAGAAATAGATTGAAATAAATGACAACTCTTAACAATCTCCCCCTTTGTCATTGATGGCAATACTCTTCCCCTATCTATGTTCTCTCCCCCTTTGACATCAACGGAAACTTCTTCATATCATGCTTCTCCCCTGTCATGGTTCTCCTCCCCCTCTCAATGTGTTGTCTTAACGTGATGCAAGAGAAATGACCCCCATCTTTTGGCGAAGATATTCAAATGCTTCTCGTGGTAGGGGTTTTTTGAAAATATCTGCAATTTGTTCCTTTGTATTGACATATTCCAATCTGACATTTTTTTTTGCAACTTGTTCTCAGAGGAAATGGTATTTGATTGGGATATGTTTTTGCTTTGAATACATTACTGGATTCTTTGAAAGACTGATGGTACTGGTGTTTTCACAATAAATAGTGACTGGTTAATTAGTTTCTATGTTGACATCTTTCAGAGCTTCCTTCATCCACAATATTTTTGTACAACAATCTGCAACAACTATGTATTCGGCTTCGGTTGTAGAAAGAGATAGAGATTATTGTTTTTTGCTAAGCCATGATACAAGACAATTTCCCATGAAGAATGCATTTCTGCTAGTACTTTTCCAGTCGTCTATGCTTCCAACCCAATCGGCATCAGTGTATGTTATCAAGATAAGAGTTGTGCTCTTGGGATACCATATGCCAAAATTAAGAGTACCTTTCAAATATCTAAGGATTCTTTTTACAGCCATCAATTGGGATTCCTTAGGAGCTGACTAAAATCTTGCCACCATTCCTATCACCTGCATAATATCTAGTTGTGAAGCATTTAAATAAATAAGAGATCCAATTATTGATTCGTAAAGAGTTACGTCTAGCGAAGGGGATTCATAATATTTGCTTAGTTTGCACTCTGTAGTCATTAGTGTGCTCACAAAGCACATTCTTCCATTCCATATCTTTTGGTCATGTCTCTAAGATATTTGTCTTGGGATATGAACATGTTAGCTTTAGTTTGAGATACTTGAAGTCCAAGGAAGTAAGATAATTCTCCAATCATAGACATTTCAAATTCCTTAGACATATTTTGAGAAAATTCATGACTCATTTCATCATTATCATTGGAAAAAATTAGATCATCAACATATACAAGTGTGTTAGAAGTCTATCCTTGTTTATATTCATGTAGAGATTGCTTCTAGCCACTCCCTTTTTGAAACCTTGTTGTTGTAGATAATGATATAATCTTGCGTACCAAGCTCTAGGAGCTTGTTTTAATCCATATAACGCCTTTTTTAATTTGCAAACAAAATATTTTCCTTCTGCTAGATTGAAACCTTATGGTTGCTCCATGTAAACTTCTTCCTTTAGGCCACCATTTAGAGATGTTGATTTTACATCCATTTGATAAACTTTGAAACCTTTTGAACAAGCAAATTCCAAAAACATTCTTATAGCTTCAAATCGAGCTACAAGGGAAAAAATTTCTTCAAAGTCAATTCCTTCAACTTGTGAGTATCCTTTGCATACCAGCCTTTCCTCATTTTTAACAATTTGTCCATCTTCATTCATTTTGTTTTTGAACACCCACTTGGTTCCCATAATATTTTTATTCTTTGGACAAGGTACTAGTTCCTATGTTTCATTCTTTTCGATTTGATACATTTCTTCTTCCATATCTTTTATCTAATGAGGATCCTTACTAGCTTGGGCAAAGTTTTTTGGTTATATTACAGATAATAGGGAAACATCACTCTTTCTTGGTGTATTTGTCATCCATCTTCAGGTTTGTATTCCATCATCTACATCACCAATAATTTGTTCTTTCAGATGATGTTTTTGTACAAATTTTACTTTTGATGGAATGTGAGACGGTTCTTTTTAACTTTCTTGGTCCTTTTCTTCCTTGTAGTATCTTCTTCAGATTCTAAAAGAATAGGATCTTCTTCACGGATTTCAATTTCTTTTTCTAGAAGTTCCTCGTCAATCTCTACATCAATACTTTTTACCACCTTCCGTAATCGTTTATTGTATCATTTGTATGCCTTGCTCCTTGTAGAGTACCCAAGAAATATTCCTTCATCAACTCGAGAATCAAACTTGCCTAGTGAGTTATCATTGATCTTCATAAAGAATTTACTTCCAAAAATTCTAAAATATTTTACTGAAGCAGGTCTTCCTTTCCATAATTCATATGGAGTCTTATCATTATTTGTTCAAAGTTGAGCTCTATTCAAGGTATATACTGTTGCTCCAATTTCTTCTTTCCAAAATTTGGCCTGCAAATCAGCTGCAAGAAATATTGTTCTTGCCATCTCTTGTACAATTTTGTTCCTTCTTTAAACTACTCTATTTTATTGAGGAGTTCTAGCAACAGAAAGTTCTCTTTTGATTCCATGTGTTTCACAGAATTCATTGAATTCTTTTGATGTAAATTCTCCACATCTATTTGTTCTAAGACACTTGATTTTTTATTCATTTTCATTTTTCACAAGAGCTTTGAAATTTTTAAAACATTCAAGTGATTTTGATTTAAATTTTACAAAAAATACCCACATCATTCTAGTATAGTCATCTAAAAATAGAGCAAAGTACCTTTCACCTTGTAGAGATGGATTTCTGGTTGGTCCACATAAATATGCATGTATGATCTCCAGAGGCTTTGATTTTGAGAATTCCTCGGTCTTGAAGCAGGTCCTAGTTTTCTTTCCATGTTGACATGGGCCACAGGCAGCGTGTTCCGGTTTTAAAATTTTTGGAATGTGTCTTACTGCATTTGTTTTGTTGATTTTTACCAAATTGTCAAAATTTAGATGTCCAAATCACTTGTGCAATAACCATCTTTCATCTGTTTGACTCATTTAACAATTTTATTCTTGAATTTTACTCAAAATATATACATTATATGGTGTTCTTACTCCTTTCTCACAAGTTCTCTTAAAGAGGATTTTCTTATCTCACAATCTTTTGTACTGAAAATAACATATGTCCTTGGTCACAAATTTGGTTAATGCTCAAAAGAATGTGCTTGAGCCCTTCTACTAGTAGTGTGCTTTTTCTTTTATATTTTCCATTAACAATAGCCATTGTCCCTTTTCCAGCAATATTAGCAGATCCCCTTCCAAAGGATACATTTCCATTATTTTTATTTAATGAGATAAACTTATTTTGGTCACTTGTCATGTGACTTGAACATCCACTATCTACAAACCATTGATTTTCATCACTTTGGGCACATAAATCTAGACCACATTTATCTGTAGTGGGTTCCCATTTTTCGAACTCTTTCATTTTTATATAAGTGGACAATTTTGTGCATGATGACCTAAATTATTGCATTTGAAACATTCTATACAACACTTAAACAAAGGATCAAATGAATTATAGGTCTTGATTTGACCTTGTTCTTTTGAACCAAGTAGCTTATTTTGATAATTGGTCTAATATCTCCTTGAGCTATTATCCTTATAAGCCTTGCAATGCTTTGCTTGATGACCAAATTTTTTATAGTAGAAACAATAACCAAGAAATATAGTTTGATACATGTTTGGATAGCCTTGACTTGATGTAGTATTCCTTCCTAGAGATAGCTTGCTTTCATACCTTGGGTTGTTGTAGGTGGATCTTTGTTCTAGGTGGAACAATTTCTCTTCTTTTCGATAATTGCAAAGGATGTTAGCACAGCTTTTTTGAATTACTTCATTGGCATTCTTCTTTTAACTTGATGACTCATCTTTGAAACCAATTACAATCTTACCATGTTGGGATCTTTTAGTATTAAGGATGATTGTGAGGTCAATTTACTAAGTAAACTAACGTAGGTGTTTTACTTGTCAATCCGGGTTTGTAGACTTGGAAGCACTTCCAAAGTATATGGATTTCAGGTAAAGTCAATTTGGAAGGCAACGCTCGAAGGTTAAGGGAAATTCATATTACTAATAATTTCTAAGTTTAAATAAACTAAAAAAATCTCTGATTCAAGATGCAGTGAGCGAAGGAAGAGGCTCCTATCTTAGGAGGTCCTAGTTGTCCTTCCCCACAATATTGTTGAGATTTTCTGTTTGAAGTGAAATAGGCAGAAATCTCTGTAGGTGACAACAATAGGAATTCAGTTCCTAGATTAGCTCCAGGTTGTTGGGAGGGAGTTAATGCCTCCTATATTTGATGTGAGGGAGTTAATGAGGTTGTTAGATTCTCTATGCTATATAACAGGCAACCATTCGGATGTTTGCTATGAGGGTGAGAGTTTTGTGAGGATTTCATGATGTAATCTCCTGTTTTGATTAATAAATTCCTGATGCCTATGTTTGGTGGACGTAGCCCAGATTGGTTGGGTGAACCACGTTAAATACTGTGTCATATGTGCTTGATATTCTGTTGTGTGTTTATTTGATTTAGCTGTGCATCTGGGACCAACAATTGGTATCAGAGCTCTGGTGGAGCGCTGGCTGTGCTGGAGCACTGAGGGAGCTGTGTCTGACTGCTGGAGGTGGAGCGCTACGGCGTGATCGTGGCTGAGCCTGCGTGTGAATGCGCGGAAGAGACCAGTCCTGTGCTGCGCTGTACGAGGGTGAATATCACTGTTGCGCGGAAGATACCAGACCTGCGTGCTCATGCGTGGAGCCAGCTGCGTGGAGTGTTGGCGTTTGTACAGTCTACGGGCTGGGGTAGTCATTGTGGACGGGGCCGAGTGGTGACGGCAGTCTTCTTCACCTGCTGCGTGGAGCGTGTGACACATTTACATACTGCTGCTACGTGATCCTTTGCTGTGTGCGTTTTGTTGTGCGTACAGTCTTCAGTGTGCGATCCTCTGTCGGCAAGTATCATTGTTTTGATTGTATGCTCATAAATAAACCCATTCGTAGATTTTATGCAAGATAAGAGATGCCCTTTATGTGAAGAATGTATGCTAAACGGTGTGTTCATTAGTTTCTCGTGCATTTAAGTTCTTTAATTCATCCAAGTTCCTTAATCCATTTTCTCTATTTTATTCCTTACGAGAATTTGGGATTGTAACTCTTATTTGAGTGAAGCTAAGGTTTTTTAGTTTAAAAACCCGTTTAAAAATGCACGCTTTGTCATGGTCGGACTGGAATTGACATTGTATTCAAGGAACCAATAAAATCACAAGGATTGCATATATAACTGAGTGATATCGTTTCAGAATTGTAATGCTTATATGACAGTGAGTGCTTAACGCTATTCAATTGATGGTAATGACAACTGATACACATAGAGCCGGTTGTCAATTTTATTCAAAGTTCAGGGTTGCATCTCCAACAAATTCTTTCAACATTTCTCTCTAAGTAGATGAACTGTAATGTCGCTTACATCTAATACATTACAAGTTTCTTGACTGGTTCTCGTGCTGTTTTGAAAGCACAACATGAGAAAGGATGGACGTATGGGTTTGAGGAATGCAGGACGCAATTTTTTCAACCATTGTTAAACTGTTAAATTTTTTTTCAAGGCTGCAAAACAATTTTTTTTTTTTGGTAATAAGCCATGATATTTGAAAGCAAAGGCAGAAAGGCATAGGCAGTTTTTTTTTATTGCTAGTATTTAAAGTTGGATTTTGGAGATTATTGGTTTTTTGATTGATACAAATGGCGAAAACTCAGAGTGCCCGGTTTGAAATTGAGAAATTTAATGGCAAAAATAATTTCGAGATCTGGAAGGTGAAAATGTATGATTTGCTTGTCCAACATGGTGTGGCAAAGGCGTTGTTGGGAAAATCCAAACAGCCTTACAACATCACAGATAATGAGTGGGCCGAGATGGATGAAAGAGCGATAAGTGCTATTCGACTGTGTCTAGCTGATGATGTCCTGTTTAATATCGTGTCGGAGACAACAGCGGCTGGTTTGTGGATGAAACTGGAGAAACTGTACATGACCAAATCCTTAACCAATAGGATTCTCCTTAAGCGACAGTTGTACAGTTTGCGAATGAAGGAAGGTACATCGATTGCTGATCATTTAAATGCTTTTAATACTCTTCTTGTGCAATTACAAAGTATAGAAGTAAAAATTCAATCCGAGGATAAAGCTATTACTTTATTGTGCTCATTGCCCGAATCATGGGATCATTTTGTTACTTCTATAAGTCTTAGTTGCATCCTTATTATCGGAAGAAACAAGGAGAAGGTCGCATTCTGAAACCTCTACATCAGAAGCTATGATGGTTAGAGGTCGTTCGAAAGAAAGACACTCCAGGAGGCCGAGCGACTCACGTTCAAAGTTGAAAGGGAAGAAGAGTAAGCTAAAGTGTTGGTTTTGTGGCAAATCAGGGCATTTAAAGAAGGATTGTTGGAAGCGACAACAGCAAACTTCAAAAGCAGAATCTTCAACAGAGAAGGAGGCAAATACGACAGATACAGGTTCGACATCTGGTTCAGGTATGAGTGATGAAGTATTATCAGTTAATGTGTCAAATCATGGTCAACATTGGTTGTTAGATTCTGGTGCATCAAACCACATGTGTATCCATAAAGAATGGTTTAAAACATATAAATCAATTGATGATGGTGTTGTGTACATGGGTAATGATGTGACATGTAATATTGTGGGAATTGGGAGCATACAACTGCAAATGTTTGATGGGACAACAAAAATATTAACTGATGTAAGGCATGTACCAGATTTAAGAAAAAATTTGATTTCATTAGGAGCACTTGATTCAAATGGATATAAAATTGTAATTCAAGGTGGAGTAATGAAAATTTACAAAGGCATTTTACTAGTTATGAAAGCTAAGAAAGTAGGAAATCTATTTCAGTTAGAAGGAGGTATAAGGTCAGATTTTTTGTCTACTATGTCTGAACATGACAGTAGTTCCATTCACTTATGGCATCAAATATTGGGGCATATGAGTGAAAGAGAATTAAAAATTTTGGCTGATCGCAAGTTACTTCCAAATCTAAAGTCTGGAAAGTTAGATTTCTGTAAGCATTGTCTGTTTGGAAAACAAAGTACAAAAGTTTAAAACAGGCAAACATACTAGTAAAGGCATACTTGATTATATCCATTCAGATGTGTTGGGTCCAGCTCCTACAACTTCATATGGTGGTTCGTCTTATTTTGTATCATTCATTGATGACTTTTCTAGGAAGGTTTGGGTCTACATGTTGAAAAGAAAGTCTGATGTTTTTTCAGTTTTCAAGCAGTTTAGAGCATTGGTAGAAAACAGCACTGGTAGAACAATAAAGTGTTTAAGAACTGACAATGGTGGTGAGTTTACTTCCAAGGAGTTTGACAGCTATTGCAAGGATGCAGGGATCGAGAGGCATAAGACCACGGTTTATACTCCTCAGCAAAATGGAGTTGCTGAACGCATGAACAGAACTCTTCTAGAGAGAGCAAGGAGTATGCTGAGTAACGTCGGGTTGCCGAAGGAGTTGTGGACGGAAGCGGTGGCAACAGCTTGTTATGTGATAAACCGATCTCCATCGATGGCCATAGACTGCAAGATTCCGCAAGAGGTATGGAAAGGACACCCTTGTGACTATTCTAAACTCAGAGTGTTTGGTTGTGATGCATATGCTCTAGTGCCTAAAGATCAGCGAACTAAGTTAGATCCAAAGTCTAAAAGGTATATCTTTGTTGGGTATGGTGTTGGAACAAAGGGATATAGATTGTAGGATCCTACTACCCGCAAAATCATCATCAACAGAGATGTAAAGTTTAATGAATCCTCTCTTGTACAGTTAGATGTAGATAGTAGATTGAAACAGGATGATGTATCTGACTTTCAGCACATTCAGTTTGATAGCATTTCTAACGATAGTCATGATGACCATAGTTCAGATACTAGTCATGAACAGGTTTCAGAATCAGAACATGAACAGGGTTCAGGTTTAGATCATGAACAGGTCTCAGATACTGATCGGCAAGAAGTTCCTACAGAGGGTAGTCAGCCAATCGAGGAAGCACCAGTAACATCCTTAAGGAGGTCGACAAGAATCAAACGGCCACCGAGAAGGTATGATGATTATGTCACTTCTGTTGCATTTACTGCTAATGACGATGAACCTCTGTGCTATCAAGAAGCAATAGAAGGTTCGAAAAGTGACAAGTGGAAAGCAGCCATGAAGGACGAAATGATGGCCTTAAGTAAGAACGGCACATGGGATCTGGTTGAGCTTCCGAAAGGCAGGAAAACTGTAGGGTGTAAATGGGTTTTCAAGCTGAAACGGGGTGTGAATGATACGGAAGATAGGTACAAAGTGCGGCTGGTTGCAAAAGGGTTTTCTCAGAAAGCCGGTATTGATTTTCA
Organism: Pinus tabuliformis; assembly: GCA_031772625.1. Lineage (NCBI taxonomy): Eukaryota > Viridiplantae > Streptophyta > Pinopsida > Pinales > Pinaceae > Pinus > Pinus tabuliformis. The sequence goes on along the minus strand of CM062809.1, from coordinate 1,233,876,277 downwards.
TGAGATTTTTTCACCAGTGGTTAAAATTGTTTCAATTAGAATTGTGTTAGCATTAGTGGCTTTGCTTGATTTAGAGTTGCAGCAGTTAGATGTTAAGACTGCATTTCTACATGGTGACTTAGATGAGGAAATATATATGGAACAACCGGAAGGGTTTGTTCACCATCGCAATGAGAAATTTGTCTGCAGGCTCAAGAAGTCATTATATGGCCTGAAGCAGTCGCCTCGGCAGTGGTATAAGAAGTTTGATTCTTTCATGTTGAGTCAGAACTATGTTAGAAGTGAATATGATCATTGTGTTTATTTTAAACAGTTGAATAATGGCATATTCATTATCTTGGTATTGTATGTTGATGATATGCTTTTAGCAAGCAAAAGCATAGAAGAAATCAACAGGTTAAAGGCTCAGATGGCAAGGACATTTGATATGAAAGATCTAGGAGCTGCAAGACATATTTTGGGCATGGAGATTTTCAGAGACAGGAGCAATGGTAAGCTATGGCTATCACAACAAAAGTATATTGAGAAAATACTTTTGAGGTTTGGTATGAATAATGTGAAGCCTGTTTCAGTCCCTTTAGCTTCCCATTTTAAGCTTTCTTCGAGTTTATGTCCTAATACAGATGAAGAAAAGGATTATATGTCTCGAATTCTGTATGCCAATGTAGTAGGGTGTTTAATGTATGCGATGGTTTGTACTCGACCAGATATTTCACATGCAGTTGGGGTTGTCAGCAGGTACATGGCAAATCCGGGTAAAGAACACTGGTCAGCAGTGAAATGGGTGCTTCGGTATTTGAGAGGCACAAGTAGTTATTGTATTTCTTACAATAAGAGTAGTGAATTTGTTTGCGGATATGTTGATTCCGATTTTGCAGGTGATTTGGATAAGAGAAGATCAACTTCAGGGTACGTCTTTACTCTTGCAGGTGGAGCTATAAGCTGGATGTCAAAGCTACAGAATATTGTTGCTTTATCCACTACTGAAGCAGAATACATTGCTGCTTCGCATGCTTGCAAAGAGGCGGTTTGGTTGAAAGGTTTGCTTGGTGAGTTTGGTAGGTTACAGGACAACATCAGGTTACTTTTTGATAGTCAAAGTGCAATACATTTGGCTAAGAATCCAGCCTATCATAGTAAATCAAAGCATATTCCAATTAAGTACCATTTTGTAAGACAGGTTATCACTGAAAGGGGAGTCTCTCTTGAAAAGGTGCATACAAAGGAAAACTGTGCAGACATGTTCACGAAACCAGTTTTGTTAGAGAAGCTACGCTGGTGTTTGGCTTCTCTTGGCTTGCAGAAAAGATAAAATAATAATAACAGGGCATCAGGCGAATTGTTGTCAAGGTGGAGATTGTTGAGATTTTCTGTTTGAAGTGAAATAGGCAGAAATCTCTGTAGGTGACAACAATAGGAATTCAGTTCCTAGATTAGCTCCAGGTTGTTGGGAGGGAGTTAATGCCTCCTATATTTGATGTGAGGGAGTTAATGAGGTTGTTAGATTCTCTATGCTATATAACAGGCAACCATTCGGATGTTTGCTATGAGGGTGAGAGTTTTGTGAGGATTTCATGATGTAATCTCCTGTTTTGATTAATAAATTCTTGATTCCTATGTTTGGTGGACGTAGCCCAGATTGGTTGGGTGAACCACGTTAAATATTGTGTCATATGTGCTTGATATTCTGCTGTGTGTTTATTTGATTTAGTTGTGCATCTGGGACCAACAAATATTGTCATCAAGAACAGAAACTAAAGAGCCGCAGTTTGTGATGTGTAGAAAGCAAGAGAAGAGGCTCCTAACTTAGGAGGTCCTGGTTATGCTTCCTCATAGTTCTACTCCAACAACATTACCATTGCATCAAATCATAAACTGGTATTCAAGAAATGAAAAAGGATGATTTTTAATTGTGATTCATAATTTGATAGAAAGAGAATTTAACTTAAATCATTGGTTGTCATTTCATACGCAAATTAGATTTTAAACCAAAATCATCCAGAAAATCATACAGAAATCATAACACATCTAAGTAACTGAATCATAAAACTGAAACAAGAAATATTGAATCTGTTAACGCTCGAATCTGCCTCAGGCTGAGGAAGACAAAACTCGAGGCAACATCAAACCATGCTCAGCCTCATAGCTAGCCCTACGAGGAGAGGAGAGGGCTCTCTCCGGGTCAATCTCGGAAAAATATAATCAATGAGGCTCGAGATGACTGAAAATGTAACTAATCTTAGGCTAGGTATTAAGTGCAGAAGTTTAAAGGTGAGTTTTTGGGGTTTTTGTTGAATCAAAGGGAAAAGCAATTTTGGGTGTGGGAATGAGACACAGTTTCTGCAGAGGTCTGATTGGAGCAAGGTAGGCAATTGTTTTGATGCTTTAAAAGCAATGAGGTGAATAGATCAGACAGGTGAGGAGCTAAGGAGAGCAAGAAAACCTCAAGAGTTCTCCTTAAACAGATGAAAACATAGGATATCAAACAAACTTAAAGGCAGAGCATTACAGATTATGAATTCTACCTTAACACTTCATTTGTTCAATTGTAGAAGATGAGAGAAGGAAAATGATACACATAACAAACTTACAAGTACTGAAAGAAGCACACCATCAAGACATAAAGCCACAAGAATTCCAAACAGTGCTGCAAAACCCTGGTCTTTCCTTTGCCAAAATGCTGAAGTAAAATGTACAATAAAGTCTCAAAGCCTCTTCCCCAAGAGTCCAACCCTGAAAATGACTAAGAAAATACATAATATAGGCAAGCTAACTCATTCCCTTACCTTTAGGGGTCGACCTCATCATCCTAGGAGTTGTTTCAACCAATTCTAAACAAAGCACTACAATCTACGCAGTCAAAACAACTTGCCTCTATAAGGTAGGAAACTGATTCATTCATTCAATTTTCACTTTTTAGTGAATGAATCTTCTAGAAAAAGTAATAAAGTGTCAAAATTACATCATGTTTCATTAATTACATCAAGAGGAGTGAAAAATAACATCACAAGTCAAAACTAGTCAAAGTGGCTTCGTTTCCTGAGCTGAAGATGAAAATTGTGCCAAAAAACCCTGATGCGTCGCGCGCCTGAGCCCTATGCATCGCACGCATTTCCACCTGCTTTTGGGGCACTTCCAGGCATCCCAATTGAGCTTAGGTTGGCTTGTTGGAAAGCCCTGGTTGTCTACTTTCCAACCCAAGTGGAATTTTCCAATTTGGTGTCCATTTGCCCCTCCAAAAGTGCATTCTCCCAAGACTACTTCCTGTGTGTCCAAAAAGGGGCAGTGAGGTCATTTTTTGCATGTTTTTTGACCTTTTGGGGACCCAAACCTTGATGAAATGCCTTGGCAATATCTGAGAATGTATATTTCATCATGACAAATCCAAAAATGCAAGCCGTTTGTGATTTGGACCTCCCAATCTTATGGGTCGCGCGCGGCGCGCTACGCGTTGAGCCAAAAAACCTGTTTTTTAACCAAAAATTTCAAAATTGACAAAATTTTCTCCAAACTTGTTGAAATTTTGGCTGGAGGCGCCTCATCAAGTACTATGTTCAGGCAAAGAGGCTTCGGCCAAAATCTGAAGACAATCAAGCTCCTTTTGTCTTTTTTGCTTCTTGACCGCTTTCTTCAATTTTGCCTTAAGACTCCTAATTCGCGCCTTGCAAACTAGGTTTCGGGCCTTGTAATGCATAGCCATGTGTTTTAATAATGCATTGTCTCTATTGGCCTTTTTCAGCCGCTCCTCCAAGTAGATGTTGACCCTCTCTAGATTAGCCTCTCGATCCTCATTTACCTGTTGCTCTAGAGAGGTGAACTCAATTTCTCTATGTTGGGCAGCTTGGCGATTCTCACAGATGTTCTGTAGCTCTATGATCACATGCTGGTCCTCAAGTTGTTTATTCTGCTGCTCTAGATACCTGATATATTGGGTCTTCTCTGATTCTGAAGCTGTCTCATCATCATGAATAGTAACAAAACCTGATGGCTCACCTGAAGGCCTCTCCTCATGCTTGAGCTTCTTGCCCTTATCCTGTACCTGCGGTGCTGCTATTGAAAGCGAGGCCCCTTCCACACGAGGTGGAGATAACACTCGCTGTGCTGATGAAGTCAACGAGACCCCTCCCACCCCGGGTGGAGATAGTACTCGTCGTGTAGATGCAAATAAGGCCCTGTGACCTCGCTGATATGTCACATATGGAGGAGCACTTATATGCTCAGTCTCGGGAATGCCTGGCTGATGTGAAGGTGCCCCCTCATCATGAACTATCTCGGGAGGTGGCTATAATGCTGCAAAGTAATCACGGGAGATGAAATCTTCCCAAGTAATGCCCTATTGTGCCAACTGATGCATCACTATGATTTTGATCAACGCATAATGATAGATTCTCTTATGTTGATGTACTGGGCTCTTCCTTTGCACTAAAGGCACCATCCTCTCTATGTTGCGACACATGAAAAACGAAATGTTCATCATACGTACCCTTGTAAAATGCATCAACAAACGAACATGGTACGCATATAGACGTGAGAATCTGCCCTCGCAACTGAAATATCGGATGATGAGTTTCATCAATGGTGCATACTCATCCCTCAGGAATCTGAAAGGAAAAACTGCACTCAAGTGTCTCATATACCCGGGCTTGATATATGGCTCATAGTAGAATCTATCTAACTGCTGGAATTTACTCCATTCCTCCCCTACATTTGGTATCCTAGTGGCCTGAGTAATAATCTCGGGTGACAAGGTGAAATTCACTCCGGCAAGGTTTACATGACCATCTTGTAAATGTAAAAAAAATAAACGGACTAGTTCCCGATGATGCTGGATTTGTGAGATCAGCTCACAGTATTCAAAACATGATTGATACCGAAAACAATCCATTGCAAGTGGACAAGCTTGCAATTGAGCCAAAGAAGTAGGCTCCTCCCTGACATGCTGACCACTTTTGCCACCTTTGCGATACCTCCTTGGCACATTTACCTCCGGTGTAGAATCACTATCATAATCCTGCTCATAGGCTGACTCGGTCTCTGACATGTCTTTGAAAACAAGATAGCTGGAATATATATGCTGATGTATAAACTACGTGCACAATTGCCTGTAAACTGTTCTTTGCTCTAAAAATGTTGTGACCAAGGGGACACAAATGCACAAGGGAATATTAGGATAGGGGAAGCATTAGGGAATTAGGAATTTGGAAATAAAAACAAGGGACTTAGAAAAGGGAAGGGAAATGATAAGGATAATGTGTTTTGTAATAGAGGTGAGGGACTAGGATTTTGAGGGATTATAGTGTAGGATGAAGGAGGGAATTAATGGGGAGAATAAGAGTGAATTTGGGAATGGGAAACAAAGGGAAAGGGAGAAATAGTGACAACCTTGGTTACACTCTGTTTTTGAAACCCTTACAGCAATTTTTTGCATTAAAACCCTACAGCAATGTCATTGACGAGGAGGGCTTTCCACTTGGATTTCTAAGGCAAACATATTATGAACCTACCACATTTATCTTTTAAAAACCAAGCACAAGTGGTGGATGTGAGCCTACCTGCAATTTTATGCGGAGAGGAGGCGAGTTCATGCACTTCTAACCAAATTTTGGGCTTAAAACCCCAGTGCGCCGCGCTCCTTACCCAATGCGTCGCGCACCTCTGATGCGCCGCTCCAGTGTATTTTTACACTGTGAAAACTTGCTCAATGCGCCGCGCGTCGCGAGCCACATAGTGCATTTTTCAGGAGGATTTCGGAGGCCTTCCCGGTGTCGAAATCGGGCGCAGGATAGCTTGTTGGAAAGGTATTTTAGTCTACTTTCCAACCCAACTAGAATTTTTCAATTTTTAGTTCATTTTCCTTGTCAAAAATCAAATCTCCCAAGACTGGTCAAAATGTGCCAAATGAGGCTGCCTCAAGGCAAAGTGCTGTTGCAGTCAACTTTTGAATGCCTTACTCAACTCCAAATTGAGCTCATGATAGCTCATTGAAAATATATTTTTGTCTAGTTATCCTTTGACTCATCAAGATAGTTATTTGGCCAACCAAGCTAGGAGAAAACCTGATTTTCCCAAGGTCGCTTCAGAGGTGCATCAATTCTCCCAAGGCGATTTTATTTTTGACATTTCTCTAAAACCATGACACCTGTGTAAAAAGTGAGGGAGGTTTTTCTTCTTTGGCATGTTGTGGTTTCCAAAATTCATCTTTGATTTCTTTGAAACATCTTTTGAGTGAAACTTATCCCGATGTGTGAAACAAGGAATTTTGTGGAAATGAAGCGAAATGAAGGGGATGAGGGGCTTGTAAATTCTTGGGGAAATTTTGGGAAGTAGGGAGGGATGTTAGGAAGTAGGGGAAAGTGGAATCTTAGAGATGGAGTGAGGAGAAGGGGTCCAAAAGGGCAAAACACAGGCCTAGCCTAGAAAATTGCCAAGTTGTGGCAAGAAACTAGGGTTTGTGGAAAAATGAGGAATTTGGGGAATCTTAGTGATGGGAAGTGTTTAATAAGGTACATTAATGATAGGGGAAGGTGTATGAACATCAGGATACAAATTTTTCTGATGATTTGACCCTCCAATAGAATTTACCTCCAAAACCCTAGGAGAGGGAAATGAACCTTGCCTAGGCGCAACTGAAGCATGAACAAGGTGTAAAATGACCCAATGGAACCTGACATGATGAGGAAAACCCTATGAATGATGATAGACTCAGCTGAATGATGACATGGACCGACATTTGGACAACTTTAAAAGGAGTGAAAGCAAACCCTAGACCTAATGCCTAGTGACCAAATTTTGCTTGAAGACTCTTTGAAATGACAAAATTTGACCTTGACACTCTGAGACCACTTTGTAAGAGCATATTTGATCATTGGAGGAAGGCTGGAAAGACTGACACTAACAGAATCAAAACTATGCCAATTTATACAAAATTTAACCAAAGCGTACTTAGCTTGGTATGAGGGCCCTCCAACCTTGCCTTGTACGCCTAAAGAAATCTTCAACTACAGATAACTTAATAAATCATCCATAGCATGAACAACAAATAGAACAGTAAAAATGATTCTTCAAATTATCTCAAAAGCCTCCAATAATCTTAATACAAAATTACACTTTTTTGAATGGTCCATAAACTATGTTTAAATAAGAAAATCATAAACAAAATTTTCTATAATGGCCCTAACAGCCGTATCAATCCTAATCCATCCATACAGGTCAAACTCATCAAATTTGGTTCACAAAATCAGGAAAAATCGCACAAAATAATAAATCTACTCATTTTTACTAGGAATTCCTGAATGATAGGTCAAGTTTGATCAGCGTTGATCGGGCCTGCTTTTGCTCAATTTGACTAAACTAATAGGTGTTTCTTCATCTGTGGTTCCCAATCTTTCCAAATATGTTCTTAGATCTCTCCCAGGTGTCTTGCACATATGACTTCCATTAAGCCATTATGGGAATTTTTAATGCAATTCAAATTTACTCTTAAAACCCAATTTTACAAAAATTGAAAAACTTAGTTTAGTTACCTGAATATGCAAAATAGGACTAAAATGACGCATATATAGGTGAAATATGATGGAGTATGGTGGTAAATAAATGGATTTAGGATAGGAAAAGATGACCAAAATTGACGGCCAATAATGATATCAAGAGTTTGAGAACTTTGCAAACTCTTATTAACCTGATTCAATTATTTCTTTAGAGAGACAATTTCAGCTTCAATTTTCTCACACATTTCTTCTCATTCTTTTAGTTTGTTGTTCAAAATCTCTTCCTTCCCTTTTGCTTCTTCCTTTTCAGTTTTGAGAGAAATGGCCTTCTCTTTAATTTTTCATTTTCTTCAACAACACTAATTAGTAATTCATCCATATTTCCTTCTTCTTCTCCTTTGGATTCATCATCATTTGTAAATGCCATGAATAATGCTTCACTGCTTCCAGCATAGTCATCTTCTTCATCAGACTCATCACTATCCCTTTTGAGAAGGAATGTCTTTTTAGTTGAACTTTTCTTTGTCATCTTGAATTCATCTTCATCTGGATCATCTTTTATGCATAAGAAATTATTTTTATTTGACTCTTTCTTCTTGAATATCATGTTTTTGTATTTGTCTTCATCATCGCTATCATGCTTGAAATGACATGTTGCAGAATAATGTCCTAATTTATCACACTTAAAACAAATGAGAGGATACTTACCTTTGAGTTTGGACCCTTAGTTTCTTCACAAATTGTGCTAATTTTGTTTCAATGTCGGATTCATCACTGCTACAATTACAACGTTTCCTTCTTCTCGATGTTTTTGAAGCCTTGAATGCAGCTTCCTTAGGGTTTGAGATTTCTTTTCTCATTTCATATGAAATGAGAATCCCATGAAGTTCATCCATTTTTAGGGTATCCAAGTCCTTTATTTATTCTATGCCACCGACTTTGGAATCAAAATGTTCTGGAAGTGATCTCAAAACATTTTGGACAACTGTTATTTTTGTTAGCAAATCAGAAAGGAAAAAATATTTTCTTCTTGTTGATAATTACTTGTGACGTTTCTTATTATTATGATTCCTTATATGTTCTTTTTTTAGTTCATCAAGCAATTACCAAAGCAACAACATATAAAAGAATAGACATGAGATGTAGGCACTATGCCAAGGAAAAATCCCCCTCAAGGGCGTTGTAGCATTTTTTTGGTTTTGATAAGATAGAATCTTTGAACAAATGTTAAGTTAGGATATGGACATAACAATATTGAATAAAATGTTTTTGAAAATATCTTGATGATGATGTCCATATCAAAGAAAATGTTAGGTTAGATGTCCTAAAAAATCAAGACAAAAATAAAATGGTAGGTTAGAAAGAAAAGAAAACAAATAAACTCTGAAAGTGAGCAAGTATAAATGCCACTACTATTGTTTCTACAAAATAATGGTTGTGTACATCTTGTTATAAATGCCACAACCCATGACATTCAAATAGTTTAATCTTGATTGTTTCATGCTTTAAATTTGATGTTATAGTTAGAGAATAAAGATCTTGCCAAATAGTTTAATCTTGGCTGATCAGTAGTTAGGTAGAGAATATAAGGTGCTCATCAGTTTAATATGAGCCCTTGGATGTTATAAGGTTAGAATTAGATAATTTTCTTTTTGAAAATAAACAAAAAGGAAAAGGGTTTGCTAGCTTAAATGCACCCATTAAGTGAAGAAAAAATGATAAGGTAAGCAAACTATGTTTCTATGTCCATGAGGCAATTACACAAGGCAATTGAAGGTCTACAAAACTCTCATCCCCATTCATCCCTATATTTACTAATTTCCCTTCCCACCTTCATACAGTTCATATTCATTCATTTTCCATAAAAAACCCCTTTTCCTAAGGTTAAAATCCCTTTTGCCTAGGAAAAGTGAAAGCCCCATGCTAAATCCCTTTTTACCCAAAAACCGACAAAAGGTTGTTTAGCTTAAGTATTGATGCATATATGTAAAAAGAAAATAACTTATGAAAAAGATTTATACTTAGCGTATTTCCCCTTTTCGCTCATATTTCATATTAACTCTAACTTATAGTATTAAACCCATAAAAGTTCCATTTCCCGTATATATTAACTCCCTTTATTAAAGTACCCCGAAACCATAAGTTTTATAATAAAACTATGTATTTCATAACATATCGCATATTCATGGATTGTAAACTTTTCAATGTGCATCCATTCTCCCTGCATTGCGATATGCAATTGCAATGGACCCGGACTCGACGCAATATATATCATAATTCAATGCCATTTCGCATTTGCCTCCATCGCAAGTGCCAGCTAAAGCATTACCCTCTGCCATTGCGATCTCCGATATGCGATGGGAACTCGGACCCGATGTAGTATTAACCATGATATATTTTCCACGTCATGTCCAGCCCTTATCGCATTCCTTTGTGATGGGCCTTTCCTTTTTTAAACTGTGATTGTGATCTGTGATGGGAACTCGGACTCGACGCAGTATTATCCATGATTTATTTCCACGTCGCGTCCGGCCCTTATTGCATTCATTTGCGATGGGCCTTTCCTTTGCTAAACTGCAATTGTGATATGCAATGAACCCGAACCCGATATCGTTTATCCACCCAAATTCATACTTTTTCAAGTCCGCCATACTGTGTTTTGCAAATAATTTCTTCGTTAAAAGGTTTTTATGATTTAAACGAAGAATTAACCTAAACCTCCATTTAACCACTAATCTCAGTTTTAACCCATAAATAAAGCCATACCGCCATATTAATCATTGGGCCCCTCTGCGTTGCTCTTTCACTCCACCATCGTCTGATCCAATACATTCAAATCCAACGTTCCTCAGCTATTTCGGGTTGGCTCTCTATCTGAGCATTACCCGCCCAAAAAAGTGGTATTCCATTGACCTCCCCTTGCTACGTGTCAGGCTCAAATTGTATCGAGTGACCCCTCCCAAAACCGCCCGCACCTCATAAGCGGTGCGATGAAAACCAAAACCACCTCCCACATAACGACAAAATGATCACTATTCAATTTGCGCCATATTTCAAAAAGAAAGTTTTTTTTCCGTTAAAAAGTAAAAATCACCATTTTGGCTTTGTTTCACCCGTTTACATAGTGAAACCCCCATAAGCCTCTACGACCAATAAAGCCATTGTTTTACCTTCCCATATGCTCTAGACTCCTTCCAATATCCTTTCGAGCTCAATAAAGCCATTGATATCCTTCTCTGTCACCTATGTTTTCTTAACAATTTCTGTTTTTTGCAGGTAAAAACCCCTGTTCCAGGCTTAACAAAGAAAAATCCTGCATATAATTTAAAGATAAATACGAAGACCTCACTGTTGAAAAACACAGTATAAACCTAAAATGCACAGTAAAGGTAAAAAGGTACAAAGTAAAGATTACTCAACAAGGTCAAAGGATATTCACAGAGTTTAAAGAGTATCAGATGAAAGATCAAAATGAAGGAATCAACCAGCATAAAGGATACAAACAATCAAGCAGCTTAAAGGGAAAAATATAAAACAACAAAGCTAGCACAACCTGAATAAAAGGGACAATAAGAAGCAATTCAATAGCTACCCCTATCTTCTTGTATGAAGATCTTTCCTTTCCTAGAATAGATCTTAATCAGTTTTAGGATATTTTCTTAGTTTCATTACTATATAAATAACTCTCTTCTCGAGTTGTTATGGGTTCAATGTTCAATGTTCAATGTTCAAGGCTCAGGGTTCATTACTTGTTAAGTCGTGACTGTTCATTCTACTTTGAAGGAAGCTTTTCTATACATTTGATGTACTCAGTTTTTCTGGAACCTTAATACAAAGCAGAGGATTCTGAATTTGGTTTTACACAGTGTGTGTTATCCTGTAAGTTTTTCCAATTATTAATCATTATGTTTTTATTCATATGCTTATGACTTATAGAGATATCTAGGTAGGAATAATTGTGTCTCAATTTATTCCTATAAGCTCCTGAAGTGATCTTCTATTAAGAGAATGGATTAATGAACTGTCCGATTAGATAATCCCCTTTAATCAATAAATCATCAGCATCTTTTGTAAGCTTAAGTATATTTCCTTGAATCTTTGGAACGTAGTTTAGAAGGTTTTCATACTTATGATTATTCTGTTTTACAGTCTGGAAACTGTGATAATCATATTATTTTCTACCTTCTTCTCACCACTATTTGATCTATATCACTGTGTAAAGCTTTATAGCAGCCCTTTTGCTGAGATATTAATATTATCCAAAGGATCAAGTATTTCAATTCTAAATTTGCCTTCATTCATTGGTCTTCCAAAACTAAAACCAAAAACCCAAAAGCAATTATTTTAGATGCTCTAGCATTGGTAGCTGACCTACTATTATATGTTGGAAATAATACTGAGGGGGGGGGGGGGGGGGGTGGGGGGGTGGGCAGGGTGAATCAGTATTATCAAGTCAACCAATTTCCATTTTCAAACTTAGATATATATACATACGCTTAGATATGGGAACCCGCATATACACGCAACTGTGTCTTAAGCAACTAGCGTATATCCAGTAAATTTAAGATTTAGTTAATCCATTTGATCTTTAATCAGTGCATCAAAACTTCATTAATCATAAGAACATTAAACAGTTTCAGTAAACAAAACAGATCATCACACAAATGAACACAAGATATAAGGTCGAAACACAATGTGAGTGAAAACCACTTGCTGCAATGCGTCTCTATCTTCTTGTTAATAAGAAACTTCTTTTTACAATATTTTTGTACTGGTGCAGTCTTAAACCAGTATGCAAGCTTCTACCTCTAGAAGGCTACAACCTTCTCTCGTTTTCTAGCTTCTCCTGGAAGCGAGATACAACCCCCTTAGCTCTTGTACTAGCTGATGTACTAGTACGTAGGTGCTGACCTACAGAAGGCTACAACCTTCTCTTTTCTTCTAGGGACCACGTTTCATAAATTTTCAGACTGGATCCATAAATAACATCAATCAAACATCAAATGTATATGCATCAACCAATCCCCTTTACACCAAACAAAATTGAATCAATCAATCACTTCTCTGAATGTTGTAACCAAAATACAGTAACAATAACCAGACACCAATCCTAAACCCAGATTACTGCAGCAATAAACAGAAGTAGCTTAAACATATTTTATGAAACGTATGCTATCTCAAGATTAAGAACCTTCGTGCATACACTTTTGTATTAAGGCAAACCTGTGTATACGTTGTTTTGAATTACCGAACCAGCGTGTATACGCGCCTTTGCTATGTCGAACCTATGTACAGATCTATAAAGGATAATTTACCCTTTTCAATTATTCAGACATCAGTTATACCCAGATTATCATATTTATAGATCAAGCCATGCGCCAAATATAACAGATCAAAATCACATTCTCTTCAAGCCTTAAGATCTTCACCCATCAATAGAACTTATCCTTCTTCTAGTGCTCAGGTTCCTCCTTGATTCAGATCCATCTATGCACCATAACCCAATGACAAGTATTCTAGATCTTGCTCTTCATCATATATTCAATGCTTGAGTGCCTTTGCCTAATGATCTCCTTCCCCTTTTATAGTCTTAGGCCTTGCTCAATACCATGGTCCAAAACCACTTAGAACCAATACCTGGGTCCAAATACCTGGGTTCAACACTTCGGACGAGATACCATGGTCCAAAACCATAGGTCCAAATACCAAGGGCCAAACACCATGGACCAAAAACAAGTTTCCCACATGTACACGCTTTTCCTTGCATGAAAGTGCGTGCATACGCATATCTGCCTTTTGATAGGCGATCCCGCGTGTATACATGGCTTGGTTAAAAGGAACCTACGTATATCTCTTTTTCCTTCATTCTGAGAGCCTGAACTGTGATCTGTCATCTGAGTGAGTTGCCATCAAGGACAACACCTGTGCCATAGTGCCAAACCTGTGTCAAAATGCCAACAATATTCCCCTTTGGACTTGATGGCAACCCCAAGTCACTCAAATTCATTCTCCCCCTTTGTCATCAAGTGAAAAGGGTTATGCTCCCCCTGAGTACATGCTTAAATCTCTACTCTGTTGTGCTATCCATGCTCCCCCTGATTGTAGGCAAGGTCTGCAAAAAGATGTTCTACAAGAAAGAACATGACTCTATACATCATAAATGACCTTCTTATCACCAAAGACTCATACATACATCCATCTCCCAACCAAGTGGGGATATACCAAGATTGAATCATCCACCCAACCAAGTGGGGATACACCAAAAGTTTATACATGATAAAACAAGGACATTATATTATCCATCCCAGGCATAGTGTGGAAACAATTTAGGTCGTTACATGACCTTGATAATAAGAGAAATTCATGACATAGAGCCCAAATATCTAAGACAAGACTATGATAGTCATCAGCAACTATCATCAGCAACATCTATCAATCACCATCCGGACCAGCAACCATGATCTCCCTCTGCACCTGTTCCACCTGAATCAAAAACAATTGTGAAGTAGTACCAAGATATTCTAAGATAATGCCAACAATGCATTATTAGAAGTATATGCTCCCCCTGAACCTGTGCCAGATGGTCTCTGTCAGACCCATATCAAACTCTTTTCATCCTGAGTCTGGCCCATTGTTTTTATGCAACCCAACATATATGCGACTGTATCCACAGAAATAGGCGTATGTACACAGATGCTCTTCATGAAACTCGCGTACACCCACTTTTCTCTTGAACCAGATAAGTTTCAACAGCAAGATGATGCATCAACTACTCCCAGCTTCTGTCTAAGGTATTCAAATGTCTCCTTGGGCAGTGGTTTGGTGAATATATCAGCAACATGTTCCTTGGAGGGAACATACTCTAATTTGACCTTTTGTTCAAGCACTTGTTCCCAGAGAAAATGATATTTTATAGGTATGTGCTTGGTCTTTGAATGCATGACTGGATTCTTTGAAATATTGATTGCACTTGTATTATCACATAAAATGGAGATAGGTGGAGTACAAGTGATTTGAATGTCTTGCAATAATTGCATCATCCAAAGGAGTTGTGTGTAGCAAGATGTAGTAGCCACATATTCTGATTCAGTTGTAGATAATGCAATTGAACTTTGTTTCTTGTTGAACCAAGATACTAATCTAGAACCCATAAATAATGCACCACCACTAGTGCTTTTTCTGTCAGCCACGCTTCCTGCCCAATCTGCATTTGTATATGCAAGAAGTGTGAGATATGTATCTCTAGGATACCATAAGCCATAGTTTTGTGTTCCTTGAAGATATTTGAAAATCCTTTTAACTGCCTGAAGGTGTGCTTCTTTTGAATTTGCATGGAATCTTCCAACTATTCCCACTACATGCATGATGTCTGGTCGGGTACCTGTCAGATAAAGCAGACTACCAATCATGGATCTATAGGTTGGTTGATGTACTGCTGCTGATTCATAATTTGTGCTGAGGCTGCATCCTGTTACCATAGGGGTACATACTGGTTTCGAATCTTCCATGCCATATTTCTTCAAGATCTGCTTGAGGTACTTGGTTTGTGAAAGAAAGATATCGTCTTTGTTTTGTTGGACTTGTAGACCAAGAAAATATGTGAGCTCACCAAGGAGGGACATTTAAAATTCTTTCTGCATCACCAAGGAAAAGTTTTGACTCATGGCTTCTTCATTGCTACCAAATATAATATCATCAACATACACAACAAGTATTAGCAATTTATCATTGTCAATTTTTATATATAGATTGTTATATGTTGATCCTTTTGAAAAACCCTATTGATGGAGGTATTTGTCTAGATGATAATGCCAAGCTCTTGGAGCCTGTTTAAGACCATAGAGAGCCTTTTTGAGTCTGCATACAAGTTTTGGATCATTTCCAAGGATGACTCCATATGTTTGCTCAATATACACTTCTTCTTCTAAGTCTCCATTTAGAAAGGCAGATTTCACATCCATTTGATATACTTTGAACTTCTGAAAGCTAGAAAGAGCTAGGAACATTCTTATGGCTTCAAGCCTAGCAACCGGTGCAAAATTTTCTTGAAAGTTTATACCTTCTCGTTCAGCATACCCTTTACAAACAAGTCTGGCCTTGTTTCTAATAATATATCCATTTTCATTCAGCTTGTTTTTGAATATCCATTTGGTCCCTATGACATTCTTATCATTAGGTCTAGGAACCAATTCCCAAGTGTTATTCTTTTCAATTTGCTCAAGTTCTTCATTCATGACCTTGACCCAGCATTCATCTTTGCATGCTTCACTTACATTTCATGGTTCGACGGAGGAGAGCAATGCTAGATAGCTTGAAGCTTCTGTTATAGTTCTTCTTGTTTGAACACCTGCCTCTTTCTGCCCCAAAATTTGAGTCTCTAGAAGATTCTTTTGCACGTACCTGGATGGAGTCTTTTCTTCTACCCTTATCTGTTCCTCTGGTGCCTCATAGGTTCTTTCTTCATCATTAGTCTGATTTGAAGTTGAAGGATAGTCCTATTCATCTTCAAAATCTTCGGTTTTTATTTGCTTTGGATTGTCACCTGCTTCATCAACCACCACATCAATACTTTCAACAATTTTTCCAAGTCTTTTATTGTAACACTTATATCCTTTACTTTGGGAAGAGTAACCAAGGAGAATGCCTTCATCTGCTATAGGTTCAAACTTGCCAAGATTTGCATCAGTCCTTTTGATGTAACATTTTCTTCCAAAAACTTTGAAGTATTTTACCGTAGGAGTCTTACCATACCAATGTTCATGAGGAGTTTGAGTGTTGCTTACCCAGACGTTTGTTTTGTTGAGAATAGTAACGGGAGAAAATGCAGGTTCACCCCAGAAGGTTGCAGGAGTTCCAAACTCATCAAGCATAGCACGAGCCATTTGTTGAACCATTTTGTTCATCCTTTGCACCACTCCATTTTGCTAAGGAGTCCTTGCAATAGAGAATTCCCTTCTTATTCCATGTTCTTCACAAAAATTGAAAAATCCATCCGAGGTAAATTCCCCTCCTCGATCAGACCTGAGGCATTTGATTCTATGATCTGATTCATTTTCAACCAAGGCTTTGAAAGCTTTGAACTTTTCGAAAGCTTCATCTTTATGCTTCAGAAGCCCTATCCAACACATCCTAGAAAAGTCATCAATGAACAATATAAAGTATTCTTCTCCTAGAGGTGACTTTTTCCTTAATGGACCACATAAATCAGTATGGACAAGTTCAAGTGGCTTACTAGCTGATCGTTCCTTCTCAGGGAAATTAGTTCTGGTTTGCTTACCAAACTAACATGATTTTCATATTGTATTGTCTGGAATTCTGATGTCAGGGAGATCATGAACCGCTTGATATTTGCATGTTTTCCTTATCTTAGGGAAGCTTAGATGCCCCAATCTTTTGTGCCATAGCCAGTGTTCATCATTCTTGCTTAGATAGCATTGTTGTTGTCCTCCCTTGAGTATGTATAGATTATTTGGAGTTCTTATGCCTTTGATCATTGTTTCTCCTGTATCAAGCACACGAACAATACATCCATTTGATCGAAATATTACCTCATTTCCTTGATCACACATTTGGCTAACACTCAATAGATTATGGTTTAAGCCATCAACATACATAACATTTCTAGCTTTTACTTTTTCCTTCAAAAGAACAAAACATTTACCTTTTATGAGTGCAGGGGTGTCATTTCCAAATGAGACCTTCCTTTCCTTTTCTAAGGCACTATATGACTGAATTTTTTCTTTATCACCTGTCATATGTTTCAAGCATCCACTGTCGATGTACCACTGATTTTCCTATCCTTCCGCATATAAGGCTATACCACATCTTTCTGGTTGTGTTTCTTTCTCCATGTTTTGGGACCCAATGGAGCTTGCTCCTTCTGAGATGTTTGCCAAAAGTTACTCTTGCATTCAGAATCTTCATGACTGAAGTTGTTACAAATAGAGCATTCTATTTCATTTTCAAGAGCAGAAAAGTTATTGTAGGTCCTCTTCATGATCCCAGTCACGCTTGTTTGATTTCGTGCTTCTCGAGTCATGATAGTCTTGTAGGCAACACATTGAGCAGCTTTGTTTCCAAAGTTATGACATGAAAAACATTGGCCATTAAAGAAATTCCTGCGATTATCAAATCTACCATCCAGGTGATTGTAGTTTCCATTGACATTCATTCTTGAGGCAAATTGAGAATGATTTACCTGCAGTTGGTTGTAGCTTCTATTAATCCTTGCAGTAGATTGACCCTGATTTACTTAGTGATCTGTGTTATGCCTTTGTTGACTATTTTCAACCTGTTCACTTCTCCTTGCTGCATCAAGATAGCTTTTGGAGGTGGACGGCTTCTGTGCTTGAGATGCTTCTTCAGTATATCCAAGACCTGTCTTGATTAGAGGAGAACGCTGCACTTTGATAATTCATCTAAAGTTTCAAATCCTTTAGCAAATCTAAGATTAAGAGCTTTTTTTCTCTCAATATCTTTTCTAAGTCCCACAAATTCACATTCTAACTTTTCATTGTGTTTTTCCCTTTTAGCAAGTTGGAATGTTAGAGTATCTGTTGCACAGTAATTTGTCACTGTCCCTGTTACCCCTTCCCCCGCACATTCGAGGACCTATTCCGGGACCTGTGAGAAGTGACATAACCTAAAAACACTTGCATTGTATCCCCTTGAGTATGTACTTCATATGCCCTAAAGACGCCTTTTGAAAAATACCCATAAAAATAGCCCTTTTTCCATTGGCGTGGTTCCATTGTGTATCACTCGCGCCAATCGGAGAAATCCTCCAAAGAGGGCACGCCAACTAGCGCTCTGTCTCAGAGTCGCACTCGCGTCAGCCCAGTTGGGTAAAGTTTTTAACAAACCAACTTACGATGGTTCTTCCTAACCTATTCATGAACTGATTCCAACTTGATTTAGTTCAGTTGGGCTTCGAATCTCCATAGAAGGGAAGTAGTTCTCCACCTCTCATGGAAGCTTCTTAGTGATAAAGCCAATCCCATGAATCTTGTGGATGACCCTAACTCCTTCTCCTCTATCTATAAAAG
Organism: Pinus tabuliformis; assembly: GCA_031772625.1. NCBI lineage: Eukaryota > Viridiplantae > Streptophyta > Pinopsida > Pinales > Pinaceae > Pinus > Pinus tabuliformis. The sequence goes on along the minus strand of CM062809.1, from coordinate 1,233,857,745 downwards.
CTTGTCCTTTTGCCTTTGACAAGTTAGAGTCTCCAAGTTCCAAATTCTAAGTCCCAAAGTCTGAGAATTGCTAAGCTTATGCTACAAGAAGCCTTCTTCATTCCCATGAGGCTAAATCTTAAGTGAGGAGATTCTTATCCAAGTGACCAAGGAGAGAGAGGCTTGTTCCCCATTCCCAACAAGCTTTGCAAGGCATGTGCTGCTGATCACCTAGCCAAAGGAGGATTTGACGTCAGAACTATGGTTGTATTCTTATTTGTTGTTTATCAATAATAGACGACCATCATTATGGTTCCACTCTTATTGTCTTTGTAATGATGATTGAGTTATATCCTTTTTGATTGATATATAGTTGCATCTATTGGATTTTATGCTTGTGTTTGTATCGTTCTTTGCATGTGTAGGTGTCCGTTCACGAAGATTATGGGGATTGTGACCAGCCGGAGCAAAGGAACGGGAGCGACGAATCTTCTACAAATATTAGCATTGGAATCCAGGTAGGCCCTCATCATCGGTCTTTGATTTGCAATTAGGAACCTACGTGTTAGCGTTGTTTGATTGTTGCTAGACCCCATTTGAGCTAGTAGGGATTGCCTCTGTCCGCAAAGGGGATTTACCTCCACAACAGTATCTATGATCATACTCTTTTCTTCTAAACAAATTTTAAGTTTAGAAATTTCTTCATAGAGGTCATCTTCATCTATAGCATCCAAGAAATCATCATCTTCAAAAGCCATCAAAAGTCTATAATCATTACCATGTTCATCTTCATCACTATTTGAAAGTCCATCGTTGTCTTCATGTGTATAATAACTCTTCTTACTTACGTTCTATTTTCTGTTCCATTTAACTAGTTCCTTACCTTTATCAAGCTTATATTTATGAGGACATTTGGCTGCATAATGACTGACTCTTCCACAAGCAAAGCATTTGAAAGGTAGCTTACCTCTGAATCTTCCTAAACCCCATTGAAGGTTCTTGACAAAGTTTGATTCTTCCTCTCCTTCTGACGTATGCCCTGACTCATTGTATTCTCCTTTTCCTAAAGCTTTGAATGCGGCTTCTCTCCTGTCTAATGGACCCCCTTTTCTCATTTCGAAAGCAGTTAGGATTTCGTGCAGCTGTGACATGGTAATACTCTGAAGATTCTACTTTTCTTCTATGGCAGAAACTTTTGATTCAAACTTAGAAGACAAAGATATTAAAACTTTTTCAACTAAAGTAACTTCTTTTATCTCTTCACCCAAGTTTTTCATGCGATTAACAATCTCATCTATACGTAAGAAATAATTAGCCACACTTTCATCATTGTGCATTCTGAGAGTTTCATATTGAATTCTGAGAGATTGTAGTTTTGCACGTTTTCCCTAATCATCTCCTTCATAGCTTAGAATGATCTTGTCCCATATTTCTTTGGCGGTTTTGAGCTACATAACCTTGACGAATTCTGATTGAGATAGGCTTCCCAATAGAGTATTGACAGCCTTTGCATTTGTTTCATACTGCTTTTTATCAACTGTATCTGTAGGAGATGCTGATGGAAATGTGTATCCTCCTTCCACGATATCCAAAACTTCTGCACCAAGAGATTGAAGATAGGTTGTGGTTCTTACCTTCCAATAGACGAAGTTGCTCCCATCAAAGATCGGTGGCTTGATGGATGCCTCCCTTTCGTAGTTGCTCATGATGATAGATCTTCCTTCAAGCGATCAAGCTTCTTCTGAAGGACCTGCTCTGATACCAATTGTTGGAAATAATACTGAGGGGGGGGGGGGGTGAATCAGTATTATCAAGTCAAACAATTTCCATTTTCAAACTTAGACATATATACATACGCTACTTCAGATATGGGAACCCGCGTATACATGCAACTGTGTCTTAAGCAACTAGCGTATATCCAGTAAACTTAAGATTTAGTTAATCCATTTGATCTTTAATCAATGCATCAGAACTTCATTAATCATAAGAACAGTAAACAGGTGCAGTAAACAGAACAGATCATCACACAAATGAACACAAGAAATAAGGTTGAAACCCAATGTGGGTGAAAACCACCTGCTGCAATGCGTCTCTATCTTCTTGTTATAAGAAACTTATTTTTACAATATTTCTGTACTGGTTCAGTCTTAAACCAGTATGCAGGCTTCTACCTGCAGAAGGCTACAACATTCTCTCATTTTCCAGCTTCTCCTGGAAGGGAGCTACAACCCCCTTAGCTCTTGCACTATCTGATGTACTAGTACATAGGTGCTGACCTACAGAAGGCTACAACCTTCTCTTTTCTTCCAGGGATCACGTTTCATAAATTTCTAGACTAGATCCATAAATAACATCAATCAAACATCAAATGTATATGCATCAACCAATCCCCTTTGCACCAAACAAAATTGAATCAATCAATCACTTCTCTGAATGCTATAACCAGAATACAGTAACAATAACCAGACACCAATCCTGAACCCAGATTACTACAGCAATAAACAGAAGTAGCTTAAACATATTTTATGAGACGTATGCTATCTCAAGATTAAGAACCTTCGTGCATATGCTTTTGTATTAAGGCAAACCTACGTATACGTTGTTTTGAATTACCGAACCAGCGTGTATACATGCCCTTGCTATGTTGAACCTACGTACATATCTATAAAGGATAATTTACCCTTTTCAATTATCCACACATCAGTTATACCCAGATTATCAGATTTATAGATCAAGTCATGCGCCAAATAAAACAGATCAAAATCACACAAAGTTACTTCTATTCAAGCCTTAAGATTTTGACCCATCAATAGAACTTATCCTTCTTCTAGCGCTCAGGTTCCTCCTTGATTCAGATCCAGCTATGCACCATAACCCAATGACCAGTATTCTAGATCTTTCTCTTCATCATATATTCAATGCTTGAGTGCCTTTGCCTAATGATCTCCTTCCCCTTTTATAGTCTTAGGTCATGCTCAATACCATGGTCCAAAACCACTTAGAACCAATACCTGGGTCCAAATACCTAGGTCCAAATACCTGGGTTCAACACTTCGGACGAGATACCATGGTCCAAAACCATAGGTCCAAATACCAAGGACCAATCACCATGGACCAAAAATAAATTTCCCACATGTATGCACTTTTCCTTGCATGAAAGTACGTGCATATGCATATGCACCTTTTGATAGGCGATCCCGCGTGTATACACGGCATGGTTAAGAAGAACCTGTGTATATCTCTTTTTCCTTCATTTTGAGAACATGAACTGTGATCTATCATCTGAGTGAGTTGCCATCAAGGACAACACCTGTGCCATAGTGCCAAACCTGTGTCAAAATGCCAACATTATCTCAAAGGTACAACATCAGGATGGCATCATTGCTAGGGATTCGAATTTATTTTAAGTTTCCCTTGGGACAATGATATTCATTCTTTCTTTCCCTTTAAGGTGATTAAAGGGTTTAGAAAGGTTAAAATCATTCACCTAGGTGACTCCGCACTCCCAAGCTAGCACCTTTTAAACATACTAGATCTCGTTCAAAAGCTAACATAGTTAGTCCTCTGTTAGATCATGAAAGGCTTCTGATAAAAGCCAGTTCTAAAAGGGGACACCAGCCATCTTCTTCTTCCTCTTCAGTCCTACAATCTGAAGAATTAGAATCATTTGACCCCTATAGTAATATCCCATCTAATCCTGATTACTCTCATTTATCACCTAGGGTTGTTGAACTTCTAGATAAAGGAGTTTATTTTAAGTCAGCCTACTTTATTCATTCATTAGAATCTCATCCGATACCCACACTACCACCAGGATCACCTAAAACTGAATCTGATTTGGGTATAATCTACCATAATTTTAACCCACATATTTCATATCCCCTACCACCTACCATTTTCCTTCCATTTTTGACCGACCGGAAGCTTCTTCTTTTGAACAACCCTAGGAGACCTTCTCTATATATTCCAATCCTCTCTTTGAAACAAAATAAGGTATTCCTTTATAGGTCCCAAAGTTATCTCTTAGGACTCCTTTGAAGTCTTTTAGGAGATCACCTCCAACTAGTTCATCAACCCCTGAATCACCATCTTCTTCCTCTACTTCTTCTTCATCCTCTACATCCACACAAACACCTCATACTCCACCTAAACAACCTCATACACCTCATACACCACCTGTTGTCATGGCTTTCCGACCTATTGTACAGGCTAGATATGTTGCCTTAGTCTTACCTCATAACCTTGATGCATTCCCAATTGGATACTTAAAATACCTTCCCAAGTACAATGGAGAAACTAGTCCCTCAGCTGAGGACCATATTCAAGCTTTCCTAGACTTTGCAAACAACATGAATATTGAACAAGAAAATGTTTATATGAGATTGTTTGTATAGTCACTTGAAGGAAATGTGAGGGTTTGGTTTCGGCGGTTACCAGCAGCTTCCATTATAAATTGGGAAGAGCTTATAACCATATTTAAAAATCAATGGGGTGTGAAAAAGGATCATCTTTACTTACTCACAGAATTTGAAGAGCTTAAAATGAACTTCGGTGAACCAGTATCAAATTTTATCAAAAGATTCAATAAACTCTATCACAAAATGGCTGCTGATTGTAAGTCCCCTGTAGCAGCAGCTAAGTCTAGATTTTCTAAAGCTTTTGATGATGACTTTGTTGTTATTCTACGAGAGAGAATTTCAAGAAATCTTGAAGATATGCAAAAACGCTATAGAAGTAGAAGAAAATAGGGCAGCCTCAACTTCTTTAAAACTTAAGTAAGAAAAGGCCCAAAGAAAAATCAAATATGTTCAAGAAGCCTCTAATTCCTCTAAGACTAAATCAGAAGACTCAAAAATAGATGAAATAACATCTCTTCTTAGAAACCTATCAAATAGGATTTCAAAGATTGAGACCCAACCTAGGACAATACAACAAACAGTTACTAGACCCCAAAACCAAAATCAAGGTCAGTATAAAAGAAATCCACCACTACAAATTCTTCAGAGACCTAGCAATGATCAACAGGTTCCTACTCCACTATTGATAGATGACCAGCGACCTGATGATAATACTATGACAATTACTGAAGATATTAATAGTATGGATTCTTCTTTCAATCAAACAACCATCATTCCTCTCTCACAACAAAATCAGGTTCAAGAATATCAGGAATCTTCACAGGTCTCTAAATATCACGCTTTCACAAGAGGTATGATCTTAGGCCTAGGCCTAGTCCTGGGAGACCTCCAAATGAAACTCCAATAATTGAACCATGTACCAAAATTGTTGAAGCTCAAACAACTCTTATTCAACCCTTAGATCAGTCAATTGATACTACCCAAACTGGTAAAAACATTTTGACTACATTTAGTGTTGAAAAAGAATTAGAGAGGGTTAAGATCCCAATTCCACTGTCAGAACTTTCTAAAAACCCTGGTTACAAAAGCCAAGTCACAAAATGGATACAAAATACCTCGGTTGATGCTGAAGGTGATGTCATAAGTCTGCAAGATGAAAAACCAGCAGTAGTTTTTGGCCCTAGTTTAGACATGATAGATGAGATAGTGCCTCCTTTCTATGTAACTCTTAAAACAAATGATTCCATGTTGTATACTTATATGCTTGATTCAAGAGCATCACACAACCTTATGCCAAAATATATCATGGACCATTTGAAGCTCAACATCACTAGATCCTACCATGACCTGTACACCTTTGATTCTAAAAGGGTGCCCTATTTAGGATTGATCAAGGATCTAGTGGTTACCCTTGCCCAAATTCCAGTGAAAAGTGTAGTACTTAATATTCTTGTCACAGACATCCCTCCCAAGTTTGGAATGCTCCTTTATAAGTCTTGCTATGAAAAATTAGGGGGGAACTCTACAAATGGATATGTCATATGCTACTATTCATGTTTATGGAGGAGAGAAATTAAGATTATATAGATAGGTAATATTTATACATATTGTTTGTAAGACTGACCAGCCAAGGAACCATCCAATTTATGCAATAGATAAAGACTTTGGTTGTTTTCAACTCATTTCAAAACAACATAAAACTCAAGTCAAAATTGAAGAATCAGTTGAAAGTCTTGAACCAAATCAAACTGATATTTGGAAATTGTTCTTTGATGGCTCTTGCACAAAAGATGGGGCACAAGTTGGAGTAGTTTTAATTTCACCTGAAAAAGAAAATATAACCCAATCATGTAAATTAGACTTTGAAGTTACAAATAATGTGGTTGAATATGAAGCATTCCTTTTAGGATTGCAATTAGCCAAAATCTTAAAAGTTCAAAACTTAAGTGTTTTTACAGATTCAAAACTTATTTTTAAGCAAGTAAGAAATGTCTGCCAAACCAAGCACACTAGACTTAGGTCCTACTGAAATGAAGTATGGGATTCAGTTGAAAACTTCTTTGATGTTTTTAATTTGACTCATATTCCCAGGGATCAGAATATTCATGAAGATGCCTTAGCTGTCTCTGCTACCTCTTTTAAAATTCCTAATCATACTAATGTACTCTATCAAATAAAAGTCAAATATAGGCCATCTATCCCAGATAATCTGAAAAATATTCGAAGATGATGAAAATTTGAAATCATTTCTGCAAGTAATAGATGATTTTTCATTTCTACAAATTGATGAAGATAGAACTGAAATAAATGAAAATACAGATGGAAATGATACTTCAGATTTTAAAACCCAAATTGCTAATCATGACATTATTCAATTATATAATAATTTTATTCCAAAAGGACTCATTCCTTTAGAAAAATTGTCTGATCAAAATGATGGCTTCTGAAACCCTCAGTCCATTTCTTCAAAAGATGACATAGAAGAGATTAACATTGGAATTGATGAAGATATCAAAAACATCAAAATATGTGCATCTCTAGACCCTGAGATCAAAGCTCAATATCTTTAGTCACTGAAAATTATAAGGATGTTTTTTCTTGGACTTATATTGATCTAAATACCTATGATACTTCATTAATATAGCATAAGATTCCTTTGAAGCCAGAAGCAAAACCTTATCAACAGAAACTTAGAAGGATAAATGTTAGGTCCCTATAATACTAGTGATTCATGCATTACTATTGTCGTTATATCCCTTATTAATATTGTTGTGCCCCTATTGTCCCCATATTGTTATTATTATGTGCCATAGAATCCCTCTATTTTTATTTTTGTGCCTTTATATTATTATTGTTAGGTCGAATTGGTTATATTGTGACCCCTTAGACTCACATATATAGAAAGGAGGTTTTGTCATTTGAATCATCCACGAATTGTTCATTTGTGTAATGTAAAGGAGGTTTCCCCCTCAAAGAGGCTGAATTATAAAGCGTTGATCTATCTTTTCTATCTTTTTGTGAGCTGGTTTAATAACATTTGGTATCATAGCTTTGGATTCTAGGGTTTCGCTGCTCCAAACAGGTCATTGTGGCATTTTCGCTATAACTTTTTTTTTGCGATGTTTCAGATGCTAAAAAAAAATTGGGTTGAAATCGTTCTAAACCTCGAGTCTGAATTTCAAAGCTTTTTGCACTATATTTGCAAAGATATGATCTGAGGAAGTTGGCCTTTTTGCAGACTCCCGAATTACATTACAAACAGGTGACCTAGGGAAAATAGTCATAACTTTTGTTTTGAGCATCAGATTGAAATTTCGTAAGAAGTTACAAAAAGAGGATGGATTGTAGTTTCCTATATATATTTTTCAGATCCTAAGGTCAAAACACTGACACGTGGCACTTCATACAAGTTCTCTCTTCTGAAAAGGTATATAATCAGGTCATATTGGGATATTGTGCATAACTCTTTCTTGGAAAATCTAAATTCAATATTACTGGTGGCATGGGAAGAGGATGCAAAGGGCTACTACAGGTCGCAATTTCAGAACTGGAAGATCCGAAATTACAGAGATACATCATATGCAATATTGAGCTCCTACAAAGTGAAAAAATGTGTGTAGATTTTTTAAAATTTTTGCATAAGCTTGGTTTGAAAAATTAGTTTGAAGGAATTCAAAGGGCATAGTGAAGAATTATTATCGGTAATTGATGCCCCGAAGAAAGAAAATGGAAATACCTAGTAAGCAACCTGAAAGCTCTAGCATGACTCGTGAAGAAGAGGAAGAAATGCAACATGATATATCAAACTTACAAGACCAAGTACAACAAATTTCATTCTCACTAAAGGTAAATGAAGCTAAGATGAATGGAGTGGAAGCTAATATGAATAGAATGCAAGTTAATATGGAAGCTAAGATGGATGGCATGGAAATTAAGATGAATGGCATGGACGATAAGATGGAACAATTGAAGATAAATTTGAATAAGTTGCTATAAGAAATGGTCACTAATGGTGAAAGAGTAGTAAAGGAAACTCATGATGAGAACAAAAGAAATGTTAATCATGATTTCATAGAATCTAATGTTGGATTGAAGACCCACCATGTTCCAAAAATCGATATGAGGAAATTTGATGGCAAGGATCCCGTAACATGGATACTACAAATGGAGCAATTTTTCGATCTCCATAATGTGCAAAACACACAAAAAGTACGTATTGCAACTTTATATTTGGAACCAAATCAGTTTATATGGTATTGATGGCTTTGCTCTCGTAAACAAATTGTCACTTGGGAAATTTTTAAGGAAGAAATGACAGCACATTATGAGGATACAAAAAGAAACATTTTTTTTAGCCAATTGATAAATCTCAAATAAAAAGGTTCAATGATGGAGCACATTGAGGACTTCCAAAAATTGAACATAAGGGTAAAAGATATTCCAGAGGAGCATATATTCTAGAGGAGCATAGGATTGATGTGTTCATAGGGACTTTAAAGGATAATATCCAACATGAGGTTCACCTTTGGGAACCTGATTCATTGGAGAAGGCATTCAGGTTAGCAAGAAAAATGGAAAGAAAAATTATGGCAACCAGGAAGCCTACCACTCACAACTATAAGGATCGAAGTGTTGTTGCCCCTATCCTTCCACAAGCTACAAGGTTGACACCACAACAATTGGAAGAAAAAAGAGCACAAGGGCTTTGTTACAATTTTGATAGCAATACATTAAAGGTCATAAGTGTGCTGAGAAGAAATTATTCTAAATAGATTGTGAAGAGGAGGAAGAAAAAGAACAAGAAATTTCAAAAGAAGAGGATATACTCCATGAACAAACCCTAGATAAAGAATAAATCAATCCGGCCATATCTTGTAATGCATTGGATGGAATTACCACTCCTCAAACTATCAAGATAGAAGGACATATCAAGAAGAAAAAGGTAATAGTTTTGATTGATTCGGGAAGTACGCGCAATTTTATTCATTGTAAGATAGCCAAAGAATTGAATTGTTTCTTATATCCAACACCAGAGTGTCAAGGGATGGTTGCAAGTGGAGGAACCACAAATTTCTCTGGAAAGTGCCATAGTATCAAGTTATCCATGGGAGAATATGTATTGAATAGCCCAATGCTTTCCATTACAATGGGTGGTGCTGATGTTGTACTAGGAGTCTAATGGCTACAATCCTTGGGTACAATAGCTTTTGATTTTCAATAACTTACATGAAATTTTCTACGGAAGGAAAGGAAGTTGAATTAAGGGGTATTGCAGGGAAACCAGGAAAGATAATCATCTCTAACGGTATGACAAAGCTTCTAAAGAAGGAACAGCGAGGTGTAATTGCACAATTATGTTCACTAGATGTTTCCACAGCAAAATCATTTATATCTCCAGATCTCCAAAAAGTCTTAGATATCATTCCAAGGTATTTGAGACTCCCAAAGGTCTCCCACCTATTCGTGATCATGATCACGCTATTCATTTGATTCCAAGAATTGTTCCTCCAAACATCAAGCTGTACAAATATCCTTATGCCCAAAAGAGTGAAATTGAATGTATGGTTGCAGAAATGCTAGAAGCTGGTATAATTCGACCTAGTCAAAGTTCTTTCTCTGCTCCAATAGTATTGGTGCACAAGAAGGATGGATCCTGGTGCATGTGTCTAGATTATAAGGAGAAAACTAGCTCACTATTAAAGATAAATTTCCCATTCCTGTCATTGATGAATTATTGGATGAATTGCATGGATCAATTTACTTCACCAAGTTGGATCTTCGTTCAAGATATCATCAAATCAGAATGAAGACTGAAGACATTCTGAAAACAGCATTTAGAACTCATGAGGGTCATTATGAATTTTTGGTCGTGCCTTTTGGCCTTACCAATGCACCTTCTACATTTCAAGGTTTGATGAATTCCATTTTCAAACCCTTCCTTAGAAAATTTGTGTTAGTATTTTTTTATGATAAACTAATCTATAGCAAGTCTTGGAAGGATCATGTTGAACATGTTGACAGGATGCTCAAACTATTGAAGGAGAAACAATTATATGAAAAAAGCTCCAAACGTTTCTTTGAAATACAAGAGGTGGAATATCTAGGTCATATTGTATCTCATGAAGGTGTCAAGATAGACCCTAGCAAAATTAAAGCCATTAAGGAATGGAAAATCCCCACATCCATAAAGCACCTGCGAGGATTTCTCGGGTTGACAGGGTATTACCGCAAGTTTGTTTATAATTATGGGAGAATAGCAGCACCTCTAACAACATTATTGAAGAAAGATGCATTTTCATGGACTCCATAAGCAACAAAGGCCTTCGAACATCTTAAAGAGATAATGTGCCAAGCACCAGTCTTATCTACACCAGACTTCACAAAAACCTTTATTGTGGAATGTGATGCTTCAGGAAATGGAATTGGTGTTGTTTTAATGCAAGATGAAAGACCCATTGCTTTCGAAAGTCGTCCAATCAAGGGAAAGTATTTACACAAATCTATTTATGAGAAGGAAATGTTGGCAATACTACATGCACTTAAGAAATGGTGACCCTACCTAATGGGAAGACACTTCAAGGTAAAAACGAATCATGATAGTCTTAAACACTTTTTAAAACAAAGATTATCCTCTAAAGAGAAACAAAAATGGGTCACAAAGATGTTGGGTTATGACTTTGAAATCATCTACAAAAAATGGAAGCAAAATGTTGTGGTAGATGCACTCTCAAGAAAGGATGAGGATGTGGAAGCATTATTGTGCACCATTTCTATTATCCAACCAGATTGGATAAATGAAGCAAAGGAGGAATGGAAGAATGACAAAGAAGTGTGGGCACTTATTTGAAAGTTACAACAATATTCAAGTACATCTGATACATTTAGCTGGAAAAATGATTCGTTATGGTACAAAGATTGCTTATACCTCTATAAAAATTCCCAATTCAAACAAAAGATTCTTATGGAATTGCAATTTCTCCCTTAGGAGGGCACTCGGGATTTTTAAAAACTTACCACAGGGTTAAGAAGGAATTTTTTTGGGATGGCCTTAAATCGGATATTCAAAATTTTGCGGTAGAATGTTTGGTTTGCCAACAAAATAAAGTTGAAACAATTAAGACCCCAGGTCTATTACAACCTTTATCCATTCCAAGCCAATGTTGGGAGGAGGTTTCAATGGATTTTATCACAGGTTTACCGAAGTCTGAAGGAAAGAGTGTCATCATGGTGGTAGTTGACAAACTTACCAACTATGCACACTTTTGTGGATTATCACATCCATTTAAAGCCAGTACAGTTTCTACTGCATTTATGGATACAATTCAAAACCTACATGGAAACCCAAAGATTATTGTAAGTGACAGAGATCCCTTTTCCACTTGAAATTTTTGGACAAAATTATTTTCTTGTCTTGGTACTCAGTTAACTCATAGCTCATATTATCATCCTCACTCTGATGGGAAAACTGAGATAGTAAACAAATGTTTGGAAGGATATCTTCGTTGCTTTGTATTTGATAAATAGACCCAATGGGTCAAATGGTTTCCTCTGGCTGAATGGTGATTTAACACTTTGATGCAGGAGCATCCAGCACCCTTAGTCAAAGGGATGAATCCAAAGCGAAGCGAAGAGGAGGACGTGGACCAAGGGAGCAAAACAGGGAAAAATCTGTTTTAAAACAAATTTAAAGATGGAAGTGATAAGTCTCTCAAAGACTTGATCTAAATGTAATCTGCCATGTGTATGCATGTAGCGTGCTTTAAGGGCTTTTGTTTGAGCATCAACAAGAAGTTCTCCAACTCTTAAAGGATAACCTCACGTTGGCGTAGAATAGAATGAAACAACAGGCAGATCAACATCACAGCGAAAGAATTTTTGATGTAGGTGACTGGGTATTCCTACGGTTACAACCATATAAACAAATGTCCCTCAAGCAAGCTAAGAAGGATAATAAATTATCACCAAAGTATTATGGTTCGTACAAGATGTTGCAAAAAATTGGTACTATGGCATACAAATTGGAGCTTCCTGCAGCTTCTCGAGTGCACCCATTTTTCCATGTTTCATGTTTAAAGAAGGTTATAGGTGACAAGCTCCCAGTTCAAACAATATTGCCACAACTTGACGAGGAAGGAAAAATTATATTGGAACTGGAAACAGTCACAGAAGCAAGAACTCGACAGCTACGAAATCGATCAATTTCAGAGTATCTCATCAAGTGGAAGAACTTATCTGTTGAAGATTCCACATGGAAGGATGGGAATTTTATACAAAAGCTTCCAGAACTACTCAAGTGTTGAGGACAACACTTTTTTGAAGGAGAGGGGCATGTTAGGTCCCTATAACACTAGTGATTCCCCCATTACTATTGTTGTTGTATCCCTTATTAATATTTTTTTGCCTCTATTGTCCCCATATTGTTATTATTGTGCCCCATAGAATCCTCCATTGTTATTTTTGTGTCTTTATATTAATACTGTTAGGTTGGCTTGGTTATATTGTGACCCCTTGGACTCCTATATATAGAAAGGAGGTATTTTCATTTGAATCATCCAAGAATTGTTCATTCGTGTAATGCAAAGGAGGTTGCCCCCTCGAAGAAGCTGAATTACAAGGCATTGATCTATCTTTTCTATCTTTTTGTGAGTTGGTTTCATAACATTAAGTTGGTTTCATAACAATAAATCCAACCCTTCTACCAACTGTAGAAAGGGAGATTAAGAAAATGCTAGATGCTCATGTCATTTTCCCTCTTAGATATTCTAATTGGGTTGCAAATCTAGTTCTTGTTAGAAAAAAAAATGGAGAAATAAGACTCTGTATGGATTTTAGAAATTTGAACAATGCATCATTAAAAGATAATTATCCTTTGCCCAAAATGGATCAGTTACTTCAAATGGTTTCAGGAGCACAAATACTTTCTATGCTTGATGGTTTTTCAAGTTACAATCAGGTGAATGTTGATACAACAGACAAAGAGAACACAACCTTTACTACACCATGGGGTACATTCATGTATGCCAGGATGCCATTTGGCTTAACCAATGTTGGAGCAACATTTCAGAGAGCTATGGACATAGCTTTTATGGGTAAGGTAAATAAATTTGTGGTTACTTATCTTGATGACATAACTATTTTCTCTAAATCTGATCAGAAACATCTAAAGCACTTGATGAAGGTTTTTGACAGTTGTAGAAAATTTGGAATATCATTGAACCCTAAGAATTCCTTGTTTGTTTTCAAAGAAGGAAAATTGTTGGGCCATATAATTTCAAAGGAGGGAGTAGTAATTGACCCCAAACGAGTATTTTCCATTGAAACATTGACCCTACCTAGAAACAAGAAGGAGATTCAAGCTTTTCTAGGCAAGACTAATTTTCTAAGGAGGTTTACTCCAAATTCTACAAAGATTGTAAAAGATATAACTGACATGCTCTGAAAGGACCATGAAGTCAAATGGACTGCCTCTTCTAGGCAAGCATTTGAACAAATAAAAAGGGATATCTCTGAAGCTCCCACCTTAGACAGCCCTGATTATACTAAGCCATTTATTATTTTCTCTTTTTCCTCTGAAACAACCCTTCTTGCCATTCTATTACATAAAAATGAAGATTCCCATGACCAACCCATAGCGTTTTTCAGCAAGGTTATGAGAGATGCTAAGTTTAAGTATGAAATCATTGAGAAGCAAGCCTATGCCCTCATTCAAGCCATGAAATCATTCAGGATGTATGTCTTGCATTCACCTATTACTACTTATGTCCCTAATAGTGCTGTGAAAATTGTCCTAACCCAACCAGACGATGATGGCAAAAGAGGTAGATGGATCACTCAAATTATGGAGTTTGATCTAACTATCAAGACTACCAAGCTAGTAAAAGGTCAAGGATTAGCTAAGCTTCTAGCTAAATCCAACTACAAAGTACTTGGAATCAATTCTGTTTTAGAAATACAAGGGAAGAATACACAAGAACATTTTGTCCTTGTACAAGGGAAGAATACACCAGAACATTCTATCCTTGCACAAGGGGAGAATCCACAAGAACCTTCCCTTCATCCTAAATGGGAGAATCCACAAGAACCTCTACCTTCAAAGCAGATCGGTCCTACACATATTGATGAAAAAATCTTGTTATCAAACTAGTATCAAGATATTGTAAATTTCTTGATCCATTTCATGTGTCTAGCATCATTCTCCAAAACCTAGTGTAAAACCCTTAAGTTAAAATCATTCAAGTACTACATTATAAATGCAAATTTATACTGGAAAGATCCACTGAATATTTTGTTATTATGTTTAACAGAATCAGAAACTGAAGGAATCATTGATCAGTTTCCTACAGGATTTTGTGGGGGACATTATGCTTGGAGAGCAACAGCATGCAAGTTTCTGAGGGGAGGATTTTATTGGCCCACACTATTCTTACAAATAGGGGCAAAGGTCAGAGGTTGTGTTCCTTGTCAAATGTTTGCTGGTAAACAAAAATTAACAGCTCTTCCACTCGTTCCATCAATAGTTTCAGCACCCTTTTTCTCAATGGGGATTAGATTTTGTTGGAGAGATTCACCCCACTTCAAGTAATTAGCATAGATGGATCCTCACTGCAACAGAATACTTTACTAAATCGGTGGAATGAATTCCAATCAGAAATGCTACTGATACAGTAGTAATCAAGTTTATTGAGGAGAATATCTTATCTAGATTTGGTTGCCCAACTCAAATTGTCACTAACAATGCAGCAGCTTTTTCTAGTGTTAAAATGATTGACTTTTGCCAGAAATATCAGATTTTTTTTTACATCATTCAACTCCATACTACCCTCAAGATAATGGCCTTACAGAGTCATCAAACAAAAGTATGGTAAAGGTAATCAAAAAGACTCTAGCTAATCATAAGAAGAGCTGGGATTCACATTTGATTTATGTAGTATGGGCAAACAGAATTACTCCAAAGAGATCAACTGGAAAATATCCATTTCAATTAGTCTATGGGAAAGATGCAATCTTCCCTACTAATTTTGCCTTCTGTGTTTTAAAATTCCTACAGGATTCAACATATGAACCTGATGATTTTTCAAGAAGAATAAATCAGATTATTGAACTTAATGAAAACAGAGATGAAGTTCAACTCAAATTGAAGAAATATCAGAATAAAATGAAGGCCCTGTTTGACAGAAGAGCCAGTGAAAGGCACTTTAAGGAAGGTGATCTAGTTCTAAGATGGTATGCCAAGAGAGGAGAAAGGAAAGCATGGCAAATTTGAAAATCGATGATTTGGACCTTTAGCAATTGTTGAAGTGAAGGGTAACAACACTTTTGTGCTGCAGAATCTTGAGGGGATATATTCCACTTATCCTGTAAATGGAAGGTTTCTTAAACATTACATTTAGTACTAAGAAGTTGAAATAGTTTTCATTGTAAATACTCTGGTTTTCTTTTACGTTTCAAGATGTCAGTGTGATCTTTTTACAGCAAGGACTCCATAGCCCGAGGAGAAGGCACATGGATTTTCCAGTTCTCTGCATTCTACAGGAGAAAGCAGTCCCCGGATGGAACCAATGTTGTAGCATTTTTTGGTTTTTGATAAGATAGAATATTTGAAAAAATGTTAAGTTAGGATATGGACATAACAATATTGAATAAAATGTTTTTGAAAATATCTTGATGATGATGTCCATATCAAAGAAAATGTTAGGTTAGATGTCCTAAAAAATCAAGACAAAAAGAAAATGTTCGGCTAGAAAGAAAAGAAAACAAATAAACTCTGAAAGTGAGCAAGTCTAAATGTCACTACTATTGTTTCTGCAAAATAATGGTTGTGTGCAGCTTGTTATAAATTCCACAACCCATGACAGTCAAATAGTTTAATCTTGATCGTTTCATGCTTTAAATTTGATGTTATAGTTAGAGAATAAAGATCTGGCCAAACTGTTTAATCTTGGCTGATCAGTAGTTAGGTAGAGAATAATAAGGTGCTCATAAATTTAATATGAGCCCTTGGATGTTATAAGGTTAGAATTAGATAGTTTGCTTTTTGAAAATAAACAGAAAGTAAAAGGGTTTTTTAGCTTAAATGCACCCATTAAGTGAAGAAAAAATGATAGGATAAGCCAAAGGTAAGTAGAAGAAAGGTTTGCAGAAGTATGTTGATTGATTGGACAAAATGTACATTTATCATGTTTTACCATATGTTTCTATGTCCATGAGGCAATTACACAAGGAAAATGAAGGTGTACAAAATCAATTAATTAACTTCCCTCATCCCCATTCATCCATATATTTATTAATTTCCCTTCCCACCTTCATACAGTTCATATTCATTCATTTTCCATAAAAAAAAATAAAAATAAAAAAAAAAAAAAAAAAAACATTTTCCTAAGGTTAAAATCCCTTTTGCCCAGGAAAAGTGAAAGCACCATGCTAAATCCTCTTTTACCCAAAAGCCCACAAAAAGTTGTTTAGCCTAAGTATTGATGCATATATGTAAAAATAAAATAACTTATGAAAAAGCTTTATACTTAGCGTATTTTCCTTTTTCACTCATATTTCATATTAACTCTCACTTATAGTATTAAACCCCTAAAATCTCTCTTTTCCGTATATATTAATTCCCTTTATTAAAATACCCCGAAACCATAAGTTTTATAATAAGACTATGTATTTCATAACATATCGCATATTCGCGGATCGCAAACTTTTCAACGTGCATCCACTTCCCCGCATTGCGATATGTGATTGCAATGGACACGGACCTGACACAATATATATCATAATTCAATGTGATTTCGTATCTACCTCCATTGCAAGTCCCGACTAAAGCATTACCCTCCGCCATTGCGATCTCCTATATGCGATGGGAACTCGAACCCGACGCAGTATTAACCATGATATATTTTCCACGTCACGTTCGGCCCTTATCACATTCCTTTACGATGGGCCTTTCCTTCGCTAAACTGCGATGGCGATATGCGATGGGAACCTGGACCCGACGCAGTATTATCCATGATTTATTTCCACGTCGCGTCCGGCCCTTATCGCATTCCTTTGTGATGGGCCTTTCCTTTGCTAAATTGCGATTGCGATATGCAATGAACCTAGACCCGATATCATTTATCCGCCCAAATTCATACTTTTTTAAGTCCGCCATACCGTGTTTTGCAAAGAATTTCTTCGTTAAAAGGTTTTTATGATTTAAACGAAGAATTAACCTAAACCTCCATTTAACCACTAATCTCAATTTTAACCCATAAATAAAGCCATACCGCCATAATTTATCATTAGGCCCCTCCACGCTGCTCTTTCACTCCACCACCATCCAATCCAGTACATTCAAATCCAACGTCCCTCAGCAATTTCGGGTTGGCTCTCTGTCCGAGCATTACCTGCCCGAAAAAGCGGTATTCCACTGACCTTCCCTTGCTATGTGCCAAGCTCAGATTGTATCAGGTGACCCCTCCCAAAACCGCCTGCGCCTCATAAGCAATGCGATGAAAACCAAAACCACCTCCCGTATAACGACAAAATGACCACTCTTAACTTTGCACCATATTTCAAAAAGAAAGTTGTTTTTCCATTTAAACGCAAAAATCACCATTTTGGCTTTGTTTCACCTATTTACACAGTGAAACCCCCATAAGCCTTTGTGACCAATAAAGCCATTGTTTTACCTTCCAATACGCTCTGGACTCCTTCCAATATGCTTTCGAGCTCAATAAATCCATTGATGTCCTTCTCTATCACCTATGTTTTCTTAACAATTTCTGTGTTTTGCAGGTAAAAACCCTTGTTTCATGCTTAACAAAGAAAAATCTTGCATACAGTTTGAAGATAAATATGAAGACCTTACTGTTGAAAAACTTAGTAAAAACTTGAAATGCACAGTAAAGGTAAAAAGGAACAAAGTAAAGATTACTCAGCAGGGTCAAAGGATATTCACAGAGTTTAAAGAGTATTAGATGAAAGATCAAACGAAGGAATCAACCAGCGTAGATGATACAAACAATCAAGCAGCTTAAAGGGCAAAATATCAAACAACAAAGCCAGCACAACCTGAATAAAATGGACAGCAAGAAGCAGTTCAATAGCTGCTCCTATCTTCTTGTATGAAGATCTTTCCTTTCCTAGAATAAATCTTAATCAGTTTTAGGATATTTTGTTAGTTTCATTATTGTATAAATAACTCTCTTCTCGAGTTGTTATCGGTTCAATGTTCAATGTTCAAGGCTCGGGGTTCATTACTTGTTAAGTCGTGACTGTTCATTCTACTTTGAACCTAGTTGCACCTTTGAAGGAAGCTTTTCTAGACATTTGATGTACTCAATTTTTCCGGAACCTTAATATAAAGCAGAGGATTCTGAATTTAGTTTTACACAGTTTGTATTATCCTGTAAGTTTTTCCAGTCATCAATCATTATGTTTTTCTTCATATGATTATGACTTATAGAGATATCTAGGTAGGAATAATTGTGTCTCAATTTATTCCTATAAGCTCCTGAAGTGATCATCTATTAAAAGAATGGGTTAAGTATATTGCCTTGAATCTTTGGAACATAGTTTAGAAGGTTTTCATACTTATGATTGTTCTGTTTTACAGTTTGGAAACTACGATAATGATATTATTTTATGTCTTCTTCTCACCACTATTTGATCTATATCAATGTGTAAAGCTTTATAGCAGCCCTTTGCTAAGATATTAATATTATCCAAAGGATTAAGTATTTCAATTCTAAATCTATCTTCATTCATTGGTCTTCCAAAACTAAAACCAAAAACCCCAAAACAATTATTTTAGATGCTCTGGCATTGGTAGATGACCTACTACTATCTCAGAGGTACAACAGAGGGGAAAACCCAGTCAAGAAATTATTCCTTTCAATAGTATTATTTTTTAGACTCTTCACCCTAGACCAAGACCAGACCTTCCCTCCACACAAAGTCAACCTCCCAGAATTTTGATCCCTTTCCAGCAACTTCTGGCAACTGGAAGCTTTCGGTAACAGTGAAACTTGGAATACTTTGATCTCTCAATCCAGAGCATGAAACAGAGAGAGAGGCACCAACATTTCACTTTTTCCTTTCTCCTTAGACTTCCCCAAACTCGCATTTACTTTGGCTTCCCGAAAACATACTTCGCACTTTTTCCCAGATACAAGAGAATTTCACACTTTTTTGTAGCTACAAGAGATATCGAACTTGTGTGTGAGAATGATGCTTCAAGTGAATTAGATGAGATTGTATTTATAGGCTCCATTTGAGGTCAAATACGGTCCTTAGGATGACTTGATATTCTTCTAGGTCGATATTGTGTGGAGGATACATAAATCATATTTTATTCTATACTTAACCTTTTAAAATGATTCAAAAGCCCAAAAAAGGTCTTTTTAAAAGTATAATGACTCTATTGACCAAGAATAAATCGTAGAAGTCCTCGGTGAGGATTTTGACCTAAAACAAGGTGACCCAAGCATGAAACCCGTGTTTTAATAAGTCACAATAATAATAATAGTCTTCATTCTTTTTCCTCAACCTAGTAGGACTATCAATCAAATCTTTGACAGAAGATTCCTCAGTTATATACTTTCCTTTCCTACTTCTCATGCAACAACATATGCTCCGAAATTCATTAATCAAAACCAATTTATACACTCCCATCTCAACCAGGAAGCATCTCTTCATCTGGATTCCCTATTAATCTTAGGGAGATCTCTTCTATGCAGGCTTCCTCTGGGAGATCAGCTTCTTCTTTTCGTCATCGGAGAATCTTTCATGGCTTCCAACCATTTCATCATAGCTATCCACATCATGCTTATCACATCAACGAGCATCTTCACCATATCAAAGATTGTGTACCTGCACAACTTAGATAGCAAGTACAACCAAGTCTATAGAAACATGAACTTAGCCATATCAAAATCAAAGAAGCATTTCAAATTTATACATATCAGATACCCAGACTTAATTACAAACAAAAGACATATACTCTTCAATATCTTGCTAGGTACTTTGTCATAAACCCTAGACTACATCATAACAATTTCCATTCCATCTAAGGTTTCAATGTTTCTTCCAAAGGTATGACATGACTCACTTCAACATAGAGAAAACCCTAGAAACAATGCAACAAATATAAAGCATCCAACAATATTTCAAAATTCATATGTTAGACTTCTCACTAGGGTTTCATACAAATCCCAAATTTCATACAGAAGAATCAATCAAAGTCAATCACAACTTAGTCATTAACATGACTAGCTTCCACTAAGGTTAGTTGCAAACCGTAGATTTCCGATCAACCATCAAATCCAACCAACACTCAGATTTCGACAATCTTACACAAATCTCAAATTATCATATTATCATCATACATCAAATATTTTTGCTTCTACTAAGGTTCAACTCCAAAACCCTAGAATTCCATTTTCACAATCTCAACAATCATTAAATAAATAAATCTCAGATTGTTATATCACATATATTAGACATTTTAACTACTATTAGGGTTTAGCTGCAAAACCCTAGATTTCCAAATATCATCATCCTGGAATCTCAGGCAAGGACTTCCATTAAATCCTAAAACTTATGACCAACAATAACCAAGTCAACACACATATCTAGTAATTCATAATCATTCATAAGCATATCATATGTCTAAAAAAAGTAATACATCAGACCTAGACCAAGCAAGGGTTTCAACCAAAAGGACATATCTATATATGCCTAGATTTCATCATCATGCAAATACATTTCATATCATGTCAAACCCAACTTCACAAAAATATCAAGTAAGAGTTAGACAGACAAACTTGATTAAACTAGGGTTTGATCAGACAAACACACTCATACCAAGCGAATCATTTCTAAGTCATTAAAAGGGTCTTTCTCACACATTCCACCAAACCCTAATGAGTTAGGGTTTCAATGTAGAACCATAGCAAACCCAATATCACCAAAATTTCAAAGGTTTGAGATTTTAGACCTTATCATTCAACCCTAACAAGTTAGGTTTTCCTGATCATACCAAAAGCCCAAACATGACATTATCACTAAAACTTCAAACAACATTTCACAATATCCATAAGCAGTTTAGGGTTTTAGACATTCACATTAGCATACCCTTCGGTTAGGGTTTTCCAGAACCTGTCTAGGGTTCTTAAGAAATCAGTTAAGAATATGAGTGGGGTGGGTAGATTTATCAAGTGATCAATCACCTAGAACAAAAATCATTGTGATTCAATATAGCTAGACATAACAATGTTAGTAATAAACTATCAAATGAATAATCCTTTCAATATAAAGAAATCAATGTATTTACAGCATACCTATGTTCCTTAACCCACCTTGTCCTGAGAGGTTCTCCTTCATACTTCTTGCATATGTTTTTCCTAATCAAGACAGTAGAGGGAGAATGGTGATTAGTATTTAATATAACCAAAATTAAATGAATACATGAAACCAAAAACTGAAAGGAAATGAGATACTTATCTTAGGTAATTATTGGGGGCTCCCTTTAAAGCTTGAGGGATACCTACAAACCTATAAAAATAATAAAAATGTCTTTTCCAAAATATGTTAAAAAAATATAAATTATAAAACATATAAAACAAGATATATAAAGATACAATCAAAGCACTTAGTAGTGTAAGTCCCTAATGTTAGATTATCTGGGCTTGGCTTTCTTTAAGTCTCCTTCCTCAACAAAACTAGCATGATCTCTATCTCTTTTCTTATTCTTTGGCTTGTCGGAGTAGTCACTCTTGTAGTGACCCTTCTTATGGAATTGATACCATTTTATCTTGGACATGTCAACTTTCTTCCTTGGTCCTTTCGATTTCTTTCCTTTATGTTGAGAAATGTAGGCATTTGATACTCCTTCAAGATTGGCAACTAATGAGATCTTTAATTCTTCCTGATTGTAGGCAATCCATAGTGCTTCAAAAGTGGGAGCTTCCTTCCAACTTTTAAGACATGCAACAAATGCACCCCAGGAGGATGGAAATCCTAATAGAGCAGTGATCACGAGTTCTTTGTCTAGAACAATTTCATCAATGGCCAAGAGATCATCCCTAATTTTAGCTATATTCACAAAGAAGGATGCCACAATGTCTTCTTTAGTCATCTTTGTGGTCCTTAGCTCCTTCTTCAAACATGCTACTTGACCAATGTTCTTAATAGTAAATAACTTTGACAGAGCTTCCTACATTTCCTGAGCATGGTCGATATTAGATATGAATGGGACAAGGTTGTCCATTATTCCTTCTACCATCAGAGTCATGGCTACCAATTCTAATTCCTTGTATTTCACTTTGTCAGCATCACTAGACTCATCTGTTGGCTTCTTTACTTTTCCTTTGACCAATTCTAGTACCTTGTTCTTTTCATGGATTAGGTCAATCCTCTTCTTCCAAGACCTGTAGTTAGAGGCCCCTTCAAGTTTTCTGTCTCCCTTGATTGTGTTAGACATCTTCCTTGAGTATATTAGACTCCTTCCCTGAGATATTCTTTTTGAATGGTTTCTTGATCAAGTGCTTGAGATTGTATTTTACTTCCTTCTTCACCAAAGCTCTGATACCATGTTAGATAATTAGAAAGGAAGAAAGATTTTATTATTCTTGATAATTACTTATAATGTTTCTTATTATTACGATTTCTTGTATCTTCTTCTTTTATTTCATTAGGCAATTACCAAAGCAACAACACATAAAACAATAAACACCAGATGTAGGCACTATGCCTGGGAAAAACCCCCGTCGAGGGGAAAACCTCGCCAAGAAATTATTCCTTTCAATAGTATTCTTTTGAGAATCTTCACCCTAAACCAAGACCAGACCTTCCCTCCACACCAAGCCAGCCTCCCAGAAATTTGACCCCTTTCCAGTGACTTCAACTAAGCAGCATCTTTCAGTAACTGGCAGCTTCCGGCAACAGTGAAACTTGGAAGACTTTGTCTCCCAATACAGAGAACAAAATAGAGAAAGAGAGGCACCAAAAATTTTATTTTTCCTTTCTCCTTAGACTTCCCCAAAACTCGCATTCACTTCAGCTTCCTAGAAACAGACTTCACACTTTTTCCCAGCTACAAGAGAACTTTGCACTTTTTCCTAACTACAAGAGATATTGAACTTGTGTGTTAGAATGATGCTTCAAATGAATTCGACGAGCTTGTATTTATAGGGTCCATGTGAGGTAAAATAGGGTCCTTAGGCCGACTTGATCTTATTCTAGGCCAACATGGTGTGGAGGATACATAAATCATATTTGACTCAGTACTTAACCTTTTTACATTATTCAAAAGCCCAAAAAGGGTCTCTTTAAACATACAATGACTCTATTGGCCCAGAATAAATCCTAGAAGTTCTGAATGGGGACTTTGACCTAAAACAAGGTGGCCCAAGCATGAAACCCATGCTTTAATAAGTCACAATAATTATAATTAAATTTATTTTCTTTATTCTTTTGACAAGTACATTACATGATGACTCAAGTACACTATTGAAGACCGAACATAGTTACATTTTCTTCAATGTTTTCACCTGGACACTTGAGTGAGTTGAAAACTTCATCCACTCAGAGAAAATAGGTTGTAATGTCTTCCTCGTCATTCATTTTAAGCCTCTCAATTTTTATTCTATGAATTTTGAGTTTTGCCTTCTTGACCTTGGTGTCACCATCATAGATGCCAACCAGCTTGTCCCACATTTTTTGGCTTATTCACAGTTCATAACTTTTCTAAATTTTGAATCAGAAATTCCACTTGTTATGGAATTTAGGGCTTTGTCATTCACTATATAAACTTTTCTTCCATCTCGATCTATTGGTGGGGAAGGTGGAACTTTATGACCATCTAGGACCGATTTCCATACTTTTGGTCCAAGAGACATCAAATAAAATTCCATCCTAACTTTCCAAAAAGAAAAATTTGTTCCATCAAATTAAGGGATTTTTCCTGCTTCTTCATTGGTCATTATGACTAGGAATCCTTCTTCCAGCTATTAGGGAAGGCAAAACTTTATAACCATCTAGGATTGATTGCCATACTTTTGGTCCAAGAGACATCAAATAAAATTTTATCCTAACTTTCCAAAAAGAAAAATTTGTTCCATCAAATTAAGGGATTTTTCCTGTATCTTCATTAGTTGTTTTGACTAAGAATCCTTCTTCCAGGGTTAGGTTGATTATGAATAAGTTGTCTGTGATACCAATTATTGAAATACTAAGAAGTGGGTGAATCAGTGTTTCATTCAATTGTCATTATTAATGTCAATTAAAAATTTTCACAATGAGAACCAAAAAGTAATAAAAAGAACTTTACTAAAAAATAGATGAGGACACTAATCCTCTTTACAATGGTCACAAGCTCCAACTTGTAAAATAAATTTTTAGGGCTCCAACCCTAAGGATACCAATCCTAGTTTTTGAAATTCTTTTACGGCTCCAACCTTAAGGACTCCAATCATATTCAACAAAGAGATAACTCGAGGGCTTCAACCCTAGAATAAAATGTTACAAAGGATTACAATGTTACCATTAGGTTTGAATGCTTCACTTCATCTTCATAGGACATTCCTCATCAGCTTGCAATGTTTGTGATACTTGAGGTTGCTTCAACAAGTGTCTGATCTTCAATATCTTAGGTTCTTTACAGGAGAGTCAACGTCCAATCTTCAATGCCACGGAGATGCTCCAAAAAAAAGGTTTCGAACTACAACTCTACGTATTTCCAAATCTTTGAACAACGATTGATGTAATATGATTGCGTTGTATGTACAAAATAAGTGTCTATGTTCCACACAAATCAAGTGTCATTGTATGTAACCCACAAAAGAAAAGCGTCCCACACAAATCGAGTGTTTGTGTTCCACAAATCAAATGTTACGTTATATTTAACCCATACAAATCCACTAAATTATTATTACAAGTCCAAGATCATCACAGCATCACGAGTAGAGAGCATCATAGCATCACTAGTTCGAGTAGACAAAAAGAATTATAAGTCTGAAACTTTCACAGGTTTGTGTGGAGGATTACAAGTTTGCGTAGAGGGAGAGTATCACTGATTCAAGAGTATTAGAGAGCATCATTGTGGTCTTAGACTGTTGTTCCTGTGGTACGAGTGATCTGAATTGGATCCATGAAAAATAATCAAGATGCCATGATTGTATCAAATAGGACAGACTTCGAACTTGTGAAAAAAGAGCGATCAGGAAGAACTTTGACAGTGGCAGTTTGCAGCCAGCAAGGAACGACGAGGACCTCGGTCAAAGCGTGCTGACCGAGGCCCGTGGAGACCGTGCAGGAGGCAACACTGGCACTTGGGAAGCCCGGATCGGGAAATAAAGGGCATTTCTAATGCACGATTAGCGAATCGCGCATTGCTGGGCAAAACCCCTCGAGAAGGAAAGAGCCCCGAAGCGCTCAATTGCATGGAAGCCAGGAAACCGTGGGGAAAGCACTAAGGCGAAAGACGGGACCCGCACTCCAAAACTGGCGGTATATCGGGGGCACCCTTGGGCAGTAAGCGGATTTGGAGAAAAATGAGCAATTCCATTCAGTGCCCAACGCGTGGCACGCAGATGAGAGAGAAAACCACCGCTCATTGCACGCTAATGGTCGAGCAGGTCAACCGCGCGAAATGAGCGAATGGCGTAGGATCTGGAGGCTCCAGATCTGACGGCGAAGATCGTGCCCGATGGAGAAACCGGATTTAACAAGGGATTAAGCAGCAACACATAAGAGTTTGAGGTCCGATTTGACTGCTGATTTGGCGGGTGAGTCGTTGCATAATGTAACCAAAAAAACCAAACCGTTGAGGAAGAGTTGGCGTAGTTCGCAAGAGGACAAGTGGCCACTCCCTGTGAGCCATTGATGATGACGCAAAGATAGGGAACTCCAAGTGAGTAGCAGCAGAACGATCCGACGGGGGCGAAAGAGGAATCGAACAGTCGTGAGACAAATTGGCTTTAAGCCATGAACAGACAGAACAGAAGACACCAAGAGGAGAAGAGAGGGAAGACAGAGAAAAGAAGAGACAGTGAAGCAAGAAGTAGAAAGACAGAGGGCCAAGCTGACTTGCAGCCTAAGGCAACATCGAGCAGACAGAAAGCTTGAGAGGTTCAAGCAATCCTTGAGAGGATCTATCAAGAATTGAGCACCACATTGGGATCCTCCCATTAAAGACCAGAGAGGTCAAGACTTGGAGAGGAAAAGAGTCTGTGCACTCTAGTGGCTTGGGGAACCCAAGAACCACCCTGTCAAGCATCATTTCCATTTCAAGAGACTCAAGTCAAGCTCCTCATTGTAAATTTCTGCTTTAAAGACACAATAAAATAAGGCTACCACTGCAAGCTGGACCGGAGACGTAGCCCTGGAGGATAGGGTGAACTCCTTATTAATTTGTTGTGTTCTTGTATTTTCTTACTATGTTTCTCTTACTGTTTTCCATTTTCTAGTGTCTGTCTATTTTGCAATCTGGTCGATCTGTTGCCTAAAATAACATAGACACACACCAGCACATGAGTCTATAATACCTTCATTCAATAATTCTTTAACTGAGATCACTCAAGAATGATTTTCAGATCAAGTGGTATCAGCGCTTTAGGTTGTCAAGGTTAGACAAGCTTGTGTTGGTTTACTTGTTGAATGCTCACTAGATCAAAGCTCAAATTAGGAGAAGGGGAGTTGGTCGAAAATAATCCTGAAATTGGGAGAGTCTATCCTCGGAAGACAATGTCAGAGGAAGGTTCTATGGGGCCAGACCCTCAATTCATAGAAAGTTTCCTAGCCATAAAGTCCATGGTAGAAGAAATGTATAGGGACTTTAGAAAACATAAGGATGAAGATTCATCAGGCTCTAAGCAAGACAAAGGAGAAGATGAGTCTCACTTCCATGACCACTCCAAAGGAAAAGTGAAAGAGAAAAGCTTTCTCACACCTCCTAATAGCCCTGAAAAATAAATAAATAATTAATTAAATAAAAATAAAAATAAATAAAATAAAAATAAATAAAATAAATAAATAAAATAAATAAATAAATAAAATAAAAAATAAAAATAAAATCTTTGATCAAACTAGATGTCAAATTTGATTTACCTATATATGATGGAGAGATGAATGCAGAAAAGTTGGACAATTGGATTAGAAAAATTGATGTGTATTGCAGAGTGCAGAATATCGACTCAGACAAGAGCAAGATTCAGTTGGCAAGCCTACGCCCTGGCAGCACTGCCTTGGTTTGGTGGGAAGGCAGAACCCGAGCTGACATGAAAAGACATGGTAAGACTATATCTGTCTGGAGTGAATTTGTTTCTGCAATCAAAAAGAAGTTCTATCCATTGGCCTACATGCAACAAGCCATGATGAGTTGGCAAACTCTTCAACAGTTGAAAGGGAAAAGTGTGCAAGGGTACACTCAAGAATTTAGAAAGAGAGCATTGATCTTAGGAATCTCATTAGACTCACCAAAGACTCTGTTGAAGTAAATTGGTGGTCTACACAGCTACATGAGGCATACCATCCTCATGTTTAATCCCACTAGTATAGATGAAGTATATGTACAAGCTACTTATCTAAAAGCTAGAGGAAAGAATGGAAATCTAGAAGTTGGGGGATCATCCCAACCCACTGCAAGAAAGAGCAAGGAGAAAAGGAAGCAGAAATGGAAAGCAAGGACGGCTAACACTGCACAGAAGAGCAAAGCTTCATGCACTCACTGTAAAAAGGATGGGCATGATGATGAGCATTGTTGGATTCTGCATCTAGCACTAAGACCTAAGAAGTTTGAGGGCAAGAAGAAGAAGACTGTTGCATCTATTCAGAAAGATTTGGGGTCAGACTCGGGAGATGAAACAGCCATTGCAGCTACAGGTATAAAAGGTTGTCTGCTTTAGAGAATGTTGAAATCAAGAAGCAAGTGCGGGAGTTGCTCGAGAAAGGGTTCATCAGGCCTAGCACATCGCCATGTGGGTCACCAATCGTTTTGGTGAGAAAGAAAGATGGCTCGTGGAGAATGTGCATTGATTACCGAGCACTGAATAAGATAACAATAAAAAAAAATTATCCCCTTCCTCGCATAGATGATCTTTTAGATCAATTGAAGGAAGATGTTTATTTCTCCAAGCTAGACTTTCACAGTGGATACCATCAGGTCAGAGTTGCAGAACAAGATGCATGGAAGATTGCTTTCAAAACAAAGCAGGGATTGTATGAGTGGCTGGTTATGCCTTTTGGCTTAACTAATGCTCCTGCTACTTTCATGAGATTAATGAATGATGTACTCAGAGCTTTTCTTGATGATTTTTTTATTGTGTATCTGAATGACATTCTGATTTTTAGCAAAACGTGGGAAGAACACTTAAAGCATGTTATGCAGACATTAGATGTTTTCAAAAAAGAAAAACTTCATGTTAAACTCTCAAAATGTGAATTTGGAAAAACATCTCTAAATTATTTGAGTCATATAGTAGGGGGTGTTGAATTGAAGATAGATCCCTCTAAGGTGGCAGTCATTGTAAACTGGCCTAAACCCAAATCTGCTACAGAAGTTAGAAGCTTCTTAGGAGCAACGCAATATTGGAGGAAGTTCATTTCTAACTTTTCCTCAATTGCAGCTCACTTACATGCTTTAACCAGATTGAACAAGGTGTTTTAGTGAGGAGGCAAACAACAGAAAGCCTTCGAAACCTTGAAAGAAAAGATTAGTACAACACCTGTACTAGCACTGCGTGATCTTCAAAAATCATTTGAGATCCAAACAAATGCCAGTGACTATGCCATGAGAGCAGTGTTGACACAGCACGGTAAACCCATATGTTATCATTCTAAGACTTTTAATCCTGCAGTAGTTAACTACCCTACATATGATAAAGAATTGTATGCATTAGTACAGAGTGTGAAAAAGTGGAAACATTACTTAATGGGCAAAGAGATAGTAATGCATACTGATCATCAGCCACTTCAATATCTACACTTCCAAACTAAGTTGCAGCAATCAAGACACTATAGATGGATGGGTTTTCTACAACAGTTTCATTTAGTCATCAGATATAAAAAGGGCACACACAATAAAGTTGCAGATATGTTATCTAGACCCATTATAAATGCATCTGCTATACTTAAGCATAATTTTGTGCCACATGAAAGCTACATTGAACAATATGCTCAAGATATAGACTTTAAATATGTATATGCAACTTTAAGTCAAGGCAAACGAGTAGAAAAATTGGATTATCACGTAAAGGGCCGACTCTTATACCATTGTGGGAAGTTATGCATTCCACAAACTGAGAGAGTAAAGATTATTAAAGAAGCACACACTTCTCTGATATCAGGTCACTTTGGGGTAAGTAAAACAGTTGCACAGCTGCAAAGGTTTTGTTATTGGCCAACAATGAATGAAACAGTTTCTAGATATGTAAGAGGGTGTACTATGTGTGCTAAAAGCAAGCCCAGCAATAGAAAACTAGGCTTGTACACTCCATTACCAGTTCCTTCTCACCCTTGGGAAAGTGTTTCCATGGATTTTGTTGGAGGACTGCCTAAATCTAGGAAAGGTCATGATTATCTATATGTTGTTGTGGATAGGTTCAGCAAAATGTGTATTTTGATACCTTGTAATAAACAGATTACAGCTGAACAAACTGCAAAATTGTTCTTTGAACATTTATGGGTTCATTTTGGACTACCCACTTCCATTGTATCTAATCGAGACACCCGATTTGTGGGGAAGTTTTGGTCGACTCTGTGGGAACTGATGGACACCAAACTAAAGAAAAGCACAGCTTTTTATCCACAAATTGATGCCCAGACAGAGGTAGTTAACAGGACAGTGATCCAGTTACTCAGAGGATATTACAGTAAACATCCTAAGCTTTGAGATGAACATTTGTGTTATGTGCAGCATGCTTACAACAGAGAAAAACATTCTTCTACACAAAGATCTCCTTTCGAGACCTGTTATGGTTTCACACCAAGGTCTCCTTTGGATTTTGTCTTTGGTAAAGATACCATAGTTAACGGACATGGTGATGTGGATAGGGCAACTAGGTTCATTGAACAAATCCAAGAGATCCACCAGGTAGTACAGGAAAAACTAGAAAAGAGCCAAGCGAAATACAAAGCAAGGCATGAAAAGCATCGAATGGAGCATAGTTTCCAAGTTGGTGACCAAGTCTGGTTGTACATTAGCAAGGACAAGATGCAAGGTGAAGGTAAAAAGCTAAAGCCTATCAGGTATGGACCTTTCAAAATACTTGAGAAGATTGGTGAAAATTCTTTTCGCCTTGATCTACCAGCTTACATGCACATCTACTCAGTCGTGAATGCAGACTGCTTGAGATTGTTTGAACCCTCACTAATTGAGGATCCCGAAGAGCAGAGTCAATTGCCTTCTATTGATGACCTGCTACCTTAATACCTTAATGAATTGTAGGAGGACACAATTCTGGACAGGAAGGTGAGGACAACGCACAGAGGAGATGTTGAGTACCTCAGAATTGGGCTCAAGGGTTCAAATCCGAGTAGTGCAAAGTGGATAGAGATTGGACAATTGTACCCTCACTTAGTCGATGCTTGAAAACCAACTTTTGGAAGTCCAAAATCCTTTTCAGTGGGAAGGTCGTGATCCAAATTGAATCCATGATAAATAATCAAGATGCCATGATTGTATTAAAATAGGACAGACTTCGAACTTGTGAACAAAGAGTGATCAGGAAGACCTCTAACAGTGGCAGTTTGCAGCCAGCAAGGAACAACGAGGACCTAGGTCAAAGCGTGCTGCCCGAGGCCCATGGAGACCGTGCAGGAGGCAAAACTGGCACTTGGGAAGCATGGATCGAGAAACAGAGGGCATTTCTGATGCGTGATTAGCGAATCACGCATCGCTGGGCAAAACCCCTCAAGAAGGAAAGAACCCCAAAGCACTCAGTCGCATGGAAGCCGAGAAACTATGGGGAAAGCGCTAAGGCGAAAGGCGGGACCCGCGCTCCAAAACCGACAGTATATCGAGGGCACCCTTGGGCGGTAAGCAGATTTGGAGAAAAACGAGCGATTCCATTCAGCGCCCGACACGTGGCAGGAAGATGAGAGAGAAAACCACCACTCATCGTGTGCTAACGGTCGAGCAAGTCAACTGCGCGAAATGAGCAAATGGCGTAGGATCTAGAGGCTCCAGATCTGACGGCGGAGATCGCACCCGATGGAGAAACCGGATTTGACAGGGAATTAAGCCGCGACATATAAGAGTTTGAGGTCTAATTTGACTGCTGAGTTGGCGGGTGAGTCATTGCATAACATAACCAAAAAAACCGAACCGTTGAGGAAGAGTTGGCGTAGTTCGCAAGAGGACAAGTGGTCACTCCTTGTGAGCCATTGACAATGATGCAGAGACAGGGAACTCCAAACGAGCAGCAACAAGCGATCCAACGGGGGCGGAAGAGGAATCGAATAATCGTGAGACAAATTGGCTTTAAGCCATGAACAAAAAAACAAAAGACACCGAGAGGAGAAGAGAGGGAAGACAGAGAAAAGAAGAGACAGTGAAGCAAGAAGCAGAAAGACAGAGGGCCAAGCTGACCTGGAGCCTAAGGCAACATCGAGCAGATAGAAAGCTTGAGAGGTTCAAGCAATCCCTAAGAGGATCTGTCGGGAATTGAGCACCACATTGGGCTCCTCCCATTAAAGACCAGAGAGGTTAAGACTTGGAGAGGAAAAGAGTCTGTGCACTCTAGTGGTTTGGGAAATCCAAGAACCACACTGCCAAGCATCATTTCTATTTCAGGAGACTCAAGTCGAGCTCCTCATTGTAAATCTCTACTTTAAAGACACAATAAAAGAACGCCACCACTGCAAGCTAGACCAGAGACGTAGCCCTGGAGGATAGGGTGAACTCCTTATTAATTTGTTGTGTTCTTGTATTTGCTTACTATGTTTCTCTTACTGTTTTCCATTTTCCAATGTCTGTGTATTTTGCAATCTGATCGATCTATTGCCTAAAATAACATAGACACACACCAGCACATGAGTCTATAATACCTTCATTCAATAATTCTTTAACTGAGATCACTCAAGAGTGATTTTCAGATCAACGAGACTGTGCAACATGAAGAAATTAGAAAACACTGCTCCAAAACTCTGCATTGCCACTACCTCAACCTTATCTTCAATTTCACGAGTTGTGAACCACTTCGTTGTCCTGCTTGATCAAAACCGCCTCCAGAATCAAAGCATCCAGCCATATTTATATTCATTTTAACAAAAGTATAATCAACCCATGGAGTA
This sequence comes from Pinus tabuliformis, assembly GCA_031772625.1. Taxonomy (NCBI): domain Eukaryota; kingdom Viridiplantae; phylum Streptophyta; class Pinopsida; order Pinales; family Pinaceae; genus Pinus; species Pinus tabuliformis. The sequence continues at coordinate 1,233,825,139 of CM062809.1, read as the reverse complement.
GTCGACATGAAGAAGTGCGGCGGGCAGTAAGATTAATGAAAAGTATGAGGAAAAGTAAGGAAGGTAAATAATATATATGATTTCTTATGATGATGATTAGGGTATTTTTAATATATGGTAATTTTAATGAGTAATAAGTTAGGATGTAAGTATTAGGAAATTTAGATATAGCTTGGGTTTTTAATATATGAATAAGTTAGGAAATAAGGGTTAAGAAGGTTTTTATTATATGAATAAGTTAGGAAATAAGGGTTAAGAAGGTTTTTAATAAATGAAGAATAAGTTAGGAAACAAGGATTAAGAATTTTGATATAGCTAGAGTTTTTAATATATATAAGGAATTAGGACATGGATTAGAGTTAGGGTTTGAGGTATGGACTTAGGGTTAGGGTTTCATGAAATGATTATGACAAAAGGTTAGGACCAAGAAAGGATTAGGGTTAGGGTTAGGGTTAAAGATAAATTGACACCAATGACAACTCTTAACAATATTATGGCTTTAGCTTCATGACAAAAATTGTTTCTCATGTATGTCTTTCCCTGTCATTTCATAATATGTTTATGCATATGTTCAAGGTAACATAGGAGTTAGGGCAAGGCTAGGTTTGAGTATCAACCTCCATGACAACCCGTTGCAAAGTTATCATCTACAATGAGATTAGTTAATTGAACAGTTTGTTTAAATCAACTCCTCTGCATCATTTAATTGTTGCTTTTTGTCATTTCATGAATGTATATTTGCTTGGCTATAGAATTCTTCTACACGCATCTACTATATCTAGTTGATTAAGTATTCAGTATGAATAATTAATTATCTTATTTGTCTTCTATTCATCTACCAAACGCTTTTAAGTTATGTCATTATGTCAAAGCTTGACGTTGGCCCTTTGATCAAATTTCAGCGAGAGAGGGCTTTATTTCTAAGCAAAGATTAGGTACTCATCAGCAACCACCTACAACAAATCATAGATCTAGTCGTTTTTATTCATAGGTTGTTGTCCAATGACAATGAACAGGGTTAAAAAAAGCCTCGTAACACTTGAGGGAGCCCCCTTTGGTTCGAGGGCTAGCTTGAACCTATATTTTGGTCGAGTTGGTTTCTCGGCGCATTTTCACAACCAAGAATTGCCTTCGAGAAACAAAGACAATATTTGGCGTCGTTGTCAGGGAACGAGGTAATGAGCAAATCTTTCCTCGGAGAACGATCAAAGACTAGATCTATTCCTTGCTCATGAAAAAGGATTAGACATCTGAAATTGGTTACATTTCTTTCACCTAACAGCGCCACTTTGTCTATATAACGATTCCACTAGTTCGAAATGCCAGTTGCATTGAGAAGCATGTTTTTCTTCCTCATGGTTGTGATCATAAATCTTAGATGTATACAGAGGATGCAGCTTTTCAAGTTCACTTGTAAGTATCAATTGCCTATGGAGTTTGTGTTTAATATTGTAAATATTCTCAAGTTTTCAATTGCATGCAAAGTGGTATGTTAGTCAATCCAATCCTCACATGGTTGCACTGAAAGTATGATTACACCTAACAATGTACAATTTCAGCTCACTAAAGTAGGCGTGTGTGCAAATAGATCAGTTGGTTCCAGTGTGCAGTATATGAATGGAGTGAATTCAACAATGTTAGTTGTTTCACTTAAGCAGGGATTAGTGCGGGCAGCAGGGTTTCAGATTTGCAGGTGATTGATGGTTTTATGGTATGACTCCATAGCCCAAGAGCTTAGGTACTGCTATAATTTATTCTTAAGTTGCTCAAAAGTTCTTGCTCCCTGTTTGGACATTTACATTCTTGCACAAGTCTCTTGACCAATTACGATTCAAAATTGCGGCTCTCTTCAAGTGTAGCCAAAAACTTCCAAATTTAAAGATGAGTGGAATTTTGAATCAATCATATAATTTCGTTCAACGAAAAGGTGGAAATCAATTGAATCAAGACTTTGAAGTTCCTCTTTGAGTCCCATTGGTACATGCAAATACCGAACAAATGACAGGGCCTACGTATTTGAGAAAGAATGTTTTATTCCATAAAGTTGTTACACAACTGCATGGTGTAATGAAAAGCAAAGCAAAGTGTAATTGTAATGGGAAGATTCTTCGTTATTTTCAAAGAAATTATGATGATATTGTGAAAATATGTTTGAGTAGTGAGTATTTTGAAATATTAGAAACAAATTACGGTATTTAGTTCAAAGTTGCAAGTTGCAAGTTCGCAATATCCACTGGCTTGGCAACATATTGAAAGGAAAAAAAATTCATATTTGTGAACCAATGATTCCATAGTCCAATGGATAAAGTATTATGGCCAAATTCTTTTTCTTTTCAAATATATCAATAATGAATTTAGTGCAGCAGTTTCAATTTGCAACATTGATTGTTTCATTTTGAGCAAAGCATATTGCATATGAGTTGGTGCAATTACAATTTTCTTTCCAGCGTAAATGAAGCGTAAATGAAACCTGAAACAAATGAAGAGATTGTACTTTCAACATTGTTTCCGAGATAAAAAGACCATGTTGGCTAATCAGCAAGACTATAGCATATTGAAATACAAAGACATTCCTCAACTATAAAAAATATGACAATGGTCCAGTTTTGAAACACTTTGCAAAAGTTAGTTTCAGTTGAAAGGTGAGCGTTCAGTTTTCAGACTTCTATTGACATGATAGAATTCCTTCATGAGAATTATTTGGGCAGAATAGGTTCAGATAAAGTCAAATATTGGTTGAAATTTTAGCAAGATTCTATGTCGAACAAAATTACAAGGCACGTGTGTACAGGTTCTCTGCATCCCACAGGGGGAGCAGTCTCCAATTAGAGTTGATGTTGTAATTTTTTCTGACACCTTTAAAAGTTACAAAATAATTTCAAAAATTGCCAATTTATTCCCAAGCCAAATCATCTGGCATATATAAATTTGACATGGTTTGTATACATTTTTTTGAGCCATTTTTAGTTCTGAAATTAAATAAATTTAATTTTATAAATTTATATATATATTACAAAAATATTTATTTAACTTATTAAAACATTTTTTTATTATTTAAAAAAAATGTTTTAGTAAATTAAATAAATAATTTTGTAATATATATATATATATATATATATATATTACAAAATTATTTATTTAATTTATTAAAACATTTTATTTAAAAGAACTCAATTTATGAATCCATGTTATATATTCAACCAACAACGGCAACTCACAAGTCAAGTTACCACTCCACGTATCATGCATGATGCCATTCCAAGGGTACAAAGCAGTGTATATTGCACTATTACTAGGTAAAAAATGAAATTAGTGACACATATAAACATTGAAATGTTTGCAAGTTCTACAACATCGATCAGCAGGATTGCTAAGTGTCATGGTTGCCAATTGAAGGTTCCCAGATTTCTAAGGATTCAAATAAGATCTTCAAGTAATATCTAAGGATTAGCATATGTGGATTATTTCCAGATTTCATAATATAAATGGTGATCGAATACAAATCCGAATACAGGGGGAAATTAGTAGTAGTGGACATCAGTCAAGTGCCAAAAGCTAAGCTCAGTTGCAGAGTTTTGATTGAATCAATTGCGGATGCACAGGAGTAAAGTTTGTGCAGTTTTCAACGATGAAGATCAATGCTTAAAAGAAAAATGGTTAAAATTAAATTGCGCGACCCCCTGCCCATTCGACGTTTAATGAAAGAGGGGGGTCCGCGATGAATAGTTTAATTACAATCTGGTGAATTGCGGTCCCCCCTACTCCAAAACCAAAAACTAACTAAAACGGCCCCGCAAACTGTTTTTGAAAACCACTTGGGTCAAACTACTACAAAGATTTTCGCAGGGTTTTCAGGAAGCTATTTTCAGGTACAGTTCTTGAACAATGAAGATGAATAATTTGAGACCTGGGTTTTTTGCAAAACGGCATCAATTAAATCTCCTGGGTTTTTGCCGTGGGTCTCCAGGCAATTCGGTTAGGCTGTATTCATGGACATTATATTTCCCGTAATATAATATATATGGTTTTTTTTCCTTCTGAAAAAAAAAAAATTCCTGAGTAAATTTGTACAAAATTTTGAGCGGTTTGAGAGATTTTGGTGGCCTGGGTGCAGGCGATATTGACAAGCGTTCAAAACCCAATACGATTTCTTCTAACTCAGGCGGGATTTGCTGTTCAACCCCAGGCGGAGTCTTAGTCATCTACCTCTTTCTGAGTATTCTGTTGATTTAACAGGGTCGCCAAATATCCCCCCAACCATAGCCGTTCCACTATTCTCTATATCATGGCATATCGCAACCACCCGCCAATGTCAAACCTTTAAACGACGCGACGCAATCTCCACCGTCCGATCAAGTCCCCAATCCAACGGTCAGCGCCTTGCCCGATCAATAAAGTTGCTCGATGTTCTTCCATCATAGATCAAACTTCTAGTTGATCCGACGACCGATAGCGATTTCGAGCGCACAAACTGCATGACCTTTAATCAAATTCCTGACCCAATGGAAATTATAAATGGGTAAAAAAGTTCAGGTCCGACCTCTAGCTTAACACCGTTCACTTTTTCAACCCGAAATCCGTCGGATGATAAGGCCCGAGTGTTCTATGGCTTGCGGGATTTCACTAGCGCGCAACGTAGTCAATGAAATCAACGGTGTAGGATGACTGTGGTACGTCGCTCTTGCTTTAGGAGCTAACTCTTCCAACCCCCGTGGTTGTAAATATAACGACAAAGGATTTTAAAACAATCACACTGAGACTAATTCTATCAACCAAATATAAATTCAAATTACCTTTATAAATTTAGCCGAACCAAGAATTGATGATAAACAGAGGATTACGAAGGAATGCACACCTCCGGGATTGACCAATTTACAATGGAGATACACAAAGAGCTTGAGTTTCTGCAATTTTTGTTCATATATGGCCAGACAAGCCAAATCAATTCCAATCAGTGCAAATCCTCTTTACAATCACACGTAACTTAAATAAATACTCTTTCACCCTAACCATCAGATCCTTAAACACTGGATCGAAATTCTAATCTTGAACAATTTCTAATCTAGTCGACATTCTCCCTAATTATCTCAACGGAATAAAAACTATATGAACTTATTACAAAACCATTAATCCCTAAATCCTAGCTCAAATATTAAAAACTGGTAAATTGACAGCCAAAGGATTCCACTCCTTTGCTTGTAACATTTTTTTGTATTTTTGGAATAAGTTCGAAGCGTTTTGCCTCCAAACCTCATGCCCTTGCATCAGATTTATGGGATTCTCTGAAAGGGAATCATTCATATTTCGTGAACGGTTGTTGGCAAAACATCCAACAAATGCAACAACTCGAGTCAAGAAATATCAGATCCACAGTAACACAAATTCATAGAATCTCTTGCTAGTTGTGCAAATAAATGGTCATACTTTTTTACTCATTGGATTATAAATCTTGGATCTGTCTAACCAAAAGAGCAAAAGCGCTGAATCTCTTTCATCAAAGTTTATAGCAATTTTCAATGTTTTCAGAAAGATCACACATGGCAATCGCAATTACATTAGAAGATCCAATAAAACAACTATATACAAACACACCACAGTGTACCTATTTTCAAAGCACGTAGGCAGGCTCAAGCACGACTTTCTGATTGTGTGGTTGAAATATTTTCAGCAATTCGTACAGTGGAGAAGTGAGGAAAATGTTCATGTTTTCTGAGAAGGTCCATTCCTATGAAGAGTGAATAACTTTGGGTTCTGGATAAAATTCTCATCAAACTCCATAAGGCATGACATGTCCTATTCAGTGCAATGACAAGGCTGCAGGATATATTGGAAGATTGCTGGAAGAGGTTTGAATCTTCAATCAGCAAACATAGTGGTCATATATGATCCTAATCCAAAAAAATTGAAGAACAGGTTGAAGTTAAGGCTCATATTATATTACTCGAATACTTCTTTTCTGAGTTAATTGTTGCAGAGGCAGAGTATAGAGTTCTAAAATCCCAACAAATTTTGATTTTGTTGAAATCATTGTGGTCATCTATTATGCTTAATGTTGAACAAAGAAAATCTGAATTTTCAGATATCTACCGATGCATCATTAGAAGAAGAAACTCATTTAGTTGATGTAGGCATCGACATTGATTCTATGCCAAGAAAAGGGGAAACATAATGAACAAAACCTTCAAAGTACTGCAAGGGAAAATACAACTGGTGTAAAGAAGTCACAAAAATATAAAAACAAGAAAAAATGTGTTGCTATTGCCATCTGTCGTATGCTTGGCACATACAAATAAATTATTTGCAAATGGAGATGCTACAAATGAAACTAACGCTGTTGGAGTCGACGTTATTGGAAGAAATAAAAAGAGGGTCGATTTTTACCGCCATAACCACTTCAAATAGCATCAATAGACTACTTGGGGCCTAAGTCACAATCATTTTACTATTTTAATTTTCCTCGGCCTGTAGAAGAATAAAAAAAAATCTCAACAATGGCCGAAAACAAAGAAGTTAGATTTTCATAGCAAGCAATGACTGGTTAGATATCAAAGGCAAAGGTTCAACAATTTCAACTTGCAAATGTGCTCAAAGGAAAAAAACATCTCGGTGTTTTGTGATGCATACACCCCAGCTCGAAAATCTATTCCTACTAACAAGCGAGCAAATGTTGCAAATATATTCAGCCATCTAGATGTTACTGCTGAGGAACGATAGTTTGGGAAGAATTTCATGACCGCTATGCAGGTTTCAAGCATTTCCTATTTATTTACACAAGATTTTGAAGGTGGTACTGATTTAGGACCACTTTTTCTTATTTATTCAAGATCCAATTCTTCATTTGGGTTGTTGAATTCCAATAGAAAGGATCCGAGTCTTTCAACGGTTTATAATGGAAAATCACTGCAGTCCTTTATTAATGCAGGTCATTTAGCTTCAACAGTAGTTCTTCATATTGTGAATGGGAGGATGAAAAGTTTATTTTTGTTGACATTCCTGAAAGATCAATTCCCTCTGTACTCTACAATTATGTGCATGTCTCCAACAAGATATCAACCAGATATGGGAGGTTCCTTGTTTACCAAACCAGCTACCTTAATTGCCACATGGCCAGAGACTATTACATTGTGCAAGATATTTTTCTAGCAGATCTAGTTCTCCTCAAAGGCAAAAAGCATAGGTTCGCATAAGGTGATTGTTTAGAGGCCATAGTTGAGATGTATGGTGCATCTATTTCTGCTATAAATAAGCTAAATAACTCGGATGATGATGTACATAGTATATTGAACATAGATAATGGAGGTTTGCACAAAAAGCATCAATCCTTTTTGGGGGAGAAAGGATATAGTGTAAGGTTTACACCAAGGTTTTCAACCCTTTTACATTCAAGCTCTGACACCAAAAATGTTAGACAGAAGAATGTAGCTCTGGCATGGGACACATTTTATTTATGGATAAACAACAATGCCAGAACAGTAGAAAAATCCACATTGGGCAGCCTTAATTTAAAATATGGAGAAAGAGAAATTATTTTTTCAACTAAGGAACCATACATTCAACTTCAACCAGATTATTATATCATGAAATGGCTAAGAAAGTTGTGTCAGTATAAATTACATGTTATGATGGGCCTAAAACAAATGCTTGAGGACTTTTCAACTAGCACAAGATTTCTTTTGGAGGAGATATCACATAATTCCAAGACTTCAAATGCAAAAATATTTGATTGAGGAAGATGACTTGGATAAGCATTGGGAGGAGTTAACAAGGAAATTAACAGTCCATTTAATAGGCGTGCCCCATTTGTAGATAAAGGAAGATTTTGAGGCAAGATTCAGGTAACCAATCCCAATAATGAAGGCATAAAATCAACAGTTGGGCATTTGTCAAATCCCCAATTCCAAGGGATGAATTATCAATCAAAGACACCCACTAGATAAAAGACAATTCCCATATTTCGAGGCAGGAATTAATGCATAGTTAAACTGATTTCAGAATCAAAACTCCAGTAGTTCCCATCTTCTTGCAAACTATTCAAGATTATCATTATTTTATATTACTATTTGATTTTATTTCCATAAAAATTGTAACAGATAGGTTAACTTTAGATTTATTCTATTAAGTTTTATTGATTTTGTATCCTAAGGACTAGCAATATATAGCAGATTCTAACTTTTTATATATTGCTTCATTTGTAATAAGCAAGGGTTGGCTTTTGATGTCAAAACCCTTTCATTTTTGTGAAGACTTCTATTGTGGAATTTTAATTGAAGTATTATGGCTTTAGTTTTATGAAAGAAATTGTTTCTCATGTATGTCTTTCCCTGTCATTTCAAAATTTGTTTCTGCATATATTCAAGGTAACATAAGAGTTAGGGCAAGGTTAGGTTTGAGTATCAACCCCCCTGACATCCCACTACAAAGCTATCACCTACACTGAGATTATTTAATTGAACAATCTATTTAAATCAGCTCCTCTGCATCATTTAAATGTTGTCTTCTGCCATCTCTTGAATATATATTTGTTTGGCTATAGAATTCTTCTACACGTATCTACTATATTTGGTTGATTAAGCATTCAGTATGAATACTTAAATATCTGATTTCTCTTCTATTCATCTACCAAACTCTTTTAGGTTACGTCATTCTGTCAAAGCTGGACGCTGGCCCTTTGATCAAGTTCAGCAAGAGATGGTTTTATTTCTGAGCAGAGATTAGGTACTCATCAACAACCACCTACAACAAATCATAGATTTGGTCGTTTTGCTTCATAGGTTGTTGTCCAGTGACATTGAACAATATTAAAAAAGGCCTTGTAACACTTGGTGGAGCCCCCTCAGGTTCGAGGGCCGGCTGAAACCAAAACTTTGGTCGAGTTGGTTTCTCGGCGCAGTTTCACAACCAAGAACAGATACAAGAAGTTGCTTGGTCTTTATCCATTTTTTCTTCAAGGTTCTTCTGATTTTGTTTGTGGTGTCTACTTTCTCCATCTTGGAGTTCATATCTATGATAATTTTTATTAAAAGAGTGCTCCTTTGGTCAATTTTGACTTGGACAATTTACTGATACCCCACCTTTTAAAAAAAATCTAAATTAAATGGTTAATCAACTCAACTACATGAAGTTGTACATAAATTTATGTGTCAATTTCTTATATGGATTGCAGTAGAGTTCTTTACGGCACTGATAATTTAATTGCACAATTCTCAAATAGATTTTAATTGTATGACCTGTTGAACTATTATAAATATGCTCTGCCTCTGAACAAAATGTCACTGATAGTTTGCATGGAGTGGGAGGTTTGTTCCCATTCCAAAATGGCCCTTGAATGGAAATGAGATAGAAAATGTTGTTTCCCTCTCTAAGAGCTAGCAATGGTTTCTTGAAAAATTTGAAAAATTGGCCATTAAAAATGCCTTGAGGTTCTTGGCTTCTTCGGCATCCATGTTTGGAATGTGTGCATGTCCTTAAACTCCACTCCTTCTGTCCTATTGTTATTTAATTATACACTAATTTAAGTGTATAGCTTTCTAATTAAGTTGTACTTATTGCAATACACTGTAATTGTATGGCAGAAATTCCAACTAGTGATGGTTGCATGGTACTTCTTGCAATACACTCTAATTGTATGGCAGAAATTCCAACTAGTGATGGTTGTATGGCAGCGAGGCTAACATTTGTATGGACAAGGCGGTTGTAGAAAAGACCAAAGCTTTGTGTTTACCAATCGAGTATTTAAACTCACCTTGCTCAATGAGGTCTACAAAATAATAAATTTAGAACATAAAAGATGAATGAAGAAGATTAAGAGTTTACGATATGAAGACCACATATAGCTATTCCTAAGACTGCACCTTTCCATTAAAAGTCATGTCAATCAAAATACGAGTTTTCATTACATATTATTATTACTATTTTTATCTTACTTTTATTTTATTTATTATTTACTAGATTTGAACTTTTGGCTTTATTTCATTTCACCCTTTGAGTGTTTCTCTCAAAAATATTACTCTTTACTCATAGAGTTTATGAAGGTGTCGAGTTACTGGAGTCCTTTCTTGTTAAGGAGTATGTGGAGGTGTCAAATTATTGGGGTCCTTTCTTACTTCGGTCGAAGCAGATATTTGCATGCTTCGTTATCCCCACTGCCCTCTACATCTTTCTAGAAGATATCACCAAAGTTGGGTTCCCTGTCTATCCTACCCACATTAATCCCTGGCTTGGTTTGTACATGTCCTTTGGTCTTTTCTCTAATCTATATTATTATTGCACCTCTACCCTAATGGCTCCATGGCAGAGAATGCCTAGTTGCAGAGGCGGCATGACAGGCTTGTCCTCCTCACGAACAAGACTCTTTGAATGGGGCTATGTGGTGAATTATTTCGATTCAATCCCTGGGAAGTAAGGAAGGAGATTCTCTTCCTGGAGTCTAAAGAGTTCGGTGAAAGGTCCTACTTTTCTGATTCAAAGGTTGTTGCAGATCAGCTAAACTGGACTCTGGATCCAGGGAGATTCAGGAAGCGTCATCTTGATTTCTTACATTCTATAACATTGCATCAGTAAGTGGAGACCCTGCTCCACATGGTTTTTGGGACATGCAAGTTGACAACTACAAATTGTTTGTAGGTAAGGACGACATCAAAAGGATTCTTCGCAACATCCGATTTAGCCTTGACGACATTGGGGCCAGGCTAGCAAAGGCGGAGAAATTTGTAGTCTCAGATTTCGAGACTTGAGTCAGCAGAGGAGAATGATTCCCATGTCGTCATCAATGTCCCGCCACTGACTGTTGCACCACCATCAGCAGCCTCTTCCCAAGCCAACAACTCACCGCCCCTCTCTCCGGTTATCATCTCAGATTAGAGTTTTCACTGGGTTCGGAAGTTGCTACTCCTACATGGATGCAGTTATGATGGTATGGACTTTCTGGTGTTTCATTGGTTCCCACTTCAGACCTTCAAAGGTCCTTCTTCTGAGTACTCATGGCCACTTTTTGTTACAAATTCAGGGAATGGCTATTTGTTTTGAGGTCGACTCTGCTAGTTTTCTATTCATTGTCAATAGCCATGCACTGCTTCAAGTTATGGTGAATATAGCTGATAGATAATATAGTCATGTCTCTGATCATGTCATATTTTAGCAATAGTACAGTGTAAGTTGTATTTTATAGGACTTTGTAAACGCCTGGTTGAGGCATTCGCCTCGTCATTGAGTCCTATGATTAAGTGGAGAAGAACTGTTACAAAAGTAATATTTTCTCTTATTAATAGAAATCATTTGCAAGAGCTTACAAAAAAAAAAAAAACTTTTGGCTTTATGTATAAATACTTGCCAACACTGTTTCTGAATTTTGCAGAAAAATCTAAATCTGGAAATTATTACATAACAGTCTGAGCCTTATACATATCCTTTTCCTGCTATGTGTACGCTGGGTACTGAATTATTGGTCAAAATTTTGCATATGCTACAGTATACATATCAGCAAGCCATGGTGGCCTATCAGCATTTCTTTCCATATTAATATGACTCCTAACCAAATGTTCATAAAAAACTGAACAAAATTCAGATGATGATAAATAATCAATAATGTCAATCTCTATATTTTACAAAAGGCTAACACAAAACATGACGTTCTGTGTTCTGTGATGCCAGAGAAACAAATTGCTCTTGTTAAAGAAATTGAAAGCATATAAACATGTGCCAGCCACCTTAACAAGGATCATCTGTACCACCCTATACATTGCTGAGGTCTCCTCCATTGCCAAGGAAACAAAATATTTGTAAACGCATTTCCAGCACATTTGCTTGGGTATTAATTGTACCATTCCCTCTCCATTAATATTCTCACTTCTTCACCCTCACTTGGATTATAAGGTGTACAGTCCTCTTTAACAGTTTTCTTAATTCTTCATTTGCTGCCATTCCAATCTGTCTGGTTCCATAACAAACAAATGACTTCAAACTTCTACTCACAAAATCAGGTCATAAAAGGAAAATTAATGCAATAGTTGGAAACATACACTGAACTTCCGAAAGGATTGCCTTTAGCATGACAGTTCAAACAAATAAAAGTGAAATAAAACACCCCCAAAATGAATTTGCAGCGGCATATAAATACTTCTAAATAAATGTTGCTCCAAATTTTGTCCCCCACTTAGCACTAGAAATCAGATGGACATCCTCTTTTAAATTTGGAAAAATTGCACGGTTCTCCTAGTGAAATATAAATCAATAGGAACTAGCATAGGATACTTATGTTAGTGGAATGTATATAAATAGAATCTTAATCACACACCAAATAAGTTACACACTCCATCTATTCAAAATAATCCCTCCACAAAGATCAGAACTACTTAAATAAAGTAAAATAAAAAAACTCACTGGTAGTGATCTATAGTTCCCCTTTCGCATGTTCTTTTAAAAAAGGTAAGCATTACTACGTCAGATGAATCCAACATCTATATGCCTTGGAATTATGTCTATCATAAACCTTTTATATTTCATTATTTTAAACTGTTCTCATTGAGAATTATGAGTATATACCATAGAATTTCCCCTACACATTTTAAAGAAGTCCCCTGCGATTGTAAAGGAACTAACCCAACAAGAGAAGATTAGAAGTCCCCTGCAATTGTAAAGGAACTAACCCAACAAGAGAAGAATAGAGTAAGGTGACAATTTGCTTTATTTTTAAACGCTATGCAAACTCTTTCAAATTTTGCAGCCAACTAATAACATCAACCAAGAAATCCAATTCTACACATTCACAACAATCCTCGGGTTGGAAAAGCACCAACCTGAACAGAGAAGATTCGAGTGAGGTGACACTTGGCCCTATTTTTAAAAACTACCAGCCACACGAACATTAACCAAGAAATTCTCTATTTTATTCATTGACAAAAATCAGCTTTTTGACTTCTTGTATGTAAAAGACTCTTTACAATTATTAATCATCACAAACAACAAAGCATGCAATCAAATAGGGCAACGCCTATAAATTATGTTTTATGCACATTAAATTGTGTCCCCCTAAGTATATATCCTAACTCAAATTTTCCTGAATGCAATTGTTAAAGAAAGTCAATGTTATAATATTTAGTTCTGTTTTTCCATTCAAAGTCGTTTTTACTACAAAGACACAGTTCATCGTTGCCTCAAAAAATGTTTTCTACAAACCAGTTTGGGAGAGAAATTTGTAATTTTTCATTGTTCAACATGGAGCTGACATATTTAAAATAATTTTATATTAACAATTTTTTAATAAGAAGATAAAATAATTGAAAGTGAAAAAAAAAAATCTTAATTTGCTGATACGTGCATTATACATCCCAATATATTGGAGGCATGAAATTCCTTCAACACTTAATATCAAATCAACATATGGGATTTTAAAAAGCATTAATAACAAAAATCAAAAAATTCGACTTCTTTTCTTTCTTTTTGTGTGTGTGTATATATATATATATATATAAAACAATTGGATATAAAGGGGCTGAGCTGACGTCATCAGTAGGGAGGTCAACTTGATATCTTGTGGTGTCTAAATCCAAATTTAAAAATCCAATTTCTTGCTTTTGAAAAAGGTCATAAAGAACATGCCTTGTATGTTAAAAATTGGCAACTAGGGCCAACTTCCACCTTAGGACAGCTCATATGATGGAGATGTTTATTGCATTGGATTTCTCTTTCGGAGAAGTACAATTTTGATATAAAGATCATCTCATTTTGACAAGCAAAAATGGAATTTTGAATTTATTCTTCTCATGGACAAATTGTCAAGGTCAGCCTCAGTCAAATGTAGGCTCATGAAGCCCAATGGATGTGTCTCCTCACCCTCAACAAATTGTCTAAATAGGAGTGACCCTTCTCTCATTTGGACACTCACTCATCTCATCATATCATCTTCTCTCTCCTCTCTTGATTGGTTCGTACACTTGGAGGCTCTCTCTTCTTCGCACGTGTGGAAGGAAGGTAGATTTCAGGAGGCCGAAATTTTCTGTGATTAGGGCAGCGTTGACCAGTATTGACTTGGGTACTTTGACAAAGTGTTGACTTTTGTTTTTGGGCCAGAACTTCAATCATTTTAGGTCACATTCTTTGGCATGCAAATTGAGGCAATTGGGGACAGTTTGAGCATGTTGACTACAGTGTTGACTTTCTGTTTGACTGCAGAAATTACAGCAAGGATTGTTTGGGGTTGACCGAGCTGTTTTGGTTTGACATTGACCCTCTCTAGAGGTCGTACTATTCTGCAGTTGACCAAGCTGATTAGAGGTTGATTTGGGGCATCTTTGACCACCGTTGAATTTCCGCTTACGGCTGCATTGACTACTGATTTGTCATATAATTTTGGGCTTGTATTTATGATATTTGTACACTCTCTCTCTCTCTCTGCTGAACTATTGAAGAATAATAAGAAGATTTGATCAAAAGGTTTCCCCACATTGGGGTTTGTCCTTGGCATCCGCCACATCTTGTGTCCTCTTGTCCTGGCTTGTCTTCTGCATATGATTTTATGCTATTGTTTGGGCAAGAAATCAGGCCTAAAAGACCTCCCAAGTCAAGCAAAGAAGTATATCCCTCTAGCGAAGGTGAAAGGACCCTAATTCTCTAGGGTACGTATCACACGTGGGAAAAACTAGGGCAGTAGAACAATATTACAGTCATACCTCAAGAAAGATCTTGTTTGGTCAACAAAAGAACTCTAATCGAGTAAAGGATAGAAGAAGAACATCTCTTCTAGAAGGCTCACTCAAGGAAGGTCTATCTCTAGACAAGCAGCAGAGAAGGAGGACAAAGTGTTGGGGAGAAAAGTGTCGGAAGGAGGAAGTCTATGTGCCAGGAACAAAGCGCAGAATAGAGGAAGGACTTGACCTATGCTTGGAGGACATCCTAATCAATTTGGGGTTTGGCATTGATCAATAAGAAGCTTCAATAAGAAAAACTTACCAAAGGGTTTTCCTCTCTAAGAGAGAGGTTTTGGCCCTGGCAGAGAGCCAACATCTTTGTTCTCGTCTTTATGTTTTTGGTAGCGGTTTGATGAAACACACACACTAATAATAAGAAGAAGATCAAGCTAAGATAATTGTAAAAGTTCTTCACAAATTGTTATCAAGCAGTGAAGAATCCTAACAAACACCAGTGCCCTTCATTCTTCAACAACTCCAGGTATGATGAAATTAAACAATGTAAACTTTGAAACGGGAACTCATATTGTTACTTGTTTTGTAGAGATAGCAAAAAAGTGACCCAATTTGGAAAACGGGTGATGCAGAACACACATGTTTTTTTATAGCATAGTTTTTGGCACTATAAATTTTTTTATGTACATTGCGTTTTAGAATGGTAGTGTTTTTGATGTTGATTTTAAAAAGTGGTAATTCTACACCAAGCCCTTTTTTTAAAAGGCTTTTTTTTTATTTTTTTCTAATGTATGAGATGTAAATAATTATTTTGTATTCGAATAGCGCGACGGGCGAGGGAGAACAGGTGATGGCGACCCTCTGAGACGGCTCGGCGATGGCCTGAACTGGATGGTGGCTCTGGGTACGGGGTACTGCAGACGCTGGCACCTAGCCTGCAGCTACCCCTGACAGCTCTCGATACCCGTGCACGGGCCGGTTTACGCCTTGAACCTAAAACTCTTCTCCCGACCGGGTCATTTTCACTGTTTAGGTTATTGTTTCTTTGAGGAGGGCTTGCACAGGCCGTTTTCACCCTCCTCATCTCCCACCGGTTAGGCGACTGCGCCTTACCCTAGCTCCCATATCGGTCTATACCCCCCGAGGTTTTAGCATACGCTTGGTTCTGTTCCCATTACTGTCGGTGCCGGTACTCCGTCGGCCCGCTGGTTTCGAGATGGTTAGCCATTTTATAGTGCAATTGTCACTATGGACATTGACGAAGTGGATTATTCGGAGGATCCTCTGGAGGAGGGCTCCATCTGGTAGTCCACGTTTGCAGTTAATGAAGGTATGTACAGCGAAGACCTCTCTGGTAATTTTGTTGATTTCCTGCTGTCCTCTGAACCTGTTCACTCTGCCTCTGTCTTGTCGGAAGAACCCTCATCCTGGCCGTCATTTTCAGTGCCATCCCTAGCTACCCTGGGTTTTCTCTCAGACTGTCTCCACCCTTCCTCGGACATTGCGAGTCCGTCCATGCCATCGAGTCCCTCGTCGGCACCTCTGCCTAGAACCTCGTCTGATATCCCCCTGCCAGCTGCCCCCCCCCATCCTCTGCACATTCCATCCCCTCAGGCAGTTTCTCCACGGTTCCCCTCCATTCTGAAGCCATCCCTGTCATCCCCACAAACCCTAACCCTCCCCCCCACTCGAAGCTCTGGAAGAGGCAAGGGTTTTTGTAAACCCTAGCCACCTGCCCCTTGAAGAAACAACGGTGCTTCAAATCCCGACTTACAGATGTTATTCTCCGGCTTGAAGAGGACATTCAATGGGGGGCCGCGATGGACTATGCGAACAGAGTTCTGGTTGGTCGAATTACAGGGAGGAACTATTCGGCGGCCAAACTAAAAGCATGGGCCTTGGAAATATGGGGACAGCACTTGGCTGAAATCCCGTTTGTCCAGACTTTCGTCCGCAGTTGGTTTGCGTTACGGTTTGCAAGGGCTGACCACACCAGTTGGGTTCTCTCCTCCTTCTGGCACTTCGAGAACGCACCTGTGCTCCTCAAGCGTTGGACGCCTCTATTTGACCTAGAGACAGAGCAAATTGGGGTCGGCCTGGTTTGGATTAGGCTCCCTGGACTGCCGCTTCAGTATTGGTCAGAGGACATTTTTCGGAAAATTGGGAATTCACTAGGCACCTTCATGGAGTTTGACAAGTCATATCAAGCCACGAGAATGATGGCATATGCAAGGATCCTTGTACACTTAGATACCAAAGGAGGCCTTCAAGAATTCATCACCATACAATGGAGGTCATTCCCGCGGAAACAGCCACTGGACTATGAAGGTATCCCCTATCACTGCAGAAGGTGTCATCAGGTGGGGCACCTCTACAAGGCTTGCCCCCTCCTAAAGAAGCAGAAGCAAGCCTCACAAGAAAAGGAACAGGAACTGCCAGTTGAACAGCGTCCTCCTCAGGCAGCGGAGACCCAGCCAGCAGAGCAGAACAAGACATCAGACACAGTGGAAGCGCCACCAGCACTAGCACTGAAGAAGCGAGGCAAGAATCCTGTGAGGCCTCCTTCCCCACCACTGACGTGTTCCAGAGCTGCAAAAGGCGACGTCTTCTCTTCGGGTATGTCTTTATTTTCTAATGTCACTGCATCTCAACATTCTGCTTCTTTATTATTGCTCTCTTCCCAGCTGCCTCCCCCAATTTTGGTTCCCCCCCTTCTTCCCTCTGGCCTTGCTCTGGGCCCCCAGTTTCCTCCCATCCTCCATCGAGCAAGACAATCCTATATGTCCTGCTCCCTCCCGGTGCCTCTTCCTACTTACACCTCATGCTCCCTCTCCTCTTCCCCGATCCCTTTCCTCCCGCCTCCCTCCCCCTCAGTTAACTCTGCCCCGAGGTACACTACCCGCTCCAAAACCAAGGAGAGAGAGCCGGATGCAGTTGGCCTTGATGTGGACTCTACCCTGGTTTCGCCCAGGCTAGGGAAGGGTAGACCTTCCTCCATGCAAAAAGCGATTGCACAAGCTAGTGATGAGGTTGTTCAAGGCAAGCAGAAAACCATTGAAAGGGTTCTTAGAGCAAAGGATACCCTCCCCCCTCCCCCTCCATGAAGCTTTTATCTTTCAACTGTAGAGTGTTGGCTAGCCCCGAGAAAAAATTAGCCCTGAAGCGACCTTTTATGTCTGAGGAGGTCGATGTGATTTTTTTACAAGAAACCCTCAGTATGGCAGATTCGATCATTCCCCTCTTGAAATCCTGGCTGTTGGACTAGACCTTCCATGCGCTAGATGCCTCTGGACGATCTGGGGGGATTGCGATAGGGTTCAGGAATAGAACAATTGAATTAAGGAACATCTGGGGTGGTGGGGGTTTTATCGGAGCTGATATCTTCTCCAAGGACTTGGAGGACGAGATAAGAGTTATCAATGTCTATGGCCCCTGTCAAAATAGAGACACCTTCTGGAGAAGGCTTTTCGGCACCTCACTCTTACAAGCAGACAATGTGATCCTAGGCAGGGATCTGAACTTCTCTTTGGGATTCATGGAATCATGGGGCCACATGGCTCAGATAGACCCATTATCTGAAGTATTTATGCATATGCTGGAGGACTTTCACTGGATCGACATCCCATCGGCTAAAATCCAGCATACTTCGAAAAACAATCGCACTGGCAGCCAAAGTCTGGCTCGAAGATTGGACCATTTTCTTATTAAGGAAGCCTTCCATGCCAGACACTCCCGATCTAGGCAATGGGTACGCAATGAGGGAATCTCTGACCATCGGCCTATATTTCTAGAATTAGATGACAGTGCCCACAAGATCACAGCTCCATATAAATTCAATTCAAACTGGCTAAGGGACCCCACCTATATCAAGTTGGTCACTGAGTTCTGGCAAACCCATCCGATCTCAGAGGAGGCGGATCCTGCAAAAGGTTTTGTCAGTAACCTCAAGGAACTAAAAGGCTTATCCAGAGAATGGGTGCACAAGAAGAGGGAACGGGAGGACTTTAACTTAAAACAAGCTGAACAGGCCATTTCAGAAATTGAAGAACAATCGAAGGGTACCTTTACCTCTCCGGAGCAAAAAGAGCGGTGTGCCTTCCTTATAAAGCAGAAAACCCAAATTCTAAAGGACAGAGAAGAAAGTTGGTGCCTCAAGAGCAGAGCGACTTGGCTTAAGGAAAGAGATGATAATACAAAGTTCTATCATCGTTTTGCAAATGGGCGAAAGACTATTAATACCATATGGGAACTCCAGAACGACCAGGAACAGAAAGTTAATACCTCCAGAGAACTGGCTACCTTAGCCAGCTCACATTTCAACAGCACATACTCGGCCCCGGGAGAGGCCAACATCCTGGAGATGATGCGCATAGCAGAACTCTTCCCTCGTTTTGTTGAGATGGGAAATTGAGGAACTTTCAAAGGAGGTAACCTTGGGGGAATTAGAAGCCACCATCAAAGGATTTCAAAGGGACAAGAGCCCTGGGCCTGATGGCTGGACCATAGAATTCTACCTTGCCTTTTTCGACATCCTGGGCCATGATCTACTCAAGGTGGTGGAGGACTGTCACCTCTCTGGTAGGATGTCGCCGGCTATTAAGTCCACTTTCATTGCACTCATTCCCAAATCTGACAAGCCCTCCTCCTTCAATGACTTTCGCCCCATCTCGCTATGCAATTGCCTATACAAAATAATGGCCAAAATCATTGCAAATAGGCTCAAGCCCATCCTCTCGGCTCATATTTCCCCTGAGCAATTTGCTTTCCTTCAGCACCGACAAATCCATGAGGCAGTGGGAACTGCACAAGAACTTCTTCACTCAATGCACATAAGGAACCTGAAAGGTATGATTCTAAAGGTGGATCTATCAAAGGCCTTCGATAGAGCAAACTGGCTCTATATCCAACTGCTTCTTACTCACCTGGGCTTCCCTTACTTATACATCAACTGGATCATGAGTTGTATTACCAATGTCTCATACAACGTTCTTCTTAATGGTGCTCCTACTCCTTTTTTCTCGGCCGAGAGAGGCCTAAGGCAGGGGTGCCCTCTCTCTCCCCTGTTATTTCTTCTCATCATGGAAGGCCTTAGCAAATCTATAGGGGCTGAGCACAGAAGGGGCAGAATTGTGGGCATAAGGATTACGGACAACTGTTCTTTAACCCACTTACTGTTTGTGGACGATGTCCTCATCTTCTTGAACGGCAGTATTGGAGACACCACGGTCCTTCAAAACGTTTTTGATCTCTTTCAGAAGGCAACTAGTATGGCCATCAATGTTCTCAAATCTTCTCTGACTACAGCAGGATGCTCACAGCTCGAAATACAATTTGCACTCCATCGGTTCCCTTTTACATTACACTCTATGGAGGAGCGGCTGAAGTACCTAGGATTCCGGTTGAAGCCCTTGGGCTACAAAATTGCGAATTGGACTTGGCTCATCTCTAAGGTGGAAAAGCGACTGAACATTTGGTTCAATAGATATCCCTCTCGAGCTGGCAGGCTAATCCTCATTAAAGTTGTTCTGGAAGCGACCCTGGTATACTGGATGGCCTTGGCCTGGATTCCCATGGGGATTCTGGCCAGGCTACAAAGGATATGCAACATATTTCTATGGAAAGGCAACAAACAGGGAAGTCACTTTCCCTGGGTCAAATGGGATACTATTGCTAAACCCAAGAGATGGGGGGATGGGGCATAAAAAAATTGGACATCTTCGCCAAAGCGTTGGCAGCAAAATTGGGTTGGCAGCTAATAACAACACAAAGTCTCTGGATGAAGGTTTCCTATGCTAAGTATATCTCCCCTACTAACACTATGGATTGGATCAAGATGGACCATCGAGCTAGCAGCAATATATCCATCATATGGAAGGCAGTGCTAAACTCTCTCCCCCTCATTCGAGAAGTTTAACATGGAGGATCCATGAGGGGAATGCAGTACAAATCGGGGTCAACCCCTAGATTGGATGCGGGAATGCTCACAAGCTCCCAGCAGAGATGACTGAACTTCTAGCGAATCAAGGCTACACAAATCTCTGTCACATTGTTGACACTACAAACACCACTCTTTTTCAGCAAGCCTGGAAATCGGCCCTGGACCTCCATCTTCTAGGCCATTGGCATCGAGACTGGGAAGGTTTTACTGAGGCCCTTACACAAGCTCACATTCGGATATCAAAAGGAGAGGACGAAATTGTATGGGCACATGCAAAAAATGGCAGGTATTCGCCAAAGGATGGGTATCTGAAGCTTATGGAAGCCTGGAATCCGGAGCATTTAGAGCCATGGTGGAGAGCCCTTTGGAAGCTAAAAGCGGCCCCCAAAACACGACTACTTATGTGGTCCATCCTTTTCAACAAAATCCCAACGAGCCTAAACTTAATGAAGCGATCTTTCCATGGACCCTTTTGGTGTCACCTATGCAGAAGCAATGAGGAAAGTACTGAGCACCTTTTCCTAGACTGTTATATAGTCTCCAAGCAATGGAACAACATCCTAGCACATTACCCCTCCCTTCAGGAATGGCGCGGGGGGAATATACGTGAGGCTTGGCTCAGTTGGCTCGGTGGACACAGGGGGAAAGACAGGAATCTGCCCCTCTTGATGTGTTGGGCTATTTGGACAGCAAGGAACCAGGCCATCTTCGACCAAAAGGACCCCCACTGGCTCTCCATCAAATCCAGAATCATAGCCGACTTCGACTCTCTACCTGAGGATGTCTCTCAGCCTCCCCCTAGGGACATTCAACCGGAACACATTGATAAGACAACTCCTTGGGCCTATTTTGACGGGTCAACCCAAGAAGAGGGCTATGGGGGGCTATCCTCTCCCTGAGGGAATCTCATTGCTTCAAAATCCAAATGAACCTGGGAAGAGGCACAAACAACTATGCTGAGCTTGCCACTGAAAAACATCTCCTCCACTTTGCACTTGAAAAACACTGCACTCATCTCCAACTCTTTGGGGATTCAAAACTTGTCTGCAACTAGCTTAATAGAACATCTCATTGCTCTGCATACTCATTGAAGCACATTTTGGATGAGGCTCACAAACTTATTGCATCCTTTGATAACTTTGTATGTCATCACATTTACAAGGAGCACAACTCAGGGGCAGACTACCTATCAAAGGAGGTAGCGCGTCGGCAAGAAGAGGATTGGTTGATACAGGAGGAAATTGATGGAACCTTCCATCAGTTTTACCACAGATCGTTCATAGACCTGCACTTGCACCAGGGGATATAACACACTGTCTTTTACATTTCTTCTGTTTTTCTTAGTATTTCGCATGTTGTTTATATTTTTGTACAAAGGGTTCTATAGAACTCTCATCCAGAGACTATTTTGACAGACGCTCAATCAAGACTACTATCAGTGATATTTCAATTTTGAGACCTACATGATCTCCCTGCGTGGAGAATGCAGTTTACTGTTTTTTTGTGGTTGTTTATTTGTCAGTTAAAATCTGTTAAGTAACGGTAATTTTGAGACTTTCATGATCTCCCTGAGTGGAGAATACAATTTTTTTTGTGGTAGTTGTTTCGACAAACAGTCTGGTGAGGCAACCAGCCTCAATTTGCATATGCTATGGCATCTACAGAATGTAATTTCTCTTTACTAATAGAAATTATGGCTTTTTCCAAGGGAAAAAAAAAAAAAATTATTTTGTAAATTTAATAATTTTTGAAGTGGTCTTTTTTTTCATATTTTCTTGCTTTTATTTTAATCTTAATTTTTTTGTAGTGAGGTTTTTATTGTTTTGCATATTTAAAGAAAAAGGTCGATATTTTGAATTTTCGATATTCTACATATTTATACAGTGTTAATTAATTTTTCAATCCACATGAAATAATTGTTTATAAAAAACAATATTTTTTAACAATTGAAATAAAAATAACCATTTTTAACATAAATATAACTAAAAAACTACACGTTTTGATAATTTTTTGTAATTTTTTGCTAAAGATAACATGTCAAAATCACAATTTTTATAGAAAAAATTTAACTAAAAATGATTAATAATAGTTTTTTTTATGAATTTCATGTCAAAAAAATAATAATAATCACAGTTTTTTCAAAAAATAATGATTAACATAAAAATTAATGCGAAAATCACATAATACAAATATTGAACACATAACAACCTTAATTTAGTGCTTATTCTTCTCATAAAATGTCAAAGTCAAAACATTACAAGAATAACTAATTAATAGTTGCAAAAAATGAGCTTGATTTCCAAGCATAACTTAAATTTAATCAACAATGTCACGTAATCCAAACTCTTCGTCCTCTAGAGTTTCATCATTGTCTTCTTCTACAATATTTTCTACTTCTTTTTGCTCATTTTCATCTTCTAATGGATCTTTGATGTCTGCGAATATCCCAATGTGGTGCTACGACGCCCACCCCGCGCCACCACGACGACCTGCCCACCCCCCAGGGGTGGTTGGGCGATTCTCAGATCTTTGATGTCTGCGAATCTCCCAATGTGGTGCTGCGGCGCCCACCCCGCGCCACCACGGCGGCCTGCCCACCCCCCAGGGGTGGCCGGGCGATTCTCAGAATCGCCCAGCCACCCTCGAGGGGCAGGCAGGCCACCGGGGTGGGCGTCGCCCATTGCTGGGGGGCAAGCGGGCCACCGGGGTGGCACGGGGGGGTGCTACGGCGCCTACGCCGCGCCACCTTGGCAGACGGCCCGCCCCTTGGGGGTGGCTGAGCGATTCTCGAAATCGCCAACCACCCACGTGGGGCGGGCGAGCCATCGGGGTGGTGTGGGGTGGCGCTGCGACGCCCACCCCGCACCACCACGGGGACCTACTCGCATCATCACAGTGGCCCGCCCGCACCACAGGGTGGCTGGGCGATTCTCGGAATCGCCCAGCCACCCCCGTGGGGCGGGCGAGCCACCGTGGTGGCGTGGGGTGGTGCTGTGGCGCCCACCCCGCGCCACCACGGTGGCCCGCCCACCCCACGGGGGTGGCTGGGCGATTCACCACCACGCGCCACCCCAACGAGAATCGCCCAACCACCGCCGTGGGGGGGGGCCACCATGGTGGCGCGGGGTGGGCGCCGCAGCACCACCCCGCCCGCCCCACAGGGGTGGCTAGACGATTCACCACCACGCGCCACCCCAACGAGAATCGCCCAACCACCGCCGCCACCGTGGGGGGGGGGGGCCACCGTGGTGGCGCGGGGTGGGCGCTGCAGCACCACCTCGTCCGCCCCACAGGGGTGGCTGGGCGATTCTCGAAATCGCCAAGCCACCCTCATGGGGCGAGTGGGCTGCAGAAGTGGTGCGAGGTGGTGCCGCGGCGTCCACCTTGCGCCACCTCGGCAACCCGCCCACCCCCCTTGGGTGGTTGGGCGATTCCCGGTGGGGCTATGGTGCCTACCACGCGCCACCGCGGTGACCCACCCACCCACCCCCAGGGTGGCTGTTGTGTGATTCCCAGAATCGTCCAGCCACCCCCAGGGGGCGAGCGAGCCGCCGGGGTGGCACGGGGTGGGCGTCGCAGTCCCACCCCGCGCCACCCCGAGGGGCAGGCAGGCCACCGGGCTGGGGCTACGGCACCCACCCGGCACCACCCCGGCGGCCTGAAATCGCCGAGCCACACCTGGGGGGCGGGCAAGCTGCCAGGGTGGCGCGAGGTGGGCGTGGCAGCCCCACCCCGCACCACCCCGGGGGGCAGGCGGGCTGCCGGGGTGGCACGGGGTGGGGCTGAGACACCCACCTCGCACCACCCTAGCTGCCCGCCCGACCCCCGGGGGTTGCCCGCCCGCCACCCTCAGGGGGGTGGGCGCCGCAGCCCCACCCAGCGCCACCACGGAGGCCCGCCCGCCCCCCAGGGGTGGTCGGGCGATTCCGAGAATCACCCAACCACCCCAAGGAGGCAGGCGGGCTGCCGGGTGGGCACCGCAGCACCACCCCATGCCCACCCCGACGACCCGCCAGCCCCTCGGGGGTGGCTGGGCGATTCCGAGAATGTTTCATTCAATTTACAAATAATGACTTTTGAATTCATTTAGTGATGTAATTTGTTCATAATGTCATGGTTTTTTAATTTTATAGTTGAAAAAATTTCAATTTCTTTTGTATCTAGCATTTTATGGTTGAGAACATGTTGAATTTATACTTAGGAAAAAAAATGTTATTCTACCAAAAACATTAGTGTGTTTTTTCCTCATAAACAACTTTGTTTGGCACATAAAAATTCAGTTTTACTAGCAATTTTTAAAAATGTTGAAGATTGACACTAAAAAAAAATCATCGTTCTAGTATCATCACTTTTTCGTTTTCAAGCTGTTTTTGCACGGAAAATTCGTTTTCACTGCCATTTTTAAAACATGTTCAAAATTGACCCTAAAAAAAAAAATTCATCATTCCAGTATACACACTTTTCGTTTTTAGCACTGTTTTTGATGTTTTTTCGGGGTTTTTTGGCCAGAGTTCCCATTTTGAGTTTATAGTTCTCGTTTCAAAGTTTACATTGTTGTTAATATTGCAAAGCAAAAAGAATTTATTCTTATTCCTGCCCTCTCCACCACCTCTCCTCCAGATACATTGGACCATTGGTTGATTTATAGTGGTGCCTCAAGGCACTTCACTAGGTACAAGGAAGCCCTCTCTAACTTGGTTGAAAAGAAGACAAATATTTATGATTATACTTAGGGATAATGCCACTTATCCCTTGAAAGGAATTGGGACTGTTACTCTTCACTTAAATCAAGGTCAAACTCTTTTGGGCTATATGTACCTAATCTGGAAAAGAACTTGGTTTCGATTTCTACGATGTAAGATAGCAGTTTCAACGTGACATTCATTGATGGGAAGGTTTGTCTTTGGCAAAGGAACCCAAGAGATGCATTCACTCTTGGATTCAAGGTTGAAGGTCTCTATCAAGTTAGAGGAAGTTAGTTGGGAGCAATGATTTGTGATACCTCTCTTCAATCCAAATTATGGCACCGGAGATTTGCTCACCTTCGTTTCAAAGCCTTACCCGATGTAAGAAAGATGGTCAAAGGGATGCCCGAATTCAACTTAAATCATGAAGGTGTTTGTCAGGGATGTGAAGCTGGAAAACATACAAGGGGACCATCCCCTCAAGTGAGACTCAAACAGATGATATTCTTCAATTGGTTCATTCTGATCTATCAGGTATGTTGCCCTGGGAAAATTTTAAGGATGGAAAATTATCTTGAAGTTTCAAAACATTGGCGAACTTCACTAGTCCCTAATATGAAAAATATAAAATGTTTAGTGATGCATTTGTAAAATTATTCAAATTTATAATGATTTTATATATACTCTCTATATAATGTTGGCGATTCTTAAGGTAAAATAATTTTATATTGTAAAATTTGGGCGAATCATGATCAAGGTCTTTCAAAGTTCTTATGCTTCATGATCAAGGTCTTTCGAAGTTCTTATGGGGAGAAGCTACCAACACTGTTGTGTATGTCCAAAACTGATGCCCACATCAAGCTTTGGACTTCAAAACACCCGAAGAAGTATTCACCAGTAAGAAACCTGATGTTTCTCATTTTAGAATTTTTTGTTGTCCCATATAATATCATGTGTCGAAAGAGAAAAGAAACAAACTAAATACATCTGGGAAGAAAGGAAAGTTTGTGGGCTACAATGAAACTTCGAAGGCATATAAATCCTATGTGCCTGGCAAAAAGGGAAGTGGAATTAAGTCATGATGTCACTTTCGATGAAGATTTTGCTCTTAGAAAGATTCGAGATCTTCTTATTCCAAGGAAGGGCAATGATGATGTTGATGCAGAAAAGCAGGATGAACCTTCGTCCGATGAATCGATGCCCGATGTTGAAGGTCAGATGGATTCCATTGATCCACCTCCTAGTGAGCCCACTACTTCAAGAAAAAGGCCTTTATGGCTCAAAGATACTCTTGAAGATGTTCAGAAACATATTGCACCGAGAGGGACATTTCGTGAAAGAAAGAAGCCGAATAGGTCTCTAGGTCTCTCTCTTATACTGCACCTTCACAACTTCCCTAGAGAATCTCAGTCTCTAGCAATGTTGCACGAAGCGGAGGCAAAGCAGAAGCGTTTTTTGGAAGCGGGGACGCGGAAGCGTCACTTTCCAAAAATCTAGGAAGCGAAGCGTCCGCAGAAAAGTCTGCTATGTATATATATATATATATATATATTGCATTTATACTCAAAACAAACATCCCAAATACCAAATTAATTGTAGAAGACATGAAAACATGCATATTTTTGCATAAATCAAGATAGATATAACATCCATTGTACATTAATGATTAATTATTCGAGCATCAACCATCTAGAATCTAGATTCCTCTCCTCTTGTCTAGTCTTTGCCTCTACCTCGATTGTCTAGGGATATTAGTCAACATTGCCCAATTTTGATAAAACTACCTAATTCAAGACTTAAAATATGGTAGAAAAAGCTTAACATGCTTGATCGATGATTTTGACTTGATTGAAAGGTAATTTTTTGCTAAGGGCGTGCCGCGTGACAAAGGAGTTCAATAATTAACACCACCAACACTAGGGTACATATAGGGCTTGGTGCTCTTGATTAAATGCTAATCGCATACCTTCATACTTGATATAATCTAATGAAATGCCACAATCCCATTGGTCTTGAATTCCTGAAAACTGTTAAGTCTGCTGAATTTTGAATAGGATATGAAATTCTATTTTCTCCATATGAAGTCCAATGAGGTTGGAACCACTCTCAAACATCCTGAGTCATTTCATGGTAATGTTAAAAATTTAAGTAAAAGGATGAAAATGAAAAATAAAAGAGAATGTCACTTTTACTTTAAGAATTTAACATTACCATGAGGGAGCATCTGCTATATTTATATTTTTTTTACCTTCATTCGTCACCCTAACCCAAGGTGGACCCACCCCCAACAAGCAAACTCACCTAAAATTTAAAAAAAAAAAAAAAAAATTGAAAAAAAAATGATTTTCTAAACGCTTTTTCGGAAGCGTACACTTCCGACGCCCGAAGCGCCGTACAAAGCGCCCTTCGGCGCTTCCGTACCACGCTTCTGAATTTCCAGGGAGCGGCAAAAAATTCGGAAGCATGCTTCTGGCCAAGCTTCCTAGGCGCTTTCGTACAGGATGCGCTTCGAGGCTTGGAACCGTTTGGGAGGGGATTTTGTGCAACATTGGTCTCTAGGTCTTCTAGAGAGAACCTCGGTCTCTACTTTGATCACTTAGTAGAGTCTCTCTCTTGTTGCCCCAGAAGAATTTCACTACCTTAACTTCGCACTTCCCAGAAGAATCTGCTGCCCAAACTTCGCACTTCCCAGAAGAATCTTCGCTATACCCAAAAGATGATGTCCCAAAAGAATCTTCGCACTTCTCTTTTGTTGTTCCTTCTTCACTCTCCTTTTAGCCCTCTTTCTTCTGCCTTCTCTTTGCACTTTTCCAGTGAATGCTTGTCTGAATTGTGTGTCTCCAAATGAGGTTGAGTAGGGCTATATATACCCTTCTTCGCTACCCTTTAGGCCAACTTGACAACTGGAGTTTAGGCCGACTTCATCTTGCAGTTTCTTCATGGTTTGTAGGCTGACTTGAAGGGGTTTGGTGACAAGTTCTTGGAGGATACTTTACATAGACAATATTGACCTATTACAAAGTGTAACATGACTTCATTTACATGACAATGACTCTTTTATGTCTAGATGAATAAACACTAAAGACTTTCAATGGGAGTCTTCACTCAAAAACAAAATCCCTTGCTCATGAAACCCATGAAGTAAGTCAACATAATAATTACATTTTTTTAATTTACATCTCTTTACATAAAATCATAATTACAGGTCATTATGAAGACCAAATCTAGTTACACTTTTCAACAGTAGATGTGACTACGGCTAAGGCATTGGCCATGTAGTTGAGGGATCGGTCGAGAGCTCGAAAGCACACCTCCTTAAAGCCCTTGATCATGTGGATGATCCTTTCTCTATAGGGTTTCACCTCATGCTTTGTGTCGAAAGTTCCTCTTATTTTCAAAACAACCAAGTCATTGTCCCATATTATCAGCAATTTTTGAATTTTGCATGATTGGGCGGCTTCAAGTCCCAATAATAGGGCTTCATATTTAGCTACATTATTGGTACAAGTGAATTAGAGTCTCAAGGCAAACATCAAATACTCCTCAGAGGGAGAGATGAGGACAATACCCGCCCCGAATCTCGATTTAGAGTGAGCTCCATCAAAATAAATTATCCAAATCCTGAGAGGAGGTGGAGCTTTAATGTGTTCATTCTTGAAAATCCTCCATTCCCCAAGCTCAATGTTTTCTTCTTCTAAGTCTTTGTCGAGATTTTGGGAGGAAGCGATCATGGGGGCAGAAAATTCATGCCTAGGAATGGATGCATAGGAGTTTTCTTTCCAAGGGAGGTATATAGTGGATTTATCTTCACTAATGGACAAGTTTAGATCCTCAACTAGTTGCTTAGACACAATCATCCCCCACGTAGGGTTCATCTCTACTATGACTATGTTTATGGTGAATTTTTTTTCAGGGTATGTATGAAAGAATGTCTTTTCTACTTCCACTATTCCACATACCCTAAACTCATCACAATTCAGGATTATTCTATTGGGGAATTCTCTTGAAAGCTTGAGCCCAAGTTTCTCCATTATACTTAAGGACATGATGTGAATTGGACTACCAGAATTCAAAATACAATTTCTTAAGGTGTGACCATTTATCCCAAGGGCAATATAGAAGGGGTCATTCATGTTCAAAGCTAATCTCAGGGGAAGTTTCATGGCAGCAAGGTCAGGAGGTTTCTTCTTGTAACCCTTTCTTGTTTTCTTGCTAGTTTCAGGCAACATATTGCTTTCGTGGAGGGGTGGTTCTTTGTCATTTGAGGGGGTGCTATGATTGTCAACTTGCACCATGTTGATGGAAGTTTGCTTCATGGCTTGATCGAGATCAAATATGATATCTTGGGCTTGAAGGAGATTAGTAGGGTTCTTGTTTCTAACATCAAAGGCCAATTTCCCTATGAAAGCATTGAAGTACGCGACTAGAGTCACCTCTTTTGGGGGGGCTAGCTCTTGGGGAATATAATGAATAATCATGTTAAATCTTTGGTTGAACTCGACTATGGATTCATTATCAGCCTTTTTGCTAGACAAGAGACCTTTGTATAATTCAACTACATCCTTTTCATGGACCCACCTCTTTTTTAATACACCAACAAGATCTCCCCAGGAAGAAATGGAGGATGGGGGCAATGACAGATACCATACTCGAGCATCCCCTTCTAAGGAGAAGGCGAAGGAAGTCATGCGGGTGAATTCATTATAGGATGCACCACATGTTTGATATTCAAAATTTAAGAGATACTCTTGGGGATCCTCCTTCCCAATGAATTTGGGCCTATCAGGATATTCAGGAGGGGAACTAAAAAGGCCTCCAATCATGTTGGAAAGGTTTAAAGGAATGAAAAATTCATGTTTTTTCTTCCTATTGTTCATCCTTCTATCAAAAAATGGAGTGTAGGGTTTTCCATCCTTTCATCGATGGTTTGTCATGATTTCAGAGCTCTCCATTTAAGAAGGATGTTGTGAAGTCACCAGAGGAATAATTAGAATGTCATCAATGAATCAATTTCGTAATGATTCGCTAGGGATGTAGACCTGCGTCCTCCCCGGCAACAACGCCAAAAATGTTAATCGCTCAAACTAACAAGGGTCCTAGGAGGGGATGCTATAGAGCAACCACTAGGTCGAGGGCAACAATGGAGCGATAGCCCACTATCACCTCAGCTAAGGCTCCCTACTCTTTATGGACTTTCACCGATGGGAGAAGTTTCGGTATGTGAGGAATCACTAGAATAGATATAGTCAATGACAAGATAAGGAAGTGATTCCTTAGCCTATTCACAAGAGAGACTCAATTAAATGGGTTGCTTGCTTTAGAAGCAAGGTAATGGGCTCTCTAAGATGGGCTAAGAGGGCTTTTGAGGATGGGGTTTAGGAGTATGCTTTGTTAAAGAAGCTCGTAATCTCAAAAAGGCCTTATGAATGCTTGGCTTCTAAGTGATCTTTGTGGAATTGGAGTCAACAAGTTGCAGGACCACCAAAGGCCAAGTGGACCAAAAATTAAGTCAAGGAAGAGGATCAAAGAAAGAATTTTGCTTTGATGATTTAGTGCTATGATCCCAATGAGGTTACTAGCCAACGGGAAACCAAGGGCAAGATTTCATCTTCGAGCTAGGGCTTGATATATCTCAAGATCCCACTGTTGGAATCTCATGAAATTTGGAGGAGCTTCTTGAGGACACACCAGCGCAATTGTGGGCAAGAGGTCGAATTATTTTCATGGATAAACCGTGAGAAAAGTGATGCCCTAGCTGACCTATGGAGGTTAGACTTAGAAAAAGAAGGGAAGGTGAGAGGAATTCTCTTTGAAATGGATCACCTATGGAAGGATCGATGCCTAATCCTTTAGGCAAGATGGAGTCAAGATGAAATTTGTTATTTAGAGGAACTACACCCAATCAAGGAGCCTCCTAGACAACTTTGCATGGCAATTAGGGCATGAGAGAAACTGCTAGAAGAATTTATACTTCAATTCGCAATAATTGATTACTTATCAAGATATGTTTAATAGAAACAATCTCTAGGAACATTTACCCTTTCACACATGATACATGAGATGATGCAACGCTACAAAATACTAAATTTCCACAATTTGGCATAAGAAAAGCAATAAATTTCAGATCTAGTATTGAAAAAAACCAAGAAACATCAATGTATTAAAGCAAATAGCAAGAATAGACATGAAAAGATTACTTACATGTGCAAAGAGTATATCCAATCACCAAAATTATGCCAATAATGAAGCTCCAAGACAAGAGAGAGATATCCAAACATCAAAATTCATCCATTACATCCAAAATCCTCCTCCGAAGGGATAGCGAAAATTTCACAAGAGATAAGAACCCAATCCAAGTGATGATGATGAAATGAATCATCTCACTTCTCTTTATACACTCTCTAATGAATTTGATTAAGCTAAATTGGCCTAATTGAGCCCCTAAAATAAAATAATGTGCATAATAACAATACTTTTGGTGACAAACCCACCAAATAGCTCAAGAACATAATAAGAAGCCTCTCCAAAGGGTCGAATGATGAACAATGTGAGTCGTTGGGCCTTTGCGGAGGCCCAATGATGTCCAAGGGGTGCCATGATGAAGAACTGGACTCCAACATAATGGACAAGGGGTTGGTCGCTTGTTTTCCAAGAAAGAACATGTGGTGCTCCCAACTGGGTGTAGGGGGCCACAAGGACATCCTCATGGGTCTCCAAGTAAGGGCTAGGATAATGATATAAGCCCTCCCTCTACAGCGGGAGACATCCTTTGGACTCTGGAACATCTGCCAAGTGAATGGTGCATGTGTGGATCCGTTGGGCATGGTGAACTAGGTGCATCATCCTCATCCAAAAGGTGGAACACGAGCAATCAACGAGTGGTGTTGGGATCCATGAAGTACACACTGCGATGGTGGAGGCCCATGGCTTTCAACGCTCATCCTACAAGTGCCCATGTGGCCCTCTAGAATGCTAAGACCCTGTATAGGGAGACCAAGCCCCAAATAGAGACCCACCTGCAATCCTGCATAAGATCCAATGCGTCCCCTTGCCCTCCAATACAACAAATCATTAGAGTAAACAAGTAAAAGAGTTTACAAGTCACGAGATCAATGGGGCACTTCATGGTGGTATGTCCTTCCATAGTGGGCTTTGGCATGTACAAGTGTCTCCAAGCTCAATAGGGGGTTAACCAAGGACCCTATTAGGTGGTTGCAACCTCTAAAGGGGGTGACATGTCCATGGTACATCCCTCAAATGGCAGGTGGTAGATGATGTAATAATGAAGCAGAGTGGGGATCGAGGGAATCATCCAGACCACATGTCATCATACAAGGGTAGTTGTAATAAGGGAAGCCCACACCTAGGTATATGAGTGTAGGAGGAAGAAAATCGTGGTACATGAGTTACCCCGCCCTTTGTTTTTCCACCCTTTTTCATATGCCTTTTGCCTTTGACTGATTTTTTTTCATAATTGCTCAAGGCTCCAGGGGATGAGAGCATGATGTGTAATATGTAGTAGTGGATACCCCCGTAAGGTGGGGCGTTTATTGCCCACCAGGGATTGGGACAATCATGGGTTCCTTAATGATGGAGGGGGCTCATTTGGGGCCCCACAGGAACCAGGGTGATGGCCATGGGTAAGGGGTAGAGCTCATGTCTGGCTTTTGCCCACGTGCTAAACTTGCATGTCCTGCCTATCCTTTGCATTTTGTTGTACATTTCCTGTTGAGAGTGGCCAAACTATGCTCTTTCTTTTCTTTTTAGATGCATCAAGCTTCGGGGCATCATTTTAGGCCTGACCCAAGGTGTAGACAAGGGGAAGGGGAGGCTAACCCTATGTGGACCCACTGGAGACATGTGGACCCGGATAGGAAAATAAATGAACAAGGCAAAAATGAGTGGAAGGGGAGTGATGTAGGTGGTATTGGGAAGCAAGACCACCCAACCAAAATCGGGATTTCCCATGTAGTGCCATCCCCGAAGCCAATGGCCAGTAAAGGAGATCCCACGGGAGTAGGATACAAGGGTAGCCACAGGGTCAGGGAGCGAAGACAAGAATATAGATGTAACCTCGTTCCGTTGAATCCCACCACTAGTCCATGCCCAAAAGTGCTCATGAAAAGTAAACAAAATTACTCAACCAAACTAATGAAAAGTCCTCCCTTTGAGGTCGAAAGGCCAACCTTCAAACATACAATCATGACAAGTGGATGAGGGATCACATGGCTGGCTCAAGTGGCGAATAAAATGACAAATTGAGTTATCTAGTGGCTGCAAGGGGTTGTTGGCTACTGGCTGAGGACCATGTAGCAGAAAAAATCTCCTATATACACTACCCACAGGTGGTGGGTAACAGGGACCACTTTGCATTGGGAAACATGAACTACCTTGGAAAGAATGATATGCCATTAATTGTGAAACTGCCATTTCTGAGAAGCATCTGAGACATACTACACAAAATCCAAGGCTACCTACAAATTCACTAGACTTATAACCATGTGGAAAGACATAGGTGCACCTAACATGGGTTGGACTAGCCCCTACACTAGTAATCACCCCTACAAAAGAGCAAGGCTTCTCTAAAACCATGATTCCTCATATAAGGCCATCTAAGGTTCTCCAATCCTATCCACAATGAAAGGAACCTAAAATGAACTCAAAGGGACAGGCCATCATCTGACCAAAACAAACTAACACAACATGACACAAAATCTAGGATGCCTACAGGGGTTCACATGGTTGTTACATGTCATTTGACTTGTGACCTTGGGCTTACAATGGTACAAAAAACGTTGCATGAATGTATAGGTATTGTTACCGCTCAAACTAGCAAGGGTCTTAGGAGGGGATCCTATAGAGCAACTATTAGGTCAAGGGGCAACAATGGGGCAATAGCCCATTGTCACCACAGCTAAGGCTCCCTACTCTTTACGGACTTTCACTGATGGGAGGAGTTCTGGTATGAGAGGAATCACAAGAATGAATGGGTCAATGATAAGATATGAGGTGATTTCTAAAGCCTATTCATAAGAGAGGCTCAGCTAGATGGCTTGCTTGCTTTCAAAACAAAGTGACTGGCTCTCTAAGAAGGGTTATAAGTATTAAGGGTGCATAGACCTAGGGCTAGAGGATATGCCTTGTCAAGGGGCTTCCTAAGCTTAAGGATCCTTGTGAAGAAATGGATTCTATGTAATCCTTGATGAATTTGAGTTGTAGAGTTGTGGGACCATAAAGAACCCAAGCGGACCCAGATTAGGTCAAAGGTATGGAGTTGATCAATCAAAGAGGGGCTTGACCTAATTAGGGAAGAGAATAGGATTAAAGGACTAATCTTCTTTTGAGATTTTAACACAATGATCCTAGTGAGGACACTAGCCCAAATCAACCTAAGGCAAGAATTGGTCTTATGGTTGGGGCTTGCTATATCTCAAGATTCCACTGTCGGATTTGCCTCAAACTTGGAGGACCTCTAGAAGAACCCCAGTGCAGTAGTGGAACAAATATCGAGGTGTTCAGATGGCTACAAGGAAATTTCACTGATGCCCTAGGTGACCCTCTAAGGTTAGTCCTAGAATTGGGAAGAGTGAAGAAAATGAAGATAAATTTGACGACCAAGTGGATGTGATGATCAGTGCCTTGCTTAGGGGGCTTAATGGAATCAAGATACACCTAGATCAAGGAATTTCGAGAGCTAAGGATCCCTAATTCACCTTCGCTAGCCTACTCAAGGGCAACAACTTGGTTATTAGAGATTTATATTTCAAATTTGCCAAAGAGATGAAGTTTTGTGTTCTTTCAACCTAAGAGGTGCCTCTAGTAACATTCACCCAATCCCGCAAGAGCAATGCATTCATTAAATCACCTATTCAAAGGCCCCAGAAGAATTACACATTACATTAATCCATACAAGAATAATGATAGCAATATACATGCATTTGACAAGAAAGATAACAAGAATACCATTAAAAGTTCACTTACATGAGAGAGAGAGAGAGTATATCCATTCATCAAATTTGCATTAGAAAGAAGCTCCAAAGACAATAGCGAAAATTTGAACATCATGGTGCATCTAGAAACTCCAGAAAGCTCATCCAAGTGATGATGAGAGGAATGAATGAGCCTCTCATCAATTTATATCCTCTCTAAAGAGTTTGATTTGCCTAACTACGCCTAATTAAGCCCCAAATAATAAAATAATGTGCAAAAATAATGTTATGCTCTTGACCTACGAGAAGACACTAGAATACCAAATATACGAAGAAACACAACCCAGAACACAGAACAAAATGAGAAATAACAACATGTCTTTTATTATTCAAAGATGAAAGCAATGTTCACTTGCCTCTTCGAGGGGGCAACCTCCAATAGAGCAGGGCTCGATTACAAATAAGACGCGACGCTCTTCAATGGGAATCTCTATCCTTTAGATAGGATTAATACATGCAATACCATCGGTCAATACCATGGTTTTCTTAATACCATCTATCTAATACCATGGCGCGTTTGCAACTAACTGTGGTCCCTTTCTTTAAATGCGGGTCAAACACTTACAATTATTAATATGGGCTTTATTGACTCTTTACTAACTATAACTATTACTCGACCCTATTACATAAATAAGGGGGTTAGGGTTGGACCCTAACATGCCCTCCCCCATAAAAACAGCCTTTTCCTCAAGGTTGAAGTTGCGGAAACTGTTGTGGTTGGTTCCTAGGTCGCATCTTCTAGAGAGGTGTCTTTCCACTTGACGAGGGCTTCCTTGATCGTGTGGCCTCGCAGATGTCATTCTTGCGTGTCAAGGATCTGTTCAGGTTGAAGCCAGATTGAACCTTCTTCATCCAATTCAGGTGGACTGGTTTGAATTCTGCAATTGTTCCCCACCACTTTCTTGAGGCACGATACATGGAAGACGGGGTGGATTTTTGCATTGGGTGGCAAGGCTAGCTTGTAGGCTACTTCTACAATGCGCTGAAGTATTTGATAAGGTCCGTAGAATTTTGGAGATAATTTCTTACAGCCCTTGTCTTTGAGTGATGTTTGCTTGTATGGTTGCAGCCTCAAGAATACCTAATCCCCTTCTTGAAATGTGTGCTCTGAACGATGTTGGTCTGCCTATTGCTTCATTCGATTTTGAGCTTGATGGAGATTATCTTTGAGACGGGCTACCATGGTTGCACGGCTCTATAGGAGATGATCCATTGCTTGCACCTTAGAGCATCCAGGGATATAAGAAGTAGGTGAAGGGGGGAGTTGACGATAAACTACTTCATATAGAGTCATCTTGGTGGCGGTATGATAGTTAGTATTATACCACCATTCAACTAGAGATGACCACTGTACCCATTGATGTTGCTTTTCTGAAGTGAACCACCTGAGGTAGGTCTCCAAACATTTTTGATTGCTTCAATTTGTCCATCAGTTTAGGGATGATAGGAAGTACTTAGTTGGAGTTGGGTGCCTTGTAGCTTGAAAACTTCGTGCCAAAAGTTACTGGTGAAGAGAGGGTCACGATCAGACACAATAGAAGTGGGCATGCCATGCAGTTTGAAGATCTGGTCCATGAAAGATTGAGCCACCAAAGTAGGGGTAATTGCGGTGGGGTAGGGCGCAAAAAATGAGCATACTTAGAAAGTTTGTCCACAACCACCACGATGACTGACTAGTTGCATGACTTCAGAAGACCAATAATGAAATCCAAAGAAACATTCGTCCAGAGGAATGAATTTTTCTTGAGAAGGTGAGTGAGGGGTCTAGCAATGCGACCATAATTGCAGACAAATTTGCGATAGTAGCTGGTGAGACCCAAGAATCCTCTCAATCTCTTCAAGGCCTTCGGTTGGGGCCAATCCTGCATTGCCTAGATCTTTTTGGGATCCACCCTGACACTGTCACGCCCCACAATGTGGCCCAAGTACTCGACTTCTTCCATGCCAAAAGAGCACTTGGGCAATTTGACAAATAATTTATGCTTCCAGAGCAGTTGCAAGAGCAGGTCTACATGCTGAAGACGTTTTTCCCAGGTGAGGCTATAGATGAGAATGTCATCAAAGAAAACAAGGACAAATTTTCCAAGATATGGTTTGAGCAGGTGATTCATGAAGCTCTGAAAAGTGGATGGGGCATTACAGAAACCAAATGGCATGACCAAGAATTCATAATGACCTTCATGAGTTCGGAAAGCCGTCTTGGGAATGTCTATTTCTTTCATGCGTATTTGGTGATAGCCCAAGCAAAGATCTAGCTTAGTAAAGAATTGAGAACCATTTAGTTCATCTAGCAAATCATCAACAATCGGGATAGGGAACTTATCTTTGATCGTAAGCTTGTTGAGGGCCCTGAAGCCTGGACACATGCGCCATTCCCCATCTTTCTTGAGCACCATGACCATAGGTGATGAATAAGGACTGATGCTAGGACGAATGACACCAGCTTCCAGGAGTTCCATGATGATTTTTTCAATTTCATTCTTTTGGGCAAAAGGGAATCTATATGGGCACATATTTGGTGGTTGTGCCCTTGGGACCAAAGTGATGCCATGATCATGTTCCCCTCTAGAGGGTGGAATTTCGTGAGGTTTGTCAAAGACCTGTCGGGTGGCTGTTTAAGACCTGTTGCATCTCAGGATGAATATGAAGAGTAGTGGGCTCGATGGCCTAGATGGCATTAAATTGGGCGATAACTCCATGATGGCCCTTTTTTAACAACTTTTCCATTCGATGCGAGCTGATGATAGAAGGAGTACCTACCTGGAGTCCGCGGAGGGTATGTGTGTGGTCATTCTGCTTAAAGCTCATATATAACTCCTAGAAATCCATTGTGATGGGGCCTAGTGTGCGGAGCCATTCAGCACCCAAGACAATGTCACAACCACCCATGTTGATGGCAAACATGTGGGTCTTTAGGTGGTAATCTCCCATCTGAAGTTTGATATTTTCACAGCGGCCTTCACATTTCATTGTCCCCCCAAAAACAATCTGGACCTGGAAATTAGAGACTGTGCTGACAAAACAATGAACAACTTTTGCGACTCTATGATGGATAAAGTTATGAGTGTTGCCACTATCAATCAATACTACTACCGAGCAATGTTTAATAAAACCTCTGATTTTGAGAGTTTGGGGAGAAGAAATGCCTGCCAAAACATGGAGCAAGATAACTGGTTCTTCTGGTGTAGCTGGGAGCTCAATGTCCTACTGGTTGTCCTCATCTTCCTCCTCTAGTCCCTCAAGGGGTGGGGCTTCCTCAGACGAACTGTGATCAGTAGCATCAATTTGAAAGAATTTGGGTTCCTTACATTTATGCCCCGGGGAGTATTTGTCATCACAATAGTAACACAATCCTTGCTTCCTTCTTTCAGCCATATCTGCAAGGGACACCATTTGAACCTTAAGTGTTTGGGTAGTGCCCTAAGCCTAGGTGGGGCATCCCTTGGCTATGAAATTTGGACGAGGCAACTGGGCTGCTAAAGCACGTTCCACTTCGATAGCCTTTGTGCAAGCTTCCATCCATGCGGCTGGGTGGTGCATCCAGAGGTGGGCTTAGATGGCTTCTTTGAGACCACTTATACAACATTCCAAGCAGAATTCATCTCCCAGACCTACTGTGCTGAAGGCCAATTTCTCAAAGGCTTTAACATAGTCGATTATTGTGCCTGTCTGTCTAAGCTTAGTAAGACTACCCAAAAAATTAGATTCACGGTCAAAGCAATCACAAATGGATTTTGCAAACACCTGCCAAGTAATTTTCCTTGGATAGCATTTATGATGCCACTGCCACCATTGCCATCTTTCTTGGTCCAAGTAAAGGCCTCCCACACATAGTTTAGTTTCATCATCTACGATGTGATTCAGAGTGAAATATTGTTCCATTTGTGCTACCCATATTGCCATATTAGAGCCATCAAATTTGTACATGTCCAGCTTGGGAGGTCGAGGGTGGGAATGTTGGTGATTTCCATGGAAGTGAAGATGATGGCTAGATTCTCCTTCAAGGTCTTCATTAAAACCATTTGCCTCCGATTGTAACACCGACTTGCCCTTTGTGACTATGTTTGTTAATGTCTTCAGCTGATCCATTATCCAACCCAATTTTTTTTCAATGGTCTCGATCTTCTCATTGGCCATGGCTTGAGCTCTGGTTTCTACCATACACAGATCCAGGTCACTTGTCTTCACTTTGAAAAAATTTGGGACCACCTGAAAATTGAAGCTGACAAGTGAATGGTACCACCGCGCTCAGCTCGTCATCCTGATTCTTATGGGCTAAGTCTCTTATAAGCGTCCCGAGCAGGCCTTCGACTCCGAACGAAGTTTTACTCCCCGCTTATCAATACTACAGTAGCCAATTTTCAGAAAAGCTAATCCTGCCCAATGTCCTACGAGAATTGCCCCAGGGTATAGGAGCCACAAGCCTCCCTGCACAAATGGTCAGATATGTCTGCGAAACCCTCAACTGCTGAATGTGAGTTGGACTGCGGCAGCGACCAAACCCCAGTTGCTAGATCTGAATGGTATTGTGGTGGTAGACCCTGAACTGGTGGATCTGATTGTTTCGGTGGCGACAGAACCCCAACTCCTAGATCTAATCTAGCAAAGAAGATGGGCGATCTTTAGAGAGACAAGGGAACTATGGTCTCAAGGAGTGTCAGGTGCTACAAATCGCAATATACATAAGGGTCCAACAATACTACTCGGCCCAATCTTTTACGGCACTAAGGAGGACCAACCGTACCCTTAGCCGTACTACCCGGCTACCTTATCATTCGCGCGAGTAATCTCCCCGAGTGCTATTCTCAATGTACTATAGCAGCAAGACGGTCAACAATTTATCTGCAGTGAGGTTTCAGGTGAGCCTAAGGGGCTTCCAACATACCCAGAGGGTACGTGGAAGATAGTCCATGTGCGGTTCTGTCTAATGCGCTACTACTCGAAGGGGTACCCACAGGGTTACAAGGGAGTCCAACAAGTGTGACCACCTCTTGTATTTCCTATGTGCATGCCTCCCCATATCCGCAGGTTTATACACTCAACGACAGATCTCGTGGTTTAAAGACGTCAGAACACATCTCTAGCCAAAAAAAATTATGCTAAAAATGGAGATACCACCAGCCCTGAAAAGCGCTCTGATACCACTTGTTACGCTCTTGACCTGCGAGAAGATGCCAGAATACCAAATATACGAAGAAACACAACCTAGAACACAGAACAAAATGAGAAATAACAGCATGTATTTTATTATTCAGAGATGAAAGCAATGTTCACTTGCCTCTTCGAGGGGGCAACCTCCAATAGCACAAGGCTCGATTACAAAATAAGAGACGATGCTCCTCAATGGGAGTCTCTATCCTTTATATAGGATTCATACATGCAATACCATGGGTCAGTACCATGGTTCTCTTAATACCATCTATCTAATACCATGGCCCGTTTGCAACTAATTGTGGTCCCTTTCTTTAAATGCGGGTCAACCAGTTACAATTACTAATATGGGCTTTATTGACTCTTTACTAACGATAACTATGACTCGACCCTATTACATAAATAAGGGGGTTAGGGTTGGACCCTAACAAATAACACCCCTTGATGACAAGCCCACCAAGATAGCTTAATAACATAAAAATAAGCCTCTCAAGAGGGCAGAATAATCAACATAATGAGTTGTGGGGCCATAGAGAAGGCTTAATGAAGTCCAAAGTGTGCCATGGTAAGAAAATGGACTTCAAACATAATGGACAAGGGGTTGGCCCCTTGATATCCAGGCAAGTCATATGTGTTGGCCTCAAGTGGGTGTGGGGGGACTATGACACCCTCATGGGTCTCCAAGTGGATCGATAATGCCTGTAAACCGTCTATAATGGCTAGGATGATGACATAAGCCTCCCTTTGTCTTCTGCAGTGAGACGCATCATCATTTGGACCGTGCAACCTCTGCCAAGTGTGTGGTACTAGTATGGAGCTGGCTGGGCATGTTGGTCCAAGTGCATTATCCTTATCCAAAAGTTGGATTATAAGCAATCACTGAATGGTGTTGAGGATCCAAGAAGTACTCTCTACTATGGTGGAGGTTGTTGAATTTTCTAAGTCTATCCGTTAGAAAATTAATCTATATTCTGTTGGTTATTCTAAACAAGTGATCCGATGTTGTGACTATATTGTGTTTATTTTGGTATTTAAAATATTTAAATAACAAAATAAACACAATATAGTCACAACATCTATAGATCATCAGCTGAAAGAAAACAAACACACAAGTGACACCGTTATTTTTGGACAAATGTCACCAGAGAAACCCAATGCGGGAAAACTGGTGCAGCTATTCTAAGGGTTTATTATTATGCAATATTTCGTTGAGTACAACTAGGTGCCTAACCGACTCACCCGACACAGGAAAATACAAGACAGCAATACCTCTATATTCAGAAACAGGTATTCACAAAACTTGTCCCACAAAACCATCTCTGAAGACTCTGAGGCTCAACACTGGCCCTTCTGGCCTCTCGGTTAGCCTCCTGCTGACCTGTGTCAGCCCCAAGACCCTCTGCATCAACCATCTGAGGCACTACGCAGCCTCTGGGACCCTCTGTGTCACTCCAGCAGACTCTGCGTGGATGACGCAATCCCTCTGGCTTCTGCGTTGTCTCTGTTGGACTCTGCGTCGCCTGAACTGGTTGTTGCTCTCGCTCTCCCTGCTTCTGCTCTAGTCTCTCAGTACTGTCTCTGCCTCTCTGTCCAATACTCACTGCCCCTCGCTGCCAATCACTGATTCACTTTTGCTTAGCAACCCTGCTATAGCAAAATGAATGACTGATCACTCTGGTGTGTTCTCCAACTAACCCTTAAGCCTCTTCTTATGCTTTTCTCGTTGGTCCTTCAATGGTCGAGATTAAATCTCTAATCAACGGCTAAGATTAGATTTGGCTTGATCCATGACTTTTGGAACCTTCTAACCCAGTTTTATACTAATACCGATTAATATTTTATTTTTCCTAAGTTTAGACTTAGGAACTCTATTAAAAATATTTATTATTTTAATATCTCCCACACTGGGTACAATCTGTCCAAACCATTTCTGGGTGTTGGAGATCTCACGTGCTTTAGCCTCTCCATCAATTTTCATGGCTAGAGCACATCTGATGCTACCCCAAATCAACACTCCCTCTTAGCGAGCACTGTGCTCTAGTAATACTCCTCACTGAGCATCACACTAATTATCCGGCACTAGG
Source organism: Pinus tabuliformis (assembly GCA_031772625.1). Taxonomy (NCBI): domain Eukaryota; kingdom Viridiplantae; phylum Streptophyta; class Pinopsida; order Pinales; family Pinaceae; genus Pinus; species Pinus tabuliformis. The sequence goes on along the minus strand of CM062809.1, from coordinate 1,233,782,653 downwards.
ACCTGTGCTGATGCTAGGCCTCCCCGCCCAACATCCTCTGCACTGTAACATCCTGTATTGCTACCCATGGCTCTACCACTACCACTGCTATATCCGTACAGCAGCTCCCTCTGCATCTGTGCTATTGTTGGTCCTTTCTCCCAACACTGCAACCCCCTCTCATCATGATGTATTGTGCTACTGTTAACTGTTACTCCACTACAACTCAGTTACTGAGAAGTAAGTAATTGATCCACCCAACTTTTGACATCCCTGTCAGGCTAGAAACACTCCCGATGCTGAAGCTCTCTCTGTTGCTAACAAGTGCTCCCTCTACTGACCTCTACACTGTTACAACAGATCCCTGCATCTCGCACCGTTGCACACCTCTTTGTGCCATCCTGCACTGTTGCAACAGTCTCATGCCTCTCGCACTGTTGCACCCTGCTAGCCTCGCATTGCTCGGGGACTCCTGCACTGTAGCACTCTTTGTCGCTTCATCTGTCTCTACCCACATCTGCCAGTCCTGCTACTCTTTCCTCGAGGCTCCCGTAGCAAGGTATAATCCAAGAGGTTGGGTACCTCAAGGATCCTACCCCTCATCGCCTATAGTCCTCCCAACTACAGCTCGATGTCTCCCCACTTCATCTTAAGTGGCACATGAGCACTCATGGCACCATCGTCATCCTCCTCGACTTCTTTCTCCACCTTCACTGACGCTTCCTTAGACACAAAAGCCTCTCCCTTGTTCTTCTCCCTCGAACACTGGCTCGCATAGTGACCCAGTTCCCCACAGTGGAAGCACTTGACCTTGGAGAGGTCCTTCTTCTTCCTCTTCTCCTAGATTCCTGCAGATGCCAGAGCCGCATCCTCTTCCTCTTCCTTCTTTATCCGGACTCCTTTGCTGCTACTTCCTGTCTCGGTCAACCATCTGATCTCTTCTTGACAAAGAGTCGCCCATAGTTCTTCCCAATCTGGAAGACTCGCCCTGCCCAGTATGCTCTGGACAAATGTCTCCCACTCCTCGGAGACTGCATTAAGTGTGATCCTCACCATCAACTCTTGATCCCGCGTGGCCTCTATGGAAGTTAGTTGGTCATGGATCTCCTTCATCGACCGAGGAAGACATCTATTTGCTCTCCCTTCTACATCTGGTATGACCTTAGTCGATTCTCCGGGAGCATCTTCGTCTGCACGAACGTATGTTGCTACAATGTCTTCAAGGTATCCCACATCTCCTTTGTCGTTTCCTTCTCGGAAATATGTTGGACCACATGATCCTTGACCCCATCAAGGATGATGCACTTAGCCTTGGCCACTGCCTCCTCGTACCTTTCATTAGCTACCGGGTCAACTCGGAGAGCCATTACTCTCAAGGCGAAGCCCTTGATGCGATGTTTGTCTAGAATGGACAGGATCCTGGCCTTCTAGACCACAAATTTGGACGCTTCGTCCAACCTATCCTGACCCCTCATCCCATTCATAACCATTTCTCTGCTCTTCTCTGTCGACTCCTCCGAGTCTCTCTACTTCCCGCTTGGAAGTTCTCGGTTCGACTCCTGCTGAGTCTCTCTACTTCATGTCTGGAAGTTCTCAGTTCGACTCCTCTGAGTCTCTCTACTTCCCATCTGGAAGTTCTCAGTTCACCTCATCTGAGTCTCTCTACTTCCTGTCCGGAAGTCTTCTTCTAGACTCCCTTTGAGTCCTAATTTCCCTCCTGGAAATCCCTCTGCCAACTGTCAAGTTGCCCCTCTCCGATCGTCTGTGCAACTGCAACACTGATCCGGATTGCTTGGCTAGAAATCCACCTCAGCAGCAACTCCCTCTACCTTGGTTTTGCCCTGTTAGGTATTGTTCTGACCACAATACCCCACCAGCTTCGCTCCCGCAAACTGCCCACAACTTCCTTCGCCCCACCAACTGAGGGATTGAGCCTTTTGGCTCTATGCAATCCCGACACTGGCAAAACAGCTCCCTCAGCCAACTACGTCAACTCTCCTGGCCTTTGCGTGGCTCTGAGTGAGCCTGTTTCTGCCATCCTTAGCGTTTGCATTGGCCTTTCTCAGGCCCAGACTGATGACCCAATCCCTTTGCGTCAACCCTTCCTCTGTTGCTTTCCGCAAGGATCAGCTCTATCACTCGAGACAACTGAATCTGCTGCAAATGCTCTGCTCAGCTGATGCCTTCAGCTTTCCTGTGATCTGTAACCACGCTTTGATACCATGTTGAATTTTCTAAGTCTATCCGTTAGAAAATTAATCTGTATTCTGCTTGATTATTTCTTCTACTTGTAAATTTTGAACAAGTTATTTAAAATATTTAAATATCGAAATAAACACAATACAGTCACAACATCTACAGACCATCAGCAAAAAGAAAACAAACACACAAGTGACACCTTTATTTTTGGACAAATGTCCCCGGAAAAACCCAATGCAGGAAAACCGGTGCAGCTATTCTGAAGGTTTACTATTATGAAGTATTTCCTTGAGTACAACTGGGTGCCTAACCAGCTCACCCAACAGAGAAAAATACATTACAAGAATACCTCTATATTCGGAAACAGGTATTCAGAAAACCTGTCCCATGAAACCCTCTTCGGTGACTCTGCGACTCAGCGTTGGCCCTTCTGGCCTCTGCGTCAACCCCAGGACCCTCTACATTAGCCCTCTAAGGCACTACGCAACCTCTGGGACCCTCTGCATCACTCCAGCAGCCTCTGCGTGGATGACGCAGTCCCTCTGGCCTTTGTGTTGTCTCTGTTGGGCTCTGCGTGCCCTGAACTAGCTGTTGCTCTCACTCTCCCTACTTCTTTGTTAGTCTCTCAGTACTGTCTCTGCCTCTCTGTCCAGTACTCACTACCCCTCGTTGTTGATCATTGATTCACTTTTGCTTAGCAACCCCGCTCTAGCAAAATGAATGACTGATCACTCTGGTGTGTTCTCCAGCTGACCCTCAAGCCTCTTCTTATACTTTTCTCGTTGGTCCTTCAACGGCTGAGATTAAATCTCTAATCAACGGCTAAAATTAGATTTGGCTTGATCCATGACTTTTGGAACCTTCTAACCCAGTTTTATGTTAATACCTATTAATATTTTATTTTTCCTAAGTTTAGACTTATGAACTCCATTAGAAATATTAATTATTTTAATATCTACCAAATCGGGTACAATCTGTCCAAACCATTTCTGGGTCTTGGAGATTTCATGTGCTTTAGCCTCTCCACCACTTTTCATGGCTAGAGCACATCTGATACTACCCCAAATCAACAGAGGCCCATGGCTCTCAAGAGTCAACGCTCACCCTACAAGTGCCAATGTGGCCCTCTAGAGGGCTTGGACGCTGTATAGGGAAACCAAACCCCAAATATAAACCCACCTGTGATCTGCATAATATCTAGTGCGTCCTCTTGCCATCCAATACAAAAAAACATTAGAGTAATCAAGTGAAAAAGATTACAAATCATGGAATCAAGTGGGAAATTCATGGTAGCATGCCCTTGCATAGTGGCCTTTGGCATGTACAGGTGTCTCCAAGCTCAATAAGGGGGTTAACCAAGGACCCAATTAGGTGGTTTCAGTCTTTAAAGGGAGTGACATGTCCATGGTACATCCATCAATGGGTAGGTGGCATGTGGTATAGTGATGGAACGGAGTGGGGATCAGAGGAAGGATCCAAACCACATGTCATGGTACAAGGGTAGCTATAATTAGGGAAGCCCACACTTGGGTACATGAGTGTAGGAGGGAGCAAATTGTGATACATGAGTTACCCCGACCTTTGTTTTTTGGTTTCCACCCTTCTTCATATGTCTTTTGCCTTTAATTGATTTTTCTTTATAACTGCTCGGGGCTCTAGGGAATGAGAACATGATGTGTAGGATGTAGCAGTAGGTACCCCCTTTTGAGGTGGGGCATTTCATTTCCCACCAAGGGTTGGGAAAATCATGGGTTCCTTATGGGTTACTTAATGTGGAGGCAAATCATCTAGGGCCCATCACAACCAAGGTAATGGCCATAAATAAGGGGAGAGCTTGTGTTTGGCATTTGCCCACGTGCTAAATTTGTATGTCCCGACCATTTTTTGCATTTTGTGGTGCGTTTCCTGTTCAGAGTTGCCAAATTATGCTTTTCCCTTTCTTTTGAGTTGCATCAACATCCGGCACATTGTTCCAAGCCCGACCCAGAGTGTGGACAAGTGCAGGGGGAGGGTAACCCTATGTGGACCCAGTGGATACATGTGGACTCGGATAGGAAAAGTGATGAAATTGGTTAAAATGAGCAGAGGGGAGTGATGTATATGGCGTCGGGAAACAGGACCATGCTACCAAAACCGGGATTTCCCATGTAGTGTCGGCCCTAAAGCTAGTGGCCAATAAAGGAGATCCCATGGGACTAGGATACAAGGCTAACAACCAAATCGGGCAGAGGAGACAAGAGTACAGACCTAGCCCACTCTTTCCGCCGAATACCCCCACCAATCCATGCCCAAAAGTGTCCATGACAAGTAAGCAATGTCAAAGATGTTGGTTAGCAAACATCAAAATTCCGTTTGAGTAAGCCTTATTGAAAGGTGTGTTGATTTTGTTTAGCAATAACCCTTCATTGATTGGTATCACTATCCCTTGACTGACAGAGATGTTATGTTGAGTACAATGCAATTAAGAATTAGATCTACAATTTCCATTCTTTATTTTTAGATTTGTTTGTTCTAACTTCTAACTTCTTCCCTTCACTGCCAGATCTCTTCTCTGCTGTATCCAATGCTGCAACAAATCTTTTCATTATATCATGATTGTAAGATCGCAAGCCATGTCAACATTCTTAAAGCCTTGATAGGCATCAATGCTCTTGCACTTAATAATATCCTTTGTAATAAAAAAATCCGTATCAAATTTTCCCTAAGAACCATACATACAGAAAAAAACAGTCCTGTTATAGACATCCTATGGATATGATTATACTTATGGGACAATTTATAATTTTATACCAGAACTGATAGTCCGTTTCCACTAGATCTCAGCAATAAGCCATCCTTGGATAGAGAAATAGTTCTCACACCAGTTCAAAGCTTCAAATCAGGAGACCCTCCCTTCTCCTTCAGTGGACATAAAGTTACAGCCCTGATGCTCTTTTATTTCGTACTCTCATAGATATATGCTTCCCTCTCTGGTTTGGAACCATTAGAGTTAGATGTTACATATTACCTTTGCTTCGGATTTTGCTTTCAGAGGTTTGGCTTTACTACTCCTTTGTATCAGTACCTTTGTATTACATGGTTCCATTGACCCTGTTCTGGTCATTTATTGGATATTAATAAATTTATCTCAACTTTTCTTATACTAGTAGAGAAAGTTAAGACTTGACAAAAATTTGACTCACTGTATGGGTAAATCAAACCACACAACAAACCACATGAGTTTCCAAGGCCCACATTGATGCAATCCTTTTACAATTTACAATCATTTAACAATATGTTATCCCTCACCTTATTTTAGATCCATTCTTTCCAACAAGAATTTTTCGATGGCCGAGCTTAATCACAATCAAATGTTGCTCTATTCGCAAAGACCCATCTCGCATTGGTGCCCAATCAATCAAGCGCTGATCCACTGTATATGGTATTTCCTGCACAGGTAAACAATTAGTTATGTTTAGCATTATAATAGTCAAATAAACTGAACATGTACTCTAAAATCCAAAGAGCATAATGGAGGAGATTCTATTAGAATCAATCTTCACCTGATGAATACAATCCAACATCTTTTCTCGTACAACTTCAAGAGATAAACTTTTCAAGTACTCCTCGTCCAACAACATGGGATCTTCATCCCAAGGTCTCTTAACAGCCTACGAAACATACAACACACATGACAAGCCAAAGTTATGGAAAGTTCTAGATATTTTTTATTTAAAAATAGTCTAATATGACATATGGCTAAATAAATTTAATGCATCAAAAATAGTCTGTCCAAACACTCCCTCATTCTACAAATAAACACAAATATCAAAAGCTATTAACTCTAATGCATAACTCTATAATTATATGGTGCATTCTAAAAGCCAAAAAACTATTTGCTGCTTCACCCAAATGTGTGTTTTATACAACCTTTCCTCCACAAATGTGTTTAAAAAGAATGGTGTGTGCTATTCTAACTAACATAACAAAAATAATGTTCAATTGAAAGATACTGCATAATAAGAATGGTGTGTGCTATTCTAACTAACATAACAAAAATAATGTTCAATTGAAAGATACTGCATAATAAGAATAGTAGCCACTATATATTCCACCACAAGTACAAATGCATGAAACTTGAAGCAGGAGCAACATTTAACATAGTCAATTTTCATAACCTTAAGATAGATTAATTCATGTCTTAAGAGAAATGTTGGTACTTATCATTTCACCCGATTAAACCATCATCAATATTGCAAAAGGATATTCGAATCAATAATTATAGCACATCACAATAGCCAAATCCTTGGCTAAAATCTCTTCAATGCCTTCATGGGATTCTCATGTACAAGAAACAATTGTTATCTCATCCTTTTTCTCCATAGAATAATTGAGTTATATCCTTAACCAATACCCTTTTCCATAGTTCCAATCATAGTGGCCTCACTAAAATTCTCACTAGATTCTTGGTCTTGTTACCCACCACCTGTGGGTGATACCCATAGGAGAAAATTTTCTCCTAGATTGTCTTTAGCTGGCAGTCAGCAGCCCCTTGTAGCAACCAGATAGCTTGATGTGCCATCATCTCCACCACCTGAGCCAGCCATTATGCACCCTCGCCCCTATGTCATGATCGTATGTTGGGTATTTTTGCTTACTTATCATGGACACTTTTGGGCATGGATTGGTGAGGGATTGTATCGAAAAGAATGGGATTGGTCTATACTCTTGTCCCTTTGTCCAAATTGGGGTTTAGTCTTGTATCCTAGTCCCATGGAATCCCCTTTACTGGATACTAGCTTTAGGAATGGCACCACATGGTAAACTCTGATTTTGGTTGCGTTGTCCCACTTCCCGACATCACATACATCACACCCCTCCACTCATTATAGCCCCTTTTCACATATTTCCCATCTGAGTCCACATTTGTCCATTGGGTCCACCAGGACTTATCCTCCCCCTCCCCTTGCCTGCACTTTGGGTTAGGCCTTGAACAGCACCATGGAGGTTGATGCAGCTAAAGGGAAATTTAAAAACATAATTTGGTCACTTACAACAGGAAATGTACCATAAAATGCAAAAGATCATCTGGACATACAAATTTAGCATGTAGGCAAAAGTCATCATGAGCTCTACATCCCTATCATCATGACCATCACCCTGGTTCCTAGGGCCTTTATGCTCGCCCCCTGCATCATTAAGGAACCCATGATTGTCCCAACCCCCGGTGGGCAATGAACTGCCCAACCTTAAGGGGGGTATTCACTACTATATCATTCACATCATGCTCTCATCCCCTAGAACCCCGAGCAGTTATAAAAGAAAAATCAATAAAAAGGCAAAAGGCATATGAAGAAGGGTGGAAAAACAAAGGTTGGGGTAACTCATGTACCACGATTGCTCCTGTTGAGAAATCTAGGGGAAGCCACTATAGGTGATTTCTCTTATAATGATAATTGCTTGTGATGTGATTTTACTTCTTTAGATTAGCTTATTCTTTTCACTTGATTATTATTAGCGTTTTCTTCATCAAACAGCGACCAAATCATAAAGAAAAAAGAGATAAAGGATACAAGGTATAGGCGATCAGCCATGGCCAAAACCTCTCCAAGCTTGAGAGGAAAACCCATAGAATTCTTCCTCTTATAGAATCTTCAATTGACCAATTCCAAGACCTAGACCCTTGACCAAGAGCTCCTCCAAGACCAAGTCAACTTTGCCACTTTTGTAAAATCAAAGATGGCTACTTCTTCCTTGTTTTGAATTTCGTCCTTTTAACACTTGGACTATACCTTCGACCTTCCTTTGCTACAACTTCACCTCACTTGCAACTTCTGTAACTTTTGAGCCCTAACTTTAGAAACCCTAGACCACACGTGACGAAGAAAATTTTCTTCTTTTCTCTTCGTTGGGTTTCTTTCTTCTTCTTATTGAATTTGATCCTCGAACAATCCTTCTTGGCACTAGAACTTGACTCCTTTGATAACATTGCAACTCGATTTCCTGCAATGGATGAGAACCCTAATTTTCTTCACATGTGTGAGTGTAGGAGGCCCAAAACAGTCCTAAACTTCTTGATTTCCCTTCACATCCTTATTCATTGTTCAATATCCTTTTTATCTTCCTTTTTCGCTCCTTTTACTTGATCTTCATTTCTTGATCGAAACCTCTCTAAGTGAGGCTAAGTCCTCCCTTTTATATGCTTCTTACCCATGTAATTAGGTTGACATGTCCTCTTGTGTAGGCTAACAGCTCCTTTTGAAGACCGACTTGCTAGTAACACTTGGACATGGTCTTGGAGGGCCTTTGACTCTATTATTGACTCAAAATAAATTTCTTTACAATATGTAACATGCCCCAAATGGGTCTTTTATATATGACAATGACCTAGAAGCTCTCAATGGGAGCTTAACCTATCAAATAAAATTCCTTAAGCATGAAATCCATGCCTCAAGCATAACAAAATAATTTTATTTTTCTTCTTTACATTAATTACATAAAATCATGATTACATATATCATTATGAAGACCGAACCTAGTTACATATTTCAACACTTCCTCTTAACTAGGGAGGTATTCATAATCCATACAAGGTACTTGGACATTCTCAATCTGAAGAATTCTCATAAGAAGAATCGAATTGGTAACCCATCTGTTTAGCATCATATTATCTAGCGTTGTCACATAGCAAGGCCTTAACTAAAAACTCTATCTCTCCACAAGATCAGAGCACAATGCTGGCAAGACCAATGATTTATAAACACCTTCAAGGAACATACCCCACCCGGGTGTTCACAAGATATGTCCTTCTAGGACTATTCTTATCCTGGATTCCCAGTCCTCAAAGAATATCGGTCCTCTATGATTACTCTTATCTTGAATGCTCTACCACATCCTCAAAGAGTATCGGATGCCAGATGTTTACCCAATCCTCCATTCTTTCTTCCCAAATGAAGACAAGAATGATGTGTCGATCTCTCCCTCTCAACTAGAAAGTATATACCCAAATACTTACCCAATCCTCCATTCTTTCTTCCCAAGTGAAAACAAGAATGATGTGTCTCTCTCCCTCTCAACTAGGGAGGATATACACATTCCTATGAAGCGATGTGCCCATTACTATAAAAGGAATGCACCCAAGCTCCCTCTTAACCAGGAACTAGTCCAAGCTCGCTCTTAGCTTAGGGACTTGCCTCCAAGTTTCTTCTTAATTAGAAACTTGCTTCCAGGCTCCCTCCTAACTAGGGACCTGTTTCCAGCAACATCTCTTTCTTCATTGGTGGAGATCATGGGACCTTCAAGTGCTTGTATCGCTCCTCCATTTGATGTCATGAATTTCATTTTTAATATTATGGAGCTTTCATCTTTGGGACTTCTTCGTAGGGCATCGACCATCCATCACTTTCCTTCTTGAATCAGGGCAGTCATGTCATCCTTTCATCAGAGAGTGATTCATTGTGGACCATATCTGACTTTTCCTCATACAGCTACCTTTCCCACATCATGTATCCTTCAGGATTTTCCATCCTTCCACATGAGTATCAATTGTGGACAACATCCACACTTCTCATTAGGTAGGCCCTGTATTAGCCCATCCAGATATTATTCAAAAATCATAAAATGACATCAAATCAAAAATTACCTTTAGTGATGGCCCTTCATCATGACATCTGCTTGTTGCAACATCAACATCCTGCATTCATATTGACACATCTCCAAGATATTCAATTGTCAAGGGTCTTCTTTCTTTTCATGCTTTCCCAAAGTCTTGATATCTTTCCCATGGAGATATCATAGTGAATTCTTCTAGTCATTGGATGTTGATTGCCTTTTCCGTACTTGCATCTTTCATTGTCTCTTATTTTCTCTTTATTCACATATTACTTCCCAAGAATTCATAATTATAGTTCCTTCATCTTTGACAACCACCTCATATTCCATATGAGAACATACTATGTTGATTTCAACTAGTTAATATGTGAACCATGCCTTCATGCATTCTTCTAATGGAAGAGATCGAGTATCGATCCCAGTTATCTACAACTATATGATGACATGACCCAACTTATCAAACATATGCTTGCACACCTCTTTTCTTCTTTTTGTTCATCTAGACTTCCTTCAGCAGCTTTCTTTCCTTGATTGGAAGTATTTGAACCATCTCGACATGCTACATTCCTTTGTCATCATACCTTCATTCTTCCAAACAATGAATCCCATCAAATTTTTCAACGAGACATTTGTGTGGGCATTATGACACAGGCTTGGCACTATGTGTTGTCCTTGATGGAAACTCACTCAGATGACAGATCACAGTTCAGGCTCTCAGAATGAAGGAAAAAGAGATATACGCAGGTTCCACTTAACCAAGCCGCGTGTACACGCAAGATCGCCGATCCAAAGGCGCGTATGCGTATGCACGCACTTTCACGCAAGGAAAAGCGCGTACATGTGGGAAAACTTGTTTTTGGTCCATGGTTTTTGGTCCTTGGTATTTGGACCTATGGTTTTGGACCATGGTATCTCGTCCGAAGTGTTGAACCCAGGTATTTGGACCCAAGTATTGGTTCTAAGTGGTTTTGGACCATGGTATTGAGTAAGGCCTAAGACTATAAAAGGGGAAGGAGATCATTAGGCAAAGGCACTCAAGGATTGAATATCTTATGAAGAGCAAGATCTAGAATACTAGTCATTAGGTTATGGTGCTTAGCTAGATCTGAATCAAGGAGGAACCTGAGTGCTAGAAGGATAAGTTCTATTGTTGGGTCAAGATCTTAAGGCTTGAAGAGAAGTATCTTTGTGTGATTTTGATCTATTATATTTGGCGCATGACTTGATCTATAAATCTGATGATTTGGGTATAATTGATGTCTGAATAGTTGAAAAGGTTAAATTATCTTTTATAGATATGTACGCAGGTTCAACATATCAAAAGCGCATATACACGCTGGTTCGGTAATTCAAAACTGCGTATACGCAGGTTTGCCTTAATATAATAGTGTATGCACGCAGTCTCTACATATTGAAGTAGCGTACATCTCATAAAATATGTTTTAGCTACTTTTGTTTATTGCTGCAGTGTTATGGGTTCAGGATTGGTTTCTGGTTACTGTTACTGTATTCTAGTTACAGAGTTCAGAGAAGTGATTGTTTGATTCAGTTTTGGTTGGTGCAAAAGAGATTGGTTGATGCAGATATATTTGATGTTTGATTGATGTTATTGATGGATCCAGTCTGAAAATTTATGAAACGTGGTCCCTGTAAGAAAAGAGAAGGTTGTAGTAGGTCAGAACCTACGTACTAGTACATCAGCTAGTACAAGAGCTAAGGGGGTTGTAGCTCCCTTCCAGGAGAAGCTAGAGAACGAGAGAAGGTTGTAGCCTTCTGCAGGTAGAAGCCTGCATACTGGTATAAGACTGCACCAGTATAGAAATATTGTAAAAAGAATTTTCTAATTAAAAGAAGATAGAGACGAATTGTAGCAGGTGGTTTTCACCCACATTGGGTTTCCACCTTATATCTTGTGTTCATGTGTGATTGCCTGTACTGTTTACTGCACTTGATTACTGTTTTATGGTTCTGATACACAGATTAAGATCAGCTAACTAAATTATAAGTCTGTAAGATATACGCGGTTTTCTCTAAACACAGTTGCATATATACACAGGTTGAATTAACAGAAGTAGCGTATATCAATATGTTTATGGAAATGAAAAATTGTTAAATTTCTAATACTGATTCACCCCCCCCCCCCTCTCAATATTATTTCCAACAATTTGCTTCTTCCAAGAGATGAATCTTATAATGAAGATTCCAACAAAGGATCATGGTTGTCCTCATCTTGCAAATGCTCCTTCCCAATGAAGTATGATAAGCTCCATACTAGATGACTCTCTTCTACCCATAAGTACTACTTATGATTTCAATGAGGCTTGCAAGAGCTACTTCCTTCTAATGATGACTATAATAGACTTCTACTTCAGCTAGCTTCCAAACTTCTTATGCAAATTTTATGAGCTCTAGCTTCAATGGTATGTAATAATGATGCCATCTCTTAAATGATGCATTTTGTCATAATGTTCTTCTTTTTTATTATCATGGTGGAGGCCTTTTTCACCCTTGTCTCCATCTTTCTAAGATCCAGCCATCCATGGTTTTAAAAATTCCTTCTTCCATCATGTTTCTTAGAAGAAAGGCTCAGCCCACACTTCTTTACTTCTTGTACATGCAACATTGATTGACAAGCACCCCAGGCAAAGTATACGATACCAAAACATGATGCCAAGATTTCTTTCTAGGGTTTTTCATGCAATCATGAGGTCATCCTATTGCTTCTAAAGTTCAAACCCTAGATCAAATTGTATTCCCTCTTAATACCATGACAGGATTCATCCTTTCCCTGAATTTCTAATAAACATGAGAATCATATTTTAACTCTAAAGCATAAAATGTACCATACATACCTTATGGTTACTTACCTTTGACGTGATGACTTGCTATTTGGATGCCATTTTCTTTTTTCGGGTGTGAGAGATTTGTTCTTGCATTCAAGTATATGATTGCCACAGATCCCTTGTTCACTGACCTTGAATTGATGTCCTTACAGCTTCACAAAACTAATAGCTTACGAACGTAGCAGTGTTTCTAGTGATGGTATAGTTCCAACATTTGCTTGATGACTTAGACTGCTTCCTTAGTTCTTTCAAGCTTCTTCTCAATGAAAATATCCATGAGATTATTGATTGTATCTTTTGTGCCACATGAACTCGATCACCACAGGATTTGAACTTTTGTAAGTAGAGTAGAGTAGCAGTGTCACAAGGACACATCTTTGAAGATGAGATCTATGCTATCACAGACATAAAGAGATTTGTGCTTCAAGCTTTCAGCAAGTTTGAATTCTTGACAGAGATCAACCTTATGTATGATTGAAGGGAGATATGATCTGCAAATCCGAATTTTTTGAGATGAGTATCATGTTTATGTATGAGTTTGGATTGATGCTTCCTTTTGAACTTTCCTTTACCAACCCTTTTACAAAAATCTCAATTTTTGAATAAAGAACCTAAAAATAATTATATTTGCCTCAGAATCTCGGGTTTATAGGTTTGACTTTATGTAATGCTCCAAATAATCCAGAGATCTTTTCTTTAAGATCTCATCCAGCAACTTAATTTATTCTAATTCAAAATTTTGTCTCTAGAGCTTGATTGTAATTCGGTGCTACTTCTAAGGTGGATGCCCTAGATTCTCCACGAGAGCGAGGAATTATATCCTAGAAAACTAATCTTGATCTTTTCGGTCTCCCCTCTTTTTCAGATGATCGAGCGAAGTTACTAATAAGTACTTTAAGTGTAGAATCCTTCTTTGAACGAACTAGGGTTTGTAGGTCTTCTTCTATTGACTTCCTTCAAGATGATGATGTAATCCTTGACCTTGAAATGCCTTGGAGATGAGAGGATCTTCTTGATGATGATCTCAACAGTAAGAAGAGGATTGGTGTCTAGCTTGATAGGTCAAGGGTCATGGTCTTGGTATTCGTCAATTGGAATCTCTATAAAAAGAATTTTGAGCGGGTTTTCCTCTCCAAGAGGGAGAGGTTTTGGCCCTGGCAGAAAGCCAACATCTTGTGTTCTTGTCTCTTGTACTTTGGTAACTGCTTGATGAAGTAAGAAATACACACACTAATGATATCAAGAGAAGATTGTGCTAATAAGCAAAAGTTAAAATACCTCACAAATAGTTATCATGCTAAGAAGAATCACATTAACTCAAATTGCCCTAGATTCTTCAACACTGCCTTGGCACTTGGTCCAAAGGAGCTGTTGTATACCATGATGACCTATGTGATAGCAGGTTGCAGATGGTTGGATGATCATTTCCCAGTCAATAACCTTTCAGATGTTCAAAGGATGCTATGTTCCAACTCGATGATGGTTGGTTTAAGACACGACAGATGCAAACAAATGATGTGGAAAGTGATGGTGTACCATGTTTTGATTACGATACTACATATATAGGGCTCTGTGATGTTCAAAGAAAGCTCACACGTGTGATGATGATAATAGAGCCCCGAGAGCTACTATCATAGTAGTTGATGATGGGAACTTCTCCCTAGTTGAGAAGGAGCTCCTCCCTGGTAGAGAGGGAGTGACGGATATGGTTCTCTACTTCATGTGTCATGCATTGGACCATGACTAACAGTGGGAAGTCTTAGTGAAGGCCATGAGGAGAGAATGGCATCAAGAGGATTGGGTAAGCATTTGAGACATATACTCCTTGAGGATTTGGAATCCAATATAGGAAGTAGTCTGACGACCGACACTTTTTGAGAATCTGACAGGGTATCCAAGACAAGAGTGGTTGAAGAGGACCAACATTCTTTGAGGATTGGGAATCCAAGATAAGAATAGTCCTAGAAGGATATACCTTGTGAACATCCGGATGGGGTATGTGCCTTAGCAAGTAGTGTGGTGTCCCATGTAAAGCCTCCCAGCATTGTGCTTTGATCTATTAAGAGATAGAGCTTGTTATCAAGGCCTTGTTATGATGACAATGTTGGTTGAATATTGATCATAATGGTGATGCTTAAGATGGTTGGCCAATCTGACTCTTCTTATGAAAATAATTCAATGAAAGTATTGTCCTCTCCATTGCGCCTCCATCTCTGCCCTGTCTTCTGTCATCGTGCCCACAGCCTTCGACATCCGCCCTGAATATTTATTCCTCCGCCACTGTTCATTTCATTATTGCAAGCATTCCAATCGTTGCCTAGGCCGTAGTCCTTCACCGCAACCTGCAACTTCAGCGATCCATTGTCACCATCTACCAGAATATTTATTCGTCCGCCACCATCACTTGAACTGAGAGTCACCATTCAACCTCCATTTCCAGAAGTCCCTATTGCCTTAAATCATGTTGGTTGAAAGAATAATCACTAAAGAAAATAATAAATTTAATTCTATTTGACCGTAGGGATTATATCACCATAAAAATTAATAATAATAATCAATTTCCATCGAACCTATAGGTGGTACATCATAGCCCATTGAATCGATGAAGTGATACGACACGACTCTTGAAGGATCGAAGGAAATTGTTGTTTGAGGGAATATTCAATTCTCTAGAACTTAGTTACCTTATCACATAAAAAGTAATTAAGTGGATAAAACATTTCAACGCTTAAAAGAGTATTAAAACAAATAGAGGAAAAGTGATATATATATATATATATATATATATATATATATATATATATATATATTGTTGAAAAAAAAAGTATTATTACAAGATTTAAAAGGTCATTTTAAACCCTTTGATCAAAGTATCATTTGACGAAAAATAAAGTCAATCACTGAAGGCAAAAAAAAAAGATGATTTCCACAAAGAATAGCAGTTTCTTTGCAATATGTCCTTTTTGTTCAAAAGGATACCCTAATTGTCAAGAATCATTCAAAAATCAAAACATTGTTTGCACAAAATGTTACAAAACTTTTACCTTAGTCGTCCTTCTAAGTGATACAGAAAAATAATCATTAGCAAGAAAAATGAGACAATTAATGGCAAGATATAAGGAAATGAAGAAAACAGAATCCACATTGCAAGTTGAAAGCCCATCATCACTCCTACCAAACGATGTAATCCAGTGTACCAAGAAATTGAAGCTAGAAGATCAAGAGAATGGAAAAATAGCCAAACTTCAACAAAACAAGAAAGCATTACAACACAAACATAAAAATCTTGTGGATAAGCATTACAAAGAAATCATGGAAAAGGATGAAGAAATCTCTCGCCTCAAGGACCACGTCGAAAAACTACTTGCACAAGTGAACGAGAGTAAGGTCACAATGAAAGAACTCAAGAAGCACTTATCAAAACAAGAAGAGGAAACTTTACATTTAAAGAACCTTAATAAAAATTTATTAGAACAAACCATAGATCTAAAAGATAAAAAACTTAAAAGTCAAAATAGTGAAAATAAGGTTGATGAATCAGAAATCAAAGAGGTTTTACGTCTAAGGAATCATAACCAAAAGCTCCTTACACAAATAAAGAAGCTTAAATGCGATAAGACGTCAATTAAAGACAAGTTATAGCAAACTACTCAAGAAGTATCGAAGTCTCCAAACATAACAGTCCAGGTTGAAGATAAGGAAGTTAATACCGAACCAATTCATAGTAGAACTCAAGAAGAGGATCAATTAGTGGAAGAAAAAACACATTCACATGTTACAATCCAAATGTTGAAAATTCCAAACGAATATTATGTACCTACCTAACTCAAAAATTGTAGTACCAGAAGGAAATCAAAAAATTTCCACACACCTAATAAGGGAAAGTCAAACCAAAAAGGTTCCCTATCGACATCTAGATCATGAGAGTAGACAACTCAACCAAGCTACGTATCAGGACCATTAAGAACAGAGACAACAAACTGATGTTCCAGAGAATAGTAATGTAGCCTCAATCCAGTCCTATGATGACAAGTCGTTACAAAATTCCAATGATCAGAATATTCCACAGAAGATTAATCTAGGGTGGTCTGATCCCTTCTCAATGCAACAGTTTTGTTTGTCACTTAGAAAGTCATATCAACTAGTATCAACGAAAATGATTCTTCTGAGACGAAAAGACATTCGAAACCGAAAAAGAGATCAAGCCTTTTTCATCAACAAGCTTTGAGGACAAAGCTTTTTGAGAAGCAAGGCAATGTTATGAATAAATATATAGGAAATAATGTAAAATAATGTAAGTGATAATAATCATAAATAATGATTAGTTAATTAGTAATTAGGTTGAAGAGTCATGTCTAAATGAGACATGACTCTCCATGAAGAGACACCTGCTTGGTATATAAGCAAGCATCTCACTCTCATTGTATTATCATTCTTACTCATACATTTTAATATATTCTTGTATCTCAATGGAGATCTAGATATTCCAAGTTTTCTAGAGTATTTAATCTAAAGAACGAACTTTGTTCGCTTCAAGTTTGTGACTAGAGGCGTGGCCATGGGCTTGCAATCTTGCATATGAAATCTTCGAAGAATCTTTGTAGTGTGCTTCCCCTATCCCACAAAGATCTCACTATCCCCTACAAAACCTCCAAGCCAAGGGAATAGTGCATAAGCACCATATCCTTCATCTCAAACTCCTTTGCAAGGTCGTCTTTGCAATCCTGGATCAAGTTATCTGCTCTAGTCAATATAAGGTCGTCAACATAGAGCACTAGAATGAGTAAAAGCCCTCCAACTACGATGTAGTATCGGTTGCCATTTGCCTCACTCTTAGTGAAGCCCAATCCTCGAAGGTAAGATGTCAATACGAGTGTACCATGCTCTCGAAGCTTGCTTGAGCCCATAAAGAGCTCTCTTCAGCCTGCACACGTGTCTCTACTGAACTGCTCAAACTCCTCTGGTTGCTCCATATAAATCTCCTCCTCAACCACTCCATTGAGCAATGATGTCTTCACATCCATCTGGTGGATCTTCCACTACATTTGTCCTGCAAGTGCCAAAATAGGGCAAAGGTCTCATCATAATCTATGCCCTCAATCTGCTGTCGTTGGTGACAAACCTGACCTTGTACTTCTCCACACTCCCATCTGCGCCATGCTTCACCTTGTACACCCATCTCAATCCCACTATTGATTTTCCCTTGGGTCGTGGCACAATCTCCCAAACATCGTTATTCACAATGGAGGAATATCCCTCCACCATGGCATCTTGCCAAACCTGCTAACAAACTACTTCCTTGTCTGAAGAAGACTCAGTGTCCACCAAGTCATCACTACCATATATCCTGTGTACCTTTGTGGTTGCCTGCTCTGCCTAAACATGGTGCTAGGAGCTTCAACCTACTCCTTGTCCTCCTGAATCAACCTCTTGGCCCACTTGGCCTTCTTCCTCCCTATGGTGGAAGTCTTTGGTTGAATAGTTACCTGCTCTCGACCTAGTTTCTCCTCCTCATCCTGTTGTATATCTTGTTGTGCAGCCCTCTTGTCACCTAGCTAAGGCTCGTTCTGTGGTTTTGCCAAAGGCTCCTACATGGGAGTGAGTTGCTCCTCTTCAGATACTGCAATCTGCTCACGCTTCAAGGAATATCTCAAAGCTTGATCCTCCTGGAATCTCACATCCTGCCTAAGAACTATCTTCATAAGTCCTCGAAGATACACCATGCATGCCTGAGTTGTCCCACTATATCCCATGAAAATACCCTTTTTTGTGTGGGTTACAGCTTCTTCCTGCTATCTTTGGACACATGGAAATAAACTCTTGTGCCAAAGATCCAAGAGTGTGAAACATTAGGCTTTTTGCCTAAGAAAGCCTCCTCTGGTGTAATTCATCCAACAATCTTGTGTGGACTCCTTAACTACAAAAATATTGCAGTGTTGCATGACTCTACCCACAAGAACATAGGCAGTCCCTCATCATGTATCATAGCCTTGGCCGCTCCAATAATATTGCAATTCTTCCTCTCAGCCACCCCATTTTGCTGAGGGTTATGAGGTGTTATCAACTCTATCCTAATGCCTTCCTTCACACACAACTCCTTGAAGGCATTGGAGACATATTCTCCACCATTGTCACTTCTCACTGCCTTGATCTTCTTTCCTGTCTAATTTTCAACTAGGGCCTTAAACTCCAAGAACTTGGTTAAGACCTCATCTTTCTTTTTCATAAAGAATATCCAAGTTTTACAAGAATAATCATCAATGTAACTAACATAATACCTGTGTCGCATGAGTGATGGAGAAGAGAAGGACTCGCACACATCTAAATGCACCCGCTCCAGAATCCCTTTAGCTCTGTTGTCTTAACCCTGGAAGGAAGACTTGGCATACTTGCCAAGTGTGCACCCCTTGCACACCCCGCTCTTGTCAAAACTACATGTTGGTAATCCTGTGGCAATCTGCTAAAAAAAATTCAGTGCCCCATGCATTTGTGCCAAGCTCTCCAACATCCCTACTTTGCTCACATCATGCCTTGCTGCTTAGGTCTCTATTTACAACCTGTAAAGGTTCCTCATCTTCACACCTATCGACTTCACTATCCAAGAAGCTAAATGCTTGAGGTATACCTTGCCTCTGCTGAAGATGGTATCATATCCCTTATCATCAAGAGCAGCCATTGAAACCAGGTTCTTCTGCAACGCCGGAACATAGAGAACATCTCTGAGATGGAGAGAGCTCCCAGACTCCCTCTCAAAGCTAACAATACCAACTCACAGGTTGCATACTTGCCATTATCTCCAAACTCTATATGAACCTGCCAACCTTCAACTCCAGCAAGCCGAAATACTCTCTATTCCCAGTGATGTGGAAAGAGGCACTCGAGTCAATATACCATGTGTTGTTGCTTATTAAGCTTGCCATACAAGCTATCTATGAGAAATCTTTCTCAAACTAAGAAGCAAACCCATCTACCTCAGTTGATGCAGCCACATGCTCCTTATTCGACCCCTTCTTCTTCCGAGTTGGACACTTAGTAGCATAGTGCCCAAAATCATGGCAATGGAAGCACTTTAAATTACTTAGACCCTTCTTATTCTTGTCACTCTTCTAACTAGTCTCGCCCTTCCCTTTGTCTTTCTTTCCCTTGGCTTTACCTGCAAGAGAAAAATTATCCTCTTCATTCTCATCCTTCGACCCCTTGCCAGTACTATTGGTAGAATCCTTGACAAGATTGATCCTGAGCTTCTCCTTAGTGAAATCACCCCACAAGCATTCCCAATATGGTTGCTTGTTTCGTCCAATTACTCTGTGAACAAAAGTTCTCCATTCCTTGGTAAACCCAAGTAAAGTTGTTCGCCCCAGCTCATTATCTTCTGGTTTCTCTCCTACAACTGCAAGCTCATCTCAGACTCCCCGAATCCTGGTGAGATAGGAAGTTATGTTTCCACCCTTTTGCAACTTGGTGATCCTCAGTTTCACCTTGAGAATCATTTTACGATTCTCAGATGGATCCTAATATAGCCTCACAACAGCATCCCACATGTCCTTTGTCGTATTTTTATCTACAACATGTGGAACTATATGATCTCAAACTCCATCGACGATCATCCTCTTTGCCTTGGACATATCCTTCTTATACTCATGGAAATGGATAGGATTTGTCAATACAGCTATAACATTTGTCACAAACTCCTTCAGACCAAGCTCATCTAATAGAAAGAGCATCTTGGCCTTTGAGACACCAAAGTTAGAAGCTTCGTCAAGTCTATCCTGATCTCTGAGACTTGTTGTGGCCATCTCAGTGAGAGCTAAAAACTAGAAATCTTCTTCTCCAATTTGGCTTTCTCCCAAATCTAAGGTCTATGTGGTGGTCGATCATGTTCACTACTATGATACCATGTAGAAAATCCATGAAATTCTACAACTGTTAATATGAACAATCTGAAAACTAGTTTCTTTTCATATAGACACAGAAAGTATCTACTTATTTTGCATTGGAATAGGAACATAAATATATACACAAACACACAATTCAACAACACAATTTTTCTAGGGAACCTAATTGGGAAAACCCTCCGCTTGCTTGAGAATTTTATTGATATAAGAATGAGGAATAGATCTCTTACTGTTGGAAAATGTAACTAGGTTCAGCCTTCATTATTGTACTTGAGTCAAATGTAATATATTTGTCAAAAGAAAAACAAAAAGAATTTTGTTATTATTTTATTTGATTTATTAAATCATGGACTTCATGCTTGGGTCAAATGTATAGGTCAACCCTCCATTGTAGGCTTTAGGTTATTGTCAGAGTCAAATTATGAAGACTCCTCCATCCATCAAAGTCTCATTGTTCCTGAAAGAACCCTCATGAAGTCGGCCTCCCTCAAAAGATCACATGTCAGCTTAATTCAATGACACAACTCTTCATATATTCATGTCGGCTCATTAAAGATGGACAAACAACTATATATATGTGCGTAGGGTATTCGGTCAAGAGGACAATTCAAAGCTCGAATTTCAAAGAGCCTTTTTCAGTGAACACAAAGAAGTTCGAATAGATTTTAGAGAGCCTTTATTCATGAACACAGAGAAGTTCGGATAGGACTTCAGAGAGCCTTTTTCGGTGAACACAGAGAAGTTTGGATAGGATTTCAATGAGCCTTTTTCGGTGAACACAGAGAAGTCTGGATATGATTTTGAAGACATATAGTTCGGGCTCTTTACAGCGAAAAGTTCGGATATCACACTCTGCACAATTTGGTGCTATCTCAGAAGGAGAGGTTCGTTGTTATCACAGAAATGAACTCACATTACAGTGACTACAAGATTTGGTGCTATCACAGTAACCTTAACTCGGTGCTCTCACATAACCATAGTGACATCATCTCAGTGCTATTATAGTGACCTCATATCGGTGCTATTACAGAGACTTCAGTTTGGTGCATGAAGGAGCTCGGATTGGTTGCAGAGGTGATCTCTTCAAAGACAAGTATGAAGAAGACTGACTGCTACAGGAGCAATGGAATTAAAGCATGACAAGGTTGACTTGATGGATGGAGGTTGTCTCGAATCGAAGTTGTGAGGGTCTTCATCGTCTCATATTGAATCTACTGAGGGAATAATTTTGACTAGGTTTTCCCCTAGGGTAGGGTTTTGCCCTGGCAGCGTGCCTACATCCTGTGTACTCTTTTATTTGTTGCTTGGCATTAGTCTTGATGATAAGAAAAGATAAATCGAAAAAACTAATAATAATAACGAAAACATTACAAGATAATGTCATTAATAAGGGAAATCATTTAACTGCCACCTCTATGGATTTTCCAACACTTACAATACAATTTGTTGCAAAGTGTAACTAGGTTTGGTCTTCACGTCGACATGTAATTGTGATTTTATATAACAGATGTAAAGAAGAAAAATAAATTTATTGTAATACTTGCATCATGGATTTCATGAGCAAGAGATCTTATTGAGGCTCCCATTAAGAGCCCTTAGGGATATTATCATCTAGTCATAAAAAGTCTAAAGAGTCATTGTCATGTAATGAAGGCATGTTACACATGAGTAACCCTCCAAGACCTTGTCACTATCCCTCACTCAAGTCGGCCTACAACGAATGAATAATTCTAGAAGATGAAGTCTGCCTACTCTAGAGATCATGTCGACCTAATGGACATGGAACAACGACTATATATACCCATGCTCGACCTCATTTGGAAGCAGGCAAATCGGTGAAGCAAGTCTAAGAAAAGGTGTGAGAAACATACTAAGAAAGAGCTTCTAGATCAGCGAAGGAGGACGAGAAGATAGCGAAGGAGAGGGTCAACATTGGAGGACTGTTTTGGGCCAGATTACCCTCACACGTGCGAGAAATTGCAGGTCCGAAGTTGGCAAGGATAGACCGAAATTGGCAGTCATAAAAAGGTGATCAAGTTTGGGAAAGGACTTCGCTCAAGGAGGTCGAGTAAGGAGGTGAAAGGAGTCTCCCTCTTGAGGAGACTATACAAGGAGCGAAAAACATCTACGGTTTCAACTATCAAGAAAGGAGTTGCAGAACTACAAGGAGAGGCCGAAATTCTTAAGCTAGCCGAGAAGACGAAGAGGAAGAGTACCGATCAAGAGTTGGCTAGTGACTTGGTCTTGGGAGGACTCTAGTGTCAAGGGTCTTTGTCATGGTCTTAGTAGTCATCAATTGAAAGTTCCATAAGAAAAAAAATTGTTTGGGTTTTCCTCTCAAAGAGTGAGAGGTTTTGGCCCTGGCTGACAAGCCTATATACTGTGTCTCTTGTCTCTTTATTGTTCATGATTTGGTAATTGTCTTGATGAAAAGAACAAAATAATAACTCGAGCAGAGAAGATCATAATCCAGAAGTAAAAAGTCTATCACAAGCAATTATCATAAGTAGAGAAATCACCTAACCATTGGTGCCCTAGATTTCTCAACACAACTTTGTTTCAATAGAAACCAATCTGATTTTCTCTACTTGTACTAAATTGATACCCCTACAAGACGTTGATATCCTTTCCTTCTCTTTTGCATACTCCTAGAGGCCTATTTCCTGGCACAAATCCTCCTAAATCCTAGTGCATAGGTTGCTCCTATTAAATAGGAATTTCCTCCTATTTCTTAGCACAATTCCCAAGGAAAATTGCCCCCCTACCAACTCGCACACAAGCTCCTTCTTGCACAAGCTCACACAAAACTCATGCTCAATAATGAATACAATGGTGCCTTCGCTCCTCCTTATAAGCAATTCGAATGGCCAAATCTGTCAAATTATATTTTAGGAATTGATTTTGTGATTGATGAGTTAACTGAATTGAACTAACTCATGCAACTCGTCTTATCTCAATTCTAGAACTTGAGACTCACTCACTTGTCCTTTTCTCAAATTAACTCGCACTAGAAGACAATAAACTTGGCCTTCCACTTCTGCACATTAGTTAACTACTTCATCACTAGTCCTAATTTGTAGGGACTCATCCTAAATCACAGGAATTTTTCCTAACTTATAGAGAACTTGAGCGTGCTAAGAAGGAATTGTTGTAAAATGTAACTAGGTTCGATCTTCATAATGACATGTAATTATGATCTTTGTAAATAATGAAATAAAAGGAATAAATTTATTTTTGTAATGCCTTGCTTCATGGGTTTCATGAGCAAGAGTTTTTATTTCTAGATGGCTCCCATTGAGAGCCTTAGGTTTTGTTATTGAGGTCAAAGGATTAATGTCATATATGGAGAGCCCTTCTTAGGCATGTAACAAATGTATCTAAGTCAATAGGACTATCCAGCAACTCTCCAATCACAAGCACTAGCTCTCTTCCTCATGTCGGCTTCAAGTTAAACAAAGTGCATGTTGGCCTTACCTTATGGAGTCACGGCAATTCACATGACTCATGTCATCTCATTTATAACAACCAACCATTATATACCAGGTCAAGGAACTTTACATAACACGGTTGCAGAACTCGAATACCTCTAAAATCTTCCGTGGTAGTTATAGTCACCAAGTTCAATATTTTTTGTTAGAGAATACAGAGTTCGGATCTTTGTGCTAAGGAGCTTCTTCGGTGTCATATTATAGCTTACAATCTGGGTAAGGGAGATGAGACAGTGAAGGTTCATCTCCACAGGAAGCTCGAATATGTTGATTTATCTCCACAGGAAGTTCGAATATGTCTCTATATAGTCTCGGACTATATGAAGGTCAGATCTCTAGGTAGAAGGTCTCAGTACTACAGCAGAAAGGAGGAGTCTGAATGAAGGTATCTATTCCACACTTAAATGATGTATAAAAGCCACAATTGGTGGTGTGAAAACGTTGTCATCAAGATAAGTATTACAAAATCTTGCTAGAGTTGTAGTAGAGAATGTGCAGTGACAAAACAGTGATGTAATACAATGCAATCTCAAGTGTGTTATGCTCAGAAAGGAAGTGATCTCAGATTAACCGAAAGGAGGAAGGAGAAGCCAGTCACAAGAGCTAGTGTCTTGATCTTGGAAGCAGTTAAATAGGTGCGGGTTTTCCTCTCAAACAGTGAGAGGTTTTGGCCCTGGCAGTGAGCCAACATCTTGTGTTCTTATCTCTTTTATTTTGGTAACTATTTGATTAAGTAAGAAAACACACTCTAATAATAACAAGAGAAGATTGTGCTAATAAGAAAAGGTAAAAAGTACCTCAAAAATAGTTATCATCATCAAAAGAATCTTATTAACCTAATTGCCCTAGATTCTTCAACATGGTATCAAAGCTAAGGTGTTGAAGTCAAAGGAAGGGCATAAAAGAGACAATTTAGGATAAGTACTACAGTGAGACTGATTTGGATCCTTATCTGAAGTTCTTGGATAATTTCATAGTCTCATGCTACCCACAATCTCAGTGCTATGTTGTTGGGATCTCAGTGCCACAATATGATTAAGTAATCTCAGTCAAAAGATGAAGTCTCGATATTAGATCACAGTGTTCAAAACTCGGGTACATGGCAACAGTTTCGGTGCCTCTCACAGTCTTGGTCTATGTCATACAGTTATCTCAAATAACATGATCTCAACATACCAATGATAGTCACAACCTCGGATTGAATCCTTTTCTACAAAGAATATAGTCTAGACAACTCAAACTCCCAAAGCTTGATGATGCATACTCGATGGCATATAGAAGCAGATCATCTACAGCATAGTGCTCAGAAGTAGGTCTAGGTACTATAAGGTGATGATTGTAGCAAGTGACCTCGATGCTCTATGATTCTACATGATGCTGCATACTACAAGGTTCCATAGTCCACTTGTGTGATAGCAATACAGTACCATCTCAAGTATGTCAACAATCTGTTAATCATAAGGATCAGATGTATGAATCAAAGTATCTTTAAGGCAAGAAGGCAAGCTTCCTATTATTGCAACAAGGATCTCATCCGGAGAAAGAATCAATGCATTTGCTTCAACCACCTTCAACATGATCAAGGTGAAGATTTCGTCTTCACATGACAAGTAAGTATTTTTCATTCTTTAGTCATTTTTGGTTAAATGGCCTCATTTTGCAAGGAAATCGTTATGTTGGTTAGGTGACCAAAGGTCCTTACATGAAATAAGGAGGATTGTCGTAGTCCTCGTTGATAAGTGAAGTCATGAAACATATCAATGAAAAAGGTCTCCTTTGAGTTCATGGGAAGGAACTCTTAAGGTCCTCTCACATAAACAATATTGGAGACAACAAAGAAGTTGGAAGAAGAATTATGAACATTACAAAAAAAGAAAGTTCATATCACTGGAAAGATAAGAGGACACAAGATGTGGTGCTAGCCAGGGACAAACCCCAATGTGGGGAAACCCTTGATCAATTCTTCTTATGTTCTTCGATAGTTCACAATAGAGAGATAGTACATATACATCAGAAGTCAACATTTTGACTTGACAAAATAAGAGCAGAGATCTTCACCAAGAAGACAACACATGAGGTAGCTGATCTGAACTCAAGTGAAGGCATACTGCTTCAATTGATTCCATCACCATGCTACCCATCACAGTGTTGCACCCATCACTGAGTTGCACCCATCATACTGCATACAATCATCACTGTGCTGCACCACTGTCATGTTGCACTATGTTGCACCATTCATCACTATGTTGCACCACTGTCATGCTGTCACCTACATGTTGCATACTGCAATACTGTAACTCTATCATGGAACAACCTTAGTTGCTTGCTATGGCTTGCAGCCTAGCAAAGCAGCTAGCTGTAGCAAGAGATTCATCCAACAAATCTCATGAACCCTTTATACATACCCAGACATAATCTTGTTACAACGCTATTTGTTATGCTTGAATTTGCTATCAGCACTTTGATTCACCAACCAAGTAAACAATCCTAGGAACAAATCATGTCCAAACATATATGTTGCCACCTACAGCATCTTGTTGTAATACAATTACCCTTGCTGCAGTTATAAATCCACCTTTCTTGTTGTGTCTAAGGCTCCTTTCATACATAGATAAGGGCTCCTTCAATTAAAGTTTTCCTCCTATATTTGTTGCAGCCAGGATGTCCTCCTATAGGACTGTGACAAGGGCAACACTAGCCCACATTTGACAGCGGATGAGGGCATACCAGAACGCGTCTTAAACTCCTGTTTGGACAGCAGTTTAATGGACAATTTGACAACTTCTAGGAACCTTGTTAGCAGTGGCTTGAACCTCCTTCTTGGACTATAGTTAGGGCAGATAGGAGCCTCATCAAACTGCGGATTAGGGCTCCTAGATTGGGTTGCATATTAGTGCCTGCGGATTAAATCCCTTCCTTGGACAGCATATAGCTTTCTTCCTTGACTGCGTCTAGGGCACCAATTTGTGACACTTGATTGGACTGCGGTTAGAGCTTGTCAAGCCTTTCTCTTTACAACGAATACATGCCTCCTTTTGGTGCCTATGAAACCCTCATTGACTGCGGCCTAAGAGTCTTCTTTCTTTGCGAATATGATCCCTTCAAGACAACGTTAGGTTGCTTAGCATATAGGCCTCTCCTTGAAGCGTAATGGAATCATCCTTCACCTTCTTGACAACGTTATAGGCTATTTCCTTCCATGGCTATGATTTGATCTTCCTTAGGGCATTAGGGCATCATGAGGCTTCTTCCTTTTAATGTTGATTAAGGCATCATGAGGCTTCTTCCTTTTACTGCTAATTAGGGCAACATGAGGCTTCTTCTTTTTACTACTGATTAGGGCATCATTAGGCCACCGTATATCCTAGGGCACTCCCTCTAGATCTCATCTTCATCAAACCGAAAATAGGATAAAGAGAGATCACAAGAGTGAGTGTATAAAATGACTTGAAGGCCACCTCTATTTATACTAAAACGTTGAGCACAAGTGGGGTCTATTTGGTTGCTGGCAAACCTTGACGAATTGTCCCATAACACAAATAAATTCATATCTCCATGAATACTTATCGGAATCAGATGATCTTTAGATCAATCCTACACCTCTCGATGAGAGGGATCCAAGAAAAATATCAGTTTCCATTAATAAGATGACCCACGTAGAGTTCGGCCCTAGTTGCCAATTTTAACAGTAATGCCTTGCTTCATGGGTTTCTTGAGCAAGAGTTTCTATTTCTAGATGGCTCCCATTGAGAGCCTTAGATTTTGTTATTGAGGTCAAAGGATTAATGTCATCTATGAAGAGCCCTTATTGGGCATGTAACAAATGTATTTGAGTCAATAGGATTGTCCAGCAACTCTCCAACGACATGCAATAGCTATCTTCCTCATGTCGGCTTCAAGTTAAACAAATTTCATGTCGGTCTTACCTTATGGAGTCACGACAATTCACAACTCATGTCGGCTCATTTATAACAACCAACCACTATATATATACTAGGTCAAGGAACTTCGCATAACACAGTTGCAGAACTTGGATACCTCTAAAATATTCAATGGTAGTTACAGTCACCAAGTTCGATAATTTTTGTTAGAGAATACAGAGTTCGAATCTTTGTGCTAAGGAACTTCTTCAGTGTCATATTATAACATGCAGTCTAGGCAAGAGAGATGAGACAGCGAAGGTTCATCTCCACAAGAAAATCGAATATGTTGATTTACCTCCATAGGAAGTTCGAATATCTCTCTATATATTCTTAGACTATATGAAGGTCATATCTCTAGGTAGAAGGTCTCATTACTTCAGCAGAAAGGAGTATGAATGAAGGTATCTATTCCACATTTAAATGATGTATAAAAGCCACGATTGGTGATGTGAAAATGTTTTCATCAAGAGAAGTATTACAGCATCTTGCTAGAGTTGTAGTCGAGAAAGTTCGGTGACAAAACAGTGATTTAATACAATGCAATCTCAAGTGTGTTATGCTCAGAAAGGAAGTGATCTCAGATTAACCGAAAGGAGGAAGGAGAAGACAATCACGAGAGCTAGTGTCTTGATCTTAGAAGAAGTTAAATATGTCAAGGGTCTCGGTCTTGGTATTTGTCAATTGGAATCTCTATAAGAAGAATTTGTGCGGGTTTTCCTCTCAAAGAGTAAGAGGTTTTGGCTCTAGCAGTGAGCCAGCGTCTTGTGTTCTTGTCTCTTTTATTTTGGTAACTATTTGTTAAAATTGGCAACGAGGGCAAAACTTCATGTGGGTCATCTTATTCATGGCTGAGAATATTTTTATTAGATTCCTCTCGTCGAGAGGTGTAGGATTGATATAAAGATCATTCGATTCGGATAAGTATTCATGGAGATATGAATTTATTTTGATTATGGAATTATTATCAAGCCGACCTACAACTCATGTAGGCTTAGAAGCCCAACAGTCGCATCTATTCAAACACCAACGTTGTGTATAAATACAGGAGGACTTTTCATCATTTGGACTCACTCATCTCATCACATCTCTCTCTCTCTACTGCGCAGAAAAGAGTCTCTTCTCTATTGCACAGAAAAGGGTCTCTCTCTCACACATGTGAAGCCGGAAGCTGCTGAAACTAAAGCTACAACTGCAGAAGTAAAGTTTGCCCTGCGTGGACCAAAAGATCTCCTCGTATGGATTGGTTTGTAGGTTCATCTGAACCTCCTCTGAAAGCCGCAACTTTTGGTGGTGGAATCAAGTCAATCCGACAGACGGTTTGCAAGATATCGACTGCCCTAGTTTGAAGAAAGTTGCTGAAACTGAAGCTACAACTGCAGAAGTGAAGTTTGACCTGCGTGGACCAGAAGATCTCCTCATATGAACTGCGCTATAGGTTCATCTAAACCTCCTCTGAAAGCCGCAACTTTTGGTGGTGGAATCAAGTCAATCCGACGGACGGTTTGCAAGATATCGACTGCCCTAGTTTGAAGGAAGCTACTGAAACTGAAGCTGCAACTGCAGAAGTGAAGTTTGACTTGCGTGGACTAGAAGATCTCCTCATTTGAATTGCGTTGTAGGTTCATCTGAACCTCCTCCGAAAGCCGCAACTTTTGGTGGTGGAATCAAGCTGATCTGACGGTCGGTTTGTGAGATATCGTCTGCACTAGTTTGATGATGAAGCCGCTAATGCTGATGTTGCTGCTCTAGGGTTTGCTACTGCTGATATAAATCAGATTTATTGTACCATTTCTCTCTGCTGAATTATTGAAGATAAAATAATATTTGATCAAAGGGTTTCCCCACACATTGCGGGGTTTGTCCCTGGCTAGCCGCCACATCTTGTGTCTCTTGTCTTGGCTTGTTTTCTGTCGATTGTTTAATGTTCTATCTGCACTTTACTTTATGTACATGTGATTGCTAATCTATGGAATATGATAAGAAAAAGAAGTAAATTGTTATAAGCATAGAACATACCATAACTTAACATGGTATCAAAGCTGAGGTGAAGACAAAGCCCGAGCAAGAGCAAGAGCAATCATCGAAGAGAAGATTGGCAAGGCTATCTTAAAGAACGATGGTGTCGTCAACACTCTTTCCTCCCGAAGACAACCTCCGTGAGAACGCTGACTATCACAGATGGAAGATGTCTATCGATCTAACCCTTGAAGATCAAGGAGTGTTGGACCATGTAAGAGGCAATATTGTTGAGCTTCCATCAAACGCATCCGCTGCTGCCAGGTACAAATGGAAAACCGGAGAATTCAAAACAAAGAAGATCATCCGGGACTCTATTGACAAGCACTTGGTGGCCTACATCTCTGACCTGAACACCTCCAAGGAAATCTACGATAGACTGGTGAGTTTATTTAAAGTTAATGATGCAAATCAAGTTTTGTTTCTTAGAAATAAGCTGAGGGAAATCAAGAAGGATAAAGATGAGAGTATGCAAAGCATACTTTTTAAGAATCACCGAGATCAAGAACGATCTCCTATCTACTGGGGAGACTATTACTGATAAGGAAATGGCACTCACAACTCTTGGAGGATTAGAACCCGAATGGTACGCGTTTAGGACTACTCTTCTGAACAATAATGTAATTCCTGGTTTCGATGAATTAATGGCTAGATGCATTCAAGAAGAAACAAGGGTAGAAGAGCAAGAAATGCCCTTGCCTAAAGGTCCTCCTGCTGCTTTTTCTTCTCATGCTAAGAAAAGAAATAATTCTGGGTCTAAATCGAAAAGAAAGGCTGGACCTAAGGGTGGAAGAAAAGGACGATGTTTCATTTGCAATAAAGCAGGTCACTATGCAAGGGAGTGCCCTAATAGAAAGGACACACCCAGACGATGATCAAAATCCCTCTGATGGCAACCTAAGGAATGACAAATTCAATAGCAAAGGTAAGAGAAGAGCTAGGAATCGAGGAAGAGGACAACCATTCAAGAAGGCTAGAAATTCCAGGATGTATTAAATGCACCTGACCTCAAAAAAAAAAAAAGAACCTAGTGTCCATCTCGGCAATGGAAGACAAAGGCTACAAGGTAACCTTCAACGATGGCAAGGTACGTATATGGAAAAATAATGTTAAAGATGCATTTACTCTTGCATTTAGTGTTGATTCATTATATCAGGTCGATGGAAGTCCACTAAGTGTCATGTCTTATGACACATCTCTTCAGTCCGAACTTTGGCATCGGAGGTTTGCCCCCCTTCATTACAAAGCTATACTCGGTGTAAGACAAATGGTGACAGGGATGCCCAAATTCTGAGTAGAGAAAGAAGGTGTATGTCCGGGATGTGCCGAAGGAAAGCTCAAAAGGGGACCATTCCCCTCAAGTCAAAGCAAGACCTCCGATATATTACAACTAGTTCACTCAGACATATCTGGTATGATGCCTGTGAACTCCTTGGGAGGATATTCATATTATCTTACTTTTACAGATGACTATTCTCAAAAGACCTGGATATACTTCTTGAAAAGGAAGGATGAAGTGTTCTCTTGGTTTCGACACTTCAAAGCCCTGATCGAGAATCAAACCGAAAAGAAGATCAAGATCTTAAGAACTGATAATGGGACTGAATATGAATCTAATAAGTTCCGTGATTTTTGTAAAGAGGTTGGCATCAAGAGGGAGACTACTACACCATATACTCTGAACAGAACGGTGTGGCGGAAAGGAAGAACCGCACGATTATGGAAGCTGTCCGGGCCATGCTACATGATCAAAGACTTCTGAAATTTCTATGGGTTGACGTTGCAAACACCGTCGTATATGTACAAAATTGATGCCCTCATCAAGCATTGGGTTCCAAGACTCCTGAAGAAAAGTTCACCGGTAAGAAACCTGATGTTTCTCATTTTAGAATTTTTGGAAGCCTTGTATATTTTCATGTGCCAAAAGAGAGAGAAATAAATTGGGTGCATCTGGAAAGAAGGGAATTTTCGTGGGCTATGGTGAAAATACTAAAGGCTATAGAATCTATGTAGCCGATCAAAGGGAACTCGTGATTAGTCATGATGTCACCTTTGACGAAGATATGGCTCTCAGCGAGGTGGACAATCTTTCGACTTTGAGGAGCTCTCAAGAAGCCGACACCAGGGAACTGAAAGAAAAGGATGATGAATCAATGCATGATGTAGAACAACCCATGGATCCGATTGATCCTCCTCCACATGAACCTTCCTCTTCTAGGAAGAGGCCTTCATGGCTTAGGGGGCTACTTGATGATGCTGAAGAACATGTTGCACCCCCAGGAACCTTTCGTGAAAGTAAGAAACCTAATATGTATCAGGGATACCTGACCATCATGAGCACGATCATACAAAATGAGCCTTCATCGTTCTCAGATGCCGTCAAGCATCAAGTATGGAAGGATGCTATGACCAAAGAATGAGTCTACTATGAAGAATGATGTCTAGGAAGTAGTTCCCAGACCCCAAGACAAGACAGTTGTTACTTCCAAATGGCTTTACAAGATAAAGCATGCAGCATATGGAAGTACGGAAAAGTATAAGGCTCGTTTTGTTGCTCGTGGTTTCTCCCAGAAGGAAGGTATAAACTACGATATTTGCACCTGTTGCCAGATATATGACCATCCGCTTGATCATAGCCCTTGTGGCTTCACAAGGATGGAACCTACATCAGAAGGATGTCGAAACCACGTTCTTGCATGGTTCGATTAAAAAAAAGAGGTCTATGTGGAGAAACCCGAAGGATTTGAGATTTATGATTGAAAATCTCATGTATGTAGGTTGAAGAAGGCTCTCTATGGGCTGAAGCAAGCACCCCAAGCATGGTATGAGAGGATCGATAGTTACTTGATGAAGTTGGGATTCTCTAGGAGTGAAGCCGATCCTAACCTTTACTTTAAGGTTGAAGGTGACAAACCTCTCAAACTGGTGTTGTATGTGGATGACCTCTTTCTAACAGGTGCATACCCTCTCATTCACAAATGTAAGATGGAGTTGGCTTCTAAATTTGAAATGAAGAACCAAGGACTTGAAGTGTGGCAGAAGCCAAGAGAAACTTTCCTATCTCAAGGAAAATATGTGGTGAAGGTTCTGAAAAGGTTTGGTATGATGGACTGCAAGCCTGTGACTACCTCGAGGATCTTAGCTTTTAGAAGTTATATGGTAGTGATGTCAGACCAGATTTGGGAAATGCCTTTGAGTTTAATAAACTCATTCGCATTGATGTTCTTGGTGAACCTCCGTCCGAACATATGTTTTGCAGTTAGCATTGTGAGCTCATATTTGGTTGAGCCTCACTAGATTGGTGCCAAGAATCTTCTGAGATGTCTTCAGGACATAATCTCTCATGGATTGAGATACACTGCCGGAAATATGAAACTGCATGATTATTCGAATGTTGATTAGGCAGGTAGTGTGGAGGATCACTGGAGCACTTTTAGTGTTGTTTATCTTTGGATTCTGCTTCGATATAATGGATGAGCAGGAAGCAGAAGTCGGTTGCCATAAGCACCGCCGAGACTGGATACATATCTACGAGTATGAACTCGTATGAAGCTGCCTGGTTGGGGAAGCTCTTCAATGAGCTGTTTGAACACATACCACTGTGATTCTCTGTAACAACCAGAGGTGGGATTCGATTATTGAGGAATCTCGTATTCGTAGATTGCTCCAACAGATAGACATCATCTGGGATATGGTAAGTCGATGAGCAAAGAGGCTCCATCGCAA
Source organism: Pinus tabuliformis (assembly GCA_031772625.1). NCBI lineage: Eukaryota > Viridiplantae > Streptophyta > Pinopsida > Pinales > Pinaceae > Pinus > Pinus tabuliformis. Next base: position 1,233,748,994 of record CM062809.1, on the reverse strand, counting down.
TAAGATGATGTACAAGCCGATACACCTTGTCAAAGCCCCGAGGAAAGATCTAATCTGTGATTTTCCCAAACGACTTGGAGTCATCAAGAAACCCTTGTACAAGGGTCCTGCAAGTTGCATACATTGAGCTCTGGGAGCTCTAAGGGCTTGCGGTTCTTACTAGAGCAACATACAACCACAAGGTGACTCACCCTCTCCTGGTGGTGCGCACTGGAACAAGATGATTCGCTCTCTTGTGGAACAGGATGATTCACTCTCCCGAGTAGCAGGATGATGTGTTCTCCTATGAGGCCTGGATTGATGTGTTCTCCATGGCGATTGTAGCAGGATTGATTTGTTCTCCTGTGAGGCCTGGATTGATGTGTTCTCCATGGCGATTGTAGCAGGATTGATGTGTTCTCCTGTGAGGCCTGAATTGATATGTTCTCCATGGCGGCCTGGATTGATGTGTTCGCCATGGTGATTGTAGTAGGATTGATGTGTTCTCCTGTGAGGACAGGATTGATTAGTTCTCCTGTCGAGGCATCCTACCGTTGCAGTCTGGGATTCATGGGAATTACCTCTCATCTGATCAATGAGCAGGAAAATGAAGTTAGGGACCATAGTAGTATCGATGGACGCATCGTTGTATCTACCGTACTCCCTACGCTAGGATGACCTCCATTGATCTGGGATCAATGATACTGGTCTAGGACCAGTGGTCGGAGTTGTACCATACTATGACACTGACTTCGAGTTGGTTGAGACTGGTCTAGGACCAGTGGGACATACTCTGAGACTGACTTCAGGTCAGTGCAGTACTGGTCTCGGTCCAGTGAGAGTGGTACATACTATGACGCTGACTTCGGGTTGGTTGAGACTGGTCTGGGACCAGTGGTACACTCTCTAAGACTGCGATATTGGTCTGGGACCAGTGGTAGGAGTGGTACTTACTATAAAACTGACTTCGGGCCGGTTGAGACTGGCCTGGGACCAGTGGTACGCACTCTGAGACCACTTTGAGTCAGTGGAGGATGATACTGGTCTGGGACCAGTGGAGTTGTACTCACTATGACACTGACTTCGGGTTGGTTGAGACTGGTCTGGGACCAGTGGTACATACTCTGAGACTGACTTTGAGTCAGTATGATACATCCTCGATCATTTCTTCTTCTTCATAATTCGGACAAAAGCAGAGCAGAACAGAACAATGCAAGTGCAGAGCAGAATAGAGCAGAACAGTACAGGGCAGAACAAGACAAAGTAGAACAGGCAGAATAGAGCAGAGCAAGGCAAGGGTCAGGCTGTACAAGGCAGTGCATTTGATGGATGAATAGTAACGACCAATAGACAGATTGCAGATGAAGTTCTCCCTAGTTAAGAGGGAGTGTTAAAATTGGCAACCAAGGCAAAACTTCATGTGGGTCATCTTATTCATGGCTGATAATATTTTTATTAGATTCCTCTCGTCGAGAGGTGTAGGATTGATATAAAGATCATCCGATTCCGATAAGTATTCATGGAGATATGAATTTATTTTGATTATAGAATTATTATCAAGCCAACCTACAACTCATGTAGGCTCAAAAGCCCAACAGTCTCATCTATTCAAACACCAACGTTGTGTATAAATACATGAGGACTTTTCCTCATTTGGACTCACTCATCTCATCACATCTCTCTCTCTCTACTGCGCAGAAAAGAGTCTCTTCTTTACTGCACAGAAAAGGGTCTCTCCCTCACACATGTGAAGCCGGAAGCTGCTGAAACTGAAGCTGCAATTGCATAAGTAAAGTTTGACCTGCGTGGACCAGAAGATATCCTCATATGAACTGCGTTGTAGGTTCATTTGAACCTCCTCTAAAAGCCGCAACTTTTGGTGGTGGAATCAAGTCAATCCGACGGACGGTTTGCAAGATATCGACTGCCCTAGTTTGAAGGAAGCTATTGAAACTGAAGCTGCAACTACAGAAGTGAAGTTTGACCTGCGTGGACCAGAAGATCTCCTCATATGAACTGCGTTGTAGGTTCATCTAAACCTCCTCTGAAAGCCGTAACTTTTGGTGGTGGAATCAAGTCAATCCGACGAACGGTTTGCAAGTTATCAACAGCGCTAGTTTGAAAGAAGTTGCTAAAACTGAAGCTGCAACTGCAAAAGTGAAGTTTGACCTGCTTGGACTAGAAGATCTCATCTGAACTGTGTTGTAGGTTCATCTGAACCTCCTCTGAAAGCCGCAACTTTTGGTGGTGGAATCAAGCCGATCCGACGGTCAGTTTGTGAGATATCGTCTGCCCTAGTTTGATGATGAAGTCGCTAATGCTAATGCTGCTAATCTAGGGTTTGCTACTGGTGATATAAATCAGATTTATTGTACTATTTCTCTCTGCTTAATTATTGAAGATAAAAGAAGATTTGATCAAAGGGTTTCCCCACACATTGTGGGGTTTGTCCCTGGCTAGCCGCCACATCTTATGTCTCTTGTCTTGGCTTGTTTTCTGTCAATCGTTTAATGTTATATCTGCACTTTACTTTATGTACATGTGATTGCTAATCTGTGGAGTATAATAAGAAAAAGAAGTAAACTGTTATAACCATAGAACATACCATAACTTAACACTATTTGATGAAGTAAGAAAACACATTTTATTAATAACAAGAGAAGATTGTGCTAATAAGAAAAGGTAAAAAGTACCTCCCAAATAGTTATCATCGTCAAAAGAATCTTATTAACCTAATTTCCCTAGATTCTTCAACGAGAACTTGTTGTGGTCCTTTTTATCAAGGCAAAAATCAAGGAATCCTTCTTCACTACTATTTTCAACAGGGACTACTCAATTCTATGACATACCAATGAACTTCTTTTCAATCTAGACCCCAAGAAAAAGAAATAGATTTCAACAAAAGAAAGATAAGTTTATTTTTGTTTTCAAATTTATACAATTCTTGACCATGTTATTTGGGAAACATATTCTGGTTGTTCGTGCATAGGTTGTAGTTGCTCCTACTTTGTTTATGGAGATGTTTAGAAGGTTCAAGTTCTTAAGAATGCATTGTTGTAAGCCTTGCCAAACTACATTTCAATGAGGATTGGGCGCAAGTGTTGTGGAGGTAATTGTTTTGTTGCACCTCATCATGGTCAAGTATTTTGGTTGTCAATGTTTCTATCCCAATTGTTTTCAAGATGGGACGATGTCAACAGTGCATCTACAAATATTTTTAGAAGATAGGTTGTGATATTGAGCTTTTTTCCAAGAAGTTGTCATTAACGGTGGTGTTGAGTTAATGCCATCTTATCCTCCAAGGTGTGTCTAACAGACAATGTGGCAATATTTAAAGTAAGCCCAAAGTGAGGGATTTGTTGGATATTTGGTATTGTTGTAAAATGTAACTAGGTTCAATGTTCATAATGACATTGTAATTGTGATTTTGTAAATGATGTAAAGAAGAAAATAAAATTATTTTTGTAATGCCTTGCTGCATAGGTTTCATGAGCAAGAAGTTTGTTTTTAGATAGCTCCCATTGAGAGCCTTAGGATTTGTCAAAAGGTCAATGGCATGTATAAAGATTTGTCAAATGTATTCTAGCAAATAGCCCACCAAAGACAAGCACAGTCCTCCTCTTCCTATGTCGAACTACAAGATTAAATAATAACTCATGTCGGCTCAGCTATATGGAGACACATATATTCAAGATGTCATGTCAACTTAATATACAGACCAACCACTATAAATAGAGTGAAGCATCTGTGCACTAGCACAATGAATTAGTTCAATACATCTTTGAGTTTTTCGATAGATAAAGTCATAGAGAAGTTCGACGATGGTAGAGTAATGTTCGAATGGGTCCCTATGATTTCAAGTATACAGTAGCTGCAAGAATTTTGGATTAACTTGGAGATTAGTGTGACTGTTTTGGTGCCCTAAACACACTCATACAGTTTTAATAAAAAGTGATAGCTCGGACCTTCTTGAAGTATGAATATGATCACAGTAAAGCGAACTCGGATCTCTCTCTATATACTTCGGATGGGCAGTGACACATGAGATAACAGTTTGGAATGGTAAGGTGTTGAAGGGAAATTGGATCCCTCTAAAGTTTGGATCACAGAGGCAGCAACACTAAAGCTCGGATCACAGTGGCAGTAATCTCAATTAAGAAGTTCGAATCTATGAAGTGGATATAATCACAGTGTAGATACTACCTTGCAGTACCTTTGTCTCGATGTTACCTCAAGTGCAATACGGTATCTTTGATGGCATCACAGTTCGTTGTCATGAGAAGACATGATCTCAATTTATGCTATGAAGAAGATTAAACTGGAAGAGAGGAAGAGAAGAAGAGAAGATGGAAAAAGGACATGTCTTGGTCTTGGAGAGGCTACTAGGTCAGGAGTGTTGGTCTTGGTATTCATCAATTGGAATCTCTATAAGAAGAATTTGTGTGGGTTTTCCTCTTAAAGAGTGAGAGGTTTTGGCCCTGGCTCATAGCCTACATGTTGTGTCTCTCGTCTATTTATATTCATGCATTGGTTTTTGTTTGATGAAAAAGAACACTAATCTAAACAAGTAAAAAGTATTCACAATGTTACAAATATAAATTACATAAAATAAAGTGAATATAAATAATGTAAATAATATAATAATCAAATATTGATTATGTTAAATAGTCATTAAGTTAAGTGAAAAGGCATGTCTACAAAGACATGTCTAATCGTGAAAGGACACCTGCCTAGTATATATGCGATTCCTCATTGTAACATTCGACCATCACTTATACATTTTTATATATAATAAATTATTATTACAAATCACCTCTTGTGTATTTTTACATTCAAGCCAACAAACTACAAGTTTTGTTGCTTTAGTGGTATCAGAGCCATGGCGCACAATATAATCATGTGAGTCTTTGAACGTTGTTCGCCGCACAATATGCCATCACGTTTACGTCCTGAATACGTTGCGCAGTTTAGTAAAATTCAAGAAGCATTACAGTGATTAGAAAAATCATTTGCAGAAATTACAGCATGTCTAAAGAATAGTTATGCAAAGGAAGACGATAGCGATGGTGAAGAAACAAAAAAAGATCAAGATGATGATCCAAATGAAGTTGATGTTGAAAGTAAAGGAGAAGGAGCAGATATCGAGCCAGTTAGAGAACTAAGTGATCAAGGTGATGGTCACCATGTAACTCGTTCAACAATAGATATGCATGACGTTTTTGGTTATTTTGGCGAGAAAGAACAACCCAAATATGCCTCTCAGCATAGACCAGAGTGAAGCGCGGGTAGGGTTGCTTCAGAGGGGAGGAAGTGAACAAAGGGGATTACATTCGGAAGATATAATACATGATGAAGTGGATGGGTATGAATTAGAAGAAGAGCAACAATATGAGCAAAGGAAAAAGGAAAAACCAGTAGGCCCTGCCTTAGAGATGGAGTTTCCATTACGCCCACCTCTAGGTTAGCCAAAACCAATGGATATTCCAGATGAGGAGAAAGGGGAGGCTCGGAAAGTAGAGGCACAGAAGGAAAAGAAACTTGGAAATGCAGCTTATAAGAAGGAGGATTTTGACGTTGCTATTAAGCATTATTCAAAAGCAATGGATCTAGACGATGAAGATATCACCTTCTTAACAAACAAAGCAATTGTCTATTTGGGAATGGGGAAGTATAAAGATTGCATTGAAGACTGTGACAAAGTGTTGTAGGGAGAACCCAACACGCCCCCTTACTTGAAGTAATGGGGACCCTTTCCATTAATTTTTGGCTAAGCATCTTTTATGATTTTCATTTAAGTTAATTGTCTTACATTTTTTCATTTTTTAGTTTTCTTCGGATTTCTGTTTTAATTGTTTCATTGAATCCGACTTTCACAAGCTTTGCATCGATACATGTTTCGACTCATTTGATCAACCAGTTATCAAATGGCACTCCTTTGAAGTTTGATCGTTTTCTCGCATGGACTAAAAATGTAAATAAATGTATAATATTTCGATTTTTCATAGCTAATTAAGTTCAATGGTCATTCATTGTAAATATTAACTCTTATTTAGTTTTTACTAATATTCTTTCATTTTTCACTAACAGTCCTACAAAATGACCCAGCTAAATCATACAATGGATGAAAACATGTTTTGGAATCTTGGTAATTTACTCCAATTTATTATTTTAAAACAAGTTGCCAAGACCGGATTCTCAAAATTGCAAAGTGGCTATAGTCCAATTTGTACGATTATTAATTCCACATGGGCCCCACTTCATATCACTTCCTTCCTTGCAAAATATCGATCCAAGAAAGAAATGCGATTTTAAAATTGCGATTGTGATATATCGCACATCGCAAAAAACAAAAGCCACTCATCTAACAAATTACTAAATTGTGATCTCTGATTTGAAAAACATGTGATAGATTATTTTCGTTTATTATATAGTTTTTAAATCCTTATGCCTCCCGACTCATCCGCCTACCTCACCCTCACGTCACCCTTATCCCTCCCCTCATACCTTATCCCTCCTTCCATTAATCCTCCCTCCTCCATAACTCTTCACGTGACTTCGTTTCAAGATTATGGTTTGTTTTTTTTAATTTTAAGTTGTGAATTAAATATGGTTAGTTGTAATATATAAAAATTATATTATTATTATTATTATAATATTAATATTAATATTATAAATTTAATATAAATTAATTATAATATTAATATAATTATATGATATTGTAATTAACTTTTAAATCATTTTTTTATTTAATTAAATTTTGTTTTTAATAATTTACTGTTAATTAATTAAAGGTTCTAATTATAATTAATTAACATTAATTACAATATAATTACAATTAAATTTAGGATTAAATTCTAACTAAAATATCTGATTTTTAGCCGAGCCAACAAAAATTCCAGAATTCTGGCAAATTTAATACACCAACTTTAGGAGCTCATAAATGGAGTTCTACTAAGCCAAATGAGGCCCAAGACAGCTCATTGGAAAGATAAAATCATGGAGCACATTTCTGAAGTGGTTTCATTTCCAGATTTGATCATTTATTGAGTCTAAAATCCAACAGAAGATCAGGCTCCGAATTTTTAACAAAATCAATTTCGTGAGTTTATTTTATGCATTCTTATTTGCCCACGACTTCTTTTGAGTGCAGACTCATTCGTCAATAATCTCCTTGGCTAATTAAATCATCGCAGGCATCAATAGAAAACTCAGATTTCCTTTTCAATTATTTATTTAATTGAAATTGATTGGATTTCTTTTAATTCCAGATTTAACATTTTGATTTTATTTTTGTATTTTATTTTTGTAAAGTAATCCCATACCTGGAGTGCCATATCTAGAGTCTCTCTTGTGGCATCTTTGAACAAACTTAATCAACAGATTCAAGTTCTCATGTGAATCAACTTCCAAGAATTACAGTGTCTAAGAGAGCAAATGATATCCAAGGTTCTATTTGCACACATAACAGTTTGATGCACTGTCACGGACTCAATTGGCTTGCAAAACTATTTCAGCAAGTGAAGCTTCAAACGATTATAGGTTCTCTGTTGCCAAAGGGAGACAAGGCAGTTTGCTTTCTCACTGCCATTTTTTATGCTGACCTCGCCCACATGTTATTAGCCAGCTTCCTCACACGATCATTACGATAAGGTGTAAAGTTTTTCTTGACATTGTCATTGATGGAGCTAGGTAATTTCCACCATACATGGGCTTTGGGGTTTACTGCATTCTTCAGCAGCCATGAACGTCAGCGGTGCGCAGAGTTTGCACTTCTGAAGCTCTTGTTGTAAGTTGTAACAACAAAAGTTCAAGCAATGTAAAGGACTATTGGAGACCAGAGCCAGAGAAATGGATTCAATAAATTGGTATTTCTAATACTATTGCTAGTTTCATTTTATGGCAGGAATGTGTCATTTTATTCATATTTGTGCACTATTGTCAGTATGAGTAATTTGTCTCAATCATATGTTATTATTTATCTCTTCTCTTATGGGTTGAATTCTGATTTCTAAGTAACTATTTACTCAGAAATCCATCTTTTAATACTGGTTTAACAAATAATGATATGGTGTGAACTACTTCCTCATATTATTGTTTAATTATTCGAATTATTGATTAAACAATCAATATCATTTTGTGAATTTCTTCCTAAATGTCGTTGATTTATTATTTTAGTTAAGAGGTCTTTAAATAGAATATGTTTTGGTATATTTAGTGTCAGTTAATTGAACTACTTCGTTAGCTTGATATTCATTATAAGCCAGACATATTTAAATCCCAATCATTTAAATATCTTGCTCTCGGTGGGGTTAGATCTATATCTACTTAATTGAGATAGGATTAGGATTTAGTTCCTTTCGCTTGCACTATAGAATAAGTTTGCATTTAGATTTAATTTATCATTCTTATAAGTTCTCTCCCAAAGAGGAAAACTTTAGTTGTGGCTTGGTTGAGCCCCAGATCAGCTTAAGGATCGCTTTCTTGCTTGATCAGCAAGAGGGTTGATCTGATGTCTCTTCTCCATTGGTGGATGAAAGTCATATTGAAAGCCATTTTGGATATTGAGAGAAGGTAGTTGGACCTAGTTGAACCAGTCGAAACCACCATTCCAAACGAAAAAGGAGTTTTTGTAATGTATGGACTAGGTGGTCATCCCCCAATGTTGTTGTAGCGAATTTCGAGGCTTCAACACAAGGCTGTTGAAAGAGGGAGGGAGCTTCATTCAAGTTTTAAAATGATTGCACGGGTTTTGACTAGAAAAGGAATTGCATATGTTAAGATGGCTAAATGTTCTAAAGACTATGAGCCAACAATTGAAACTTTCCAAAAAGTACTTATAGAACATCGTAATCTAGATACATTGAAGAATCTTAATGAAGATGAGAAGGTAAAGAAAGATTTGGAACAACAGCAAGATTTTGATCCAAAGTTGGCAGATGAAGAGCGAGAGAAAGGAAATGAATTCTTTAAGCAGCAACAATACCCAGAAGCTATAAAGCATTATACTGAAGCTCTTAGAAGAAATCCCAATGATGCAAGGGTATACAGTAACATAGCAGCTTGCTATATGAAGCTTGCAACCTTGCCAAAAGGTCCCAAGGAAGGAAATAAGTGTATTGAGTTGGATCCATCATTTACAAAAGGCTTTTCAAGGAAAGCTGCTTTTCAGTTCTTCATGAAATAATATGACAAAGCCTTGGAAACCTATCAGGAAAGTCTCAAACATGATGAAAACAACCAAGAACTGTTAGAAGGTGTCCAGAGATGTATTGAGCAATCAACGAATAGTTCGGGTAGTGATACATTTGGAGGTGGAGCAACGAATTTTGATTATGTATATGATGAATCATCAAGATTGGTGGATTTATTAGGTTGGCCTAGCTTGGCGGTTTTTGACGACCAGAAATTATGTGATAAACTTCCTGCTAAATTTCATTCACTTGCAGGGGTTCTTGCAAATCAAGATAGAAACATTTATTGTGAGATCAGATCGAAGATCTGCTTCAGTGGAGACAATTCATTCCACCATGTGGCAACAACTAGAGTCGTTGTTTCCACTTCCACATTTTTAATCGATATCAGGATCATGTTTTTTGGTGGTGGTTTAGACCTTCCCTGCATCCTTGCAAATTCAAAATTACTGAAGTTTGCAAATCCAAGGGCGCCACTATATGGTCATCTTTCAAGCGTAGATTCTTCAATTAATGTGATGAGATTGGCTTGGATCAGTGATGATGGCAAGCCTCAATATGTACACTATGGTGATGGAAAGTTGGCATTGTCATTTGTAGCAACGTTTACTCCAAATGATTTGTCTGGTTTATTGGTCAATCTAGCAGTCGATTTTGGCTGGCATAATCCAGGGTTCATCCATACTGCATTGTTGGATGGTCTTTTGCCTTCAAAAGACTATCCATACAAATATCGCAGTGATGAAGTGGGATGGAGTACTGCAACCAATTTTTCTTTCTTTCTACACATGCCCATCGTCTTGTTCATTGTTCACTCCAATCCAAACCACCGGATTAAACCACTGCAAGAAAACAAAAAGATTGGCTTTTTATTCAGGCAACCGACAACCCTTTCCTGTTCTGTCCGCAACCGAGATCTTCCCGTTGTTGTTCTACTCGGCCCCTCTTCCGTCGGCAACCCGTCTTCCAGCAAGCCCATACCGTTAACAACATTCGTCGTCAAGGACTGTTGTTAATTGTTGTGGTTGCCACGACTCAACCATCTGCGTCGACCATGTTCCGAGCATATACGTTGCACCTATTACGGTCAACACCAACGCCGCCTTAATCGGTGTGACGCTTTGTCAGTAATCCGACCTTTCGGATTATACACATTGTATTAATTTATTATATAGTTTCCAAGTTATAGTTGCAAGTCATATAATTAAATTAATTAATTTAATTATTTAAAAAAATATATTAATTAATTAAAAAAACAAAACAAAACAAAAAATTTAAAAAAACGGAATTAACAAAAAAAATTAATTAAAATAAATAAATAAATAAAAAGAAAAGAAGGAAAAAAAGAAGGGGTCAATAAAAAATAAAATATATATATATATATATATATTATTAAAAAAAATATATATATATATATATAGATAAACAAAAAAACAAAAACAAAAACATTATTAAAAAAATGAAAAAAAAAACAACAACAACATTATTATTATTAAAAAAAAAAAAACTAGTTCAAGACAACATTACCAGAGAATTCTACATGCTAAGGTACCAGTGATGAATTATACACGTCGAAGACAACCTACACCGATGTGAAGAAAATCGTCAACTACAAGCTTTGATTGTCAGCGACAAGCTTTGAGGACAAAGCTTCTGAAGGAAGGAGCAATGTTACGAATATAAATTACATAAAACAAAGTGAATATAAATAATATAATAATCAAATATTGATTATGTTACATAGTCATTAAGTTAAGTGAAAAGGCATGTCTACAAAAACATGTCCAATCGCGAAAGGACACCTGCCTAGTATATATGTGAGTCCTCATTGTAACATTCGACCATCACTTATACATTTTTATATATAATAAATTATTATTACAAATACCTTGGTGTATTTTAACATTTAAAGTCAACAAGCTACAGGTTTTGTTGCTTCACACAAGCAATCACTAATAGAAGAGAAATCAACTAAAACTAATGCCCTAGATTTCTCAACAGGGACCACTAAATTTATGGATGACCACTTTATTGGCTATTGTGGTTATATTGCAGTCTCACACTTTGGGGCTCTAGAGGTAAACCCTAGGACTATATATTGGTGAGACTCTAGTGTCATTCTACCATGCACATTGCACACAATGCATTGTGTCTTTTAGGATATCTTTTAAAGATGTGCTTCATTGTTGAAGGGTGTTGCTAAACACCACCGTTCCACTTGGTTACCATCATAGGCTCATTCTTGAAACCCTAACACGAATCAATCAAGATGAACCTTTGGAATGTTCATTCTGAGTGATAACATAGCCTATAAAAGCATAATAGAGCAGAAGAGTCAAATGCAGTCTCCTCATGCTCAAAATGTCAAGATCCAAAAAACTGTCTTTATCACCTTACTCATCCCCCATACCAGGTCAGCATTAGGAAAGTTGTAGGCAGTCCAAAAACTAGATAGAAAAGATAACTAAAAGAAGGATAGCTAACATGGATTTAGTGATACTCAAAATGCCAAGATCTAAGTTGCACGAAGCGCTGAAATGTTTTGGAGTTTCCAAAACAGGTACGTTTAGAAACGTCACCTACCAAAAATGGAAACATCAGCCGAAACATCGAATGAAACGTCATATATGTTTATATATACATAAAAACAAATTTATAAATAAGTGAATAATACATTATTTTGCAAGCAAAAAGGGAATAAGACCCACATATGACAATTTAGAAGGAAAACCAAGTCTATGTTAACTCTCATAGATGATTACATCATGGTCAAGTTTCGATCGAGTTCCGGCCGAGTTTCGGGTAAGGGTACGTCTCGAGATGCCGGGTTCCTAGAAGTTTCGTGCAACATAGGCCAAGATGCGAGAAATGGCATCACCATCACCTTGCTCATCTCCCATACCAGGTCATCAATAGCAGAGCGACAAGGAGTCCAAGAAAAATTAGATAAACAAGGTTAGAAAGAAAAGATAGCAAACATGGATTTAGATTGCTGATATTTTACTGTTTTTTTTTGGAAAGTTGACCTTGTCATTTTCCTGTTTCTATGAACAGCTACAAATTTCATCAGATATTTTCCATGCTCCAGTATTATATCTCCAACCTTTGCAGCATTACGTATCACAAGTTACAACACCTTTGCAGCATTAGTGTAGCATTATCTTTGATGCATTAACACTTCAAATTTAAAGACAAATTCCCCTCATACTTTTATTACAATAATTTTATACTAACTTTTACATAGTGTTACCATAATCACCCATAAAGGTACTATCTTAAGTTCAAAAATTTGAACAATTTTTTATATCTAAAAATAAGTCTCCTTTTTCAAGGTCAGCCATCTTCTCACGTTTTCTTCCTCAAGAACCATGTTTGATCATTGGCATGCACACACCAGATAAGGATAAATAATCTGAAAAATGCAGACTTTCAATAACAACCTTACTGCCAGAAGAATGGATTAGGAATTGGGAGATTCGGGAGTATTTTTCTCAGTTTCAGTCGATCATATTTATAGAAGTTTCAATCAACAAGCAGATCTTCTATCAAAAGAAGCTTATGTTTTAGATGAAGGGCTCATGGTATGCGAAGAACATCAAGGGGTGGCTGTGCCTGAGCTTCAAAGGCATAATAGCATATATGTGAAATATGTTTTTTCTTGGTTACAGTAATGAGGTGATGTCTATCTTGCATACTGTCTTTCGGCTCTGTGGGGCTATTATCAAACGTATTTATATATGCTGGTTTATAGGATGGTCCTGTCAGGGATAACTTTTTAGCGGGTCCTATCAAAAGTGTGATGAAAGAATTTGAAGTTCAGGCCCTGGGTAAATAGGATTGACTGTATGTATATTTTGACTTCAAATGAAACACCAAATATACAGATTTTTTCCAATTATAATTAAAACAATAATAAAAGTAATATTATTAATTAAAAAAGGGAAAAGAAATAATAATAACAAATATAAAATTAAATTTACAATCCAAAAAAAATCTTACTGCCAGAATTATGGAGAGAAGGTACAAGTAAAACATCATTACCTGATCCATTAAATATTTTACAAGATTCTTAACACCAGAGCCTCTCATTCCAGATATCATGTAAAATCTGCAGGAAGATTTCTGTGAGAACAAATAGGAACAAAAAATAAAAGTAACCAGGAAGAAAGGGAGAAAATAGGAAGTAACAAAACAACCGATGATAAATTTTAAATGAATATATAGCAGATAGTTATAGCATGCATAGCTATGACAACGTGTCCAGAGAACAAGAGAATATTACTCATCATATCCAGGAAGGTGTCCAAATTCGGAAGCAACTTTTAATAAGTCTCTTTTGTCTTCAATTAAGTCAACCTTATTCATGCATAAGATTCGCTTTTGTTTGGGTTGCACAGTTTCTCCCAACTTTTTCACAAGAGATATTACCCTCGGATCAGGCCTGCAATATGCAGAATCAGACAGATACTATCCCTTATCAATGTTATCCATCAGACATTCGGTTCTATGCATTGCAAAACCGATAAATTTTAAATACACGTCATTCAATGTTACAATAATATCTTCTAAATATGGGAAAAAGAGTCAGATATCATATTCCCAATAAACAAACAATACATAACAAATATCTAGCACATGGAATCTCCCTTCTAGCCTTCAGAGTCGAAATACTGTGGGTGTCTCAAGGCCATATAGACATAAGAATATACCTATACGAACACCAACATCCACAACTAGAAACCAAGCATGGAGCTTCAAAAATGCAGACCTGAGCTGCTGACAAACATGAATAGTAAATTTCATACATAATATATATTTCGTGTAATTGCATTTCTCAGATATGTATTATTTGCCAAGCCCTTTGCCATCTCACTGGTGACAGACCATTGTGCAAAGGAAGGAAGGAACTCTGTCTACATATAATTTCATTAGGGTTCCACATACTAATAGCAATTCCCGCCCCAATATTATAAATGTTATGGAAATCTCAATAGAAACTGTTACCTACTGACATCTAAGGGTAACTAGAGGAGATTATCCACTTATGATTTACGTCACAAGCAGCAGTTACACAGATGAGATCTATGCTCCCTCCATGGACACTTGGCCAGAGATGCTTCTTACACAAGCTCAGCTCACCCACATTTGATGATTTTTCTTATGAGGCTTGATATATACATTATGTGCATTATTTCATTGCTTCATATTGGGTGTTAATGTCTCATGTACTAACATGAAAGCGGTGACCATTGGTTCAGTCGGATAATGAATCATAACACTCTACATTTATATTATTTTTCTTGTTTTGCAATGGTGGGTCACAGTCATCCATTATATAAGTGTTGTCAATCTTGGTATGAGTTGTACTACAGTCTACTAAGGGGCTTTGAAAGGTGTAGTGTGTCCATCGCAATCCATACTTAACACTCTTCATCCTTCCCAATTACCTTTGTCCCACTCATGGGTTGGTTGTCATATGTTACCAAATGGTTTGTGCTTCATAGTACCATAATAAAAGCTTCACCTTAAAAGAGCTATAAGCTCAAGGTAGATAGAAAAATAAAGAAAATTCAAAAGTCAGAATAAAGTTTGAGCAATGCCTCCATATTGTCAGGCCATCGCCCTAAGTCCTGTACATAAAAATCTATCTTTAAAAACGACTAAATGAAATAAAGAAACAAAGTAAAAGAGAAAAAAGGCAAGTAAAGGGGTAGTAAGAAACAATGCCAGTAACTCAATGCATAAGTGTTCCCTCATATTTCAAACGCACTCATGTGGATGAATATCTTAAACAACCTCACATGACTATGCACTGCAACTCATTTATCCTCCAAACCATGACATTTATCACTACACATGCTCCTTGATCGGTTTTCCTAAGAACTACTTCTCTTCTTAGGTGTTGACACATGTAATAGGGCTTGACCATGCTCCCATCATATCTTCCCTTGGTGAAAGGTATAAATTTTAGAGTTGTAATGAAGTTAGAAGTCGATTTTTAATGTTTCTCTACCTAATGGCATTTGCATTTTGACATGATTCGCTTTTTATGTTGCATTGGGATTTTAGCACATATTTTGATGGCACCTAACTTTAAGGCAAATCAGTGCTATTGGATGCATACTAGCCATGGGATTCCCAACATGTGGTTGTGTTAATCCCTAGATTTCCCCCCTTGCAAATCTGGAGGGTTACTGACCAGCACATTTCATTATGCCAGAGATTCAAAGAAATATGGGCCAAGGGTTAGTTCCCATGGTGTTCAACTACAAGATTGATTCACTGATGTTGTGGTTGTTCAAATACAGATTTTGCAAATATTTTCATCAGATCAAAGACGGTGGCTATTTTTAGAAGCTATACAATTCTTTAGGAGAGATGGTTTGGAGACTCACATATCACTGATGTTGTTATATTTGAGATCCTTGTAAGTTCATGATTTCATTGAGCTACTTTGAAGAAACATGCGATATAGGGATATTTTTAGTAGGGGTTACATGTCAGAGTTGATCACATATCCAGACTCCTCAGTAAAATCAAGTCCAATGGGGTAGCTTCATAGACATGCAAGACATTTATGATTCTATTAGTATGTGTTGCATGTCGATTCTGATGGCATATTCAAACTCCTTACTGAAAACTGAGTCCAATGAGTATCATCTTGTGGGCATGTGAACAACTTTTAAATTTTCACAAGTGATTATGCATGGGTGACATGTAGCAGCCTCTGGTGATGACATGGGGTAGCATGTAAGGGTGACACGTTGCAAGATATGAACACATGCATGAGATAGAGTGAGGCGGCAAGTCATCGAAGTTGGATTGGCTGTGTCAGTGAGTTAACTGGATTGCTTGAGGGAATCAAGTGTAGGTTACTGGGATGCATGCATGAATCTAGGAGTGACTTTGCATATTCCAGAGTTAACTAACCCACATGCATGCATTGTGGAGTCTATGAGGTCTTCTCTCAAGTTAACTAAATGCATGCATTTTCTTTTCTCCATTTCTTTAGTCTAACTCTCTCTCTCTCTCTCAATTGAACTAAACTCACCTCCTCTTCACCCATGCACATGGCCTTTCCTTTTTCTCCACTTCGCCTTAGTTCACTCCATCTCACCAATCTTTTCCACTTTAAAGTATTTCCACTTCACTTCCACTTCACTCATCTCTCTCTTTAGTTGATTAATGTGCATCTCTACCTGGCCGTGCACATTAGTCTCTCTTACATTTACTCCATCCTCACTTCACTCCACAACATCACCAGGGTGCATGGATTACTTCTCTCGTTCCTTATTGCTTAACAAGGATAGATTATCTATTGAGCTAATGTGCATTGATACTCTACGATACTTCAAGTTGTGATGACACAACTACTCTCAAGTTTAACTCAGAGCGCTTAACACTTTGCTTTCCTCTAAGTCAACAGAGTTCACCTTGACATGGAATAGAAGCAGCTTCAATCGAATGGCCAGTTAACTAATCAATGTGCATGGGCTATTCCTACATGAGGAATTCAGCCTCTCTCTTTCCCCAATGCACATAGAATGCAGGGTCGTTAAATACATTTCAGAAACCCGAATCCTATTGCAACAACTGGAAATAATTGTCCTAATTGTTAAATTAATTTAACAATTTATTTACTATTTCCTACAACAAATATTGAATCAATCACACTGCAACATACACAAATAAACAGCGGAATAAATAAATGTTGGAAGAAATACTAGCACACACACATAAAATGACACAGTTATTTTTCTACCAATGTCCCCGAAAAAACCCAAATTGGCAAAACCGGTGCAGCAGCTGAGGGTTTTATTATTATGCAGCAGTGAAATAATCTGAGTACAACTGGATGTTGAAACTAGCAATCCTACAAAGAAAAACTGGCAAGAAAAATATAGTGAGAAATTTTTGTTGATCAGTGGTTGTCATTGATGTCAACCCAAGTAGCACCAAGGGCTACCTCAATCTTGCATGGGCATTTTGACTTGACAACTCATATTATTTTGCGACAAAGGTCTTCTCGATGGGATTCTACTCGTCGAGATGTTTCCGTCGATATATGGTACGCCTTCCAATTCTTCACAGTTTGAGAGTTATTTGTGTTTGAATTCGGAAACCCCCATTAGTGGGCTAAAACCCCAGGGGTTGAGACATCACCTTATTCCCCAATGTTTATCAATATGTGACATTGTTGATCACCATAACCTCACCACGTATAAATTGAATAACTTGAAAATCCAAAGATAGTAAACCAATCATTGACTTCACACTCGGGTAGCACCATATGCACTAAGCCAATAACTGACTTCAAATTCTAGTGAAATTAAAAATATTTCTAGGCAAAATCCTCAACACAAATATTAAATTAAAAAAGCATCATTTTAGGAAAAATATTAAATAAGAAGTATCCCTCGTATCTTAAAGACCAATATCTCTCCCTATCTAGCTCACGTCCTCCCTTAGCATAATTGCAACAAACAAATTTAATTTTTTAACACTATAACTCCTTAATTCCTAACTAACCTCTACCACATAAAGCCCGCCTAACCTCCAACGTTCAACTCATTGAAGTTTCTATAAATATAGACCTAATATCCCTCACAAGTATTGCAAGCCAAGGATTATCTTTGACCAATATACTCTCTGAATTGTTTTGGCCAGCCTGTGGAAGTCAATGCAGAAATCAGAGGGCTAGGTTTTGGTCAGAATTTTCGTTTGATAATAGTTTGGACAAGGTCTGCCTATTAAAGAAAACCGAAGGTTCTATGTAAGTATATATATAGAGTATTGGCATACACACAAAAAAATCAAGCTTTGTTGTACCTTTCAGCCCTGTCATATAGACCTGTAGCAAGTATTCTACTTCAGATCTGTGGTGGAGGTAAAGGAGATCAAATCTGAAGATTTTTATTTGTTCTTTCTTTTAAACTGGCTGTATGTCTTTGATTATTAGGTGGAAGAGTGAATATTTCAGGTCAGTCTTGTAATTTTGTGTATTTATTTAAATGAACTATTCAAGATTGTCAATTTAATATTTTCTCTTGGGTGGGATTAGATTTCGTTAAATATATATATTGCAGGTATAGGTCTATTGGATCAAATCATACTCGGTCAAGTCCAGGGTTTCCTGGATACACTTTTGGGATTGGTACGGGCACATTTGACTTTTGCAGGTGGAAGACTTGAACAATTTGTGGCAGCAAGGTTAAAAGGAACTGCAAGTCATGGCAAGCAACAGTAGTATCATTCAGTAACATCTTCATACAGTATGCACTAGAGCAGTGAAGGTCTGAAGCAACAGCAATTCACCTAAAGCAGGCAGAGTTTCAACGTAGTTCAAACACTAATGCAAGAACAGTGATAGCAAATAAGGATGATAGCCACAAGCAACAAAATTGTGAAAACTGAAAAAGAGATCAAGGAGTGAAAGGACAAGCAAGCAAGTGACTAAGAGCAGAAGCAATTCAACAGTATACACATCTATATCTATCATCTTGTAAAAAGTCTGTCCAAGAGTCAGTGTCATTTGTCAAATATTATATATTATTGTAAATGGGCCATTATCCCTTCTAAGGGAGCCTGCATTTATAAAGAGTTTGTGTCATTGCCTAGAGTTGAAGAGGGCAATTTGTTTGAGTCAAGAGTCTAAGTTTGTCCGGATAAGGGTAGGTCCTAGTATTGTCTATCATTTATTGTAAATCATTGTATCGTGAATCGTTGTCCCTAGTATGGGAATCCACTCTTGTCTCATTTCAGTCATTATAGGGGTGGCAAGGAGGTGCTAAGCAGGTGAATGAAGTCAGCTACAAGTTGGACCGTGTGAACACTTCAGGGTGGTGGGTTGGTCTAGGATGTTGGGGCATCCATTCGGTTGACTACTGAAGAAACCAAGGCGTTGGGGCATCCTTCTAGTGGGAACTGGAGGAAGAATGTTTTTCTAGAATTCTAGGAAGTTGTAACTTTCATTTCAGTCGGGGCTGGAGATTAAAGAATTTATTAGAAAAGCATTCGGTGGTTTTTGACCCGGAGGGGGTTTTCCACCTAAAATTCTTGTGCCTATTGTGTTCTATTGTTTACTGTTTTTACTGCATAAACATTAATAATAATTGAATATTAACTAATGCTCTGAAATATTTAAAAAGTGCTAATTGCTAAGGAATATTGATTCACCCCTGCTCTTAGTGTTTCCAACAATTGGTTTCAGAGCTTGGTTCCTTCAATAGCAGTGTAACAACTGGAAGAGATCATGGAGTATACTAAGAATAGAGTTCCTTTGTTCAATGGAAATAACTATGCACTTCGGAGTGGAAGAATGCAAGTTCATTTGCTGGTGCAAAGATACGAAGTATGGGAAATCGTTGACAAAGGCTTCATACCAACCCAAGATGAACAAGGTAAGAAAAATATGGTATATGATGCAAAGGCTAAAGATCTTATTATCAGTAGGCTTATTGAATCTGTTTATCTTAAGGTATTGAGTTGCAAAACTGCTAAAGAGGTATGGGGTAAGCTTGAAAATATATATGCAGGTGACTCAAAGGTGAAAGAAGCAAAGCTTCAAATTTTCAAGGCAAAATTTGAGCAACTCAAAATGAGGGAAGATGAAGATATTGCTGCATATTTTCAGCGTTTTGATGAAACAAAAAATACATTGGAAGGTTTGGGAGAACTTGTTGAAACAAAAATTGTTGTCTGAAACATCCTCATAACCTTGCTAGCAAGATTTAACCCTAGGGTATCTGTCTTGGAAGTTAGATCGAATCTGACCAACCTCAGCATGGATGATTTGCATGGAATTCTTACGACATATGAAATGAGGATTGAAGAAGAGGATGGCACATCTCACTTAGAAACAGCATTCGCCGCATCCAAGAAGAATAGTAAGGACAAGCAGACTCTGAAAGCAAAAACTTGCAATTGTATGGATGAGGAAAAGGAAGAAGATGAAGAAGAATTCTCAGATAAAGAGTTTGTCTACTTCACGCGGAAAATGAGAACAAGTACAAGAAAATTCAAAGGTAAACTTCCATTAATATGTTTTGATTGTGGTTACATTGGGCATTTTGCAGCCAAATGTCCTCACAAAAATGAGGTTGTTACGAAACAAAAGAAAATTCCTAGGAAGTTCAACAAGAAAGGCAAGAAGAAATGGTTTAAGAAAAGTTTCTTCTCCAAAGAAGATAGCTCCTCATCCGAAGAAGACAGTGATAATGAAGAAGAATTCAACAGAAGAGTATTGTTTATGGTCGAGCACAATAAGCAAGAGGCACCTGACGAAGAAGGAAACGAAGAAGAAGTAATGAATAAGGTTGAATTTCAAAACGAAGTGATCAGGGTTATCAAAGTGCTCAAGGTCGAGAAAAAGCAAGTCAACACTCTTAAAGACAAATTAAAGACAGAAAGGGAACAGGTCCTAAATCTTAAAATCAAGGTTGAAGAATACAAACGAATTGAAGAATCGCCCAGGAAAGAATTAAAGGAAGGCAACAAGGAAAGAGAAGCATTGGAAGCTTAAATTGTTTCTTTATGAAAGGAAGTAAACAATGGAAAACCTCTTCAAAACTACGCCAACAGCGCAAAGACTTTGGACGAACTCATCAGCAACCAGCGATCATGCAGCGACAAGACTAGTCTTGGTTACAAAGAAAAATTCAAAAAGGAGTCAAGTCCTTCTATGACAACTAAAGAAGATGGATATGCAAAATCTACAAAGCAGGTAGATCTCCCAGCTAGATCAAGAGATCAAGACGAAGTCAAGTCCTTCTATGACAACTAAAGAAGATGGATATGCAAAATCTACAAAGCAGGTAGATCTCCCAGCTAGATCAAGAGATCAAGACTCGCAGGAATAACCTTGGAAGGCAATTCCTCCAAGAAGACTTCCTCCTAGGTATCAACCTATCTTTTATGGTGATTGTTATTCATGTGGAAGGTTTGGACATAGAGCTGCAAAATGTCGCATGTATGTTTGGAATGAATATAGGAGATCTCTTAGAAATGGATATTCCAGAACTCAGCAAAATATCAACAGATTTGATCATTTGAGAGATGATGTCGAATGTTACAAATGTAACAATTTTGGACACTGGGTCAAAGATTGCAGACTTGAAGTTCTTCAAAGGAATTCTCGCAAAAATCAGAATGTATAACTTATAAGTATGGAAAAGAAACACTGAAAGGTGTGCTCTTACTCTCAAGGCTCAAACCAACAGAAACGTATGGTATGTTGACAGTGGTTGCTCAATGCATATGACTGGAGATAGAAATAAGTTCATATCCTTGAAAGAAAATTAGGATGGAACAATGTCTTTTGGAAATGATGGGTCTTCAAACGTATAGGAGCAGGTATGGTCACTCTTGGAATCAAGGATGTGTTGTTGGTTGAAAATATGAATCACAATCTGCTCAGTGTTGGACAAATGTGCGATTAACGACACACGATGTTATTCAACTTGAAGAAATGTGAAATCAGGAAAGGCAAGTTTGGTAAAATTGTGGCTACAGCAAGCAGAGCTCCAAATGACATATATATTTTGGATGAGACACCTAGAGGGTGCTCCTTGGCAAAAGAAGATGAGAGGCACAAACTAATGGGACATATAAATTTTGACAATTTGGTCAAGACCAGCAAGAAGGAAGCAGTTAGAGAAATGCCAAAAATCTCAAAACCTACCAATACAATATGTGAAACCTGTCGGTACGGCAAACAGACAAAAGTAGAGTTCAAAACAAAGGAACACTTTGCATCACGTCCATTGGAATTAATACATACTGATCTATGTGGTCCTATGAGAACAAAAGGTTTAGACGGTGAATTATACTTTATGTTAATGATAGATGATTACACCAGAATGGCAGCCATCAGTTTCCTCAAAAAAAACTCTAAGGCATTCGAATGTTTCAAAATCTACAAGGAATTGGTCGAAAATGAAATCGATTTGAAGATCAAATGTCTAAAATTGGATAATGGCGAAGAATTCACGTCCAAAGCATTTCAGCAATACTGTGATGAACATGGAATAAAAAGGCAGTTCTTAACAACCAAAACACCACCACAGAATGGAGTAGCTGAAAGAAAAAACAAAACCATACAGGAAATGGCTAGAACCATGTTAAAAGACTCAAACTTAGATGATAAATTCTGGGTTCAAGTAATTGATACTGTCGTATTCATTATAAACAGAGGCCTGCTCAAGAACAATTGTAACATGACTCCGTACGAACTATGGAAAGGAAGACCAGCTAACGTCAAATACTATAAAATATCTGAAAGTAAATGCTACATCAAAAGAGAAGACCAAAAATTGGGCAAGTTCGATTCCCGTGTTGATGAAGGTATTTTCATTGGTTATTTGCGCATAAGAAAGGCTTCTAGATGCTACAATCTGAGGCAAAAACAAATAGTTAAAAGTATAAATGTTACTTTTGACGAAGACCGTGTTCTAAAGGATAACAATGAGATTGTCTCTTCAAGCAAATATGAGGGGCTTGAGGTAGAATCTGTGAAGGATGAAGAAGAAGCTCCAGAACAAGACCAATGAAAGGAAACACCAATCAACCAAGAAGAAATAAGAAATGATTAGCAGGATGTACAAGAGGTTTCTCCAAAAGGTTCAAAAGAATCATCTGTCAAATCAGATCATCGGAAACATAAATGAAGGAATTGGAACTATAAGAAGTCGACAGCTCCATTCATCACAGCAAGCCCATCTTGCCCTTTTAGTGACTTTTGAGCCGAGCAATTTTGAATAAGCTAGTCAAAATGAACACTGGATACCAGGAAAGTAAGAAAAAGGAACAATATCGTAATAATGAGGAATCTGAAGCAGAGATGATTGAGTACTTAGTAGCGAAATTCGTAGAACCAGGCCAACACCTACTCGTTGATTATGAAGGAGATGGAGGACGAGGAAATATTGCCATGGCAAGGGATCCGAGGATCCATAGAACTAAACTTAGTGATGAACATTATTCAATTGATGACCTAGAAGATATAGATATCAAATTTGATGGGAAAAGCCAGAAGGATTTACAAAGATGTGAGCACGATCGGGTTCAACCTAGTACAAAACCAGCTTTAATATTAGAGCTCAAAAGTATTGCAGATATAGGACTCGCTAGAACACCAGTTAAAGAGATAATATTGACACAGGCACCTACATGCACCAAAGTGTTACTTTCGACAGGTTTGTTGGAAGGATGCGATGTTCACTATTTGACCCAGGAAGGGACCATGCAACTCAATGGCAAGATTACAAGGCAAGAAATCCAATGTCAATGTGACCGTTGCAAAGGAGAAAAGTTTTTCAACATTTCTAGTTTTGAGAAGCACGCTGGCAGTGGAGCAAAGAGGCCGAGTGACTTCACTTTTTTAGAGAATGGCACATCTCTTTGTGATCTGGTGGAAATTTGTAAAAATACTGCAGTTGACAAGATCTCGAATGCCATTAAGGAAGCACAACATGCAAAAACGTAACCAAGTATCAAACATGCAGAGTACATATTAGTCTGTCAAAAGTGAGGACAACCAAACTCACACACAAATTGACAAAAATTAAGATTTCACTTCCGCAACTAGTGGATGTGAAGAACAAATTCACTGAAGTTGTCAACCAAGAAAGGGGCTACGTTATAGACTATGTCATTGTGCGCATCATGAAAGCCAGAAAAGTCTTATCTCAGCAACAACTAATAAGCGAATGTGTTGAGCAACTTCAGAAGATATTCAAGCCAGAAATTAAATGCATAAAGAAAAGAATTGACAATTCGTTAACCAGGGTTGGAAACTACAGCAGCAAACGCCACAACAGCAAAAGCATGTCTGACAGCTCATGTCACTATGAGACCCATTTTCAAATGGTCAGCTCGCCATTCTCCACACATTTATCGCTCCTCTGCCACACCGACCCACATCTGCGTGGGTTATCCGCTGGCACTACAGTCTGTTGCATATTTCATCGTCGACTAATAGCGTCCCAATCACACCGTCGCTTGTGTCTCTATTGCCCTATCTGATGTTCAACCCCCTGCCATGTCCGACGTTCAACTCGTTGTTATGCTACCAAGTCTCAAAGAAGTTGCGTTGCTCTGCTTCCGTGAGCGTGTACGGATGGATGTGAAGAATGGCGTGTTAGATTTGACAAAGCGAGAGCGCAAGGGAGAGCAGATTGACAGGCCTTTGGTGAAACACGAAAAGAAGGAAGAGGTGGATTGGAAGGTGTTGTGGCAGAAGCTCAACCTGATCCGTCTTTATTGCGAGTACGGGGAATCGAACAGGGATCTGTTTTCGTTAATCCAGGGATACCAATACTTGTTCATGGTGGTCGATACACAGCTACAGTGTTCCTACTCTTTAAGTGAAGAAAGGAGGGAAGTTTGCAGAGAAGTGGCCAAGATAGTCGATATCGTCGGCTTCAGACTGAGGGATTTGGAGACAATTCCTGAAAACTCAATAGTGGCGTTTGTACATATTCTGTCTTATCTTGGAAAATCCAAGTATTTGAAAATCCAGAGTATGGTCTTGAAAATTTACTATCAGATGTTTAATCATGATATCAATATCGATTTTCCACTTCTGAACAAGGGAATAACAATACTTCCTTGTGTCATCCAAATTACTCTCAAATTGTTAGGACGCCACAATTCGAGGGATAAACACTTTTTTGGATTGAACGCTTTGCGATGAGACCTGCGTTGCTCTGCATGCATTAACCCTAAACCCTGCCTCCCTTTGATCTCCTACTGCGTCGCTACTGGACTCGCCTTGAGCTCCCAGCCATGGACACGCCCCTGGGAGGGGCGGGATCAGCCCCCCCTCCTCATTCAGGCACACTTTCTGACAATCCTCAATCCGCATATTCTTTGTCTACAGCAGAGGATCTTCCAGGGAAAGATCAGGGCTCAGGACCTGACATCGGGGAAAATGAGAACACAGAGGCACGCGATGCGACTGCCAATGACAAAAACGCAGATCAAAAGTCCCCAGCGTCACAGCCAAAGGTGTCTTCGGCAACCTGCATTCCAAAAACTGCAGAAAGAATCAAAATCGACCTCCCCAGTCAAAGAATCAACAGCAAAATCCAATTCATGAAGGATCACGCCTTAATAGGCAAGTTCCTTGGATTTTGGCCAACGGAAAAGGCCCTGCATGGCTGGATCGCCTCTAAATGGAAGCCTAAAGGACAAGTCACTTTGCAGCTAGGCCCCAAAGGCTTCTTCACTGCAACTTTTAACTGCCTGGAGGACAAAACTCGCGTATTTGAGGGAGGCCCGTATTTCTTTAACTCCTCAGGTCTGTACCTTCGAGAATGGAAAGAAAGATTCAACCCTGATAAAGAAGATTTCAGCTGGGCTCCGGTATGGATACGCTTGTACTCCCTGCCTCTGGAATACTAGAACGAGGAAACGCTAATGGACATAGGCAACAGTCTGGGCGCCTTCATCAAAGTTGCTGAGGAAACCAAAATCCGAAAATACACCTCATACGCCAGAATCTGTGTTCAAATGCACCTGACTAAAGCTCTTGCAGACTCGGTAAGTCTTTTTCATGACGACTATGAATGGATCCAAACTATCGATTATGAGCACATTCCTTTCCGCTGCCGAAAATGCCATGAACATGGCCATCTGTTCAGGGATTGTCCCTTAAACCTTCAATCCAAAACCCCAGCCGCCGATCCCAGCAAAGACTCTGAGGGATTCACCAAAGTTCCCACCCGTCGTAGGCATGCTAAGAAAAATCCAGCTGGCCCAGAAAGCTCTAATACTCCTGAGACCAAGAACAGATTCATCCTTCTTTCTTCCCAAGAAAATACAGAGGATAACCATGCTGCTCCTCCAGAATTCCCTTCTCCACCCGTTTCCTCCCTGAATCCAAAGGCCTCTCTGCCTTCCTCCTCTAAGGACCCCTCCAGATCTCCCAACCCGTCTTCATCGGGGCCAACTAGTCCAAAGAACGCCCAACATTCTTCTGCAATGGAGCTGGATGCAGCTTTAGCCCTCAGTCTGCAAGATAATACCACAGAAGAAAATCAGAACACTTCGACAAAGATGGACGAGGATCCAGAAAGCATAAGCTTAGAAGGCCTGGACATCCTCAAACTGGAAGCCGCATGCAAACAAAAAGAATACAATACAATCCCCCCCTGGGAAATTGAAAGACTGGAAGGAGTTCTAACCAGGGCTCAGCATAATAAGTGCTTAGGTATCCAAGTCGGAAGTCCATGGGATGGAAAGAAGATCTTGAAGGAAACAAAGAAAAGGGGGCGCAAAACGGATCTGCAAAGAACCATTATTCTAGGAGAAATGCTTATGGAATCAGGGAGATTCCCCAAGCTGACAAAGTTCTACAAAACCAAACCCCACAGTTCCTCATGAAGCTTATTTCATGGAACGTGAGAGGGCTAAATAGCCCCTCAAAACATAGAATGCTAAAAAACTTGATCCAGCAAGAAAAACCCACTCTAGTTTTTCTACAAGAAACAAAAAGTAATAGCACTGTTATAGAAAGGATCCTCAATAAAGTTTGGTTCGGAAGCTGTTCAGTCTCAGTAGATGCATCAGGTGCTTCAGGTGGGCTGGCAATTTTATGGAACCCGCAAGTACTCAACCTACAGGACTTCCATGCTTCTCATTTCCTCATTCAGGCGACCTTCCATCTCATAGGAACAAACATTCACGGTCATCTCTCCAACGTTTATTTTCCGCAAAACATACAACAAAAATTGGATCTTCTGGACACACTCACAGCCCTCAATTCCAACAGGCAGTTTCCCCTATGGATTGGCGGCAACGACTTCAACATTATCACAGCCCTGGAGGAGAAAACAGGAGGTAGATCGAAGCTAGACAACGACAGTAATGGTTTCAAAGACTTCATACAAAGTAATCAATTAATGGATATGCAGACCTCAAATGGTACATACACCTGGACAAACAAACGGAGAGGATCTTAGCATATTGCATCTAGGCTGGATCGCTTCCTCATCTCGGATAACGCCATATACCTGGGCGAGGACTTTCAAGCATCAATAGTGCCTCAAGCAGGATCCGACCACTGGCCCATCATGTTACATTGGACGCACCCAGGCACTAAGAGCAACAGACCATTTCGATTTGAAGCTTTTTGGCTCTCAAATCCAAACTTTAAAACAGTGGTCAATGAAGCTTGGAAATCATATATTCCACCGGAGGGAGCAAGAATGTTCCAGTTTCAACAAAAATTAAAGAACCTCAAACATGTTCTAAAAGTCTGGAATCGGACTCAGTTTGGCAATATCCTTGAGCATCGAAAACAGCTGGAACAGCAAATGTGTTCACTCCAACAGCACATAATCCTGGAGGGAAGGACAGATGAGCATGCGCAACAGGAGCAGACCCTCTTGACAGCCATTGAAGAACGCAGGCGGCAAGAAGAGATCTTGTGGAGACAAAAGTCCAGAATCCGGTGGCTTAAGGAAGGGGAGAAAAACACTAAATTTTTCCACAGATCGGCCATCCAAAGAAGAATGTATAATAATATAGCCTTCATCAATAATCGACAAGGGGAAAGATTAGAAGAGCATGAAGACATGGAAAAGGAATTCAAAGAGCACTTTCAGGAAATTCTCAAGGAACCGTCGGGGAGTAGAGAACAAGCCATTCGCTCAATCACGCAGCACATCCCAAAGATAATTACGGAGGACCACAACAACAAGCCGCTTCAACCCATCTCTAAGCAGGAGGTGGAAGAGGCCATGGCCCAACTCAAGGATGGCAAGGCACCTGGTCCAGACGGCTTCACTGCCAACTTCTTTCACGAGTTCTGGGAGCTTATAAACACAGAGGTCTAGGAATTAGTGGAGGAATCCAGAGCAATGCACTGGATTCTACCATCCCTCAACACCACGTTTTTAGCGCTTATTCCGAAAGGGGATGAGCCAAATACGCCAAACAAATACAGGCCAATTGCATTGTGTAATGTCATCTACAAACTCATATCAAAAATACTGGCGAACAGGCTCAAACCTCTTCTCCCTCTTCTTATATCGCCAGAGCAAACTGGATACGTAGAAGGGCGCCAGATTATGGACGGAATCATCTTTCAAATGAGGTAATCCATTCACTAAAGCTTCTCAAAAATCCAGGTATGATACTTAAGCTTGATCTGTCCAAAGCTTTTGATAAACTAAGTTGGACCTATATACATCAAAAGTTATTGGCTTGTGGTTTCAATGCAACCTGGACTAGGTGGATCATGAATCTCATCTCCTCTCCTTGTTTTTTGATCCTGCTCAACAGTTCACCCTCTGCGCCCTTCTGTCCTTCTCGAGGTATCCGACAAGGGGACCCCCTCTCCCCCTTCCTCTTTGTTCTCACAGCAGAGGGTCTTAGTCGCCTGCTACACTCGGCTATCTCTTCTCACTCCCTCAAGGGCATACCTCTCCATGGTCTCCAGCCCATCTCCCACCAGCAGTTTGTAGACGACACTATGCTATTTGGCCACCCATCCACTCAAGAAGCCACAGCCTTTAAGTCCCTGCTCTCTCTCTTCTCTGAAGCCTCCGGGACCTCCATCAATGCGTCCAAATCCCAGCTCTTCTTCTTTAACACCCCCGCTTTCACTCAAAGGAACATTGCCAGGATTCTCGGATTCACTATAGCTGTGCTCCCTTCGAAATACCTGGGAGCTCCTCTATTTGACTCTGCTTTAAAGCATGCTTCCTGGAGAAATCTTCTAGACAAGCTGGAAACCAGACTCTCCTCTTGGACTTACCGCTCGCTCAATATAGCTAGCAGACTCATCCTGATCAAATCAGTTCTTCAAGCGATGCCTCTTTATCTCTTTTCTATTCTGGCTGCGCCCAAATGGGTTCTCAAGACCATTCGCAATCTTCAGAGAAATTTTCTCTGGGGATCCTCTGGTCTCAATAGGAAATGGGCTCTTGTTAACTGGAAAGAGATCTGTCAGCCAAAATCTGCAGGTGGATTAGGACTAAGCGATCCCCTTCAAAGCAACAATACAATGGGAGCCCGTATCTGGTGGAATTGGATCTCCAAACCTCATATACCTTGGGCTCAGTTATGGCAAGCTAAATATGCGCCAGGCAGTCAATGGGACGAGCTCATCAGAATCAGCACCACCACTCCAGGCTCTCTGATATGGAATGTCGCCAAATTACATAGCTCCTTCATCCAAGAGCACTGTTTCTGGGAAATTCACTCAGGAACCTCAGCCAGATTCTGGGAGGACTCCTGGCAACAGCTCCCAAAACTGGCCTCACTCTTTCACAAACCCATTTGGCAAACCTCTTTGCAGCAGCAGGCCCTCATCCATGTCCATCAATACTGGCAGCAGCAAACAACACAAGGCTTTCGACAGTGGAAATCAGCTAGAACCTGGCAGGCAAACTGGCAAGGGGAAACCTACATAGAGATCGATCAGGAGCTAAATCATAGAAGAATCAAACACTCGGCTCAAAAGGACAAACTTCGATGGGGTCACACGCCGAAAGGAATGTTTACCACTAAGGAAGCGTATCAGCTATGCTATCCGCCCACGCAAGCAGAACAGGATCAGCGTTGGGACCAACGTTGCAGGAATCGCCCCCCCCCCCCCCCCCGGATCCTAGGCCGGAATCGCGTCCCGTACGGAAGCGTTTCGGAACCTCCAGGCGAAGCGCGATTCCAAAATTCATGAAGCGCGATTCCGGTTTTTTGAAACGATTCCTGGAATATGGGTTGCGTTGCCCCGGATCCGCGCTTCGGAGGGCGCTTCGGGCCTCCGGAAGCGCCACGCTTCGGGCCTCCGGAAGCGCCACGCTTCGGGCCCGGAAGCGCACGCTTCACGAGCTCCGGATCTGCGCTTCCGGAAATTTCCGCGCGGGCAGCAATGTAACTTGAATTTTTTTTAATTTTTTTTAAAAGTTAACTTGAGTTTGCATTGAGGGGGTGGGTTAGGGTGAGGTTAGGGTGAGTTTAGGGTGAGTTTAGAAAAGAATAAAGCCCCCATTCTCTTCTCATTTTCTCACTTTGAGTTTATGAGAGTTGGAGAAGAGAAGAGAGGAGAGGAGAAGAGAAGAGAGGAAAGGAGAGGAGAAGAGAGGAGAGCTTGGAGGAGTGAAGAAGGAGGAGCTAGGAGAAGGAGGAGGAGCTTGGAGCAAGAGCTTGGAGGACTTCATCTACAAGAGCTAAAGAGGTAAGTTCAAACCCCAAACTCCCTTGTTTTTTTGAAAAAAAATTGTATTTTTCTCCTCCCTCTCCTACTCTTTCCCATTGTTTCTACTTGCTCCTTTATTTACAGGTTGTCCACCACCTATATCCATATTCCAAGATGGTGTTCTTTTGGCTTCTATGTATCATTCCACTCTTGGTTTTAATGATGGCAAGGGTGAGGAATAGAGGGGAAGAGGAAGGGGATGAACTTGGTCCTAATAGTAGTGACCCAATGTATGATGAGGAGGAAGGGTTTGAAGAGGAAGGGGATGAACTTGAAGGGGACACTGAAGCACAAGATGGGAAAGGTACATCAACACCCTTGTGGAACTATGTGACCAAACTTGATGGGGGAAAGGGTGGTGGATCTTACAAATTTGTGTGCCCTCATGGTTGTCATGGAGGAAAACCATATACGGGTTCATATACCCGTCTGAGGAGGCATCTTTGTGGGGTGCTGGACAGTGATGAAAAAAAGGGTTCTGTGGGGGTACAAATTTGCCCAAACATTTCAACTGAAGAAAGAAGAAAATACATCCAAATAGAGATGGCTGCACAACGAAAAAACAAGAAACAAAAAACTAATTCTGAATCAAGTGCAACCTCTAAATTTGGTAGTTGCCCATCTCCTCATGGTACTTCTGCAACCTCTGGAGGTAGAAAAACAATAGGGGATTTCCTTAATGTTGCTGGGAGGGATGATGTGGATGGAAAGATAGTCCGTTTTCTTTGTGCTTGCGGTGTACCATTCAATGTGCTTCGCTCTCCCTATTGGCATGACATGGTAAAGGCCATCAATGAAGCCCCAAAAGGATACAAGGCCCCCAACTATGAGAAAGCTAGAACAGTGTTATTAGAAAGAGAAAAAGCTAAGGTTCAAAGAGCTTTGACACGTTTTACACATGAGTGGGTGGATTCTGGGGTATCCATTGTATCAGATGGGTGGACAAATATTAGAAACCAACATTTGATAAATGTTCTTGGTGTTTCTTCTAGTGGTGCAGTATTTATTGCATGTCATGACTCCTCCTCCATCAGTGCAACTGCACAAAACATTGCAGATCTCCTATTGAAATCAATCAAAGATGTTGGTCCGAATAATGTGGTTCAAGTGATCACAGATAATGCAGCAAATTGTAAGGCAGCAGGAAAAATTATTGAGCGTACTCATCCACACATCTTTTGGTCTGGGTGCCTGGCTCACACATTGAACCTTTTGATGCATGATATTGTGAAACACAAAGATTGTGGGTGGATTGCTGAGTTTACAGGAAAGGGAAGCAGCTCATTAAATTCATCACAGGGCATACAAGGGTAAACTACTTCTATGGCACTTACTCCAAGTTGCAATTGCTTAAAATTGCAAAGACAAGATTTGCTAGTTATTACCTCACCTTTAGGCGGCTAGTGAGGGTGAGACAAGCTTTAACTAATCTGGTGTGTGCTGAAACATGGGATGAAATTAACACTGACACAGATGGTGCTAATGTAGTCAAGGACACTGTTCTTGACAGTTACTTTTGGTCACAGGTTAAATATGTTTTGCAATTCACCAAACCAATTTATTACATGATCAAGTTTGCAGATTCAGATCGACCAGTAATTGGGGAGGTGTATGAGCAAATGGATAGCATGTTGGGGCAGATTAAAGACATTGTTGAGCCTAGAGATACCACCTTGTACAATTATATTCATGTAGAGGTGCAAAACCGATGGGAAATGCTAAATATTCCATTGCATGCATTAGCATATGTTTTGACACCTAAATACTATCATCCATCATGGCTTTCAACACCAGCACCTGGGGGGGGAAGCAGGAAAAAACCACACCAAGATAGAGAGGTTCACGAAAAATATATGGCTGCATTGAGTAGATTAATCCCTGATAATGAGGAGGCTGCATTGGTACGGAGACAGGTGAGCAACTATACGCTCAACACTGGTCCATTTGGGAGCATGCATGCAATTCAAGATCGAGAGCATTTTTCTGCTCTTGAGTGGTGGAACATGCATGGAGGGGCTACTCCACTTCTACAGAGTTTGGCATTGCGGGTGCTATCACAGGTGGTAAACACTTCTTCTGCAGAGAGGTGTTGGAGCTCTTATTCTTTCATCCACAGTGTTAAAAGGAACAGGTTGAATTTAGACCGGGCAGAGAGCTTGGTTTATGTTCATTACAACTTGCGATTGTTGTCCCATTACTGTGAAGATGCAAAGTCTAATAAAGACTTGTTGATTTGGGACAAGAATCCAGAGGAGCCCAATTTGGAGGATGGAGTGTTGCGACTAGAGCAATTAGAGGATGCTCTTATCCAGGTATGTCCATTGTGGTATGAATTTTCCAATTTTCCCTTATAAAGCATTTCTCTAATTCATGTTTTTAATTTTTTTGTTAACTAGTGTTTTTTTTTTTTTGCA
The DNA here is from genome assembly GCA_031772625.1 of Pinus tabuliformis. Classification (NCBI taxonomy): domain Eukaryota; kingdom Viridiplantae; phylum Streptophyta; class Pinopsida; order Pinales; family Pinaceae; genus Pinus; species Pinus tabuliformis. The sequence goes on along the minus strand of CM062809.1, from coordinate 1,233,716,208 downwards.
TGAATTTTTTGAGCGATTCTAGGATGATGATGACCGTATTGATATGCCACCACCCCCACCCCCATCTGGTCCCTTGGTTCCTAGGTTCCATGGTTCAACACCAACAGCAGGGGGTTCTTCTTCATCAGTTTCAGTGCCACGACTTACACAGGGACCATCTTCTTCATTGCCACCACGTGGAGGCCCGCCATCACGTTCTATTCGTGGTGGAAGGAGGAGAGATTAGTAGATATATTCACAATCTACTACTTTTTGTCATAGATTACTCATTAGACTTGTAGACTTGTGAATTTGAATTTTGAACCTTTTTGGCTTGGCGGTGACCAAGTGACATATTTTGTAAACATTATTATTTGAATTTTGGACATGACAAATGTTGACAGTTGCTCACTTGCTAGATAAATCATAATATGCTCTATGTTTTATGTTTTATAATATGCTTAAATGTTTTATGTTTTATAATATGCTTAAAAATTTGATGTATGTTTGTAATAGCTAGAATATAGATGATTGTTGTACTAGTAAGTAACTACAATGGAATCATGGATGCCATATCTATCTTGATTTATGCAAAAATATGCATGTTTTCATGTCTTCTACAATTAATTTGGTATTTGGGATGTTTGTTTTGAGTATAAATGCAAAAAAATATATATATATAGCAGACGCTTCCGCGGACGCTTCGCTTCCTAGATTTTTGGAAAATGACGCTTCCGCGCTCCGCGCTTCCGCTTCGCTCCCGCTTCGTGCAACATTGGTTGGGACAAGGTATGGCAACCAGGAAACTGGCCCAAGGTATCCACCTTTTTATGGCTCTTGAGCAAACGGCGAATCCTGACCTGGGACAACCTGCAAAAGCGAGGATTCATTAGACCCTCGAGATGCCCCAACTGCAACTGCAGCTCTGAATCCATCGTGCATCTCATGGAAACCTGTCCTTTAGCTACTCAATTGTGGGAAAGAACCAATCAATGCAATAGAAGATCAGGCAATCGACCGGGAGACACCACAGATACCATTAGAAATTGGCCAAAGCAACCTTTCCAAAGTCCCCTCCTCAACGCTCTGTGGAATCTCACGCCGGGCTTCATCTACTGGATTCTTTGGAAGGAGAGGAACAACAAAGTTTTCAACAGCATCAGCAGGACAGCAGACGCTCTATGGCTTCTTCTCAAGCATAACATCCAAGAAACTCTGGCATCAAGACAATGGTCAGACTCAGACTTGCTAGACTCCCCTCAGGAACGCCTCATTTTGAATGCATGGAACTTGGACCTCACTTTTATGGCTCTGGCCAAATCTAAACCCAGGTCGAATTCCGCCTCTCCCATCATCTGGTCCCCTCCAGCCTCCAACTCTTATAGATTGAATTTTGACGGGGCAGCCAAAGGCAACCCTGGGCCGGCTGGCTTTGGCGGTGTCATTAGGAACGAAATGGGAACAGTTTTACACATTTATCATGGTACAATTGGCTATGACACCAATAACGCTGCAGAGCTGGAAGGATTATGGACAGGGATCTGTATAGCCGAACAAAACAACTTCTTCCCTCTGGAGGTAGAAGGGGATTCTCTCATCCTTATATCTGCAGTCACAAAGATTCAAACAGGTACCTCGGCAGCTAAGATCGCCTCGAGCTGGAGGTTGCTCAGTAGAATGGAACAAATCGAGGAATGGCTCAAAATCCCCTGGAGCATCACCTTTAAGCACATAAGGCACACTGCCAACAAAGTAGCAGATAGACTAGCAAATCAGGGAGTCGACCAGCAACGACCTTTTTTCTCAGGCCCTCTAAGTGACTCAGATGATGCACAACTCCGCCATGAATGTTCTTCTTTGGCACTACAGGACTATTCTCCCCAGGAAGCGGGTGAATAGATGGCTCATCGGCTCGAATCTGGCGTGGAGGAGGGGCGCGTGGCCTTCCGCAAGCACCAGTTGTTATGGAAGCATCCTGGAGTTGACGCTATATGCAATGGCGACTGGATCATTAACCCACCAGGCTCTTCCTCTGCGCGCCCTCAGATTAAGCAAGGCTGCGGCTCCCCTACCTCGGAAGCTGATTGATCCTGCCGGCGCCTTCAGTGTTATGTTTGGTCAGTTAACAAAGAAAGTTGCATGTTATCTCGATGATTCTGGTCTCAGTCTTTTTACTTGATGGTCGCTCCTAGGAAGCAGTTTTTTACTCAAATGTTAAAGTCTGTTAATGTTTATGCTTATGATGGCATATGTCCAAATATTAGATGCGAGCAAGTCTATCCTGGATGCAGTATGGGCCAGTTTTTAGTTGTAGTCCAAATCAATTTTGATAATGTCATTGTCAAGTCTTGGAATTTCATGCTCTCCGAGACAGTTACTCCTGATGTAAATCATTTTGTAGGTTCTCGGTCTAGCAAGTTAAGAGTCTTCTGCAAGAATGCCAACTTCATGGCTAGAACTTTTGTGGCCTCGGCCTCTCTGTAATATCATTATGTATTAATATAGGAGTAGACTAATTGAGAAAAAAAAAACAATTCGAGGGATAAAATCATAGATGAGGATCTCCACAACGGGATGGCAATCCTGAAAGCGGCGTGGATGTGGAGGAACCTCACTTTTCTTCGATTTTACAATTACGTGGACGTTCTTGTGAAAGTTGTAATACTCTGCATTTCCCGTTATCAAGAACATCTAGTTTCTTCCCCACACGGAGGGGCGATTTGTATTGGTAAAGCACTTGACAGCGCGTTCGAATTAATTGAAGCCATAGTTAAGGCTAAAGATTATGGAGCTTTAAACTTTTTGAAGAAGCTGGAACAATTGGACATAGTCAAAGATATTGTTGGAATGGTGGAACTTGTTCTCGAGGGAGTCGAATTCAAACCATCTCACGTTCAATTCGGTTTAATTATTACAGTGGAACTTCTCAGAAATACATTACATGTGTTACGGGAGACGACCTCCGCCAGACTACCATGGAAAGACCACCACCGGCAGACGAACCATGGACAGACCACCACCAGTAGACGAACCGTGGACAGACCAACCATGGCAGAGCCCTGCTTCCTGTCAGTAATTCCGGCATCCGTCTTGCCAACCCATGCTTGTTGTCCTCACACCCATGCCTTCTCCATTTTGATTGTAGTCAAATATTGATAACGTGGGCCAAACGACAAGTCTCCACAACGCTTCCTAAGGGATCTCGTGAGGGTTGAATTATAATAGTTAAAATAGTTACAATATAACTAACATAGTTATAATATAACTAGATTGTATTATATACATAATTTAAAAGATATATATATATATATATATATATATATTAATAATAATAATAATAATAATAATATTATTATTATTATTATATTATTATTATATATTTTATAATAATAAATAAAATATATATATATATATATTATTACAAAAAACATAATAATAATAATAAAATACTATTATATAAAAAAAATAGACATAACCATGGGTTCAAGAGTAGACATAACCCTGGACTCAAATAGAGTTACCAGCGAATTATAGAAGTTGAGCTACCAATGACGGCGAGTTTCCATATGCCGAGATGACAACCACAAAGACAATTGCCAGCAATATAGCTTTGAGGACAAAGCTTTTGAAGGAAGGGGAAATGTTACGAACATAAATTGTATAAAATAAGATAAACATAAATAAATATAAATAATAAATAATGAAATGATGATTATGTTAAATAATCATTAAGTTAAGTGAAAAGGCATGTCTAAAAGACATGCCCAATCACAAAAGGACACCTACCTAGGTATATATGCGGGTCCTCATTGTAACATTCAAATCACTTGTGCATTTTTATATAATAAATTATTATTTACAATACCTTTATGTATTTTACATTTAAAGTCAACAAGCTATAAGTTTTGTTGCTTTACTTCGCTTGGATGATGAGTGAGTGAGTGTCCATAGGAGGTTGAGTTCTCTCCTATATATATAGGTTTCCAAGGAGGACAACATGCCCTAATGAGGCTGACATCTTAGCTGTCAGGGCGACTTAGGCTTAGAGGGGTATTTTGACACTTCAAATACAAAAATAATTATTTTGACATGTTACAATATGCCCAATGGGGTCTTCTTCATATGCCAATGACTCTATTGACTTCTTGACTCTATGACAAACAATAGAAGCACTCAATGGGTGCCTAACCTCTAAATAAAATGACCTTGAGCATGAAACCCATGCTACAAAAAATAACAAAAATAATTTTTCTTTCTTTCTACAATAAACAAAAATCAAGAGTACATCTCATATTTATGAAGACCGAACCTAGTTACATATTTTAACACGAGAAAGGATTCAAGGAGAAAGAAGAGAAGTTATAGACTCTTGAAGTTCTGTTTTAGAAGAAGCATTGGAATAGTAAGCAACCTTTTGGGAGTTCTATAGAAGACCTCATCATAAGTGACATTATCAAATATATCTATGGCATCATCAATTAAATCTGAGAATAAACTCCAAGGGGGCTCTAACTTTAGAGCATGGAAGACAAGGATGGACCTCATCCTTGCAAGAAATAAAGTATTGGACCTAGTACAAGGAAAAGTCAAAGAACCAACTAATGATACTAGAAAAGAGAAGTAATAGGAAAATGACATTATAGCCATGAGCCTAATTGTGGATGGAGTTAAAGACAACTTGATTCCCTACATATCCACACTAGATACTTCACTGAAAATGTACGATGTTCTCTCCAAGTTATATAAAATCAAGAATATTGGACAAGTGGTAAGTCTAAAGAATGAACTTCAAACTATCAAAACGACCAAAGATGATACAATGTCATCTTACTTTCTAAGGATTGCCCATATAAGAGATGAATTACAAGAAGTTGATGAAATAATTCCTGATAAGAAACTTATGATTATCACCCTACTAGGACTACCAAAGTCTTGGAATGCCTTTGCAGCTCGAATTACTAATTGGAAAGATACTCCCCCCTTTGAGGAAATATGGACTGCCTGTACTCAAGAAGAAGCTCATCTTGCATTAGTAGGTGGAAAGCAAGATGAAGAAGAGAACACCACCTCAAAAGCTTGTTCTTCTCATTTCAAGAAGGAAGGAAATAAGAAATTTAAAGGGTCAAAGAAGAATCAACATGGGAAGATTGACCTTTCTAAAATAGAATGTTATCATTGTCACAAGATGGGACACTATAAGAATCAATGTCCTCAGAATCCTAAAAACAAGAAAATAGAAAGAGATCAAGACACAATTGCCACTGATGAAGCTCCATCAAAGAACACCAAAACTGAGGACTTTGACGTCAAAGACTTATTCTATTAAGTCTTTAGGGATGTTATCCCCTGTATATCCTTTGTTTATAGTATAGGTCATTGTTTTAGCTCTTGTAAAATTTATTTTATGATTATCTCTAGAATTTATCTTTCTTTTAATTCTTAGGGTTTGTAACTCTAATCTACTTTGTTAAAAAGTTCTTAAGTTGTTTTGATAAGTTGAAGGAATCCCTCACAATGTTTGGATTAATACAAGATCAAGAGAGAGCTTTCATATTTTCACAAAAGACAAGTATTCATTATTTCTTTCATTACTTTGTTAATTTCCTCTACTTATCTAGCCTTATTCTTATTGCTTTATTATAATCCTTTCTCTTGTATTTTCCTTCAAGAAAGAATTGTTGGAATATTCTAAAAGGAAAGGATTGTGGCTAGATTCAAAGGAAGCCTTCAAAGGGAAATTTGTAAGAAGCTTTGTTGCAAAGGGAGCCCTTCAAGAGGAAGCCTTACAAGGTTTGTGAAAGAAGCAACTCAAGGTATGTATAAAATTTGTAGCAATTCTTCATCATATAAGAAGGTGAGATCATTTTGTCTTTAAAATTGCTTTATATTGATAACTCTCTCATATCTAGGGTTTTGTTATAGAATTGTAAAGATTCTTTTTTAGGGTGCTTAGATTAAATCAACCCTAGTAATAACTATCGTTTCCTATTTGTTCACCTTGGTGAAACCCTAGCCTTTTGATTTTTAGGGCTTGTTGTTGGTATATAAGGGTATACAATATAACCCTAGCCTTTTATGGTTTGATGATATTATCTATGGTTTAATTTCTTATTCAGAGTTTTTGATAGCCCTAGATGCTCTCATTGATAAGGTTAACTTCATGCTCTTGTATATTTGTTCTTGGTCATACATGTTGATAAGATTTAAAGGTACATAGTTTTCAAGAGGTTGATGATAATCTTATGATGATGTTTAACATGATGCAAAGAGGGAGTTGTAAGAACCCTAATGACATTGAAGTTTTGGAAGGTTGGAAATTCTCTAATGAAGATAAAAAGAACCTTGTTGCCATATGAAGATAAAAAGAATGAAATTTTGGAAGGTTGAAAATTCTCCGGTGACATAAACATGAAAAGAAAGAAGAAAGAAGTTGTTGATGATGGACTTATCTCCTTAGTTGAGAAGGAGCTTGGATGAAGGTAAGTGTATATCCTCCATAGCTTGAGAAGGAGGACATGACTAACAACCGTACAAGCCATGACAAGAGAATGAGATCCAAGAATGGCTAAAGCACTACTAATGATTGTTCTTGTTTGACGAGTGGTGAACAAAGACTCGGTTGTTTGAGAAGTGATGAGGTTGTTTGAGAAGTGATGAGGTTGACTTTGGTGTTGCTTGAAAAGGTTGGAAAAGGAAGCTTTCGTCAAGACTTGTTTGGATATTGTGATAACCTAAGCAACATCAAATTGTAGACCCCAGATTTTATGCTAGCATAATAATAGTAAGAACCAATATATTGGAAGTTCGATACTAGTTGGGGTTGTGAAGCTACAGTATGTTATGATGGATGAACAAGTAGTTGATGTGTTGATCTCTCTCTGAGAAGTTTGAATATTTCACAAGCATGCTTGGATTGATTTGGTTGAGCGGAAATCTTGGCCTAGATGATATTCAGATCTCAATTGTTCTTTGGCCTTGATGATGCCTAGATCCTAGTGTGGGAGGGTATCTTGGTATGGAACTCAGTTTTAGTGATTTGACCTTGATGATACCTAGATCCCTGTGAGGGTTGGCGTCTTGGCATGGAGGCCTAGATGGTAAGTATATCCAGTTGGATTGATACCAAGGTTGTAGCCTGATGGTACCTATAGTAGCAAGTTGCCTTGATGACACCTTAGTCCCTATTGCATTGATACCTTGGCAATTTTTGACCGTGATGGTATCTAGCATTGCGTATGTTGTTGTACTCTTCTTGGAACATATCAAATTGTGGTCAACCTTGTACCAGTTGAACAATTATGAATACCTCCATAGTTAAGGGGGAGTGTTGAGAAATGTAACTACTGCAACTCACAGGTGGCTTTCACCCTTAACCCTTCCCCATGAGATTTGAACTAGTGACTTGATGGGGAATAAACCCCACATAAACTAACTGATCTACACCTCATGGATGATATAGGTTTCAATTATTATTAACATTTAGGGTTTTGGGGAAATATAACCCATTACTCTCTGGAATCTATTATTTTTCATAATATCAGTCTTCATAATTGTTGTCTAGCTCATGACATAATGTAATTCTTATGTATTTGTCAAAAGAAAGAAAAAGGAAAATTATTTTGAAGATCAACAGAAAATTATTGTTAGGTCTAACCACCCATTGTGTACTTCTAGGGTTTGTGTCATGAATCATTGTCCTTGTCATCTTGTATTAGGCCCTTCTTGGGCTTATTGTATCAAAGAAGAAATTTGTTTTTTATGTCAAAAATGTAAAACAAGTCTCCTCCATCAAGTCAGCCCTATTTCTAACAAGTCGGCCCCATTGAAGGGACTCAACCTCACACAAACTACTGTAAATAAGAAGTGCAATTCGACCTATTGTGACATCAATTTAAGGAAGTTTGATCTGCAATTGAAAGGAAGTGGAAAGGCTCAAAGGAGTGTAGAAGACTTGAAGAAGCAAGAAAAAACTAGCAAAGAAAGGAGGAACCCTAGCAAAGGAAAGAAGTTTGTCTCTCTCTTGTTATGGCTCGCCGCTCACATATGTCTCCTTGTTGTTTTCATCTTCATGCATTTATGTTTTGGTAGTTGCTTGATGATAAGAATATATAAAAGTAGTTAATAAGATTACAAAGAAATCAAATGCAATTATCAAGATAAGAAAATCTGTTTGTCTTCCTAATTGTCTAACATTTCAAAGGTGTAAGTTTTAAACCTTTACCCTAAGAAATGCATACACAAATTATTTATAAATAGAGAATTCAACAATAACAATCACGCATAATACTCGGAGATTTATTCCACAAAAGCCAACAAAATGTTTAGAGCCACACCTCAAATTTTACCATAAACTTACTATATCATTTACAATACAATATAAGATCTAGCTACATCCAAAATCCTAAACCATGAGGTAGAGTTTGGACGAGATGTCAAGAAACTGATCTGGGAAGCTCTCATTTGTATCATCTCATTCAAGTGAATACATTTCGTTCTTTGCCTAAGGGCTCCTATATTATTCCAATCCACTTATGGCTCTCTCTTGATTATGTTTAAACTATCTTGATGAAATCATGGTATGTGAACATCTAATTGTGATCCATGTTAATTGTTGTCACTTTTCTTCTTGTCGGATCCAAGTTTGTTAAATAGATCATTGTAGATCTACTCTCTCTTCTGATCTCAACATCTATAATAAAGTGCATTGTGCATAAAGACATGTATATCTTTGGTTTTCTTTATTGTTTATGTGTTAAGTTCTCCCTTGCACTTGATGACTCTAATTCTCTCTCTGGCACACTTATGACCAATTCTAGAGCTATCTTTTCAAGGTTAACTTGGTTGTTATTGTGAGTTTCTCTCTCTAGTGCACTTTGCTAGGGCATCTTTCTCAGAGTTGTTATTTTCTCCTTTATTGCAAGATTTTGAGTTGGTTGTTTCATTGTCATTGGTCCTCACTCTCTTGTGTGAATCTCAAGAGAAAACTATAACTATTAGTTCATGTTTTATTTTGGCATATATAGCCTTGTATAAAAAAAGTTGGTTTTGGATATATAGCCTTGTATATAAAGGCTACTTTTGGATATATAGCCCTGTATATAAACATTGTTTTTGGATTTTGCATAATGTACTTGTCTATTGGAGTTAACATAGGCATAGGTTTCCTATTAAACTGTCATTTGTGCAATTTTACAGCAATTGTGGGTATGACGGAAATTGGCTAAAGAATCTGATGTGGGTGTGGACTCATCTCAAGAGTCAAAATAAAGATTCTCGGATTAGGAAACCTAACTCTAATTTTTTTAATCAATATCTATTTAAATTTTTTATTTTATAATGAAAATTCGAAATCGAAAAAACGAAATCTCAAACTGAAATGGCTCATAATATCATGGATTCTCAAATGAATCCATTTATTGAATGATATTACCAAAGGCAATCATGTGCCTAAAATTGTCAAGATCGATTAAATGTTTTGAAAGCAATGGTGATTTCAATCTCTTAGCATATACAATTTGGTTTTTTTCCCAATAGGCTATCATTTACACAATCAAGCACGATAACAAAGACAATTCAAAAACTGGTAGAGATAGAAAGAGGTGTTATTTTCAATTTTTTTAATTTGTTTAATGCTTCACAAAATCCTTTGGGAGATCTCAAGCAAATATGATTTAAGATGATCTATCCTTAAATAAAGGATTACGATAGGGAAGCTATCATGTACAAAATCAAGCAAGAAACCAAAGACATTTCAAAATTAGAGAAAGAGAGGTGTTAATTTCAATTTTATAAATTTGTATAATACTTTACAAAAGCCTTTGGAAAAAAACTACCATTTAGATCTCAAGCAAATATGGGTTAAGATGAACTATCCTTAAATAGAGGATTACGATGGACAAGGGTGGCTTGATAGATCTAATTTAGGGATGTGATGTTACTCTGGCATTTTGACAAGGTTATTTAATTAAATCAAATGGAAATTTGAGAGAGCTAAAGAATTATGAGTGTTAAAGGTGGGTTGAGAGATCTAATTAGGGATTTGTGATGTTAGGTCTATCGTCTAGTATTTTGACATGGTCATTCAACTAATAAAATGAAATTTTGAAACATTAAATACTCTTGCTCTTTGTGACGTATCCCATAATATCGTAAAATAGTTGTTATCCAGTGCCCGAGATTTGTTATCTCTAAATCGAGTCTTTGCTTGATGGCAATGGCTTAATCAATGCTTTAGGTCGCTCTTAAGTTCCTTTATGTGTTGGTACATTTCACCAGTTTATTTATTTAGCACATATATTTTGTGATGGGATTGATTGATCCGCTGAAGTTAAACTTGATCATTGAATTAAAATTAATACAATATAGGCTCATTAGCCTCAGTAACATTTATGAATTAAAGGTTACCCAGTTCCACCATCCTTGCTACACTACATAGATTTTACCAATGTTACCGGACTCGGAATTGGCAATAAATCGGCAAGGCAAAAGAGTGAAGAGTTTTAATCGGATCGGGAAAAAATAGGGAAAAAATCAGTGAATACAATAAATAAAGATATACACATATATTGAATTAAAAAAACATTTTTCATTGATATTCAATAAAGCCATGTCCAAACAATGCATAATATCAATAGATGTCCAAAAAATCATGAGGACAATGGGTATACTTCGAGTATAAGATATATTTAGTATTGGAAAACATTCAAAAATGTAGCAAGGGCTGTATGCACACGCTTTTAAGTTTCAGATACATTTCAAATGTAACATGATATAATATATTTTTTTATTAATTGAATGATGCATTGGATGCTTACAAGGTTGTGGGGGTGCTCCTTAAATAGGAGCTAACTGGCCATGCCCATTTAGAGAGACATGTCCGTTAGGACTACTGTCTCTTCTTTTAAGTAAATCTAATTTAATAATTGCTTATTAATTATTTATGCTTTTTTATTTCATTAATTAAATAATACTTAAATATTTAATTTTTATGAATTTTAAATTCTTAACATTGCCTTCCCCTTAAAAGTACTTTATCCTCGAAGCATGGGTAATGTCTAGTGTCGCTGAAGAAGACGTTTTGATTCCCAAGACGAATCTTCCTCTGGTAATTTCTTCCATTTGATGAGGTACTCTTTTATTGTCTTGGATCGTAATCCTTTCTCCTTGGTAGCGAGTATACCTTCAGGTTCTAGGATGATTCTTCCTTCTTCATCAGTCTCCGGTATCTTTGTTTGAGATATCTGGTTTTGCCCCAGTACTTTCTTGCGATTTGATACATGGAAGGTATTATGGATTCCACACTTATCTTGCATCTTCAACCCATAGGCTACGCTACTTCTTTTTTTTTATTTGATATGGGCCATAATATTTAGGTGATAGTTTATTTTTCCCTTGTTGTTTTAATGATAATTGCTTATAAGGTTGAAGCCTAACAAAGACCCAATCTCCTTCATCAAAATCTCTTTTAGTGCGATGTTGATTGGCTTGTTCTTTCATTCTATTGCATGCCATTGTCAAATTCTCTTTTAATAAATTAATGATTCTTTGGCTTTCTTCTAAGTCATTTTTACTGCTGGAACCCTAGAGTCAAGTAGTGCAAAGTCTTTCCATCTTAAAAGCATTCTTCTCTAACAAATTGGTCATGGGCGCTGTCAAATGTGCATAGTTTTTTATAAATCTTCTTTAATACCCGGTTAGACCTAGAAATCCCCTTAGCTTGGATACGTTCTTGGGTTTGGGCCATTCTCTGATTGCTTTAATTTTGTTGGGGTCCACTTTGACTCCCTCTCTGGATATAACGTGTCCTAGGTATTCAACTTCTTTTTGCCCAAAGGTACATTTCGATAACTTGGCGTAGAATTGATTCTTCTCCAATACAAATAGTATTGCTTCCAGATGCTTGAGGTGTTCCTTCCATGTCTTACTGTAAACAAGAATATCATCAAAGAAAACTAATACAAAAGTCCGCAAATATGGATGGAAAAGTTCACTCATGGTTGCTTGGAAGGTGGCTAGCGCATTTGTTAATCCAAATGGCATAACTTTAAATTCATAGTGCCCTTCGTGAGTTTTGAATGTTGTTTTTTTACGCCTTCTAGTCTTACCCATATTTGGTATACCCTGATCTTAGATCTAATTTTGAGAAGTATTTTGCATCGTGTAGTTCATCTAGCATTTCATCGATGAACAGAATCGGAAACTTATGTTTGATGGTGATTTTGTTTAACCCTTTGTAATCTATACATAATCAGAAGGACCCATCTTTCTTTCTGACCAATACTACGGGTGCAGTGTATGGACTTCTACTTTTCGTAATGATCCCATGCTTCAACAAGTCTTGTATCAATCGTTCTATTTCTGTTTTGTGATGATGGGGATAACGATACAGTTTAACGTTTACTGGTGTCGAGTCTGGTTTGACTTCAATGATGTGTTCAATTTGCCTTTCAGGGGGTAATTTCATTGGCAAATCTTGAAAAACTTTCTTGTATTTCTGGATCAAGGATGAAATTTCTGATGGTTGGTGAGTCCCTTCTATCGATAATAACTCCAACTGCTGACATTGTGCAACAAATGCTGGGGCTCCCTTGCGAATAAGTTTTTTCATCTGTTGAGCAGAGATGACTTGAGTGGGTGGAGCTTGGAACCCAAACAGCTTATACTTCCTTCCATCCCATTTGAATTTAATGAACTGCTTTTGGTGATTAGTTGAATACGTGCCTAGTGTTTGTAACCATTGTATCCCTAAAACGACGTCTACTCCTCCTAGGGAAAGTGTATAAAAACTGGACTCCATTTTGTATTCGCTTAGTTGCAATTTAACTTTATGGCACTTGCTTACTCCATCTATTCATTTCCCATCTGCTACCATAACTTTTAAATCTGCTACAGGGTAAGCAAAAATGTTCAGTTTTTTTCGACATTGACATCTACGACGTTGTGCGTACTCCCTAAGTCTATTAGAACGATAACGTTTTACTTCTTGATGTGACCTTGAAGCTTTAGTTTTTGTGGCTGAGCTATCCCTGTGATGGCTGCCAGAGAAATTTGTGGCATATCCTCTTTTGATTCTGGATTAGGGTTTGCATTTTCTTCATTGTTTTCTTCGTCAAAGTTGTCTTCTGAAGATTCTTCTTCTTGTTCTGCTTCGCAGTTGTAAATTTTTTGCGTTGCACATTTGTGTCTTGTGTAATACTTGTCTCTGCATGTCCAGCACTTGCCATCCTTTTTCCTTTCAACATTAGATTGTTGTCTTCCTCCATTGCGCATTGGTGGTGGAACGTACTTGCTAGAGTTTTCTGACGAAAGTTTACTAGATTTCCCTTTGGAATAGTTGTTTGATTTCTCATTACTGGCATATGGTGCCTTATGGAGTTTATATTTTCGTTCGATAATTATAGTTGTGTGTCTGACATCTTCAATGGTTTTGGGTTTACATAATTTTAATTCTTCCCGAATATAATCTTTAAGGCCACAACAATACATTTTGTATAGTTCTTCATCTATAAATCCTCTTTGCCTTACCGCCAACACCTCCCATTCGTGACTGTATTCACTCATTGTTCCTTTCTGATTTGAGGCAAATGAATCTCTCGTATACATCATCCTCTTTCTCGTCATGAAATCTTTTCAACGGAGAGTTTTTAAAGTTTTGCCAATTGAACAAGCAACATGTACATTTAAAAGACCACCACAGAAACCAATCATACGCTTCTGATTCTAGATAGTTGGATGCAATCATGACCCTTTCTTGCTCGTCGAGTGGTGGGTTTGCTAAAAAATGGCACCCTTTTATTTACCCATACTACGATGCATTTATGGTCCTTACAATCATACTTAGGTAATTCGTTTTTAATTTTAAGATGGTTCCTTTTAGAAGACTTAGTATAATATTGGTTCCTTCTAAGTGTAGTTGCGGTATTCTCGGCTACTCGTGCCTCAAAAAATCCAGGGTTTGGAGAACTTTCGTCTTCCGGGATTCGAGGACTTTGTGTGGTTGAGGGTGGATTGGCTCCCTTTAGACTGGCTCACCATGTATTTTATGGCTCGGATATTTTGTGCCATGTCGTTTTGAGTCTTACCAAAATTGTCTTGCTTCCTTTCGACATCGTCAAGGCGTTTCCACAGCCTGTCGAGTTCTTCTTGAATTTTTTTCGAACTATCATCATGACCCATTTTGTTCTTTTTCTTCCTAGTAGACCCAATTTTATATAGATATATATATTATATAATCAAGTTAATTAAATTAATTAGCTTATATAAAATAATTAATTAATTTATAATTGTATCGTATATATTAACTTATGGTTGATATGATATGTATGTTAATATATACCCAACAGTCATGACTTAACACAATAGCGTGACGTAACCACGCACCCGGCCGCAAAAAGGAAATGTGCAGAAAATGTCAACGGGGTTCGAGGTCTATTGCGACAGTGTGGGGTGGACGCCAGGATTTGACGCAGCGGGGAGGCACGCCGACAGATAGGAGTGATCGAGGAAATAATGGGCAGCCGACTATGGTCTTGCGGCACGAGCAGTGACTGCAGCAGGTACGATCAGCTGCCTGGAGCAGGCATGGCAAAGCACGTGGGAGTTAGAACAACGAAGTATGACTGGCTGGAGCGCTGCCTGACAGAAGGACTAGAACAGTGATCTGGATGGGAGGAACGGTGGTTGAGTGTAGGGTAGTGACCTGTGCAGCGAGAATTCGTCCAAAGGATCGAACTGGCTCTAATACCACTGTAGCAAGAACTGTATGCTCACGCTTTTAAGTTTAATATACATTTGAAATGTAACATGATATAATATATTTTTTTATTAATTGAATGATGGATTGGATGCTTACAAGGCTGTGGCGATGCTCCTTAAATAGGAGTTGATTGGCCATGCACATTTAGATAGACATGTCCGTTGGGACTGTTGTCTCTTCTTTTAAGTAAATCTAATTTAATAATTGCTTATTAGTTATTTATACTTTATTATTTAATTAATCAAATAATACATAAATATTTTTTTATGAATTAAATTCATAACAAAAAACACATACAAAGATTCAAACAAGACGAGGAACTTCCAAGTTTTTGTCAGCCAACACCGTGGACCTCCTAAAACCTTACTTGGGGTTACAGTAGCATCCCTGATAAAATCTTTCTTGGGGTTACAATAGCATGATTTCTAAATTGTGTTAAGTTTAGGTTGGTAGTGTGTTATACCTATTTGCAGATCACTTATACACTCGACAAAAAAAAATGAATTTAAGGAATTGTTTCATTATTATAGGTCCTTGTAAAGTTCCAACATTCAGTGAGAACAAATGGATTTAAGGAATTGTTTCATTATTATAGGTCCTTGTAAAGTTCCAACATTCAGCGACAATTTTCTTTTATTCAAAACAATATAGAACTTTAACATACTACAACCAGTTTCTTTTATTCAAAATGATATTTTTAAACGAAAATAACGTTGCTCAACCATCGGGGAGTAGCCACAAATATGTATGTATTGCAGCCAAGTCAATAGCTATTGGCATGAGCATGGGGGCAAAAAGTTTGTGTTTGGTAAGTGGACCTGTAATTCACTTAGGTGACTCTTTAGGCGGGGGAAAGGCAACATGGCTAGACCTAAGGCATAAAGAAACCCAGAAAGCATTGTAGTTTGGTAAGACGAGTAAGCCGACCAATGCTAAAGACGTTCCCTAATACATGAAGTCGATTGCCTAATACTGTATACATGAATCTGACTAGCAAAACCCATCACGACCTTGACGAATTAGAGAAAGGGTTTCGTTTTATCGAAATGGCAAGAAGAAATGAAAGCGAGCTCCAAGCGCGGCAAGCGGCAAGAAGAAGTATAAGCGAAACCACAAAATAAAACTTTGTCGGCTTTTAACCAAAGAATCTGAGTGGCTCGTTGAGTCCTCTACAAATTGCCAAAATCACGAGTCAAACTTGCGTCGCCAAGATTCAGATCAGCTTGTTTGGTTGAAGATCAAAGTTGGAATCGTGAGTGATCGAAGACTCTTGTAACACTGGATTTTACATAGAATCAAGGTCTTTACAAAAAGAAAAAAAACATGTCCCAAAATTCCAGAATCATCTCATTATGGACCTTTCCCCAAATTACCACCACTAGAAAGCTCCATGCTTGTCTTAAAGAGTTGATTGTCATGTTTAAAGATATTTCATTGGGTTGGATGTTTATAGCCTAGAAGCTTGTGATCTGTCGGTGCCTTAATCTGAAAATAAATATTATCACAATCACTTGCACCCTTCTTACTCTTGGCACTTCCAAAGAACATTTGCACTGTTGTCCAATGTCAACTTGCCGAAACCATTCTATCCTCAATAAGTTCCTTGTTGTTGAGCTAATGAAGTTAATTAGATGGGAACCAATTAAGTCAACTTGGACAAGAGTTTCTCTCCTATACTAATACGATTAAATAATAGAAACCATTTTTTCCTGAAACGAACATTCCATGACAACACCTTCCATCTCCATTTACAACCAATTCCTATATGCCATGTTGTATCCTCAGTTCAACTATAGCCAAGATCTAGTTACTTCTATAATATCATGGATTCTCAAATGATTCTTCATCCTTTCTCATCCTCTTTTTCAATTTTTTTGGTTTTTACCTGATTTTCAACATGGAGACAGGAAATTGTTGACATTGGAGGAACTGATTCCTGATCTTTAGGAATTGGTTCCTCCAGTGGGAACCATTTCCCTTAATTTTTAAAATGAATAGTATTTCAAGATCTGATTCCTAAGCAACAGGATCTGTATCCTAAAACCAGAAACTTTCCCTTAATTTTTAAAATGAATAGTATTTCAAGATCTGATTCATAAGCAACAGGATCTGTATCCTAAAACCAGAAACTGGTCCGTAAAAATATTTGTCAAATCCAATATGAAACACCAATTCCTTGATGAAACATATCCAGATATGGGGCTAAGATGGCTAAATCCAGTAAAATTGCATTTGTCTATTATTTTAATTTTCTTGATCACTTTATTACAATATTGAAGACAAGAATTAGTTTTAAAAACAAAAACAAAAAACAAAAAACTATTTTTTGTAATATTTATATTTTTCATATTTTTAAATATTGTGATTCTTCATTCCCAGAGTTTTGAGAGGTACATTTCCACACTGTACCCATTTCCACATTTCATGCAACCTAGTACGAGACAAAAGCATTTCCAGCATCAGAACTCAACACTCCCATAAAAGATGTAATGTCAGAATGCAATACATTAAGTTGGATCTTTAATTCAAGAACTGAGATATGTTAGCACAATGTAATTTGAAAGCAAAAGGAAATAGACAGCAGATTGTAAAACATGCAAAACCTTGACCAATATGTGAACAGAAAAAAAGAAAACAATAACTCCATAGAAAATACATACTTTGCAAGATGCCGATGAGCATCAATCATTACTAGTAGTACATCATAGAGAAATAATGATCTCCATGCACTTTCAGTGCGTTGTGTGACATCCGCACTGTAAAAGCGGCCAGAACTACTGCGCATGATACCTGGCGTATCAAAAAAAAGCTGTAAAGACATAATTAGCAATTCAATCAATAAATCCAACCATTAGCATCAGTCAGTATCCACTTGCCATTTTCTCGCTGTATACATTTAACAACTAGCCATATGATTTTGACTATGGCTGAGGAAGACTGCAAGAACCTAAATGGTGAAGAAGTATTCAACAAGTAAACATCCACTTTTATTACATATGTAATAAATTACTTCTCTACAGAAATTCAAGGTCTAATGAATATCACAACCATAGCGTTACTCTTGTTGCACCCATATGTTTGTATATTGGACTTCTACGTTTCTCTCGTTTACTAAGTTTAAATTAAAATCCAAACATCTCTTGAATACGAAAATTTCATGCCTTAATCATTTAACAACTTTAGATTCCGAAAGACCACTGGAGCAAGATAGTTGAATGCAACTTTGCATGTTTTATTCCATATGTCGACTCTGGCTGCGCAAATGCATGATCAAAAGCTATCGACCAGATCCCTCTAATTACCCGTTTGAGTAACATACCAAACTAAACATGCAAGTGACAATTATGGTGCAACGGTCAGCAAGAAGATCCACCCATCCAAAAGGCACACCAAAAGGTAATATCCTTGAACCTATGTATAAGCCATAATTTAGGTCCTTGAACATTGCTCATTTATTTTGATGGAAGAATTCTAAATCCGCACTTGATGCCTGAGTTCAAGAACATTTACAAACTAATAAAATGCATATCCATTCAAATTCATAATCTTAGGTTTTGTCCAAGAGTAAATACTAGTGACCAAAACTACTACAATGGACGCTTGATCTGTCTATCGAACTGACATCATTTAGTCGCTGAACAAAATAGCTGTAAGGTCTGCCTCAATTTGTTAACCTGTGGTTGAATTTGCAAACTTTCGAAAGCCTTTCTAGGTTTTCAAGCACCTCTTGACTACACCAGTAATGGAAAATCATTAACAAACTCTCACTTTACCAATGGCATAACAGGAGTATCTACATGCCTACCTTGAAAATAATGGATGAATCAGTGTCCAAATTGCAAATTTTATATTTAAACAAAGGATGGAATTTAGTAACATGCCAAATGACTACTTTAAATGCCATGACACCAGTTACAAAATTCAAGTCTACATACCATGAATTTTCAAATGCCTGAAAACTTAAAAGAAAGTTTAAATTTGATTGCCCAATGTACTCTGTAAATATTATTGCTTCAAAATACATTATTTACAAAAGGCTACCGACTGTAACCCAGTGTTGATAACATCGCTGATTTTTTGGTTTTTTGGTAATATGCTGAAAATTCGCGATTTGTTTGGCCTGAAAAAAACTGTGGTTTTTTCTGATTTTTTGATTTTCCAGATTTTGAAAAAAAATAAAAATAAGAAATTGTATTTTTTAATGTTCGCCACAGTTTGCTGATTTTTGCCAGTTTCTTCGCCAATGTTTCTGAGAAGATGTTTTCTGGACCCTCACTGATCTTTTTCCGATGCCAATGTTATCAACACTGATCTAACCATGTCTTGTTTTGAATTGCAATCTATTGAAAAATTTGTAACTAGGTTCAGCCTTCATAAATATGAAATGTACTTTTTGATTCTTGCAAAGTGTAAAATGAAAGAAAAATTATTATTATTATTATTTGGACCATGGGTTTCATGCTCAAAGTCTTTTATTTTATAGGTCAAGCACCCATTGAGTGCTTCTATGGTTTGTCCTAGGTCAAGAAGTCAAAAGAGTCATTGTCATAAGTTGAAGACCCCTTCAGGCACATTGTAACTTGTAAAGAAAATTATTTGTCCTTAAAAGTGTCAAAATACCCATCAAGACCAAGTCGGCCTGGCAGCTCGCAAGTCAGCCTGAAATGAGGAGCCACGTCCACCTTGCAAAGCCTATATAAAGGAGGAAACTCAACCTCCTTGAACCGCATCCATCTCTCACTCATTCAAGCGAAGGAAGAGGAAGAAGAAGGCAGTGAAGAAGGAAGAGGACGAAGAAGACTTCGTTTTGGGCTATTTCTCTCTCACATGTGTGAAGGAAGGCTAGGGTTTTTGCAGCAGATCTAGGTTTTTCCTCTACAAGTTCGATCTTGAAGAAGGAAAGGCAAGAAGGTTAAGCCAGGGTCACAAAGAGCCATCCTCAAGCTCCAGAAGTCAAAAAAAGCCTAGCAAAGGTTTGAGGCTAAGTTGCACGAAACGTTTCATACTTTCTTAAACGGGTATGTTTAGAATTGCAATCTATTGAAAAATTTGTAACTAGGTTCGGTCTTCATAAATATGAAATGTACTTTTTGATTCTTGTAAAGTGTAAAATGAAAGAAAAATTATTATTATTATTTTCTGGACCATGGGTTTCATGCTCAAAGTCTTTTATTTTATAGGTCAAGCACCCATTGAGTGCTTCTATGGTTTGTCCTAGGTCAAGAAGTCAAAAGAGTCATTGTCATAAGTTGAAGACCCCTTCGGGCACATTGTAACCTGTAAAGAAAATTATTTGTCCTTAAAAGTGTCAAAATACCCATCAAGACCAAGTCGGCCTGGCAGCTAGCAAGTCAGCCTAAAATGAGGAGCCACGTCCACCTTGCAGAGCCTATATAAAGGAGGAAACTCAACCTCCTTGAACCGCATCCATCTCTCACTCATTCAAGCGAAGGAAGAAGAAGAAGAAGGCAGTGAAGAAGGAAGAGGACGAAGAAGACTTCGTTTTGGGCTATTTCTCTCTCACATGTGTGAAGGAAGGCTAGGATTTTTGCAGCAGATCTAGGTTTTTCCTCTACAAGTTCGATCTTGAAGAAGGAAAAGCAAGAAGGTTAAGCCAGGGTCACAAAGAGCCATCCTCAAGCTCCAGAAGTCAAAAAAAGCCTAGCAAAGGTTTGAGGCTAAGTTGCACGAAACGTTTCATACTTTCTTAAACGGGTATGTTTAGAAACGTCAGCTCCCAAAAATGGAAACATCGGCCAAAACGTTGGCTGAAACACCATATATGTTTATATATATAAAAATATATTTATAAATAAGAGAATACCACATTATCTTGCAAGAAAAAAGGGGATAAGACCCATAGATGACAATTTAGAAGGAAAACCAAGTCTATATTAACTCTCATAGATGATTACATAATGGTCGAGTTTTAGTCAAGTTTCGGCCAAGTTTCGGGTACGGGTAGGTCCCGAAACATCATTTTCCTAGAAGTTTCGTGCAA
Source organism: Pinus tabuliformis (assembly GCA_031772625.1). Classification (NCBI taxonomy): domain Eukaryota; kingdom Viridiplantae; phylum Streptophyta; class Pinopsida; order Pinales; family Pinaceae; genus Pinus; species Pinus tabuliformis. The sequence goes on along the minus strand of CM062809.1, from coordinate 1,233,695,473 downwards.
CATAAGTTTGAGGAAGCCATTGAAGGCTAAAACAAAGCTCACACATGTGGCAGCATCAACTGCAGGAGGACCGAAAATTTCAGGTCCACTGTGGAGGCCAAATTTTGTAGCTGGGGGTCGAAGTTGTGCTACTGGAGGAGATTTGATTGGGTTTGACTTGTTCAAGGAAAGCACATCATCTAGAGTGGGTGGACCTGGTCTTGGTCTAAAGGTCCTGGATTTCATCAATTCAAGAATCTACAAGGAAGGGAAGAGATTTGCAGGTTTTCCTCTCAATTGGAGATGTTTTGGCCCTAGCTTGCAGCCAATATTTTGTGTTCTTGTTCTTCTTGTTTTGGTAGTTGTTTGATGATATACAAAGATAATAATAAGTAAAGAAGCTAATAAGTAAGAAAAAGTTAAAATATATCACAAGCAGTGATCAAGGAAAGAGAAATCACTCTAATCATTGCCCTATAGATTTCTCAACATGGGATCAAAGCTGAGGTTGATTAAGGGCATTATGAAGATCTATACTACATTAAATAAGTTCCTTGATAACAAGACTCCCGAAGAGGTATTCACTGGGAAGAAACCAACCGTAGATCATCTCTGAATTTATGGTTGTCCTATCTATATACATATACCTAAAGACAAAAGAAAGAAGTTGGATCTATCTAGCATGAAGGGAACCTTTGTGGGCTATAGTAACTCTTCTAAGGCCTATAGGATCTACATAAAGGAAGGACATCGAATAGAATATGTTCAAATGTGATATTTAATGAAAGTACTTCATTCAAAAATCAAAGGATCTCCCAATGGACTCCGATGATGAACTTCAAGTATTTGAAGAGGAAGTTACCAAGGAAGAAGAAGAATGAAATCATGAAGATGAAGTTCCCAATGAACCTATACATCCTGTGGTTATTCCCGAAACTATAAAAAGGCCTAAATGGTTGAAGTTTACACTACTTGATGCAGAAGGTCATGGGGCAGCTCAAGGTACATTCAAGGAAAGTAAAAAGCCCAAACAATATTCTGGGTATGCAGCCTACATGACAAAACTAATAGAAGCAGAGCCATCCACTTTTGAAAAAGTTGTCAATCACCAAGAACGGAAGGATGCCATGAATGAAGAATATCAATCTATGATGAAGAATGGGGTTTGGGAGATCGTACCTAAGCCTAAAGACAAATTTGAGGTAACTTCCAAATGGATATACAAGATCAAACATGCAGTAGATGGAAGTATTGATAAATATAAGGCAAGATTTGTGGCTATGGGCTTCTCTCAACAAGAAGGCATCAAGTATGAAGAGACATTTGCTCTGACAGCAAGTTATACTATTATACGTTCGTTGGTCTCTTTGGCAACATCGATGGGGTGGAACATCAACCAAATGGATATCAAGACTGCATTTCCTGAAAGGCACAATTGATGAGGAATTATATGTAGAACAACCCTTGGGGTTTGAAGTTAAGGACAAAAAGGCATATGTTTGCAGATTGAAGAAGGCATTGTATGGCCTCAAGCAAGCACCAAAGGCATGGTATCCTAGGATGGATGCATACTACAGAGATTAGGCTTCACAAAGAGTTTTGTTGATCTGGACATTTATATTAAGGTTGTGAAGGGAAAATCGGTAACCATTCTTTTGTATGTGGATGATCTTCTCTTGATAGGTGTAGAAAGTCGAATTGAAGAATGCAAGAAGCAACTAGCAGTAGAATTTGACATGAAGGATCTAGCGTTGATGCACTATTATTTGGGACTGGAAGTCTGGCAAGGACTTGATGAAATCTATCTAGGTCAAGGAAAGTATCTGATCAAGATGTTGAAGAGGTTTGACATGATGGATTGCAAAACAATGACAACCCCAATGATCACAAACTTGAAAAGACTAAGGAGTTTTGAATCAAGCCTTATGGATCCTTCTAGGTATAGGCAATTGATTGGCTCACTGATGTACTTGGTGAATACTCGACTAGACATATGTTTTGCAGTAAATATTCTCAGTCAGTTCCAAGTGCAGCCAAAGCATGGTCATTGAATAGCAATGAAACACATACTGAGATACCTGCAAGGAACAATCCACCACTACCTAAAATATGATAGGAGGAATGGTGCCCACTTGATTGGATATACAGATTTCGACTGGGGAGGCAGTGAACAAGATGGAAGAAGCACCACAGGAGGATATTTTAGTTCGGGATCCTCCATGATCTCATGGATAAGCAAAAAACAAGATACGGTTGCTTTGAGTATTGGTGAGGTTGAGTACATTGCAACCTGTGAAGTAGGTAGAGAAGTTGTCTTGTTAAGGAAGTTGCTATCGAACCTATTTGAAAGACCAATGGACCCTACAATGATACATTGTGATAACACCAGTTGTATACAATTGTTTGAAGACCCAGTGTCTCATGGAAAGACAAAGAATATCAACAAGTATCACTACATATGGAAGCTAGTACAAGATGGTGTGTTGTAGGTACAGTATCTCTCCACCGACAAGCAGGTAGTTGACATATTGACGAAATATCTTCCTAATAAGAAGCTTGTATATTGTTGGGTTGTGTTATATTCTTTCCACGACTAGCTCATGTAGTTAACCGGGTGGTTAATCCGCCCCCCCTTCGTTGCGTTGATTGCATAGCGGGGGGGTCACAGGGGTTTGAGGGGTGATTTTGGTTTTGGAACCTATGTTAGGTTGAGCGGACCCACCAATGGTTTTGTGCATGATTTTCCCACATGTTTTTGGACGCGATGGTTTTCGGTCCATGGTTTTGGACACGATGGTTTTCGGTCCATGGTATTGGATGTTTCGGCATGTATAAATATGTATTGAAACATTGAAAGGATAATAATGAAAAATCAAGCTAGTAGTCCTGATTTTGGGATCCAGGGGAAATCTCTGTGTATATGTGTTTTATGTGTTATGCACTCGCATTGTTTATTTTATGTGTTTTAGAATTCGTATGTAGGTAATTTCTGTACGGGGTTAAAACCTACGTTTGGTATCAAAGTTGTTTGGGCTTCAAGGGGACGCCTTTGTTGCTGAGGGGTTTCGCTCAGGCCTGTGGTAGACCCCGTTCAGTGGGAGATCTGCGGGATTGATTCTGGGGTGAAAGAAGATGGCGAGCAGTGGAAAGATATAGATCAAGAAATTTAATGGTCAGAGTTTTGAGTGTGGAAACACAAGATGGAGGATCTGTTGGTGGATAAAGATCAGTGGATTGCAGTAGATCCGGGTACTAAACCAACGGGAGTGTCTGATGAAGAATGGAAGAAGTTGGATCGGAAGGCAAAAGCACAATACAATTGTCTCAGATTCAGTATTGTCGAATGTATCGGGGGAAGCTACGACGAAGGCTTTGTGGGACAAGTTAGGGATTTTGTACCAATCTAACTCTTTGGTTAATAAACTGTTCCTACGGAAAAAGCTGTATAACCTGAGGATGAAAGATGGAGACTCGGTGACAGAGCATCTGAATGGGTTTAATACTGTGGTAAGTCAGTTATCGTCTGTTGATATCAAAATTTCAGATGAAGATAAGTGCATTAGTTTGTTGTGTTCTCTATCAGATCCGTGGGATAATCTGGTTATTGCAATAAGTAGCAATGCAACTGTCTTGCAGTTTAATGAAATAGTCTCATCCTTGCTAACGGAGGAGATGAGAGGGAAAAATATGGAGAGCCAAAATGGTGATGCCTTATCTGTACGAGGACGATCCCAGAACAAAAACAAAAATGAGTCATCGAGTGGGAGATATAAATCTAGAGGGAGATCTAAATCTCCAGGAAAACTTGTAAAGGTGGTGTGCTGGAAATGCGGAAAGGAAGGGCACTACAAAAGGGATTGTAAATCTAAAGCTCCTGATAAAGGAAAGGGATTTGATGATGCTCCTTCTACAGAGGCAAAAACCACCTCAGATGAAGGTGGCGATGTGTACTTGGCTTCTTCAAGTACACATGTAGATCATGAGGCATGGTTGATTGACTCAGGTGCATCCTTTCACTTCACTCCCCATAGAGAGTAGTTTTGCGAGTATGAGAAATATGATGGTGGTGATGTCTTCTTGAGGGATGACAGGAAGGCTAAAATCGTTGGTCGTGGAAAAGAAAAGTTGAAGTTGCAAGGTGGAAGGGTTAGAACACTTCCGAGCGTTCTGCATATTCCTACATTAGCCAGAAATCTGATTTTTGTAAGCAAGTTGTATGATGTAAGTGTAAAAACAGTGTTTGAGAAAGATACATGTAAGATGGTTCGGGGAGCACTGGTATTGATGCGGAGAGTTCGAATTGGAACTGTGTACAAGTTGCAATGTAGCACTGTTGTTGATGGGTGCAATAGTTCTGTGGTTCCTGAGAGTGAAGCAAAAAATCTAGTGGTCTCTGGAGAAAAGACCATGATGTGACATCAAAGGCTTGGACATATTGGAGAGAAGGGTCTTCAAATACCTCATGGTAAAGGTATGGTGGAAGGTATGACTAATAGCTCTCTGGATTTTGATTTTTGTAAAAATTGTGTATATGGGAAGCAGAATCGGGTGAGTTTCCCCTCTGGTGGTAAGAGGGCAAAACAGATATTAGAGCTTATGCACAGTGATGTGTTTGGACCTGTGAAGGTTCCATCACTGGGTAAGTCTGTGTACTATGTATCATTTATAGGTGACTTCTCAAGGAATACATGGATATATTTCCTTAAGAAGAAATCTGAAGTCTTTGACAGGTTTAAAGAACTTAAGGCTCCAGTGGAAAACCAGGCAAAAAAGAAGATAAAAGCGCTGAGGACAGATAACAGTGGAGAGTTTTGCAGTAAGGAATTTGAAAATTCGGTAAGAAGTGTGGTATAACACGGCAGAAGGCTACTCCATATACACCTCAGCAAAATGGAGTTGTAGAAAGAATGAACAAGATATTGATGGAAAGGGCAAGAAGCATGTTCAGTGGTGTCGGGTTAGGACAGGAATTCTGAGCAGAGACGGTAGAGACAGCATGTTACCTAGTCAATAGATCACCTTCATCAGCGTTGGAGGATAAAACTCCACAAAAGGTATGGACTGGTAAGAAACCCTCTCTTTCACATATGAGGGTATTTGGATGTGATGCATATGTACATGTTCCAAAGGAAAAACGAACCAAGTTGGATAGAAAATCTGAAAAGTGCATCTTTATTGGGTATAAGGATGGTTTAAAGGGTTATAAGCTTTGGAACCCAGTAACAAAGAAGGTTGTGTACAGCCGAAATGTGGTGTTCAGAGAGGTGAAAGATGTTATTAAACATGAAGTCCAACCAAAGGAATCTGAAAAGATAGAGTTTGAGCTAAAGGAAGAAGAATCGGACTCTATAGCAGAGGAGGAATCAGAAGATGAAGAGCCACAAATTCCGATTGTGAGAAGATCAGTTCGAGGAAGAAGACAGCCAGAAAGGTATAGTCCATCTGCTTTCTGTTCAAATTTTGCTTTATCTATTACTGATGATGATCCGAGAACTATGAAGGAGGCAATAGATTCAGAGGATGGAAAACTCTAGAAAGAGGCCATGGTTGATGAAATGGCATCTTTGCACAAAAATGAGGCTTCGGATCTAGTGGAGTTGTCGGCTGAAAGGAAACCCATTGGCAGCAAATGGGTGTTCAAGAAGAAGACAAATGCAAAAAGAAAGGTGGAGAAATACAAAGTTCAGTTGGTAGCAAAAGGTTATTCCCAGTGTCGGGAATTGATTTTGGTGATATTTTTTCTCCTGTTGCCAAGGTAACTTCTATTAGATTACTTTTCTCTGTTGCTGCTGCTTTTGATTTTGAGGTAGAACAGATGGATGTGAAGACAGCATTTCTTCACGGGGATTTGGAAGAGGAAATCTACATGAAGCAACCTGAAGGCTTTGCGATGAAGGGTAAGAAAAAACTGGTATGCAAGTTAAAGAAGTCTTTGTATGGGTTAAAACAGTCACTAAGGATGTGGTATCAAAAATTTGAAACATTTATACGGGGACTTGGCTTCGCCAGAAGCAAAGCAGATCACTGTGTGTATTTTAAATTAATTGGTGACCGTGTTATTTATTTGGTCTTGTACATGGATGTTACGTTGCTGGTTGGAAATGACAAAGAAATTATCCAGGATTTGAAGACCCAATTGTCCTCCAAATTTGACATGAAAGATCTTGGTGTTGCAAACTATATTTTGGGCATGGAAATTAAAAGAGATCGGGCAAAGAGGAAGCTCTGGTTAAACCATAGGAAGTATGTCGAGACAATATTGCAGAGATTTAATATGCAGGATAGTAAACCGGTGAAGGTTCCTATTCCTATAGGTGTAAAGTTATCTGTTGAACAGTGTCCCAAGACACAAGAAGAAGAAGAGGACATGTCCCGTGTTCCATATGCAAGTGCAGCCGGTAGCCTGATGTATGCAATTGTCTGTACTAGCCCAAACATTGCACATGCAGTGGGAGTATTGAGCAGGTTTATGTCAAAACCAGGAAAGGGGCATTAGACAGCAGTGAAGTGGGTTTTCAAGTATTTGCGTGACACTAGTGATTATGGTTTGTGCTACCATGGAAGACTAGGATTGGACAGAGTGTTGGATATTCGTGGCTTTGTTGATGCAGACTAGGCTGGAGATCTAGATCAGAGAAGATCTACAAGTGGGTATGTGTTTAACCTATTTGGAGGTGCAGTCAATTGGATGAGTAAGAAACAATCTGTAGTGGCACTATCAACTACAGAGGCAGAATACATGGCAGCCACTCATGCAAGCAAGGAAGCAGTTTGGTTGCAGAGATTTTGTTCAAGTATGGGGTTAGTACAGGGAGCTATAAAGATACATTGTGACAGCCAAAGTGCAATTTCCTTGGCAAAGAACCCTGCATATCATTCAAAAACAAAGCACATTGATGTTCAGTATCACTTTGTGAGGGATATGATAGAAGACAAAAAGGTGTTGTTGATAAAGGTGGACACTTTGAAGAATACTGCAGATGCATTGAAAAAATCTGTGAGCTTTGAGAAGTTCTCTTGGTGTAGAGAAACAATGGGCGTTGCAGGGTTGGATAAATGACTAATCTCTCTTGTGGCCCCCTATGGAAAGAAAACAACAAGTGGGAGAATGTTGGGTTGTGTTATATTCTTTCCACGACTAGCCCACGTAGTTAACCGGGGGGGTGGATCCCCCCCTTCATTGCGCTGATTGCATAATGGGGGGGTCACAGGGGGTTTGAGGGGGTTTGAGGGGTGCAGGTAACCCCACTCTATGGGGTCCGGGGCAGCGCCCCAGAAAATTTTGACACGATGGTTTTCGGTCTATGGTTTTGGACACGATGGTTTTCGGTCCATGGTATTGGATGCTTCGGCTTGTATAAATATGTATTGTAACATTGAAAGGATAATAATGAAAAATCAAGCTGGTAGTCCCCGTTTTGGGATCCAGGGGAAAATCTCTGTGTATATGTGTTTTATGTGTTATGCTCTCGCATTGTTTATTTTATGTGTTTTAGAATTCGTATGCAGGTAATTTTTGTACGAGGTCAAAACCTACATATATTTGAGAGACAAGCTTGGTGAGGTTGATGTATCCTCCCTAGTTGAGAGTGAGAGATAGGCAAATCATTCTTGTCTTCACTTGGGAAGACAAAATGGAGGATTGGCTAAGCATCTGGCAGTTGATACTCTTTCAGGATGACGTAGGAAATCCAAGCTAAGAGTTGTCATGGACCGATATTCTTTGAGGACTAGCTATCCACGATAAGAATAGTCCAAAGAAGGTCATATTCTGTGAACACCCAAGTGGGGTATGTACCTTGAGAGACAATGATGATGGTGTCTATAAATCATTGGTCTCGCCAGCATTGTGCTCTGATCTCGTGGACAGATAGAGTTGTTAATCAAGGCATTGCTACGTGACAATGTTGGTTGATATGATGCTAAATAGATGGTCTGCCAATTTGGCTCTTCTTATGGGATCTCTTTAGATTGAGAATGTCCATGTACCATTTATGAATACCTCCCTAGTTAAGAGGGAGTGTTGAAAAATGTGTAACTAGGTTTGGTCTTCATAAATATGAAATGTACTTTTTGACTCTTGTAAATTGTAAAATGAAATAAAAATTATTATTATTATTATTTTTGGAGCATGGTTTTTATGCTCAAGGTCTTATTTTATAGGTCAAACACCCATTGATTAGATATACAGATTCCGACTGGGGAGGCAGTGAATAGGATGGAAGAAGCACCACATGAGGATATTTTAGTTTGGGATCCTCCATGATCTCATGGGTAAGCAGAAAACAAGATACGGTTGCTTTGAGTACATTGCAACCTGTGAAGTAGGTAGAGAAGTTGTCTTGTTAATGAAGTTGCTATCAGACCTATTTGAAGGACCAATGGACCCTACAATAATACATTATGATAACACCAGTTGTATACGATTGTTAGAAAACCCGGTATCTCATGGAAAGACAAAGAATATCAACAACAAGTATCACTACATTCGGAAGCTAGTACAAGATGGTGTGTTGTAGCGACAGTATATCTCCACCGATGAGCAGGTAGTTGACATATTGACGAATCTCTTCCTAATAAGAAGCTTGTATATTTGAGAGACAAGCTTGGTGAGGTTGATGTATCCTCCCTAGTTGAGAGTGAGAGATAGGCAAATCATTCTTGTCTTCACTTGAGAAGACAGAATGGAGGATTGGCTAAGCATCTGGTAGCCGATACTCTTTCAGGATGACGTAGGGAATCCAAGCTAAGAGTTGTCGTGGACAGATATTCTTTGAGGACTAGCTATCCACGATAAGAATAGTCCAAAGAAGGTCATACTCTGTGAACACCCGGGTGGGGTATGTACCTTGAGAGACAATGATGATGGTGTCTACAAATCATTGGTCTCGTCAGCATTGTGCTATGATCTTGTGGACAGATAGAATTGTTAATCAAGGCATTGCTATGTGACAATGTTGGTTGATATGATGCTAAATAGATGGTCTACCAATCTGACTCTTCTTATGGGATCTGTTCAGATTGAGAATGTCCATGTACCATTTATGAATGCCTCCCTAGTTAAGAGGGAGTGTTGAAAAATGTGTAACTAGGTTTGGTCTTCATAAATATGAAATGTACTTTTTGACTCTTGTAAATTGCAAAATGAAAGAAAAATTATTATTATTATTATTATTATTGGAGCATGGTTTTTATGCTCAAGGTCTTATTTTATAGGTCAAACACCCATTGAGTGCTTCTAGAGTTTGTCCTAGGTTAAACAGTCAAAAGAGTCGTTGTCATAAGTTGAAGACCCCTTCAAGCACATTGTAACTTGTAAAGAAATTTATTTTTGTCCTTAAAAGCATCAAAATACCCTTCAAGACCAAGTCAGCCTAGCAGCTAGCAAGTCGGCCTAAAATGAGAAGCCACGTCCACCTTGAGGAACCTATATAGAGGAGGAAACTCAACCTCCTTGAGTCAAATTCATCTCTCACTCATTCAAGCAAAGGAAGAGGAAGAAGAAGGCAGCAAAGAAGGAAGAGGACAAAGAAGACTTGGTTTTGGGCTATTTCTCTCTCACATGTGCGAAGGAAGGCTAGGGATTTTGCAGCAAATCTAGGCTTAACCTCTACAAGTTCGATCTTGAAGAAGGGAAGGCAAGAAGGTCAAGTGAAGGTCACAAGAAGCCATCCTCAAGCTCCAAAAGTCAGTGAAAGCCAAGCGAAGGTTTAAGGAAGCCTTGGAAGGCTAAAACGAAGCTTGCACGTGTGGCAGCATCAACTGCAGGAGGGCCAAAAATTTCAGGTCCGCAGTGGAGGCCGAAATTCTACAACTGGGGGTTGAAGTTGTGCTACTGGAAGAGATTTGATTGGGTTTGACTTGTTCAAGGAAAGCACATCATCCAGAGAGGTTGGACTTGGTCTTGGAGGGTATTGGTCTTGGTCTAGAGTTCTTCAAATTCGTCAATTGACGAATCTATAAGGAAGAGAAGAGATTTGCGGATTTCTCTCTCAATTAGAGAGGTTTTGGCCCTGGCTTGTCGCCTATATTTTATGTTCTTGGTCTTCTTGCTTTGGTGGTTGTTTGATGATATAAAAACATAATAATAAGTTAATAAGTAAGAAAAAGTTAAAATACATCACAAGCAGTTATCAAGGAAAGAAAAATCACTCTAATCATTGCCCTATAGATTTCTCAGCACAATCATGTTGTATAGACTCTAGAGTACTTTCAAGTTTAAATTCCACAAAAAAAAACTTCACTGTGTAATCACAACAATGTTTGGAAGGGGCTATGCATCACCGTCAAGATCTAACCAACGGCCCAGATTTTGTATGACAAATTTAAGAGGATTTCATATCCAATTTAGTGAAAAGTTTAGTTGGTTTGAGAGTATAACCTCAGGGTCCCTTACTTCCAAAGTATGCCTAGCATTTCATTTAAGAAAATTGCCAGGGCTCTAAATGATGCCCTCTAATACCTATCTAAGTGATTTGTCAGATTAAGTCATGTTCGATGTCTTAACATAACCTATAAGAGAATCTATCAATTCTAATATCTTAGTTATTAACAATAACATTTGCATTTTTTAAAGTTCATAAAGCCTAAAATTACAAGCATTATCATTATATGTGAACACTTTCTTAGGCATAAAAGTATTGGCTAAAACTATTAAGCCTTAAGAATGGAAAACGATGATGTAGGTCGTATTGAACTCATTAAAAATGCTCTTGAAAGTGAATTCATCCTTCAATGATATGTCTAGCATGTGATTCCCAACATAAATCTTTAGTGAATGATTATGATGTATAAGTCTTTTGGTACCTCTTTCCTTCTTGGCCAAGCTATTGAGCAATTTCTCCAACTAATTTTCTTTTAATATACTTTGGAAATATATAGTGAAAGAATATTTAGCTATAGCAAAATCCATCATTCTATCTAATCTTTAAGTGTGAATCATGCTTGCATATTACTTGCTTGATTTTCATAACTTGAGTATCCAATCTAACAAGCAACACTAAAGAGAATTGCACAATCCTATGAACTTCAACAATTTCACAAAACACACCTTATGTCATTCAACTCCATTAGCATTATCCTTACACCTTTGGATATCTTTGAATTTGGCAACCTCCTACAATCTTCACTTCTTAAGTTCAATAACAATCAACCACTTCTACATACAATCTAGTGGGGTCTCCCTTCATATTGTATTTAAATTTGGCCAACAACCCCTCCTAAAACCACCTTTTTAACAAACCATCTGCCACTTTTGGATGTATTCTCAACGAGAGCAGTTAGTCTTAAATGATAGAGACAAACATTTTTCTCACTCTTATTTCATGTTGTATATCACACCCACATCCTCGTTATCTTCACGTAACAACTTTTCAAGTTCATTTCTTAATGCTTCCCTATCTCAAAGATAGACTGAAACTCTCATTATCAATTGAATGCATTGTCTTTAAACATCGCAAGGAATCCTTTCAACCATAACTCCTCTCCATCACAAGAACCTAAATTCAAATAGAACAAAGTGTGGTTAACTTTTGACAATACATGTAATGGTGATTGTCATTTAGAAGTATCCTTGTACAATGTAACAAACAAAGTTTAGTTATGCTCTGACACCAATATAACAAACAGAGTCTGTACTTAAGTTAAATACTCCAAAAGACTTGGAATATGAAGATCTCCATTGAGGATAGAAATGTCTATATATAATGTATGAACGAGAATATGATGATTTGATTATAATTGAAGGTCTCGTATATATACCTAGGCAAGTACCCCTTCACGAATGGTCATATTCAATACTAATTATTAGTTAATTAATTATTGTTTAAAATTATTCTTGTTTATTTTATTTATATTATTTTTATATATATATATATATTATTCATAACAATGCCTTCCTCTTCAAAAAGCTTTGTCATCAAAGCTTATTGTTGACAAGGCAACTTTTTTTATTCATCTTGTAATCTATTTGCAACTTTCGGAATTCTTTGATTTGTCATCTCCAATGATACAAGATGATAGGATCCTTCGAGTGATAAATAAAATTGTTGAATTGAGAAGGGATCTAACCATCCTAAATCAATCTTGTGATTACTGGATACTTTGTGTGAATTTTTATCACAAGACTGAATTACATTGACATTAGTAGTCTTTAGAACATAAGTTCGTTGTTTCTATTCTAAGTGATACAGATATGAGGACTGATTGCATTGTCTGTTCTTGTAATTCAAATGTCGATAAGGAGTTCTTGTGGTTTGATTTTCCCTCATCATGCGTGTGGCAACATTCTGATTTACTTGAAGTACTATTGTTGTTGGATTTTTCATCGCTTGAACTGTAACATATGAATATGTTTTCCCTTCCACTAGTATGTCATCTTCTTGAGTTATGATATTGACTGGAACGGTATTCGTTCCTTTTTCTTCAACTTGAATGATTACATCTGAAGACTTTGATACCTCTTTCGTGATGAGTTCTCCTAATTTGTTTTTCAATGATTTCGTGTCATTTTGAAGTTTCTTAATTTGTGTCAATAATTTCTCACTTTGGTCCTTGAGGCGAGTAACTTCTTTGTTTTTGTCTGCAATAATCTTTTCAACTTCTTTTTGCATATTTTGCATTGCCTTCTGGTCTTCTAGCGTTACTAAATTTGGTTTTAATGTAACATCCTGTAGCGTTTTTGTTTTCTTTTTGTAGGAAAATGTGGTATTTAGGATAAAGGACTGTAGTGTTTCCATCCAAGGTGAACCCAAAATAATGTCACCTTGATCACTCCATAGGGATTGAACAGCAAATTGTGATATAAATGTATAATCCCCAATTCTTAATTGTAAATCAGTTATTTCATATTGTTTGTTCTCCAAGAAGTCTAATTTTTTTATTATATTTGACTTAGGATTCACAAATTGGTTTGCAATTTTCGGGTTTATATAACTTTTATTTTCGGTGGAGGAGATAGAAATAGTAACATCTTTTCCTGCCATAGTTCCCTTAATTCTAAATAGTATTGAAGCATAGTTAAATGAAGTTCTTGGAAATCTTCCTTCCTTCATTTCCAACTTAGTCTCGATTTTGCATTCCATCATTTCCGGATTAGAATTCATTCCTGACCACTTTATCCACTTGGTCACTTCTTCTTCTTCTTCTTCTAATTTAATACCTTACTATTAAAATAAAAATCCTTTTCACTTCCACCTTATAGTACTCTTTTTATAAAAAGTATTTTTAATACTTTTTCATAAATTATAAAGAAAACTCCTTATTTTTAATAATACTAGCACCCTTTTTTAATAATTTCCTCTCATTTATATATCTTTTAAGTGTTCTCTTTATATTAAACTACCCTTTCCATATTTATATCACTATATAAAGCTTATATAGTACCCATTTTTCCTTAAATGGACAATTTATTTTATACCCTTTTTTAACTCTAACTTAAATATGTATGTCTTTAATATCCCACTAAATCCACCTCCAACAATATCACACTTTAATTTTAACATATAGCGTCAATTAGAAGTTAGCGTGGCAATTAAGTTTTATTTTTATTTTTCTAATTTGTCATGCCCTGTCTCTTTAGATGTGACTCCTTGTGCCATATCTTGCAAGGAATGTTGCCTCTTACATTGAAGATGTACGATTAATATTTGGTGCACCAAGACCAGTAACAGGGGTGGTCTAGACGGTAGTGTTGGGTTACTTGTTAACGATTGTATCTTAGGATGGGTCGAATGGTAGTTGCACAGTGGTGATGATAGAATTCCTTGCTACAGCAGAGGCGGAACTAGTGTCAGCGTACAGAAACGGACCCGTAGCGATGTCCCCATCCACAACCACATAGAATTGACTTCCTTAAGCTTCGCACGATCCTTCTTCGCAGGCTCACTTTAGAGCAAGCTCGTCCAATGTGCTTAGCTCATCTTCGTCTTCTTTGCACGTATTATGTGCTTTTGTGATTGTGTTCTTCGTTGGTTGGTCAAGTATATATATTTTGATCCTTTTTTTACTTTTTTATTTCTCTTTTTTTTAATTAGTTTTTTTTAATGGCCAAAGGCCTAATAATATATTGGAGAACCTCCAAACTTTGTGTAGCTAAACGCTTCAATTGCACGATAACAAGGTTGATGGAAAGTTGATGGCCAAAGGTCGGATCAAACTAGCTTTGTGCAGCAGTTAAGCAGCCAGAGGATCAAATAGCTCTGATACCAAGGTAAGGAACAACGTTCAACTAAGCTCTGATACCAATGTAACGAATAGAGTTCGTACATAACTTAATACTCCAGAAGACTTGGAATATGAAGATCTCCATTGAGGATAGAAATGTATATATAATGCATGAATGAGAATATGATGATTTGATTACAACTGAGGGTCTTGTATACATACCTAGGCAGGTACCCCTTCACTAATTGTCATGTTCTTAGAGACATTTCTCATCAATACTAATTATTGGTTAATTAATTATTATTTAATTTATTTATATTGTTTTTGTATATATTTTATTCATAAGAGGTGGCTTCAACTTGTGGTCCTTGTCAAACCAACCCTCATTTCGAAATTGGCCCCACAACATCATTATTTCCACAAGAGAATGTAACTCTATACTTGTTTCAAGCTATAGAAAGCTCTTGTCAACGGGCTTGTGTGACTCTTATGTAATGATGTGTAACTAATCATTGCCAATACAAATTAAATCCATTTTCTATTTTAAGAGAACACTTCAACAAACTATTTATACATGAGAACTACACTGTTCTATTGTTTCATTATTGTTGTGGGGTTGGCCCATGGAATTTCTCCTTTAGCCCTCCTTTTCCATTTAATGGAGACTTCTAAGAAGGTTTTGTTCATCTATATTATAGCTGAAATTGCATTTTTGCAGCATCACTACATAGTGGATTACTTTGGCTCATTTCTTCCATCTATTGACTAGTTATTGCAAAGTCACCCAAAACATCAATTTTGGTGTTATCCAACATGAGTAATTTTGGTTCTTGGCAAGGTCAATTGGAGCTCCACATTTGATTTTGCTGATTGGATTCAACAACAGTATTAATGGCTAGAGATTACAAGTGTACACACTCTTACTTCGTGGCTTTATCAATTTACTAGTAAAGTGGAATGAGTTTCATGCTCTTTAATGGTGAGAAAAAAGAAATTCTTATGAAATTGCTCAAATATTGTGGATATTTCATTTTCAAATTCAGTTTCCTATTTCACTGCATAAACTATAAGGCCTAAGAAGTTTTGTTACCCATTTACCTATTTTTCCCCAAGATAACACCTATAGAGATATTTGTCTATTGCAATTACATGAAAGCACTTAGTCACCCTTCCCTCTAAATTTCCCTAGCAAACACGATAACACTACTTTGATTACATTTCCCCTCTAAACTTGTTGTATCGTTAGTTTCCCAACCATGATTTCATTTTTTTATGATTAATGCTTCCACTCGACACAAGCACAGATGTGCACTTGTGAAAACAAGCTTTGGCTAAGCTACCATCACTAGGGGGTATAGTTCTACCAAATTGGTCAAGGACTTGCACCCAACCCCAACCAATGTTGCCATTATTCATTTACATAAAACACGAGCACAAGCAAAAGTGTGTCCTAAGTAAGACTTGAACCCTAGCGAAAGCCTTAACATTACCCCACTTTCACCAACTCAACAAAACACCATTCACAAACAATGTTTTCATTATTAAGACTTTGATGAGTTGTTCAACTCCTTTTTTTAATTTTCCTTCATCATTGTTGCTCTAATCTTTGTTGGTTCTCCCATAGATTTAGGGGGTACTTGCCTAAGAATTCCTATCTAGGACATTACCCCACTTTCACCAACTCAACAAAACACCATTCACAAACCATGTTTTCATTATTAAGACTTTGATGAGTTGTTCAACTCCTTTTTTTAAATTTTCCTTCATCATTGTTGCTCTAATCTTTGTTGGTTCTCCCATAGATTTAGGGGGTACTCGCCTAAGAATTCATATCTAGGCAGCAATTTCTAGTATCAAGTTGAAACCCTTAAAATCATTGGTATGATTTACTCACAATAAACAATAAACAAGTTAATCCACTTGAACTCGATTCATGGCCACCTAAGTCACATGACACGAGGACACGAGACACAGATGACACGTAAATACGAGTACGCGACACGAGACACAGCGACCCTAGAAATAGGACACGTTATCTATATATATATATATATATATATATATATATATAAACTGAAAAATAGTTCTTGATCCATATAGATATGAATCATGAGGATATCTATTTAGTATTTAGTATACAATATTTACTATTTAGTAATTTACTAGCTAGTTTATTAATTTACTACATCAATGATGTTCACGGTTCAATGTTCATTGTTCATATTATAAATTTTGTTATTAACTTCAAACAAGTTTGATCATGTTCAAACTTCACATAAGGTAGTTCATGGACTAAATTTAAAGGTATAAGGCAGTCGTACTACTGAAATCTGTACAATCCGTATAGCGAGTTTTGGGCATGTTTTTCGAGGCAGGTCATACAGCGTTTAATGTTGTTTTATTGTTGGAAAAAAATTCGTTTTCCCTATTTGTTAATTGGCAGTGGCACGATTTTCGATGTGGAGTTCAAGCACAGAAATTGAGATAAGTTGTAATTTGTGGTCGCTGGTATTTTTACTGTGTATTTCAATTTCTCTGTAAAGCATTTTCAGAAATAGAGAAGAGCTCTCAAACTAGTTTTCCCCAAGAGTTGTAGGGGGTTTTTCCAGGGTCACATTGACCAAAAATCAGTGTTATTTACTGTGTGTGGTTGTCATAATTTTCCTGTGTTTTATTTCTACAATTTCAGCAGTTGTGAAATCTCTAAATTTGTGTTTTCAGAAAAATATTATCATTTCCAGACTTTTAGAATTTTTATCATGCTTATATTTAAAACTAAATCCATGGAGTGATAAGGAAAACTGATAACCGGAGTGGGGGTTGAAATTTCTTCACTAAATGTTGTGGAAATGAAGTGGAAAATTATGGGGGAGTTAAACTGATGTCCCAAGGTGATGTGGACTCCTAAGATCAAAGAAAGGACATGTGCTCAAATAAAATCGAATTTTTGGCATTAAAGGAGAAAGTTGCTTACTTGGAAATTCGAATTTGTGAAGTTAATGCACATTTGGGAGGTTTTGGAGAATATTTGGTGGAGATTTTTGTGGGAAATTGTCCCCATATCGGTTACCACCCATATACACTTGTCATTCTATCATAAAATTCGAATTTGGCACATAAGGGAAGAAGAAAATGATGTCCACTTGCCAGAATTCAACTTTTACACTTGGCATTGGAGCTCCATTCAACAAATTCGAATTTTTCTTTGGGATTGTCACCTCATGTCACTTGTTTAATCACCTCTACATTGGGATTGGCTCCAATGTCATTTGTCATTGTCATTCTTCATTGGGATTTGCTCCCAACTCTCTATATAATAGAGCCATGGGCTCTCACATTATATCGTGTAATACGAGCTATTGTGCTTCAGGAGACTCTGCAGGATTGTATACACTATTTGCAATATAATACAACAGTCTTTGGGGTAAAGCGTGATGGTGTTCTTCTCCTTGCATGTGTGGTAAATTCTTGACTTGTTGTTATGCTTCTATTTATTTCCTCATGTCATTATTTCTTTCATGCTTGTTTCAAGTTATGTTAGTATGCAGCTATCTCATATTAGCATAAGAATTAATTATTTGCTTTAGGAAAATAAATCTTCTAGTTGATAATAAATGTATCTCTAGGAATTCTTTCCACTACACTTATTTAATTTCACGTTGATTTAATGATTTTTGGTGAAGTTTTGTAGATGAATCATTATTTGGTCAAGCTTTTCAAGCGTGAGGGGAAATTCTCGGAGGAATCAACCCATTCTTGAAAAATATTCAAGGAGAACCCGCATGTTTTGAATTCCAAAGTCTCATCTATATCTTATTTGTGTCTTGCAGGGATTCTTTCAAGTTTCTTAAAGCTTTTATTTCTTGCATCAAAATATCAAACTTGGAAAAATTTATTTTTTACATATTGTACTTCATTTATCAATATCTAGTTATTTCAAAGAACTAAGTCATGGCTAGTCAAGGAGGAGAGCTTGCTCATACTCTTTGGCCTAGCCTCTTGTAGCTTATTTTTGTAACATACTTTGTTGTCGTCTTGGTCTAACATTTGAGTTATTTTTGTATCCTTTTGAGCAAGATAGTTTCCATGCTTTGATTTATAGACTTATTCATCTTGAAAGCATTTATAATATCTTGTGCTAACAATTTATTGTTTCACTTTTCAGGGTTATTTTGGCTTTCCATTTGAAATCATTTCACTTCATTCTAAGCAAATACAATTTCATTTCTTAAAGAGCAATACTTTGAAAGCATTGGTTGTTTATGTATTTCATGCTTATCTTATGTATTTATGGTTATTGTTCATATCAGTTTTGCTTATAATCTTAAAAAAATAATCTATTTAACTCTAACAATTCTCCTAGAAACTCACATCTTTTTTTAACTTAACTTTTCATTAGGGACCACCCCCCTTAGCTAACCTAGGAGATAGCTCAAACGGAGAGAGTCGGGATTAGTATGGCAGCCCCTTCTCTGAGTTCCCTACCACCAACCACACCTTGTGGGGTTGAAGGCTTTTCTCACTAACTTGTAGGTAGGTGTAGGCAACAGGGTCAACAGGACTTATTATGGTTACTATTATCTTCTTTATATTCTTTTCATCAAGCAATTACCATAAACATAAATCAACAAGGACATAAAAGAACGATGTACACCAGATATATGCTCCAAGCCAGGGAAAAACCCCACAAGGGGGAAAACCCGAGAAATCTTCCTTCCTTCTTATATATATTCAGATTAAAGATATATCCAAGGTTCAAGACTTCTCAAGACACGATCAAGACTTTTCAAGACTTTAAAAGATGCCAAGATAAACCCACCTTCAAGTTGATCTTCTAATAATGTGTCAAGTAACAGGTCCAGCAATAGTCTCAGAAACTAGCTCTATATCAAGTCCTTCTAACAAAGGATCTAGCAACAAGCTTCACCAAGCTCAACAAGTCTCTTCAGTAGGAAACTCAATAACAAGCCTTTTTAGTTAGGCTAAACAATATCAACTATCCTGTCTAATAGGAGGCCTAGCAATAAGCACAACGAAGATCCTTTCCAATCCAAATCAATCTTGAATGTGTTGTCTTTCCATCACCTACAAGGAGATCCAGAAGAGGTGTGAAATCCAAAATCTAGTAGCCCAGGATAAGTGTGAAATCCCAAAAACCCAAAAATTGTGCAAAATCCAAAAACTACCTAGAAAATTGTGAAGTAGCCCAGAAAGTGCGAGGTTACTGTAGTAGATGCGAACTTTTCAAAGGAAAGTGCAATATAACCGAAATGAACTCGTCTTCTTCTATTTATAGTTTTCCAAGAGCCAATTTGGGGCCAACTTGTCAGGTGGGTTTTCCTTGGCATCAGGTGGGCTATTTGACTAGAAATTTTATTGTTTTGACTCAAATAAAAATCATTTCTTGATCCAATTACATGTCCTAATGGAACTTTGACTCCAATACATGACAATGACTCAAATATATTTTTCTTTTGACTTAAATGGATCTTCAAGCACAAAGAACATGCTTTGACTTAATGGAGACCAAGATAAACATATTTTCCTTTTTCTTTCTTTGACAAAGTATACATAATGAAACGATAATTATGAAGATCGAACCTAGTCACATACTTCAACACAGATAAGCAGCTAACTATTCGGGAGAATAAGGATAACAAGGCCTATGCCTTAATTGTTGCATCTATAAGTGAAGAGGTGTGTCATCATGTTATTCCAATTACAAATTCTTATGATGTGTTGAGGAAGTTAAAATATTTATATGACTCGCACTCAAAATTGGAAGTAATTAAGTTTATGATTAATCTCTTCAACCTGGAGTTGAAGGACAATGGCTCCTTGGCCCTGGCCTCGAAGATTAGAGCCATGATGCATGATATAGAATCCACTGGAGTTAAAATGGGCATTCCTCTCACATCCTTTGTCAAGTCTGTCTATCCTACATCTCTCACTATCTTGAATCCTTACAAGCTAGTGCCCACTCAAGGACATTATTTTTGGTATTCTTGCGGAGAAGTTTGCGGGATGGGAGAAAGCTTTTGGGAAGAGGAAGACAACTTCTCAGTCCCTGTCCAAATCTAGATTCACCCCCCCCCCCACTCCTCTCAGTATTTCCAACAATTGGAATCATAGCCAACTTCTTCAAGATCAACCTAATAGCTGGAAAGAGGATTTCTGAATCACAATGGCCAATATGGATGCTAAGGCCCCCCAATTTGATGGAACAATTTTCTCCTTCTGGAAGGTCAGAATGGAGTACTACCTAATGTCTCTTAGAGTCGAAGTTTGGCATTCTGTTGCAGTTGGATACAAGTCCCATCTCCACTGTGTTTGCTAAAATAGAGATGGACATGATACATCCACATGCAAAATACCTTGGGAAAGAATCAAGCAAGAACACAAAGAGGACAAAGATAAAACACCAAATCCAAGGAAAGGTAAAGCACCTGAATCAGCTCATTATATTGTTTCCCATTGCAATATTGAGGTAATTGAAATTTGTTTCATACTTCATTTGCTTCTTGGAAAGATACATGCTTGCCTGATATACGTGCAACCTGTCATATGAACTTTCGGAGTGCAACCGCATCTCCTAGAAAATCTTGAAAATAATGTAAAGAAGGAATCCTATATAAGAATAGCATCAAAACGTATGTATAAAATCATGACAAATGGATGAAGAAACAAATCATTGAGTCTCCTAAGTCTTATGATTGAGGGTGTGGGGGGTGAAGTGGGCACTAAATGGCTATCGAAGTAACCTAGAACCCTCAAAGAACTCGACTATGATCTTGAGGGGGATGTATAAGCAAGGAATACTCCTCGCATCTAAAGTCGAAAGAAGTAAAATCTGAATGGATCTTTGTTTGCTCCTCTCGAACTGGGAGGTAGTCTGACAGGCATGAGGTGCTATATTCTGGAGTAGTATGGCATTGATATCTCTGATGCTATAAGAAGTTGTGCCCTAATGTACAAACCAACACCTACGAACTAGTCTTGATGAGATCAAGTGGACTCCTAGAGGGAGAGGTTGAGGAGAAACTCGGGTCTCACCATCCTATTGGTTGGTGCATTCTAGGACTCTGCCTGTCATGCCACTTCTTCCATTACCTACAAGCCCCTCAAACTTGTGATCAACTCTTCACGCCAACATTACACTAGCCCAGCATGCCCTATTCCTCATAATGGCTTCTGTAAGAGAGCAACAACAACCCAAAATGGTAGAGAATGAAGAGATGGATACAAAGCAAATTCCAAAGATGGTTAGGCAGATTAGCTTTAGGAATTGACCGGAAAATTTGAATAGGTACGAGTTCAAATCTTGAAGTTAAAGATGAGAGAGAACCAACTATATGGTATAGTTCACAATCTTATGAACCGGGTTTCAGAAGTTGATCCTGGAAACTTATTCTTAAATAGTTGGGACAAAATGCCAAAGCACATAAAAAAATCCATCCACCTAGCGATTCTTTGCATATATAAAAACTAGACATCACAAGCAAGCATGACAAAATTACCTCCCAACAAGAAATCTCCAAATAGGAAACTAACACTCAAAATCTTAGACACAAGTCCTTCAACACAGCGGCAAAAAAGCTTCAAGTACATTAGCTAAAGGAGCATTGACAAGCACATGAGGTGAGCTTGGGAGTTGAGCTTGAAGATGAGGGGATTCCCTCTATCTTCAACACCACACCTTAAACCCATACGAACCTCCTTCCTTCAAGACACTTTGTACTTGCCCAATATTAGTTCAGAGAGAGTTTGATTCAGTTATGATTATGCACTTTTTATTTGGTTCAACACATCAAGTGATCATGTATGACCCCTTCAGGCAAGGTGACAGTTGTACTCACTTCCCATATGATTTTCTTGGATGAGGATCTTACATGGTCCCAAGCCGTGAAGCTTAAGCACTCTAGGGAGCACGTACCAATAGCATGACAACCAAGGAAGTGGGCAATCGTCACTTGGCATTCCCCTCCCCCAAAGTAGGTGTACATGGGGTTCCCTAAAAGATGGGTCCTTGAGGAAAGATAAGTGGTTTCAAGGGTTAAAATCAAATGTTCGAATTGCAATAGGGAATTTAACCTACCTAAAAAGCACTCAAACCTTCAAAAGTTATCTTCATGGTCAAAACCCACGCTAGTTGTGTCAATACTATCCCCAAAGATTCAAAGTGTCAATGCTAAACAACCTACAAATAGGAGACCTGAAGATCAAGAGGGTTTGAAGGATTGAGAGGCATAGCTAAGAGCTTATCTTTATCAGGATTTCCTTTGAGGCAAAGTTATAGTGGTCATCTCAAATGAGTTCCCTAGATTGATGTTAGTATGGATTAGCAACGTGTGTCATGTCCCCCAGCATACCAAAAAATTATTTTGTGGTTTCTTATTTACAACCTATGACTTTAAACTTTTCCATTCACTAAGATGACTCCTATCAAAATCGGTATGTCAACATCATCCAATACCACTCTGTACTTGAAGAGGTCATTCTTTTGGAGGCCTTCAATGCCCATACTAAGACCTAACATATCCCCCTATATGACAAGTCAAAGAATGTTTTCTACCTCCAAGAGATCAAGCCAACCTTAGTTCGGTTACACATGTTATCTAGTGATTCCATGGACCCCTCTCAATGTACAATAGACACTTAATTCATCTCAAGAAATCTCGTGACTTGTTGATAATGAATGATATCACCTACTTCCCTAAATCTAGTATTTTCACATGTTCCCTTTGTGTCAAAGGAAGCTAATGTTGTAGACTACATCCTAGCCAACAATGATATTCTTCATTATATCTACCAACTCTTTATTACCTAGATACCTACAATGGACCATGTCTTCCTCTGCTTATCCCTTCATGTTGATCCTCCTCCCCATCCCCACCAAACCATCATATTCTTCAAGGACAAGTACTAGGAGGTCTACATTGCCCAACTTAACACGTTACTCCCCCCTTTACCAATTTCTAATCCCTCGATTCAACCTATTCCAACTATGATTGTCTATCCTCAACAATAGGAGAAGCACCCTTAACTCTCACCCTCACACCACTAGTTTCCCCTGTTTCTCCTCAAAGCTCGATTTTGGTCCCGTGAATAAGTAGTATGACAATGAGTGCAAAGCTTAGCATATCCATCTTTGTTACCTCCTACCACTAGTACAAAAATCATATCAACCATAACTCTTTCAAAGGAAACACCTTTTCATGGCACAAAGGAGTAGTGATTTGTATGGGAGGTTCATTGTCATTATCTTCTCCAAATTCTAAAGAGTAGAGAGATTAAGTTGCAATATTGTGTGACTCAATAGCAGTGCAGAGATTTTACCCAAGCATATCAATCTAGATAAGTTTATGAAATTTAGAGATAGGCTTGGGATAGTTTCGCATATGACCATGAAGTGTGACAAACTGTATTTAATTTAATTGTCATAATAGTAACATACTTGAAGAGATAAGATAAGCTTATTAATGTCCAAGAAATGACCACAAATATGCCAACCAAACCGCTTAGTATATCGATAAAGAACAAAGTGGGAGTACTAAGGACCACTCCTATAACAACAAGACAGATAAATTACCTGATATTATTAATACCTACAAATGTCAATACATATAATGTCTCATGAGAGAGACAAGTCCTATGTTGGAATATTCAGCAACACTGAGAAGCGTGTGGGTGAAGCAATATTAACAATTTTTAACTTCAAAAACTTGTAAATGCATCCACGGGTATAAATCAAAGCATATAAATATATAGAACACAGATATTTTTACATGAAAACCACGAAAATTTTTCTTAATATATATAGCTATATAGATATATATATATATATATAGATATATATATATATAGATATATATATATATATATATATATATATAAACACTACATTCAAATTTATCAACACCAACTCCCTGGTTTATCAACACCAATTGAAAGAAAGCACCAACTCCCTGGTTTATCAGCACCAACATCCCAACTTATCTGCACCAACTGAAAGGAAGCACCAACACCTTGATTTATCAACACCAAAGCTTGTACAAGGGTCAATATTAGTCAAAGAAGGTTTTCCCTCCTGGCAATTGCTCCTCTGTCCTTCACACAGGCACTCAACTTACTAAACACAACCTTCTTAGCAACAGAGCTTCCCTCAACAAATGATCCTTGAACTCAGCCTCCTTATCAATAGAACTCGACCTCTAGAACTCTGCCTCCTCCACAGGTTTCGTCCTCCTCAACAAAGGACAACATTAGATCTTCAAAATAGACCTAAAACTCGCCTTCAAACACACCAAGATTTAGCCCTCAAAATAAGCCTAAGTTCGACCTCCTTTGTACCAAAACTTTAGCCCTAAAATTCGACCTCAACAAGGATAGGTCACTGCTCTTAGGACAAGCCTAAAATGTGGCCCTCTACATAGATATGAAATTCAACCTTTTAAGGCGGCATAATTCGGCCCTTAGAAATAGGTCTACAACCAACCTTCTAACTAGGGCTAAAAACCTTCAAAAGTGTGCCAAAATCCTTCCAAAATAAGCAAAAAATCCTTCCTAAGAAATTCTCTCCAAATCAACTCCTCTTCACTTCTAGTTCATGAGCTATGAACCTCATAACTCCTTTTCTTCACTTATTTGAACAAATTTGAATTTGCTTGAGCAAATGAAATTAAATGCTCCTTCTCACGCCTATTTATAGTGCATTTGAGGTCTAAACTAAGCCGACTTGTCCACTAGCTGGACTAACTTGTGCAACTGGCATAGTGAATATTCAAAAAATCATTTCTCTTCAACCATGAGGAGTTAGACAGAGTGAAATCTACCTTTGGAAAGGTTTGAAATCCAAATAAGCTTCCCAACCATATATGTTATGCTTCCATTTGTGCTAGTTAAATGGAACAAAAATGCATTCAAATATAGGGTATCCAAATGGGGCATCAAAAATCCAAAGACAATATATCGAAATATGTTATTTGAATATGTACCTTTCTCTTTCATTTGCACAACCTTTGACATCAATGACGACTTCGTTCAACATCCTATACGACCAACTCTATGCTAAAATATAAATTACACTAGTTATCACTTAACATTATTCAAGTCACATTACTTCATTTAATTTTGGTTTGTTTCCAAATGAACATTAAAGAAGGGTGTTAAGGTAGTTTAGTATAATGGTAATATGATAATGCGGTATTAAAGTTTTGAACTTCAATTTAATTTAATAACAATGACTTGATAAAGTAACATAAGTTTGAGACAAATTTTGAGTTAGCAATAAACGAGGCAACATAGAAGTTTGTTGAAAAAAGTAACTAGGTTCGGTCTTCATAAATGTATTTGAGTCATTATGTAATGTACTTGTCAAAAGAATGAAAAAGAAAAATTGTATTGTTATCACAATGACTTATTAAAGCATGCGTTTCATGCTTGGGTCATTTTTTATTAGTCAAAGTCCCCATTAAGGACTCCTAGGATTTTATATTGAGTCATTAGAGTCATTGTACATTTTATGAGACCCTTCTTGGGCTTTTGAATCATGTAAAAAGATTTATTATTGAGTCAAATTAGGTATTTGACACCTCCACACCATGTCAGCCTAAAAGAGACCAAGTCGGCCTCAAAGAGAGCAAGTCGGCCTCACTTCAAGCATATATATACAAGGAGATCAAATTCATTTGGAGCACACTCTCACTCACTCATAAGTTCGATATCCAAAAGAAAGAGCTGGAAAAGTGCGAAGAAAGAAAGGAGGCTAAAAGAAGTGTGAAGTTGGACAAAGAGGAAGGAAAAGAGAAAATCAATGTTTTGGGCTCTCTTTCTCTCTCTCTCTCACATTTGGATTCCTCTGGGAGATCGAAGTTTTTATTGTCTAGTCAAAGTCGTTGTTGCCATTTGCTAGGTTGAAGAGCTACTGCTTCAAGGTCAAAATTCTGGTTCGAAGTTGCTGGAAGAGGAGGCTCCAAGTGATCTCCAAGTGACCCTCCAAGTGACCCTCAAGCCTCCTCTTATACTTCCCCTGTTAATGATTCAACGGCCAAGATTAAGTCCCTAATTAACGACTAAGATTAGATCTAGCTTGATCCATGTCTTTTGGACCATTCTAACACGGATTCATATTAATACACATTAATATTTTATTCTCCCTAAGTTTAGACTTAGGGACTCCATTAAAAATATTAATTATTTTAATATCTCCTGATTTGTTTAGAATCTACCCAAACCCTTTCTGGGTATTGGAGATCTTATGTGCCCCAAACTTAGGGACTCCATTAAAAATATTAATTATTTTAATATCTCCTGATTTGTTTAGAGTCTACCCAAACCCTTTCTGGCTATTGGAGATCTCATGTGCCCCAACCTCTCCACCAAATTTCGTGCCTAGAGCACATCCGATGCTACCCCAAATCAACAATTTGGTAATTGCTTGATGAAAGATAATATAACAAATAAGTAAAAGAAGCCAACATTAATTATCAAGAAAGAGAAATCTAACCCTAATTCTCCTAGCATTGATTTCTCAACAGGGCGAAGCTAAGGTCAAAGAAGATTGAAGATCACTTCGTTGGCTTGAAGGAAATGATTACTCCCTCTCTGATAAGAATGGGATTCAATACTGCATGAAGTTGGATCAAGGAGATCTTCTACTACTTATTCAACAAAGTCAAACATCAAGGGTTCTTGGTTGCACTTACAGGTTCACTTAATGATGATAATGCATGGATTATTGACAATGGAGCATCTAGGCATATGACAGGGAAGAGTAAACAACTTCACACTCTATCAAAGAAACCATCTTCTCACACAGTGGAATTGGGAGACAACAAAAGCTATGCTATTAGAGGCCTAGGATCAACATCATTAACGCCGGAGAATGGAGCTAAGGTCAAGGAGGAGTAAAAAGGCAGTTTAAGGATCTATTGAAAGGAATCTAAGGAACCTTAAGAAGTTGATCAAAGGATCATATAAGGAGACCTTATAAGGAAAGAAGCTTAATATCTTCAAAGACAACGTCTAACACAATAAAGGGAGAGAACAAATTAGAAGGAGCATCCAATTACAATTTTTGGAAGAAGAGGATAAATCTCATCTTAGAAAAGAATAAAGTCTTGGATCTAGTAAAAGGAAAAGTGAAGAAGTCTATAGAGAAGTCAAAAAGTCTAACGGGCCAAGAAGGAAGGTAGACCTATTCAAAATAGAATGCTACAATTGTCACAAGATGGGTCACTATAGAAGTGATTGTCCTAATAATCCTAGGAATAAAAGAGGCATAGGGATCAAGCAAACTTTGCCAAAGAAATTTCACCAAAGAAAAACAAGATGGAAGGACCTAAAGTCAAAGACCTATTTGCTAGGAACTCTTAGGGACTCTATCCCTTGCATATCCTTCTACTCTAAGTTTTGAATTGTTTTCCTTTATATTTTGATTTCTTCGTTTAACATGCTTTGGAAAAACACTTTTTGAATTGTTTTAGTAAATCTATAGGCATCCCTCGAGATTGGATTGAAAGAGAGCCCTCGTCATTTTCCAAAGGGCTTGTTAAATGCTCAAGGGTTATAAAGAATACCTCACAAGACAAAGCATTGGAATTGATATCCTATAAAGCCTACTGATCTGCTTAAGAATTGTGAAGACCTCACAAAGCCAAAGCATTGGAGTTACAAGGTTTGTTAAGAAACAACAAGTATGCCTTCAAACTATAAGTTTTGCTCTCTTCATAAAGGTATATTTATTCTTGATAAACTATTCTACATTACTAACATTATTGTGTCTAGCTCTCTTGAACCATAAAGATTCTTGATTGGGTGATTCATCATTAGATAAACCTACCCTCCTCATATCTTTGATTATTCTTGTGGAACCCTAGAAATTTTCTTTGTAAAACCTTAACTTAAGGGTATGTCGATGATAATGTGTGAAACCCTAGCCTACTTAGGGTTATTGATGAAGTCTAAAGAAAATGTTTGATCCTTTGATGATGTCATGTTTGGTGTTTTTGTATGGTTATGAAAACCCTAACAATTAGCCTACTTAGGGTTAATGATGAAGTCTAAAGAAAATGTTTGATGCTTTGATGATGTCATGTTTGGTGATTTTGTATGGTTATGAAAACCCTAACTTGTTAGGGTTGAATGGTGATGTCTGAAATCCCAAACCTTTAAAGTATTAGGGTTTGATATGTTATGTATTGAAACCCTAGATAATTAGGGTTTGGTAGGGTGTATAAGAAAAACCCTTATAGTGTCCTAGAAATGAAATCCTAAGTATGTGTGTTTGTTTGATCGAAACCCTAGTTTGATCAAGTTCGTTATATGTCTAACTTTAATATGTTGATGTTTGTGTCATTGGGTTTGACTAACACATGTTATGCTTGTGCATGATGATGGAATCCTAGATATATGTGTTGACCTAATTGTTAATGGTCATGAGTCTTAGGGTTTGAACTTAGCCCTAGTCGAAGTTTGATTCGCTAGGATGATAATGTTCGTGAATCTAGGGTTTTGTAACTAAACCTTAGTAGAAGCTCAATTCTCTAATATGTGATGACAAGTGTGATAATCTGAGATTTGTGAAAGATTGTTGAAATCTGAAATTGAGCTATGATTGATGTTTGATTGTTGAAGCTTAATGGCTCATGTATGAAATCTAGGATCTTGCACTAAATCCTAGTGGAAGTCTAACATATGAGTTCTAAAGTTGTTAGATGCATTGTAAAACTATATTTGTTTGAATCATTGTTGATAATATCGGTGATATTCGAAAATATCGTGATATTTTCGATAAAACGATATATCGGCAAGAATATATCGCGATACTTTGAAAATATCGCCATATTTTGAAAATATCATCTATGTTTAACAATCTAATTAACAAAAAAAAATGTTTTTTTATGCTTGCCGATATTTTCGCCAATATTGCCGACAATATGTTTTCTGGACCCTCGTCAATATTTTTCCGATACCGATATTATCAACACTGGTTTGAATTTGCTTATAGGATTTGCAATATTTTGTAGCAGGGTATGTCATACCTCTGGAAGAAATATTGAAGCCTTAGATATAATGAAGGTCGTTATCTTGATTAAGGTACTCAAAGTCTTGATGATGAAATCTAGGGTTTATGACAAAACCCTAGCATGTAGTTGAAGTATAAAAGTATGTGTTTCTTGTTAACATAACTAAGTTTAGGTATTTGATGTCTAATGTCGAATGCTTCCATTATTATATGATTCTGATATGGTTGAACTTCATGCTTCTATAGATTTGGTTGTACTTGCTATCTAAGTTGTGCAGGTACATAATCTTCAAGATGGTGAAGATGTTTGTAAGTAAAGTTGATATGATAAGCATGATGAAGAAAGTTATATGAAAGATGGTGGTCATGATAACTCTGATAAAAGGATGGAAGCCATGAAAGATTCTTCGATATTGTAGAAAAGAAGTTGAGCTTCCTAAGTTAAGAGGGAGCTTGGATGAAAGGAATCTCCCTAGTTGAGGAGGACGGCATGTCATAGTCATGATGGACACCTTGAAAGAAGAAATTGGAGAATGAATTTTGAGGAGTTAATGGGATAAGAAAAGCGGGATTTGTTTGTAGAATTTGTTGTTGCATTTGAAGTAGGAAAGGAAGATGTATGAGGAATCTTTTGTCAAGATTCATTTGAAAGCCCTATTGTGATAAATTGAGAAGCAACATCTAGTTGTCTGAAAGACCCTGGAGGTTTGTGTTTACTTATGTACATTTGAAGTTTGTTATTGATTGGGGTTGTGTTTCTACAGGTTTGATAGCATGTTGATTACACAAGAGAGATTTGTTACTGATCTATTTGATCGGGGAGGATTTGCTACCGATTGGAATAATTAGGAGTGTTGAGGCTTTGTGTGTGAGACACATTGCCTGGGAAGACATTTGGTCGACATTATGTGTAGATGTCTAGATCCCAAAGTAGGAAGGGTGGCGTTGGTCATAGAGCTCTGACCTTGGATACGCACCTAGATCCCTGGGTTGATGGTTAGCAAGTAAGATTGATGAATACCTCCCTAGTTAAGAGGGAGTGTTGAAAAATGTATCTAGGTTCAATCTTCATAAATGTATTTGAGTCATTATGTAATGTACTTGTCAAAAGAATGAAAAAGAAAAAATTCATTATTATCATAATGACTTATTAAAGCATGGGTTTCATGCTTGGGTCATCTTTTATTAGTCAAAGTCCCCATTGAGGACTCCTAGGATTTATATTGATTCATTAGAGTCATTGTACATTTTATGAGACCCTTCTTGGGCTTTTGAATCATGTAAAAAGATTTATTATTGAGTCAAATTAGGTATTTGACATCTCCACACCAAGTCGGCCTCAAACAGGGCAATTCGACCTCACCTCAAGCCTATATATACAAGGAGATCGAATTCATTTGGAGCACACTCTCACTCACTCATAAGTTCGATATCCAGAAGAAAGGGTTGGAAAAGTGCGAAGAAAGAAAGGAGGTTAAAAGAAGTGCGAAGTTGGAGAAAGAGGAAGGAAAAGAGAAAATCGAAGTTTTGGGCTATCTCTCTCTCTCTCTCTCTCCTTTGGATTCCTCTGGGAGATCAGATTTTTTCTTGTCTATTCGAAGCTATTGCTGCTGCCATTTGCTGGGTCGAAGTGCAATTGCTTCAAGGTCGAAATTCTGGGTTGAATTTGCTAGAAGAGGAGGTTGACTTGGTGGTTGGAGGAGGTCTATTTCTAGGTTGAAGAGTCTCAAGAAACATATTGAAGGACGAGATTTTGATTGGGTTTTCCCCTAGATAGGGGTTTTTCCCTGGCAGAGTGCCTACATCTTGCGTCTTGTGATCTTCATACACACATAGTTTGGTAATTGCCTGTTGAAAGATAATATAACAAATAAGTAAAAGAAGCCAACATAAATCACAAGTAATTATCCAGAAAGAGAAATCTAACCCTAACTCTACTAGCATTGATTTCTCAACAAAGTTAAGAGTGTTTTATTCACGCGATTTAAATATGGCTTAGTATAATGGTAGTATGTTAATGTAGTATTATAATTTTGTACTTCAATTTAATTTAATAAAATTGACACGAGTTGGTAAAGTAACATAACCTTGGGAGTACCTTTGAGTTAGCAATAGATGAGGCAACATAGAAGTTAAGAGCATTTTATTCATGTGAGTTATATCATTATGTAAAGTTGATTTCTATTATGAGCCATCTCTATCAAGAAACATAGGTTGATTGTAACTCATTTTATATTTCAACAAACCCATAAATTCTCTTGTTCTCCCTCTCCACAACTTTGTGCATATTTGTGCATACTTTAATACCAGAAACACCAAAGGACATGGGAAACAGATGGTCATCTACCCATATTTGGCAGGAAATGTGAGGCACAGGTCTGACATCCAAGGGGACATGTACAGATGAAGCACTGCTTTATTGTTATAAATACACCAAAACATAATCAATAGATGAACCTATGGAAGAATTAACAAGTACTTCATACTCTTCTAAGAGTGAAATAATGCCAAATACAGAAGGCTTCATATTCTTTCAAACATTTAACTCCTACTAGGTATTCTTTCCTGTTCAAAGGATAGAAAAGAACAATACAATCAAACTATTAGATCAGAAGATCAAAAGATAAAGTTTCAACTTCAACAACAAGGAGATCTGGTAAGCATACAATTTGTGTGTCCCCATTTGTCATCACTCCAAGAATCTCATGAATTGTTGTGTTTGTCTTTCGTGAAACTGCAGCAACCTTCGTTCCAACCTGAGCCATGAATAACATAGATGATTATAGCAGCTAAAAAATATAGGTAGGCACATCAATTTACCAATAATAAGAATCATTCAGGATGGTGTCTATCAAATATATTAAATATATTAAGAAACCTGTGCTGTAATTTTGTGTACACTGACTTAAGGAACATATTAAAGAAGAACAGGTTTCACAAAAAGGCCATACTCTTAAAGTGATCAAAATTGAATAAAAAATGTTTGCAAGTGGACAGCCAATGTATTTACTTCTTCAATGGTGTAGGCTAAGATACCAACCTCGGTAGTAATATTACATATGGTACAACTAGCTACCGAGAGTAGCAATCTTTAGCACAGGATAACTAGCTACTTGTTATATATAAAGTAACTCATATTATCCAATAAGCGCCTGTTCAATTTTCTGAAGTTCTTTATGGAATGATCTCTGCATTAGTTTTGCAGGGAAAATTGTGTGAACTGGATTTTCATCATGATGTCCATTTTCCTGTTTCTGCTGATTCCTCTATAAATGTGTGATGTAAAAGGTGTACTATAATATTAAAAGAAACTGACATTGGTGAATTAATCTTCATTCTTCTGTACGTTACATGGAAAAAGCCAAAACATAGCAAGTTTTTAAAATTTCACTTCATATGCTATTCCAGGTTCTCAGCCCTGGTAGCATCCCTTTAAATTCAGATTCTTCAACTAATAAACTAATTAATAAAATGAAAACAAAATATTATAATTAGCCATATAATTTGTCGAAGACAATTTCCCAGCATTGGCAGCTCCAATAATTCCCACCATGAGTGACTTTCATTCCTCTTCAGTGAAATCCCCTTTTTTCAGAGTCCTCATCCAGTTGTTCCAAAGATCCTACTGGCAATGCCTTGGCCAACTAAAAAGCAAAGTTATGAGACTGGCAAATCTCAGCAACTCAACAAAACGATAATTTTGTGCAGAACAATTAATAATTAGATTCCATCCACAAATCTATAAAAAGTGCATCCATCAGTACATCTCATCAAATATGCTAATAAAATTTGGCACTCAAAATTTGTCTCCAATCTCAAATCTCACCTATGAGTATGCCTCGTATATGCCCTCGAAGAGCTAGCACCTAAGCGCTAGTCACTCCTAGTCTAATTATCTCATGCAGATGTGGAGCTGTCAGTTAGTCAACACTCTCAGAATGAGGCAGGGAGTGCGAGCAATAGAGCACCACAAAGAGGGGATTTTGGCCGTGGAAGGTTTGTGCCCAGAGGCAGGGGCCGAGGAAGAGATGTCCGGTGCTTTGCATGTGGTGAATGGGGACATGTACAATGGGATTGTCCTCATCAGAGATCAGCAAACCAGCGCAACGTGAATGTTGCAGAAGCCAAGGAAGAGATTCCTCAACCTGAAGCTAAAGAGGAACCACCAGAAGACGGAGAGTCCCTATTACTGAAGAGGGTATTACTGGAAGGAGCTAAGGAAGCCAAAGAACCAGTTCAAAGGAAGACTTTATTCAGAACTGTATGTAAGTCCAAGGGTAAGTGTTGCAAGTTGATAATTGATAGCGGTAGTACTGACAACCTTGTTTCTACAGAGATGGTGGACAAGTTGAAGTTGGAGAGAACAGTACACCCCACTCCTTATAAAGTATCGTGGCTTCAGAAAGGCCATCAAATTTTTGTAACTGAACAATGTCAAGTTGAATTTCAGATTGGTACTTATAAGGATGTCATTTTATGTGATGTAATGCCGATAGACGCATGCCACATATTGCTAGGGAGGCCCTGGCAGTTTGACCGAAATGCCATACATGATGGCAGAAGAAATACTTATACTTTGGAGAAAGATGGGCATAAGCATACACTACTGCCATTGAAAGCTGAAGCTGATAAAGAAGCACTTGGAGGAAGATGAGAAGATCCTGTTGCAGGAAGATGAGAAGGGTAAGGAGATGCATTTTGCTAATGTTGGAAAACCCAAGGTAATTTTAACTTCTACAAATTTAGAAGATTTACCTGAAGAAATTCAGAATTTATTGAATGGTTCTGCTGATATTGTTGTGGATGAGTTGTTACCCATCAGGAGTATTAGCCACCATAATGATCTAATACCTGGAGTCAGTTTGCCGAATAAAGTAGCCTACAGGATAATGCAGGAAAATGC
Source organism: Pinus tabuliformis (assembly GCA_031772625.1). Lineage (NCBI taxonomy): Eukaryota > Viridiplantae > Streptophyta > Pinopsida > Pinales > Pinaceae > Pinus > Pinus tabuliformis. The sequence goes on along the minus strand of CM062809.1, from coordinate 1,233,661,403 downwards.
CGAAACTGGAACAAAAATGGAAGAGTTGATGGATAAAGGGCAAATCAATGGAAGTCTTAATCCATGTGTTGTGCAAACAATACTCAATCCGAAGAAAGAAGTTGAATGGCGCATGAATTCAAATTCTCGAGCCTTATATAAAATCACCATCAGGGTGAAGAATGAAGATTTGAAGGAATGTCAAAAGCAGATGGCAGGAATGCAGTAGCAAAGACAAGCAGCGAGCAGATATGAGGAGGCGGAAAAAGGAATTCCAAACAGGTGATTTAGTCATGTATTGCAGAATGGTACCTATACTAAAAGCCAGAAGAAGAACCACAAAGAGACGCCATAACAGACGAAAGCCCAAAGCAGGAAAAAGGAAAAAGAAAGCGCTAAAGCGAACCAGGAGTCAGACTCATTACCAGTATTTGACCAAGTGGAAAGAGGAACCAATAGAGGACGTAACGGAACTACAGAGAATGGGGATCAACTCCAAACAACTACAAGATCAATTTTCTTCCCCGGGAGTCTGATGCAGGAGCATCGGAACTGGCCAGCAATGTGGGAAATTGCCCACATGTTGTGGCTTGACAAATTGGATTTCATTTGCTGTTGATTTTAGTATTACTATGAGAGTCGATTTCATAATTAGTTTGTTATTGTAATAAGGAAAATCTCTCCATTTAGTATTTGATTTGTTAGGCGCATCAAAATGTTTCTGTTGGAATAAATTTATGGAAGATTACCTTATCTATCTGTTAGAGTAATTAGTGGAAAATATGTAGACAAATTGTAACCAGCGAGGGGATTCTGCGCAGAAGAGCTGGCCATGGAATCCACAACAGCATCGGAACAAATCCTTACCGCCACTCATATTCGGTAATTATCATAACAGAAGCTAAAGAAAGGGCGATTCTGGTGGCAATTATTTGTAAACTGAAGATCTCTGACAGTTAATACCTTGGAGCGTATCAACGCCAACTCCTCGGGGGCAATCTTGATTCAGATCGCATGAAATCTGGTAAATTGTTATATATATGTGTTATATAGTTGTTCTGACCGCCGATTGTGGCAAATATAGCTGTGTTGGACCGGAATATCAGTCAATCATCGAACCTGTATTAATGAGCTGGAATAAGGCGCATTATGTAATTGTATGTGATAGTCTGGAATTGGCTCAGAGGTCGATAGTGTGATTTTTTATGATTACATACCAAAGTCTTTATAGGCCTGAAGCTGTGTTAAACCAGCGTTTTTTTTTTAGTTATTCTTTTATTCAGATAGTCATGTAAAATAGGGACCTGCGTTTTCAAATATTAAATAGACGGAAATGTTTTTAAATAATGGGTGAAACCAGCAGCCGAGCTTTGCAGGCAGTTTGTCGATTTCCGAGCATAAATATCCATATTGGCGCTGATCTTTCCTTGTTCTCGTCCACGGCATTGATTTTTTTTAACATATTCTTTAGGCCCGAACCGCGAATGGGCGAAATGCGTCCATTTCCTAGATTTTCAGTGGGGTTTACGGCCCTGAATTGGTATGTTGTTTCTCATTTTTACTTTTAAAAGCCAATGTTAAAACTAGGGGTTTCCGGTTGGTCATCCAAATATTCAAGTATTTGGCCATTGCTTCAGAAGGAGAGCTTGGTGCTTATAAACTCATTTAGCTGTAAGCAAAGATATCATTGGGGAAAAGAACAGAATTTCTATTTTGGTATTCGGCATTGAAGAAGTGGATTGGATTGACTTGTATGCTTAAGATACAAGTGGAGTGCGCCCAGAGTTTTCAGGGTCATCGTTTTTGGTATCAGAGCCAGTGACAGGTGTTGCAGCAAAGATGCCGCCAAGGCGAGGAACTGGTCGAGGAAGACCAGAACCACATGCAGTCCTGATAGAAGAAGTGCGGAGACTGCGTGAAGGAATGGAGACAATGGAAATAGCCCAGAGAAGAGCACTTGATGAGAGAACTGAGAGTTCTTCAGAAGAATCTGATGAAGAGGTGGAAGCAGGAGAAGAAAATGAAACTGCCAAAGTCCTCAAGATGCTGGCAAAAGTTGGAAGCAAACCCAAGATAGAAATTCCTATGTATGAAGGGAGTTTAAATGCCGAGGAGCTCATGGATTGGATCAGATCCATAGATCAGTATTTCGATTATGAAGAGATTGAGGAGAATAAGAGGGTGAAGTTTGCAGTCACTAGACTGAAGAGCCATGCAGCCATCTGGTGGGACGAGTTACAGACATCAAGAACGAGAAAGGGGAAATCTAAGATCAAGCAATGGGATAAAAAGGTAAGCAAACTGAAAGCCATGTTTTTGCCTAAAGACTATCATTTGAATCTTTTTAAGCAGATGCAAAATCTGAAGCAGAAAGGAATGTATGTTAAAGAATACACTGAAGAATTTTACAGGTTAAATATCAGAACAGGGCATGTAGAAGATGATTTGGAGAAAGTAGCCAGGTATATTAATGGGCTAAGGTATGAGATCCAAGATGAGATTAGCCTGTTAAGTTTGAAAACTGTTGAGGATGCCTATCAAGCAACCTTGAAGGCAGAGGAAAAACTGTTGCGCAAACAAAACCAGAGAAACAGAGGTAAGAATCCAGCAAAAGAAGGAAGGATACTTGAATCAAAAGTTCAACACTCTCAGAATGAGGCAGGGAGTGCGAGCAATAGAGCACCACAAAGAGGGGATTTTGGTCGTGGAAGGTTTGTGCCCAGAGGCAGGGGCCGAGGAAGAGATGTTCGGTGCTTTGCATGTGGTGAATGGGGACATGTACAATGGGATTGTCCTCATCAGAGATCAGCAAACCAGCGCAACGTGAATGTTGCAGAAGCCAAGGAAGAGATTCCTCAACCTGAAGCTAAAGAGGAACCACCAGAAGACGGAGAGTCCCTATTACTGAAGAGGGTATTACTGGAAGGAGCTAAGGAAGCCAAAGAACCAGTTCAAAGGAAGACTTTATTCAGAACTGTATGTAAGTCCAAGGGTAAGTGTTGCAAGTTGATAATTGATAGCGGTAGTACTGACAACCTTGTTTCTACAGAGATGGTGGACAAGTTGAAGTTGGAGAGAACAGTACACCCCACTCCTTATAAAGTATCGTGGCTTCAAAAAGGCCATCAAATTTTTGTAACTGAACAATGTCAAGTTGAATTTCAGATTGGTACTTATAAGGATGTCATTTTATGTGATGTAATGCCGATAGATGTATGCCACATATTGCTAGGGAGGCCCTGGCAGTTTGACCGAAATGCCATACATGATGGCAGAAGAAATACTTATACTTTGGAGAAAGATGGGCATAAGCATACACTACTGCCATTGAAAGCTGAAGCTGATAAAGAAGCACTTGGAGATAGTGTCACGTTGATAAATGAGAAGACCCTGTTGCAGGAAGATGAGAAGGGTAAGGAGATGCATTTTGCTAATGTTGGAAAACCCAAGGTAATTTTAACTTCTACAAATTTAGAAGATTTACCTGAAGAAATTCAGAATTTATTGAATGGTTCTGCTGATATTGTTGTGGATGAGTTGTTACCCATCAGGAGTATTAGCCACCATAATGATCTAATACCTGGAGTCAGTTTGCCGAATAAAGTAGCCTACAGGGTAATGCAGGAAAATGTCGAAACTGGAACAAAAATGGAAGAGTTGATGGATAAAGGGCAAATCAATGGAAGTCTTAATCCATGTGTTGTGCAAACAATACTCAATCCGAAGAAAGAAGTTGAATGGCGCATGAATTCAAATTCTCGAGCCTTATATAAAATCACCATCAGGGTGAAGAATGAAGATTTGAAGGAATATGCAGTCTCTAAAGAAGAGTTGAAATTGGATCCGAAGAAAATCCAAGTAGATGTGAATTGGCTAACTCCTAAAATCCAAGTAGATGTGAATTGGCTAACTCCTAGAAGCATATTTGAGGGAGATGTCAAAAGCAGATGGCAGGAATGCAGTAGCAAAGACAAGCAGCGAGCAGATATGAGGAGGCGGAAAAAGGAATTCCAAACAGGTGATTTAGTCATGTATTGCAGAATGGTACCTATACTAAAAGCCAGAAGAAGAACCACAAAGAGACGCCATAACAGACGAAAGCCCAAAGCAGGAAAAAGGAAAAAGAAAGCGCTAAAGCGAACCAGGAGTCAGACTCATTATCAGTATTTGACCAAGTGGAAAGAGGAACCAGTAGAGGACGTCAGCGGAGCTACAGAGAATGGGGATCAACTCCAAACAACTACAAGATCAGTTTTCTTCCCCGGGAGTCTGATGCAGGAGCATCGGAACTGGCCAGCAATGTGGGAAATTGCCCACATGTTGTGGCTTGACAAATTGGATTTCATTTGCTGTTGATTTTAGTATTACTATGAGAGTCGATTTCATAATTAGTTTGTTATTGTAATAAGTAAAATCTCTCCATTTAGTATTTGATTTGTTAGGCGCATCAAAATGTTTCTGTTGGAATAAATTTATGGAAGATTACCTTATCTATCTGTTAGAGTAATTAGTGGAAAATATGTAGACAATTTGTAACCAGCGAGGGGATTCTGCGCAGAAGAGCTGGCCATGGAATCCACAATAGCATCAGAACAAATCCTTACCGCCACTCATATTCGGTAATTATCATAACAGAAGCTAAAGAAAGGGCGATTCTGGTGGCAATTATTTGTAAACTGAAGATCTCTGACAGTTAATACCTTGGAGCGTATCAATGCCAACTCCTCGTGGGCAATCTTGATTCAGATCGCATGAAATCTGGTAAATTGTTATATATATGTGTTATATAGCTGTTCTGACCGCCGATTGTGGCAAATATAGCTGTGTTGGACCGGAATATCAGTCAATCATCGAACCTGTATTAATGAGCTGGAAGAAGGCGCATTATGTAATTGTATGTGATAGTCTGGAATTGGCTCAGAGGTCGATAGTGTGATTTTTTATGATTACATACCAAAGTCTTTATAGGCCTGAAGCTGTGTTAAACCAGCGTTTTTTTTTTAGTTATTCTTTTATTTAGATAGTCATGTAAAATAGGGACCTGCGTTTTCAAATATTAAATAGACGGAAATGTTTTTAAATAATGGGTGAAACCAGCAGCCAAGCTTTGCAGGCAATTTGTCGATTTCCGAGCATAAATAACCATATTGGCGCTGATCTTTCCTTGTTCTCGTCCACGGCATTGATTTTTTTTAACATATTCTTTAGGCCCGAACCGCGAATGGACGAAATGCGTCCATTTCCTAGATTTTCAGTGGGGTTTACGGCCCTGAATTGGTATGCTGTTTCTCATTTTTACTTTTAAAAGCCAATGTTAAAACTAGGGGTTTCCGATTGGTCATCCAAATATTCAAGTATTTGGCCATTGCTTCAGAAGGAGAGCTTGGTGCTTATAAACTCATTTAGCTGTAAGCAAAGATATCATTGGGGAAAAGAACAGAATTTCTATTTTGGTATTCGGCATTGAAGAAGTGGATTGGATTGACTTGTATGCTTAAGATACAAGTGGAATGCGCCCAGAGTTTTCAGGGTCATCATTTTTGGTATCAGAGCCAGTGACAAGTGTTGCAGCAAAGATGCCGCCAAGGCGAGGAATTGGTCGAGGAAGACCAGAACCACATGTAGTCCTGATAGAAGAAGTGCGGAGACTGCGTGAAGGAATGGAGACAGTGGAAACAGCCCAGAGAAGAGCACCTAATGAGAGAACTGAGAGTTCTTCAGAAGAATCTGATGAAGAGGTGGAAGCAGGAGAAGAAAATGAAACTGCCAAAGTCCTCAAGATGCTGGCAAAAGTTGGAAGCAAACCCAAGATAGAAATTCCTATGTATGAAGGGAGTTTAAATGCCGAGGAGCTCATGGATTGGATTAGATCCATAGATCAGTATTTCGATTATGAAGAGATTGAGGAGAATAAGAGGGTGAAGTTTGCAGTCACTAGACTGAAGGGCCATGCAGCCATCTGGTGGGACGAGTTACAGACATCAAGAACGAGAAAGGGGAAATCTAAGATCAAGCAATGGGATAAAATGGTAAGCAAACTGAAAGCCAAGTTTTTGCCTAAAGACTATCATTTGAATCTTTTTAAGCAGATGCAAAATCTGAAGCAGAAAGGAATGTCTGTTAAAGAATACACTGAAGAATTTTACAGGTTAAATATCAGAACAGGGCATGTAGAAGATGATTTGGAGAAAGTAGCCAGGTATATTAATGGGCTAAGATATGAGATCCAAGATGAGATTAGCCTGTTAAGTTTGAAAACTGTTGAGGATGCCTATCAAGCAGCCTTGAAGGCAGAGGAAAAACTGTTGCGCAAACAAAACCAGAGAGACAGAGGTAAGAATCCAGCAAAAGAAGGAAGGATACTTGAATCCAAAGTTCAACACTCTCAGAATGAGGCAGGGAGTGCGAGCAATAGAGCACAACAAAGAGGGGATTTTGGCCGTGGAAGGTTTGTGCCCAGAGGCAGGGGCCGAGGAAGAGATGTCCGGTGCTTTGCATGTGGTGAATGGGGACATGTACAATGGGATTGTCCTCATCAGAGATCAGCAAACCAGCGCAACGTGAATGTTGCAGAAGCCAAGGAAGAGATTCCTCAACCTGAAGCTAAAGAGGAACCACCAGAAGACGGAGAGTCCCTATTACTGAAGAGGGTATTACTGGAAGGAGCTAAGGAAGCCAAAGAACCAGTTCAAAGGAAGACTTTATTCAGAACTGTATGTAAGTCCAAGGGTAAGTGTTGCAAGTTGATAATTGATAGCGGTAGTACTGACAACCTTGTTTCTACAGAGATGGTGGACAAGTTGAAGTTGGAGAGAACAGTACACCCCACTCCTTATAAAGTATCGTGGCTTCAGAAAGGCCATCAAATTTTTGTAACTGAACAATGTCAAGTTGAATTTCAGATTGGTACTTATAAGGATGTCATTTTATGTGATGTAATGCCGATAGATGTATGCCACATATTGCTAGGGAGGCCTTGGCAGTTTGACCGAAATGCCATACATGATGGCAGAAGAAATACTTATACTTTGGAGAAAGATGGGCATAAGCATACACTACTGCCATTGAAAGCTGAAGCTGATAAAGAAGCACTTGGAGGAAGATGAGAAGATCCTGTTGCAGGAAGATGAGAAGGGTAAGGAGATGCATTTTGCTAATGTTGGAAAACCCAAGGTAATTTTAACTTCTACAAATTTAGAAGATTTACCTGAAGAAATTCAAAATTTATTGAATGGTTCTGCTGATATTGTTGTGGATGAGTTGTTACCCATCAGGAGTATTAGCCACCATAATGATTTAATACCTGGAGTCAGTTTGCCGAATAAAGTAGCCTACAGGATAATGCAGGAAAATGCCAAAACTGGAACAAAAATGGAAGAGTTGATGGATAAAGGGCAAATCAATGGAAGTCTTAATCCATGTGTTGTGCAAACAATACTCAATCCGAAGAAAGAAGTTGAATGGCGCATGAATTCAAATTCTCGAGCCTTATATAAAATCACCATCAGGGTGAAGAATGAAGATTTGAAGGAATATGCAGTCTCTAAAGAAGAGCTGAAATTGGATCCGAAGAAAATCCAAGTAGATGTGAATTAGCTAACTCCTAAAATCCAAGTAGATGTGAATTGGCTAACTCCTAGAAGCATATTTGAAGGAGATGTCAAAAGCAGATGGCAGGAATGCAGTAGCAAAGACAAGCAGCGAGCAGATATGAGGAGGCGGAAAAAGGAATTCCAAACAGGTGATTTAGTCATGTATTGCAGAATGGTACCTATACTAAAAGCCAGAAGAAGAACCACAAAGAGACGCCATAACAGACGAAAGCCCAAAGCAGGAAAAAGGAAAAAGAAAGCGCTAAAGCGAACCAGGAGTCAGACTCATTATCAGTATTTGACCAAGTGGAAAGAGGAACCAGTAGAGGACGTCAACGGAGCTACAGAGAATGGGGATCAACTCCAAACAACTACAAGATCAGTTTTCTTCCCCGGGAGTCTGATGCAGGAGCATCGGAACTGGCTAGCAATGTGGAAAATTGCCCACATGTTGTGGCTTGACAAATTGGATTTCATTTGCTGTTGATTTTAGTATTACTATGAGAGTCGATTTCATAATTAGTTTGTTATTGTAATAAGTAAAATCTCTCCATTTAGTATTTGATTTGTTAGGCGCATCAAAATGTTTCTGTTGGAATAAATTTATGGAAGATTACCTTATCTATCTGTTAGAGTAATTAGTGGAAAATATGTAGACAAATTGTAACCAGCAAGGGGATTCTGCGCAGAAGAGCTAGCCATGGAATCCACAACAGCATCGGAACAAATCCTTACCGCCACTCATATTCGGTAATTATCATAACAGAAGCTAAAGAAAGGGCGATTCTGGTGGCAATTATTTGTAAACTGAAGATCTCTGACAGTTAATACCTTGGAGCGTATCAACGCCAACTCCTCGTGGGCAATGTTGATTCAGATCGCATGAAATCTGGTAAATTGTTATATATATGTGTTATATAGCTGTTCTGACCGCCGATTGTGGCAAATATAGCTGTGTTGGACCGGAATATCAGTCAATCATCGAACCTGTATTAATGAGCTGGAAGAAGGCGCATTATGTAATTGTATGTGATAGTCTGGAATTGGCTCAGAGGTCGATAGTGTGATTTTTTATGATTACATACCAAAGTCTTTATAGGCCTGAAGCTGTGTTAAACCAGCGTTTTTTTTAGTTATTCTTTTATTCAGATAGTCATGTAAAATAGGGACCTGCGTTTTCAAATATTAAATAGACGGAAATGTTTTTAAATAATGGGTGAAACCAGCAGCCGAGCTTTGCAGGCAGTTTGTCGATTTCCGAGCATAAATATCCATATTGGCGCTGATCTTTCCTTGTTCTCGTCCACGGCATTGATTTTTTTTAACATATTCTTTAGGCCCGAACCGCGAATGGGCGAAATGCGTCCATTTCCCAGATTTTCAGTGGGGTTTACGGCCCTGAATTGGTATGTTGTTTCTCATTTTTACTTTTAAAAGCCAATGTTAAAACTAGGGGTTTCCGGTTGGTCATCCAAATATTCAAGTATTTGGCCATTGCTTCAGAAGGAGAGCTTGGTGCTTATAAACTCATTTAGCTGTAAGCAAAGATATCATTGGGGAAAAGAACAGAATTTCTATTTTGGTATTCGGCATTGAAGAAGTGGATTGGATTGACTTGTATGCTTAAGATACAAGTGGAGTGCGCCCAGAGTTTTCAGGGTCATCATTTTTGGTATCAGAGCCAGTGACAGGTTTTGCAGCAAAGATGCCGCCAAGGCGAGGAATTGGTCGAGGAAGACCAGAACCACATGCAGTCCTGATAGAAGAAGTGCAGAGACTGCGTGAAGGAATGGAGACAATGGAAATAGCCCAGAGAAGAGCACCTGATGAGAGAACTGAGAGTTCTTCAGAAGAATCTGATGAAGAGGTGGAAGCAGGAGAAGAAAATGAAACTGCCAAAGTCCTCAAGATGCTGGCAAAAGTTGGAAGCAAACCCAAGATAGAAATTCCTATGTATGAAGGGAGTTTAAATGCCGAGGAGCTCATGGATTGGATCAGATCCATAGATCAGTATTTCGATTATGAAGAGATTGAGGAGAATAAGAGGGTGAAGTTTGCAGTCACTAGACTGAAGGGCCATGCAGCCATCTGGTGGGACGAGTTACAGACATCAAGAACGAGAAAGGGGAAATCTAAGATCAAGCAATGGGATAAAAAGGTAAGCAAACTGAAAGCCATGTTTTTGCCTAAAGACTATCATTTGAATCTTTTTAAGCAGATGCAAAATCTGAAGCAGAAAGGAATGTCTGTTAAAGAATACACTGAAGAATTTTACAGGTTAAATATCAGAACAGGGCATGTAGAAGATGATTTGGAGAAAGTAGCCAGGTATATTAATGGGCTAAGGTATGAGATCGAAGATGAGATTAGCCTGTTAAGTTTGAAAACTGTTGAGGATGCCTATCAAGCAACCTTGAAGGCAGAGGAAAAACTGTTGCGCAAACAAAACCAGAGAAACAGAGGTAAGAATCCAGCAAAAGAAGGAAGGATACTTGAATCAAAAGTTCAACACTCTCAGAATGAGGCAGGGAGTGCGAGCAATAGAGCACCACAAAGAGGGGATTTTGGCCGTGGAAGGTTTGTGCCCAGAGGCAGGGGCCGAGGAAGAGATGTTCGGTGCTTTGCATGTGGTGAATGGGGACATGTACAATGGGATTGTCCTCATCAGAGATCAGCAAACCAGCGCAACGTGAATGTTGCAGAAGCCAAGGAAGAGATTCCTCAACCTGAAGCTAAAGAGGAACCACCAGAAGACGGAGAGTCCCTATTACTGAAGAGGGTATTACTGGAAGGAGCTAAGGAAGCCAAAGAACCAGTTCAAAGGAAGACTTTATTCAGAACTGTATGTAAGTCCAAGGGTAAGTGTTGCAAGTTGATAATTGATAGCGGTAGTACTGACAACCTTGTTTCTACAGAGATGGTGGACAAGTTGAAGTTGGAGAGAACAGTACACCCCACTCCTTATAAAGTATCGTGGCTTCAGAAAGGCCATCAAATTTTTGTAACTGAACAATGTCAAGTTGAATTTCATATTGGTACTTATAAGGATGTCATTTTATGTGATGTAATGCCGATAGATGTATGCCACATATTGCTAGGGAGGCCCTGGCAGTTTGACCGAAATGCCATACATGATGGCAGAAGAAATACTTATACTTTGGAGAAAGATGGGCATAAGCATACACTACTGCCATTGAAAGCTGAAGCTGATAAAGAAGCACTTGGAGGAAGATGAGAAGATCCTGTTGCAGGAAGATGAGAAGGGTAAGGAGATGCATTTTGCTAATGTTGGAAAACCCAAGGTAATTTTAACTTCTACAAATTTAGAAGATTTACCTGAAGAAATTCAGAATTTATTGAATGGTTCTGCTGATATTGTTGTGGATGAGTTGTTACCCATCAGGAGTATTAGCCACCATAATGATCTAATACCTGGAGTCAGTTTGCCGAATAAAGTAGCCTACAGGGTAATGCAGGAAAATGCCGAAACTGGAACAAAAATGGAAGAGTTGATGGATAAAGGGCAAATCAATGGAAGTCTTAATCCATGTGTTGTGCAAACAATACTCAATCCGAAGAAAGAAGTTGAATGGCGCATGAATTCAAATTCTCGAGCCTTATATAAAATCACCATCAGGGTGAAGAATGAAGATTTGAAGGAATATGCAGTCTCTAAAGAAGAGTTGAAATTGGATCCGAAGAAAATCCAAGTAGATGTGAATTGGCTAACTCCTAAAATCCAAGTAGATGTGAATTGGCTAACTCCTAGAAGCATATTTGAGGGAGATGTCAAAAGCAGATGGCAGGAATGCAGTAGCAAAGACAAGCAGCGAGCAGATATGAGGAGGCGGAAAAAGGAATTCCAAACAGGTGATTTAGTCATGTATTGCAGAATGGTACCTATACTAAAAGCCAGAAGAAGAACCACAAAGAGACGCCATAACAGACGAAAGCCCAAAGCAGGAAAAAGGAAAAAGAAAGCGCTAAAGCGAACCAAGAGTCAGACTCATTATCAGTATTTGACCAAGTGGAAAGAGGAACCAGTAGAGGACGTGAGCGGAGCTACAGAGAATGGGGATCAACTCCAAACAACTACAAGATCAGTTTTCTTCCCCGGGAGTCTGATGCAGGAGCATCGGAACTGGCCAGCAATGTGGGAAATTGCCCACATGTTGTGGCTTGACAAATTGGATTTCATTTGCTGTTGATTTTAGTATTACTATGAGAGTCGATTTCATAATTAGTTTGTTATTGTAATAAGTAAAATCTCTCCATTTAGTATTTGATTTGTTAGGCGCATCAAAATGTTTCTGTTGGAATAAATTTATGGAAGATTACCTTATCTATCTATTAGAGTAATTAGTGGAAAATATGTAGACAAATTGTAACCAGCGAGGGCATTCTGCGCAGAAGAGCTGGCCATGGAATCCACAACAGCATTGGAACAAATCCTTACCGCCACTCATATTCGGTAATTATCATAACAGAAGCTAAAGTAAGGGCGATTCTGGTGGCAATTATTTGTAAACTGAAGATCTCTGACAGTTAATACCTTGGAGCGTATCAATGCCAACTCCTCGTGGGCAATCTTGATTCATATCGCATGAAATCTGGTAAATTGTTATATATATGTGTTATATAGCTGTTCTGACCGCCGATTGTGGCAAATATAGCTGTGTTGGACCGGAATATCAGTCAATCATCGAACCTGTATTAATGAGCTGGAAGAAGGCGCATTATGTAATTGTATGTGATAGTCTGGAATTGGCTCAGAGGTCGATAGTGTGATTTTTTATGATTACATACCAAAGTCTTTATAGGCCTGAAGCTGTGTTAAACCAGCATTTTTTTTTTAGTTATTCTTTTATTCAGATAGTCATGTAAAATAGGGACCTGCGTTTTCAAATATTAAATAGACGGAAATGTTTTTAAATAATGGGTGAAACCAGCAGCCGAGCTTTGCAGGCAGTTTGTCGATTTCCGAGCATAAATATCCATATTGGCGCTGATCTTTCCTTGTTCTCGTCCACGGCATTGATTTTTTTTAACATATTCTTTAGGCCCGAACCGCGAATGGGCGAAATGCGTCCATTTCCTAGATTTTCAGTGGGGTTTACGGCCCTGAATTGGTATGCTGTTTCTCATTTTTACTTTTAAAAGCCAATGTTAAAACTAGGGGTTTCCGGTTGGTCATCCAAATATTCAAGTATTTGGCCATTGCTTCAGAAGGAGAGCTTGGTGCTTATAAACTCATTTAGCTGTAAGCAAAGATATCATTGGGGAAAAGAACAGAATTTCTATTTTGGTATTCGGCATTGAAGAAGTGGATTGGATTGACTTGTATGCTTAAGATACAAGTGGAGTGCGCCCAGAGTTTTCAGGGTCATCACTTTGCCAGTAATAGTAAACATATTTTTGGAAGATAAACCATAAAATGAAAAACAGATCAAAAGCCAGGACTGCGTCCTCCGTATCAGATTGTATGATCCATTGCTGTTCTTGATCGTAATGCAAATCGACTTCCTGGTAATCATAAATATATCTTTGGAAAATAAATCATTAACTGAAAATCAGATCAAAAGCCAGGATAGCGTTTTCCGTGTCAGATTACATGATCCATAAACCATGAGTCGAAAATTGGATACTGACCAGATAATTCGTCAATGTCGATTTCCCGGCGTTTGGAGCTCCAACGATGCCGACAGCCAACGACTTCTGGTCCTCTTCCCTGACCTCTTCTTCTTCTTCATCATCGAGTTCGTCGTCTGGCTGTTGCAGAGACGCTTCCAGCAAAGCCTTGGCCAGTTCTGAAGCCCTCCTCTCTTTCTCTTCGGTACTCAATCCAGGAAACCAATCATCAATAGAACTATCAGTCGGCGGCATTTCAGAACCCATATCGTCATCGTCCTCTTCCTCTTCCTCTTCCTCTTCTTCTTCTTCTTCGTCGTCCTCCTCCTCCTCCTCCAACACTTCGACGGGGGCAATTTTCTTCTTGGCCTTAGGCTTAGGGGACTCAACACGTAAACCCCGTTTACCCTTGCCCTTCTTAGAATGCGGAACCTCCAAAACTTTCTTACGCTCTATTTCCGACACCTCCTGTTTTACGGGTAAACCTCCTTTACCCTTACGCTTCTTGGAATGCTGATCCTCTGAAACTTTCTCGTGTTCCGTTTTTGGGAGGTCGTGTTTCACACCGAACATAGCCTCGTCCGTCTTGACCCGTACGGCTCCTTTACCCTTACCCTTCTTGGAGTGTGAATCCTCTGAAACTTTCTTGTGCTCCATTTTTGAGAGGTCGTGTTTGACACCAAAGATGGCCTCGTCGACCTTGGCCCTGTAGGTCATGTTCCACCGGGGCTCGCTAGGTTTGTCGCTGTCGGACTCGCCATGAGTCGAACTCGTGACCGAGATGTGAGGGTCATCATACTCGTCGCCATTATCATCTGGGTCTGCTTCGACACCAGAGGAACTCGAGAAACCACGAATGAGATGGATTTTATCACATCTCCAACTTATCAATGGGTTTCTACTGTGAAAAGCTCGAATTACAGTTAAATTTACAGCGTCGTCTGCAAGGCAAGAGGTATTTTGAATTTGCGGCCATTGTCGACTGCGTCCGAGGCATTTGCAATGACGGACAGCCGTCGCTAGGGTTTTCGTGGCGTGCATTTCATTCGAGTGGTATGTTTCAGATTCCTGTGTTTGGCTTTCTGTGTTCGTCGATTGAAAAGCTGGTTTTGGTGAGGGGTTTTAGTTAGGGTTTAAGAGAAAGTTTTCAGAATACCGAGAGGCGTAGGAGTTTTGTGATATAAAAATAACAAAAGTCTCACCGGCAGTTTCAAAGAGCGAGGAGATCTACCAGAACCTGCAACTCCAATCTACATAAAGTGACGACACTAACGCACCCAAGCCAAGGATTACACGCATTTCAGAAAAGGCGCATGGGCAATCACCTCTCGCAGGCCCTCCTTATAGCAAGACGTGGTTGTCTGTTTAAGGCCTGTTGTTCAATTGAGAGACTTCGCCATTGAGAAGTCAAAGCCTTAGTTATTGAGTTTAAAGGCTTTAAAATTTTAATCGAGAGGGTGTTTTTTCTAATTTGTAAGAGCCCCTTTTGAGCAAAGTTGTTTTGTTTTAGGGTTTATTAAAAGGGGAGGTTTATAAAGAGTTTAAAAATGTATTTTCTTGGGTGTTTTTTTGTTGTTCAAAAAAATTAAAGTAAATTTTTTTTCGTTAAAAGAGAATTTACAAAACAGGTTTGTATTTTGAATGAAAATTTAGGGTTTTAAAAAGGTGGTTGATCATAAAAACAAATTGTTTTTTCAAGCATTACACTGTTTGGGTTTGCATAAATCTCTATGTATAATAACGATAGGTGAATATGGTGAAGATTGTAAGTTAGCGTGTATATGGAAAACCATAGTTTTTTTCATAGGTGATATGAAAAGAAGACTAACATAATAAGGAAAAAAGATAGAAGACAGAAGAAATACATTAATCATAGGTCGTAAGACTAAAGTAGATCAAGAAAATAAATCAAAAAGAAGAGCAAGAGTATTTCAAAGAGGTCATAGAAGTTCTCGCCGCAACTAAGGCATCTAAAAGACAAGCAAATGAAGGAGAACAATTCAAGGATGAATGGATCGAGATGGATCTTGTAAAAATTTACTAGTAAAATTTTTGGAAGTGTTACCAAATCCATCGTGATCAATTCATTTTTGAATTGTTCTACTTCATCTACTTACCTTTTAGAAGCTTTGGCTACGGCGAGAACCTCTATGAGCTCTTCGAAATACTCTGGCTCTTTCTTTCAATTTTTTTTCTTGGCTCATAATAAATACAAGAGAAGTAAAAAAATTTACAACATCAACAAGTGATGAAACATGGAGCTCACAACAAGAAAGTACAAGTGAAAATGAAGTAGTTTCAAGGGTATAGAATCTTGAAGAAATGAAAAAGAAAATCTAGGATTGTAAAACTTTTTTGAGTCACTATAAGCCTAGTTGAAGCTTAGACCAGCAAGCATGTTTAAGCTATGTTGAGTCATGATTAAGTTAAGGTTGAGTCATATGGTCATAATTAAGGGGGATTGTTAGAAATACTAATTACTCTGGAAATCATGAAGAGCTAAGTTAAGTTAAGAAAAACAAGTCGATTCTAATATTAGAAGTCAAGTCTAGTGTGAGTTTACATGAAGTAGATAGCGAGAGAAAAGTTAAGTATAGTTAGAGTTGCATGATTCTATGTCTAGTAAGTTTGGTGTTTATATACCTATGGTTGAGTCATTGTAATGAAGAGGCAAGAAGAGAGACGAGTCGAAGCTTGGTGGATGCAATGTGAATCATGTTTTATGATTAATATAGTAATTGAGTAGCAACTCACATTTTTTTGTGTATTTTTGTGCTTCCCTCCTCCATTTCCATCATTATGGTGGAAGAGATTAGCAAATGAGGCAATGGTTGAAGGTAGTTCCTTGGACAAAAATGTCGAATAATTTGTGGAGGAGATTGTTGCCAAGTCATTGTCCATGGACTAATGTGATGAGAAGGTATGACTTCTCGAATAATGTTGTTATAAATTGTGACAGTTGTTGGAATGGGCATCGGGTTGAAGCCAGATTTTGTGTTGAACGTATTTCATCAAAATAGGAGCTCATTGAATCTCAAATTATGAAAATGATGGATAAGTTCAATAATATTTTGGCCAAGTGCCCTTTCTCCCTGTGTTAATCCTCAAAAGTCAAATCACCTTCCTTTACTATATTATAGAATGAAATAAAATGTCAATTGAGACATCATTCATTGTTTGGAAGATTAGGAGTGAGATTGATATGTTGAGAAAATAATCTTTAATTATAAGGTTAAATAAGATGTATATATATATATATATATATATATATAATATGAAGATATTAATAAATATAAAAATAAAATAATTGGTATATAGTAGATATTTTGCTTCATTATGAAGAGAATAAAATATATAATATCATGTAATTATAATATATATATATAATTTTGAAATAATATTTTGTTATATATATATATATATTTTTTAAAAAAATATATTTTACAGATTTTATAGATTAATTTTTTTTTATTAAATATGGAATTTTGAAATAATGTTTTGTTATATATAAATATAATTTTTAAAAACAAAGTAAGAAAATTTGATTATATTTATGTATTTAACTTTAAATGTATTTTATATATATATATATATATATATAAAATCATGTTAGGGCATATTTCAAATTTGCTTCTCTTTTCAATTGGTATAAGGTCATGTTTCATATAACTTCTTGTAATATTTTAATCCATGAACGCAATGAGGAGATTCAAAATTTTTGGATTATTAAAATATCTTTCACATATCAAGGATTTTGTTAAATTATATTTAAAAGTGAAATAATATTTATTAGAAAAAAATAATGTAAAATTGTATTTAAATATAAAATAAAATTTATTAGTTAAGAGAAAAATAAAGATCTTATAACATGAACACAATAAGAAAACTCATTCTTTAACACTATAAGTTAGCACCACTTATATTATGTAATGCTAAAGTGGTGATATTAACACACTTATATTGTGTGATGTAAAAGTCATGGTGACTTTTATTAGTCTTATGGGAAATGCAGTAGATCATTAACAAATAGGGCATGTTGAAATTTATAAGTGAAATAAAGTGATGAGAATTTTTCCTTTCTTACATTCATATGTGGAAGTAGGATTTAATTATGAGAGGTTAAATCACAAAAAAAATTAACAAATAATTCTTTAAGAATTTTATTACATTTAAATTATCAATATAAGTTGGTAAAGTTGTGAAGTATAATGCACAATATATGCAGAATCAGGTTTCTAATTTAATTTATTAAAATTCAACATTAAAGAAAAGTCTAATCTAAAGTAATTACAACTTAATTCAATACAATCATGATTCTTAACATTTTTAAACCCTCATCATGTAAAGGTTTTCCATGAGACAATCACAAATTCAATTGATCATATAACTTATAAATTTAATTGTACAATTGAAAATTAACAAATCCTTATGCAATCAAACAATTCATACAAGTAGCCTACATTGCGTTAACATACCACAACAAAATGTAAGCAATGGAAATTAACATGGATTTAATTAAATTTAATATAATTAATAATAACTAAAAACACTAACCAAGCATAAAAATTGGTTGTAGGAAGTGCCTTATCTCTTGACAAAGGAACTTTCTCACAACACAAAGGGGCAGTTTAGGGATTTAATTGGGTTTGACTCAAGTGTTCATGTTCCTATGAGGTAAATCAATTAACTGATACCTAGGTCAAGGAAAGGCTCATCTTCAATGATGAGGAAGAAATCAGGGGATCCATGTGAGTGTTAAGGGAGAAAAACCCCTGCAATGATGTGAGTTAGGGCTAGTGGATGCAGTGGGGAGGGCATAAATACAATGAGCATGAAGAAAGGAAAATATTGGAGGATCAATGGTACAAATGATGAATAGGGTAGATGGATGAATTTGTGGGGATGAAGGGAAATGCTAGGGCCCTATGGCAACGGTGATATCATATCCACTAAGTTGTAGGGGATGTGTCTAATCAAGGTGATATTATGGAACTATAGAGTGGGTCTAAATGAGGCCCTTCGATGGTGTCCTCTATGGTCAAGAATGGGAGGAGAAAGGAAGAAAGGGTAAAGGTGAACTTGAGGCTAGAAGCCTAGCTCTATTTATGAGAATGCAAGGGGATAGGGGAGATGTGGTGAGGAGAGAGACTTTTATTCATATGAGAACTAAATAAAAATAAAAATAAGATTGAGAAGTAATATCTAGGGGAAAACATCAAAACTTCATATCTTAGCTGGAATTGGAGTTTTTTTGAGTTGGAGACACTTGGTGCTAATGTGGCATGAGGGTTCCAACTAGATGCTTACTGACATAATAGAAGAGTAATGGGAAGCAATGATGGTGATAGAAGCAAGATGGTTCCCTTTATAGAGATTTGATGTCACTGGCATGTATTTCAAGGTTATAAATCCCCCTTAATATGTCACCCTCAATCATTCTTTAGACATGCCAAAGAGAAGGGGAGCAATAATTTGATATAAGTGTAGAAGTTATCTTGGTTAGCAATAAATTCATAGAATATTACTGATCATGGGTGAGTTTGTCAATGACCAAAGACAATTTTGGAGCATTCTATTGCTAAGTAGAAATGGCTTCTAGTGATGTATCAAAGGAAAAGCAAGTTTTAGAGTGTCATGTTGATAGAGAACTTCCTAAAAAACTATATGTTTCACGAGAATAATGCATAATAATGTTTTGACTACATAAGTACATAAATCCCTAATATTAAACCTTAAAATAATAAAAAACCTAGAACATAGGTTTCACAATAATAATGCAAAACGATTAGAACACTATATGTTTCACAAAAATAATGCATAATGATTTTTCCATTGCATAAGTGCATGAACCACTAATATTAATCCTTAAAATAAGAAAAACCTAGAACATATGTTTCACAATAACAATGTTAAACGATTTGTCCACTGCATATGTGCATGAATCACTAATATTATGGTTAACATATAATTCACTAAGATAATGCATAATGATATGTCCAACGCATTAGTAATATTTCAATTATGACATTATTTCGAATTAATATATATGTTTTTATTTTGAAGATTTAATATATTTTTCTATTTTACCTTATTAATTATATAAATTTTATTTATATTAAACAATGAGGGTTTTATATAATTTTAATTAATAGAAAAATAAGGTTAATTTGTAATTTTATTTATTTTGAAATATTTTTAATTGGAAAGTTTCGTTATATTTTTCTTTTGAGGAAATGTAAAAATGTTTTATGTTTGTGGTATACGATTATTTTCAAAATTTTGTTGTGAGATTAATGGTGTTGATGGTCAAGTATTCCCCTTTGATGCACACCTCTCCATAAGGTTTCATGAGTGACCAAGGAAAATTTTAAGGATGGTCTTGAAGTTTAAAACAGTGCCTTATTCCTTTATATAACGTTGGCGATTTTTAAGGACGAATCGTCTGCGAATCCGTGGAAATTAAGAACATTAGTTTCATGAGTGACCAAGTGCGTGATCCACTCTCAAAACATCATGGAAGTCAAAATTAAGGCACCCACACTTTCTAATCCAAGTCATTTGGGAGTGCTAGTAGGTGGAACCAAGGATGTTGTCCCACACCTCCCTTGACTATCTAATCTAATCTATACAACCCCATCACCCATGTGTGAGTCATTGGGCTAAGAACTTGACCAACGTCTTTAAACACTAACATATCATCAATAATCATAACAGTATATTATTTGCAATTTAAATTCTAGCAACCTCAGTACTCAAATGACCCAAACCAGAATTTGGTGACTCATCATGTGCATGTGTGCTAAGGTGGTCTCTTGCCACACTGAAACAAATGTTAGTAACATTTGATCTCAAATATAATCACCAAAATTCATAAACATTATAAAACGTCATCGAAAGCATCAATAATCCATATATCATAACCATGAACATAGTGTAGACTAAAATATAAATAAGTACATCACTAATCATCATCACATGAAATAATAATTAGATCATCAAACTTTGATGTCCTTAAAGAATAATGTATATTCTATATTTGTTTTTCAAAGTCAATTTAATGTAAATCTTAGGTTAACTAGAGCGATACACTACGACTAGACCCTACAATACTGGACTCCTACCAGTAATGATGATACGAATGCAATTACTTGAAAAAAGGCTTAACTGGACTCCTACCAACCATGACAGGAATTTCGTAAAACAAGTCACAAATATGTAATCTATAGGTTTAAATAACAGATCTAAGTATAGGGGTCTCATACTTATCTGAGATTCACTATGAGGCAATGATGCCTCAACACATTAGTTGTAGTTTGATCCATCAGGCCATATATACATTGTTCATTCATTTACAAATCAAAACATGAGGAGATCCATACCACATCATTATCATAATACATGCTTATAACCAACATAATAACAACAGAAATATCAAGGATAAATTAGCCATAGAATCCACATTTAAATCAATATAATACTCATGAAATAACAAGGAGGAATAACCTCATATTAATGATGCAAAATCCAACTCGATATGGGACTACCACGTTCCACCCAACCGTAGACATGGCTGAGCCAAATCTCTCTTCATCCAGTCACCCCCATGCCATATTCCAAGCATGAATGTGGGATATCATAAAACACATCAATCTAAAACCATTCAAGGCTTTCAAAGGCCAACCACCTCAACCCATCAAACAATGGTTCCACCTCATGGTCAGACATCACAAAACCATCATCAGATTCGTCTCTACTCAAGCCTTCCAAAGCTCCAAAGCGTTTGTTCCAACCAAGGCTCCTAGGACTAGTAACTCAACCTACAGTTGTCACTAAGCTTCTAAAGAGTTTGTCCAACCAGGGCTTCCAGAATTAGTAACTCAACCCACCAAGGGCTTCCATAGTGTTTTTCCAACCTACGCTTCTAGTACTAGTAACTCAACCCAAGCTTTTATAAGGCTTCCAAAGAATTTTTCCAACCAAGGATTATAAGAACTAGTAACTCAACCCAAGCTAAAGGAAACAATATGAGAACCAACCAAAAAAACAAAGAAATCAACCCACAACACCATGGCTATCAAGGAAATGGAAAGGCTAGGAAAATCCACTATCAATCCAGGCAATCCTCTATGCTAGTGACAGATCATGACCATTAAACCACATGCATATGCCATGCATGCAAAAACTAGTGAGGAAAACATACATGCAACTCGGTACCTGTAAGAAAAACCCATTGTAGTTGTTGATATCAATGTCCTCTTGTGCTTTCCTGCTCTTCATTTTCCTTCTTGCTCCAAAACCAAGTATGTCACACTCCTCCAAGAGTGCTACAAGAATATTCTAAGTGTCCAAGAGTATGAGAGGGAGAGTAGAGAGAGAGCTCCAAAACTAAACTGACAAAAGTTTGAATTGACGAAGGGTGCTACAAGAATATTCTAAGTGTCCAAGAGTATGAGAGGGAGAGTAGAGAGAGAGCTCCAAAACTAAACTGACAAAAGTTTGAATTGACGAAGGCTACCCCCTGATGCTCAGAAGACATTTTATCAATGAAGCCTCTATTTTATTCAATTTCCATTATTTTCCTTCATTTTCATCCTCACATGCAATATGTGACCTTTCACCTTCCTTTTCTCCTAATTTCCATTATTTTCATAAATAAAAATGCCAATAAATGCCTCATGCCTTTCCAAAGCCTTTGCCATTTCCTTTGCCAATTTCCTTAGCCATAATAAACTGAATGAACACCCACTAGGATGTTTTTCCCACCATTCATATTGGAATACGTGTCCCACAACCGTGGTCTTATATTTTGATATTTACATGGATTTTTAACAAGGGGTATTACATAACCATAGAAGTTCTTTTCAATATTATTATGTTCTTGTGGGTATAAATAGAATGTAACTATTTCCCTTTCTCATGATACATGTGAAGCAAGGATAAGTGAGCATGCCTTGGAAGTCTATGAATATTTTACTTATGCATGTGAGTTATGGATGTAAATACATGTGTACAAATGTGTAAAGATAATTATATATGTTTTAATATTTCTCTACTTTTAATTAATGCATGTGTAGTGTCTATAAGAGAGGCATGTCTCAATACTTTATATGTATTTTAATTATGCCCATGAAAAGATGCTTGAAGCATAACTAGTAAAAGATTTATTATTTGGATGTCAGAGTTGCTGACAGTAGTAATTGCAGGAAAGGATTGTAACTCATGTGAAGGACAGATTATATTTAACATTATGGTAGGAAAAGAACCAAAGGTACATGCAGATTGAAGGAATGTCATTGCAGGGTAACCCACTAATGGAAACAATCAACCCACAAAAAAATAATGTTTGAGGATTTGTGGGTAAATGATATCATGATTAATATAATAGCTTCTAGCTAGTTGTGTTGTAATTAAGATGATATTTATTTGTAATATTTTTAACAATGGTCAAGGAATGGACACCCTTATAACCATTGAGTGAGGGGTGAACACCCTCACGAAACATTTAATAAAATAAAACATTTGTTAGTTTTTCCCTACGGGGTTTCCAGGGTATATTGGTGTCCAATGATGTGTTTTCCTATTATGTCATTCTTATGATATTTCTTTCTTACATGACGTTAACATTTACCTCATCAAACATGTGATTAACTAGCCTAATTAAATGAAACGATGATAATAATGCAATATTACAAGAAGGAGATTTATGTTAGTATACTACAACAATGGTTGTTATGTTATGTAACTTACTATTCCATTTTCTAAAGTTACTTTATGTAATGATGATGATTTTATCTAATGGTTAGTGAGACAATATCGAATAAGTAATTTGGAAAGTTACATGTTAGTAAATTCTGTAAAAAATTTCTAATCCTATGTCGTTTTACATGAGGTTTACTGATAGATGTTACAATTAAATGTTTTATAAACTAAAATATATATTATTGAATATAAATAATGTATATCTCAACATATATATATATATATATATATATATATATATATATATATATGTATATGTATATGTATATGTATATGTATATGGATATGCATATGCATATGCATATGCATATGCATATGCATATGCATATGTATCTGTATGTATATGTATATGTATATGTATATGTATATGTATATATATGTATATAGATATCATGGTTCATAAATATTAATAAGCGTCAAAATAATTGTTTATGATATATTTTACATAATAATAAAAATTATATAATTATGTTGAATTATTTTTGATTGTATAAATTTACTATACTAAGTAAACATAATCTACTACATAAATTAGGGAACATATTTTACTAATACTTATGTAATATTAAATTTTCTATATAGATCCAGAGATACAGATTATTTACCGTATTATTGATTGTTGTGTTTAGTGTTTTGTTGTTTTATAAAATGGAAAATATATTATATTAAGATCATTGAGCTTGTAAATAAATCACCTCCACACAAAGAGCAAGTGGAAAGCTATTTTGAAGAGTCCAGCGCCCGTGATAGATGGAGTTAATATTTGTTGACTTGGTGTAGTAACTTTTCAATACTAGTCCTTATAGTTTAAAAGAATGGGTTCTTCAGAGGGGATCCAATACAACAACTTCATGTTATGATGGTTCCCTTTGTAGTGCCTAGACATGTAAATCCAATATCACAGTTTACCAAACAACTCACCTCCAAAAATGTCAGTGTCACCATTGGGACAACAGAGACAAATCATAACTGGATGTTACAAGTGCAAAGTGAAACATCTGGAGGCTTAAATAATACTGAGCAAGTTGGGTTTGATAAAATCCCAGGCATATTGATAATAGATTCTAAGCAGGTGGACATTGCGATTTTATGGAAAATATTGTACAAGATAGGAGGAGTGATTGTTGAATTGAGGCTTCTGTGATCCATAATAGTTATAAGTAGAACTTCGGCGTAAATCACATATAGAAAGACCTTTGTCGACGCGTTTCGAACCAACCAGTGTGGTTCATTGTCAGGACAAGTTGAAGAAACAGATCCAGCTTCGCATGTTAAATAGTCTGAGCAGAGCCTCCAACGGCTATCTTGACCAACAGCTAATTTTGACTTAGGGACCAGGGTCAAAAAGTCAATTTGACAATATAAAGGAAGTTAGTTATCATAGGTGACCATACCTTAAAATATATATATATACAATTATATACATGAAATAATTTTAGATGGTGTTTACATTATTATTTAGTTAAATAATAATGTAAACACCATCTAAAATTATTTCATGTATATAATTTTATATGTATATTTTAAGGTATGGTCACCTATGATAACTAACTTCCTTTATATTGTCAAATTGACTTTTTGACCCTGGTCCCTAAGTCAAAATTAGCTGTTGGTCAAGATAGCCGTTGGAGGCTCTGCTCAGACTATTTAACATGCGAAGCTGGATCTGTTTCTTCAACTTGTCCTGATGATGAACCACACTGGTTGGTTCGAAACGCGTCGACAAAGGTCTTTGTATATGTGATTTACGCCGAAGGAGGAGTGATGTTAGGAAAATTGATGGAGAGGTTTAATGCTCATGGCACCCACATTTCTTTCATCGTTCAAGACCCCTTTTTCATGGCACCCACATTTCTTGCATCGTTCAAGACCCCTTTATTGGGTGGGATCTGGAGGTTGCAAACAAGTTTAACATTCCTTGGGCCTTTTCCTGGATGCAATATTGTGCAATTTATTCAACATATCACCATTTTTTCCATGGAATTCTAGGTATATTTTACATTACAAAAACTGCAACCAACTCCATATATTTTCATTGTGTGTGCTCTCATTACTTGTATTTCTAACATAATGTTCTTCTTGTTTTCAACTATCCCATTGGATGAAACACAAAAGACAATGGGTGACATAGGACTTCCATTGTTGAGTGTCTATGATCTGCCATCTTTTATGCAACCTTTAAATCCCTATTCCTTGTAAGTCCTAGTGGATCAATTTATGTATCTATCAGAGGAAACATGGGTTCTTGGAAATTCATTTAACAAACTCGAATATGAATAAGTAAGTGCAATGAAAATGATAGCTCCCATTTTCACTGTCGGTCCTCTCATACCCTCTGCTTGTTGGAAACTAGACCACTACTGAGAGGGGAGGGTGAATCAGTAGTGTGACACTTTTAAATTTTTTCTCCAATTACTTAATCTTTTACACCATGCAAAAACTGAAGCACATAAACAAAGATTAGATCACCAAAAATAAACATGCAACCAAAAAATCAATCAACACATGAACACAAGTAAGTCTGGTGGAAAACCCTTCCTTGGGTAAAAAACCACCTTGTTTTTATTGTGCTACTCAAATTCTATTATGTTAAAAAATTCTTTACATAGAGTTACAAATATGGTTGCTATCAAATGGATATCGTTTCTCATGCAAATCTACGGACTACCATACATTGAAGGCCACCACGATCATCTATTTCCTCTATGTGGTTCTCATTTAAAAATGTTTCAGACTAAAACTGATAACTGCTCAACATGAGCACTGCAACAACACCATCGTTCTGAATCAAAGGCTACAACAAAAAGTGAAAATAACTGATCCGAATTGGATCCATGAAAATTATCAAAGTGCTATGACTGTATCAAATCAGGACAGACTTCAAATTCTTGTGGACAAAGAGCTATCAGGAAGACCTCTGGACAGTGGCAGTTTGTAGACAGCAAGGAACAACGAGGACCTTGGTCAAAGCATGCTGACTGAGGCCCATGGAGACCGCATAGGATGCAAACTAGCAATTAGGAAGCCTAGATTGGAAAACGGAGGCCGTTTCTGATGCGCGGAAAAACCGCTCGAGAAGGAAAAGCCCCGAGCACTCGGTCACATGGGAAGCGCGGAAACCGTACGAAAAAGCGCTAAAGTGAAAGGCGGGTCCCGCGCTCCAAGACCGACGGAATATCAGAGGCATATTGGGCGGTAAGCAGATTTGGCAGGAGAACGAGCGATTCCATACATTGCACGACACGTGTCCAGCGAATGAGAGAGAAAACCGCCTCTCATCGCAGGCTAACGATCGAGCAAGTCAATCGCGCAATAAGAGCGAACACCGTAGGATCTGGGGGCTCCAGATCTAACGGCGAAGATTCTGCCTGATGAGAAACCAGATCTGAAGGGAAAATAAGCTACAACACATAAAGTTTGAAGTCCGATTTGACCGCTGAGTCGGCGGATGAATCATTACATAGCGTAATCGAAATATCGAACCGTTTGAAGAAAGAGCTGGCGCAGTTCGTGGGAGGACAAGTGACCACTTCGCTGTAAGACGTTACATAGTGGCAATGACGCAGAGGCGGGGAACTCCAAGCGAACAACAGCAAGCGATCCGAAGGGGCGGAAGAGGAAGCGAATAGTCATGAGACAAATTGGCTTTAAGCCATGAACAGACAGAGAACAGAACTGAAGGAGAACAGAGACAAGCAAGAAAGAGACAGTGAGACAGAAGCAAGATGCAAAGGGCCGAGCTGACCTGCAGATCTGAGGCAGAATCGAGCAGACAGAAGGCTTGAGAGGTTCAAGCAATCCCTGAGAGGATATCTGTTAGGAATTGAGCACCACATTGGACTCATCCCATTAAAGACCAGAGAGGTCGAGACTTGGTAAGGAAAGAGTTTGTGCACTCTAGTGGCTTGGGGAATCCAAGAACCACCCTACTAAGCATTATCTGTTTCAGGAGACTCAAAATTGGGCTCCTCATTGTAAAAACTCTGCTTTAAAGACACAATAAAAGAAGGCCACCATTGAAGCTAGACCACAGACGTAGCCCAGGAGGATTGGGTGAACTCCTTATTAATTTATTGTGTTCTTGTATTTGCTTACTGTGTTTCTCTTACTGTTTTCCATTTTCTAGTGTCTGTGTATTTCGCAATTTGATCGATTCGTTTCCTAAGATAACATGGACACATACCAGCACATGAGTCTATAATACCTTCATTCATTAATTATTTAACTGAGATCACTCACGAGTGATTTTCAGATCAAGTGGTATCAGAGCTTTAGGCTATTAAGGTTAGACAAGCTTGTGTTGGATTTAGCTGTTGAATGCTAACTAGATCAAAGCTCAAATTAGGAGAAGGAGAGTTGGTCGAAACTAATCCTGAAATTGGTAGAGTCTACCCTCAGAAGACAATGTCAGAGGAAGGTTCTATGGGGCCAGACCCTCAATTCATAGATAGTTTCCTAGCCATAAAGTCCATGGTAGAGGAAATGTAAGATTCATCAGGCTCCAAACAAGACAAAGGAGAAGATGAGTCTCACTTCCATGACCACTCAAAAGGAAAAGGGAAAGAAGAAAGCTTTCTCACACCTCTTAATAGCCTACATAAAAAGAAGGCATCTTTGATTAAACTAGATGTCAAATTTGATTTACCTATATATGATGGAGAGTTGAATGCAGAAAAGCTGGACAATTGGATTAGACAAATTGATGTTTATTGCAAAGTGCAGAATATCGATTCAGACAAGAGCAAGATTTAGCTAGCAAGCCTATGCCTTGGAGGCACTGCCTTGGTTTGGTGGGAAGGCAAGACCCAAGCTGACCTGAAGAGACATGGTAAGACTATCTCTGTCTGGAGTGAATTTGTTTCTGCAATCAAAAAACAGTTCTATCCATTGGCCTACATGCAGCAAGCCATGATGAGCTGGAAAACTCTTCGACAGTTGAAAGGGAAAAGTGTGCAAGGATACACTCAAGAATTTAGAAAGAGAGCATTAATTCTAGGAATCTCATTAGACTCACCTGAGACTCTGTTGAAGTACATTGGTGGTCTACACAGCTACATGAGGCACACTATCCTCATGTTTAATCCCACTAGTATAGATGAGGTATCTGTACAAGCTACTCATCTAGAAGCTAGAGGAAAGAATGGAAGTCCAGAAGTTGGGGGATCATCCCAACCCACTGCAAGCAAGAGTGAGGAGAAAAGAAAGTAGAAATGGAAAGCCAGGAAGGCTAACACTGCACAGAAAAGCAAGGCTTCATGCATTCACTGCAAAAAGGATGGCATGATGATGAGCACTGTTGGATTCTGCATCCGGAGCTAAGACCTAAGAATTTCGAGGGCAAGAAGAAGAAGATTGTTGCAGCTATTCAAAAAGATTTGGGATCAGACTCAGGAGATGAAACAACCATTGCAACCATAGGTATAAAAGGTAAGAATTCTAAAGCTTGCATCTACTAGTAATTCTGCACAATCTATTATTGATGAAGAAAATGAGAGAAAAAGACATGAACTTTTCCATATTCGAGTTATTTCCAAACATCAAAAGATTGATACTTTGTTTGATAGTGGCTCACAAGTAAATTTAATTTCTGAAACAGTTGTAAAGAAGGTGGGATTAGTGACTACACCTCACAAGAAACCATACCCATTAGGATGGTTAAATGATAAAGCACAACTACAAGTGACTAGACAATGCAAACTCAAGTTTTCTTTTGGGTCAGCATTTGTAGATGAGGTTGAGTTAGACATAATTCCTTTGGATATATGTGGAATTGTTTTAGGAAGTCCTTACTTGTATGACAGAAAAGCTATTTTCTATAGAGCTGAGAACAAGTATCTACTCGTTAAAGATGGAATCAAATACTTTGTAAAAGCTCATAAGCTCAAGAATAATTATAGTCTCATAAACTTAGGGCAGATGAAACGAATGATAAATTCATGCAAACAATTCTTACTGATGATCGTAGAGGAAAAGAAACTTGATAAAACCAATGTATTTGAAGGTTGTAATGCTAAACAACAAGCTGATTTAGAAAAGGTTGTTTCAGAGTATGATATATTGTTTCAAGAACCTAAAGGTCTGCCACCCAAAAAGGAAATAGTGCATGATATTATTTTGCAGCAAGATGCTCCATTGCCTAACATTGGAATGTATAGGTTTTTCACTTTATAGAACACAGAAATCAAGAAGCAGGTGCAGGATTTGCTCGAGAAGGGGTTCATCAAACCTAGAACATCACCATGTGGGTCACCAATTGTTTTGGTGAGAAAGAAATATGGCTTGTGGAGAATGTGCATTGATTACTGAGCACTGAATAAGATAACAATAAAAAATCGTTATCCCCTTCCTCGCATAGATGATATTTTAGATCAATTGAAAGAAGATGTTTATTTCTCCAAGCTAGACTTGCATAGTGGATACCATTAGGTCAAAGATGCAGAATAAGATGCATGGAACACTGCTTTCATAACAAAGCAGAGATTGTATGAGTGGCTAGCTATGCCTTTTGGCTTAACTAATGCTCTTGCTACTTTCATGAGATTAATGAATGATGTACTCAGACCTTTTCTTGATGATTTTGTTATTGTGTATCTGGATGACATTCCGATATTTAGCAAAACGTGGGAAGAACACTTAAAGCATGTTAAGCAGACACTAGATGTTTTGAAAAGAGAAAAACTTTATGTTAAACTCTCAAAATGTGAATTTGGCAAAACATCTTTGAATTATTTGGGTCATATAGTAGGGGATGGTGAATTGAAGATAGATCCCTCTAAGGTGGCAGTCACTGTAAACTGGCCTAAATCCAAATCTGCTACAGAAGTTAAGAGCTTCTTAGGAGCAACACAATATTGGAGAAAGTTCATTTCTAACTTTTCCTTAATTGCAGCTCCCTTACATGCTTTAACAGGATTGAACAAGGTGTTTCAATGGGGAGGCAAACAGTGGAAAGTCTTCGACACCTTGAAAGAAAAGATTAGTACAACACCTATACTAGCACTGCCTGATCTTCAAAGACCATTTGGATCCAAATGGATGCCAGTGACTATGCCATGGGAGCAGTGTTGACACAGCACGGTAAACCCATATGTTATCATTTTGAGACATTTAATTATGCAGTGGTTAACTATCCTACATATGATAAAGAATTGTATGCATTAGTACAGAGTGTGAAAAAGTGGAAACATTACTTAATGGGCAAAGAGACAGTAATACATACTGATCATCAACCACTTCAATATCTACACTCCAAAACTAAGTTGCTGCAATCAAGGCACTATAGATGGATGGGTTTTCTACAACAGTTTCATTTAGTCATCAGATATAAAAAGGGCATACACAATAAAGTTGCAAATATGTCATGTAGACCCATTATAAATGCATCTACTATACTTAAGCATAATTCTTTGTTACATGAGAGCTACATTGAACAATATGCTCAAGATATAGACTTTAAAGATGTATATGCAACTTTAAGTCAAGGCAAACAAGTAGAAGAATTGGATTATCATGTAAAGGACCGACTCTTATACCATTGTGGGAAGTTATGCATTCCACAAATTGAGAGAGTAAAGATAATTCGAGAATCACACACTTCTCTAATATCAGGTCACTTTGGGGTAAGTAAAACAGTTGCACAGCTGCAAAGATTTTGTTATTGGCCAAAAATGAATGAGACAGTTTCTAGATATGTAAGAGGGTGTACTATGTGTGCTAAAAGCAAGCCCAGCAATAGAAAACTAGGCTTGTACACTCCATTACCAGTTCCTTCTCACCCTTGGGAAAGTGTTTCCATGGATTTTGTTGGAGGACTGCCTAAATCTAGGAAAGGTCATGATTATCTGTATGTTGTTGTGGATAGGTTCAGAAAAATGTGTATTTTGATGCCTTGTAATAAAAAAATTACAACTGAACAAACTGCAAAACTGTTTTTTGAACATGTATGGGTTCATTTTGGATTACCCACTTCCATTGTATCTAGTCGAGACACCCGATTTGTGGGGAAGTTTTGGTCAAGTCTGTGGGAACTGATGGACACCAAACTGAAGAAAAGCACATCTTTTCATCCACAAACTGATGGTAAGACAGAAGTAGTTAATAGGACAGTGATCTAGTTACTCAGGGGATATTGCAGCAAGTATCCTAAGCTTTGGGATGAACATTTATGTTATGTGCAACATGCTTACAACAGAGCAAAACATTCTTCTACACAAAAATCCCCTTTTGAGACATGTTTTGGTTTCACCCCAAGGTCTCCTTTGGATTTTGTCTTTGGTAAAGACACCACAGTTGAGGGACACAGTGATGTGGACAGGGAAACTAGGTTCATTGAACAAATCCAAGAAATCCACCAGGCAGTACAAGAACAGCTAGAAAAGAGCCAGACCAAATACAAGGCAAGGCATGACAAGCATCGGATGGAGCATAGTTTCCAAGTTGGTGACCAAGTCTAGCTGTATATCAGCAAGGACAGGTTGCAAGGTGAAGGTAAAAAGCTAAAGCCTATTAGGTATGGACCCTTCAAGATACTTGAGAATATTGGTGAGAATGCTTTTCGCCTTGATCTACCAGCTTACATGCACATCTACTCAGTCGTAAATGCATATTGCTTGAGATTGTTTGAACCTTCACTAATTGAAGATCACGAAGAGCAGAGTCAATTACCTTCTATCGATGACCTATTACCTAAATATCTTAATGAATTGCAGGAAGACACAATGCTAGACAGGAAGGTGAGGACAACGTGCAGGGGAAATGTTGAGTACCTTGGAGTTGAGCTCAATGGTTCAAAGCCGAGTAGTGCAAAGTGGATAGAGACTGGACAAGTGAAACAATTGTACCCTCACTTATTCGATGCTTGAAAACCAACTTTTGGTGGTCCAAAATCTTTTTCAGTGGGAAGGCCATGATCCGAATTGGATCCAGGAAAATTATCAAAGTGTTATGACTGTATCAAATCAAGATAGACTTCAAAAACTTGTGGACAAAGAGTTATCAGGAAGACCTTTGGACAGTGGTAGTTTGTAGACAACAAGGGATGACGAGGACCTTGGTCAAAGCGCGCTGACCAAGGCCCATGGAGACTGCGCAGGATGCAAACTAGCAGTTAGGCAGTCTGGATCAGAAAATGAAGGTTGTTTCTGAAAAAGGAGGTCGTTTCTAATCGGCATTGCTAGGAAAAACCCCTCGAGAAGGAAAAGCCCTGAGTGCTTGGTCGCATAGGAAGCCGGGAAACCGTAGGAAAAAGTGCTAAAGTGAAAGGCGGGTCCCGCGCTCCAAAACCGACGAAATATCGGACGCATATTGGGCAGTAAGCGGATTTGGCAGGAGAACAAGCGATTCCATACATTGCACGACGCGTGTCCAGCGTATGAGAGAGAAAACTGCCTCTCATCGCGGGCTAACGGTCGAGCAAGTCAACTGGGCGATAAGAACGAACACCATAGGATCTGGGGGCTCCAGATCTAACAGCGGAGATTGCGCCTGATGAGAAACTGGATTTGAAGGGAAAATAAGCTACAACACATAAAGTTTGAAGTCCGATTTGACCGCTAAGTTGGCGGATGAGTCATTACACAGCGTAACTGAAATACCGAACTGTTTAAGGAAAGAGCTGGCGCAGTTCGTGGGAGGACAAGTGGCCACTTCCCTGTAAGATGTTACACAGTGGTGATGATGCAGAGGTGGGGAACTCCAAGCAAACAACAACATGCGAATCGAAGGGGTGGAAGAGGAAGTGAACAGTCATGAGACAAATTGGCTTTAAGCCATGAATAGACAAAGAACAGAACGGAAGCAGAACAGAGACAAGTGAGAAAGAGACAATGAGACAGAAGCAAGATGCAGAGGGCTGAGCTGACCTACAAAGCTAAGGCAGCATCGATTAGACAGAAGGCTTGAGAGGTTCAAGCAATCCCTGAGAGGATATCTGTCAAGAATTGAGCAGCACATTGGACTCATCCCATTAAAGACTAGAGAGGTCGAGACTTGGTAAGGAAAGAGTCTGTGCACTCTAGTGGCTTGGGGAATCCAAGATATCTATTTTAGGAGACTCAAAATTGAGCTCCTCGTTGTAAAAACTATGCTTTAAAGACACAATAAAAGAAGGCCACCACTGAAAGCTGGATCGGAGATGTAGCCTAGGAGGATTGGGTGAACTCCTTATTAATTTTTTGTGTTCTTGTATTTGCTTACTGTGTTTCTCTTACTATTTTCCATTTTCCAGTGTCTGTGTATTTCGCAATCTGATCGATCCGTTGCTTAAGATAACATGGACACACACCAGCACATGAGTCTGTAATACCTTCATTCATTAATTATTTAAATGAGATCACTCACAAGTGATTTTCAGATCAATAACATAGGAGAAAACAATCTCCAAATACTCCACTAGATGCCACACAATCTCACCAATCACTTCTCCATTCCATAACTCATCACCTCACTCTCTACATAAATATGTTGGCTAAAACATACTTCAGCTCACTATTGCTACAACTACAAACTACTTCACAAAATTTTCAATACCACTCAAACAACTTGCATACTCTTCTCCACACACACACACTCAACACACAAAAGACTCAACCATACTAGCATTAAGATTCCTCCAATATGTAGATGAACTCAACTGCTCAACTTAATAATTACACAGAACTACTGGGCATAACAACTCTATTCATATGCTTGATTTGATCCAGATTTATCACATTGACTCAATCAACCACTAACACCACTAGCCTTTTTGATATTTTCAACTTTAATAAGCTTTTAGAGATCCCACAAACTTTTCCGACCTGTTGTAGCAATTAACAAAGCCCATTTTTACTTAGTTTCTAATAAATAATGGAGACCCTTTTTATTTTATTTAGTTTTTCAATTAAAAGTATGTTTCCTTTTTTAATAAATGGACAACAGGGAAATAAGTTATAAGCACTTAAAATCATTTTTATAAAACTTAAGCAATTCCTTAGCGGGATGAATCATCATAACTCCCTTATTGGAGGTGAATTTTAAAAGTGTTACGAAATACTAAAGTTCCGATGGGCCCACTTTTGAAGTTCTCTTTATACTTAAGCTTATGCTATTGGGTCATTTGTTATCGACACCTCTTTACTTCATAAGATTTATCAATATAAAGTCACGAAAACTTTAACTCCAAAATATGACCTCGATTTGTTCGTTTAGTATTTAAAACTTTACATATTCGAGACATTCAATATCATAAGTTAAATATAATGGCTCCTCTAAAATAATTTTCCCGATGCTTCCTTTGAAGGCCTTTATATATCGGAATCTTTCTATCGAATTTTTTGAAAAAATGCTCTGAAATGACACCTCCAAAACTACAAAGCCCGATATCTTTTTTTTTTTATATAAAGTATTCTATTTTTGGGAGGTTCTATTTCGAAACTATACATTTCAAAAATGTTATTTTTAAAATACTTCCATAAAAAAATCTTCTAAAAACTCTTTATTTCATATCAAGAATATTCATTTCGGGATTTTCTATTATTGGATCCTTTTGTATTTTGGGGCTTCTTATTTCAAAGAATCATGATATCATAAGTTTAATTCAAATGGTTCTCTGATATTTCACTTCTGAAATCCCACGTGGCATCCTTCACATGGTTTCCCATTATATTACTTATTAGATTTAAAGGTGATTTGAATGCATCTCGAAAGCATAAATGATTTACATTTAATTCACTTTGATATTATTAATTTGTTTCGAAAAAGGATTTATTATTGTAAAATCATTTTTACCAACGCTAATTTGTTGATAATTATTATTTCTACTATGCTCCTGCGTCTATACATCATAGGAAAACTTTAATTCCTAGCATTACGAAGAGATGAAGAAGGGATGGAAAGCTAAGAAGAAAGCTCCATTGCAGCAATCATCTAATCCATTTGCAGAAGACACAGATGAGAAGAATCTAGGATCTAGATTGTTCTCTGATATAGTATGCACCAAAGGTGCTGGACTTTCTTCCTAGGAAGTGATTTATCAACATTTTGAGGATGAGAATCCCAGGGTTACAGGGAGAATAGTTACAACAGATGATAGTGTCTTGGTTTCAAAAGTTACTTCTAGAGATGTTACCAATTCTTTCTTACATAAGATTGCAATCAAGTTATGACTACTTCCTTATACATATACGGTCCATTGTGTTATGGATAATTTGGACATTTCCAACAGGAAAATTCACACTAACAATGGCACACTTATTGGGCCTTTTTCCAACAATGATTTGTAGAGCATGTATCACCTACCCAATCCACAGTATAAATACAACAAGGCATATGTGGAAGCTTTCATAAAGGATCATGGACACCCATCAAAACAAATTAGACCTTGGAGAAAGGACCCGAATAAACATAAAGTGGAGGAAAGTGGTAAGTATTCAGTTGATTCTCTCGCTGGTCCATTTTCCCAAGTCACTGCTATGTTGTGTCAGTTGCATGCACTACCCAATGTGTCAAAATTCCCTGATGACTGGGTACCTCTTATTGATGGAGCCTCAAAGGAATATATATTTGATTGGGCTACTTTACTATCTGATAATTTCGCTATACATATTCTATCTTTTATAAAGGGTTGCAGTATTTCTAAGAATAATATTCCTCCTTTCTATATGTCTTCCTACATCATGAATGCCTTATATTTTTTAATGGATTTTCCTTTCGTGGGCTAGAAATGGACTCTACAAGATCTGAAGCCCATACATATTTATCATGATGTCCTATGTGAAACTAAATATTAGGAGCATCTCTATCAAATCTGTCACAGAGTCATACTTCCAATTTATAAAGCCATTTTTGGGTCCAAGCCACCTCGGATGTCTCAAGAGGCTGAAGATGACCTTTGGAGGGTTGGGAGTTGGTTCGGAGAAGAATTATTCACTTATGTAAGAGTTTATGGCAGTCTCTCCCATCCTCATGTCTTACCCTTGTTCATCCTAGACAAGCTTTTAAGCAAAGAAATTTCATATCAAATAATGGGATATGGCATTTCTAAGACATTAAAGGATTCAAATAAAAGGACGTGACCATATTTTCATGCTAAATTTGGTATATTTTCCTTAGAAAACTATCACCATGCAAAGAAGGAAATTCTAGCTATTCAAGCTCTCAATCTACCTACTGTGCCCAACAAGCAATATGATCATATTTTTGTAGTAAATAATTTCACTGCTTCTCAAAATCTCAGGCAATTTGTCCATGAACCAAATAAATTAGATGATTTGTTTGAACGGTCCTCTACCTATTCTACATTTCTTTTAAATATGGAATAACAATTAAATCCTAAAGGAAAATGCCAATTTTCTCAATATTGCAGTTCTCGAATAGCTAATATTCCCTTACAGTTGTTACAGTTGTCTTCAAAACAACCGCCTGTATCTACAACTCAACCAGAGGCTTCTATGGAAAAATATTTGCTCCTAAGACTCAGTGAGAGGTTGTTGTTATTTCTTCTCCTCCTCAAACTGATGAATTTATTCTTAATTCTAAATTGAATGAAGCATGGAATGAGTTCAACATGACTTTAAATTCGAAGAGTACAACCCAAAATCTAGTTTCTACTTATTCACAACAAACAAATATTCAAGCGAGTATTGGGAAGGATGAACATAAGAAAAAATCAAATAAAAATGTTGTAATATCTTCTATTTTGTATAAGAAGGAAGTTGAGGTTATTCATGCTTTTCCCACCTCCAAAGTAATCCTAAATGCAGAAGAGATTCCTCCTCTAGAAATTTTTTACAGTCCTCAACATAAAGTTGTGGTAAAAAGAGGAAGGAAAAAGAGAAAGTTGAATCAGTCTCAGTCATAATTTTTTTATATGGCATTTTCCTTTGAAGTCTTATGGAGAGGATCCACTGCAACCCCAACATATGAGTTGGGGAAATTTACTCAATTCACCGATGCTTATTGTTGACACCTAATCTTCATGATTGGGGGAATTTGTAGATAAATAAATTAGGAATGTGAAAAGTCATCGGGAGATGAACTGAACAATCACTCCTATTGTATATAACAATAGCCTACCTATGGAATAATAGACGAATCAGTTTTACTGCCTTTGGAGAGTTACTACCTGGCCTGACATGGTATCAGAGCCAGCTTCTGTTCTTTGTAACTCCCTCCTGCATATTCTGCAGGCTGACATGTCTGTCATATCCCTACGAAATCTCAGTCATTATTCAATAATTTCGTTGTGTGTGAGTTCCATTTTGCTATGTGTTGTGAGTCTCAACCCAAGCCTGTGCCTGCCTGTCTTCTGAATACAATAATTGCTCTCTCGCTGTCCTAACAGAGAACTGAACAGTCAGACCATGTCATAAACGTTTCAAAAGGGCGTTATTCCTCCATTGCATGAATTGCTTCAAGCTACGCCTCCATTGATTATACTCTGCGGATTCTCACATCTCACCTGCGCCTCCATTGATTATTCTGTGTGGATCTTGCAGGTTTGAGTCTTGGCCACTGTTTGAGCTTTTTTTTGTATCTTCGTTACCCGTATGCCTTGATCTTCGTTGATCGAACTCGACATTTTTTTCCTCTCTCTGGATTTAGTCGTAGCAATAAATCTGTGCTACTTGCGCGAACTGATGTCTCGATTTTCTGAGTCAAATGATTAATGGTGTCTCCGTCTGCGGAATGGTGTCTCAATTTTCTGAGTCAAATGATTAATGGTGTCTCCATTTGCGGAATGGTGTCTCAATTTTCTGAGTCGAATGGTTAATGGTGGCGCAGCGGAATGCATACACAACAAAGTTATATTAAATGACTTCGCATTAACATTATTGTTCATCGTTGAAACTCTGTTCAGACGTATTAACATATGTCTGTGGGTCTGTAAATTTTTTAACGGTCTTCAACGGTTGAATCTGGAACCTGAAGCGTAGCATCTGGAACCTGAAGTGTATGCGAACCTGAAGCGTAGCATCTGGAACCTGCATCTGGAACCTGAAGCGTAGCATCTGGAACCTGACACTAGTAGATTCGGGTCTACGTCGACGGAGTTTGCTGCAAACCCTGTAGATTTTGGATATGAGAAAATTTCAGTGACAGG
This sequence comes from Pinus tabuliformis, assembly GCA_031772625.1. Taxonomy (NCBI): domain Eukaryota; kingdom Viridiplantae; phylum Streptophyta; class Pinopsida; order Pinales; family Pinaceae; genus Pinus; species Pinus tabuliformis. The sequence goes on along the minus strand of CM062809.1, from coordinate 1,233,623,366 downwards.
CTGCAACGATGGTTTCGACAACAATATCAAGTAGAGCTGTCTCAACTTGGTATATGGCTGTACATGTGGTCAACACTATAATCTTTCTGAGAAAAATATTTTCTTTATAGAATCTAACTGAACACTTTGTAGCAGAGCTGTAAGATAAATAAGTTAAGCATCTCCAACATGGAAGATCGATGTAACTGACAGTGGTTGAAGCTAAATTTGAATTTGTGTTGATTTTTTATGTTAATTCAGTACAAAATATTGGAGATTTGTTTATTTTCAATGGTATGCGAACCTGATGTGCTGTTAGAGGATGCGAACCTGATGTGCTGTTAGAGGATGCGAACCTGATGTGCTGTCAGAGGATGCGAATCCGATGCGTTTTGTATAGTTAAAGCGTTGAAGTGATATGTAATATATAAATATATTACATTTCAAAACATTTGATACATAATATTTCAATGTAATGCTGGATGCTTTTATCAAACATTAGAGGGATTTGAAGAAAATATAGTGCATAAAGTTGTAGCGTAAGGAAGATATTTGAAATCCTTTGAGAATTCCTTTTTGAGTGCAATTTCACTGTATATCAGCAGAAGTATTTTTTACATAATGCATTCAATCATCTCTATGGTAGGAATAGTTCTCACTGGCAAGGAGAATTATCCTGAATGGTCCCGGATGATAAAACACACCCTCATCTTCAATGAGTTGTGGAAAGGAGTGTGTGTCGGAGAAGCAGACAATGACCCAGTGCAGCCTACATCAGACAAAGAGCTCATCATTTGGGAAAACAAGAACAACAAAGCCTATGCATTAATCGCAACATCTGTAAATGAAGAGGTGAGTCGCCATATTTCATCATATTCAACTGCCTTTGAAGCTTTACAAAAGCTGAAAGAACTCTATGACTCACATTTTGCACTTGAAGTTGTTCAGCTCATGATTAAACTCTTCACTCTTGAACTAAAAAATAATGATCCTCTTGCTCTTGCATCTGAATTAAAGTCTATAATGCATGATATCAAATCCACTAAGGTTGAGCTGGATATCCCTCTTATTGCTTTTCTCAAGGCACTCTATCCTACCTACTCCAATTATTTTGAGTCTTTACAAGCAAATGGAAATCTTAAAGATATAACCTTTGACTCTCTTGTGAAAAAGTTTGCTGAAAGAGAGAAAGCCTTTGGAAAGAAGACAACCCCTGAATCTTTTGAAGAGACTGTGTGCCTTGCTCATAAAGAAAAGCATCCTGCTCAAGATTCTACAAGAGGAAGAGGTCGAAGAAGAGGAAGAGGAAGATACTTCAGAGGCAGGGGGGCAGACATTCTCAAGGAGAAAAGGCAGACTTACACTGCATTCGCTGCAAAAGAAATGGATCACATGATGCTTCTACATGCAAGCTACCATGGGATAAAATTGAACAGAAAAGGAACCAACAGAAAGGTAAAACTGATGATACAGACAAAGGTAAAGGACCTGAATCTGCTCACTATATTGAGGCACAATGTAACATTGGAATAAATGAAGATTTGTTTAATGCTTCACTTGCTTCTTCGAAAAATGATTGGTTTCTTGATTCAGGAGCAACCTGTCATATGACTAATAGAAAAGATTTTTTTGAAGATTTCACTAATAATGTTGATGGAGCAGTATACTTTGCAGATCAGTCAAAAATCAAGCCATCAGGGCTTGGCACAATCAGGCTTAAACTGCCTGGTCTTCCAGACTTTCTTCTGGATCATGTTCTATATCTCCCACAGCTTAAAAGAAACTTGTTGTCCTTGGTTCACATCCGCCAGCAAGGTCACTCCATTCATATGTTTGATGGCAAGCTTGAGGTAAGAAAAGCATCTGACCACTCACTTGTCATGAGGGGAATAGAAGAAGAAAGGCTTCTCAAACTGCAAGGAACCTCTGCTCATGCACAACATTTCTCATATATTTCTCATCATGAAGAAGGTACACTTCCATCAAGTTTATTATGGCATGCTAGATTTGGACATTTAAACTATGACAGTCTCCGCTTATTGAAGAAAAATGGTGTTGCTGGTTTGCCTACAATTCCTAGGAAACATAAGCAATGTGATGCTTGCATTCTAGGAAAGCATAGCAAACAGTCTTTTCATGATTCACATTCAAGAGCACATAGGAAGCTTGAACTCATTCATTCAGATTTATGTGGTCCAATGCCCGTTCCTTCTGCAAATGGAAATAAATATATCATGACATTTATTGATGATTACACCAGAATGTGTTGGGTTTATTTATTGAAGAACAAATCTGATGCCTTTCAAACATTCAAGAATTTTCATAAATGGATTGAAAATGATGCACAATCTCATATTGGGTCTATTCGCACTGATAATGGAAAAGAATATACATCAAATGAATTTGAAAACTATCTTCGCCAACATGGGATCAAACATCAAACAAGTTTGCCTTATAATCCCCAACAGAATGGTGTAGCTGAAAGAATGAATAGAACAATCTTGAATATGGTACGATCCATGCTTTTCTTCAAAAATGTAAAGATAATGTTTTGGGCTGATGCTGTTCTATGTGCTGCATATATAAAGAATAGATGTCCATCTAATGCTATAAGAAACAAGACTCCTTATGAATTGTGGTATGGACATGTTCCTTCGGTAAAACATCTCAGGATCTTTGGTTCCACCTGTTATGCTTTGATACCAAAGGTACATAGAAACAAACTTGGTGCTAGAAGTCGTAAGTGTATCTTCCTGGGGTATTCAAACACCTCCAAAGCATACCGCCTCTATGATGAAGTAAATAAAAAGTTTGTTGTATCTAGAGATGTAATTTTTCTTGAATCATCCAAATCTGACAATGTTGTTGAGCGGCAACTTGATCGCTTGGATAGATTCGCAAAAACGAAATCATTTCAAGAATTTGATAATCAGATTCCACATCTTGAAGGGGGGATTCCTATACTAGATCAACATGTGGAACCTTCTTCTGAAGAACACTCTCCCCCGAATGAAACTCCAACAACGGATGATGCTTTAAGTGATGTAATTGATAGAATTGGGAGACTCAATCTTGATTCAGTTCCAACTCAATCAACAGAGCAGCCTGGACCATCTCAGAAAGGTCCCCCAAAGTGGCTGACAAAGACACTTGAAAGTGTTCATCCTGATGAAATTGGAAAAACAGGAACCAGAAATTCAAACCGACAAAATGGAGGTGATGTAGATGACTCTAATTCACCTGTTGATATGGATGTTACTTATGATTGTGAATTGAACTTGTCTACAGATTTTGAACCAACTTCCTTCAAAGAAGTTGCTTCTCATGATGAATGGAAAGAAGCGATGCAAAAGGAGTATGATGCCCTCATAAAGAATGGCACTTGGAAGCTGGTTGATCCTCTATTTGGAACCAAACCAATTGGCTGCAAGTGGGTCTACAAGAACAAGTACAAAGCTGATGGCTCACTTGACAAGCACAAAGCTAGGCTTGTGGAAAAAGGTTTTACACAGAAGGAAGGGGTTGATTATGAGGAAACTTTTGCCCCCACATCAAAATGGGCCACCATCCGGACACTCTTTGCACTAGCAGCTCAGAACGGTTGGAAAGTCCATCAAATGGATGTAAAAACTGCCTTCTTGAATGGAGATCTAAAAGAGAATGTTTTATGTCCCAGCCTGAAGGATTTGCTGTGAAAGGACATGAACATAAAGTATGCAAACTTGTGAAGTCCTTGTATGGCCTCAAACAAGCACCGCGAGCCTGGTATGAAAAACTAACTGAGCATCTTCTGAAACTCAACTTCAATCATTTTGATCTTGATGATGCAACTTTATTTGTCAAGAAAGTTGGCAAAACAGTTCTGTATCTTGTGGTATATGTAGATGATCTTTTAATGACAGGGAACAATGAAAGCTACATTGCATCCATAAAGAAGGAATTGGGGAAAAGTTTTGAAATGACTGATTTGGGCTATGTTCATTACTATCTTGGCATTGAAGTAACCCAACATCCAAAATCCATATTTCTTTCTCAAAAGAAATACATTGGAGATTTGTTAAACAGATTTGGCATGACAGAGTACAATCCTCTTTCTACTCTAATGGAACAAAACTTAAAGCTCACATCTATTGAAGGAAAGGAATTTGAGGATGCAACAAAGTACAGACAGCTTGTAGGAAGTCTCATCTACCTCACTACTACAGACCAGACATTTCATTTGTTGTTGGAATCCTCTCCAGGTTTATGCAAAAGCCTTGTGAGGGACATTGGTTTGCTGCAAAAAGAGTTCTAAGGTACTTGAAGGGAACTCAAGACCTTGGAATCAAGTATACATAGGTGGACGACTTCAACTTGATTGGATACTCTGATTCAGACTTCGATGGAGATAAAGAAACTGGGGTATCTACTTCAGGATATGCTAGGAGTCTTGGATCAGGAGCTGTCTCCTGGAGATCACGCAAACAATCAGTTCCAGCAGATTCCACAACAGAAGCAGAATACGTGGCAGCAGCTGAAGCAACGAAATAAATTGTGTGGCTCAGGAAAATTCTTGAAGATTTGCAGGTAAAACAAGTACAATCAACTCCACTCATGATTGATAACACCTCTGCAATAAAGTTGGCCAAGAACCCAAAGTTCCATGATCGAACAAAGCATATCAATACTAAATATCATCTGATTCGACATCATGTTGAGGCCAAAACAATCCATCTCCGTCATTGTTCCACAAATGAGCAAATTGCAGACATCTTCACCAAAGCACTTGGAAAGGAAAAGCTTGAACGATTCAGAATGATGCTTGGACTCACCAACATCCCTTCAGATTAAGGGGGGGAATGTTGACACCTAATCTTCATGATTGGGGGAATTTGTACATAAATAAATTAGGAATGTGAACATTCATCAGGAGACGAACTGAACAATCACTCCTATTGTATATAACAATAGCCTACCTATGGAATAATAGACGAATCAATTTTACTGCCTTTGGAGAGTTACTGCCTGGCCTGACACTTATGCATCAGTTTCCATTGATAAAGCGACAAAAGTCTAGGAAATTTTGAAGAAGAAAGAACAAAGGATTACCTTGCTTGAGTAGACCCATGAGGTTGAGAAACAAAAAATAAATGAACAATGGCACAATCAAATCACAAAGTTGCAGCAGAAGCTTGATTCCCTACATATTCAACATGAGAAGTAGATGAAAATGAAAGATGACCAGATCAAGGGAATGCAGCATAGAATTGAGCAATTGCATGTCAATCCCCAACTGTTAGAGTTTAAGAAGGAAGCCAAATAATTAAATTTGTTATTAAGTTTTCAACGGAAAATGTTTTTTAATAAGATTACATCAATTAAATATCATTCTAAGGTTGCAAACTCTCTGACTGATCAGTTGTCAGACATGAAAAAATATTTTGAGGAAGTAAATGAACTTTATGATTTCCTGAACTGGGAAAAAAGTGTTGAAGGAAGAGCTGCAAACCTGCCTAAGATGGATGAAACTTAGAAAATCATAATATTTAGAGAATGGGAAATCAAAATGAAGTAGGTTGATTTTTTTGTGCATGAAGCTCGGGATACTTCCAGTTCAATAATATAAATGGTCAATGACAAATTGTTGCAATCGAATCTCATTCCCAACTACTCTGACGATTCGTTGCAAAATTCCAAGATATTACTGAAGGCTTGGCAAGAATAGAGTGCAACAATAGAAGAAAGGATTGAATAGTTATCTAAGATGGATCTAGAGCATCATTGGTAGTTCTTAGTCAAGCCACATAGTCAATGGATGGTTCTTCGATTTCTCTCAAATTCCACTTCTCATATGTTGCCAACATTAAAAATTGTTATTTTTACAAGTCATATGAGGATTAAACCCAGGTACCCTCCGGACCACACGATGTTGTTGGATATCTACAGGTTGTGACAACTAACTATTGGGCATTCTTCTTCCTAACATTGGGAAGTTGTTGCAATTATTTCTTGATTTTCCTATTATTCTTGTTTTAGTTGAAGAGTTGTTAAGATAGTTTATTTTCATCTTTTGCATGTAAATCTATAAATTCCCTCTCCGAGATGGAGAAGGGGTTCTAGATTTTTCCAAGAAAAGACTTAAATTGCACTATTTTATTTAAGTTTTTCTTAATATTAAGCTAAACCACTTGCATTTCCGCAATGAGAAGAGCTACAGTGTATCAGGTACTAATATCCTATTTATCTATGCATTTTCTTTGAATGGAATTGTTATAATGTTTTGTTTTTTTCACATGTATATGTGAAAATCAATATTTCATGGTCATTATTGATATGCTTGACTGAAAATCGCTTTATATTTTGAGCAACGAGACCTCAAATATATGTGATGTTATAACAAATTAATTTAGTTTAATTAATTTTCTTTAATTGCATTAATATCAAGATTGCATAATGATCTATATTATTGTGTTAATTGTGAGATCTTTGTAGCATGTATGTCATCATCTTAGCCAGGTATAATAAGTAGTTTATAGTATCTTTTATTTCTGTTATCAATACCCATTAGTAATACATTATCACTTTCCATCCCACTCCATATAATTTTTTCTAAGGGAAATTGGTCCCATAATTCGAGTCGGAGCTACCATTCTAAATGGAAAAGTGTTTGATTTAAGATCTCGACCGGGTTGTTTTCCCTAATGTTGATGAATTCATTAAGAACATCAAAATTTTTGGTGCTCTAAGTAGGGGAAATTGACTATGAATGGTAGGAAAGTCTCATTCCAAACCTATAAGTCATTCTAAGAGTCACTCACCCTCAAAGTCTCCTCCAACTTCCAGATCACATTCTAAATCCCCTTATTCTAGATCTGAAGTTGCCCAATATTCATCTCTTAGTATGACTACGAAATTAGATGGTGAAACTTCCATGCATCTTCCAAATCAGCCTGCCAAATCTCCTGAACTGCAAACTTTAATTCGGAAATTTGAAGGGATTTCCATTTCGGGAGAACTTTCTGATGATAGTGTCACTTCATCACTAAAGTCTTATGTAATTATTACCAGAGCACAAAGTGAGAAGCTTGGAATTCAACCTTTTGAATTTCCTTTACCAACCCATAAGAAAAAGAAACATATTTCTGGTACTGAGTCTTCATCTAGTGAGATCATTTCATCTTCTCCACCTCATACTCCCTCTATTCAACCCAATTCTTCTCAACCTACCTTACCTTCTTCCTATCACCCTTTGTCATCTTCTTCCACCCATATTCCTCCTCCACAATCAACCAGTGCTATTGTTGTCAGTAGTACTACAGGGAAAACCTCATCAATTGTTAATACTTCCACAGCCCCTTCCTCAAGCAAAACTTCTTCTGGACTTAACATTAATCTAAGAATGGTAAATCAACAAGTTATACCATGGAACAATCCAGGAGCATTTGCAATGACACCTCCTCTGCACCCTCTTCCTAAACATCAAGAGAGATGGTTTCCAAAGTATAATCAGGACGATGGTTTACCTACAGAGGATCATCTTCACAATTTCATGCTAGCAGTCAACCTTAACAGTGTTTCCAAAGAGGACATGGTTTGCAGGCTATTTCCTTATACATTTGAAGGAGAATCAGGGTCTTGGTATTTTTCCCTTCTAGCTAGATCTACTACATATTGGGATACATTCGAAGAGATTGTCCTTAAGAAATTTGGGGATGACAAAAGGATTGCTACTTTGATTAATGATTTATCAAACCTTAAAGCTACCCTAAATGAGAAAATTAAATATTTTAATTCAAGGTTTAATAAATTATTTAATAAAATCCTAACTGCATCCAAACTAGGTGTTGATGTTCAAATTGAATGGTACATCAACGCCTTACCTTCAAATATTGTTCTTTTTGTAGATAGAGCTCAAAAGATTGTACTTGTTGATAATATGAAAGAAGCTCTTATTGTCGAAAAAAGGGTACTTTCCCTTGAAAAGAAATATGTCGTAGAAGAAAGAAAACAAGAAAAAAGGTAACTTTCAAAGAAGAACCTAAGAATAAAGCTTCCAAAGATCCTTTTGATGTGGAAGGTTTGCAAAAGGTCCTTAAAACTATTTCGAATGAGATGGTATAACTTAAGAAGAAAATTGTTGAATCTTCAAGGAGATCTTATAGACCATTTAATAAGAATTGGCCTCCTCAACCACCTACACAAATATCAAATACAAATTCTGATGATGAAGACGAGGAAGAAGAAGAAACTGCATCTGCAGAAGAAACAGAGGAAGAAGAAATAGTAGAATCTCATGGCTTGTGGGATTATATTCTTACTACTTCAAATAATGAAGCAGAAGAAGAAGCTCTTCTAGTTAGTACCCGAAGTAAAGGAACCACAAATACCACACCAACAAGAAAAAATCAGAAGAGCCCTAATAACTCTTCCAAGGAGAAAGGTACATCTAAAAAAAGTTCTAATCAGTCCACTAATCCTACTCTAAGTACTTCTAAATCACCTTCTCCTTCTTCTTCTTCATCAAAGACTTTAATAGTTTCTGATACCATTCAATATAACATAATAGAGGACATGAAAAAGAAAAAAGTAAATATTTCCGTGTACGAGGTTAGTAGATTAAAATAGCAACAGAAATTATTGCTAAATGAGTTAAATTCTATACTTGCATCCCCATTGCCCTCAATTATTGTTACTTCTAAAGTCTCAAAAGGGAAAAATAAACCACCTCATGTCCCCTTAGATAAATTGGATTCTTCTGATGTAATCTTGATTGGAGACAGATCTAATTCTCATACTCCTCCTTTTCTCTTGACTTTTGAAATTTTTAACAAAAATGTCCATAATTGTATAGTAGATTCAAGTGCTTCTTTTAATATCATGCCTTATTCAGTGTGCATTAAATTAAATGTAACACCTCAGAAATCTGTTGTGAAAATTGTTCAGTTGGACAGAACAAAAGTCAATGTTTTGGGAGAAATGAATGGTGCATTGATTAGACTTTCTTCCAATTTAAAAGTATTTCAAATCATTGGTATCTTGGTAGCTGATATCCATAAATTTCATGGTCTCATCTTAAGTAGGGATTGGTCTAAGAAGTTACATGGTTATTTCGCAACAGATTGATCGCACCTTTGGCTCCCTTACAACGGTAAATTAAATCAAATCAGAGTTGATAGGGAGAGACATATGAAGTACTATGTGATCAGGAGCTCAGTACCAAGTGTAGTAAAATGGTCAAAAATGGAAGTGCTCAGAACTGACTGGAACCTGAACGACTGGAAAGTGCTCGTCCTCCCGATTTCGGCGCCGCAAACGGTTCGAAAAACGGTCGCCGTATGAGGAAGATACGGCCAAAACAAAATTTGCCCAATAACCCTTAGTTTTTGGGATTTAAAAAAAAAATTAAAAAAAGAATATTCAACGGAATATTCCTTTTGGCCAGCGAATCAGAGACTGCCACGTGCCAGGCCCGAGGGCGCCATGTGGCCCTGGGTGACGTCATCAAAGTTTGTTGGGCGCATGTTAAAAGTTTGTTTGGTGGCGGAGAGGTTTGAACCCGCGACCTCCTGCGGAGCATGCCACCGTCTTACCAACGCACCACAGGGTCAAGTGCTGTTTCATGGGCGGACAGAACTCTATTTAAAGGTTTAACTTTCATTGGCGGGAAAATTAAGGGGGCCAGCCCCTAAAGGCCAGCGCCCCCACACCATACGACCAGCACGCAGGACCGTGGGCTAAACCCAACCACCCAACCGCCAGCCAAACTGCCGGCACGAAATCCGAGGCAGCCCTAAACATTTAATGTAACAGCAGTTAGCATGGCGGATTATTTGGCGGTGGCGCCAAATTTGGCGGCCGCTCCACATTTGGCGGGCCTAACTCGCCGTCACTAAAGTTAACTGGGGTTTTGTTAGGCCAAGCTGGCAGTTGGAAGTAAATGGCCATAACTTTGGCTAGGAAAGTCCGTTTTGGACGATTTTTTTTTTGATTTTTGGGTCTCTTCGACCTTCTGAAGCCATTGGCATAGGTTTCACAGCCATCTGAGGTCATTTGCAGGTGTTTTAGCTTCGTGGAAGTTCCAGGAGCCACAAGGGCCAAATCAGTTTGGGAGCTGCATTGGGAATTGTGCAGCCATTGGAAGTGGAACGAAGGTCATTCCTGAAGTTTTCCAGCCTTCTAAATCCATTTCTACAGCTCGTTTTGCCTTCTGAGGCATTCTTCTCACTATTTAGCTTCAGGGAAGCTTTCAGGGCCACTAGGGCCATTTCAGTGTTGGAGCTGTTTGGGGGCTATGTTCATCCGTTTTTGGTGATTCAAAAGCCTATGTATGCTATTTTCGACCTTCTGAGTCTAATGGTAGAGGTTTCAGAGCCAATTGAGATCATCTTCAACTCGAAATTCTCCATGCAAGTTTAAAGAGCCACCAGGGCCAATTGGGGAAAGTACTGTAAAAGGTACAATTTTCACTGTTTAGTGTTTGGGAAAGAGCATGTTTGGCTAATTCCTATCTTCTGATTTTGTATTTACAGTCAGATCTGTCCTTTGAGACATTCATATTCTTGTATTAGCCATTGTAGCAATTTTAATACAAGAGGACAAGCCTAGTTGGAGAGGCTTGGTCCAGCAGATGTAGCCCAGGAGGGGGTGAACTGCTTTATCATTTTGATGTCTTTATTTGCTGAAGACGATATGGTAAACAAATCTGATATAAAGTTTTAAACAGCAAATATACATAACTTGCATACACACATAATCACCTATTCAGCTATAGAAAGTTATTTGTCTTTTTCCGCAAGATATAAAACTTCAAGTATGTGTATGTCAAAGACTTCTAAGTGTTTACTTTGTTATTTCTTTAGGCAGAGCCTGTAAAGGGCCAGGTAGCCTCTGGAACTCATCCTCTCTTTAGAGGTGACATATCCGGTGAATGCCCCTACAGTGTATCTCTGTATAAGAAATAATAAGTTTATACATTTTTAGAGGTCATTTGGAGTGTCTAGCTCACAGTTGAAATTATTGGAAATGGATACCTTGCACCCTTAAACAAGTACATTCCATTTTCAGATCAGATGGTATCAGAGCATAGGTTTGCTTGACTGACATCATAGCTTGATTGTGTAGCTTGAAAGGTGTCTTAAGCAGTGTTGAAGATTGACTGCTTTACAACTTGTTGTTTGAGTTGGCTGAAGCTCTTTTGTTCATTTTTATAATGACAATTTCCATAAGTGAGTTCTCAAAATCGTCCTCCTTCACAAGATTCTTTGATGAAGGCTTGAAGCAAGAATTTTTCATCATGATGAATATGGTGAGAGAAATGTATGAGGATGAAAGAAAGAGCTCTAGACTTCAAGAGCAGTTGAATTCCATGAGGGAAGAGAAGCAGTTGCTTTCTAACCAATTGCAGGAAATGGAAGGCCAACTTCATATTGCAAACATGAAGCTAGAAAGGATGCATGAGTTGGAGACACAACTCCTTGTTGCCAAAGAAGCCTTAGCCAAGTATCAGCTTGAAGAAGAGGTAAACAATTCTAGTTTGTCTTCAAATTCTGATAAGAATGTTTATGTTTGTTCTTTTGAGAAACATACCAGAGGCATAGGGTCCAAGTTGATGTCCAAAATGGGATATGAAGGACAAGGATTGGGCAAACATGCACAGGGTATAGTTGAGCCAATAATGGTTGAGGTAAGGTCTAAGAATTTGGGTCTTGGTTATGGACAATCTTATGGAGAAAGTTCCAAAGCCACCATGAAGGAAATTGAAACAGTTCCTAGAAGGAGTTTCATTTCAGGTTCTTTATCTCAAGGTTGTAAAGGTTGTATTCTTGAGGAATGCAATAGTTTGAAACATACCTTGCAGGAAGAAGGTGTGCATAAGCATGCACTTGAACAAGGAAGTGGTGAAAGCTCTAAAACCATTGAAGGGATTGATGGTGTTCCAAAAGGAGCTTCTTCTTCATTTGATTCACCTCCTCATGAAGGTAATGAAGGTGAAAGGGAAAGGTATAAATCTGATTTCAGTCATAGTTCCTTTGATCATGTAAAGCATGGAAAATTTCCACACAAGCATTGGAAAAGAATTGCATGTTCTTTTTGTGGTTTGTTTAACCATAGTGTTTCTAGATGTTGGAAAAGAATGGCAACATGCAGGAAACTTTTGAAGGAAAGGAGGCAAGAAGCCAAAGTTCCATTGAAAAATTCAAATCATGCTGTCCAGAAGATGAACATGTGTTGCACTTATTGCCAAAAGCATGGACATACTGCTGAAAGGTGTTGGACTCTGAATCCAACAATGCTTCCACGAAAATTGAAGAAATTGGAGCAAGAGTATGGCAAGAATGGGAAGGAAGTTTCCATCATTGATATGTGTCAGGATGATACACATGTTGATATCGATGTGCAATTAAAGGAAGCGCCTTTGAAATGGATTGGTAAGAAGTGGTTAGAATTCTTATCCAATTAAAGTTGCATGTCTTTTGATTGAATGCATTTCTTTGTTAAGGGAATGCAAGTTGCAGGATGGAAAAGCTGAGTATGAGACTCACTCTATTGCAGCGAAAGTTATATTCATTTCAGCTTTGAAAGTACATGTACATGTGATCGAGGATCTTGTACTTATGATTGTACTTAAGAGAAAGTTGAAGGATAAACTGCATGCATGAGAATGATATGCATGTGCACAGGGATCATGATGATTTCCTTGTTTTTTTAAACATGTATGTGTGATTAACTTGAAGGGTTGATTACTTTGTTTTTAGCCATGCATGTGATGTAATATTGACTTGGAAAAAGTTAATTTGATCTCCAAGATTGTAAAGAGGAGAAATGATGAGGTGTTTCATCTTTGTAAAAGCCTTCTCATTTGGGAGGCAGTTCTTCTTCTGGAGCAGAGGTGCCATGGATGGGCATCGTGACAGTGGCAAACCCACATGTGCAGGAGAATATTTCAGCTCATATATCAGCAAGTTTCATTGCTGGTTTCTGCAAACTTTCAGTTTGTCTGACGAACAAGCTTGGTCGAGATTCGACAAGAGTTTGGCTTATGCAGCGAAAAGTTGCCATGACGACAGTTGGCAAGACAGGACATGTTTGCATCAGTATGCTCTTTTGGCTGAACGGGAGAGGATATTTCTGTTCCTCAAGTGCTGTACAGTTCAGATCAAAGATTCAGTGAGCTTTTGGGGACCAAAAGCCTTCTCATTTGGGAGGTGTGATCAGGAGCTCAGTACCAAGTGTAGTAAAATGGTCAAAAATAGAAGTGCTCAGAACTGACTGGAACCTGAACGACTGGAAAGTGCTCGTCCTCCCGATTTCGGCGCCGCAAACGGTTCGAAAAACGGTCGCCGTATGAGGAAGATACGGCCAAAACAAAATTTGCCCAATAACCCTTAGTTTTTGGGATTTTAAAAAAAAAATTAAAAAAAGAATATTCCACGGAATATTCCTTGGAATATTCCTTTTGGCCAGCGAATCAGAGACTGCCACGTGGCAGGCCCGAGGGCGCCACATGGCCCTGGGTGACGTCATCAAAGTTTGTTGGGCGCATGTTAAAAGTTTGTTTGGTGGCGGAGAGGTTTGAACCCGCAACCTCCTGCGGAGCATGCCACCGTCTTACCAACGCACCACAGGGTCAAGTGCTGTTTCATGGGCGGACAGAACTCTATTTAAAGGTTTAAATTTCATTGGCGGGAAAATTAAGGGGGCCAGCCCCTAAAGGCCAGCCCCCCCACACCATACGACCAGCACGCAGGACCGTGGGCTAAACCCAACCACCCAACCGCCAGCCAAACTGCCGGCACGAAATCCGAGGCAGCCCTAAACATTTAATGTAACAGCAGTTAGCATGGCGGATTATTTGGCGGTGGCGCCAAATTTGGCGGCCGCTCCACATTTGGCGGGCCTAACTGGCCGTCACTAAAGTTAACTGGGGTTTTGTTAGGCCAAGCTGGCAGTTGGAAGTAAATGGCCATAACTTTGGCTAGGAAAGTCCGTTTTGGACGAATTTTTTTTTGATTTTTGGGTCTCTTTGACCTTCTGAAGCCATTGGCATAGGTTTCACAGCCATCTGAGGTCATTTGCAGGTGTTTTAGCTTCGTGGAAGTTCCAGGAGCCACAAGGGCCAAATCAGTTTGGGAGCTGCATTGGGAATTGTGCAGCCATTGGAAGTGGAACGAAGGTCGTTCCTGAAGTTTTCCAGCCTTCTGAATCCATTTCTACAGCTCGTTTTTCCTTCTGAGGCATTCTTCTCACTATTTAGCTTCAAGGAAGCTTTCAGGGCCACTAGGGCCATTTCAGTGTTGGAGCTTTTTGGGGGCTATGTTCATCCGTTTTTGGTGATTCAAAAGCCTATGTATGCTATTTTCGACCTTCTGAGTCTAATGGTAGAGGTTTCAGAGCCAATTGAGATCATCTTCAACTCGAAATTCTCCATGCAAGTTTAAAGAGCCACCAGGGCCAATTGGGGAAAGTACTGTAAAAGGTACAATTTTCACTGTTTAGTGTTTGGGAAAGAGCATGTTTGGCTAATTCCTATCTTCTGATTCTGTATTTACAGTCAGATCTGTCCTTTGAGACATTCATATTCTTGTATTAGCCATTGTAGCAATTTTAATACAAGAGGACAAGCCTAGTTGGAGAGGCTTGGTCCAGCAGATGTAGCCCAGGAGGGGGTGAACTGCTTTATCATTTTGATGTCTTTATTTGCTGAAGATGATATGGTAAACAAATCTGATATAAAGTTTTAAACAACAAATATACATAACTTGCATACACACATAATCACCTATTCAGCTACAGAAAGTTATTTGTCTTTTTCCGCAAGATATAAAACTTCAAGTATGTGTATGTCAAAGACTTCTAAGTGTTTACTTTGTTATTTCTTTAGGCAGAGCCTGTAAAGGGCCAGGTAGCCTCTGGAACTCATCCTCTCTTTAGAGGTGACATATCCGGTGAATGCCCCTACAGTCTATCTCTGTATAAGAAATAATAAGTTTATACATTTTTAGAGGTCATTTGGAGTGTCTAGCTCACAGTTGAAATTATTGGAAATGGATACCTTGCACCCTTAAACAAGTACATTCCATTTTCAGATCAGATGGTATCAGAGCATAGGTTTGCTTGACTGACATCATAGCTTGATTGTGTAGCTTGAAAGGTGTCTTAAGCAGTGTTGAAGATTGACTGCTTTACAACTTGTTGTTTGAGTTGGCTGAAGCTCTTTTGTTCATTTTTATAATGACAATTTCCATAAGTAAGTTCTCAAAATCGTCCTCCTTCACAAGATTCTTTGATGAAGGCTTGAAGCAAGAATTTTTCATCATGATGAATATGGTGAGAGAAATGTATGAGGATGAAAGAAAGAGCTCTAGACTTCAAGAGCAGTTGAATTCCATGAGGGAAGAGAAGCAGTTGCTTTCTAACCAATTGCAGGAAATGGAAGGCCAACTTCATATTGCAAACATGAAGCTAGAAAGGATGCATGAGTTGGAGACACAACTCCTTGTTGCCAAAGAAGCCTTAGCCAAGTATCAGCTTGAAGAAGAGGTAAACAATTCTAGTTTGTCTTCAAATTCTGATAAGAATGTTTATGTTGGTTCTTTTGAGAAACATACCAGAGGCATAGGGTCCAAGTTGATGTCCAAAATGGGATATGAAGGACAAGGATTGGGCAAACATGCACAGGGTATAGTTGAGCCAATAATGGTTGAGGTAAGGCCTAAGAATTTGGGTCTTGGTTATGGACAATCTTATGGAGAAAGTTCCAAAGCCACCATGAAGGAAATTGAAACAGTTCCTAGAAGGAGTTTCATTTCAGGTTCTTTATCTCAAGGTTGTAAAGGTTGTATTCTTGAGGAATGCAATAGTTTGAAACATACCTTGCAGGAAGAAGGTGTGCATAAGCATGCACTTGAACAAGGAAGTGGTGAAAGCTCTAAAACCATTGAAGGGATTGATGGTGTTCCAAAAGGAGCTTCTTCTTCGTTTGATTCACCTCCTCATGAAGGTAATGAAGGTGAAAGGGAAAGGTATAAATCTGATTTCAATCATAGTTCCTTTGATCATGTAAAGCATGGAAAATTTCCACACAAGCATTGGAAAAGAATTGCATGTTCTTTTTGTGGTTTGTTTAACCATAGTGTTTCTAGATGTTGGAAAAGAATGGCAACATGCAGGAAACTTTTGAAGGAAAGGAGGCAAGAAGCCAAAGTTCCATTGAAAAATTCAAATCATGCTGTCCAGAAGATGAACATGTGTTGCACTTATTGCCAAAAGCATGGACATACTGCTGAAAGGTGTTGGACTCTGAATCCAACAATGCTTCCACGAAAATTGAAGAAATTGGAGCAAGAGTATGGCAAGAATGGGAAGGAAGTTTCCATCATTGATATGTGTCAGGATGATACACATGTTGATATCGATGTGCAATTAAAGGAAGCGCCTTTGAAATGGATTGGTAAGAAGTGGTTAGAATTCTTATCCAATTAAAGTTGCATGTCTTTTGATTGAATGCATTTCTTTGTTAAGGGAATGCAAGTTGCAGGATGGAAAAGCTGAGTATGAGACTCACTCTATTGCAGCGAAAGTTATATTCATTTCAACTTTGAAAGTACATGTACATGTGATCGAGGATCTTGTACTTATGATTGTACTTAAGAGAAAGTTGAAGGATAAACTGCATGCATGAGAATGATATGCATGTGCACAGGGATCGTGATGATTTCCTTGTTTTTTTAAACATGTATGTGTGATTAACTTGAAGGGTTGATTACTTTGTTTTTAGCCATGCATGTAATGTAATATTGACTTGGAAAAAGTTAATTTGATCTCCAAGATTGTAAAGAGGAGAAATGATGAGGTGTTTCATCTTTGTAAAAGCCTTCTCATTTGGGAGGCAGTTCTTCTTCTGGAGCAGAGGTGCCATGGATGGGCATCGTGACAGTGGCAAACCCACATGTGCAGGAGAATATTTCAGCTCATATATCAGCAAGTTTCATTGCTGGTTTCTGCAAACTTTCAGTTTGTTTGACGAACAAGCTTGGTCGAGATTCGACAAGAGTTTGGCTCATGCAGCGAAAAGTTGCCATGACGACAGTTGGCAAGACAGGACATGTTTGCATCAGTATGCTCTTTTGGCTGAACGGGAGAGGATATTTCTGTTCCTCAAGTGCTGTACAGTTCAGATCAAAGATTCAGTGAGCTTTTGGGGACCAAAAGCCTTCTCATTTGGGAGGTGTGATCAGGAGCTCAGTACCAAGTGTAGTAAAATGGTCAAAAATAGAAGTGCTCAGAACTGACTGGAACCTGAAGGACTGGAAAGTGCTCGTCCTCCCGATTTCGGCGCCGCAAACGGTTCGAAAAACGGTCGCCGTATGAGGAAGATACGGCCAAAACAAAATTTGCCCAATAACCCTTAGTTTTTGGGATTTAAAAAAAAAATTAAAAAAAGAATATTCAACGGAATATTCCTTTTGGCCAGCGAATCAGAGACTGCCACGTGGCAGGCCCGAGGGCGCCACGTGGCCCTGGGTGACGTCATCAAAGTTTGTTGGGCGCATGTTAAAAGTTTGTTTGGTGGCGTAGAGGTTTGAACCCGCGACCTCCTGCGGAGCATGCCACCGTCTTACCAACGCACCACAGGGTCAAGTGCTATTTCATGGGCGGACAGAACTCTATTTAAAGGTTTAAATTTTATTGGCGGGAAAATTAAGGGGGCCAGCCCCTAAAGGCCAGCCCCCCCACACCATACGACCAGCACGCAGGACCGTGGGCTAAACCGAACCACCCAACCGCCAGCCAAACTGCCGGCACGAAATCTGAGGCAGCCCTAAACATTTAATGTAACAGCAGTTAGCATGGCGGATTATTTGGCGGTGGCGCCAAATTTGGCGGCCGCTCCACATTTGGCGGGCCTAACTGGCCGTCACTAAAGTTAACTGGGGTTTTGTTAGGCCAAGCTGGCAGTTGGAAGTAAATGGCCATAACTTTGGCTAGGAAAGTCCGTTTTGGACGAATTTTTTTTTGATTTTTGGGTCTCTTCGACCTTCTAAAGCCATTGGCATAGGTTTCACAGCCATCTGAGGTCATTTACAGGTGTTTTAGCTTCGTGGAAGTTCCAGGAGCCACAAGGGCCAAATCAGTTTGGGAGCTGCATTGGGAATTGTGCAGCCATTGGAAGTGGAACGAAGGTCATTCCTGAAGTTTTCCAGCCTTCTGAATCCATTTCTACAGCTCGTTTTGCCTTCTGAGGCATTCTTCTCACTATTTAGCTTCAGGGAAGCTTTCAGGGCCACTAGGGCCATTTCAGTGTTGGAGCTGTTTGGGGGCTATGTTCATCCGTTTTTGGTGATTCAAAAGCCTATGTATGCTATTTTCGACCTTCTGACTCTAATGGCAGAGGTTTCAGAACCAATTGAGGTCATCTTCAACTCGAAATTCTCCATGCAAGTTTAAAGAGCCACCAGGGCCAATTGGGGAAAGTACTGTAAAAGGTACAATTTTCACTGTTTAGTGTTTGGGAAAGAGCATGTTTGGCTAATTCCTATCTTCTGATTCTGTATTTACAGTCAGATCTGTCCTTTGAGACATTCATATTCTTGTATTAGCCTTTGTAGCAATTTTAAGACAAGAGGACAAGCCTAGTTGGAGAGGCTTGGTCCAACAGATGTAGCCCAGGAGGGGGTGAACTGCTTTATCATTTTGATGTCTTTATTTGCTAAAGATGATATGGTAAACAAATCTGATATAAAGTTTTAAACAACAAATATACATAACTTGCATACACACATAATCACCTATTCAGCTACAGAAAGTTATTTGTCTTTTTCCGCAAGATATAAAACTTCAAGTATGTGTATGTCAAAGACTTCTAAGTGTTTACTTTGTTATTTCTTTAGGCAGAGCTTGTAAAGGGCCAGGTAGCCTCTGGAACTCATCCTCTCTTTAGAGGTGACATATCCGGTGAATGCCCTTACAGTCTATCTCTGTATAAGAAATAATAAGTTTATACATTTTTAGAGGTCATTTGGAGTGTCTAGCTCACAGTTGAAATTATTGGAAATGGATACCTTGCACCCTTAAACAAGTACATTCCATTTTCAGATCACTATGTGACTGATTTAGATGAGGAGAATGAACCTGTTGCTTTTACCAATAACATTTTGGCAAATTACTCTTCAAAATATTTCTTCGACAATTTTCTTGCCCAATGTTCTCCTATTCCGTTTGATTTTGTTTCATCACAAATTGAAAAAAATTCACAAACAGATTCATCAAAGTGTATCAATATTGTAGAATACCATGTAAATAAGTCTGATTATTCATTTTGGACACTTTATTTTGATGGATCGAAGTCCAATGACAGTGCAGGAGATAGTTGTATACTAATTAACCCAAATGGAGAGAAACCATGCTTTTCTACGAGTTAGAGTTTGAATGCATTAATAACATAGCTAAATATGAAACGTTGGTCCAAGGTTTGCAAAAATCTATTAGTCTTGAAGTGAAATACCTTAAAGTTTTTGGTGATTCCAAAATTGTTATCAAATAGGGAAGGAATACTATTCAGTGTGTTTCAAATCATCTAAAACATTATCAATCCTTAATTCAAGACTTGACTTCACATTTCATGGCATTTAATATAACTACAATCCCCATAATTCAAAATATCATTGCAGACATTTTGTTTTTCAGTCCAGATAGATTTTCAATAGAATTCCTTAAAGGAAATTTCAACCTAAAAGTGTCCATGAAATTTTCACGTAATTTCCATGTCATAAAATGTTAACCAATCAAAATCCTTTAAATTTAAAAAGAGGTACATATCCTAAATAATTTGTAATTGGTTAATCTGGGTATCCATGAAAAATTTATTATTAATTTTGGTATTAGTGAAATATTTTATTATTTGTTTGAGTATTCATGAAATATTGTATTAATGTTATTTACCTACCTTAAGCATAAGAATTAGAATATTGTAAAAAAATTAATGCAATGTAAATCTTGATATTAGTGAAAAAATATAAAAATGTGGGCTCATTTGACATTAATAACCATGCCCCAAAAAACACCAAAAAAATAGTTAAATATAAAATATAAATATAGGCAGTTATAGTTAAATATAAAATGGTTAAACAGTTAAAAATAAAATATAATTAAAGTTAAATATAAAATAGTTAAAAATAAAATATAAAATAGTTAAAAATAAAATATAGGTATAGTTAAATATAAAATATTTAGGTAGTTAAAATGTATTCTAGAAAGGACAAATTACGAAAAATATAAAATATATAGTTAAATATAAAATTGTTAGAAAACATATTGCAAAAGGGACAAGTTACCGACCGAAAATATAAAATATATAGTTAAATATAATTAAATATAAAATAGTTAAAAATGTATTCCAAAAATGACAAATTAATGGATTCGGTAAAAAAATATAAAATATATAGTTAAATATGAAATAGTTAGACAATATATTCCAAAATGGACAAGTTACAGATTACAACCAAAAATACAAAATATATAGTTAAATCTAAATAATTAAATATAAAATAGTTAAAAAGAAAAAGTAAAATATAAAATAGTTAAAAATGTATTCTAAAAAGGACAAATTACCATATTTCACACCAAAAATAAAGAATGTATAGTTAAATATAAAATAGTTCAATAGTTAAATATAATTAAATATCAAATATTAAAATGTGAAAGACATTATCAAAATAAATACTAAATAGTAAAAAAGTTTTTAAATATAAAATATTTAAATAGTTATTAAAGGTATTTTAGAAATGGCAAATTATCGTTTCTAGCCAAAAAAAGTATACTCCACGTGAAATTGTGCCTTTAGTAGACAACATTGGTAAAATAACACTAAAAAAATAGTTAAAGATAAAATATATATGAGTAATTAAATATAAATGTAGACAACTAAATTTAAATATAAAATATATATAGATAGTCATTTTCATAAAAGTGTCATATATTAAGGGATTTTAATAAAAAAAAATAAAAATAGAAATAATATATTTAAAAAATTATTAAATTTTGTGCTAATAAATATTGTAGAACATAGATACAAGCAAAGAAATATTAAAATATTGTCCACATGGCATTTTTTTATTAATTTCTTGATTTTTCCTTAGGAGGCCACATTTACGCTGAAATTTCCTCTAATGAATTTTTCACCATTATATCCTCGATAACATCACTAACTAGCAAGTGTTTAATGATGATAATGATATTCTAAGTTTTCTATCATCATCAGGTACTTATACAAACCAAATCATTGATGAAGATGGACATGTAGGTAGCTTAATAAGTCTTCTGATGAAAATTCATTACCAAAACCAGTAGTCAAGTTAGACGATTTGTATGGCTTGAGGGATAGATTAAAGAAACCAAAAAATTGTAAACACCAGAGTAGCTCTTTAAGGTTTGAACTTGTTAATTTAGGGTCCGAGGAGAAACCTCAAAATATCAATTTAGGACTTGGACTCTCTCCTAACGAAAGGCTCACTTTTATACATTTTCTAAGGAGATATAAATATGTTTTTTCCTGGAGTTATGATGATTTGAAGATATATGACTTCTATCATCCAATATACCATACCCATGTTGCCTAATGTAAAACCGATTCAACGAAAACTTAGAAAAAATCACCCCAGTATTGAAACTCAAATTAAGACCGAGTTGAATAAATTTCTTAAAGCTAAAATATTTTTCCAGTCAGACATTCTAAGTGGGTGTCAAACCTCGTCCTTGTTAGAAAGAAGAATGGGGATATCTGAATTTGTATTGATTTTAGGAATTTTAATAGAGCATCCGAAAAAGACAACTTTCCTCTACCTCCGATGGAACAAATATTACAAGTTGTTGCAGGTTCTAAGCTTATGTCATTCTTAGATGGTTTCTCAGGTTATAACTAGATCCTTGTTCACCCTACAGACAGATTAAAGATGACATTCAGAACCAAATGGGGAACCTACGCTTATCAAAAAATGCCTTTTGGTTTGATTAATGTTGGAGCAATGTTCCAAAGAGCTATGGATATTGCTTTCAAAGGTTTGATTAATAAATCAGTATTTGTTTATTTATATGATATCACAATCTATTCAAAGAAAAGAAGAAATCATCTTAATGAATTAAAGAATATCTTTGGAAGGTGCAAGAGATTTGGAATATCTCTAATTTCTAAAAATTCATTCTATGCTTTGAGTGAAGGAAAAAATCCAGGATTTATCATTTCAAAAGATGGAGTCACCATAGACTCGGAAAGAGTCACAGCCATCTCAGAAATTCCCATGCCTCATAAAAAGAAGTCGATGAAATATTTCCTTGGGAAAATCAATTTCGTTAAATGTTTTGTTCCTGATTTTTCACAAATTGTCATGCCTCTTTAGAATGTGATTAAAAAAACAACAATTTATAAATGGGGACAAGATGAGAAAACATCTTTTGAATCTATTAAGTAAGAAATTATTGATGCTCATTCATTATCGTCTCCCGACTTTTCTAAGGATTTTGTCTTACATACTTTAGCCTCTTATCATTCTTACATAACTATTTTAACTCAACAGAATCTAGAACAGGTTGAAGCTCCAATTTCTTTTTATAGTTCCACATTACAAGGAGCATAATTAAATTATTCAAAAGTTGAAAATAGACTTTTGCGGTCTTTAAATCAATTAAACATTTTATACCTTTTATCTTAAAATCACACACAAAATTGATTGCACCTTTTCCAGCTGTGAGACAATTACTTATTCAAAAAGAATTAGGAGAAAAGAGATCTAACTAGGTCACAACCTTACAGGAATATGACCTTGAAATCAAACTAGCTAAGACTATTAGAGGTCATGATATTTGCAGGTTGGTAGTCAGTGGATTTGAGGATACATTTGAAATTGATTCAGGTAATAACATTGAAGTATCAGAGGTATGTCTTAATGATACTAAATCCCAATATGTTGATTTGATTTTCTATTTAAAGAATGGCTATGCACCAATTGAACTAGATTTCAAAAATAAAAGAGCATTGAGATTGAAAGTGAATCAATATCAACTTGTTAATGATGTTTTGTTTAGAAAAAACTATGATTTTGTCCTGCTTAGATGCTTAGAAAAGCCTGAATTTGAAAAGGTGTTGCAGGAATTACATGATAGACCAACTGGTGGACATTATAGTGGAGATACAATTGCTCATAAAATCCTCCATGTTGGATACTATTGGCCAACTTTGTTCAAATATACACATTTGTATGTGAGAAAATGTAAAATCGGCTAGACCGTTTCAGGAAGAGAAAAGAATGTAGCCTTGCCTTTACAAGTAGACAATATTGAGCAACCCTTCGAACAATGGGGGTTAGATATCATAGGTGAGATTGTTCCACATTCTTCTAAGCAACATAAATATATTCTCATTGCTACTGATTATTTTACTAAGTGGGTGGAGGCAGTACCTTTAAAGGTGGTCAATTCTGAAGTTGTTATTGATTTTATTGATCAACACATTATTACCAGGTTTGGCCTTCCTAATGCTCTTATGTTTGATAATGCTTCATACTTTTCTGGAAATGTAATTACTGAATTTGCACTAAAAACGGGTTTCAAAATTAAATATTCTGCAAATTATTATCCCAAAGGGAATAGATTAGCATAATCCACTAACAAAATCCTCTTAAGAATTATAAAGCAAACTATAGATGAAAATCAAAAGAATTGGCATAAAGCTTTAATTTTTTCTCTATGGGCAGATAGAATAACTCACAAAGCTTCCTTAGGGACCTCACCTTACTATAGAGTCTATGGAAAAGATGTTGTTTTTCCTCCTAATGTAGCTTTACCTTCGTTAGCTGATCTGAATCTTGAGGGAAGGCCCCCAAGATCTAAAAGATTTAAGCAGGAACGCAATAGATTACCGAGATAACCATAAATACAGAGATGCGATAACCATAAAAACAGAGATGCAGCGGAAATAATACTTCATTTCATTAATGGAGAATACTGAAATATGCTTACAAATAGAAAACCCCCAGCTAGGGCGATAGTAGTTTATCTATGAGAAGAGATGTGTCGGCTACCTGCCTTTGAACTGTTTCGAACTGTCTTTAAAATGAGGCTCGAAGGCCTATTTATTATTGGGAAACAATGGAAAACCCTTCGCATTCCAAAACCTAACCCTAGAAGATGAAACACCAAATTGTGGGCCCCGTTTTGGGGTGAGTTGGACAGCCAACTTCCCGGGGTCGCGAATTGGTCGTATTATCTCCGTTTGACGCGTATGATAGCCCGTTGGAAAGATCTCTCCGAGGACTACGACGGAAAAGACGATTTTTATCAGAAAAATCGCTGGCGGTGGATTTCCCAAAAAATGTCGTTCGTCGTTTAGGGCCTCAAAACGGCTCCGGAAGTTTAGGACCCGAAAAACTGCTAAAAATAGTAAATTGTGCTATAATTAAGGAAACTGAAAAACTTAAAGAGACAGTTGTGGGGGTCCAAATGGGATAGGTGGGTGGCCACCAACATCCACCTGGATCATTAACCCTGGTACAATCTGTTATCACTCAGGTTGTCCTTTTGATCAGCAGCAAAAGGATACGGCCGAGGTAACCACAGACCAACTTTGGACTGCAAATTCTAGCCCACCTGCAGTCAGAGAGGGCTCTCTCTTTCTGATTTAGCTCTGTTGAAGATGATTTTAGGCTAGATATTGATGTTCAAGGGGGTTTTGTTTCAAGTTTGGTGGGAAGATTGATGTTTTCAAGTAAAGAGGTGTTGAGCCTCAAACCTGCACCTTCCTATACACCCTCTCAGCCTTCCTTTTCCACTTATTTCATCCACCCAGCTGTTAAATCATTGCATTGTAGTTTAAAAAGAGCTTTTTACATGGTTTTCTGACTATGCTTATGACTGTTGTTTGGTTTAGTTTTTTTGTTCATGCAGCTGCGGAAACTTGTCAGTTTCCGCAGCCAGCACAGGATTCCGCAGCTATTTTGTTAAAAGTTGTGCTACAGGTGTCCTATGAAGAAACGAGCCACATGGGCAAGCTCCAGGTGACGGATACATGGAACGTGTCCCTTCAAATCAGCCAAATCATCCATGGAAGGTCACGGTCAACGAGGGTCAAAGGCAAAGCCAACCAAGGAGTTCAGCGGTGGCACGTCTCTGTTTTGAGCATGTGAACATTTACGTGGCACAGTCCTCAGCTCACGAAGACACCGACACACCTGGAGATCATTCCCGTAACCTGAATCCAACAGCTACCACTCCGGAGATTTAATAGACATGATGACAGTTACGCTAGATCTCGGCTGAAGGGATCTACGTGTCTTTGGCAACGCAGTTAATAGCATAGGATTCAGTTAGTTAGTTCAACACTTTTTCATTATAAATAACGCGTCGATGAACGCTGTAAAGAAGCTTTTTGGATATGTAATTTCTGAACTGTTGTTGTTATCACCCCACTGTTTTATATATGTTGCTGCTTTAATACATGAGAAGACTTTTCTGAGTTCATTCGTGTGACTACTCGTTGACTGGCTGAAGTGGCAGAGGGCCCCTGCACTCTGAAGCCTTGTAAAGTTTTCATTTGGTTTTATTATGTTTCTGCTTTCATAATCTTTAGCTTGTACATAACACGCTGTTTTAATGTTTCTTAACTCACTGCTGTTTATATTTTCACCTCTGTTTTCTTATAGTCGTCAGCTGATCAGTGCTTTTCTGCAGGTTTTCTTAGACAGCCCGGGCAAATTTTTATCTTTTTGATAACTATTGACACATGAGATCATCTTGTCCTTCCTGCTAACTTTCATTTTCTGAAGTTTAATTCCAACACTGTCTTTTTCAAGTTGTGATTTGCTTATTTATTTTTTCTGTTATTTAGATATCATACTGCTCATCAGTTTATGGTTTCTTTCTATAGTGAAGTGACTCTATTAGCACGAAATCAGAATATTACTAACTGTAGTGTGATTTAGTTATCATATTGCTTAAACTTATTCATGATTGCTTCCCACAAGGTAGATTGAGCTGAAGGGTAAAGGATCAGAAGAGTTGAAGTAGTGTGATTATTTTCCTTTCTGCAATTTAATTTCTTGCAATTTAGTTATCATATTGCTTAAACTCATTCATGGTTGCTTCCCACAAGGTAGATTGAGCTGAAGGGTAAAGGACCAGAAGAGTTAAAGTAGTGTGACTAGTTTCTTTTATGCAATTTAATTTCTTGCCATTTAGATATCATATTGCTTGACTTGTTCATGATTGCTTCCCACAAGGTAGATTGAGCTGAAGGGTAAAGGATCTGAAGAGTTTAAGTAGTGTGAATTAGTTGCTTTGCTTTTAGTTTGAGTTGCTTTAAGTTCAGTTTTTACTTCCTTTTCATTCAGCAGCAAGGATACTGGGCCATTGTCATTAGTTCACTGTTTGATGCATTTACTTCCTCTTAAGAATTGATTTCAGTTAGTTGTTTTAAGGCTTTCTTTTTGAGCACTTTCCAAGTTTTGAAAAATCACTGTAGAAATCATCATCATCATCCATCCACATTCCATACTTAACTTTCATTTCCGCCATCACACATTAGGGTAAGATAAATCCAAAAACAAATTAAAAAACTCAAAAACGACAAAAGACTAAGGAAATGGTTATCTAGTACATATAGTACACTTCACTTCGTCAGTTTACGAATCCTGGATTGACATTTTAAATAGCAATTTAGATCACACTAAATTGACCAAACATTTTGGCGCCGTTGCCGGGGAAGTGAAATTAGGTAGCCAATTAAAAAAAAAAAAAAAAACAAGAAAATTTCAAGGAAGGAAAATTGATAACCTCTCAAAGTATGCTCTCCTCTTGCACTTAGTGTGATCTGGAGGATCAGAAAAGAGAAAGTTATTGGTTTAATAGTTTCTTGAGTATGCTCTCTTCTTGCACCTAGAGTGACCTGGAAGATCAGAAAGAGAATTATTAGCCCGACTTGAAGAAAAATAAAAAATGACATGCATAGAGCAAGAGATTCTAGGGGAAGGTTTTTAGCTAGAGCCAAGAGTTCGATTTTTACAACTCCATCTACTTCAAGGAATAGACAAGAGACACCTCCATCATCTCTAACCTATACTCCTAGCCCTAGGATCCCTAGAATTCAAGAGGCAGTAGTTGACTCTCCCACACCATCCATCGAATCTGAATTAGGAAGAGATCCTTTCCTTCCTTCTACAGGGAGACAAATTGTAATTGAAGAAGTAGAATCACCTGAGGAAGAAGAGGGAGAAATTCCTCCTCATTTTCCATTAGTAGAAGAACCAGAGGACTCTGAAGTCTCCGGGGAAACTACCATGACAGAAGAAGGAGCAAACGGATTTGGTAGAGGTAGAGGTAGAGGAGGAGGAGGAGGAAATAATGGAGGAGGTAGAGGTAACATTGGGGGAAATAGGGATGGAGATAACTCATTCGGATTTCCTATAGTCGATGAGGACTCTCGAGCTACAATGAAGAACGTCTCACCATCTGTCCTCCCAAACTTTCATGGGTTAAGAAATGAGGATCCTGAAACATTTCTATTTGAGTTTGAGGTCGTGTGTCGAACTTATGATTATCTGGAAGACTCTCAAAAACTCAAACTGTTTCCTTCAACATTGAAAGGAGCAGCTTTGAAATGGTTCATGGGATTACTCACTCAATCCATTAGGACTTGGAATGATATGAAACAAACATTTTTGGATAGGTACCTGGACTATTGTATGCCCACCAATCACAAGGATGAGGTATTCAAAATGGTACAAAAAGAAGATGAAAACTTGGAGGATTTACTTGAAAGATTCCAATATAATCTGAAAAGAGAAAAAATGAGTAATTTAGATGAGGAAACCTTGAAAGCCCTTTTATTAAAATCCATTAGAGATGAATGGATAGATATTTTGAACATGATGGGAAAAGGAGACATATCTCAACTTCCACTTCATGATATAGCAGAACTGTGTGTCCATCTCTCAAGGGGGAAATCTAAAACTCAAAAAGGGCCTAGAGATCCTTCTCTCATCAGAGCAAACAAATCTGCAACTGGATCAATAAGTAGGGCTGAGATTGGCAACATGCTTGATGAATTCAAGACTGACATCTTAGGGAGTCTTAGTGAGCAACTAGACACTCTTAAGATTCACAATAAGCAGAAAGTAGAAGCTGAGGCTTTGGCCATCTTTTGCCCAAAGTGTAGAAAGAAACATGCTCTAAGGGAATGTCCCTTGGATGCAAAAGTTGTAGAAACATGTGTAATTTGTTCAGAGAATCATGAGACCAAGGATTGTCCTTCAATTCCTGGGCTCAAAGCTGTCTTTCAAGAAGATCCAAATACAATCGAGTCTCTCTGTTTTGTTGCAAGGAGACCTTGGCAAGGGCAACAAAATCAAGGGTTTAACAACTCTATGAACTTTCAACCCCCACCAAATTGGAATGCTTGGCAACAACCTTGGTCCCAACCTCAAAATCCTTTTCAATCATGGGTACAAGGTATGCAAAATCCTTATGGGAGATTTGCTCAATTTTATCAATATCCTCCATCTTTTCAAAATCAACAAGCTCCACAACATCCAAATCAAAATCCACAATTATCATTGCCATTTCAACAACAACAACATTCTCAACAGAATCCAAATTCTCAACTCTTGCTCCCATTCCAACAGAAGTCAAATCAACTTCCTTCTCAGCCATTACCAAACCCCAATAATAAAAACCCTCAAAATGCTTACAAGATAGAAGGTCAACAATTTCCTGCCTATATGATTGTTCCTCTCAATGATGTACAACTTAGATCTGGTAGAGTTTTAGATAAACCTTCTATAGATGTCCAAAATCAAAGCATTTCTGAGGAAGAATCTCTTGAAGCCAATAAGGGTTCTGAAGCATCTCTTCAAAACCCAAACACTCAGAAAGAAAAAGAAAAAGAGTTAACCCCCACAACTCCTATAGTTGAGCAACCTGCATCTTCATCCACACCTCCTTTTCCTGAAAGATTACAAATTGACAAAGGAGTGGAAAAACAAATCTTGTTGCCTGACTATGATTTTCTAGATGAATTGAAGAATGTCTGTATCAAGATTCCCTTGTTACAAGCCATTAAAGAGATTCCTATTCTAGCGAAAACAATAAAGGAGTTGAGTCTTAAAAGACCAGGAAGGAAACCAAGAGATACAAGAAGAATCCACCTGGTAGGAAAAATTGCAGATATCATGATGGGAAAAATTACTATGCAGAAGTATGTAGATCCCGGTAGTCCAATTGTCAAAACACATATCAATGGGGTAGAAATTCCAAATACTTTGATTGATTTGGGGGATGCTATCAACATCATGAGTAGACAGACTATGGAACAGCTGAAACTTCCTAACCTTTTCTTTACACCTACTTTACTGCAACTTGCAGATCGATCAATTATCAAACCAGATGGTGTATTAGAAGACATTTCAGTCTCCTTAGACTCTTGGGAATATCCAGTGGATTTCATGATTTTAACTCCCAAGAGTAATCTAGGAGGACATCCTCTCATCTTAGGAAGACCTTGGCTAGCCACAGCTAATGCTTTTATCAGTTGTAGGTCTGGGGATATGTATATTTCTGATGGTAATTCGACAAAGAAATTCAATCTGTATCCTCCAGCAAAAGCAATTACAGAAATAGGAGATAATGAGTGGATTGATGATGAAGATACTATACAACCTGTCTTTACCATTTCTGAGATCAATGAAGATAGTCAAATTCTGAACACATTAGAAAACTTTGAAACATCTTCAGAATATGACCACACAGTTTCAGTTGGATTCTGACATTGAGTATCTATCATCTAGACAAATGTCTCTTTTCTCTATGAAAGAGTTTGGTAGTTCCGCCATTGAGATCTTTCCAGGTAAAACATTGAATATCAACAAAAACTTGGAAAGATCACAACAGGAAGAGCTAACCAAAATGTTGCAAAAACATTCTACTGCATTTGCATGGGAGTATACCGATATAAAAGGTATTGACCCTAAGACTTGCATTCACCACATCTACATTGAGGAAAATAGTAGACCAATCAGACAACCTCAGAGAAGGATGAACCCAAACCTTAGGGAGATAGTGAAAGAAGAGCTCCAAAAGTTACTTAATGTGAACTTCATTTATCCAATTTCAGATAGCCGATGGGTTTCTCCTTTGGTTATAGTACCCAAAAAGAATGGTAAATGGAGGGTTTGCATTGATTATAGAGAATTGAACAAAGCAACCTTGAAGGATCACTTTCCTTTACCCTTTATCAATCAGGTATTAGATACTTTAGCAGGCAAAAATTATTTTTCATTTTTGGATGGTTTTAGTGGTTACAATCAGATTCAGGTAGCACCTGAAGATCAGGACAAGACCACATTTACCTGTCCATGGGGAACTTTTTCTTACCGAGTACTTCCTTTTGGATTATGTAATGCACCCGCAACATTTCAAAGGGCAGCACTAGGAATCTTTTCTGATCTAATCCATGATTGTGTAGAGGTTTATATGGATGATTTTACAGTTTATGGTAATTCATTTGAAGAAGCATTAGAGAATTTGGAAAAAGTCCTTATAAGATGTAAAGAAACAAACCTATCATTAAGTCATGAAAAATGCTTTATGATGTTTACTGAAGGGATTGTTTTAGGACATCATATTTCAGGAGATGGGATTAAAGTTGATAGATCAAAAGTTGAAGTCATCTCCAAGTTGCCTATTCCAAATTGTCAAAAAGATGTTAGAAGTTTTCTTGGATTTACTGGATACTATAGAAGATTTATTTAAAACTTCACCAAAATAGCATCTCCACTCTTCAAATTACTTACAAAAGACTGTGAATTCAAATGGGATCATGATTGTCAATCTGCATTTGAAACTTTGAAAACAAGAATATCTGAAGCACCCATTTTGAGAGGGCCAAATTGGAAACTTCCTTTCCATATTTCTACAGATGCTTCAGATACAACTCTAGGAGCTGTGTTGGGTCAAAAGGATTTAGTTCCTTATGCCATTTACTACACCAGTAAAAATTTGACTCCCACTGAGTTAAACTATACTGTGACTGAGAAAGATTTCTTAGCTGTTGTTCATGCAATCAACAAGTTTAGACATTATATAACAGGCTATGAAACTTTTGTCCATACTGATCATTCTATAATTAGATATCTCATGAACAAACCTGTTACTAATGGTTGAGTTACAAGATGGCTTTTAATTTTACAAGAATTCAATATTACTGTGTTAGATAGACCAGGGAAACAAAATACAATAGCTGATTTCTTGTCTAGAATCCAAAATACTAACGAAGATTCTCCTGTAGAGGATAAGTTTCCAGATGAATATTTGTTTGTAGTAACTACTAAGACTCCTTGGTATGCAGATATTGCTAACTATTTGGTTACAGGGAAGCTACCTCCACACTCATTTCCTAATGAGAAAAGGAAAATTATTCAGGAGAGTTCAAATTATTCATGGATTTCTAATGAATTGTTTAAGACAGGGCTAGATTGTGTGATCAGAAGATGTGTTCGGGAAGATGAAATGCCTGACATCCTCAAGGCATGTCATGATGAACCATGCGGTGGACACTTTGCTGACAAGAGGACGGCCTATAAAATCCTTTCTTTAGGATATTATTGGCCTTCTCTCTTCAAAGATGCAAAACAATATGTCAGAAGGTGTGACAGCTGCCAAAGAGTTGGGAGACCGACTCTCTCGAATGAAATGCCATTACAACCACAGGTACTCATCGAACCCTTTGAAAAATGGGCTTTAGATTTCATTGGACCCATTAATCCACCATCTAGACAAAAGAAGTATATATTGGTTTGCACTGATTATGTCACTAAATGGGTAGAAGCCAAAGCATTGCCTTCTGCCACTGAAAATTCAGTTATTCAATTTCTTTTTGAGGATATTTTTACTCGTTTTGTTGTCCCAAGAGAAATTGTGACAGATCAGGGAAATCAATTTACATCTAACTTGATGGAGAAGTTGATGGAAGAATACAAAATCAAGCACAGAAAATCTACTCCTTACCATCTGCAAGCAAATGGCCAAGTGGAATCTACAAACAAAGTTCTTGAGAGCATCATCACCAAAACTGTTCATCTCCACAGAAGAGATTGGGCAGAAAGGCTTCTTGAAGCCTTATGGGCCTACAGAACTACATGGAGGAACACAATAGGACATTCTCCCTATGAACTTGTTTATGGGAAAGAAGTCCTGCTCCCCATTGAGTTTCAAGTCAAAACTTTCAAGATGGCAGTTCAGTTGGGGATGAATCTATCAGAAGCCCAAAAGCACAGAATGGAGCAGCTAAATGAGCTAGATGAGATCAGACAAGATGCAATTTTAAGGATTGATCTAGTTCAACATCAAAGAGCTAAGTGGCATGACAGATATATCAAAGAGAGAAAGTTTCAAGAGGGAGATTGGGCTTTACTGTTTGATTCCAAGTTTAAAGACTTCAAAGGGAAGTTTCAGACTCATTGGCTTGGGCCATATGAGATTGATAAAGTCTTTAACAATGGAGCGGTAAGAATCAAGACCATTGATGAATTTCAGACTCCTCTTATTGTGAATGGCCACCGATTGAAAATTTATCATAAGCCACTCTCAAAAGAGGAATTTGTCAAAATGTTCCAAGAGAATTCTGCAATAAGGCTGGTGGAGAAGAATTCTTCTCCCCCATCAGCCTAATCTTTGTTTCCTTCAGTTTTTGAAAAAAAAAAAGAAAAAAAAAAAAAAAAAAAAAAGAAAAAAAGAAAAAAAATGTGTATAAGCCTAAAAACCAATCACAAATTGGCGGTCTTATGCAGAAAATGTAGAGTGAAAATCAGGGACACCTGACACTCTATATTTTCCAAAAAAAATCTCCTCTCCTTCTCTTTCCATCTTCACTTCATCTCACTTGTCATTTCACTTCACCTCCATCTCATTTCCATTTTACTTCACTCCACTTCACTCCCACTTCATTTCACTCATTCCATTTCACTCCATCAATAAAAGTCCCCTTCAGGACTATTTTCATTCAGTTGGTTTTCCTCTAACTATCTTTGTGCAGTTAAGGGGGTGATGTCTCAGTTTCCGCAGCTGGGAACCGTTTCCTCAGCCAGAAGTAGTTTCCACAGCCAGAAACGATTTCTGCATCCAGCATCACTCTGTTTTCAAAATTTACAGTCAACTGTTAGTGCAATCATCATGAAATGCAGGTGTAATTGAGCTAAAGACATGGGGCATCTCCAAGATAACAAAGAAGAGCAATTGGTTAGAAGCCTTGAGCAAGAAATGACAAAGTTACAAAGGTATGATCAAAAATCTTTATCAAATAACAATTCAAGTCATAATTACGCATAGTCATTAAACCATAACAAGTTCTACTATGAGCAATGATTTGATACGATAGCTCCACTACCACTCCTATTCTACGATACCACTCCACACACCTCGCATTCATTTCTCTAACGGTCTTATGATTATTCCGAGTTTAAACACAAGTATGACTGCACTTCCATTTATTACCCGTACTCTTGAGACGTGACCTATTGTGTTACAACTCTTCCTAGTCGTAATTTCCACAGCCGTCTGTTGAGACGTGTAAAATCTCATACACAGTCATCCAACTCGAAAGAATCCCACTGTTACTTCACTCGCTTATCACTCCACTCACACTCCACTTATACCCTACTCCTCGCATGCATTCGCATTTTATCTTGAACTTGTTTACTGCTGCTCACCCTCTGTTCCTCCGGTAATACTTCCATTCCCTGTTCTCCATTTCCGACTGCAGTCACTACAGTCATCCTAAACCCTGACTGCAGTCACTACAGTCTATCCTAAACCCTGTAACAGAGCTATTTTTTCCTTAAACCCTCACACGCAGAGAACTCTCAGTGGAATTTAAATCAGAGGATGGGAAAATTACTGAGAGCTGAGCCAGAAGGACCGAAATACTTGGAGGGTTATCCTCAAGTTAAGGAATTGCTGAAGAAAGTCAGATGGCTACGATTTATCCAGAAGTTTAAAGGCTATAACAAGGAGGTGACCAAAGCTTTTGCATGGTCTTTTAATGGACAAACAGTGGAGGTTGGAGACTTAAAATTCACAGTGACCGAGGCCACAGTAGCAGCTGCCACGGGCCTACCTCAAGAAGGTGAAAGGTGGTTTAAAAATAGAAGTGTGGAGGATCAAATATGGAGAATCATGCTACAAAATCAAGGTATGGATACTACCGTTTTTACAAGAGGCATCCCTGTTCATGTACTAAAAGAGGAATGGTCTAGTCTACTGTTAGTCATCCAGAAATTTATCACGTGTGAAGGTCGTTTTGGCTCTATGTATATGTATCATGTTAGACTGATGATGAATTTCATAGACGGTCACACTCTTAATTTTCCTCATTTTCTGCTATCAAGTTTGAAAAAGATGAGTTTTACAGTTCAAAAACACGTAGGCAACATTGAACCTCATCTCTACCATCATAGGCTCATAAAAATTCTTATTGAGGATAAGTTGAAGAAAACTAAGGATACTTGGGAGCAATTCTTGACAAGAAACTACTTCCAAGAGCCGTCTGAGGCCTCTGGAAGCAGTCCACCAAAGATTCCAAGGAAAAGTAGGAGGAAAGAAAAGAACATTACAATCCAAGACTCCCCTACAATAGAAATTCAAGAAACTGTCCAAAAAGAAGAAGAAGACAGAGCTAAAAGTAAGAAACAGAAGAAAGAAAAAGGCAAAAGAACCATTCAAGAAGTCTATCCATCCCCTG
Organism: Pinus tabuliformis; assembly: GCA_031772625.1. Classification (NCBI taxonomy): domain Eukaryota; kingdom Viridiplantae; phylum Streptophyta; class Pinopsida; order Pinales; family Pinaceae; genus Pinus; species Pinus tabuliformis. Next base: position 1,233,588,631 of record CM062809.1, on the reverse strand, counting down.
AGCAATCCATAGAAGAGGATTATCAACCTCTGTCAGAAAGATTAATAGATCTTCAGGCTGCTGCTATAGCCAAGAAAAAGCAAAAAGGAAAACAGAGTGCACAAAAGAAGAGTACTAGTTCATACTTAAGAAGGAGCACTAGGCTAAAAGGGAAGGGGAATAAAACCAAAGAAAAACAGTCTCACTTTATTGATTTAGGTGAAGAGACACTTGAGAAATCTCCAGCCCAGCCAAGCATTGAGTCAAGTCCTCCACGTGAGGAAAGCCCTTTTCGGCCGGAAAGAGAGAGCAGTCCTCCTCCACCAGATTTTGAGTTTAGGCCGAGAAAGACACCTGAGGTAGATCCTAATCAGCAAGAGGTATATAACTACCTGGAATCCTTAGAACAATCAGCTGCAGGACCAAGTACCTCTCTGCCACTTGATGCACAAGTTCAGTCTTTGAAACATGAAGTATTTGAGTTAGAAGTCCTAAATAGGCATATCATACAGGAAAATGAAGCACTCAAAGAGCAGAGTAAAGTAGACAAGATTGTCCATGATAACACTATGCTCCATTTAGGACTGTGGCAAAAGAAAAACAGAAAACTGAAGAAGAAGTGAAAAAAGTTAAGCAGAGCATTGATTAACCTCAAGTTCAAATGTCTAGTCAGGAAGCCAAGGATGATGTTAGCATCAAAGAAGAAGAAAAGAGGGCTAGATGTCCTTGCAGAAGCCTCAGAACATGTGGATTAGAGGGAAATAAATCAATTTTGGTTGCATGAGGACATGCAACACCTTCACAGTGGGGGTATGTTGAGCCTCAAACCTGCACCTTCCTATACACCCTCTCAGCCTTCCTTTTCCACTTATTTCATCCACCCAGCTGTTAAATCATTGCATTGTAGTTTAAAAAGAGCTTTTTACATGGATTTCTGACTATGCTTATGACTGTTGTTTGGTTTAGTTTTTTTTTTCATGCAGCTGCGGAAACTTGTCAGTTTCCGCAGCTAGCACAGGATTCCGCAACTATTTTGTTAAAAGCTGTGCTACAGGTGTCCTATGAAGAAACGAGCCACATGGGCAAGCTCCAGGTGACGGATACATGGAACGTGTCCCTTCAAATCAGCCAAATCATCCATGGAAGGTCACGGTCAACGAGGGTCAAAGGCAAAGCCAACCAAGGAGTTCAGCGGTGGCATGTCTCTGTTTTGAGCGTGTGAACGTTTACGTGGCACAGTCCTCAGCTCACGAAGACACCGACACACCTGGAGATCATTCCCGTAACCTGAATCCAACAGCTACCACTCCGGAGATTTAATAGACATGATGACAGTTACGCTAGATCTCGGCTGAAGGGATCTACGTGTCTTTGGCAACGCAGTTAATAGCGTAGGATTCAGTTAGTTAGTTCAACACTTTTTCATTATAAATAACGCGTCGATGAACGTTGTAAAGAAGCGTTTTGGATATGTAATTTCTGAACTGTTGTTGTTATCACCCCACTGTTTTATATATGTTGCTGCTTTAATACATGAGAAGACTTTTCTGAGTTCATTCGTGTGACTACTCGTTGACTGGCTGAAGTGGCAGAGGGCCGCTGCGCGCTAAAGCCTTGTAAAGTTTTCATTTGGTTTTATTATGTTTCTGCTTTCATAATCTTTAGCTTGTACATAACACGTTGTTTTAATGTTTCTTAACTCACTGCTGTTTATATTTTCACCTCCGTTTTCTTATAGTCGTCAGCTGATCAATGCTTTTCTGCAGGTTTTCTTAGACAGCCCAGGCAAATTTTTATCTTTTTGATAACTATTGACACATGAGATCATCTTGTCCTTCCTGCTAACTTTCATTTTCTGAAGTTTAATTCCAGCACTGTCTTTTTCAAGTTGTGATTTGCTTATTTATTTTTTGTTATTTAGATATCATACTGCTCACCAGTTTATGGTTTCTTTCTATAGTGAAGTGACTCTATTAGCAAGAAATCAGAATATTACTAACTGTAGTGTGATTTAGTTATCATATTGCTTAAACTTATTCATGATTGCTTCCCACAAGGTAGATTGAGCTGAAGGGTAAAGGATAAGAAGAGTTGAAGTAGTGTGATTATTTTCCTTTCTGCAATTTAATTTCTTGCAATTTAGTTATCATATTGCTTAAACTCATTCATGGTTGCTTCCCACAAGGTAGATTGAGCTGAAGGGTAAAGGACCAGAAGAGTTAAAGTAGTGTGACTAGTTTCTTTTATGCAATTTAATTTCTTGCCATTTAGATATCATATTGCTTGACTTGTTCATGATTGCTTCCCACAAGGTAGATTGAGCTGAAGGGTAAAGGATCTGAAGAGTTTAAGTAGTGTGAATTAGTTGCTTTGCTTTTAGTTTGAGTTGCTTTAAGTTCAGTTTTTACTTTCTTTTCATTCAGCAGCAAGGATACTGGGCCATTGTCATTAGTTCACTGTTTGATGCATTTACTTCCTCTTAAGAATTGATTTCAGTTAGTTGTTACGAATCCCGGATTGACATTTTAAATAGCAATTTAGATCACACTAAATTGACCAAACAAGAGGCGGGTATAGTATGATAGTCTCAAACCATTGGGCATGGAGTCAAGGAGTAGGACTGCTTGGTGCGTTTTCTTGGTCACAAGAGGAATAAGGAGCAAGGTAGCTGTGCATGGAACAATTTCTCAGGTTAAAAGGATGGAAAGAATGCTAAGGAAGGAGAGGCAATTAAGAATCTCTCAATCAGCTTAACAGAGAAGGGTGAATGAGCTCTATCTAGGGGCAGTAAAGAATCCCTAGATAACTGTCAACACAGGTGAATTAGGGTAAATATCAGCCAGAGGGAATTCATATTCATGTCCAATTCAGTTTTGATGAAAACATAAAGAAACAACATAAATTGAGCCTAGAGTGCAATTAAACAAGTTCTAAGCTAATCTTTCTTTCTGCTATTTAGATGGTGAAAAAATGAAAACAGAGGTAAGAGGCACTTATTGATTCATGTTGCATCACAAGAATTCCATCATTCAGTCTCCAGAGACCATTAGCAACACATCAGACAGTCCATCCTCCAAACTTTCAGCAGTCTTTGATTAAAGAAAAAGTATCATACATACAGTGCGAGTCTCTAATGAAAAATTATCAATCGACCAACCCTTAAAACAATACAGAAGGCGGTATATATAGGGAAAATTCTCCAAAATGGTCTTATTACAGCTTGACCTAAATAGGTCTGAATGAAATGACTGCTTTAACCTAGTCCCGTCAGAAATAAATGCAAGACAATATTTTGGGTTGCGCTGAGGGCCGCCGTATTAAAACTGAGTAAATGTGTTGTCCTCGGTGGCTTGGTGCAGTGCTTCTGCAATAACTGTGCTTGGGTCTCTGCTTTATTGCTGTTCGGTGGCTCTAAATGCCTTAATTGTGATTTGAGAGATTTAAATGGCCGCCACCACTTTTTTTGACTTTGCTGGGGGGGCTCATCAATGTTCAGCTGCTTCGAGCCCCTAAAAAATCTACATTGATACTCTTTGCCGCTTCTTCGATGTGTTGTGGTACTTGAAATTGTCAAATCAATATTTAAGGGCCGCTGTTCGGCCCTCTATTTCCCTTAGAACTGTTTGTTTCTCCTTTCTGAATGCCTCGCGAAGAAAAACGAGTCATTCTGCGCCTTTCGGGCTTGCTGGAGGCTGCGTGATGAGGGTCTTTCCACTTTGGCCCATTTCCCGTAGCCATGCGCGATTAAAAACTGCCTCAGAATTTGAATCCAGGCTTCCTAAGCACAATTTTCGCCTTTGCACCCTTTTTGCTAATGACGTCAGCATGACGTCAACAGGTGGGACCTAGTACGATAGATTACGTCAGCATGATGACATCAGCAGGGTGACGTCAACATGATGACATCTGCAGGGTGACGTCAACATGTATGGCGGGTGACGTGGCAGTGATGTGGCAGGGTGAGTTGGCGGTACAGTGGCAGGAGGCCGACGCAGGCGGATGACGTCAGCGGGTGACGTGGTGCTGACGCAGGAGGGCAGAAGCGGTTTTGGTTTTGGGCGCACCGCCTTTGGGTAGATGGCGGTATCGGAGGAGGGGCTCCGCCACGACCGAGAGGGTGACGCGTGGTGGGAGTACGCGCCAAAACCGCCCATCTCCCGGACGCTAACCCTCGGGCTGTTTGGGATATGAGGAGGCCCGCCCACCGTAGATCTGGGGCGCGGGCGATCGGACGGCCGGCGGCATGGACGGGGCGGTTGAGGGTTAAGGGACGGGCGCGCGAATATTCAAATTTTAATATAATGCCGCCGGGGGGTTTAAAACTTAGGGAATGTGGGTTTTTGGGGATTTTTAAAAGTGAGCGGGTCGAATATTTGGTGGGTAAGACCTTAGGATGAGGTGGAAAATGGGTTTTTTCAGGGTTAGGGCTTAGGGGAAATGGTTATTAGTTTGACCAGAGGTCAAACTAACCCCTGTAAGGACACGGATGGGCTAAAAACAGCCCCATCTGGACTGTTTTTTCCCGGAATTAGATGAATAGGGCTATGGTGCCAGGGAGGGGGTGTTATTATATTTTTTGGGATTTTTATACATAGTTTTAGTAGGGGGAGGGGAGATAGATAGGGAGCTATATAATAAAGTTAGAGGTTAATATGAAAATGACCAGAAAGCGCTAAGGTAAGGGAACTTAGGCTATTAAAGGGGAAAAGTGACTTGTAGAGGAGGAATGAACAATCCTTGAGTGAAACAGATTTTCACCAAGGCAACTGATATGGAGAATGATGAAATTAAGAGGAATCAAGCAGACCTTGACCTCTTTGGGGAAGTTAGTAAGTGATTTGGGGAAAAGGGAGAATGGGGAAGTTAGAGATATCCAGCTTGAGCTCCTCCAAATGGAAAACTGCATCATGACTGTGATCTGAAAATATATAACACTTTGAAACACAAAATTGATCATAAATCATCATTCTGCAACCTCAAAACTACTTACCTAGCCTACTTTCCTAGCATTTTTTCCTTCTTTTTGGTTTGGGTGCACTTAGACTTGCAGACCCAGCTTTACAATTTTCCTTATTTCTGTCCTCCTATTTAAGTCTACACTTATTTCTGCCAAGGGCCCAGATTAAGAAGTTGGGCTCCTTTGATTCTCTACCTATCTACAAATCTGCCAAGATTAAGCTGTTTGGACAGATATCATTCTCTATGTTCTAAAACAAGAAATTGAAACCTAGGGAGGCTAAGATTAAACTGTTTGGCCCTCCCTTTTATTGAATCATTCTTCAAAAATGGTTAAGTGATCAAAATTGGGATTCAGTAGTGGCACTTGGACTAGCACACTTTCACAGTTTCTTCTCTGACCTCTTTTGGAAATATGGAACCTTGCAGCATGAAAGATGACATATTTGGCATGTAAAAAATGTCAATCATGAAATATGAACACCTGTTGCAACAGGAGGCTAACAGTGGCTCCACTTGGGGATGGCTTTTCCTTGTGAAAAGCCAAGAACAGCAGGTCAGAATGCCCGATCTTCTGCTGTTGCTGTAGATTGAAGAAACCTCTTTATGCTGGCTGTTAGATAATTGAAACTTTGTAATATGAACAACCTTCTCCTCAACTGAAATATTGTGAAATGCATAGCACTGCCTGCTTTCTTCTGCGTGCTTGCTGTTATGTAGAATGTTGCTTGAGCATTGTACCTTTGAAACATTCTCAGAACATGGATCAAAATTGATGTGTTTGCTTTACTTTTGCTTTGACCAAGGGTGCTGATATGAAACTAAAACACTCCTATGTTTTGATACTTTTGACTGAAGACTGCAAACAACTTCCCTCTACCATGAATTGCTGTGATGTGACTGTGCTAATCTTGCTGTTTTGTTGAGATTAATGCAGAAACAGAGCTTTTTAAAATTGGAATACTTGCATTGGCTGTGTCTTCACAAGATTTATTGCTGCTCCTCTAATATTCAGAAAAATAAAACAAAATGTTGATATATACAAATATTACTGTACAAAAGATATATGCAAAGCTGCGCTGTATCCCTTAAAAGGGATCATGGTAATGTTTCAGCATACGGCCATTGACAGGGCCTTCTTCAGCAGAACTCTCCTCTACAGATTTGAGAAAATAAGTGTTATTTCCCTGAATAACAGAAATAACGAATGGTCCTTTCCATAAAAAATCAAACTTGGCATGTTTGCCCTTGTCTTCTTTTCGTGAGTCCCACCTTAGAACTTTGTCACCAATGTAGAAATCCTCAGCTTTAACTCTCTTATCAAACATCTTTTTGAGTTTTTCTTGCAAAATTTGAGCTCTGTCATAAACTTGCTCTCTGGTTTGCTGAATATGGATGGTCTGATTAATCGTTCTTTGAATGTCATTTGGTTCAGCCTGAATTTCCTGTAACAGTCTGATAGTAGGGATACCCAGGGATGAAGGAAATCTGGCCTCCATGCCATATACTAGCTCATAAGGGCTCATCCCAATGGATCTCTTTGTTGAAAGTCTATCTACCCATAGGGCATTCACCAGCTTTTTGTGCCAGTTCTTCTTGTTCTCTTCTAGCACTTTCTTTATGATGTTGATGAGGCTCTTGTTGGATGATTCGGCCAAGCCATTACCTTGAGGGTAATACGCTGTAGAGTGGCCCAAGGTAATATGAAATTTGTGGCAAGAATTGATCATTTTTTTGGATTTGAAGGCAACAACATTGTCAGTGATGATTTTCTCAGGGTAGCCAAATCTAGAAAGGATATTGCACTCAAGGAATTGGATAAGGATGGCGTCATTGGCTTGCCTACAGGGGATGGCTTCAACCCACTTGGTGAAATAGTCGGTGGCTGTTAAAATCCATTTGTGCTGGCCTGAGGAAGAGGGATGGATTTCTCCAATGAAGTCAAGACCCCATTGTTGAAAAGGTTTCTCGGTTGATATGGGTTTGAGGGGCAGGGGCAACAACTTTCTTTTGCCCTCAAAGATTTGGCATTTGTGACATGACATGGCAAACTTCTTTACATCTGCAAAAAGAGAGGGCCAGTAAAAACCAGCCCTTAAGATTTTATTAGCAATGGACTTCCAATATAGATGTCCTCCACAGTCACCTGCATGGAATTCTTTCATGACCTTGTTAGTTTCATTCATGGTTAAATAGTTAAGCAATATACCTTCATGATTTCTCCAAAATAATGCACCATCTATGACACAAAACTTTAAAGCCTTCATTTTCAAAAATATTTTCTTGGTTCTGGACAATCCTGGGGGAGCAAATAGGTTTAACAATACAAAACATATATCAGTATACCATGGAGATTGCAAAAAGGTTTCACTGATCTGTGGAGTCACCAGCTCCTGTTCATTGTCCAGTTGGTTAATGTCCAAGGCTTGAAAGTTTGTTTCGGACATCAGTTTGGCTAAACCTTGTCCCTTTATCAGTTTGGTTGGTTTTATTTCTATGTCATACTCAAGGATGTTTGCAATCCACTTGCCTCTTTTGCCCTCTAATCCCTCTTGAGTTAGTATGTCTTTTACAGCAGCGTGTGGGACATAGGCAATCACATGTGAATATAATATGTATACTCGGAAATCCTTGATGGCCTTAACGAGTGCATAGGCCTGCTTCTCCATTATTGGGTACTTCAAAGGGGCATCTCTTAAGGCTCGGCTGAAAAAAGCAATTGGCTTTTCAGCTCCCTGTTCATCCTTTTGTAAAAGGACAGCAGCTATAGTATGATCAGATGCAAAAGAAAAAATGATAAAATCTTTGTCAAATTGTGGGCTGGTGAGGACAGGGGTTTGGGTTAAGGCAGATTTTATACTCTCAAAGGCCTGCTTGGTTTCAAGAGACCATTTTACCTTGGCATCCTTTTTTAACATGTTACTTAATAGTCTTATCATCTCGGCTAGATTTGGAATAAATCTCCTTAGGAAATTGATCTTTCCAAGGAATGCTTGCAGCTGTTTTATGTTTCTTGGATATGGGATTTGGAGGATGGCTTGGATTCTTTCAGGATCAATTCTAATCCCATCTTTTGATATGATGTGGCCAAGTAATTTGCCTTCTTCAAGGCCAAAGAGAGACTTCTTGGAATTCAGGGAAATGCCATATTTCCTACATGTCATGAATATTTGCCTTAAGTGTTTGAGGTGCTCTTGATCAGATTTGGAAAATGGGGTCAAGTCATCAAGGTAGACAACTAGGAAATCATGTATTTCTTTGGCAAATGCAATATCCATTGCTCTTTGAAAGGTAGCACCAGCGTTTTTAAGTCCGAATGGCATCTTAACATACTTAAATGTTCCACACGGTGTGGTAAAGGCTGTCTTGTCTTGGTCATCCGAGTGAACAAGTATTTGATTGAAATCTGAAAAGCCATCTAGCAAAGAGATTCTAGATGACCCCACTACTCTTTGTAGGATGTGATCCATCTTGGGCAAAGGATAGTGGTCTTTTAGGGAGACTTGGTTTAAATTTCTCAGATCTACACAAAGTCTAATCTCACCTGTCTTCTTTCTTGTGGGAACAAGATTGGATACCCATTCAGAAAATCTGATGGGTGCTATGATACCTGCTTCAAACATTCTTTTCACTTCCTTTTCAATCAAAGGGAGAAGCACAGGATTGATTCTCCTCAGTTTCTGTTTGAAGGGTTTTTGGTTTGGTTTTAAGGGAATGGTGTGTTGAATTACTGAGGTGTCATAGGACTTCAAGTCCTCATAACTCCAAGCAAATACATCTTGGAACTCTTTAAATAAATCAATATACTTGGGCTTTTGATCAGGTGGCAAATTTTTGGATAGTTTGATCATTTTTGGCTTCTCTGCTGTCCCAATATTGTGTTCCTCTATATCAGAATTCAGTGGTTGCATTTTTGGTTTTTTAGGAACATCATTTGCATCGAACATGTCTTCTAATGGGGTTAGGCCAGCAGGCAAAAAGTTATCCTTTAAGTCAATGATCTCTGTCTTTGTTTTGGCTATTTCCTCCAAATGCATTTGTTTCAGCTGTTCTATGTTTGTTTTGTCAAAAACAGTTGGATTTAGGATTTGTTTGGCTGTTGCAGCTGTTACAGCCTGCTGAATTTCATTTGTTTGCTGTTGGGAATCGTTCATAGCATCCATGTCAATGTTAATATTTGCAAACTCATGCTCAAGAGTAAGGAAATTATTAATCTGGGCATCATTTTCGAACACTTGCCAATCTTTAACGTTATTTGGGACAGCAGGCCTATGTTTTATTTCAACAGTAAAGTGATGGTTTGGCTCAAAGGGAAGCTTGCATGTACTAGCAAAGGTGGCTAGGCTATGTGCATGAATATTATGCTCTCTTGAAATCTTGGCCAGCTTGAATTCAGTGAATGCATTGAGTATATTAGTGGCAGCAGTCCTATAGGCCCTCATTCTATTGTCATTGGTAACCAAGATACCTTTCATCTGTTGTATGATTAAATCAGATTCACCTAAAATGGACACTCTTGCAGCTCCTAAAGCTTTGAGCAGTTTAAGGCCTAAAAGCAGAGCCTCATACTCTGCCATGTTGTTGGTGCATTTAAAATTCAGTCTGTAAGCATGACCTTCTACATGATTCTTATGTGTATTGTGAATCCATACACCTGCCCCTGCTCCTAACTTGTTGACAGAGCCATCAAACTCTAAATACCATGTGATTTCTTGCTTGTGGTTAGTACTGAGAGTTTCAGTCATTCTTGCAGTAGGCAGATTTAAAATTTCTGTTTGGGGAGTTTCTTCTTGTATGGTAGTTGCATTATCTGTTTTGACAATTTCATCAGTATGTGCAACCGATTCTTCATTGATGTGTGCTTGTTGTTCTAGAGCTAAAGGCTCATCATTAGTTGGGGAATTTGTGTTATCATTAAACAAAATAAAAGAATCCATATTAGAATGGATTGAGTAAATGGGAAAATTTTCAGGCTTGCTCTCACTACTTACCACATATTTCATGAGTGTTTCTCTGTACAGTCTCTTTGGTTGCCCAAAAACTGAAATAGTGGCATAGGAGAGGTCTAACTGAAGGGATCCTTGGAGCTTTGCTCCCCATGATCTTGATAGGAGCGTACCGTACTTTAGTGGGATGTCAGCCACCACCACATCCATGAGGATGGTCTTGTTGGGAAATTGGACTAAGGAGACACACAAGTCTTTGATGAGGCCTAAACATTTGACTTGACTTGAGTCAAAGGAAAATAGATCTTTGTAGGGTCTTGTGATATCAAGGTTCAGCTTTTCCATTACTGCTTTGGGCATAAGATTGTGCGATGCTCCTGAATCAAACATGGCATTGTGCAAGATTTTGTCATGTATATGTAAACTGACATAAAAGGGCAAGACAGATCCATATGTTGACTTTCCATTAACTTCTGGACCAAACAACAGTTCAGGGGTATCATCCAAAACATTTACATCATCCTTATTCTCTGGTATTTGAAGTGATCTTTGAATTTGTTGCCTATATACATCGTGTTTGGCTAGTTCTGGGAGGGGGATGGATATCTTAAGTTTTCCAATTTCTGGTTCTAAATTAAATGGCTTTTCCAATGGAGTCTTGGTGTTGATAACGGTAGTTTTTTCTTCTTCTTTTGAATTACCAGTGATTTTCTCTTGTTTATCAGTGTTATGGGAATTGATTGCTTGCGGTTTTTCAACTTTAGGAGGGCTTTTCAGAATATTGGTCGAATTTTGCTCAGAGGAAGAAGGTGGCAGAGGCTGATCAATAGAAGGCTGTATTTCTGTTATGTCTTCTACGGTCACTTGATGCGGGTTTGGGACAGGTATATCAGCTGGTTCTGTTACAACAGCCTTGCCTTTAATCTTGTTGGGCTGTTTGCCATCCTTTGGTTGGCTGGGTTCAGAAATATCAATGGTCCTAGTTCTCAGCTTATATTGTTTGTGGACCTCATATACAACAGTATCATAACCTTGTTTAAAATCAAAAGACTCACCAGACTTAGTTTGAAATTGACTAAAGTTATGCTCATCTTGGTCTTCTTGGCTCAGAAAAGTTTGATGCTCACCCTTTAGATCCACCAGATTCTTGTGAGTGTCTTCTATGGGTTCACTAGAAGTGGATGCTTCTACATAATTTTCTTGGAAAGGGGGTCTTATGTCATGATCTGGGCTTGACCTACCAACATTTGTGTTCTGCGTTCTCCTAAAATTTGGGTTCCTTATGGTATTGGACTATTGTCCTTCCCATGATGACTTCCTCTCAACACTTTCTACTCTGTCTCCCAGCCTTTGCATGCCAGTGATAATAACATCAAGCTTTTGTTCTAAGGCTGTGGGTTCTTCCTTAAAGGTGGTTCTTCTTTCCATTCTAGTTCTATTTCTTTTGGCAATTAGGTTGGCCTCTACGCTAACAATAACATTTTGCATGTCTGCAAGGGTCTGAGGAGCTCTTTCTTTTAACTGGTATGCCATATCCGGGTCGAATCCATCAGGGAATTTATACAAGGCAAGGTCAGGTGGGGATCTCAAGTTCTATGGTATTGCATTATAGACATTATTGAACCTTGCACAGTACTCCAAAACAGTCTCCTGAGGACCTCTTTTAATTGTATCATATTCAACTAGTATGTGCAAGGGGTCTTTCTTTTTCTCCCATCTGTTGGTAAAGGATTGATAAAGCTCGTTAGGAGTGGTTATAGAATTCGCAGCAAGTGATTTGAACCAAGTTCTTACATCACCTGTTAGACTTTGAACAAAAATTTTCATTCTCACGCTATCATCATCTATTTCGTAGTTTTCGAAATAGTCCTGCATCTTCTTGGTATGCTGTAGTGCAGTGAAAGGACCAGTACTATCAAAATATGTAATTTTGGATTGGTAATCTTGAGGCAAGGCCCCAGGATTAGCAGGAAATTGCAGGGGTGCATATCTATTAGCCATATTCAGAGGGATAAGTGGAACAATAGGAACAACTGGAACAACAGGAATAGCTGTGAGGACAGTAGTGGTAGTTGTAGTATGTGCAGTGAATGAAGGTGTGGATGGAGTGCTTTGAGATGTGGATGATGAACAAGGGGAAGTAGGGGTTGAACGAAATAAAACTTTAACAGGGGTTTGAACACAGCTTGGGTGAGCTGTTTCAGGGCTCAACTCAGCAAAATCTTCTTGTCTTTCTTGCTTCCTAAGGATCTTTGGGATTAAGTTCGGATTTTCAAAAGCAACTGGGGGATTTGGGTATGGATTTGACCTTGTGTATCATGGATTCTTCTTGGGAGCCAGCTTCCGAATTATTTTTGGTATTTTTCTGGGAATGCTATTAGAATTGGCAAGGGACTGATCAAATTTTGGAATAGCTGTGTATAGCCTAAAACTAGCATGAAGATTGACTGAAGAAGCTTTTATTTACTTCTGTTAATGCAAAGCAAAAAACAGTTTCAAAGGCTTCCTAGCTGATATTCAGGCTTCATCTGTAGTTTTAAGGAATATACAGCAATTAGAAAATCATTTTTTCCAACCTGTTTTATAAAATTAACTGAGGACGGTCCCCAGTGGAGTCGCCATTATGTTATCACTCAGGTTGTCCTTTTGATCAGCAGCAAAAGGATACGGCCGAGGTAACCACAGACCAACTTTGGACTGCAGGTTCTAGCCCACCTGCAGTCAGAGAGGGCTCTCTCTTTCTGATTTAGCTCTGTTGAAGATGATTTTAGGCTAGATATTGATGTTCAAGGGGGTTTTGTTTCAAGTTTGGTGGGAAGATTGATGTTTTCAAGTAAAGAGGTGGGTATAGTATGATACTCTCAAACCATTGGGCATGGAGTCAAGGAGTAGGACTGCTTGGTGCGTTTTCTTGGTCACAAGAGGAATAAGGAGCAAGGTAGCTGCGCATGGAACAATTTCTCAGGTTAAAAGGATGGAAAGAATGCTAAGGAAGGAGAGGCAATTAAGAATCTCTCAATCAGCTTAATAGAGAAGGGTGAATGAGCTCTATCTAGGGGCAGTAAAGAATCCCTAGATAACTGTCAACACAGGTGAATTAGGGTAAATATGAGCCACAGGGAATTCATATTCATGTCCAATTCAGTTCTGATGAAAACATAAAGAAACAACAGAAATTGAGCCTAGAGTGCAGTTAAACAAGTTCTAAGCTAATCTTTCTTTCTGCTATTTAGATGGTGAAAAAATGAAAACATAGGTAAGAGGCACTTATTGATTCATGTTGCAGCACAAGAATTCCACCATTCAGTCTCCAGAGACCATTAGCAACACATCAGACAGTCCATCCTCCAAAATTTCAGCAGTCTTTGATTAAAGAAAAAGTATCAGACATACAGTGCGAGTCTCTAATGAAAAATTATCAATCGACCAACCCTTTAAACAATACAGAGGGCGGTATATATAGGGAAAATTCTCCAAAATGGTCTTATTACAGCTTGACCTAAACAGGTCTGAATGAAATGACTGCTTTAACCTAGTCCTGTCAGAAATAAATGCAAGACAATATTTTGGGCTGCGCTGAGGGCCGCCGTATTAAAACTGAGTAAATGTGTTGTCCTCGGTGGCTTGGTGCAGTGCTTCTGCAATAACTGTGCTTGGGTCTCTGCTTTATTTCTGTTCGGTGGCTCTAAATGCCTTAATTGTGATTTGAGAGCTTTAAATGGCCACCACCACTTTTTTTGACTTTGCTGGGGGGGATCATCAATGTTCAGCTGCTTCGAGCCCCTAAAAAATCTACACTGATACTCTTTGCCGCTTCTTCGATGTGTTGTGGTACTTGAAATTGTCAAATCAATATTTAAGGGCCGCTGTTCGGCCCTCTGTTTCCTTTAGAACTGTTTGTTGCTCCTTTCTGAATGCCTCGCGAAGAAAAAGGGTCATTCTGCGCCTTTCGGGCTTGCTGGGGGCTGCGCGATGAGGGTCTTTCCACTTTGGCCCATTTCTTATAATAAGTAGTTTATAGTAGCTTTTATTTTTGTTATCAGTACATATTAGTAATACATTATCACTTTTCATCCCACTCCATATAATTTTGTCTAAGGGAAACTGGTCCCATAATTCTAGTTAGAGCTTCCATTCCAAATGGAAAAGGCTTTGATTTAAGATCTTGATTGGATGGTTTTCCCCAATGTTGATGAAGTCATTTAGGACCATAAATTGAAAATTTCTTATCGTGAATGTCACCACAACATAAAAATTAGCTAATCAATGTGAGGAATGCAGAGAAAAACTCGCAAAATGGCTCAGCCACATGCACAGGGCTGCCTAAAATCAACTAGAACTTGTAGTCACTCCCTTGGGCCTATCTTCCAATGACTAAAGTGTTTCAGTTGAACTGGTGACCCATCCTCCATGCGACTCGGGTAGAGGATAAGGAAAAGAACAATCAAAATAGTTATGATCACTGCCAACCTCCTTGGACATCTTCTTTAGCTCCTAAACACTCCTCCAAACCTCTGTAACAGGTTTGCAATTGATGACATAGGCCAAGAGCAAGTCAGTGAAATGCAAGACCTATTCTGCCAACCTTAACACGAAGACCAACACCTCCAGGTCCTCAAGCACCAACCACAACATCTCTAAACACATCCAACACCTTTAGCAACATCTCCATCTCTTGTAGTAGCAGTATCATAACATCCAAATACCTCCAACATTGGTGGAAGCACCTCCAACACATGTAGCCAAATCTCAACACATGAAGCAGAAATCCAATGTCTCCAAGACATGTAGAGACGTATGCAGCACCTATAGCAACACTTCAATCTCCTGTAGCAGCAACATCTCCAAAAATACATGTCCATCTCTACTCATCCTCCAAATCATGTCCACTAAGCCATGCCACAAGTATGTTGACATTAATGCCAATCGCTAGGACCACCAAGCCAAACACACATGCACATGATAGGAAGCACCATGAGCTTATTGACATTAATGCCAACACTACAATGCTAAGATTGGTTTCTTGGATGGGTGGAATCCCCTAGATGCAGAATCTATTGCACATTTGTGGAAAGTTGTAAACCACATGGACTGTCTTAATACTAAGGAGTCACAAGAGTTATGTATGCTTCTTTTAAAATCCTCCATGTTCTTTTGAAAGAAATAAATCATGAGATCGATTTTGGGTTGAAGTCTAGTGGATATTCCTTTGTATGAGTTATTTTTCCAAAGGGTGGGGAGTGGGTGTGGGTAAGGAGAAACATGAGAGAACCCCCCCCCCCCCCCCCCCCACCCCCTCTCTCATGTTTCCCTCACATCCTCACCCTCATGAGGGTGGGTTGAGGGGAAACATGAGATTAAGTTTTCTCTCAATTTTCCCCCACAATTACCCTAGAGTGGGGCTGGTGGGAAACATGATATATTAAGTTTTCTCTCATGTTCCTCACAATCCCCACCCTCAAATATTTCTGATCTTCCTCTTGTGTTCTCCCTCCCCATCCTCATGAAGGTGTGGGTAGGGAGAAACATAGAAAAAACATTTTATCTCCAATTTCTTGCCACCCCCACCCTTGTTTCCCCGACCCCAACCCTCTTGTAAAAAAAAATCCTCTCATGTTCCTCCTCACCTCCACCCTCAATTCTTTTTTCTCTCATCTTCCATGCCCAAATTTTTCTCTCACGTTCCCCCACTGCCACCCCCACATGAAGGTGGGAATGGGGGAAAACATGAGTGACAACCATGTAATAAGAAATTCAAAGGTAATAGAAATTTTTTTTATCACTAAAATGTTAAATAATATTCATTAGTTAAGAGAAAAATAAAGTTCTTACAAAATGAACACAACAAGAAAACTCATAGTTTAGCACCACTTACATTATGTAGTGTTAAACAATTAGTATTAACACCACTTATATTATGTAATGTTAAAGTGGTCGTGTCTTTTATTAAATTTATTCGAAATGGAGTATATCATCATGTATGCTAAAAAATGGAGTATGCTAAAATTGGCAAGTACAATTTAAAATGATGCTAAACCCTTGTTTCTTGCATTCATATGTGTAAGTGGCAAACAAAATAAAATAGCAAATAATTTGTTTGTGAATATTCAATTTAATTATTTATTCATTGTATTATTAAATAAATAATGCTCGCCATTATCAAATTGGGTCTATCCTATGTGGTTGGGAGGAATTATTGGAACATCATCACTCATTTTTAAGTCCTACGAACAACATGATGAGCTTTGATGTTAGTGACTTAGGGCCTTGTTGTTGAGCATGAGTAGTCACTTGAGCAAGATTCAAAACATGTATATTCCTCATATGGAATATGTTCACTCCTAAATTATATAAGTATTTATTTATTTATTTTCTCATTTTTATATTATTTCTCTTCAAATAAATAAACACTCATTATGAATTATTATTGAAAAGTAATTAAAAAAATGATTTTTTAATTTATTAAAGATTACTAAAATCATTATGACAACAAACTGAATTGAAATTTAATAATTTTATTACTTTTTTTTATGGAGATTAGTAGATCCAATATCAAAAAAATTTAATGGACATAATTACCATTAGGAGTTTTTATCATTGAGTCTTAGGACCTGAGACATCGTCAAAGGTGTGAACCTCTACCCTATACCTTAAATGAATCTTCTAGACATGTAGGTCCAATAATGATGAGTCAAATAACCACATGTAGCTTTTAAAGGGTGTTCCTAGCCTTGTCCATGGATATGGGGTCCCTTGACATAGTCGAGGGAGGAAATTAAAGTTATAGTCACTAAATGAATCTTCAATGCATCCAAGCCTAAGAATTATGCATCAAACCACCATGTGTTCCCTTTAGATGGGATCCTTGACATTAGAATTGTGATATGGAGGCAATTGGGATGTTCTTAGAACCATGTATAGGTATTGGGGCCTTAGACACAGTTAAGGGAGGAAACTCAGGCATCGGTCCCTAATTGAAGCTTGTGGACATCTAGGGTCAAGAAATTTTCCTTAAAGCACTAGACAAGAGATCTTAAGGGCACGATCATCCAATCCCTATAGGTACTATTGTCATTAGGAGTTTTTTAGCACTATGCATGGAGTTTCAATGCATTGTGCATGATTAAGGGAGAAAACCTAAGTCGCAGGACCTAAAACATGATTCTAGTCATCTACATCCCATAATGACACCCTAAGCCACCACGCATGACTTTCCAAGGATATTCTTCATCTCCAAGTGATGAAATCAATCAAATTAGGGGCTTTTTGGTAGTATGTATGTTTTTGGGTTGGTGACATGGATGGGTTAGGAAACCTGGATCTTAGGCCTATTAACAAGAATAAATGACCCAACAATAGTTATAAGGGGTTCTCTCTGGTATGAGGTCCTAATTAGACCTCACACCATTTGAAATGAGAGAACCTTCCAGATTTTGGCCTGACGGTTATTACTAATTTTGGGTTTTAATCGTGAGATAATGAGAGATTGTCACATTAGAGGGTATATGAATTAACCTAAAGTACTACCTACTTGCAAAAAAAGAAACTAATTTAATCTAGTAGTAAGCAAAAGAGAAATGAGGACAAGAAGAGATGAGTGAATCGAAAAAACTTTAGCTAAATCTAGGAAAATAATTATTTTATTCCTCGGAAATGAATATCTAACTAATTAGAAAAAGCATATAATATTTGGGAATTATTCTAATTCATACTCATTTGAGAAATCAATGATGACAATGTGAGAAAATATTATCTAGTTTACAGAAAATTCCATTTCCCATCAGTAATATATATCATAAATAACACACTTCCATGAATCTACTTAGAGAAGTCTTAAGCATAATCACAACACATGTCATGTCAAAAGTCCTCTCAGTAGCCTTCTCAAGATTCTCAATGTCATGCTTTCAGTAGATCCTCCCTTTTAAAATTTGTAGCTTTTCCAAAAACTCCCCCCAAGATTCAGAAGTTTAAAATTATTGTTCACTTAGAGTTTCAAGGCATTTATAAGTTACTTTGGTAACTATATCTTGGGACTTCTTGGCTTCCCAAGGACATGTAGGTTTTAACCCTGTATAGAAATTACCTGCAAATGAATTCTTAAAATAGAAAATATACAATGGAGAAAACATAAAACAAATATACACAAAGATTTTTCCCTAGATCCTAAAACTAAGACTACCGGATTGATTTTTAATTATATTACTTTCAATGTTATAATACACACACACACACACACACACACATATATATATATATATATATATATATATATATATATATATATATATATATATATATATATATATATATATATATATATATATATATATATATATATATATATATATATATATATATATATATATATATATATATATATAGATATATATATGTTGAAGCATTCATAAACCCGAATCCACTAACCCTAGATTAGAACATAATCGCCGTTCCCTTGATCGGATCTACAAAAATACCATGGGCAGAAAACCAACATGCCCAAAACAATGTGCAAAACCCATGCACAAAACCATGGGTAGGTCCGCCCACTATCTTTGGGTCCGCCCCCCATACTTGGGTCCTCCCAGCTATTATTATGTCCGCATAAAAAAATCTCGGGGCGCTGCCCTGGACCCCATGAAAGGGGGTTACCACCCCCCTGCAAACCCCTCGAGAGGACAATTGCAATTTTATAGATTCTCATTCCCTTTTATATGTAATCAAGAGATGTATTATGTAAAAATTCTAAAATGTGAAACAAGTTGTTGTTATAAGATAACTAGATCCTCAACTAGAACTCCTAGGACCTCATAGAGATAAGTTGCCTAGAGTTTGTAATACAATGATATCATCTTGTTCATGTTGGGTAATTGCCTTTCTATGGAGACATGGTATTTTTATGTTCTCTAGGAGATAACATGTACATCTTTGTTTAATGAAACCATGAACAAGTTGAGGATAATTTACTACTTAGAAGGTTATACAATGTGTTATTTGAGGGTGTCCTTGGTGAGCTCGCTAGTGAAGAAATTAAAAGATAACTCCCTAGCATTCAAAATATCTTCAAATCCTTTATAAACTTCCTCATCTGGTCTTTCCTCTCCTTGGGCTCCAGTGGGTGGAAACCTATTCATCTTAATCAACCTTTCAATTAAGGAGTAGTTATGTTGATATTAAGCCACTAACGGTGATATCCTTCTCCATCTTTTCATGATTTTCATGGCCATATTAACAATGATGTAGCTATAATTCAATTCTTCTTTATTTATTATGGGAACCTCTTTTGGGTCCTTAGGATAGCCTTTGGGCCATTGCTTCAACTAATTCAAGGAATTTAATACCCCTTTAAGTTGGGCATCTCTTTCTTTAGTTAATTCCTATAGTGGTAATAGCTCGATGGAAGTTTTATACAACTACTAAAGATGTGGGTACACGTGTTTAACCATCAGATTTATATGATTTGTGTACTACAAAATTACATGCACAATAATCTTCCATTTTGGTTCCCTCTTGTTTCAAGGTCTTATTTTTTAGCTCTCGGCAACCTATTTTATTTCTCCAACTTTGTTATGCATTCATCCTTTTGTTTCAACTTTTCTAGGATATCCTTCAAATTCTTTTCAATAGCCTATGAAAATGTTGTGCCTCTTAAGGCCATTGCTAATAGGTATTCACTAGTGTTTATTATAATATCTCTCTCAGTGTTCATTAACATTAGAGGAAAGTGAGGATTTGATATGGTCTTTTGCTTCTGCTCCACTATCATTTTCAGTGTAGAACCATACCTAAACTTTCCCAAGTTCGTTATATGCCTTGGTTTCGTTACAATGATTCCCAATTATTTTACTAGTAAATGACCACCTATGATGATGGGAAATGTTATTTGATCCTAATCAATATCCATTAAACGTGCAACCTTTTGGATATCTTGTTCCCGAGTTCCATTTTGGGCCTTGAGAGCCTCTTCTTCAGCGTTGAATTTTACTTCGTGTTGTTGTTTCATTTCCTCTTCTTCTCGTTCCTTACTCTCTTCTTATTGTTCCTTTTCCATCAATACCATTTCTTCTTCCTCCGTCTTAAGCTCGAGTTCTTGTGCTAACCTGGATACATCTTTATCCCACTTTAGCTTATTTTCTCATACAACCCAAACTACTTCAAGTTGAGTAGCTTGATTTCTAGCAAGGGCATATTTCTCAACCTGAGCCATTTCCTTATCTACCTAAGAAGAGTCATAACCCATTTTGAAAATAACTTATAAATAATTTAAGGCATTCCTCTCCTCTTCCTCGGCCCAAGATTTTAATTAGTAATCCCATTTTTATTTGCATTCTTTATAATGATTTTTTACCACATACTTGGGATCATATATATGGAACAACATATCCCCAAAAGGGAAAATTTTTAGGGTTTCGGACTCAGATATGGCTTCCTTCATATCCTCCAATTGATAGGAACTCAAATGGAATGTGTTGACGAGGGAAGTTTTTAGTCTTCTCCGTCAAACCCTCGAACCTCATCGGGAAAGTGAGATAGCATGACTAGGCCCAAATGCTTTATGCATGAGTTTAGTGAGTGTCTTTTTGTGTTTACAAGTGTATTTACAACAAGGAAAATAAATTAATTAATATGTAAAAAAAAATGAACTTTATACAAGTTTTGTAGTGAAAAAAAAGCATATACCAATGTACAATCTGTACAAGTTATGAAAAATATGAAACTGAAATGAAATGATTAATGAACAACAATATAATAATGTTCAACAAGCCATAAGGCTATGAAAACATTTAAGAAAATATGTTGTAAAAATTATCAAAAAATTAAATAAACTTCAATTCTAACTTGCTCATGAAAAATAGATAAGTTCATAGAAATATGCACACAAATCAAATATTAATGTACTCCTTGTGCCTCCCATCTTATTATCCACAAAAAAAATGAAAATATTATAAAAATATCCATCATATATAATGTTTCCAAGAAAATCCCCCTCATCAAACAACATATCGATACATTAACTCATCCATAAAATATCAACACATAACTCCATAAAGTAACATTCCATATATTTTAAAATTACCAAAATATTATGTTGCCAATGTTAACACCCAGGTTGTTCCCTTTGACTCCTGAGGGAATACGGCCGGGGTAACCACTAACCAAGCTTTGGATTACAGGTTCTAGCCGACCTGTAATCAGAGAGGGCTCTCTCTTTTGATGGTATTTCTTGAGGATCTTAGGCTAGTTATGTGGTACGGGTTTTGAGTTAAATTTTGGTTGAATGATGTCTTTCAGTGCCTAAGGTGAGATCTTCAGATAGTTTCAGTCCATTGGGCAATGGAGTCGGTAATTCTAGGTTGCTTGAGGTGTTGAGTGAGATTGCTCAGAAACTGCAGGGCCTTTGGATATGTCATGGAACAAACTTAAGGTTGTGGTGGTGAAATATGAACGGCCAGTGAAAGGCAATTAAGAGTTCTTTCACTAAACTGATGACATGAGAAAGAAACGTATCACCCAAGAGCGGATTTGAATTCCTGAATAATAGTCTCTGTGTAAAGTCTTAGTCTGAAGGTGCAGCAATTAAGAATTGCACTTTTACAACTATAACCTGGAGAAAAACACTCATAACAGCATAGATTGAGTTCAGGGTACTCAGTGAATAAATCCTGAAACTATTCTTTTTCTGTGCTATCAAACTGTGAAACATAGAGCATGAATAGATTATGAAAGAATGACATACATAACAAGAAAGTTAAAGAAAACTTATTGTGCCACGAAATATGCAGGAATCCTGGAGCAGTTAGCAAACACATCACAACGCATCAAACAACATAGAACTTTGGAAATTCCATTAGCTTCCTTGTATTAGACTTCTGAAATTTACAACATAGGCTCTTCTGAAGAGAAAAACAACAACCCCTGCAAGCTTATGCGAGGGGGAATATATACAATCAGTTTTACAAAAATATCTGAACCGCTGAGTCATTTGATTAATAAATACGCTCACCAACTTTCAGAATAGCAGATAAGGAAGTTATTGATGCTCTAAATACAAAATAAATACTCTTTAGTTCTGTCAGAAGCCTTTTTGACCTATGGAGGCCACTGAGTCGGTTGAGGGTTTCTGCATTAATGCTGAAAGATATGTCTTTATGGCTTTGTCATGCTGTAGCTTTCTCGGCCCTGTTGTATGTAGCTGTCAGTGTTGCTTTAGTGGCCGAATTGGTTTGCTGAGTTGGCTCAGTCCACTCTTTTCAGTTATACTGGATGCATTAACTTTCTGAACCTGCTGATTATATATTTTTATGCAAAAACTTGATGGATACCTGTTGGTTCATAGCAATAGCTGTATCGTGCTGGTCCACCATTCCTGTGTAGGCAATTGATGCCTCAAAATTGAGCCTAATGTTTCATCCGCCTCTGTATATTTGAAGTAATTTGGAGGTACTTCAAACAAATGTCTGATTTCATTCATAATAAAAAACTTTCTCATAGAGGCTCTGCCCAGACGCAGGCCCTGCTTCCTCTGGGATACTTGGTCCTACAGTTATTTGATTGGCAGCAAATGTGTTTACCCTTTTAGCATAATTTTCATGTGATAGGAGCCTTCCTGCACTGTTCAGTAAGCTGGGAAGGCCTCTGCTATGCAATGTTGTGAATTTAACTGTGAACTTATTTACTTCTGTTTGCATCTCCTGGCACCTTCTATCCAATGTCTGCACCAGATTTCTCAAAGTTAGGACCCTCTTTATCATCAGGATGGTGTCAGTTCTATTAGTGATCCCTATTGCTGCCAGCTGAGGGCCTTTGCGATTATTAAGGACATTTATCATTCTGTTGGCTATCTCAGGCATATTGCTTAGAGATGCCCTTGCTCTTTGGCTTTCCTTGTGTGCTCTGTTTATGAGCTCCATATGCTCATGAATGGTTTCTATATACTGCCATTGATCTGTTATTGATTGGCCAATATTGGCCCATAGGACTTTCTTAATCTCGGCCACTACTTTCTCAAGGGTGAGTTCTTTCTCTAGCTCTTTTATTTTCTCCTTAAGAGCTTTCACCTCTCTTGCCTTTTCAGCTACACTTTGCTTTGATTTGTCATATTTCTCATTGAGTGTGGCCAATTTCTCCTTGGCTTCATTCAGCTCTGCCATCTGTGCCTCTAGAACCTGAATTTCTTTCATCATCTTCTGCATGTCAAGGCTTTGGGCCTGTTCTGATGTCGTTGCTGGTGCTGTTGTTGATGGGGTTGTTTCAGCTGTCTGCCCTGTGGGAGGAATGATAGTTTGAGGGGACTCCTCAAGGTTTATGACTTGCTAAGGGGGCTGAGATGTCTGGCCACCCTCTTTCTGCTTTAGTGCTTCCTGTAATGCAGCCTCTGTCTGTACCAGCTTTCCTTCTGTTTGCACCAGTTGCTTATGTAGTGTTAGCAGCATGGCTACTACATCCTGGTCTTTTCTCTGTTGAGCAACCTCTTCCGTTTGAGGGTGAATGGTTGCTGGGATTTTCACCATCTTTCTTAAAGCTGCAATGTCTGAATCTCTTATCTTTAGCAGCTCCTTTATAGCTTTGGGATCCTTTGGGTCATGTCCAAGCTCTATAATGATGTCTTCCAAAGACCTGATCCTGTTGTCTTTGGCCTGAGAGGATGCTTTCTCCAACTCAAGTTGAGCAGTTGTATTGTGCAGACTGTTTTCCAACTTATGTGCCAGGAAGGTCTTGTCTGCAAGCGTTGAATAGACCATCTCACCCATTTGCTTGTGAAGCTCTATCTGGTCCATAGGGTGGATGTCTTTTGCAAGGACCTCAAGGTTGGTCCTTATATAGTCTGCAGCTGACTGTGGCTGCAGCATGGTGGGCATGAAATGACTCATGGTCATTTTCCCTTCCGTTATGTCATATGCTGACATAAGCCTTTGCTGGTTTGTAGGGGCCATCTTAAGCAATTGATTATAGAGCTGGAGCCTGACTGGCTCATTTCTCTTCTTGATGTCAATGAATTGTTGCTTAATGCCTGATTCAGCTCTCCTTTGTTGACTTGAGGAGCTGACCTCTCCTCCAAGGGTTCTTTCTTGTTCCTGCTGAAAGGAACTGGCAGATGCCTCCATGCTAGGAGGGCCCATGCCCAAGGATTGCCCAATAGGCATTTCTTCTTCAGAAAGGGGATTTAATCTCTGCCTTTTCTCCCCTTGAGTTGTGGATGCGGTGAGGGGAGTCTCTTGCTCTCTGTTCCTCTTCTTGCCTCTTTCTTCATTTGCTGGTGTTTGGAGCACTGAGGTCTCCACTATTGTTTCCTGCCTGGGAGGCACACTTTGTTGAGCCTGTTGCTCTGTAGAAATGGGAGCTTCAGCCACTTGTTCTTGCTGTTTTGGCTGCTCTTTTTGCTGTTCTGCTGTAGGGGGTGGCTGTTCCTGTTCCATCTCCTTTTCCTTACCCTTGCTGGCTGCCTGATGAGTAGTTTTAGCTGCTTGCTGGTGGGCTGTAGAGGATGAAGCAGCTGCTCCAAGTTGCCTTTGACAAGAAGAGGAAACCTGCCCACAAGTTTCCAAGTCAGCTTCTTTCTCAAGATTCTTAGCTTCTCTTTGTAGTATTTCTTCTCCAGAACTTGCTTCCTCTAAAGTGCCCTCTTTCCATCCTAACTGATTAGCATATTTTTCAATGTGAGGCAGCCTTATATGATTATAACTAGCCAATTTATGCTTGACCCTTCTAAGACTAATGAAATGATTGGGGTCATAGGGTGACCAGTGGAAACTGGTTTTTAATTGGAGGCCCTCTAGGATCCTATCTGCTTCTTTCCATCCTTCTTCTCTTTTATTATAAAGGAATGGGCCTAGATGGTTTCTGATTTTGAGCTGTACTTTCTTGTTTTTGCTGTGGAAATGAACCATGTCTGCATTTCCAAACTGCCTGAAATATTCTAAGGCAAAGAGTCTCATAGGGACATATCTTGGCAGTCTATATGGGGCCAATTCACAGCCATATATTCTGATTACTGTATGGTTTTGGTAGAAGTACCAATCCCCAATGCTGTAGGCCTTTGAGAGCTGGAGAATCCTTTGCATCTCATCTGTCAATCTTGGAGGAGGGGTACCCAACAGCAAGGACATAGCTGGATGGATAAAGAGGTCTATGAACTCACAGTAGCTGTATGGTGAATAAGATGTGTGGTGAAAAACTGAAGTCCAAAATACCACAGACCTTGGGTTCCCTTGAGCATCAAACTTCTTGAGAGGAATAGGGAAGCCATCAGGTTGATAAAACAGTAACAAGTGATAGATGTATGAAGTGTATCTAAACACCCTTTCCCTTTCTAGATTCATTAATTGTTCATGAATCTTATCGGCAATGTATGCAACATAGTCATAGTGCACAACAGGAGGCATTCCAGGGGAGAAGATATACATCATTTCCAGAATGGTTTCATCAACATCCTCAGCTGATCTATAACCCAGGACATAACTGATCAAGTCTACAAGCAACCTGCCCAACTCATTGAAATATACATTTCCTATAGGAGGGGTTCTCACAGTTTCAGAGCCTGATTCAATGAATAGCTGATTAATCTTTAAAATTTGGGCACTAGACAGTTTGCCTCCTTTCTGTAGCAAGTCCTTCATGGAAAGGGGAGTTAATGGCCTTGTAGAATGAAAGTTCAACATCTAATTTATAGCCTCAGGGGTGACATGGAACAAGACTGCACCTGAGGTATTGAGGACAGCTCTTTGACATGGGTCATAGTTGGCACTGCATTTGTGAATTAACTCTGGGAGGACATTAACTTGAGGGAGGTTGTAAATGGGCAAATTGGAGTCCCAAATCCTTAGAATATCAGTCCCATTGAGGTGCTGGGCCTTCAGCTCATTGAGCATATGAATATTATATTTGGCTTGCATGAAAACTGTCTCCATCATCTGGTAATCTACATCACCCAGGGCCTGCCATTCCAGCTCTCTATGTGGGGCATTAAGAGGTGCAACATTCAGTGCAACTGGGGTCTCCATGTTCCACTAGCACTTGGAAATGGATTTGAGCTTGATTTTGTAGGCACAGCAACACAGGGCAGTGAATTTGCAAGAACAGGGCGATTTGCAGAGGAAAACAGGGGAATTATAGTGAAAACAGGTCACAATGCCCCTGAAAGAGGTTCACTGAGCGGACATTTGAGATATCACAGGTGGCTTTCCCGGTGAATTTAGTGCAGCAAAGGTTTTAAGTTCACGAATGCGCGAACTGACTGTAAATTGGTGGAAACCTGGCTAAATGTGGGCTCTGCAGGTGAATTTCGACCCAACAATTGAAAATAAACGCTGGTCACCAGGGATTTGCCGGTAATTACACTGTTTGTTACTCTTTTTACGCTAGCTTTGGAGAATTATGCACAAACCAGGCGCGGAGGGGAAACTCGGATAAATACCTGGTAAAACTTTGGCAATGGTGATCAATGCAGGCGGATTTGCAGGCGCCCACGGTCTTTAAGTCGAATTTTGCAGGTTGGCGGTGAAATGGTCGTAATATGCATGCAGGAGAGCAAAACAGTTCTTATGGTAAAAGTGACAAAAACCGTGAATTTTGGCGAAAATATGGACTTTTTGGGTTATTGGCGCCTTTTTTGGATGACGCCAGCATGACGTCATCGGGTAGGGTCGGGTACAGAAGGGTGACGTGGCGGCCTGTGAGTGGTCCACGGGGACTGGTGAGGTGGCAGACAGGTCGGAGCAGTGGCGGGCCGGGCACTGACGCGGCGCTGAGTGGCATGACGTAGCGGCGACGTGGGCAGGCGGTATATGAAGGGTGGTAAGCGGTTCCATCGGACCGCTTATGGTACGGTGGTGGTATTGGTAGGCAGCCTCCCGATAAGATTTGGGAGCGACGCGTGGCAGAGGCCTGACGTCACCCTCTGACACTTTTCGGGAGGTAACGTCCGGTCATCGGGGGCCGCCCGATATGGATATGGGCCGTCGGATGGGAAAGCCCAGATCCGACGGTCGACGGGTCGATAAGATGGAAGTACGATACGACAACGGGGCGGGGAATATTTTATTGTATTCCTTGAAATGCGCGCCCAGGCGGAATTTTTAAACATTGGCGGAAACATAGGTTTTTCAATGTATTTTTGTATCCAAATGCGCATTGCAAATAAACTTTGGACAAAGCGGGAAAATGGGTTTTTAGTGTTAATTGCAAATAGCGCGGGTTAGGGGTAATAGTGGGTTTTTACAAGGCTTTTTTGTAAGCAAAGTGGGTAAATGATTTCAAAGGGTTGTAAAGGGAAAATGGGGTAGAGCTTAGGTTATTAAACCAACGTGGGGTTAGTTTAATCCCTGATTTTGCACAAAGCATCTTGATCCAGACTTGAATTCCGCATGATTTTCCAATATTTGAGCATAGGGCTATAATGCCAAGGGGGAGGGAATACACATATTGCTGGGGTTTTATACACAATAGTGTTATAGTAATAGGGAGGGGGGAAACACAAGGAGTTAAGTATTGATAGAGTCAGTAGTTAGCTTTGGAGGGGAATAGGAATGGGAACTGATAGATACTAAGTTTTTTAGGAAATAAACTTAGTTAAGGAGTAGATCAAAATGAAAAGAATTTTACACAAGAAATGTGGCTCTTAATGAAACAAGAATCAACAAAAGACTTTGACTTTCTTTCATGAACATAGGTGGTCTTGGGATGTTAGCAAGAAATGTAATGGGGGATGATTGGGAAGTTAGACATGCTTCATGTTGCTGCCACAATATTGCTGAAAAAGGAAGAGCTGCACTGACACCATGTTTTTCGTTTGCTTAGGCCAGTGAACAGTCATAAATCATGCTTCTGCAACCCCATCTACCTACCCACTCTATTGCCTAGCATTTTTTGTTACTCCAAGGAGGGTGCACTTAGACTTGCAAACCCTTATGTGCCTTTTCTTTTCCTTTGGCTTTTTCTTTTGATTTTCTATCTAAGGCTAACCTTATTGCTTCCAAGGCCCCAGATTAAACAGTTGGGAACCTTCATTCTCTACCTAACTACTTTATCTGCCAAGATTGAATTGTTTGGACAGATTTCTTTCTCTAATCTACAACACAAAATTGAAACATGGCATGACCCAGCTTAGACTGTTGGATCACCCATTCAGAAGTAGGACAACATCAACCAACTGTAGATATGTGTCTTCCACAAGAATATGAGATCTTTGCATCATCAAAGTAGATCATATTGACACTTCCCCTGCCAATCATGAGAAATGAAACCTATTGGTATAGGTAGCTAACAGCCAACAAATCCATTAGGTTGAAACCATACTATGTGAAAACAAGGGATGAAAGTGAGCTAAAATTCCAAAATCAAAGTGTTGTAACTAAGTTGAAAACTCTCCAAGAATTCTATATGTAAAAACCAACCACCATGAAACATACTGAAAGTAATCAAATAATTTCCTTGGCCGTTACCACATTACCGAAATAACTCATGTTGTGTAACCAAATTATCACAACAACCTCAATTTATGAGCAAGGTAAATCATATCTAAGTTATGCCTTCTACTATTGCAAGACTTCATAATACAGACTAATCATGAGAAAAGAATGTTTATAAGGGAAGGGAAATGCAAGACTTCATAATACAAACTCATCGTGAGAAAAAAATGTTTATAAGGAAGGTAAAGGATCTACAAGAAAAATAAAGAAATATGTGATATTATGAAAATAATTTTGACCGGAAAAGGTTATTTTTTAAAACATATAGTCTGTAATAATTTTGAACATGTCATCAGGTCGCCTGTTATCAAGAAACATATACAACATACACATCCTTGATTTGTGCATGTGGTAATATAGCCTATGACATAAATGAAAATATGGGAAACTATGTAACTATAGAGCCACAAAGCTTTTCCCATGATGTAAAGTAGAGTAAATATTATTTTTTGGATTATTGTGCATGTGGTAATATAGCTTATGACATAAATGAAAATATGGGAAACTATGTAAATATAGAGCCACAAAGTTTTTCCCATAATGTAAAGTAGAGTAAATATTATTTTTTGGATTATTGTGCATGTGCTATTATGGCCTATGACATAAATGAAAATATGGGAAACTATGTAAATATAGAGCCAAAAAGTTTTTCTCATGATGTAAAGTAGAGTCAATATTATTTTTTTGGATTGACTATTATCTCTCTCATAAATTAGACCAACACGAAGAGGATGTTGTTATATGCTGGGAATGAGAAAAGTGGTATGTATGACGAGTGGAGGCACGTGATCAACTTGTAATGCACAGGAAATATCACAAGACTTTCTGACTGATCTGAGCTGGAGGCATGCCAGAAATTTTGTAACTAATGCAATATTGATATGGGTGGAAAAGTTCAATTGTAAGCAGAAACACAATGCTTGCGGATGTACTGTGACTTTCCTTTTTAAAAGTTAAATGTTGGGAAAATGAAAAAGATAACTGAGTGTGACTATATCACATGTGGTATGGGGTAAAATATTTAAAAGGAGAACAATAATAACGAATATTGATGGAGGCGAATTTTGCTTACAACTTGAAATTATATACAGAACTCTTGTTTGTTATGAGCATGGAATCCTCCATGGATTAGGGTGGAAAGGTTGATTATGACACACACACACGCATATATCATTCTATGGATTTGGGTCATGCTCGTGCATGTGAGGGGAGCATTGTAGTAACGAAATATGGGAAAATATTAAATATATCAACGTTGAGAGCATGAATTCATGGTGGAAGGAACAAAAATGCCATGTCGTAGATGGGTCACTTGCGCAGGGAACTAAGAAATAGGTAGGCATGAGATTTAATCCTTTGTTCCTATAGGAAAACAATGCAGGTAGAGCATTTGAAACTCAAAAAAGGGAGTATAATATGGGGAACTTGGGATGACACTTTACAATTTCGAAAACAAATTTTGATAGTGAATCTATCTGCCACATCTCACTAAATAGAAGGAGAGGATACCATACCTTATCCTCTAGTGATAGACAATCCAGGCTATTCTCGGAGTAATGGATCATAAGTTGGCATAATTTGGGAGAGCACCTCATGCATTAAGTTGATGAAATGACAAATCATTAATCTCCCGTGCTATCCAAACCACCCCTAACCACGTCAAACATACGATATGCATTCGCAATTCAATGACTGTATTTCTAAGACCAAAACCATGGACAAATAGGAGCTCATGAGGCTGATGACCAAGCATAAAACCTTACCACATTCATGTGACTAGCAATGTATATTCTCACGTCAAACACCGAGTTATCAGTTTCAAAGCATATATAGTAAATACTACCATTCAAACCATCATTATCATATCAATAACATTTTTTTATTATAATGGATCCACGTCCCATTTAATAAATTTGTATTAAAAACTCACCTTATATACCATATGTGGAGAAAGGTTCGATTTCGTCATAATATAATATGTTGGTTATACCACAAGAGAAATGTAGGTCGTGTGTTTAATGAATATATATTAACATGAATGATAATAGATCAAAAATGCGTAAATGGGAAGCGCATTAACATTGTGATGTTGTGATATTAGTAATACATTTGCTTACTATGACCACTTAAGGAAGGTTGGTTAATGCACCAAAATGTGACATTGCCTCCATAATGGAATGATCAAGATAGGCTTGAGTTATTTCCTTAGATATTTGGGTATGTTGCTACCCAAATAAAAAAAAAGTTTTTGTTTACCCTTTTATGGTTCTTAATCAGACTTTATCAAAGCAACTTCATCATATCACTTACTAAACTAAGGCTTTATATAATAATGAGCTATATGTGAGTATTTTCTTGTGATGGTTTGAGACTCTTTAACCACAAAGTATCATATATTATTAACATGACTCCTTGCTTATCGGCATGGGATAGTTTAAGGATTTGATACTTAAAAAAAAATAATTTGGATGTATATTTTTTAACAAAAGGCATGAGATAGTTTAAGGATTTGATACTTTTAAAAAAAATCATTTAGATGCATATTTTTTAACAAAAAGTGCAATTGGAAGCATAAAATTTGTCTTATATCATTCATGGAGTAAGGGCCCTGCCTATCATTAATTAATGTGTTTATTATTTTACTTTGGTTTAGATTTTGTCCTTTTAGGAGAGAGTTAGTGATATATGCAATGGTTTAGAGAATGTTTAGGTATATGTGTCAACATTTAGTGACTCCATAGGGTGGTTTGTAGGGGAGAGACTAGAAATCAAAATTTCTAGTTATAAAAGATAGCTTTCAGCTGCAAGAGATACAGAAGCAAGTTATCAAGTGGGGAAGGCAAGCATGGGATGCGAGAGGTGGGATGAAGAAGATTAATCTATAGTGTTTTAGTGCAATAAAAGATAAAGGTTTTATTTTGCATCATCGCAATTCCATCTCTACGCACAAACAAGAGGTCTCTTGCTTCCCTGTTAGTGATTTTTGTTGATCACAAGTGAAATATATCAACATATACATTTTACAAAGAGAATAGCTTCAAATAATCACATCAAAGAAGTATTTCATTGTTTTCGTATTGATATTGTTGTACATCATTCATGCCACATGTAGCAAAAAATATTGAAATAGAAAAATACTAAATAGGAAAGAAATAAAAGACAAGAAAGTTGATTTATTCATAAAGGAAAACTAAAAATTAAACTACATCGTGTGAGAAAGAAAGAAAAATAAATGACTAAAATTAAGGCAACAAAAGGAAAAGTGTATGTACAAATAGAAATAAAATGTAAGTTCAATCAAGATGAAATTTAGCATAAACGAATATATCCTTATACTACCATGAAGTTTCTAAGACTTCAAGGGTATAAAGATAAGAACTTAAACAAACAAATATATAGTGGATGAGAGCAACAGTCCATGATCCAAAATAAATGATCATCATCTTGTAAAATATGCCATTGAGCATGGTTACTATGAGATCTAGTGTTATCATTCACATGCCTTATGAATTCAGATTCAGACTGATTGGGGTAGAAATGATTTAAAGGAGAAGGTTTCATCATCTCTTTATTGGTATCACAAGATGTCTTCTTGTAGTCATAAGGTACTTCCATAAGATCAATGTTGTGAGAATTAAATGAGACTTTATCAATATCCTAGTAAGTAGGTTTGGTATTAGAGAGGAGGGGAAATAAATTGAACTCGTGACTCCCGCCATTTTCAAATAAGAATTAAAACATATATCTCTTTTTGTGTTCTACAACAGGATTTCCTCTCTTATATCTAAGGTTCATTCTTGTATGCTCTATTCTTGAATAAAAACTTCATGCTTTTTCATCCAAAATCTCATTATAAATCAATGTCATAAAATCCTCTTCCCTAATCGCATGTTTATTGACCAATTATCCGTCATAATGATAATAATTAAAGGGTTAATCATCCAAAATTATTTAAAGCAAAGATTCAGGACCTAATAATTACATTCTTTAACAAAACATATGCCCTTGACTCATTCTTCTTCACGATCACTAGAAAAAACAATATTCCTGGCTTAGCATGGAATAACAAAAGGGGCTTCTATCATGTTCTCAAAACAAAATTACATGAAGCTGAATCATTCCTTAAATCCTTAATTTCTCTTTCTTCAGAATTATCATTAGAATGATTAATATGGGGAATAGTGTGATGTGAAATAAGACAACCCTCATCGCAAGATTTATCTTCAAGAAATAAAACATGATAGTGTTCAGTATGTGTATCAAAAAGAGTATCATTAAGAGGGAAGATGTCCAACAAAGCTTCATGATCATAGATAGTGTGGGAAGATTGATAGGCTAAGGATTCTATACAAACATCTAAAGATGAAGAATCATGAACTATGTGATTATCCTTTTGGCTGGTCAAGAAGAGATAGGGATTTGTCTAATATTCAAGCTTAGATTTTAAGAACTGTTTACAAGTAATTTTCTAATGAGGGCAATTGAAAAGTCACATCAAAGAGAAGCAAGAAGACAATATGGAAAAAACTCAAAGTGATGATAGGTATGAAAATCATTAATGAATTTTATAAAAAATGTTTCTCCTACCAAGCTTGGATTAGGCGCTATACACATGTAACAATCTAGGCTTTTTCCATGGAAGGAATAGGGAAATAAATCAGAAGAAGTAAATGTATTGTAAACCCAAAAATATTTAAAAACTAGAATGAAACCTTCAATGTTATCAGAAGAAGACACCCA
Source organism: Pinus tabuliformis (assembly GCA_031772625.1). Taxonomy (NCBI): domain Eukaryota; kingdom Viridiplantae; phylum Streptophyta; class Pinopsida; order Pinales; family Pinaceae; genus Pinus; species Pinus tabuliformis. The sequence goes on along the minus strand of CM062809.1, from coordinate 1,233,555,543 downwards.
TGAGTTACCCTAAAAAATGGGACAACCAAGAATAGGTACAATGGCAATAAAATTCAAACTAGATTTATACATGGTTAGGGGAGATAGAAATTGCATTGTTGCTTAAAGAAGAAAAAATTCAACATTAAATGAAAACTAGAGAAGAAACATAGACCTATTAATCCCCAATATGGTCACTAAAAAGTGTTGACGATGAAATTTTTTTGGCTTCTCCATCAAACCCTCAAATTTCACCAGGAAAGGCTAGATATTATGGGTTCCATCCCTAATGGAGTTGACAAAAAGTTTTGATGATGGAAGTTTTTAGGCTTCTCCATCAAATCATCGAATCTTACCGGGCAAGTGAGATAGTGGGACTAGACCCAAATATTTTATGCCCAAGTTAGCGAATGTTTTTTAGTATTTACAATTTTATTTAAATGAAATAAAATTAATTAATTAATATGTGTAGAATTAAAGAAAAAAACATAGAAATAAAATTTATACAAGTTTTGTAGTAACATAGTAAAAGCATATACAAATGTAAAATATGTAACAACATTTACATGTTATGAACACATTGAAACTAAAGAAAAATAATTAATGAAGAACAATATAACATTGTTCAACAAGTCATAAGGCCATGAAAACATTTAAGAATATTTGTTGCAAAAGTTATTAGAAAAATAAATCAACTTCAATAACAAAGTGTTCATGAAAAATAGATAAATTGAGAGAAGTATGCACACAATTGAGGGGCTAAAAATGACTTTTTTTTAATTAAAAATTTTGATTACAGCCATGTGGAAAGTCTCTATGAAAACCATTCTCCATAACTCTATTTGGAATTATTACGATATGAATGAATCATGCATAAACATTTAGAGAGGGAAAATGATATGAAACAACTATAGGAAATCCTTCTAGGGAATCTAATCTAATTAAGTCACCAAGATTTCTCTGAAAAATCCTCAAAAGAATGAGATGAATTTGCCTTCTACCCTCTCTCCTTTGAATAAGTCTGCTACCACCAAACATATCATCTTCTTGAACTCACAAATTAATAATGAATTAGAGGAATATAATGAAAAATTTATAAATTGTGCATACTTCTCCTCACTTAGTATTCTCTCCTTCATTCATGGGCTCCTATACCTATTATATTCCTTTGAAAGAGTTAGGGAGTTCAACGATTTAAGAAAATAGTTTTCCTTTTATTTTAATTATCGTTTGTTATAATTCGGGAAAGGAGAGTTCTAAAGGACATGTTAAAAGTTAATTTAATTTTAATAAACTTTAGTAGGTGTGCCTGCCCTCGCTCCCCATATACTAATGATATTCTTATGGCTCTTGACATCTAAAGTGTTCTCAATAAATAAATAAATAAAAATCTAAAACATAACCCTTATTCCTCCAAAATAATAATCATATAAAACAAAAATATGTTGATGCACCTCAACAATCTTTCATAATTCTAGAATCCATTGTGGCTGTTGGTATTCCCGTCTCTAGCTCCATCTTGCACCTTTATACAAAAAAAGCAAAACAAAACTGTTTGGTCAATTTAGTGAAGTCTAAATTGCAACTTTTAAATGTCAACCCGAGGCTCGTAAGCTGATGAAGTGAGGTGTACTATCTGTACTTAGATAACCATTTTCTAGTCTTTTGTCGTTTTTAGTTTTTTTAGTTTGTTTTCAAATGTATCTTTCCTACTGCGATGTGATGGAAGTGTAATAAAGCAAGTGAAATGTGGATTGTGGTGATCTCTAAATGATTTCTCAAAACTTAAAGAGTATTCTACAAGAAAGCTTGAACAACAATTGCAATAAAATCAACTCTTTTGGAGTATAATGACATCAAATAAAAGACTAATGACATCGGCCCAGTATCTCTGCTGCTGAAATAAAAATGAAATCTACATTAAATCCAACTAAAAGTAAGAACAACTATCTCACACTATTTCAACTCTTCAACTTAATCTTCTCTATGAAAAGATACCATGAAATGTTAAGCAATGTGAAATCTAAGTGAAACTACATAAAAGACTAGTCACAATACTTTAACTTTTTCTTAACCTTGGCCTTTCAGCTGAATTTATCATGTAAGAAACAGTTATGAACAAGTCAAGTAATGTGAGTTCTAAAGCAAACTAAATCAAGCTATACTAAATGATATTTTGGCTCCCAATAAAGTTATTTGATTATGGAAAAGGAACCATCAATAGATGAACAACTTGATATCTAAGAGCATAAAGTAAATTTGCAAGCTAAAGAAATGACAGCAAGGAAAATCAAAACTGCAAAACAATGAATGTCAGCAACATAGACAAGACGATCACGCATGCCACTAGTTATGAAAAGAAAAGAAGGAAAACTGTCCCGGGCTTGCCTAAGAAACCTGCATAACACACTGATCAGTCATGAACATAAAAGTGCAGAAATGTAAATCAACAGAAATCAACGTTTATGTACAGCTAATATACATGTTGAAAAGAAATAAAAAAGTAGCCATTAAAAGACATCTGTACAACTATTATACATGAAACAAGAAAAAGAAATGCTGGAAATTAAAGGTTACTGTACAGGGCTTCAGCAAACAGGGGCCCTCTGCCTACTTCAGCCGGTTCAAGGAGCAGTTACACGCTTAAATGTAAAACAGTCTTCTCATGTATTAACAGCAAATGTAAAGTACCGTGGAGAGCTCAGAATTACATACAAAATGATTACCAAACGACTAACTCTATAGCGTTCAAGGACGCTTTATTTATAAGGAGAAAAGCAAACTACTTTAACGAAATCTATGCTATTCAACCAGCTGTTTAAAACACGTGAATCCTCTGCGTCCTCGGATCTAGGTAACTGTCATCGTGTTCATTCAATCCGGGGAATATGGCTGTTGGATTCGTGCTTCTAGATTGTCTCCGTGGCTGAGGATGATGCCACCTAGCTTCACGTGCCCAAAAACAGAGCAACGCAGAGCCGTGCCACCGCTGAACACTTCTGTTGACCGGTATTTGCCTCCTCGTTGACCGCGGGCTTTTATGGCTGTTCTAGGTGATCTGGAGGGACACGTACCATGTCCTCGACCCCTGGAACTTGCCCATGTGGCTCATCTTCTCGGAGGACACCTGTAACATATCGTTTAATAAAACAGCTGCAGAATCCTGTGTTGGCTGCAGAAACCTGGATCAGCTGCGGAAACCTGTGTTGGCTGCAGAAATGCAGCACACTGAACCAAAATTCTAAACCAAACAACAGTCACTTAGCATAGTTAGAAAATCATGTAAAAAGCCCTAGAATACAATGATTTAATCAACTAGGTGGATGAAATGAGTGGGAAAAGGAGGAAATGAATGGGAAAAGAAGGCTGAGAGGTGTATGGGAAGGTACAGGTTCAAGGCTCTACATACCCTCACTGTGCTCCATGCTCTGATGCTTCTGCAAGAACATCCAACCTTTTTCTCTTTCTCCTTGATGCCAAAATGGTCCTTGGTTTCTTGACTAGACACCTGAACTTCAAATTAATCATTGCCCTGCTCAGCTTCTTACACTTTTTCTTCAACTTTCTATTCTTCTTCTGCCACAGTCCTAAGTGAAGCATGGTATTATCATGGAAAATCTTGTCCACCTTACTTTGCTCTTTCAATGCTTCATTTTCTTGTTTAATGTGTCTGTTTAAGACTTCTAGCTCAAACACTTCCTGTTTTAAAGACTGCACTTGTGCATCAAGTGGCAAGGTAGTGCTTGGTCCTGCAACTGATCGTTCCAAGGACTCTAAGTAGTTATATGCTTCTTGCTGGGTGGAATCTACCTCAGGTGTTTGTCTCGGCCTGAACTCAAATTCTTGAAAAGGAGGACTGTTTTCTCTTTCCAGCTGAAAAGGACTTTCCTCACGTGGAGGACTTGCCTCAATGTCTTGCTGAGCTGGACCTTTTTCAGGTGTTCCTTCACCTAAATCAATAAAATGTGATTGTTTTTCTTGGGTCACTTTCTTTCCTTTGAGCCTACTGCTCCTCCTCACATGTGGACTAGTGCTCTCTTTCTGGGCACTCTGTTTTTCTTTTTGTTTCTTTGCTGAGGCAGCAGTTTGGAGATGTGCTAACCTTTTGGCCAAAGTTTGAGATTCTTCTTCTACAGATGGTTCAGGGGATGGATATGTATCTTGAATAGTTGCTTTACCTTTGTCCTTTTTCTGCTTTTTATTTCTAGTTCCCTCTTCTTCTTCCTCATGAACAGTTTCCTGAGTGTCTACTGTAGGAAGGTCTTGGGCTGTAACATTTCTTTCTCTCCTCCTACTTCTTTTTGGGATTTTTGGGGAACTACTGGCAGAGGCTTCAGTCACTTCTTGGAAGTGATTTCTGATCAAAAACTTTTCCCAAGTATCGTTATTGTTTTTCAATTGATCCTCAATGAGAATTTTGATGAGCCCGTGATGATAAAGGTGGGATTCAATATGGCCTACATGTTTTTGGACAGCAGAGCTCATTTTCTTCAGACTTGCTAACAGAAAGTAAGGTAAATTAAGGGCATGGCCTTCCATAAAATTCATCATAATCCTTGCATGATACATATACATGGTGCCAAAACGACCTTCGCATGTAATAAACTTCTGAACAAGTAATAACAACGCAGACCATTCCTCTTTGATTACATGCACATGAATTCCCTTAGTAAATATAGAAGTATCCATACCTGTGTTTTTAAGCATGACTTTCCATCCTTGACCATCCAGGCCTCTGTTTTTAAACCATCTGTCTCCCTGTTGTGGTAAACTGGTTGCTGCTGCTATTGTGGCCTCTGTTATTGTGAATTTCAAGTCCCCTACCTCCACTACGTGTCCATTGAAGGACCGAGCAAAAGCTTTAGTGACTTCCTTATTATAACCTCTGAACTTTTGAATAAACTTCAGCCACTTTGCTTTCTTCAATGACTCCTTCGCCTGCGGATACCCCTCCAGGTATTTTGGGCCCTCAGGTTCGGCTCGGAGTAACTTTCCCATTCTCGGCTTTCAACCCCGGCTGAAAATTTTACTGTATGTGGACGTTTAAGGGAAAAACGAGCTGATTACGAGATTCTTGAGGTAAGTGGAGTGGCCGTAGTCGAAATGCAAAGCGTATGCAGTGGCTGTAATCAGGGTTTAGAGCAAAGCTATGGAGGTTGCAGCGGAAATGGAGAGCAGAAAATGGTATGAGCACGAGGTAAATAACAGTCACGGGTTTAGCATCAAATGCATGCGGAAGTGGAGTGGTAAATGGGCAGTATAACGGCTGAGTCCTTTCGAATCGGTTGGATTACGCCACGTCTCAACGTTGGCTGCGGAAGTTATGGTGGAGGAGAGTCGTAGTACAGTAGGTCACTTCTTCTACGTACGGCCAATAAATGAAAGAGCAGCCCCATTTCGAGTTTGAATTAATAGTGATTATGGAACCGTTAGAAAGGAATGAGGTGGATGGATTATCATCGTGGAAGAGGAGTGATATGGATCTTTCCGTATCAAATCATTGTATTTAGTGGAATTTCCATGATCTAATAACTATGCATACAATGACATTAAATTGTTATTTGGTATAGATTTTGATCATACCTTTGGAAGTTTGCCATTTGTTGATTAAGGCTTCTGACCCATTATTGCTTTTTGATCTTGCAGGTACCTCATATCTTTACTGCCCTTGGTGATGATGATGCTAACCTTTGACTGTGATTTTCTTTTGAAAACAGAGTGCTGCTGTAGAGACAGAGTGATGCTGGCTGCGGAATCATTTCGAGCTGCGGAAACTGGTGCTAGCTGCGGAAACGGTTCCCAGCTGCGGAAACTGAGACAACACCCCTTTAACTGCACAAATTTAGTTAGAAAAAGGACTAACTGAATGAAATAGTCCTGAGAAGGACTTTTATTGATGGAATGGAATGAAATGGAAATGAAGTGGAGTGAAGTGAAATGGAGATGAAGATGAGATGGAGGTGAAGATGGAAATGACAAGTGAGGTGAAGTGAAGATGGAAAGGGAGAGAGATTTTTTTTTTGTTTTGGAAAATATAGAGTGTCAGGTGTCCCTGATTTTCACTCTACATTCTCTGTATAAGACTGCCAATCTATGATTGGTTTTCAGGCTTATACAAAAGATTTTTTTTTTTTTTTTTTTCAACTGAAAGAAACAAAGATTAGGCTGATGGAGGAGAAGAATTCTTCTCCACCAGCCTCATTGCAGAATTTTCTTGAAACATTTTGACAAAGTCCTCTTTTGAGAGTGGCTTATGATAAATTTTCAATCGGTGGCCATTCACAATGAGAGGAGTTTGAAACTCATCAATAGTCTTGACTCGAACTGCTCCATTGCTAAAGACTTCATCAATCTCATATGGTCCAAGCCAATGAGTCTTAAATTTTCCTTTGAAGTCTTTAAACTTGGAATCAAACAGTAACGCCCAATCTCCCTTTTGAAACTTTCTCTCTTTGATATATTTATCATGCCACTTAGTTCTTTGGTGCTGAACTAGATCAGTCTTTAAAATTGCATCTTGTCTTATTTCATCTAGCTCATTCAGCTGCTCCATTCTGTGCTTTTGGGCTTCTGATAGATTCATCCCCAACTGAACTGCCACTTGAAGGTCTTGACTTGAAACTCAATGGGGAGCAAGACTTCTTTCCCATAAACAAGTTCATAGGGAGAATGTCCTGTTGTGTTCCTCCATGTAGTTCTATAGGCCCATAAGGCTTCAGGAAGCCTTTCTGCCCAATCTCTTCTCTGGAGATGAACAGTCTTGGTGATGATGCTCTCAAGAACTTTGTTTGTGGATTCCACTTGACCATTTGCTTGCGGATGGTATGGAGTAGATTTTCTGTGCTTGATTTTGTATTCTTCCATCAGCTTCTCCATCAAGTTAGATGTAAATTGACTTCCCTGATCTGTCACAATTTCTCTTGGGACACAAAAACGAGTAAAAATATCCTCAAAAAGAAATTGAACAACTGAATTTTCAGTGGCAGAAGGCAATGCCTTGGCCTCTACCCATTTAGTAACATAATCAGTGCAAACCAATATATACTTCTTTTGTCTAGATGGTGGATTAATAGGTCCAATGAAATCTAAAGCCCATTTTTCAAAGGGTTCGATGAGTACCTGTGGCTGTAATGGCATTTCATTTGAAAGAGTTGGTCTCCCAATTCTTTGGCAGCTGTCACACCTTCTAACATATTGTTTTGCATCTTTGAAGAGAGAAGGCCAATAATATCCTAAAGAAAGGATTTTATAGGCAGTCCTCTTGTCAGCAAAGTGTCCACCGCACGGTTCATCATGACATGCCTTAAGGATGTCAGGCATTTCATCCTCCCGAACACATCTTCTGATCACACAATCTAGCCCTGTTTTGAACAATTCATTAGAAATCCATGAATACTTTGAACTCTCCTGAATGATTTTCCTTTTCTCATTAGGAAATAAGTGTGGAGGTAGCTTCCCTGTAACCAAATAGTTAGCAATATCTGCATACCAAGGAGTTTTAGTGGTTACTGCAAACAAATATTCATCTGGAAACTTATCCTCTACAGGAGAATCTTCGTTAGTATTTTGGATTCTAGACAAGAAATCAGCTACTGTATTTTGTTTTCCTGGTCTATCTAACACAGTAATATTGAATTCTTGTAAAAGTAAAAGCCATCTTGTAACTCTGCCATTAGTAACAAGTTTGTTCATGAGATATCTAATTGCAGAATGATCAGTATGGACAAAAGTTTCATAGCCAGTTATGTAATGTCTAAACTTGTTAATTGCATGCACAATAGCTAAGAACTCTTTTTCAGTCACAGTATAATTTAACTCAGTGGGAGTCAAATTTTTACTGGTGTAGTAAATGGCATAAGGAATTAAATCCTTTTGACCCAACATAGCTCCTAGAGCTGTATCTGAAGCATCTGTAGAAATATGGAAAGGAAGTTTCCAATTTGGCCCTCTCAAAATGGGTGCTTCAGAAATTCTTGTTTTTAAAGTTTCAAATGCAGATTGACAGTCAGGATCCCTGTTGGAGAGGTAAATCCCCTCTACGGATAGAGGCGATCCCTACTAGCCCAGCAAGGGTCTAGCAACAATCAGTCAATGCTACTACGCATGTTCCTAATTGCAATTAAACAAGAGGTAAAGAGCACCTACTTGGATTCCAGCGCTGTTGTTTGACGAAGAGATGCCACCTTCGCTCCTTCGCTTTGGCTGGTCACGATCCTCCACGATCTCCGCGAATAGATACCTGCACACACGAAGAGGAAACAAACACAAGCGTGAAATCTAATAAAAGCAACCATACATCAGTCAGAAAAGATGTAATTCACATTTAACCATTGCATAGCCAAATGAGAATGGAACAATAATAGCAGTCATCTATTATTAATCAAACAGAGAAGAGTACAACCAAATGTTCTGACGTCGGTAACCTTCTCAGGAGGGGCCAGTCAGCAAGTATCCCAAGCATTCACCTTTGGAAATGATTCTCCCAAGACAAGCAACTCTCTCTCTCACACAAGCAACACAAAACAACCTTCCCTAAGCAATCAATCACTTCCACACCTAGCACACCAAATACCTATAGTAGCAGCAATCTGAGCACTATAAGCTCTATACAATCCAAGCTATTCCAAAACTAGCTGCTCATGGTAATGGTGGAAGTTTATATAGGAGAAGGAGTCTCCTAAAAGGGTGGAAGGATGAGCTTATCCTCAAGGGAGGTGGTTGCAAAGGGTCGAACAGACATGCCATAGAAGGGAGTCGATACTCACAAAGCCAACAACCAAGCCTGGAGTTATCTGGAAGGCTGGCTGTTGGAACAAATTTGCCCAAACAGGATCAGCGCGGATTATAAGGTAACTGACGCGTTGACGCCGCGCCTCAATAACTAGGAAAGTCATGTCAGCGCGACCCAATACAATGGAGAGGTGCGCTGGCTCAAGAAATGCGACCAGCGCGGAAAAGTGATGTGCTTCCGCACTGGCAGCGCACTGAATACACTACGAGCCGCCAGTCATCGCGGATATTTTAGAAACAGACGCGCTGATGAGGAAAACTTTGGAAAAATGGGTTTTTGGCCAGTTCAGAAGGCATGACCTTGATTATTGTGAATTCTTGACACAGTAAGGTGACTGACAGGGAGACAGTGACAAATTACTGTGTAACAGATGCCCCCTAAAGCATGAAGACCGAGAGAGTGGGAGGGGTGAAATGCTTTACAACACTCGCCGAACTGGAACACGGAAGGACCAAATATCTCTGATAAGCAAGTACATGCAGTCTAGGCATGGGCGCAGCCATCCGAAAGACATGCGAAAAGGTCTGTGGAATGGACGCAGCCACCCAGCTAAAGAGACCAGAATAATGATAAGGTATGGTCGCAGCCATCCACGAAGACTCAGGTAGGTTCCCCTTGCCATGCGCTCTCTTTTGAGTCCTTTTTTGAGCATTTTGACGGTGGGATTGGCCCAATTGGGCAATTTTTTGAGTCATGGGTGCGCTCTCGGTCAGCGCGGGTTTCCCGCTCGGGACCGCGCTGACCGATTTAACATTACACGTACCAACTTTGCGGTCAGCGCGGAAAACCCGTGTTCTTCCGCGCTGACCTGAAGAAAATACAAAGCGCTGCCATGGTCAGCGCGGCTGTTTTAAAAACAGCCGCGCTGGCGCCGTGAAATTTTGTTTTTTAAGTTTTGAACGTAAAAATCTTATCAGCCAGCACTCTAATTATTTTTAATGCTCATGCAGGACGCAATGGCCTTTCAGTGGCAAGAGAGGGCCCATGATGTTGAGGATATAGCCGCTTTTGCAAGTGCGGATTGCCGAAATGCCATGCGGGCGTGCGGATTCATGAAATTCTTCCTTACTCCACGTCTGAGAGCTCAGCATGACCTACTTGAGTTCCTGATCAGGGCATGGAACCCGATAGATGGCAAGTTTACCATCCGAGGCAAAGATATTGAGTTCGATCATATGGACATTTATTTTTTGACTGGATTGTCACGTCGGGGCGAGAGGCCTATCATAGAAGGGCAACGGCCCAGCGGCGAGACTCTTGACCAGCTCATGGCTCGGGTATGTCCAGAGGCTGTAAAATCACGGAGTGGGAAGGTATCAATTCCCACGGTGACGGATATAGTCCTTCGCACCATCCTTTTTATGGTAACCCGGGCAGCGGGAAGCTTGGCCAACCATGAGGCCTCGAAGACCCACCTATTGCTAGCTCTCGAGTGCTTACAGCCTACTGTGTTTGACTGGGCCACAGCGGTGACCAACAGCATGAAGAGGCAACTCAGCAACTGTCGTCGCGGAGAGACGAAACAGTTTGGCTACGGGTCGCTCTTACTCCCACTCATTCTGGAGCGGGTGCCAGCCATGCGGCTGCAGACTATGGCCGTAGACCCACCTAGAGGTCCGCGGGAGACGAGGGCCACTCGATGGGCTCGCATCATGCCGCGCGGAGGTGGTGGGCGTCCAGCTGCTTGGGGAGTGTTCTTTCGAGAGTGGTTGGACCAGCAGATCATTTTCGTGGAGGACTGGCCATACGCTGGTATGGACTTCCGCAACGATCCTGATATGGTACTGCCCGCGGGAGATCGTTGGGATGATGGAGGTATGACACTTGATTTTTGAGTTTTTTAATGTTTTTGATTTTTTATGTACATGTCTTGATAAATGTCACGGTGCGCAGATGTGGGACCTGTTAGACCCATCGGCCTAGCCCCAGAGGCACGGAGAGAGGGGCAAGGAGCTGGAGCCCTGGCCTTAGTCCCTCCAGGAGTTGATACTTCAGAGGCGATAGCTCGCAACCTTGAGGGTTTGCTGGAGGGTGTGCCAGACTACCAGGGAGTCGAGGAGGTTCCCATAGAGCACCAGATCCACACAGTGGGGGTGGCACCTAGGGTGCACCGCTTGTTGAGGCGGGTGGCACGAGCAGCTGTGTGCTATAGAGAGCACAACCCAGCACAGTAGTCGCCTAGGTTTCCTTTTGATGTTTTGAGAAACACATGTCTCGAATGTATGGAGAACAGTGACTCTTATTTTTGACACATACACTTATTTTTGAGCGCCTCAGTGCGCCACACGATATATATATATACATACTGATTTTTGGATGGATCTTGTTACATGTGATGATGTTTCGTTTATGTTATGCAAGTGTTCAGTACAAATGTGATCTTATGTATGAATTGCACAACACATGACCCATATATTTTAATGTTTTTAATGCAAGTTTAAAAGCACACACGCACGCATGCAAACTATGCTTGAGAAAATATCTTATTTACATATGTTTTACTCTACTATGCTTTCTATGTCTTCTTGTATGATGTTTATCTATTTCGCAAATGTCTGTCTAACACATGATTTGCCAATGCATCAGTCAACGTGTTTAATCGTCTCGGAATATGTTGATATGTGATATAGTCAAAATTCCTTTCTAACAATCTGACACGTAGATACAACCTTAGGATACGTTGGTCTCTGACGGAATATCGCCCGTTGAGTTGATGAACGACAAGCTGGGAGTCCAGGTTTACCATCATTGCACGAATGCCGAGATCAACTGCTTCGGCTAGTAGCTCAATTACGGCACTGTATTCGGCAACATTATTAGTGGTACGACCGAGGCAGACTCCTTGAAGATCTAGCAACTCTCTGTGAGGATCATAGATTGCCCACGCCGCAGAGGACAAATTGCAGGTACTACGGCAGGCGCCATCAGCGAAACCAACATAAGGTGCACTAGACATCTGCACAAGAAGAAGAAAACACAATAAGAGGCAAACACGTCTTCACACCAAAGCAAAACATGAAATCATGCACACAAAACACACTAAACACGCGTATGTACACACTGAGTGCACGAAGTCATGCATAATATTTCTTCAGATACAGCCCGTTGCGGGGCTTGTCAAGAGGATTTCCTTCGTAATCAATCAACTCATATGCGCCCTTTTGTAAAACTCTTTTCACGATATAGGGACCTAGCCACATGGATTCGAGTTTTCCTGCCCCCAGCTTATCTTTAGCTTGATCGTAGAGCAGTACTAGATCTCCCTCAACGAAGGAACGAGGATGAATATTCTGGTCAAAGTGAGCTTTGACTCTCTTCTTTTGCGCTTCGATAGCCAGAGAAGCTAAACGACGAGTCTCGTCTAACCGTTCTAGGTACAGAAGCCGTTCCTCCACCAGAGTGGTGTTGGGAAGCAACTCGACAGCTAATTTCAACGAAGGAATCTCACATTCGACGGGAAGGGTGGCCTCCAATCCATAAACCAACTGAAACGGAGTGAAACCGGTGTCGTCCTTCACAGAAGTCCGGTAGGCCCACAAGGCTGGGAACAACATTAGATGCCAATTAGACTTGTGCGTATTGACGGTGCGTTGAAGCATGGTGATCAAAACTTTGTTCACTGCCTCAACTTGTCCGTTGGATTGTGGATAGTACGGTGTCGAACTATCTTGACGCAAGCCTAGTTGGGTCGTTAGTTTCGTCATCATGTGATTACGGAAATGCTTTCCGTGATCCGTGAAAATAGCCTGAGGGACTCCGAAACGAGTAATGACATGATTGAATAAAAACTGCGCCGCTGTGTAACCGTCCTCGTTTAATGTAGGCATCGCTTCGGCCCACTTGGTGAAATAATCCACAGCAACAATGATGTACCCATGCCCCTGGCCGAACGAGGGTTACAGGACGTGTAATCGATGCCCCATTTGGAAAATGGACCTACGGTGACAACAGGGTGCAGTGGTGCAACAGGTGCACGCATCTTCCGGTGGTAAACCTGGCATTCATGACATGCACGTACAACAAGGATGCAATCCTTGAAGATGGAAGGCCAGAAATAACCAGCACGGAGGATCTTCTGGGCGGTAGCATATCCGGACATATGGCCGCCACAAGCGCCAGAGTGGCAGTCATTCAACACCCGCTCAGCCTCCTCGAGAGTCAAGCAACGGCGGAGAACAGAATCAACGCCGAGGCGGTACAGGGTATCGCCCAAAATGCGATAGGGTTGAGCTTGGTGACGAATTCGCCGTCGAGCATCTTTCGATACATTTGGACGGAAAGAAGACGTCTGTAAATATACGATAATGTCCCCGTACCACGGGTCGAGGGTGCTGATGAGAAACAATGTTTCATCCGGGATATGCTCCTCCGAACGAGATGGTGCAGAGTGAGATGGTAAGGAACAGAGCAGTTCAGCAAAGACCAGAGATTTCTTAGACTTGGCCGCAGTGAATTCCAAGTCGAACTCTTGGAGGATTACAATCCACTTCGAGTATTTGCCCCCCAGCAGCTGACGTGACAAAATGTAGGTCATGGGGTTGCAATCAGAGATCACGGTCGTTGTGCGCAACAGGATATAATGCCGGAATCGTTGGACGGCACAGACAGCTGCCAATGCCAACTTCTCGACATATGCGTAGCGAGTTTCCGTATCCAGGAGGTTGCGGCTAAGATAATAGACAACGTGCTCGGTGCCGACATCATCATCCTACACTAGAACCATGCCGATGGTGGTGTCAGCGGCAGCAAGATAGAGAGTGTAGTCACGGTGGTAATTCGGAGGTCTTAAGGGCGGAGCTGAGACAAGAAGGTCTTTAAGGTGCTCGAAAGATTCCTGGGCGACAGCATCCCAATGAAAGGGTGTGTCTCGCTTTAACAACCGTGTGAAACCCTTAGCCACCTCGGCATAATTCGGAATGAAACGTCTAAGAAAATTAGCTTTGCCCTGCAAGCTCTGCAATTGCTGCAAAGAGGCAGGGGGAGGAAGATTCAAAATGGCCTCGACTTTGAGGGGATCTAGACGGATGCCTTCCCGGGAGACGATGAACCCGAGTAGTCGGCCAGATTCTACGCAGAAGACACACTTATGCGGATTGAGTCGAATATGGTAGTGTCGACAGCGGAGAAAGATTTCGCGTAGATGAGATGGATGGTCTTGACGTTTAGCTGAATGAGCTGGAAGGTCATCCAGGTAAGGCTGTACGATGTGTCGGATATCATGAAAAGCATACGACATCGCACGCTGGAAAGTGGCACCGGCATTTTTGAGACCGAAAGGTAGCTTCTTATAAGCGAAGGTGCCCCAAGGACAAATGAAAGCTGTCTTATGCTGGTCTGCAGGGGCTATGTTGATCTGGTTATAACCAGAGAAGCCATCCATAAATGAATAAATCTCACTTCCTGCGCAGTCATCAATAAGCTGATCAATAAAAGGCGTAGGAAAGTTGTCTTTTGGACAGGCACGATTAATATCACGGTAGTCAACACAGACCCGGATAGTGCCCTGCTTTTTGTTCACAGGGACTATATTGGATACCCACTCCGTGAGGGGAATGGCATAGATGAAACCAGCTCGAAGAAGCTTTTCGACTTCGGCCTTGATGGCTGCAACCTTTCGAGGGTGCACTGGACGTAAGCGCTGACGAACAGGCTTAGCGCCTGGATAAGTAGGTATTTCGTGCACCACAATACTAGGGTCGATGCCGGGCATTTCCTCGTAAGACCATGCGAAGACATCACGAAATTCACGAAATAAAGCGGTATAAAGTTGAACTTCCTCAGGAGTGCACGTGACTCCAATAAAAATATTCTCGACAATCCCTGGTTTGACAGAGATGTCGATAGGCTGGGTCTGCGTGATGTTACCCATATTGCCTTCCGAAGACACTTGATATAGCTGAACAGGTGTTTGGAGAGGCGGAGATGGGACACATGAAGCAAACCGCTCAAGACAAGCGACCATTTCCGAATGCGGAGGGAGAAACGAAGAACGATGGTGGTGATCTAACCAAGGGAGTTCTTCGAGAGACATAGTCTCTATGATGGCCTCATCGGAGGGAAATGATTCCTTCAGGGGATCCGAAGTGGCCTCATCTCCCAACCAAGGGAAGTGATCATATGAATCGGGAACACTGCTTAGAAAAGCAGGTTCAGGAGGGGGAGCCGACGCAGCTACAATCTCGATGTAGTTGAGTTCGGCAGGACTCAACGGCATCATATCACCCTAAGAGTCTTCCTGATTCAAGGGAGGAAGAACCCATGGATCAGAACGCACTGAAATCATGTTGACAGGGGCGAGATTCGGAGGTGGGAGGGGAAAGACTCCCATTAAGGAGGGATCTTTGAATAGTCCAGCACCCACACTCACTAATGACTTGGAGGTATGCTCCACGAACGGCACATTTCCTTCAGAAGAGGAAGCGAAAAAGGACAGCTGGTCCACCGTGACGATTCTTCCTTGGTGGGGGAAGCGGACGACACGGAACAAGGAGGAAGCCACGGCTTGCATGGCGTATGTCCAGCTTCGTCCAAGGAGGAGGTTGTAAGTGAGATTAGCGTCAACAACTTCAACCTCTACTTCTACGGTTTTCCCTTCTAAAGAGATAGGCAATCGTGGGAGGATACCATATGGACGAGATTCTCTTCCATCGAAAGCTTCCAGGGTCGTAGGAGACTGGCTCAGAGCAGGAGAACCAATAGCCTTCCAGCAAGCAACTGACATGATGCAGGTTGAGGCACCTTCATCAATGACTGTACGATGGATCGTTTTTCCGTTGATGAGGACCTGTATAAGGAAAGCCACCTGATGAGGCAGTCTCTGTGTGAAACCCTCGAGATCAAAAGAAATTAAATCCGAATCTGCCGGGTCGATGCCACCAATTGCTGATAGCAAGGACTTCCTCTGGGAGGGGCAGCTCTGGAGGACTTCTAACGCGGACATAGCAGACGGAGCCTGAGCTAAGTCCTCGACAATGCTATAGTGCTGGGCAGCACGAGCATTGGGGTTATAAGATGACTTCCTGAGTACACCTTTAGGAGGGGGTCGGGGAATCGTCTCAGTGCTGGGTCGTTCGATGTGAAGGGGACCAGAACTGGACGGAGGAGCGTTGGAGGGAACCTCCGGCTCTTTCCCGGCTGGAGATGGATAATCTTTCGCTCGAGTTGAAACATGGATGGGAATCGTTCCAGCCATGAACACTTGAGAACCGAACGAGGAAGAGGATTGAGAGGGATCTGCCACCTGATGCGTCTGCTGGGAAGGGAAAGGATCTTTTAGCATAGCAGGAGGCCCTGGAGCACCTTTCAAAAGTCGACTAACCTCGGACCGCCTTGGGCAATCCTTGGTATAGTGATCCTCATCGCAGATGAGACAAGGATACTTAGGTTTCCGCTTAGCTCCTTCCTCGGAGGGAGGTTTAGGAGGGCTCTGCTTGGGCTGTCCAGATTTATCTTTAGCTTTCCCTTTCTTTTTGCCTTTCGAGGATTTATTCGCCGCGGTGGACTGGACGGCGTTTACCTCGGAGGTAGTCCCAGGAATTGATTGGCCCTGAGAAGCATTTTCGTTAGAGGCGTTCTGTTTCTGCTTCCCAGGGTTCACGGCCGATTTCTTAGATGACGAATTCACAGAACCAATGTCTCCATCAACAGAAGGCTTTGGTGGAGCTTTGGGCTGTCCAAGCCTCGGGGCATCTGGCAAATACTCATACAAAGTACCCGACTGAGAGTACACTAAGTCGAGGTACTGAGCTCGCGCGATTGCTTGCTCTTCAGTTACACACGCTCCCATTGCGATGTCTTTTGCAATCTTAGGGACAAAGGAAGTCGTGAACCAGTCGGTCAGGAGTTGATCAGGAATCCAGAATTTAATCAAGCGACGACGCCTTCTCCATTCATGTATATGATCAGAGATGTGCGTAGCCGTATCCTGTTTGAGAGACGTGAGAAGATGAGTCCCAGTCTCGTACCGAATGGGTAACTGAAAATGAGTCAAAAAGGCCATAGCCAACGAGTTGAAATCTTGAAACATGCCGCGATTGAGTTCGATGTACCACTTAGCAGCTGAACCAGTGAGAGTCCTCTGAAAGAGGCGAAGCCGGATAGAATCATCAAGCCATGAGTTGGATGAACACCAAAGGTGATAAGTCATTACATGGGCCTGAGGGTCTTCACCAGCTTTGCCGTGAAACTTTGGACAGTCACCTGGTATTTTGGTTGGAACTGGTGGCCAATACGGATTATGCAAAATGGGATCATTTGTTAACTTGGACACATCAGGCAGTTCCAACGTTGCTAAGAATGGTAACTGCGGGTTAAAGGACATTTGTGGCTGCGGATTCGAGGCGACATTAGGGTTCCAACCGGATGGTGGTTGCCCCCACGAACTCTGTCCGGACGGACCTGGTCCAAAAGGGCCTGGTGCGTAAGAACTTTGTCCCGATGGACCTGGCCCAAAAGGGCCTGGCGCATAGGGAGCTTGTCCGTAGGGGTTCTGTCCATACGAATTCTGGCCATATGCGGACGGCTGTCCCTGTGTCTGCCCCCCAGCTCCCCATGTATTAGCAGCTTGTCCCACAGGTGCACCATATTGATAATTTTGATAAGGAGTGACCTGTGGCTGTTGATAATTTTGATAAGGAGCAAACTGATTTTGCCCCTGGGGTTGCTGGTAGCCATATGGTTGCTGGGCCCCATACTGAGCCTGATAGGGAGGCTGCGTTTGGTAAGAAGGTTGATAACCCGTTTGAGTTTGAGGCCCAGAGTAATGTCCTTGAACCGGCTGGGGTTGAATCATCTGTCCTGAAGGTTGACTTGGTTGGATTTGAGATGGACCTGGTTGGCCAGCAGGATGGACTTGCTGGGTACCAGGTTGTCCGTGTGCCACCAAGGGTTGTCCTTGCGGAATGGATGACTGAGCTGGCTGGATAGCTGGTTGACGCTGAGGTTGGCCAGCTTGTCCAGATGGACGATTAGGGCGGACAGCGGGTTGACCTTGCTGCATAGAAGGTTGGCCCGTTTGCCCCCCAGGGTGAACAGACTGAGCAGAGGGCTGGGCTTGCTGTATAGCGGGCTGCCCCCCTTGGTGCATAGGCTGAGCAGTGGGTTGGCCTTGCTGTATAGCAGGCTGCCCCCCTTGCCCAGAAGGATTCATGGATTGAGCAGTAGGTTGACCCTGCTGAACGTAGGGCTGCCCACCCTGCCCAGAAAGATGACCAGACTGGGCAGTAGGTTGGCCCTGCTGTAAGTAGGGTTGCCCTCCCTGCCCAAGAGGATATCCCTGCTGGACTGCTGGTTGATTTTGAGGATTATAAACTGACCCAGTTTGTCCAGATGGGTACCCTTGCTGGAAACCAGGTTGGCCTTGTTGAATGTAAGGCTGCCCTGGTTGCCCAGTTGGGTAACCTTGCTGGGTACCAGGTTGCCCCGGATATCCAGTAGGTTGACTTTGATATGAATACGACGGACCTCCAACGGCCGAGGGTTGTCCCTGGTAGGGTTGTCCCTGTGGGCCCCCAGATTGTCCTGGGTAAGGCGGGCCATAAAGTGGTTGCCCTTGAGGGGTTTGCACATAAGGCGGCTGGCCTTGATTGGGTGGTCCCTGGGGCTGTCTGGGAGGATTCCGGCGCCCATGAAAAACATGAGTAGTGGGATCATATGTAACGTCCAACGGTTCCTGGTTCTCCTCGAAAGGACGACGAGGCAGGGACGAAACGTTCTCGAGGTACTCGCCGTTCGCATCATAATAAAAGAGTGGACCTTGGTAATCTGGATCCACAATAGGCTGCCCGTGGGCATCATACGGCCCTGCTCCTGGAATGCCACCAGGAAAGGGCCCAGCTTCAGGGTTTACAGATGAGGATGCTGGTACAGCAATGATGACCGGAGTCGAGTGTGCTACACAAACGGTTGGATTGGTGGGAACTGAGGTAACGGGCGTGTTAAGCCCTGAAGTAAGAGTTGTATTAAGAGGTCGCGAAACAAAGGGCCCGGTGGTGGCAATAAGACTAGGATCCCATATAGTCGTAGAAGTAGTTCTAGCGGCTATCCTATCCCTCATTGATTGATATCGTGGAGGGAGTGGAGAGGAAGCCGGGATCGGAGTCTCAATGTCCGTCACCACGGGTGTCTCACCTGTGCTGGAAGCTGTCTCATCCATGGGGGAAGTAGACATTGGAGACGACATACCGAGAGGAGTACGAGGGGTACGAGGGGTATAATCGCTGTCAGGCTCCCAGATAGGATTCCAATCTTCTATGTAATCTTCGTCGCCTGGGGCACGTACGTTGATAGGCTGGATACTCGGAACAATGGGAAGAGTACCGCTTACAACTGGTACCTCTGGAGCAACAGAAGATGGAGAACCTTGATCACTTGGACCGGGAGTTGACGGGTCAGCCAGGATGACAAGACCCCTTAGAAAACCTAAAGCAAGCTAACGACCAAGACCCTACTCAAAACTAACACACACAAGATCTAATCAGGTGATGTTATCGTGGCCGAATTAATTTTAAGACACAAGAACCAAACTTGATCTTTTCATGTTTCAAGAGTCGAGAAAAGGACGAAAAGATGACTCCAGTCTCCTTCGAATATTTAATGAGCACGAAGTGACAAGACGCTCACAGGCACCTTTTCATTTAGGGAGTCCGAAAAGGATCAAAAGTGACTGCTCTGGAGACTCTAGGTATAAGGTTTACCAAGCGACCCGTAAAACTGCTTATACACCTCAGCAATCGTATGAGAGCCAAGGACTTTCCGTACTGCAGTCAATCTTCCTGAATGCTGTGTTCGGTGCGTTACGGTTCACAAGGCGGCAAACTCGGCTTCCTATGGATAAAGGATAAAAGCCTAGTGGGGTATCCCTATATACGCGACGGTACGTGGGAGCGCAGTCTGTGTTAGACCACTATCGAGTCACAGAAGGAGGAATCACCCAACCATAATGTGAAACAACAGTGACTATGTTTAAAGACGCCGGAACACGTCTCTAACCTAGACCTCTAGATTTTTGCGTTTAGTTCCAATGCGTTTTTAGATTCATTCGGTTTATTTTATAGTTGATCTTGAAATTAAGTTTCGATTTCAGGTCTTATCGTATGTTCTCTCACAATTACCTAGATGCAAACTACATGCCAAAGAATACCGTTTTGTTCGATGAATTCTAGCTATGAAAGGGTAAAGAGATTTTTAATCAAACAAAACGAATACAAGCAATCAAACAACCTAATGCAGCTAAAGGCAAGGAAAGGAAACTTTTTCTTTTGAAAATGCAAATCAACGAAATGTTCTTTTCCTTTTCAATTCTTTAAAGCAAAGCTACTAGTTTGATTTTCTTTCAATGGCACAAAGCATCTAAATGAATTTGGAGGAACCGGAACACCAAGCAAATCACTTAATGAAAGCACACAAAGTTCCCAAAACATCCAACAAAGGCTTCCAAATCAAAAGGAAGAACTACGTTCCGCACGAGCTATGTGATCTAAGCTCGGCAAGACAAGCAAGGATTCAAACAAGGAGGAAGCGAAAACCACTCGGAAACACAACCAAAAACACTTCAACAATCACTGAACAAGTGCAAAAACAAATCTGAAGTTGGCTGATCAAACAGGAAAACAAGATCCCTACGGAAGGCTTGATACGCACACGGCCACTAGATGCCCTAGGGCTAGAATGCGAAATCAAAGGAAAAAGGCAAACACCCGGAGGATAAGAGTCCCAACCAGTCAATTAAAGATTCAACACAAACCAGCAACTGTAAAAGTGATGGCGGAAATACAAACCAAGCAGCGAAAGCAAAGAGGAAGGTATTTGCAAAACCGAAAAATGAGCAAAAAACGAAACCTTGTGGAGCAAGACTTCGCAAACAAGCAGCTCAGAGTTGAGGTAATGAAAAACAAGTCACAAACCAAGTGGAGAGAAGAGGGGAAAGCTAAAGCAACAAGTTCAGGAGGCTAATCTGGACAAAAATGAATTCTACAGGATCAGCGCGGGTAGCCTTCAGCAATTCGGCGCTGAAAAGAGGAGGCCTGTAGCAACTTTGCGACGTCAGCGCGGAAGTACATGGATAAAGGGCGCTGTCTCAAAAAAAAGAGGTCAGTGCGACTGTTAATCACACAAGCGCGATGACAGGAAGAACAAAGAAGCAGGTGTGCGACGTCAGCGGAAGGACACGGATAAAGCGCGCTGTCTCTAAAAACGAGGTCAGCGCGACTATTAATCGTGCAGGCGCGATGACAAGGATAACAAAGAAACAGGGGTGCGAAGTCAGCGCGTCTGTTCTGAATTAAACCGCGACGAAGGTGAAAACGAGTAGAATCAAGGCAGAAAACTCCCAAACCAAAGGTAGAAAGTCTTTTAACAGTCAAGACACTTCCCAGATGGACGCAGGAAGGCTACAAGCAAAAAAAACAATCCCCAAAACTCGAAAAGAGAGAAAAATCAAATTCAAGCACAAAGAGTGGACACAAGAGACAAAAAGGCTGATCCCCAGCGGAGTCGCCAAATTGTTGGAGAGGTAAATCCCCTCTACGGATAGGGCGATCCCTACTAGCCCAGCAAGGGTCTAGCAACAATCAGTCAATGCTACTACGCATGTTCCTAATTGCAATTAAACAAGAGGTAAAGAGCACCTACTTGGATTCCAGCGCTGTTGTTCGACGAAGAGATGCCACCTTCGCTCCTTCGCTTTGGCTGGTCACGATCCTCCACGATCTCCGCGAATAGATACCTGCACACACGAAGAGGAAACAAACACAAGCGTGAAATCTAATAAAAGCAACCATACATCAGTCAGAAAAGATGTAATTCACATTTAACCATTGCATAGCCAAATGAGAATGGAACAATAATAGCAGTCATCTATTATTAATCAAACAGAGAAGAGTACAACCAAATGTTCTGACGTCGGTAACCTTCTCAGGAGGGGCCAGTCAGCAAGTATCCCAAGCATTCACCTTTGGAAATGATTCTCCCAAGACAAGCAACTCTCTCTCTCACACAAGCAACACAAAACAACCTTCCCTAAGCAATCAATCACTTCCACACCTAGCACACCAAATACCTATAGTAGCAGCAATCTGAGCACTATAAGCTCTATACAATCCAAGCTATTCCAAAACTAGCTGCTCATGGTAATGGTGGAAGTTTATATAGGAGAAGGAGTCTCCTAAAAGGGTGGAAGGATGAGCTTATCCTCAAGGGAAGTGGTTGCAAAGGGTCGAACAGACATGCCATAGAAGGGAGTCGATACTCACAAAGCCAACAACCAAGCCTGGAGTTATCTGGAAGGCTGGCTGTTGGAACAAATTCGCCCAAACAGGATCAGCGCGGATTATAAGGTAACTGACGCGCTGACGCCGCGCCTCAATAACTAGGAAAGTCATGTCAGCGCGACCCAATACAAAGGAGAGGTGCGCTGGCTCAAGAAATGTGACCAGCGCGGAAAAGTGATGTGCTTCCGCGCTGGCAGCGCACTGAATACACTACGAGCCGCCAGTCATCGCGGATATTTTAGAAACAGACGCGCTGATGAGGAAAACTTTGGAAAAATGGGTTTTTGGCCAGTTCAGAAGGCATGAACTTGATTATTGTGAATTCTTGACACAGTAAGGTGACTGACAGGGAGACAGTGACAAATTACTGTGTAACAATCCCAATTGAATTCACAGTCTTTTGTAAGTAATTTGAAGAGCGGAGATGCTATCTTGGTGAAGTTTTCAATAAATCTTCTATAATATCCAGTAAATCCAAGAAAACTTCTAACATCTTTTTGACAATTTGGAATAGGTAACTTGGAGATGACTTCAAATTTTGATCTATCAACTTTAATTCCATCTCCTGAAATATGATGTCCTAAAACAATCCCTTCAGTAAACATCATAAAACATTTTTCATGACTTAAGGAAAGATTTGTTTCTTTGCATCTTATAAGGACTTTTTCCAAATTTTCTAATGCCTCTTCAAATGAATTACCATAAACTGTAAAATCATCCATATAGACCTCTACACAATCATGAATTAGATCAGAAAAGATTCCTAGTACTGCCCTTTGAAATGTTGCGGGTGCATTACATAATCCAAAAGGAAGTACTCGGTAAGCAAAATTTCCCCATGGACAGGTAAATGTGGTCTTGTCTTGATCTTCAGGTGCTACCTGAATTTGATTGTAACCACTAAAACCATCCAAGAATGAGAAATAATTTTTGCCTGCTAAAGTATCTAATACTTGATCAATAAAGGGTAAAGGAAAGTGATCCTTCAAAGTTTCCTTGTTCAATTCCCTGTAATCAATGAAAACCCTCCATTTACCATTCTTTTTAGGTACTATAACCAAAGGGGAAACCCACCGGCTATCTGAAATGGGGTAAATGAAGTTTACATTAAGTAACTTTTGGAGCTCTTCTTTCACTATCTCCCTAAGGTTTGGATTCATCCTTCTTTGAGGTTGTCTGATTGGTCTACTGTTTTCCTCAATGTAGATGTGATGAATGCAAGTCTTAGGATCAATACCTTTCATATGAGTATACTCCCATGCAAATGCAGTAGAATGTTTTTGCAAGATTTTGGTTAGCTCCCCCTGTTGTGATTTTTCCAAGTTTCTGTTGATATTCAATGTTTTCCCTGGAAAAATCTCAATGGCAGAACTACCAAACTCTTCCATAGAGAAAAGAGACATTTGTCTAGATGATAGACACTCGATGTCAGAATCCAAATGAAATTGTGTGTGGTCATATTCTGAAGATGGTTCAAAATTTTCTAATGTGTTCAAAATTTGACTATCTTCAATAATCTCAGAAATGGTAAAGACAGGTTGTATAGTATCTTCATCATCAACCCACTCATTATCTCCTATTTCTGTAATTGCTTTTGCTGGAGGATACAGATTGAACTTCTTTGTCGAATTACCATCAGAAATATACATATCCCCAGACCTACAACTTATGAAAGCATCAGCTGTGGCTAGCTAAGGTATTCCTAAAATAAGAGGATGTCCTCCTAGATTACTCTTGGGCGTTAAAATCATGAAATCCACTGGATATTCCCAAGAGTCTAGGGAGACTGGAATGTCTTCTAATACACCATCTGGTTTAATAATTGATCGATCTGCCAATTGCAATAAGGTAGGTGTAAAAAGAAGATTAGGAAGTTTTAGCTGTTCCATAGTCTGTCTACTCATGATGTTGATAACAGCCCCTAAATCAATCAAAGTATTTGGTATTTCTACCCCATTGATATGTGTTTTGACAATTGGACTACCAGGGTCTACATATTTCTGCATAGTAATTTTTCCCATCATGATATCTGCAATTTTCCCTACCAGGTGAATCCTTCTGGTATCTCTTGGTTTCCTTCCTGGTCTTTTAAGACTCAACTCCTTTATTGTTTTTGCTAGAATAGGAATCTCTTTAATGGCTTGTAACAAGGGAATCTTGATACAGACATTCTTCAATTCATCTAGAAAATTATAGTCAGGCAACCAAATTTGTTTTTCCACTCCTTTGTCAATTTGTAATCTTTCAGGAAAAGGAGGTGTGGATAAAGATGCAGGTTGCTCAACTATGGGAGTTGTGGGGGTTAATTCTTTTTCTTTTTCTTTTTGAGTGTTTGGGTTTTGAAGAGATGCTTCAGAACCCTTATTGGCTTCAAGAGACTCTTCCTCAAAAATGCTTTGCTTTTGAGCGTTTATAGAAGGTTTATCTAGGACTCTACCTGATCTGAGTTGTACTTCATTGAGAGGAACAATCATATAGGTAGGAAATTGTTGACCTTCCATCATGTAAGCATTTTGAGGGTTTTTATTATTGGGGTTTGGCAATGGCTGAGAAGGAAGTTGATTTGACTTCTGTTGAAATGGAAGCAAGAGTTGAGAATTTGGGTTCTGTTGAGAAGGTTTTTGTTGTTGTGGAAATGGAAATGATAACTGTGGATTTTGATTTGGAAGTTGTGGAGCTTGTTGGTTTTGAAAAGATGGAGGATATTGGTAAAATTGAGCAAATCTCCCATAAGGATTTTGCATACCTTGTACCCATGATTGAAAAGGATTTTGAGGTTGGGACCAAGGTTGTTGCCAAGGATTCCAATCTGGTGGGGGTTGAAAATTCATAGAGTTGCTAAACCCTTGATTTTGTTGCCCCTGCCAAGGTCTCCTTGCAACAAAACAGAGAGATTCGATTGTATTTGGATCTTCTTGAAAGACAGCTTTGAGCCCAGGAATTGAAGGACAATCCTTGGTCTCATGATTCTCTGAAAAAATTACACATGTTTCTACAACTTTTGCATCCAAGGGACATTCCCTTAGAGCATGTTTCTTCCTACACTTTGGGCAAAAGATGGCCAAAGCCTCAGCTTCTGCTTTCTGTTTATTATGAATCTTAAGGGTGTCTAGTTGCTCACTAAGACTCCCTAAGATATCAGTTTTGAATTCATCAAGCATGTTGCCAATCTCAGCCCTACTTACCGATCCAGTTGCAGATTTATTTGCTCTGATGAGAGAAGGATCTCTAGGCCCTTTTTGAGTTTTAGATTTCCCCCTTGAGAGATGGACACATAATTCTGCTATATCAGAAAGTGGAAGTTGAGATATATCTCCTTTCCCCATCATGTTCAAAATATCTATCCATTCATCTCTAATGGCTTTTAATAGAAGGGCTTTCAAGGTCTCCTCATCTAAGTTACTCATTTTTGCTCTTTTCAGGTTGTATTGAAATCTTTCAAGTAACTCCTCCAAGTTTTCATCTTCTTTTTGCATCATTTTGAATACCTCATCCTTGTGATTGGTGGGCATACAATAGTCCAGGTACCTATCCAAAAATGCTTGTTTCATATCATTCCAAGACCTAATGGATTGAGTGAGTAATCCCATGAACCATTTCAAGGCTGCTCCTTTCAATGTTGAAGGAAACAGTTTGAGTTTTTGAGAGTCGTCCAAATAATCATAAGTTCGACACACTACCTCAAACTCAAATAGGAATGTTTCAGGGTCCTCATTCCTAAACCCATGGAAGTTTGGGAGGACAGATAGTGAGATGTTTTTCATTGTGGCTCGGGAGTCCTCATCAACTATAGGAAACCCGAATGAGTTATCCCCATCCTTATTTCCCCCAATGTTACCTCTACCTCCTCCATTGTTTCCTCCTCCTCCTCTACCTCTACCTCTACCAAATCCAGTTGCTCCTTCCTCTGTCATGATAGTTTCCCTGGAGACTTCAGAGTCTTCTGGTTCCTTTACTAAGGGTGTATGAGAAGGAATTTCTCCCTCTTCTTCAGATGATTCTACTTCTTCTATTACAATTTGTCTCTCTGGAGAAGGAAGGAAAGGATCTCTTTCTAGTTCAGATTCGATGGAAGGTATGGGAGAGTCGGCTCCTGCCTCTTGAATTCCAGGAATCCTAGGGCTAGGAGTGTAAGTTGGAGATGATGGAGGTGTCTCTTGTCTATTCCTTGAAGTAGATGGATTTGTAAAAATCGAACTTTTGGCTCTAGCTAAAAACCTTCCCCTAGAATCTCTTGCTCTATGCATGTCATTTTTTATTTTTATTTTTCTTCAAGTCGGGCTAATAATTCTCTTTCTGATCTTCCAGGTCACTCTAGGTGCAAGAAGAGAGCATACTCAAGAAACTATTAAACCAATAACTTTCTCTTTTCTGATCCTCCAGATCACATTAAGTGCAAGAGGAGAGCATACTTTGAGAGGTTATCAATTTTCCTTCCTTGAAATTTTCTTGTTTTTTTTTTAGAAATTGGCTACCTAATTTCACTTAGATAACTGTTTTCTAGTCTTTTGTCGTTTTTAGTTTTTTTAGTTTGTTTTCAAATGTATCTTTCCTACTGCGATGTGATGGAAGTGTAATAAAGCAAGTGAAATGTGGATTGTGGTGATCTCTAAATGATTTCTCAAAACTTAAAGAGTATTCTACAAGAAAGCTTGAACAACAATTGCAATAAAATCAACTCTTAAAGGAAAATAAAGACATAAAATAAAAGACTAATGACATCGGCCCAGTATCTCTGCTGCTGAAATAAAAATGAAATCTACATTAAATCCAACTAAAAGTAAGAACAACTATCTCACAATATTTCTACTCTTCAACTTAATCTTCTCTATGAAAAGATACCATGAAATGTTAAGCAATGTGAAATCTAAGTGAAACTACATAAAAGACTAGTCACAATACTTTAACTTTTTCTTAACCTTGGCCTTTCAGCTGAATTTATCATGTAAGAAACAGTTATGAACAAGTCAAGTAATGTGAGTTCTAAAGCAAACTAAATCAAGCTATACTAAATGATATTTTGGCTCCCAATAAAGTTATTTGATTATGGAAAAGGAACCATCAATAGATGAACAACTTGATATCTAAGAGCAGAAAGTAAATTTGCAAGCTAAAGAAATGACAGCAAGGAAAATCAAAACTGCAAAACAATGAATGTCAGCAACATAGACAAGACGATCACGCATGCCACTAGTTATGAAAAGAAAAGAAGGAAAACTGTCCCGGGCTTGCCTAAGAAACCTGCATAACACACTGATCAGTCATGAACATAAAAGTGCAGAAATGTAAATCAACAGAAATCAACGTTTATGTACAGCTAATATACATGTTGAAAAGAAATAAAAACGCAGCCATTAAAAGACATCTGTACAACTATTATACATGAAACAAGAAAAAGAAATGCTGGAAATTAAAGGTTACTGTACAAGACTTCAGCAAACAGGGGCCCTCTGCCTACTTCAGCCGGTTCAAGGAGCAGTTACACGCTTAAATGTAAAACAGTCTTCTCATGTATTAACAACGAATGTAAAGTACAGTGGGGAGCTCAGAATTACATACAAAATGATTACCAAACGACTAACTCTACAACGTTCAAGGACGCTTTATTTATAAGGAGAAAAGCAAACTACTTTAACGAAATCTATGCTATTCAACCAACTGTTTAAAACACGTGAATCCTCTGCGTCCTCGGATCTAGGTAACTGTCATCGTGTTCATTCAATCCGGGGAATATGGCTGTTGGATTCGTGCTTCTAGATTGTCTCCGTGGCTGAGGATGATGCCACCTAGCTTTACGTGCCCAAAAACAGAGCAACGCAGAGCCGTGCCACTGCTGAACACTTCTGTTGACCGGTATTTGCCTCCTCATTGACCGCGGGCTTTTATGGATGTTCTGGGTGATTTGGAGGGACACGTACCATGTCCTCGACCCTTGGAACTTGCCCATGTGGCTCATCTTCTCGGAGGACACCTGTAACATATCGTTTAATAAAACAACTGCGGAATCCTGTGTTGGCTGCAGAAACCTGGATCAACTGCGGAAACCCGTGTTGGCTGCAGAAACGTAGCACACTGAACCAAAATTCTAAACCAAACAACAGTCACTTAGCATAGTTAGAAATTCATGTAAAAAGCCCTAGAATACAATGATTTAATCAACTAGGTGGATGAAATGAGTGGGAAAAGGAGGAAATGAATGGGAAAAGAAGGCTGAGAGGTGTATGGGAAGGTACAGGTTCAAGGCTCTACAAAAACTCCCTCCTTCCTCTAATCCAAATAACTTTTAAAAAGTGCATTCTATGCTTTGGTTTTGCTTAAAATCCCTTGGAATTTATGCTCTCTTTGGCCCTATTTACTATTATGCTTCGACCTACTTTTGTATTGCTACGAATATCCATCATATAAAAAACAAAATCCCTAGGAAGTTATGCTATCTTTGGCCCTATTTACTATTATGCTTTGACCTTCTTTTTGTATTACTATGAATATCCATCATATAAAACCCATTCTATGCTTTTGTTTTGCTTATTATACAAAATCCCTAGGAATTTATGCTCTCTTTGGCCCTATTTACTATTATTCTTCGACCTGCTTTTGTATTGCTACGAATATCCATCATTTAAAAAACAAAATCCCTATGAAGTTATGCTCTCTTTGGCCTTATTTACTATTATGCTTCAACCTGTTTTTTGTATTGCTACGAATATCCATCATATAAAAACCCAAATTAAATGAAGCCAAATATGCTCTCTTTGACCCTATTTACTATTATGCTTCAACCTACTTTTTTTATTTCTACGAATATCCATCATATAAAAACCCAAATTAACCCTATTTACTATTATGCTTCAACTTTCTTTTTGTATTGCTACAAATATCCATCATATGCTTCTTGTATTGCTACGAATATCCATCATATGCTTCTTGTATTGCTACGAATACCCATCATATAAAACCCAAATTAAACGAGATCATAAAACCCAAATTAAATGAGATATTTTGGCCTCACCTTAAATGAGATATTTTGGCCTCACATGTATTGAATGATATCTTTGAGATCTTTTGGCCTCACCTTGTCATGTATTAATGAGAGACCTTGTCATGTATTAATGAGATTATTAAATTAAATGAGATCTTTTGGCCTCACATGTATTAAATGAGATCTTTGAGATCTTTTGGCCTCAACCCAAATTAAATGAGATCCTTTGGCCTCACCTTGTCATGTATTAATGAGAGTATTAAATTAAATGAGATCTTTGAGATATTTTGTACTCAACCCAAATTAAATGAGATCTTTTGGCCCCATGTATTAAATGAGATCTTTTGGCTTCACCTTGTCATGTATTAATGGGAGCATGAAAGTCGAACACCCACACATGGTATCACCTTGTCATGTATTAATGGGAGCATGAAAGTCAAGCACCCACATATGGTCTAAATTGGGCACAACTCATTGAATACTCATTGAATAATGAGATCTTTAAATGTGATCTTTTGGCCTCATGTATTAAATGAGATCTATTGGCCTCACCTTGTCATGTATTAATGAGATCTTTTGGCCTCACCTTGTCATGTATTAATGGGAGCATGAAAGTCGTCATGTATTAATGTCATCATGAGACCTTGTCATGTATTAATGGGAGCATGAAAGTCGTCATGTATTAATGTCATCATGAGACCTTGTCATGTATTAATGGGAGCATGAAAAATGTCATCATGAGACCTTGTCATGTATTAATGGGAGCATGAAAGTCGAGCACCCACATACGGTCTCACCTTGTCATGTATTAATGGGATCATGAAAGTCGTCATGTATTAATGTTGTCATGAGACCTTGTCATGTATTAATGGGAGCATGAAAAATGTCATCATGAGACCTTATCATGTATTAATGGGAGCATGAAAATCGAGCACCCACATACGGTCTAAATTGGGCACAACTCATCGAATACTCATCGAAAAATGTCGTCATGAGACCTTGTCATGTATTAATGGGAGCATTGGGCACAACTCATCGAAATTGAAAAATGTCGTCATGAGACCTTGTCATGTATTAATGGGAGCATGAAAGTCGAGCACCCACATATGGTCTAGGCACAACTCATCAAATACTCATGCATTAATGAGATCATGAAAGTCAAGCACCCACATACGATCTAGGTACGGTCTGGGCACAACTCATCGAATAATGACGGTTTGGGCACAACTCATCAAATACGTAATGATGGTGGTCTGGGCACAACTCATCGAATACGGGCACAACTCATCGAATAATGATGGTCTGGGCACAACTCATCGAATACATAATGACCGCGGTTTGGGCACAACTCATCGAATACATAATGATGGTGACGACGGTCTGGGCACAACTCATCGAATACATAATGACAACACAACTCATCGAATAATGACGGTCTGGGCACAACTCATCGAATACATAATGATGGCGGTCTGGGCACAACTCATTGAATACATAAATAACGGTGACGGTGGTCTGGGCACAACTCATCGAATACATAATGACGGTCTAAATTGGGCACAACTCATCAAATATGGTGGTCGAATACATAGGTCTGGGCACAACTCATCTCATCGAATATATAAGTACATAGGTTTGGGCACAACTCATCGTATACATAATGACGACGTTCTGGGCATAACTCATCGAATACATAATTACGGTCTAAATTGGGCACAACTCATTGAATAATGAATACATAGGTCTGGGCACAACTCATCGAATACATAATGAGGGCGATCTAGGCATAACTCATCGAATAGGTCTGGGCACAACTCATCGAATACATAATTACACAAGTCTGGGCACAACTCATCGAATACATAATGAGGGCGGTCTGGGCATAACTCATCGAATACATAATTACGATCTAAATTGGGCACAACTCATCGAATACTGACACTGCCATTTGTATATATCTCCACACCATACCTCTACCATTTGCATATATCTCCACACCATACATACGGGATACTTCATATTCACTTCAAATTTTTATAACACCTCAACATCTACTCACAATTGGGCACAACTCATTGAATACATAATTACAGTGTAAATTGGGCACAACTCATTGAGTAATGAATACATAGGTCTGGGCACAACTCATCGAATAAATAATTACAAAGGTCTGGGCACAACTCATCGAATACATAATGAGGGTGGCCTGGGCATAACTCATCAAATAGGTCTGGGCACAACTCATCAAATACATAATTACACCGGTCTGGGCACAACTCATCGAATACATAATGAGAACGGTTTGGGCATAACTCATCAAATACATAATTACGGTCTAAATTGGGCACAACTCATCGAATAATGATACTTCATATTCACTTCAAATATTTATAACACCTCAACATCTAATCATAATTGCGCACAACTCATTGAGTACATAATTACGGTCTAAATTGGGCACAACTCGTTTAGTAATGAATACATAGGTCTAGGCACAACTCATTGAATACATAATTACAAAAGTCTAGGCACAACTCATTGAGTAATGAATACATAGGTCTAGGCACAACTCATTGAATACATAATTACAAAAGTCTGGGCACAACTCATCGAATACATAATGAGGGCAGTCTGGGCATAACTCATCGAATAGGTCTAGGCACAACTCATCGAATACATAATTACACAGGTCTGGGCATAACTCATCGAATACATAATTACGATCTAAAAATTGGGCACATCGAATAATGATGTTGCCATTTCTATATATTTCTACACCATACATTTGCATATATCTCCACACCATACATACGGGATACTTCATATTTAGAAACACTACCATACATACGGGATACTTCTTCGATGTTGCCATTTCTATATATTTCTACACCATACATTTGCATATATCTCCACACCATACATACGGGATACTTCATATTTAGAAACACTACCATACATATGGGATACTTCTTCGATGTTGCCATTTCTATATATTTCTACACCATACATTTGCATATATCTCCACACCATACATACGGGATACTTCATATTTAGAAACACTACCATACATACGGGATACTTCATATTTAGAAACACTCATCGAATACATTTGCATGTATCTCCACACCATACATACAGAACACGGGACACATACGAGATACTTCATATTCACTTTATATATTTCCACACCATACATTTGCATTTGCATATATCTCCACACCATACATACATACGGGAAGTATGTATATATCTCCACATATTCACTTTATATATTTCACACCATATATGTATGTATATATCTCCACATATTCACTTTATATATTTCCACACCATACATTTGCATTTGCATATATCCCCACACCATAAATACGGGAAGTATGTATATATCTCCACAGATATTCACTTTATATATTTCCACACCATACATTTGCATATATCTCCACATGGGATACTTCATATTTAGAAACACTCATCTAAATACATTTGCATGTATCTCCACATGGGATACTTCATATTTAGAAACATCCATCTAAATACATTTGCATGTATCTCCACGCCATAAATACATTTGCATGTATCTCCACATGGGATACTTCATATTTAGAAACACTCATCTAAATACATTTGCATGTATCTCCACGCCATAAATACATTTGCATGTATCTCCACATGGGATACTTCATATTTAGAAACACTCATGTATCTCCACATAGGATACTTCATATTTAGAAACACTCATCTAAATACATTGAGTGACATTTGCATGTATCTCCACGCCATAAATACATTTGCATATATCTCCACATGGGATACTTTCATATTTAGAAACACTCATGTATCTCCACATAAGATACTTCATATTTAGAAACACTCATCTAAATACATTTAGAAACACTCATGTATCTCCACATAGGATACTTCATATTGCACTCATGTATCTACTTCATATTGCACTCATGTATCTCCACATAGGATACTTCATATTTAGAAACACTCATCTAAATACATTTGCATGTATCTCCACGCCATACATACAGGACATTCATATTTAGAAACACTCATCTAAATACATTTGCATGTATCTCCACGCCATACATACAGGACATTCATATTTAGAAACACTCATCTAAATAAATTTGCATGTATCTCCACGCATGAATACTTCTCACACGTTAACACTTCATATTTAGTGCATGTATCTCACGCCATACGACACATACTTCGTATTCACACGTTAACACTTCATATTTATAAGACATCTGCATCTCCACACATAACACTTCATATTTACAAGACACTGAATACTTCGTATTCACACACTTCATATTTATATTTAGACTCATCTGCATGTATCTCCACACATTAACACTTCATATACATTATACTTCGTATTCACACGTTAACACTTCATATTTATATTTCACACGATATACTTCGTATTCACACGTTAACACTTCATATTTACACGTTAACACTTCATATTTATATTTAGACTCATCTGCATGTATCTCCACACATTAACACTTCATACGCCATACATACAAGACACTGAATACTTCGTATTCACACGTTAACACTTCATATTTATATTTAGACTCATCTGCATGTATCTCCACACATTTAACACTTCATCATACTGAATACATTCACACGTTAACACTTCATATTTATATTTAGAAACACTCGTCTGCATGTATCTCCACACATTAACACTTCATATTTAGAAACACTCATCTGCATGTATCTCCACATATAGGACACTGAATACTTCATCATCAAGCGAATACGCATTCATCATCACTCTCCAATATTCATTTTAAAGGCCCATCACGAAATTCCTCTGTTATCAATAAGATTACTTATCGCAGCCAAAGTATAAAGTGTGAATTTCGACTTTCTCACTATCCATGTGGGATATTATATATTTACTCTTTTAATATATATATATATTAAAAGGTCTCTACTACTCATTTCGGGGCATTCCTCTTAGCCGTCAAACCTAATTTCCGGGGCCACTCTGGAGGATTCATTGAAACAAAAGCACTTGGATGAATTCCAGAAGGGCCTAAAGTGACAGATGACACATCGTTTATTATTGTTTTAAGATTTGGCAACATGTTATTCGTTTCACTCCAGATGATTGTTTATCACGGCAACCAATGCCTTTCCCATGTTCGGTGGCACTAGTGATCTTGACGTTCAAAAGAGGGAGTTGGCTTCCTCTTTGCCAACGAGCTTGTGAGATTGGATGTTTATTGTGCATTGTCGACAGTTTGGCCTAGTAAATCTAGCGAGAGTTATTTATACACTTGGCATTTTCGTGGATGTGATGGATATTGATGCAGAGATAGATAAGAGTGCAATCGAAGCGAAGGTTAATCAGTCGAAATCATGAGGGGTTGTTAAAAGGCAAAAGAAGAAAAAAACATTGGGTGTATAATTTACACTTCCTTTATATCCATAGTCCTTCCACTGAATGATAATGGTGAATCTAGTGCATGCATTGTCGAATCCTGCATTGATCACAACACCAAAGTTTCATAGGTTCGATTGTATTTTTCCATACGTAATCCTCACGTGTTCTTGATAGAACATCCATCCGCGAAAGGTCAATATATTTTTTCTTATCAGCCTTTCAGTGTTCATGAGCTCAATGATTTTTGTTGTAAACGTTATGTACGATTCGACCTACCACTCAAATTCCTTGATGAAACGATGTTCTTGGCTCATTGTTTGTTTCCTCCAAAAATTGCTGGATTTGGGCTTCTCATATAAGTATTGGTTGCCAAAAAAATTGGATTACAACATTGAACTTGCAAGGAACGAAGGAATACTACCATGAACATTTGAAAGGTTTTGAGAAAAAGGAAAAAAACTTGGAAGTCAATAAAATGCGCTGGAGAAACTTAACAACTTATATCATTAGACCAGTATCACCCAAAGAAGATTGGAAAATCTGCCCAAAAGTTCCAAAGGACCGATTCTACAACCAAGTTATCGCAAAAGGTGGAAAAACTTGTACCGACTTTTTGTTTCACTAAACAATTTGTTGATTCTGCCATTTATCCATTGTTGCATGAAATTTGAGATCAATTCAGTATTTTTATTTTGCTTCGTTAAAAGCCTAATTATCTCTCACTAATGGGTGCGAGTGACACCAAATATATGCAAATGGCACAGCCAATAATATCCAAAATAGTTCAAAAGTGTCGCGTGAAGAATTCCATTTAAATGCATCTAGAGGACAAAAAGATATTGACATTGTTGTTTTAATAAGAGGAGGTGCACCAATAACTTTCGAGGGTTTTATTTGGAAAAGGGACTCCATTGTTTATCATAGTTGGGAAGAGAAAAGATATGGAGCTCGTTGTTAATTGTTGATATTCATTTCATTTGATATTATGGTGAAAACAAAC
This sequence comes from Pinus tabuliformis, assembly GCA_031772625.1. Classification (NCBI taxonomy): domain Eukaryota; kingdom Viridiplantae; phylum Streptophyta; class Pinopsida; order Pinales; family Pinaceae; genus Pinus; species Pinus tabuliformis. The sequence continues at coordinate 1,233,520,110 of CM062809.1, read as the reverse complement.
GGAGGGAAGGGAGGGAAGGCATAGATAATAATTATATTCATTAATTTAGAATAAGAGTAAATATATGCATACGAGATAATGAAGTTTTAAATTCCGCGTTGATTAAAATATTGAGGATAGTTTCTAAACCGACAAAACAAATACAATTGTCTGACACCCATTTGATGGTCAATACAATGAATATCAAAGCCATCAACTACCCTGATGATATATAAAAGGCAACATATTACACAATTCAAAAGATTCCCCTTGCCATATACCTACATACTGCCATAATAGTGAGTGAGGGTGTTGGTTTCTGTGGTGAGGTTTCCCTTTTTATTATTTCTTTCCCTTATTTCTTGCATCTAATCTTTGTGAGCTAATGAAGATTGTCAAATTGTAGGCCTCTTCCCTGGAGAATTCAAGGGCATGAAGGCAAAGTTCTATAGGCTAAGGCTCAGTGAAGGTATCATATTTATTTTCTATTTGATTTCCTCTCTTCATTATTCACAGGTACTAATGATGTGATGGTCAAGCACAAGTTTGGTGATCCCCTTAGGTCATTGATCTATTTAAAAGTGACTTTGTATGTTCCTTAATATTTTACGAACCATTTTATGTAGAGTTGTATTCACAGGTTGAAGCAATAAAAGAACGTTCATTTACCAGTCTCAATTCCCCTATGTTTTGCATCATTTCATTTCCTCTTCACAACATTTGTTTTCATTTATTTTTGGTTTCTTAGTTGGAAACCTTTGAGCACTACTGAAGGGGGGGTGAATCAATAGTGCGATATATATATGATTTTTTCCTATTATTACTTTAATTACTGAATCACACATATATGTAGAGAATCTGTGATAGGTTAACCTGATAATGCAATATAAATCAAAGTAGAATATTATAACCTACTTCTACTATCAATTTTTGGAAGCTTATAGATCGAGCTAAACAATATAACCAAAAGAAGAAAAATCAATGGCACAATACACATGAAAATACTTTGGGGAAATCCTCAGCTAAAAACCCCTGCTATTGTATTATCATACATGGTGGAAATACATAGGAAGTATACAAGGCCTTAGCTCTCACAGCTAGCCAGCTCTCAGTACAATCATCACAGATGCTCACAGGCAATTTTGGCTTCTCTCCAGCCTTCCTCTCTGCCCTCCAAGCTCCTATTTCGTTGCATTGTTCCTTCTGGATGATCTTCCTATTACCAAGTGGAAAACGTAGCCTTCAAAACTGTGCAATCCTCAAGGATTAATCCTTGATTGCATGCATGAGTTTTCTCCATGAGAAAACACATGCAACTGATAGTACACTGTCCTTGAACGTTAATCTCAACTAGGTCTTTCTCATAATAGAAATGCATGAGTTTTTGATGAGGGAATCTTCAGTTAACTGAAGTAGCACTAGTTGAGTGCATTAATGCATCAACTAACTGTTAACTCACTATTAGTTCCTCAAATAGTTTGGAACTAATTTAACTGGACTTAACTCAGTAAGCTAAGTTAACTAATTACAACTCAAATATAACTCAATCATATCTCCTTAATTCAAGGGATAACTCTTGCATGACTTCAGAAAGACTTCTAACTTGAATTTCTCCAACTAATTAATTTAAAATAAATTAATTAATTATTTCCAAGTAGTTGTTAAGACTAAATTTGATTTTAATTCACAATTTAATCAAGCACAAATTAAATTGGAATATTCGTATTGCCATATTTCAACACTCCCTCTCAACAAGAAAGGGATTATCTGCCACCCCAATCCTGTCTCTGTGGAACTCGAATTTACACTTTGACAATGCCTTTGTCAAAATGTCAGCATCTTGCTCCTATGTCGAAATATACTGCAGCAAGATGATCCTCTTGTCCTGTGAAAAGCCACGGGCAACAAATCTTCCCTTATGCTTCTCCACACTACCATCAGCGGCTTGCTTTACCTTGTAAAGCCAATGGGAACTCACAACTGACTTGTTCTCCGGTCTCGGAACCACGTCCCAAACATTGTTACGAACTATGGAGTCATACTCCTCCACCATAGCATCAACCCAAATCGGCTGCTGCACGACTTCCTCAAAGAAAGATGGCTAGGTCTCAACACATTCCCCAGAAAGGGCCATGTATCCAGTGTACCTCTCAGGTGACCTCCTCTGTCTATGTTGAGAAGATTGTGCTCCCACATTCTCTCTCGCATCCTCCAACAATTTGTCAGCTTCTCTTGTGCGCTTTTGTCCATCTCTGGGAGACACTACTTGAGTGAATGTCTCCACTCTTGGAACCTCTACATGCAGCTGCTCCACATCAGTCTAAGGCTCCTCCTCCTTAGGAGCCAATAGTTCCTCCATAGCCTTTAGTTGGAGCTCCCTCTCAAGGGAAACTTGCACGGCCTTCTACTCATCAAACTTGAGATCTTTGTGAGCCACTATCCTCCAACTAGTAGACAAGTACACCCGATAGTTGTGAGGTGTATCAATGCACCCCACAAATATCCCCAACTCTGTTGTCGGCTCAAGCTTTTTCCGTGCATCCTTTGTCACATGGCAATATATCGATGAGCCAAAGATCCTGAAGTGACCCACATCTGGTTTCTTACCGGAGAAAGCTTCCTCTGGTGTCTTTATCCTAGGTATGCGATGCGGGCTTCTATTCTGCAAATAGACCATTGTGTTGCATGCCACAGCCCACAATTGAAGTGGTAGGCCTTAGTCATGTAGCATTGCCCGTGTTGCCCCTACAATAGTTATGTTCTTCCTCTCGGCCACGCCATTCTGCTATGGGTTATGAGGTGTCATCAACTCTCGTTTAATTCCTTCCACTGCACAGAAGTCCTTAAACTCTTGAGAGACATATTCTCCACCATTGTCACTTCTCAAGGCCTTGATCTTCTTCCTTGACTCTTTCTTGACCAAAGCTTTGAACTAATAAAACTTTCTGAAAGTTTGGTCCTTCTTCTGCATGAAATAAATCCAGCATTTACGAGAATAGTCATCAATGAAAATCACATAATACCTTTGCTTCGCTGTGGATTCCATCAAGAATTGTCCACACAAATCAGTATGAACTCACTCTAAGATAGCCTCTGCTCGACTGTCTCAATCATGAAAGAAAGACTTGGTGTACTTTCCCAAGGTACAACCTTTGCATGTGTCAACTTGTCAAGTTTACCTTTGAGAAGTCCTGTAGATATCTGCTACATTATCTTCAAAGCCCCATGATGCAAATGGCCTAACCACCTATGCCACAACTCGCCAATGTCTTGGATTTGCACCAATTCTTCTTTCGTACTCAATGCTGCACAATCATATATCTCTATTTTATAAAGATTCTTCAACCGAATCCCTATCCTCTTGGTCTAACCCATGTCTATGTGTCTTAGGAATGCCTTTCCTTTATTGAAGACAACATTGTAGCCTTTATCCTCCAACATCGCGATCGATACCAATTTCTTCTTCAGTCCTGGTACATACATCACATCTGTCAAGGTGAGAGGATCTCCTACTCCCTCTGAAAAGAAACCATGCCCACTTTTAAACACTATACCTTCCGTCGTCACCCATCTCTATGTGCATCTTGAGGTCTTTCTCCTCCAAGGCACTGAATAAATTTTTATCACTGGTCATGTGGAATGAGGCTCCACTATCAAGATACCATACACAACCCATCATCGATGACACCATGCACGCGATGAGGGTAAAGTCCATTTTGAACTGAGAGGCTAATGCCTCACCTTCCGATTCTTCCGAGGATCCCTTCTTAGACTTCTTCAATGGGAAATTAGTTGCATAATGTCCCATATTGTGACAATTAAGGCATATTACTTTAGACATGTCAACCTTCTTCCCTCCATGAGAAGAATTTAATTTGAAATGGGAAGCCTTCCCCTTCCCTTTCTTTGCCTTACTTGATAAGGCCAGATTTTCTTCATCATCATTCTTAGATAAAGAACCATCTCGTGTGCTCCTCCTGATCTCCTCCTGCATAAGATCCGACCAAAGTCATTCCCAATCCGGCAGTTTCTCCCTTCCATTCACAAAGTCCTGGTAGCTATTCCAACTCTTTGGAAGGCCAAGGAGAGTGAGGCTCACCATATCATCATCGGTAGTGGTTATTCTCACACTGCCAAGCTCATCTCTGTAGGTGGTGAGCTTGTTCAGATATGTGGAAATAGTATCGCCCTTCTCCATCTTAATTCTTCGAAGCTTATCCTTAAGCGTCAATTTCCTCTAGTTGCTACTATTCTGGTAGAGGTCCTTCAATGTCTTTCACATTGAAAATGGAGTATCCTTCCCATGGAGACTCGAGACAATATGGTCTCGAACTCCCACTCAGCCAACTCTTGTGCATTAGTTGAAGCTGGCTTTAGGATTTCTTGATCAATGAATTCCTTCAAACCATTGCCTTCTAATACAACCTCCATTCTATCTTTCCATGCTATGTAATTCGAGCTACCTTCCAAGGCATACTCGAGTCTCAAGCCATAGAATGCCATTGGCCAACCTTGAAGTATGATATGAATTCAATTTGCACCTGTAACCCCGAACTTCAAACTTTGAATTCTCTTCTCAGTATACTGTTCACATCTCCGATACCATGTAGAGAATCTGTGATAGGTTAACCCGATAATGCAATATAAATCAAAGTAGAATATTATAACCTACTTCTACTATCAATTTGTGGAAACTTACAGATCAAGCTGAAAAATATAACCAAAAGAAGAAGAATCAATGCATAATACACATGAAAATACTTTGGGGAAAGCCTCAATTAAAAACCCCTACTATTGTATTATCATACATTGTGGAAATACGTAGGAATTATACAAAACCTTAGCTCTCACAGCTAGCCAACTTTCAGTACAATCCTCACAGATGCTCATAGGAAATCTTGGCTTCTCTCCAGCCTTCCTCTCTGCCCTCCATGCTCCTATTTCTTTGCGCTGTTCCTTCTGGATGATCTTCCTATTACCAAGTGGAAAACCTAGCCTTCAAAACTATGCAATCCTCAAGGATGAATCCTTGACTGCATGCATGAGTTTTCTCCATGAGAAAACACATGCAATTGATATTACACTATCCTTGAACATTAATCTCAATTGGGTCTTTCTTAGAATAAACATGCATGAGTTTTTGATGAGGGAATCTTCAGTTAACTAGAGTAGCACTAGTTGAGTGCATTAATGCATCAACTAACTGTTAACTCACTATTAGTTCCTCAAACAGTTTGGAACTAATTTAACTGGACTTAACTCAGTAAACTGAGTTAAGTAATTACAACTCAAGTATAACTCAATCTTATCTCCTTAATTTAAGGGATAACTCTTGCATGATTTCAAGAAGACTTCTAACTTGAATTTCTCCAGCTAATTAATTTAAAATAAATAAATTAATTATTTCCATGTAGTTGTTAAGACTAAATTCAATTTTAATTCACAATTTAATTCAAGGACAAATTAAATTGGAATATTCTTGTTGCCATATTTCAACAATATATGCACTAGCAACACATTAGATTATCCATGAATATAAACATATAAGTAGCTAAAACAAGATAATTATGAGACCAACAATAATCAACACATAAAAGGCACATCACATCAATCACACATGAGACACAAGATTTCAAGTGGAAACCCTTCTAGGAGAAAAACCACCCTTGCGATTGTTGCTCTGCTCTGAATTTCTATTAGTCAAGAATTTGGTCTTTTACATAGGTTGTTAACTCCCATTAGCATAGAGACTCGACCTCACATACATAATGCCAACACCCATCGACTAGGAGACTCGATACTACTGATCAACTCGGAATATTTTGTTCTCTACAGATATACATACTACCATCCACTAAAATCCACCACGATGAATTGATCATTTCCCAACTCTGATTGGACTATCCAACTACCATCGGATGAGAAATTGTTCCTTTTGTTGAAGCTTCACTATCAATTCTCTTCTATCATGAAGTCACTACTCCTCTACCACTATGTGGACCTCCTTTCATATATTTTCACACTATATCCAAGATACTATGCTCAACAAGAAATAAGCTTTGCATACATGCTCTCGGCAACAAGCTAGCATCATCAAATAAAATATAAACCAGTAAAAATGTGGCCACATCAAATCTGAATACAATCAAACCCTCACAACATTATAATATTGTGTAATACAATCAGCAACAAAAGACACTATGGCTATGTTCCAAATGCATCAACAACTCCTAGAAAAACAAGTGTGAGAGGATCACCAACATATACTCAAGCGGAACACAAAAACTATTTCCTCAAACAATCTCTACTCCAGCAACTTCAATTATGATCTACTATGTGGCATGCTTAAGATCTGCTAACTATTTAGTCATTAACACTCATAGACTGAAGCATCTAGGCTCTACTCAAGGTCTGAGGTATAATCTCATTCTCTAATACCTTCTCACTCACATACATACATCATCAATAACCACAAATCTCACAAGACAAGAATATAAAACTTGTAGGGTGAAATTGAGCTTGGGGCTAGGATCAAAGGTGCACAAATTGGGCCAAATCAATCCACTAAGGTCATTACTTGTGTAGTAAATTCATTCATATCATGAGAGGACTTTTTCAAACCATTTCGAACCTTTTCAAACAATTATAGAAGCCTCTAGGAATTTCCAAGCTAATTTCCTTTCGAACAGCACGAGGAATGTGGAGAAGATGTCATGAAATCCCTCAATCGCATGCATAACACTGGATCCATGTGACTGGGACCTATAACCACTCCCATAAGTTTTTCTACCAGTGACTGGAGCACTCTAGTTGCTCCCATAGGCTTGGCTCCATGCGACTATGGATAAGGATGAAGGAAAATGTCATGCCTTCAACTCGGAACCTTTGCCACCTGTTAGAAACTCTTCTCCAACATCTATACTAGCTCTAAACCTCTAACATGGCCTTTGATACATCTGAAAGTAGATCAAAGATTCCTTCGAAGTGTCAGTACCAATTTGACCTAAAAGGGCCAACAAACAAGGTTGGCAAGTGTGCCAACAAGTCCTCCACTCTCCAAAAAACATCTAAAAAAGTTGCAACACCTCTAACAGATCTAAAAACATGTATGTAGCACCATCATCAAGCCATCAAATCACAAAAACAAGTCATCTTCATAAGAATGGACATGAATACGTAATGAATACCTAGTTGACAACTCAACTAGTGTGCCATCAACAATCACCATCACATGTAGATCTACATCATCTACTTGTAGCAACATCATCATCATCATCATGAGACCAACACACTGCAACAAGTCATCAAGTGCACCATCAAGTGTGTTATCATCATCAGTGCCAACACAAACCAACATGAGTGACATCATATTATTGACATCAATGCCAACACAATCATCCCAATGTTAACTCAACTAGCAGCATCATGACCATGTTGACATCAATGCCAATCCTACAATCCTAACAAACTCCCCCTTTGGCATTGATATCAACCCCAACAACATATGAGGTTGATATCAATACACTCTCCAAACTGAAGCTACTCTCTATCCATCCTAATTCTATCCCCCTTTGACATCAATGGAAGAGGGTCAACTCCATATGAATAAACAACAAGAACTAGAACATAAGCACTAGAGTAATACATCTCTACATGGCTGAAATGTAATGCATATCAAGGTCATCCATGACTTCATATAAGCAACAAGCAGCATATATATCCAATCAACAACTCTAGGAGCAACTTGCCAACATAAGGCAACCATAATCAATATATGCAACATCATCATATAATATGCAACAATATCCACATGAGGCAACACACACAATCTCTCCCACAACTACGTAGAAACAAGCTTCAAAATATATCATCACAACACGAGGATCAAAACCCCACTGTCATAACAGAGTATGAGGCATAGCATGATCTCCTTGAACATATGTCATCTCCAAGTTGTAGAGATACCATTTGTTGGGATGAAATGACCGCTTCCGCTGCAAAAACTGCTTCGTTTAACAAATAGAAGCACCATATGGGCCAAGACTCCACATGGCCATGACGCAAATAAAATATACAATGATAAATACATGGTTGTAGTGGCAACATAAGACCTCATACATACTCATATATGACCTCATAACTTGTGGTTGTATGACCCAATGATACTACAATACAAGTCCATGGCTCTATGAGAATATTACATGAATACATCAATGAAATACATAGCTGCTATGATCATCTCCTATGGACCAATGACTCAAATACATAATTTAACATGATTGTAACATCATCAGTAGCCCATAGATGTGGCTAAAAAATGACTCCATAAGACTCCTCCAAAACAATCCTAACACCATGATGACTCAACATACTAATGACTAGACACAATACCAATGTGAAATGATGAACAATGGTAAGTACGTGGTTATAGTAATCACCATATAGCAGCTCACTCATGGCTAGTCCATGTCACAAGTCTTCTCAATACATCCTGGAGTCATGATCGCAATCTATGCATGGTTTCACATCTTTTCGACCAGCTACTAGTGGAAACCAAAATCATATACATGGATGAAAAATGTGCTCTTTTTTCTACTCATGAAAGACATATAAAGCTACTACAAACACATGAGTGGAAAGGAATCAAGGAGACAAGATAAATCACGAATCTCAATACCATGCATAGATCCCCTTGAGCTCAATTGATCTCCAATAGATTGGCTAATCCTGTGGACTTGAATTGGCATGAGGCTCAATGAACTCATCATATGTTTTTGCAACAATCGTCACACCCTCCCTCGGAGGCTGTGCACCTCTCATGAATTTTGCAGTCCTCTATAAGTATGCAGTAAATAACCATGGACTATAGGAGGGAATGCTCTTCATTAGTTGAAGAGTTGTTGCTCCGCCTTCTTCCACACAGTCTTGGGTTGTTTCTTTTCCTCTTTGATCAACTGCTTCTTCTCTTCCTTCTCTTTCTTCCTTTCTTGCATCACTTTATTTGTACAAGATCCTCCCGCGTTTTGTTGCTTTTGATGGTTTTGTCTTGAATAATAGGGCAGAAAAATAATCTCTTTCCATATGGCCAAATCTATGGCATATATAGCACTCCACATGGCCAAGAGAATCAACTCTTCTTTTTCTCATGCCATATCTAAACCTTACATGAAATGTGTCTCTCCTCCAATGGTTAGACCTGCAATCTACTATCTTATGGAAAAATAGGTGACATGAGTAAAAATAACCATAAAAATCAAGATTATACCTGAAGGCCAATTTCCTTGGCTGTTGAAATTGGTTGAATCTCTGTTGATATGGTCTATACATTCTGCTCTAACAATTTTTTGCAACATGTCCAAACTTGTGACAATTGTAACATTCTATATTATGCACAAAAGGAACAAAAAGCTTTGATTCCTTTGAAATTTTACAAATATGTCACGATCATCTCTAGGAGAAAAAGATATTTTGAATCTAGGTGCTCCTTGAGATTTTCTTTTCTATTGTTAGTTCTGCTTGCTTTTATGTTGTTGGGTTTGCTTCTTATTTCCTTGGATCTCACTTTTGTTGTTGGTATTGTTTTTTACAGGTTTCTTGGGTTCTTCTTTGTTATTTTTTCCTACATGCAAACTAGACTCACCCTTTTGAAATCCAAGATCAGATTTATCCAATGGTGATCTTTGGATCTCAAGAAAATTGTCCAAGGCTACAATAATCTTCTCCATATTCTATTGATTTCTTAAGGAAACCACTTCATCTTCTAATCTCTCAATCTCTTCTACCTTCGCTTGATACTTCTTCCTCATCAAGCTTTTATGATTCAGCCAAATTGATCTTTAAGCTGACAATTTCTTCCTTGAGTTTGGCCTCCTTATCATCACAGATCTACAATAATTTTTCTTGATCCTTGCATTCAGTTGTTAGTCTAGAAATATCAGCTCTAAGACTCTTAATAACATTTTCATCTTCATTATGTGCTTCAATAGATCTAAATATGAATCATCAAAATTATAACTCAATAGAAAATCATTAAGATTTATACCTTTTGGTTCAATATTTTCTAATATCTTTTCATCATCAACTGAATCATGTGCACTAAAAGAATGATATTCTTGTGGCTAAGGTTCTTGTTTTTGAAGGGCCTTCTTCTTGTTTTTCTTCTTGTTGCTCTTCTTCTCATTTTCCTTATTGTTGTTGGTTCCATCTCCAAAAATGGATTCTAGCTTGTCCCACATATCTTTGGCATGTTTCACACCCACTAGTCTCTTCATATCATCATCATGAAGATTCTTGTATATTATGCACCATGTTTATGCATATTGTTGCAAAACTTTATCTGCAATTGGATCTTTACCACAACCTTCACATACTAATCTCCAAATGTTAGATCCACAAGATAATAATTGATATTTTACATTTGTGTGCCATACCTTGTAATTTGTAGCAGTGGGGACAACCATTCTGAAATAATAATAAATTAATTAAAAAAAAAACCACCAACAAACCCCAGATCTACTCTCGAGCAATCAAGCTGCAACCAAGAGCCCCTCTCTGATACCAATTTTTGGAAACCTTTGAGCACTACTAAGGGGGGGGGGGGGGGGGGTGAATCAGTAGTTTGATCTATATACGATTGTCAGGTCCCTATACTACTAGTGTAACCCCTTATTGTTATTAGTACAACCCCCTTATTATATTGTTATGCCCATGTAGTCCCCATATTGTTATTATTGTGCCCTTACATTATTATTGTTATGTTGGCTCTAATTATATTATGAACGCTTAGACTCCTATATATAGAAAGGAGGTCTTGTCATTTGTATCATCCAAGAATTGTTCATTTGTGTAATGTAAAGGAGGTTGCCCCCTCGAAGAGGCTCATTTCTAAGGCGTTGATCTATCTTTTCTATATTTTTGTGAGCTGGTTTCATAACATTTGGTATCGGAGCTTTAGATTCTAGGGTTTCGCTGCTCCAAACAGGTCATTGTGGAATTTTTTCTATAACTTTTTTTCTACGACGTCTCAGAAGAGAAAAAAAAAAACCCATTTGAGAGGAAATCTTGCTGAACCTCACGTCTGAGTTTCATATCTTGTCTCGCTACATTTTCGGATATATGATCTGAGGAATTTATGGCTTTTGCAAGCTCCATAACTTCATCTAAAACAGGTCATCGTGGAATTTGCGCTATAGATCTTTCGCTACGAAGTTTCAGAAGCTAAAAAAAAAACCCATTTGAGAAGAAATTGGTATGAACTGTGGCTCCGAATTTCAGATCTTGTCTCGCTATATTTTCAGAGATATAATTTGAGGAAGTTAGGGTTTTTGGAGACCCCCGAATTAGATTCCAAACAGGTCACCTTGGGAAAATCGTCATAACTTTCTCTCTAAGCATCAAATTGAAATTTCATAAGAAGTTACAGAAATAAGACGGAATGTAGTTTTCTGTATATATTTTTCAGATCTGAAAGTCGAACCATTGACACGTGGCACTTCGTACAAGTTCGCTCTACTCAAACATTATATAATTACGTCATCTTAGGAGATTAGGAATAAATCTTTCTTGGAGAATCCAATTCTAATCAGACTTGCAGGGTTAGAAAGAGAACTCAGAGGGCTATTACAAGCTAAAATTTCAGAACTTAAAGATCTGAAATTACAGAGTTACAGTCGTTTCAAGAGCAAGCTCCTAAAATCAAGAAAAAGAGAGATGAGGAAGATTGATGGCAAGGATCTGGTAAATTGGATACTACATATGGAGAAATATTTTGATCTACATGGTGTACCATTGTTACAAAAGGTATGTATTACATCTTCATATTTAGAACAAGATCAATTTTTATGGTATAAATGGATTTGTTCTCGTAAACCACTTGTTACGTGGTCAATTTTCACGGAGGAAATTATAGCACATTATGAGGATACAAAGAGAAACACCTTCTTTAGCCAATTGATAAATCTCAAACAAAAGTGTTCAATGGTAGATCACATTGAGGACTTTCAAAAATTGAATATAAGGGAAAATGATATTCCATAGAAGCATACGATTGATATCTCCATAGGGACATTAAAGGATAACATTCAACATGAGGTTCGTCTTTGGGAACCTGATTCCTTGGAGAATCCATTCAGGTTGGAAAGAAAAGTGGAAAGCAAAATTATGGCAACAAGGAAGTCTACCCCTCACAACTATAAAGATGTAAGTGTTGTTTCTCCTAGCCTTCTAGAACCTACAAGGTTGACAACGCAACAATTGGAAGAAAAAAGAGCAAAAGGGCTTTGTTACAATTGTGATAACAAATACATTAAAGGGCATAAGTGTGCTGAGAATAAATTATTTTACATTGATTGTGAAGAGGAGGGACAAAAGGATCAAGAAATGTCAAAAGAAGAGGATATACACCAGGAACCAACCCTAGAGAAAGAAGAAATGAATCCGACCATATCTTGTAAAGCGTTGGCAAGAATTACCACTCCTCAAACTCTCAAGATAGAAGGACATATCAAGTAGAAAAAGGTTCAAGAAGTGAAAGATCACATCGATAAAGAAGAAATGAATCCGACCATATCTTGTAATGCATTGGTTGGGATTACCACTCCTCAAACTATCAAGATAGAAGGACATATCAAGAAGAAAAATGTTCAAGGAGTGAAAGATCACATCGAGCATCAAGAAATAAATTGATCATATCTTGTAATGCATTGGAAGAAATTACAACTGCTCAAACTCTCAAGATAGAAGGACATATCAAGAAGAAAAATATTCAAGCAGTGAAAGATCACATCGAGCATCAACAACAAGTTCTCCAACTTTTAAAGGATAACGCCACTTTGGTGCAAAATCAAATGAAATAACAGGCAGATCAACATCACAGTGAAAGAAGTTTTTATGTAGGCGATTGGGTATTTTTATGGCTACATCTCAAGCAAGCTATTTATGAGAAGGAAATGTTGGCAATACTACATGCACTTAAGAAATGGCGACCTTAAATAATGGGAAGACACTTCAAGGTAAAAATGGATTATGATATTCTTAAATACTTTTTAGAATAAAGGTTATCTTTAGAAGAATAGAAAAATGGGTCACAAATATGTTGGGTTATGACTTTGAAATCATCTACAAAAAAGGGAAGCAAAATGTTGTTGCAAATGCACTCTCAAGAAAAGATGAGGATGTGGAAGCATTGTTTTGTTCTATTTCTATTATACAACCAGATTGGATAAACGAAGCAACTTAGGAATGAATGGAAGAAGGACGAAGAAGTGTGGCCACTCATTCAAAAGTTCCAGAAGATCCCAGTTCAAAAAATATTGCCAGAACTTGACGAGGAAGGAAAAATCATATTGGAACGTGGAGCAATCACAGAAAAAGAACTCGATAGCTACAAAATCGATCAATTCCAGAGTATCTGATAAAGTGGAACAACTTACCCGCTGAAGATTCCACATGGGAGGACAAGAATTTTATACAAAAACATCAAGAACTACTCAAGCGTTGAGGACAACACTTTTTCAAGGAGAGGGGCATGTTAGGTCCCTATACTACTAGTGTAACCCCTTATTGTTATTAGTACAACCCCCTTATTATATTGTTCTGCCCATGTAGTCCCCATATTGTTATTATTGTGCCCCATAGAAGCCCACTATTGTTATTATTGTGCCCTTACATTATTATTGTTATGTCGGCTCTGATTATATTATGACCCCTTAGACTCCTATATATAGAAAGGAGGTCTGACAGTTGTATCATCCAAGAATTGTTCATTTGTGTAATGTAAAGGAGGTTGCCCCCTTGAAGAGGTTCATTTCTAAGGCATTGATCTATCTTTTCAATCTTTTTGTGAGCTGGTTTCCTAACAATGATTTTTTCCTTTTATTACTTCAATTATTGAATCACACACATATGTACCAGCAACACATTAGATTATCCATGCATATAAACATATAAGAAGCTAAAACAAGATAACCATGAGAGCAAAAATAATCAACACATTAAAGGCACATCACATCAATCACACATGATACATAGATTTCTAGTGGAAACCCTTTCGAGAAAAAAACCACCCTTGTTGTTGTTATTTTGCTCTGAATTTCTAATAGTTAAGCAATTGGTCTTTTACATAGCTTGCTGACTCCCATCAGCATGGAGACTCAACCTCATATACATAATACCAAAACCCATAGGCTAGGAGACTCAATACTATTGATCATCTTGGAAGACTATGTTCTCTATGGATTTATTGACTACTATATGCTGAAATCCAGCATATTCAATCGATCCTTTCCCAACTCCGATTGGACTATCCAACTACCAATGGATGATAAATTGTTCCTTTTGTTGAAGCTTCACTATCACTACTCCTCAATCATGAAGTCATTGCTTATCTACCATAATGCGGACCTCCTTTCATACATTTTCACACTGGATCCAAGAAACTATGCTCAACAAGAAATAAGCGTTGCATGCATGCTCTCAACAGCAAGCTATCATCATCAAATAAAAGATAAACAAGTAAAATTGTATCCACATCAAATCTGAATATAATTAGAACCTCACAACAATATAATGTTGCATAATACAATTAGCAACAAAAGACATTATGGATATGTGCCAAATGAATTGGCAACTCCTGCAAAAACAAGTGTGAGAGGATCACCAACATATATTCCAGCAACATACAAAAACTCTTCCTCAAAAATCTCTACTCCAGAAGCTTCAATTTTGATCTACTTTGCAACATGTTTTATTTAGTCATTAACACTCATAGACTAAAGAATCTAGGCTCTACTCAAGGTCTGAAGAATAATCTCATTCTCTAACACCTTCTCACTTACATACATATATCATCAACAACCACCAAAATCACAAGACAATAATATAAAACATGTAGGGTGAAATTGAGCTTGGGGCTAGGATCAAAGGTGCACAACTTGGACCAAATAAATCCACTAAGGTCACTACTTGTGTACTAAATTCATTCACTTCATGAGAGGACTTATTCGAACCTTTTCTGACCTTTTCAAACAATTTTGGAAGCCTATAGGAATTTCCAATCTAATCTCCTTCTGAACAGCGCGATAAATGCAGAGAAAATTTCATGAAATCCTTCATTTGTATGCATAACACTAGATCCATGTGAATGAGACATATAACCCCTCCCATAGGCTGCTCTTCCATAGACTGGAGCCTTCCATACACTCCCATAGGCTTGGATCCATGTGAATGTGGCTAAGGATGAGCGAACCATCATCATCAATGCCAACACATGTCAACACAAACCAACATGAGTGGCATCATATTGTTGACATCAATGCCAACACAATCATCCCAATCTCAACTCAACTAGTAGCATTGTGACCATGTTGAAATCAATGCCAATAATACAATGCCAACAAACTCCCCCTTTGGCATTGATGTTAATCTCAACGGCATGTGAGGTTGATATCCATACACTCTCTAAAAATGAAACTGCTCTCTATCCCTCCTAATTCTCTCCCCCTTTGACATCAACGACAGAGGTTCAACTCCATATGAATAGGTAGCAAGAACTGAAGCATAACCACGAGAGTAATACATCTCTACATGGCTGAAATATAATGCATATCAAGGTCATCCATGCCTCTGTATAAGCAACAAGAAACATATATATCCAATCAACATCCAGAGCATAATACCAACCAACAAGTCTAGAATCAAGTAGCAAAAAGCCAACATAAGGAAACCATAATCAACATATCCAACATCATCATATAATATGCAACAATATCCACATGAAGCAACACACACAATCTCCCCCATAACTACATAGCAACAACCATCAAAATATATCATCACAATATGAGGCCAAAAACTCCACTGTCATAGCATAGTATGAGACATAAAATGAACACATCCAAATAGATCATAATGCCAACAATGTATGGCTGAAGTAAATAGGAACAAATAATTCTCCCCTTGATCACATGTTATCTCCAAGTTGTAGAGATACCACTTGTTGGACTGAAATGACCGCTTCCGCTACAAAAAATGATTCCTTTGAAAAATAGAAACACGATATGGACCAAGACTCCACATGACTATGACTCAAATAACATATACAATGACAAATACATGGTTTTAGCAGTGACAGAAAACCTCATACATACTCATACATGACCTCATAACTCATGGCTATTGGACCCAATGATACTACAATACAAGTACATGGCTCCATGAGCATATTACATGAATACATCAATGAAATACATAGCTGCTATGATCCTATCCTATGGATCAATGACTCAAATACATAATATAACATGATTGTTACATCATCATTATCCCATACATGTGGCTGCAAAATGACTCCATAAGACTCCTCCAAAACAATCCTAAGACCATGATGACTCAACACACTAATGACTAGACACAATATCAATGTAAAATGATGAACAATGGTAAATACATGGTTGTAGTGATCATCATATAACATCTCACACATGGTTGGTCCATGTCATAAGTATTCTCAATACATCCTAGAGTCATGATCACAATTTATGCATGGTTTCACGCATTTTCAACCAGCTATTAGTGGAAACCAAAAACATATACATGGCTGAAAAATGTGCTCTCCTTCTACTCATGAAAGACATATAAAGCTGCTACAAACACTGAGAATGATTTCCTTTTAGATCATAGAACTGATCTATTGATCTCGTAGATCTATTATTTATCTCCCATTTTCTCTTGTAATTAATCAAATTTTTTAGTAACTATTTACTCAGAAATTTGCCATCTAAAATTGATTTCACTGTCATTAGAATCAAGTGAATTATTTCTTAATTTTAATGGCTTATCTTTCACTGTTATAATCTCTAAAACGAAGCATGCATGTAAGCCATAATACCAGTTGTTATAACTTCTTCAACAACTAGTCATTCATTATTAAAAGCGTGTTAAATCCCCAATTTGTTTAAATTATTGCACTTGGTATTTGGGATTTATCTCCTAGATATCGAGTTAGATTAATTTCTTTTAATTTTCCGTACTACATTTAGATTTGGATTCAGAGTTAGATTAATTAATTTCATCCTTAGAAGTCCCCTTATACAAGGGAAACCTTTAGGTGTGGCTTGGCTGAGCCCTCAATTCAGCCTGAGGATTGATTTCTTGCAAGCTAGCAGCAAGAGAGTAATTCAAATTTCTTTGTTCTTGCTAATAGTTAATTAGCAACATCACAAGTCAGCAAGGAGAGAAAGTGGATAACTAGACCTAATAGAACCAGTCAGAACCGCCAAATCAAACAGATAAGGGCTCAATTGGGGCTATGACCAAATGGTATCCCTCACATGTTGATGAGGTCATTTTTGGCCATCAATGGACTGGCATCGCTGACCCCAACAACATCCCATGGTAGAAGAAAAGAATGACGAGGGAGAAAGAGATCCTTTCAAAATATTTCTCAAAGAATCCCTTGAGCGATAAAGGAATATTATGATAGACAACTTTGACCAGATCCTTCGACAGATGCCCACAAGCAACCCATCTTCATCCAGCAGCCACCTTGGAGGCACCACTCCCTTTAAGGTACAAGTCAACTTTGACATTCCCATATTTGAAGGCAAGCTAAATGCAGATGTCATAGATAAATGGTTAAATATATTGGAATGATATTTTTCACTTCATGATTTTTCCAATAGGGAAAACATCACTTTTTCACTCCTTAAAGCTGCCCCCCATGTCAAGGACTAGTGGGAAACCTACTGTGAGCAGAGGGATGAAAGGGAACCCTCACTCTTTTCAGTTACACCCACTCGGAATTAATTCCAAGATGACATCAAGCAATAGTATTACCTTGTCGAGAGTTATGAATATAAGTAGATAAAATGGACCACACTGTCGCGGGGAAGGGACCAAGATGTGTCATCAAGGAATAGTATTACCTTGTCGAGAGTTATGAATATAAGTAAATAAAATGGACCACACTGTCACAAGGAAGGGACCAAGATGTGTCGGAGTTCACAAATATTTTTCATACCCTTTGCACGAAGTTGGGTATCAAGGATTCTGAGTGGAATCTGGTACTCAAGTACCGTAGTTGTCTACACAAATACATTCAAGACGATATGGAGTTCCTGAACATATCCTCGCTTGGCGTTTGATACATTGTCAAGAACGAGAAAAAAATTAAACAGAAGAAGCGAGACTTTGGATCATCAAATCTGAAGCAAGGGAAAGGCACCCCTAAACCATAGAACAAAGGACAAAGCCAAGGTGATGCAAGAGTATTAGAGATTTCAAGTCATCAAGATTTTTGGAGATAAAACTCCAAACAGGGTTTCAATATTCTAAAGGAATTGTAATTCCTTAATTGTAAATATTCTTAGTTATTTTAATTATTATATTGTAAAGGAATTGTAATTCCTTAATAGTAAATATTCTTAGTTCTTTTAATTCATATAGAATAGTTTTAGAAAAAGTTATGGATAGGAAAGATTTTTCCATAAGGTAAAAGGTAATTTATCTTTAAAATCATGAGAGCTTTATAGAATAAATCATGAGAGCTTTAAGGAATAAATAAAGAGTGATTTATGGACGTAGAAAAATATACTTTTATTCTAAGTTTGTATTTAATCGTTGTAAACCTACAATCAAAGCTAATGGCCAAATGATTGTAGAATCAAGCCAAGAGAAGAAGATAGTTTTGAGTATTTGTGTATGTACGTATTTTAAAAAATGAAATAGAGTTTCATACTTTTTGTGTATGAATTATGTGCATGCATGATTCTTGAAGAATTCTAGTTTATGTTTGAAATATGAAAATTATATGAAGTCGAGTCTTTGAATGGATGTGTTGTTTGTGTGTTGTTTAAATAAAATTGAATAACAGAGCTGGGTAGAATTTTATGTGAGTGATAGTATGGGTTTTGACCATATGTTTATTAGAAAATATGTTATGTGAGTGAACTTTACAGGAAAACTAAAATTTTCCTGCATCAAAGTGGTATCAGAGTAGGAGATATGGAGACAACAGAAGAATTTTGCACTACAATATGGAGGAAAAATTAGAACGAGATTAAGATAGTGGTAGGTAAATTGATTTTGAATTTTTTATAATTTGAGGATTTTGATGATAGGTAGCAGAAAATGATATGAGAATTGTGGATTCAAAGGAATTATGACCACTAACACAACTGTGATGGAGGAAAAAGAGTTACTACAGAAACTTGGAGAGAAAGGAGTGCTCGAAATGGGTTCCAGAGGAGGGGGCCAAGAAAGGCCAATAGTCCAAGCTTAGAGAAGATAGCTTGGTGAGGCGTGTGTAGTAGGAAGGAGACCTCTTTCTATAAAGGTTATTTTCATTTCATAGTGGGTAGTGGAAAGCTCATAGAGGAAGAGGAGAGGATGAAGATGACTATGGGAAGTCATTTGAAGAATTCAGAGGGAAGCCACAGAGATGCCAAAGTAGTTGGCATAAGGAAAATGAGTGATGAAGAATATGAGAGGGAACTCATTGAGATAAAAGAATTGTTGAATGTGCTTACAGAGTTGCTACAGAAGAAAGAGGAGAGACAAAAGTGTGGGTAGAACCTGAGGAAAAGGGTTAGATGGCATGTTGAAATATTATGGGCCAAGAAGTAGAGACATAAGTTGAGACACAGGTTGAAGGGAGAACTCAAAGCTACTAAGTGTGAGGACGTAGTTTATAGGGGTGACCCTGAGCAAGGAGAAATCCATGGAGAAGATAGCAATTGTGGAGATTTGATGTTAATTGATACATCAAATGAGTCTGAAAAGACTTATGATTTTCCTCGTGGTTTGTTTATGGTTGTAGGTGTTATCGATGATGAACATCCCTTTGAAACTATCATGAGAAAAGATGAAGAGAGAGGATAACAAAGTTCAAATTTTGTTCTCAGCAGAGAGGAGGATAAATACTTGAATGGGATGCTCATCAGGAATGATGATCCAAAAGCAAAGGCAACTTTTGGTGTTCACACTAATTGTGTGCATGCAGGTATGGAAGAATTTATTATCAATTCTCAAACTGATGCAAGTGGAACAGAAACCGAGGGTTAACAACTTGCAAAATTTGTTGTGAATGAGGATGCAACAGAGTCAAAAGAGGAAAGTTTCCTGGCAACATGGAGACAATGCTCTCAGCAGATTGAAGTGAGACAGAGAATTCAAAGAGAAACTTTACAAGCATGGAATGAGGCTAAAAGTATGCTTAAATGGATATATATATATATATATATATATATATATATATATATATATATATATATTTATTTATTTATTTTTTTGTGGTGGGAAAAATTTCACTTGGAATGGTGAGCAGAAGCATGGTGAAACCAATGTCTTGCAATTAGAAAAGAAGGAATGGAATTATGGTGGAATTTAAGAACAATGTGAGGAAGTACAACATGACAAACATGATGATCAACAACAAAACTATGTACGAGATCCAGGAGGACGTCAACAACAACAACTCATTGTCAGGACACCATGAAAATTTTTCTAATTTCTACCTTGGGAGTCTGATGTAGGAGCATTAGAGCTTCCAAGTCATCTAGCTTTTTGAGATAAAACTCCAAACATGGTTTCAATATTGTAAAGGAATTGTAATTCCTTAATTGTAAATATTCTTAGTTATTTTAATTATTATATTGTAAAGGAATTGTAATTCCTTAATACTAAATATTCTTAGTTCTTTTAATTATTATAGAATAGTTTTAGAAAAAGCTATGGATAGGAAAGATTTTTCCATAAGGCAAAATCTAAATTTTCTTGAAAAGCATGAGAGCTTTATGGAATAAATCATGAGAGATTTAGGGAATAAATCAGGAGTGATTTATGGATGTAGAAAAATATACTTTTATTCTAACTTTGTATTTAATCATTGTAAGCCTACAAGCAAAGTTAATGGCCAAATGATTGTGGAATCAAGCCAAGAGAGGAAGAGAGTTTTGAGTATTTGTGTATGTACATATTTTAACTAATGAAATAGAGTTTCATACTTTTTGTGTATAAATTATGTACATGTATAATTCTTGAAGAATTCTAGTTTTTGTGTGAAATCTGAAATTAATATGAAATTGAGTCTCTGAATGGGTGTGTTGTTTAAATAAAATTGAATAACAAAGCTGGGTAGAATTTTATGTGAGTTATAATATGGGTTTTTACCATATGTTTATTAGAAAATATGTTATGTGAGTGAACTTTGCAAGAAAACTAAAATTTTCCTGCATCACATGTTAGAAAATCAGAAATCCAGAAATATTTTCTTATTCTTGATAATTACTTGTGATGTTTCTTATTATTATGATTCTTTATATCTTCCTTCCTTTAGTCCATCAAACAATTACCAAAGTAGTAACACATAAAACAATAGACACAAGATGTAGGCATTATGCCAGGGAAAAACCCCCTTTGAGGGGAAAACCCAGTCAATAGATTCTTCCTTCCAATAGTATTATTTGAGACTCTTCACCCTAGACCAAGACAAAACCTTCCCTCCACACCAATTCATCCTACCATAATTTTGACCCCTTTCCAACAGCTTCGACTAGGCAGCAACTTACGGCAACTAGAAGCTTCCAGCAATAGAGAAACTTGGAATACTTCGATCTCCCAATATAGGACACGAAACAAAGAGAGAAAGGAACCAAAATTTTGATTTTTCCTTTCTCCTTAGACTTCCTCAAACTCACATTCACTTCGACTTCCTGGCAATAGACTTCGCACCTTTTCCCATCTATAAGAGATATCGAACTTGTTTGAGAGAGTGATGCTCTAAATGAATTCAATGTGCTTGTATTTATAGGCTCCATATGAGGTCTAATAGGGTCCTTAGGCTGACTTGATCTTCTTCTAGGCCGACATGGTGTGGAGGATACATAAATCATATTTGACTCAATACTTAACATTTTTTCATGATTCAAAATCCAAAGAAGGGTCTCTTTAAAAGTAAAATGGCTCTATTGACTTAGAATAAATCCTAGAAGTCCTCAATGGGGACTTTGACCTAAAACATGGTGACCCAAGCATGAAACCCATGCTTTAGTAAGTCACAATAATAATAATAATTATTTTTTCTTTATTCTTTTGACAAGTACATTACATGATGACTCAAATACATTAAATGAAGATCGAACCTAGTTACATTATCCAACACTCCCTCTTAACTAGGGAGGTATTCATCATATACACGTACAATGGAAGATCTCAAACTATATAAACTCTGAAGAGCCTTAAGCACCGCAATGCCATGGACTAGATTCTTGACTAGGACAATCTATCGATGTGGTATTTCAAAAATTTAGGCACTCCAATGCCATGAACTAGATTCCTGACTAGGGACATCTATCCATGTGGGAATAAGATGGACTCAAGCTTTCAGCCTCTCTAGGTACCATCAGGCTTACTATCTAACCATCAACCCATAAATACAGGTGTGTATCCAAAACAGAGCTCAATAACCAACACCACCTTTCCAACTTTGGGACCCAGACATCAACACAAAGTGTCGGCCAGATTTCTTCCTAGGAAATGCTTCACTCTGAAATACTTAACACCCCTTGATCCAGTAGATCAAGGATGACCAATCTCTCCCAATCAAACTGATTGGTAATCGGCATGTTATCAAAACCTTCGAGAGATTCACTTGTATAAACACAACCCCAATCAATAATATACTTTCACATGTACATGGTAAAATACAAACCTTCAGGGTCATTCTAGATGTTGGTCCTCAACTCAGTAGGACTATCAACCAAATCTTGGACAAAAGATTCCTCAATTATATACTTTGCTACTTCTCTTGCAACAACATATCCTCTGAACTTCATTCTTTAATAAAAATCAAGCTATGCCCTCCCTCTCAACCAAGAAGCATCTCTTCATACGAACTCCCTCTTAATCTTAGGGAGCTCTCTTCTATGCAGGCTTCCTCAGGGAGATTAGTTTCTTCTTTTCATCATCGAAGAATTTTTCATGGCTTCCAACCATTTCATCAGAGTTATCATCATCCCTATCATTCTTATCACGTCAATGAATATCTTCACCATATTGAAGATTGTGTGCTTGCACAACTAAGATTGCAAGTACAACCAAATATATAGAAGCATGAGATTAGATATAACAGAATCATAGAAGCATTTTAACTTCATACATATCAGATACTTAGACTTAATTACAAACAAGAGAAATATAATCTTCAACATTTTGCTAGGGATGTTGTCATGAACCCTAGAGTAATACTTCATAACAAATTTCATTCCATCTAGGGTTTCAATGTTTCTTCCAAAGGTATGGAATACCTTACTACAACATATAGAAAACCCTAGAAACAATTCAAACAAATATAAAGCATCTAAACCTTTCAAAATTCATATGTTAGACTTCTTACTAGGGTTTCATACAAATCCTAGATTTCATCCAAAAGGGTCAATCAAAACCAATCACAACGTAGTCATTACCATGACCAACTTCCACTAGGGTTAGTTGCAAACCCTATATTTCTGATCAACCATAAATCCCAACCAAAACTCAGATTTCAAAAATCTTACACAAATCTCAAATTATCATATTGTCATTGTACATAAGAGATTTTACTTCAACTAAGGTTCAACTCCAAAACCTTAGAATTACATTTTCATAATCTCAACAATCATTAAATAAATAGATCTCATATTGTTATATCACACATACTAGATAATTTAAATACTATTAGGGTTTAGCTGCAAAACCCTAGATTTCCAAATATCATCATCCTAGAATCTCATACAAGGACTTCTATTAAATCCTAAGACTTATGACCATCAATAACTAGGTCAACACATATATCTAGGAATTCATGCATTTCATATGTCTGACAACATTAATATATCTTACCTAGACCAAGCTAGGGTTTTGACCAAAAATACATATCTATATATACCTAGGGATTCATCATCATGCAAAGGAATTTCATATCGTGTGTTAGTCAAACCAAACTTCACAAATAACAATAGGAGTTATACATATAACAAACTTGATTGGACTAGGGTTTGATCAAACAAACACACACATACCAAGGAAATCATCTCTAAGACTTTATAAGAGTCTTGCTTACATATTCAACCAAACCATAATGAGTAAGGGTTTCAGTGTAGAAACATAGCAAACCCAACATTACCAAAACTTCAAAGGTTCGAGATTTTAGACCTTATCATTCAACCCTAACAAGTTAGGTTTTCCTCATCATACCAAAATCCCAAACATGAAAACTTCAAACAACATTTCACAATATCCCTAAGAAGTTAGGTTTTCAAACATTCGCATTAGCATACCTTTCAGTTAGGGTTTTCCATAACTTGTCTAGGGTTCTACAAAATCAGTTAAGAATATGAGTGGGGTGGGTAGATTTATCAAGAGATGAATCACCAAAAAAATAATCATTATGATTCAATATAGCTAGACATAATAATGTTAGTAATAGATCGTCAAATGAATAATCCTTTCAATATAAAGAAAACAATGTATATAAGATATACCTTTGTTCCTTGACCAACCTTGTCTTGAGAGGTCCTCCTTCATATTTCTTGCAGATGTTTTTCCTAATCAAGACAATAGAGGGAGAATGGTGATTAGTATTTAATATAATCAAAACTAAATGAGTACATGAAACCAAAACTAAAAGGAAATGAGATAATTATCTTAGGGAGTCGTTGGGGATCCCTCCAAAGCTTGAGGGATACCTACAAAATTATAAAAACAGTAAAATGTCTTTTCCAAAAATATGTTAAAAACCTATAAATTCTAAAACATATAAAACAAGATATCTAAAGCTACAAGCAAAAGACTTAGTATTGCAAGTCCCCAATGTCATATTCTTCGGGCTTGGTTTTCTTTGATTATCCTTCCTTAGCAAAGTTAGCATGATCTCTATCTCTCTTCTTATTGTTTGGATTGATGGGATAGTCACTCTTGTAGTAACTCTTCATATGGCATTGATAGAATTTTATCTTGGACATGTCAACTTTCTTCCTTGGTCCTTTCAATTTCTTTCCTTTATGTTGAGAAATGTGGGCATTTGATACTCCTTTAGGATTGGAAACTAATGAGATCCTTAATTCTTCCTTACTACAAGTAGTCCATAATTCTTCAAAAGTGGGAGATTCCTTCCAACTATTAAGGCCTACAACAAATGTACCCCAAGAGGATGGCAATCCTAATAGAGCAGTGATCACGAGTTCTTTGTTTGGAACAATTTCATCAATGGCCAAGAGGTCATCCTTAATTCTATATATCTTCACAAAGAAGGATGACATAGTGTCTTATTTAGTCATCTCTGCGGTCCTTAGCTCATTCTTCAAACTTGCTACTTGACCAATCTTCTTAATAGTAAATAACTTTGACAAGGCATCATACGTTTCCTGAGCATGATTGATGTTAGCTATGAATGCGACAAGGTTGTCCTTTATTCCTTCTACCATCAGAGTCATGGCCACCAATTGTAATTCCATGTATTTCACTTTGTTAGCATCACTCAAATCCTCTGTAGGCTTCTTTACTTTGCTTTTGGCCCAGTCCAATTCCTTGTTCTTCTCAAGGATTAGATCAATCCTCTTCTTCTAGGACTTGTAGTTAGAGGCCCCTTCAATTTTTTTCTCTCCCTTGATTGTGTTAGACATCTTCCTTGAATATGGTAGACCCCCTTCCTGAGATATTCCTTTTGAATGGTTCCTTGATCAAGTGCTTGAGATTGCCTTTTACTTCCTTCTTCACCAAAGCTTTGATCCCATGTTAGAAAACCAGAAAGGTAGAAATATTTTCTTATTCTTGATAATTACTTGTGATATTTCTTATTATTACAATTCTTTATATATTCTTTCCTTTAGTTCATCAAGAAATTGCCAACGCAGTAGCACATAAAATAATAGACACCAGATGTAGGCACTATGCCAAGGAAAAACCCCCTCGAGGGGAAAAATTAGTCAAGAAATTCTTCCTTTCAATAGAATTCTTTAAGACTCTTCACCCTAGACCAAGACAAAACCTTCCCTCCACACCAAGTCATCCTCCTAGAATTTTGACCCCTTTCCAGAAACTTCGACTAGGAGTAGCTTTCAGCAACAGAGAAACTTGGAATAATTCGATCTCCCAATCCGGGACACGAAACAAAGAGAGAGAGGCACCAAAATTTCAAATTTTCCTTTCTCCGTAGACTTCCCCAAACTCGTATTCACTTCAGCTTCTCGGCAATAGACTTTGCAATTTTTCCCATCTACAACAGATATCGAACTTGTGTGAAAGAGTGATGCTCCAAATGAATTTGATGTGCTTGTATTTATAGGCTCCATGTGAGGTTGAATAGGGTTCTTAGGCTAACTTAATCTTCTTCTAGTCTGACATGGTGTGGAGGATACATAAATCATATTTGACTCAATACTTAACCTTTTTACATGATTCAAAAGCCCAAGAAGGGTCTCTTTAAAAGAACAATGACTCTATTGACCTAGAATAAATACTAAAAGTCCTCAATGGGGACTTTGACCTAAAACATGATGACCCAAGCATGAAACCCATGCTTTAATAAGTCACAATAATAATAATAATAATTCTTTTCTTTATTATTTTGACAAGTACATTACATGATGACTTAAATTCATTAAATAAAGACCAAACCTAGTTACATTTTCCAACATCACAAGGTGGGGTGACCCAGGACAACCCATCAAAGCTACAAGCAAAGAAAAAAACCATGAAGATAAAGAAGGTGTTGGGTCCCTATAATACTAGTGATTACCCCATTGCTATTGTAGTTATACCCCTTATTTATATTGTTGTGCCCCTATTACCCCCATATTGTTATTTCTGTGCCCCATAGAATCCCTCTATTGTTATTTTTGTGGCTTTATATTATTATTGTTAGGTCGGTTGGATTATATTGTGACTCCTTAGACTCCTATATATAGAAATGAGGTTTTGTCATTTGTATCATCCAAGAATTGTTCATTTATGTAATGTAAAGGAGGTTGCCCCCTTAAAGAGGCTGAATTCTAAGGCGTTGATCTATCTTTTCTATCTTTTCTTGAGCTGGTTTCATAACATTTGGTATCAGAGCTTTGGATTCTAGGGTTTCGTTGCTCCAAACAGGTCATCGTGGCATTTTTGCTATAAATTTTTTTGTGACGTTTCAGAAGTCACAAAAAAAACCCATTTGAGAAGAAATCGCGCTGAACCTTAGGTCCAAATTTCAGAGCTTTTTGCGCGATATTTGCGGAGATATGATCTGAGGAAGTTGGTCTTTTTGTAGACTCCTGAATTACATTCAAAACAGGTGACCTGGGGAAAATCGTCATAATTTTCTCTCTGGGAATCAGATTGAAATTTCGTAAGAAGGTACAGAAAAAGGACGGACTTTAGTTTCTTGTATATATTTTTTAGAATCAAAGATCGAAAATTGTACACGTGGCACTTCATACAAGTTTGCTCTTCTGGAAAGGTCTATAATCAGGTCATCTTGGGAGATTGTGCATAACTCTTTCTTGGAGAATCCAATTTGGATCAGAATGGTGGCATTGGAAAGAGGACACAGAGAGCTACTACAGTTCACAAATTCAGAACTAGATGATTGGAAAGTACAGAGATACATCAGAGGCAATATCAAGCTCCTACAAAGTGAAAAAAGGTGTGTAGATTTTTTTAAATTTTTGCTTAAGCTTGGTTTGAAAATTTATTTTGAAGGAATTCAAAGGGCATAGTAGAGCATTATTATCGGTAACTGATGCCCCGAGGAAAGAAAATGCAAACACCTAGTAAGGAACCTGAAAGCTCTAGCATGACTCATGAAGAAGAGGAAGAAATGCTACATGATATATCAAAATTACAAGAACAAGTGCAACAAATGTCACGCTCACAAAAGTTAACAGAAGCTAAGATAAATGGCGTGGAAGCTAAGATGAATGGCATGGAAGCTAAGATGGACAATTTGAAGATAGATTTGAAGACAAATTTGAAGACAGGCATGATAGATTTGAAGACAAATTTGACAAATTTTCTACAAGAAATACTTACTAATGGTGAAAAGGTAGTAAAGGAAACTCATGATGAGAACAAAAGAAATGTTAATCATGATTCCATAGACGCTAATGTTGGATCGAAGAATCACCATATTCCAAAAATCGATATGAGGAAGTTTGATGGCAAGGATCCCGCCACATGGATATTACAGATGGAGCAATTCTTCGATCTCAATAATGTGCAAAACGCACAAAAGGTACGTATGGCAACTGTATATTTGGAACCAAATCAGTTTGTATGGTATCAATGGCTTTGTTCTCGTAAACAATTTATCACTTGGGCAATTTTTACGGAAGAATTGATAGCACATTATGAGGATACAAAAAGCAACACTTTTTTTAGCCAATTGATAAGTCTCAAACAAAAGGGTTCAATAATGGAGCACATTGAGGAGTTCCAAAAATTGAACATAAGGGTAAAAGATATTCCAGAGGAGCATAGGATTGATGTGTTCATAGGGTCTTTAAAGGATAATATCCAACATGATGTTCGCCTTTGGGAACCTGATTCATTAGAGAAGGCATTCAGGTTAGCAAGAAAAATGGAAAGCAAAATTATGGCAACTAGGAAGCATACCACTCACAACTATAAAGACGGAAGTGTTGTTGCCCCTAGTCTTCCACAACCTACAAGGTTGACACCACAACAATTGGAAGAAAAAAGAGCAAAAGGGCTTTGTTACAGTTGTGATAGCAAATACACAAAAGGTCATAAGTGTGCTGAGAAGAAATTATTCTACATAGATTGTGAAGAGGAAGAAGAAAAGGAGCAAGAAAGGTCAAAAGAAGAGGATATACTCCAGGAACAAAGCCTAGATGAAGAAAAAATAAATCCGACCATATCTTGTAATGCATTGGCGGGAATTACCACTCCTCAAACCATCAAGATAGAAGGACAAATCAAGAAGAAAAAGGTAATAGTGTTGATTGATTCAGGAAGCACCCACAATTTTATTCATTGTAGGGTAGCAAAAGAATTGAATTGCTTCCTATATCCAGCACCAGAGTGTCAAGTGATGATTGCAAATGGAGGAACAATAAATTGCTCTGGAAAGTGCCATAATATCAAGCTATCCATGGGAGAATATGTATTGACTAGCCCAATGCTTTCCATTCCAATGGGAGGTGCTGATGTTGTACTAGGAGTCCAATGGCTACAATCCTTGGGTACAATAGCTTTTAATTTTCAAGAACTTTTCATCAAATTTTCTATGGAAGGAAAGGAAGTTGAATTAAGGGGTATTGCAGGGAAACCAGGAAAGATAATCAGCTCTAATGGCATGACAAAGCTTCTAAAAAAGGAGCAAAGAGGTGTAATTGCACAATTATGTTCGCTAGATGTTTCCACATTGGAATCATCTATTTCTCCAGATCTCCAAAAAGTCCTGGACAATCATTCCAAGGTATTTGAGACTCCCAAAGGTCTCCCACCTATGCGTGATCATGATCATGCTATTCATCTGATTCCAGGAAGTGTTCCTCCAAACATCAGGCCGTACAGATATCCCTATGTCCAAAAAGTGAAATTGAACGTATGGTTGCAGAAATGCTAGAGGCTGGTATAATTCAACCGAGTCAAAGTTCTTTCTCAGCTCCAGTAGTATTGGTGCACAAGAAGGATGGATCATGGCGCATGTGTCCGGATTATAGGGAGCTCAACAAGCTCACTATTAAAGATAAGTTCCCCATTCCTGTCATTGATGAATTACTGGATGAATTGCATGGATCAATTTACTTCACCAAGTTGGATCTTCGTTCGGGATATCATCAAATCAGAATGAAGATTGAAGACATTCCGAAAACGACATTTAGAACTCATGAGGGTCATTATGAATTTTTGGTCATGCCTTTTGGCCTTACCAATGCACCTTCAACATTTCAAGGTTTGATGAATTCAATTTTCAAACCATTCCTTAGAAAATTTGTGTTAGTATTTTTTGATGATATACTAATCTACAGCAAGTCTTGGAAGGATCATGTTGAACATGTTGACAGGGTGCTACAACTATTGGAGGAGAAACAATTATATGCAAAAAGATCCAAATGTTTCTTTGGAGTCCAGGAGGTGGAATATTTGGGTCATATTGTATCTCATGAAGGAGTTAAGGTAGACCCTAGCAAAATTAAAGCCATTAAGGAATGGAAAATCCCCACATCCATAAAGCATCTGCGAGGATTTCTTGGGTTGACAGGGTATTATCGCAAGTTTGTTAAGAATTATGGGAGAATAGCAGCACCTCTAACAACATTATTGAAGAAAGATTCATTTTCATGGACTCCGGAAGCAACAAAGGCCTTTGAACATCTTAAAGAGGCAATGTGCCAAGCACCGGTCTTAGCTACACCGGACTTCACAAAAACCTTTATTGTGGAATGTGATGCTTCAGGAAATGGAATTGGTGCTGTTCTAATGCAAGATGAAAGACCCATTGCTTTTGAAAGTCGTCCAATCAAGGGAAAGTTTTTAAGCAAAGCTATTTATGAGAAGGAAATGTTGGCAATACTCCATGCACTTAAGAAATGGCGACCCTACCTAATGGGAAGACACTTCAAGGTAAAAACGGATCATGATAGCCTTAAATACTTTTTAGAACAAAGATTATCCTCTGAAGAGCAACAAAAGTGGGTCACAAAGATGTTGGGTTATGACTTTGAAATCATCTACAAAAAAGGGAAGCAAAATGTGGTGGCAGATGCACTCTCAAGAAAGGATGAGGATGTGGAAGCATTGTTGTGTGCCATTTCTATTATCCAACCAGATTGGATAAACGAAGCAAGGGAGGAATGGAAGAATGACGAAGAAGTGTGGGCACTTATTCGAAAGCTACAACAAGATTCCAGTACTTTTGATACATTTAGCTGGCAAAATGATTCGTTATGGTACAAAGATCGCTTATACCTCTGTAAGAATTCCCAGCTAAAACAAAAGATTCTTATGGAATTGCACACTTCTCCCTTAGGAGGGCACTCAAGATTTTAAAAAACTTACCACAGGGTTAAGAAGGAATTTTTTTTGGCCTTAAATCAGATATTCAAAGGTTTGTGGCGGAATGTTTGGTTTGCCAACAAAATAAAGTTGAAACAATTAAGACACCGGGTCTATTACAACCTTTATCCATTCCAAGCCAACGTTGGGAGGAGGTTTCAATGGATTTTATCACAGGTTTACCCAAGTCTGAGGGAAAGAGTGTCATCATGGTGGTAGTTGACAGACTTACCAAGTATGCACACTTTTGTGCATTATCACATCCATTTAAAGCCAGTACAGTTTCTACTGCATTTATGGAAACAATTCAAAAGCTACATGGAAACCCAAAGATTATTGTAAGTGACAGAGATCCCATTTTCACTGGAAATTTTTGGACATAATTATTTTCTTGTCTTGGTACTCAGTTAGCTCATAGCTCATCTTATCATCCTCAATCTGATGGGCAAACTGAGATAGTAAAAAAATGTTTGGAAGGATATCTTCGTTGCTTTGTATCTGATAAACAGACACAATGGGTCAAATGGTTGCCTCTGGCTGAATGGTGGTATAACACTTCCTTCCATACAGCAACAAAAATGACCCCATTTATGGCACTTTATGGGTATCAACCACCATCCATCACATCATATTTAAGAGAAAATTCTAAGGTTCAGGCAGTGGAACATCACATCGAACATCAACAACAAGTCCTCCAACTCTTAAAGGATAACCTCGTGTTGGCACAAAATAGAATGAAACAACAGGCAGATCAACATCGCAGTGAAAGAAGTTTTGATGTAGGTGATTTGGTATTCCTACGGCTACAACCATATAAGCAAATGTCCCTAAAGCAAGCTAAGAAGGATAATAAATTATCACCAAAGTATTATGGTCCGTACAAGGTGTTGCAAAAGATTGGTACTATGGCATACAAATTGGAGCTTCCTGCAGCTTCTCGATTGCACCCAGTTTTCCATGTTTCATGTTTAAAGAAGGTTATAGGCGACAAGCTCCCAATTCAAACAATATTGCCAGAACTTGACGAGGAAGGAAAAATTATATTGGAACCGGAAGCAGTCACAGAAACAAGAACTCGACAGCTACGAAATCGATCAATTTCAGAGTATCTTATCAAGTGGAAGAACTTATCCGCTGAAGATTCCACATTGGAGGATGAGAATTTTATGCAGAAGTATCCAGAACTACTCAAGCGTTGAGGACAACACTTTTTTGAAGGAGAGGGGCATGTTGGGTCCCTATAATACTAGTGATTACCCCATTACTATTGTAGTTATACCCCTTATTTATATTGTTGTGCCCCTAGTACCCCCATATTGTTATTTCTGTGCCCCATAGAATCCCTCTATTGTTATTTTTGTGGCTTTATATTATTATTGTTAGGTCGGCTGGATTATATTGTGACTCCTTAGACTCCTATATATAGAAAGGAGGTTTTGTCATTTGTATCATCCAAGAATTGTTCATTTATGTAATGTAAAGGAGGTTGCCCCCTCGAAGAGGCTGAATTCTAAGGCGTTGATCTATCTTTTCTATCTTTTCTTGAGCTGGTTTCATAACAGAAGGACACAAGAAAGTGGTGGGATCTCCATAAGATCCCCACTCACAACATAATTGAGTGTCAAGAAAAGAAGTCTCTGGTGGTTGCATTGAAGGCTTTAGAGTCAGATGTATGTTTCGACTTTGAGTCAAAAGCTGACAAGGGGAATGATAAAGGGAAGAAAATTATTTATGTGGATCCCAGTGCCACTGTTGCCACCACCAAGATCTAAAATATTGAGTCCAAATTTCCAAAGGAATGGGAGTGTCTCTTCCACTCATAGATGTGGTTGAAGGGATCTCTGTAGCAGTTCATTGTCGACAATGGATCCAAAAGAACCTCATCTTAGCAAAGGTCGTTAAGTGGTTAGGTCTCTCAATCACACCACACCCATAGCCCTACACCATCGGGTGGCTCCACCAAGTACTAGATCTATGTGTCATTCAGCAGTGCCATCTTCCTTACAACATCGAACCCTTCACATATGAGGTATTGTGTGACATTTCTCCTCTTGAAGTTTATGCTATATTATTAAGCCAATCATAGTTGTGGAAGCATCATTTTTTGTATAAGTCGAGGCCTCACACTATTATTATTACTTTGGGCATTAATTTATAAAAGATATTGGAGGTACACCCTCCTACCTCCATCTCTTTTATATTTTCTAAGAAATGCAATAAGATCATATCTGAGACGAGGAAATTTGTTTTTTTTATTTGTTCTCATAAGGGGAAGATCATGACAACATCCATGGCCCCTGTGAAGGGTTCCACCGTGCAGCAAAATCAGGTGGATAAAGTCATGGAAGAATATAGATACATCTTCTCCTCGCCAAGAGGGGTACCTTCGCATTGTCAGGTCAAACATTCAATCAATCGGAATCTCGGAGTACCTCTACCCAATGGATCAATATACCACCGCTCTATTCTAGAAGATGAAGAAATCAAGCAGTAGATCTAGGAGTTTCTACAAAAAGGGCACATACAACCAAGTTCTTCACCTTGTGGGAGACCAATTTTACTTGTACAAAATAAGGATGGGACCTAGATACTATGCATTAATGATTGGTCATTAAATAAAATCATTGCCAAGAACAGGTATCCAATATCATAGATTGATGGCCTTCTTGAGCAGCTCAAAGGGACCAGATATTTTACCAAGATCAATTTAAAGTTTGGTTATCACCAAGTTCCAATAGAACCCGTAGATGTATGTAACACCACCTTCAAATCCAAAGAGGGCCTTTTTGAGTGGTTGGTCATGCCTTTCGGGTTGAAAAAAGACCCTAAAACTTTTAAGAGGCTAATGGATTGTTGGTGTCTAGGTATGAACAATTTATTCACCCTTTTTCCTACATTAATGTATCAATCTGGGCACGTATTCTTTTCAAGGCAACACACAAGGTATATGCAGGGGAAAGGTTACAATATTTCATCAACCAAGGGTTCATGATTGTCAAATCAAAACATTTCTAAAATAGAAATAGAAACTCAACTACAGAACTTAAAAAGGTATTCACAGCGATCTAAAGAATCTGCAACGGCGACAAAGAAATAAACGCAACCATGAAAAATACACACATAAAAATAAAACACGTAGCACTTGATCAGAAGAGCGGGCCCAACTCTCTGATCAGGGTTGCGTTACTCATAGCAAAAGATAGAACAACAAAAGGGTTGTATTTTATTAATCTGAATAATGTTGTTACAATACAATGCAGGGTCTAGCTAACCCCTCATACAAGAATGAGCCGTCTTTTATATAGTACAAAGGGGAGTAACACCTCTCCCCAAAACCCGGAAACTATATTCCCAAAGATATACATCAGTTCACACAACACCAGGGCCGAGAGAAAAAGAACATGAATGATCCAAAATGGGTTGAGAATAGCTGCAAATCAGTTATGTTGTTTCATTGTGGTCAATCAGCTACTGTAAATCACAGAACTACTGCAATATGCCATGAGGTCAACACCTGCACTCCATAATCTGTGTTCATAACATATTTTAGTGGTTCGCATAGATAAAACCCTCATGACTCTACTTCATTAATTAAATATCCCAAGAGACGATAAAAGGGGAATTACCTAATAGTTTTGCAAGTAAATGTATGCGAATGAATACAAAAAGGGATGAAAAGAGGAGTGGAAATGCAGGGAAAAGATAGGCCAATTTGGTGCCCAACATCTCCCCCCCAACTGGTCTTTTGCATGCCCTTGTGCAGATCACCGTCTCCGTAGGTCTGGGTTGGATAGGCTGTGTGCTTCATGAAGTCGGGCGAGATCATATTCCTTGGCCATCTCTGTTCCTGGGACCTTAAACCCCTCCAAAAGAAGAACCTCCTTCCACCAATCATTTGGTACATTATATGTGGGGTTTAGTGCTCTGCTGGAAACCAAAGGACAGGGTACTGAAATCAAATTCCCATTCACCGGATCCCACATGTTTGGATGCACGCCACGTATCTTGGCACCCTACTGAGTGCCCGTGCAAAATTTGGTGCTCTAAATGGTTCTCTGTTTCGGACAGATGTGGGTGACATCATCCACATTTTATGACAACTATCCAAGGCCTCAGCTTGAAACGTGACTAATTTCTTGACAAAGAGATCAATGCACCACTTTTGTGTCCTCAGCATTCATTCCTTATTTCCCATAATTTCTAAAATTGTAGTGTGCTTATTATACATAGTCGCTGTTCTCTTAGGTTCTCCTCTTACCATATAAGGCTTCGTGAGTTGATTTGACTCAAACTTATTAGAAGCCTTCTGCCAGCTTATCTGATTGAAAGTGTAAGAGGTGAGGGCCCTTAAATGAATGTCCCCCACATATGGAATCAGATTAAATTCTCTTTCAACATGTAAGAGATACCCGTGCATGTAAAGCTCACACATCAAATGCTGAGTTGGCACATCATGGGCTCTCATTATCTAGAGGAACTTTACACCATCCTTAATCTTGTGACTAATTTCTTTTTGGATGCTTTCCAAACAGAAGAAAAGAAAACTTTCATGAAAAAATAAAGAATAACTTGAAGCGGGAGGGCGACATGCCATCACCTCCTGTGCTAAATGGAGCAGTTGTTCTTTGTCGGTTTTCATCTTTGCCACTTGTCTTTCCAGCCGTTCCACCTTTATTTGATGCTTTGCAACCCTCAATCACATTATATCTATGCACTCCACATATTTAAAGAGAGCCATGGATTCTCGTTCTTGGGATTTCTTCACTTCGTTCTGATATCGCGCCGCAGTGGATTTCGAGGTTTGCATTTCAATAGTCAAAGAAAACTCACGGCCTTCAAACAAATACTCTATAGGGTCTATCTAAGTGGCAATAGAGGTTGTTGCCACTCCATCTACTTGTGTCTCTGCTTCGACCATCGTGTCTTTGGGCTTCTTAGCCCACTGCTTATATTTCCTTACCTGTTTCTTCAACTGGAGCATCTGCCTTCTCAACCTTTTGACCTCTGTTTTGAGCTACATTGTTTCTTTGAATTGCAGCTGATATTTCTATTTAATAGGTAGCCTCCGCTACTCACATAATTCTACCCATTCTTGTTTAACCACCACCTCATCTGGTACTGCAGCTGGTTTGAACAGGTGGTGGATTACTCAAGGGAGTATCCATAGGGTTAATTGACGGGGCTGCTTGGCTTGGTCTCTCTTCCCTAGGAGCAATCGCTTCTTTACTGACTCCTACCTCTACTTGCTGTGAAGCTATTTCGATGGATGGCAGATTCATTTGATGGGTTTCCATTGGTGGTTCAACCAAAATTTTCCCTCCAGGTTCCCTCATTTCAAAAACACCTGCCTCTTCCTCTATTCTAGGTTCCTGAAAAAGACCTCTCTAGAAGTTTGCAGCCCATGAACCTATGGCATCTGGTCCTTTATTCCTCCCATCAAACTTCAAAATCGATGGAACGATAATATCCTCCTCTGTCTATCGGGAAGAGCGAGACACCCTCGCCCCTTTTGGAATGGATAAGTAAGAGGAAAATTGGAAGCATTTTTCTACCTGATCTATCTCGGCCCCGTTTGTGGCCTTGGGCTCTTTCCCTCTGTCTGTAGTGTCTCTGCTTTGGGTTGAAACCCCTGCCTGTGCAGCCCCCTGTTCTGAGGTTGACGCTGGTTCTTGTGGAGCAGCATTAGTCTCAGCATCTAATTCCTCTGCAACCTCTAGGGTCGGACAAGATGATGGTGGTTCTTATATAACACCACCTTCCGTATCCAGCAGTTCTTGAACAGACGATGTTGGCACTTTTTCTTCCCACATGGCATTGATAAAAATGGATTCTTGAATCACTACATCAATTCCGCCTGTTATACCCATAGCCTATCCTTCTGTTGTCCCTATGGTTCTTTCAGCTGCAGGCCCCTCTCGTCCTAGTTCATCTTCCTCCATTGGTTCTATGGTCGAGGGTGGTTCTTGTGCGACACCCCCGGCCGCAATATTAATGAATTCCTCCACCTCAGCTTGATGTGGTCCCTCTTCTCTTATTACAGTGCTGTTGATTTGCTCCACTGGCTCCATGGTCGAGGCTAGTTCTTGTGAGACAGCTTCAGTCGTGTTGCTGGTGAGCCTTTCTATATCGGCCCCTTGCTGCAACACTTCTTCTTCCATCGGTTCTGCGGCCAAGGATGGTTCTTGTGAAGCAGCCTCGACTATCCTTTCTGGTTCGTGTTCCTGGTTCTGTTCCAACCCCTCGGGTTCCATCTCCATTTCCTCTGGTCCTTCTTGATCTATGTATTCATCCTCTACTCCAGTTCCTTCCTCCATCACTTCCGACTCTTCTTCTCTAGTGACTCTAGTAGCTGCTATCTCTTCCTCTGTAGAATCCCGAAATTTTTCCCACGGGATTTGAAGTCGATCGATTGCATGCATGACTAACGGCTGGACCAGCCCATTGTTGGTAATGATTGTTACCACTTGTCGTGAACGTCGAGCAGAGTGCGCCATCAGCTGGAGACTTTTTAACAAGAAGAAATTCATATTCAATGAGAAGGCTTCTGATTATGGGAACTGGAGGTGAGCCAGTATTATGAAATGATATTTAAACACGGTGGCATACCTCCCCAAGCGGGTTATGTATCTCATTACAAAACCTGCTACCCCACCCCATCGGTGTGGTAATGAAATTTGGTCATACCCCGGCCTTTCTGAACAACATTTTCTCCAGCTTGCAAAAATGCTTTGGGGAACTCCAGGAGGGTGTTTCTTCGTGAAAACCATTTCTGCCCCTACTGGGGTAGCCCGCTGACCTCTGCAATGGTTTCCTCGGTAATATGGATTTCTATCCCTCGGACCCGAGAGCTCCCTTCCATTAAATTGAGTGCAAATTCAATCGCAATTGCCTCATTAAACCCGTGCAACCTGTCAAAATAGAAGTTCGACCTTGCATTTTCAAAAACCTTCCATACTTCCTGATTATTTCGGACCATTGTCATATCCTCTGGCCCATGGCGCACAGCCAACCCGCCCATCGCTGTAGGAACTGGATCAACACAATGGATAAAATCGGCTGGTAGGGGGAGAGTAACAGTAATCCAACTGACGATGCCAATAATGTTTAGCATGGTTGCCGCGGGGTAAAATAATGGTAATAATGGCTGGTACACCTCAAAAAACACAACAAATAATGGTAGGATATGGAAGTATTGCTGAATGATTATGGTGATTGAATACATCGTACTGGGGGAATGACCGGTAAGGTTTGTGGTGTATGATTTCAAATTCCAATGCGTGGGAATCATGATTACAAATTCACATGATTTTTGGTTTCCGTTCTCATTGGATTTGGTAATGATGTGATATGATTATGATTTTAGGTACGTCTTCGTTTATTTGTGATAGGACCCCCCCCCCCCCCCAACTTAAATACGGTTGTCTGCAACACGTACTAGTCTCTTTTTGGAATGTTTTAATTAAATCCTTAAGAGTCAATGAAGGCCTACCTGGCGACCTACCTGGCGGTGGAGTAACAACAAAAATAACCAACGGAGTAATGGCACTGGCGGAGTAACAACGCCGACAGAGTAACATCAGCGGCGGAGTAACAACAGTGGCAGAGTAACAACAACTACGAAGTAACAACACCGATGGAGTAATAGAAATGGCGGAGTAACAACACCAGTGGAGTAACAACAATGGCAGAGTAACAACAACTACGAAGTAACAACACCGATGGAGTAATAGAAATGGCGGAGTAACAACACCAGTGGAGTAACAACAATGGCAGAGTAACAACATCGATGGAGTAACAGCAACGATGGAGTAATAGCACCGACATAGTAACAACAACGACGGAGTAACAACACTGGTGGAGTAATAGCAATAGTGGAGTAACAACACCAGCGAAGTAATAGCAACGGCAGAGTAACAACAACTGCAGAGTAACAGCACCGATGGAGTAATAGCAACTGCAGAGTAACAACACCGATGGAGTAACAACACTGATGGAGTAACAACAACGGTGGAGTAATAACAACGACTGTTACTTGAAAAATTTCTCAGTTTCTCCTTGTCATAATTTGGTTCTTATTCCTGCAAAAAGACAAACAAGTAAGTAGTAACAACATATATTTATTATTGTTATATATATATATATGATTATTATTATTATTTAACAGAAGGCAGAGGGAGTATTATATGCACCAACAACCATCAAACCAGATGTATTAGAAAGATGTTTGATGAAGGCATCCTTAGAAGTTGGACAGTGGTATAACTTCAGACGGTGTCCGTTCTCTAGGAAGGAAGTACAATTTTCATCTACTGTAACCAATCTGACTGTTCCATTGCTGAATACAACGTCCACTTCATAGGGTCCCATCCAACGAGTTTGGTAATCCCTCTGCCTAGATTTCCAGAGCAGCCCCTTTCGTTCCTTTTCAGACTCCTTAATGGAAAAGGTCCATCTGAGCACTTGTCACTTCAGGCTCATTAAAAATCGAAGGCGACTAGAGTCATCTTTTTTTTTTCTCGACTCTTTAAAATTGAAAAAACAAGTTGTGTCAAAGCGTCTAAAATTTATTTTAAACGGAATAATCATCACCTTTCCTACGTTGATCTTAGGTTGAGAGAATGGAGTCCACCAACCAAGGAATTCCCCTTGGAGGAAATCCTAGTCCCTTCTCCTCTTGCGGAGATGTTGGTGCACCCCATATGGCCACATTGTCGCTTCCAGGATTGACAATCGGCTTGCCCGTATGGCTCTTCTCAACCTCTGTCGTTCAAAACACCGCAATTCCTGAACAATCGAGTCAGCAACTAGACAATTCCAGAGTTACCCCCCAACCCTCTACTTCCTCCAATTCTTCCTCTCCTCCTTCCTCTTCACTTGATGAGGCTGGTAAAGCCAAAAATCAAGTACTAGAGAAGAAGAAGGAAAAGAAGAAGAATGAGAAGAAGAAGAAGGAGCCAAAGGCGAAAAGGGGCAACCAAGCGTCGTCTAGCGAAAATCCACACACTGCACCGACCAGGCCTAAATCGCCATGCGTCATTTGCAAAGGAGACCACTATCATAGAGATTGTCCTTGCATCCCTCGGATTTTAAGGGACTGGTCTCCTCGTTTGCACAATCCGGTGTCGTCAACCTCTGATGATCATGTTGAAAACACACCGTAGACTAGTGAAAGTGAAGCCCTAGGACAAAAAGGAAAATATAGATTT
This sequence comes from Pinus tabuliformis, assembly GCA_031772625.1. Classification (NCBI taxonomy): domain Eukaryota; kingdom Viridiplantae; phylum Streptophyta; class Pinopsida; order Pinales; family Pinaceae; genus Pinus; species Pinus tabuliformis. The sequence continues at coordinate 1,233,479,893 of CM062809.1, read as the reverse complement.
CCTTGTAAACTGTGCAAAGGCGATCATGCCGTCCACTGTTGTCCCTTCTTAGACGAGGCTAAAAGAGTTTTGGACGATCGTCCGGTTTCACCGTTACGACTTCCTCCTGGATATAAAAAACTCTTGTCGAGTCCGTCACTAGTTGAAAATCTGGCTGACCCGCCCAGGTGGTCGGCCGAAGCATCTATCATTGAAGACGAACCATCTGAACCCATACCAGATGAAAGTCAAAAGGTCGAGATGATAGTTGACCCGGTCTTGCCTTCAGAGGTTCCATCTTCAGATGATACAGTCACCGAAGAGAACAAGGATGACATCGTCCAAATTCTTTTCGTAAGCATAGACTCCGATGAACATGGGGGCAATTTACCCATTCCTTTACCACAGCAAGGAAGTTCGTCAGAGTCGTACCCGACCATCTATTCAGTCCCACCTCCAAGCAACCTAGTTGTTTCCTTTGACTGGAATCAACTAGGCAGACCCCGTTTACCGGCTAGTGTACCATTCTGAATCATTGCTCAAATATATAGAATGGTTATGGCCGGTACCATCATAGATGAAGGGGCTTCTATGAGTATCCTTTCCTCGACTGCTTGGAAAGCGCTTGGTTCGCCATCGCTTTTGCCTGAGATGAGAAATATAACAGGCTTTGACAAAGGAACCAGTCAACCGTTAGGGATCCTTCCCAATGTGCCCATAACATTGAGAGGGAAAACCATTCATATGAACGTAATGGTAGTCCAAGGACCCCTGGATTATAATCTACTCCTTGGACGAGACTATATTTATTGCATGGGAGCCATTGTCTCATCACTCTTTAGAGTAATGTGTTTTCCGCACGAAGGAAGAGTGGTCAAGTTCGTAGACCAGCTTTCATTTCCCGGATCACACATAGCAAATAGTCATATACCATCCCTGAATGGTCTTTTCACACAAGGAATGTCTCATCAATCCCCAGTCCGTCCACCTGATGAGCGCGAGTGATTCGGGGGACATGACTGAAACCCAGGGGGCATGCACCCTGGTCTGCTTCGGCAGGAAAACTTCGGGTATAGGGTAGGTTTCCGCGAGAGATATATGACTAGTTTGTACTCCCGTCCGTGATTGGAAAAGGGGGTTAGACTGGAATAAGATTCCCTCGTCAAAGTTATGTGAGTGGAGGCGTCTACACCGCTCGCCTTTGTCTATTTCGGTAGACATTGCCGAAGAAGTGTTTTGTTTACAGTGTGAATAGAACAATCTTTGGTAACCTGAAAGAGGTAGACCTTTCCTGATAAAACAAATGTTTTGTCGGTAGAATAAAAGGTGACCTTGAAGCTTTATTTTATACCTGGGGGCATGCAAACCTTTTGGCGTGCAAGCGAAGAGCGACCATTTATTTTTTAAATTTGTAGGTCCTCTAACCCTTTAAACTCGTAGGATTGGTCGTTTCCTAACTTGCATAAAGAAAGGATGTGGGGCAAAACTCTAAAAATTGCCATTTTCATATATGAGACATTCTTATTATACGACTGGATTAATCGAGCAGTTTTAACGCGGACTTCATGCTCGTTAAAAAATAAACATAAGCAATGAGCAAATGTTTCCCCCAGCATTTAAGCTCAATAAAAAATGAACCAATTCCCGGTAAATAACCATCGTGAATGTAGTACTTCAGCCTTTAAAGCCTTGGTCGTGTTCCCATCATCACCTCCACTCTGTATCGGCCGATCATTCACCTCCATTTGATTGTTTACCACTTTTGAGGAATAACTGCGAAGAGTGATCCCGCCAGCCATCCTTGTAACACTGTTGTGATTGGAAAATTCCAAACCTTACCTGGAATCAGCTGCTACCCAATTCTATCACTCGTTCCTCAAAGACGAGTCTCCTTTAGGCTCTTTTCAACTGACTCGTAAAATATGAAAAGATTGCTGAGCGATTGGCCTCTCCAGCTCATTAAAGGGACCGGAAGTGCTATCCCTCCTTTTGATTTTAATCTTTTTGAACCTGAGGGATTATTACACAAAAAGATCGAGCGCTTGTTTTGTTCGGCTCGTTAAAAGTATCGAAAATTCATCTCTTCTGTATTGTTTTATACTTTTTCAGACTTAAGGGATTAGATGACGAAAAAGGATTTTGGAGTTTCCTTTACGTCCCTTTTCAGACTCTCTAAAATTGAAAAGGATCGAGTTATCTTTGTCGTTAAACTCGTTAAAACCTAATAGCGACAAACTTGTCCATAGCAGACAAGAACGAGTTTCACTATCGCTAGGCTCGTTAAAACATAGCGATGGGTTTGCCCGAAGGGAAAATTATAGAACAAGCATCCTCCTCAAGCTTGACAAAAATAAAGAGGTACTGGTCAGCAATGACTGGGAAAAAATTGGGAAGAAAACTTGAAGAAACTTTGTTGGTAGCAAGTCGCTCTTGAACATGACACTTTCACTCCGCATCCAAGTTGGGTTGGGTTGTTTCATTCACCGGTCACATCACCATGGTCCCATCACACCATCCACATTTGGGGTTAATGCTACCAATCCATCACGTCAGTGTCACCGATATGTTCAAGAGAAGTCACTCAGAGAATTCACCTGTGTCTCACCCGCTGCAATACATTTACGCTCCATTCTTTCGTGACCGCCACCCTGAACCTTATATCACCAGATCATTTTCACCTCCATTAAAATCGTTTGATCCGTTTTGTGTCATTGATGTGGGATTCATTAAGGCCCTCCTATGACGGATCGCTTCTTGTCGACATCAGCTCATTATCCAAGAAGTCGATCTAGGGACACCCCTTTCAGTACTTTGAAGCTTGCATGCCTCAATGGCAAGTTTCTCACTTCCGACGACATGTTTACATCAATGGCCTTCGACCGAAAGATTTTGCGTGGTGTTCGACGCCAAGTCCTTTATTCACACCACGTGAATTTTACTGCAGTACCTTGAGGGTCATTATCATTATCGGTGATTCCTCTCGCGCCTGTTAACAACTTACATCATTGGCTGGTAATCAGGCGATGTCTTTCCATGTTCGACTCCAGAACATCTCTCACATGGATCGACTTGTACTTTGAGTGAAGATCGAATGAGATTGAAGACCTCGGATCTAGTTTCATCCATCCGGGCTGCGATATATATTCAGGTAAATAAAGACATCAAATGTACATAATTTCTGCACAGATAATCATCCAATCAAAGGGATGATGGCTCTACCAGAATCATCAGTCTACACTCAGACGATTGTTTGTCCTATGTACATGAAAATGAATTTATAAAGTTGAGCATGGGAATGCCCGCCTCAGCTAGATCATGAAAATATTATGAAGATAATGTATTGTATTGTATCTTATTACAGGTCTCCTCCTAGCTTGAAAGAACTTCGGACCCTCATGATAAAGCATTTCACCCGACATCAAAAAAGATTAACGACCTCATGCTTTAGGGGGCAACTGTTATAGACATTTTTGGGCACTGCAACCCCAAGCATAAAATGTCCATAAACCAAGGGCTCCTAAGTCCCTAAAAGTATTGTTCCAACCCCTAAAGGAACAAGGCCAACTGATTACAGCTTCTCCCAGAAGTTCTCCATGAAAAACTACTCAGAACTGGTCAAAACAGGATCATTTCACCTGCTCCATAGGCAAAGTGCGTTGCATCTCACCTAAGTACACTCAGTGGGTGCTTTGCATTTCAAAAAGCCCTTCTATGGGGTGCGATGGGCGAGAAGAGACAAATGGTAGTGTCAATCTGCGAGGTGGAGAAGCATGGAATCTTCCAGAAACTTCTCCTGTGACACTTGCCATTCTGAATTCGACCAAGAATGAGTAAGAGATCATCAATCTCCAAGTGGAAGCAAGAACTATAAGAGGGAAGACACTAATCAAATCACAAGCTGACTCATCTCCCTTACAGATATCTATATATGGATCCCTAATCCCAGAGATCCAGAGGCTGGAATTTTGCATCTTGTAAGGAATTGCTGTTGGTTTCTTGAGGCAACATCATAGTTTTGGGTGATCTAAGCTTTGCATGAGGTGAAGAAGGGCTTACTTGCTAAGAGGATGATGCTGGGTCAAAACAACTGGTTGTAACTCTCTTGGCTCTTTCTTGATTATCAATAAAGCTATTCAAGTTTCCCTCCATACTCTTGTGTCATTTATGTTTCGTGCATTTGTATGGTCAATTTACATCTGATCCTAGATTGTTTATGATAATAGATCCATGTTCTTGTATAGTGTTATGCTACTTTGATTCTACAGGTACTCTGTGAAGCTGGGTGTACAAGGAAGCAAGTACCAAAGGACTATCAGAAGAGAGAGGAATCAAACTAGGAACCAAGCGCAAGACAGAGGTTGGTCTCCTTTATTCTTCTCTCATCTATATTTCATAAAGGAAAACGAAAGTAGCTTTACTTTGTTTGTTTCTAAGATAGATACCACACCTTAGTGGGATTAGCAGTTCTGCATAGACACTTTTCCCTGTAACACTTGGCGAACCACTTGTCTTGGTGAAGGAGTTGGCATGCTTTGACAACTCGATATAGTTGTATCCTCTATTGGTGAGTGTTCTTGATCTATGTGTCCATGATCTGATCAATTTTGGCATTTTCCATGCAGTCCGGGTTTAGCTCTGTTGGTGTGAGTTGTTCTGCAATGTCAAATGTGTCTAACAATGGCGGAAAGTATGGCCGAAGGTGATATACATTGAACATTGGGTGCAAACCAAGGAACGGTAGGATGCTGAGCTTGAAGGCATTATCACTGACAGCCTTGGTGATGGTGTATGGTCCATATCAAAGCAGGTGAAGCTTGTGGTGGGGTCCAGCAAGGCACTCCTTCTGCACATGTAGCCAAACTTTGTCACCCACCTGGAACTTGTGCAGCACTCGATGCTAATCATAGTGTTGCTTGTACTTAACATTGGCTATGTCCAATATATCATGGACTTGCTGGCAGATGTGTTGAATGCACTATATGAAGTTGTTAGCCCTTTGAACTTCGACTGAACGTGAGCTAAATCTACTTGAGTGGTTGCAAATGGTATGGCCACATCAATGGGGTGGCTGAAATCCCAGCCCTACTTGAAAGGGGTTGTGGCATGTTGAGTTGTGGAGAGCTCTGTTGTAGCTGTGTTGGACATAGGGGATACTTTCATCCCACGTGCGTGGATGCTTTGATTTGTACATGCACAGAATGTGTACGATCATCCTCTTGACAACCTCTATTTGGCCATCAGTTTGGGGATGGAAATCCGTGGACTTAGTAATTTTTGTATCCAGCATCGACTAGAGACTTGACCAAAATGCACTCAAGAATATGTTATCTCTGTCTGAGACATTGGACCGTGGGATCCCAAAGTGTACCCATACTCACTGAAAGAATAGCTTAGTAGTGGCCTCTACTGTGATACTCTTCTTGTAGGCCGCCATGATGTCCATCTTAGAGAAGCTATCGACGACCACAAAAATGCAATTGTTATCGTGCTTAGTAGAAGGAAGGCTCGACATGTAATCCATGGAGACAGATTCCCAAGGCTGGCTAGGAGTAGGTAGAGGAGTATATAGGCCTTGCTTCTTGATGGTTGGTTTGGAAATGGCACAGGTGGTGCAAGATCTAATGTACTTCCCAACATCCTGATGAAGTTTTTGCCAATAAAAATACATCTACAATACTGCCATTATTTTCTCTACTCTGAAATGTCTAGCAAACTGACTGTAGTGCACCTCCCAAATCATCTTGGCATGCTCACTTGAAGGAACACAGATGTGTCCCAGGTGGCATAACAGTGCATCCTGAAGGTGAAAATTTGGAACTTGTTTCCCTTCCAGATTGGATGGTATATGTTGTTGAATTCTAGATCGCTCTTGTAAAGATGTGGCCACCCCGATGTCTCATGCCCACAGGAGTCGAGCATAGTGATTAGTGCCATGACCGGTGGTTGGCTAAGTCAATCAAAAACATTATTAATGTTACCTTTCTTATACTTAATGTTCAAATGGAATTGTAGCAAATAGGTGGACCATTTCTGATGGTGATTGTTCTACAACTTCCCTTGTGTCTCTATGAACTGTAGAGTTCAGGGGTCTATGTGGATGACCATTTCCTTTACCCGAATGTAATGCTTCCATTAATGACAGGCCCACACAATGGAATACATTTCTTTGTCGTAAGTGGGGTACTTTCGGACTGTGTCTGAAAGTTTCTCACTATGGTAAGCCACTGGATACCCATGTTGAGTAAGAATCGCACCAATAGAATAGCCGGAGGCATTTGTCTCAATCTCAAATGGTTATTGCAAGTTTGGTAATGTGAGCACTAGTGTAGAACAGAGGTGATTCTTCAACTCGAGGAACGCTTGTTGTTAGGTTTCCGACCAAAAAAACTTTGCTTTCACTCTGCCCTTGGTGACTTGACTTAAAGGCCAAGTGATATGAGAGAACCCCAACATGAACCTATGGTAGAAATTGGCAAGACCCAAAAATTTTTGGAGCTCTGTTAGAGTGGTTGGGGCTAGCCAATCCTGAATGACTTGTATCTTGGATGGGTTCACATGTACACCCTACTCATCAATGATGTACCCTAGATATTGAACCTGGGTCGGGCCAAAGGTGCATTTCTCCAAGTTAGCACACAACTTGTGTTGGCATAGGGTTTGAAGGATATGTCGAATATGGTGGAGGTGCTCTTCCCAACTCTGGCTAAAGATCAAGATGTCATCTAAATACACCACCATAAATGCATTGGTCAAGGGTCACAAGATGTCGTCCATTAGTCTCATGAAGGTTTTAGGGGTGTTTGTCAATTCGAATGGCATGACCAACTATTCAAAAGGGCCCTCCTTAGATTTGAAGGCAGTCTTCCACACATCGAAGGGTTCGATAGGCACTTGGTGATAACTTGAGTTCAAGTCAATCTTTATGAAATATTTGGCCCCCTTGAGCTGGTCCAGAAGGTCATCATTCCGCGATATTGGGTACCTATTCCAAACATTGATCTTGTTCAGCGCTCGATAATCAATACAAAGCCTCCAGGTCCCATCCTTCTTCTGTACCAATAAAATTGGGCTCCTACAAGTTGATGAGATTGGCCTAATGTGACCTTTATGCAACAGTTCCTGAATCTGCCTCTTGATTTCATCGTTCTATAGAACAAAGCGTTAATAGATCAGTCCATTTGGCAGTGGTGCGCTCGGCGCCAGATCAATGGAGTGCTTGATCTGACAGTGCAGAGGTACCCCTGTGGGTGAGGCAAAAATATCCCTGTACTCCTCCACAACCTTGTCCATATGTTGTTGTTGTGCAGATGAGCTCTGCTTGGAAGCCATGGCCACAACCTTCTTCTTTCCCTATGGGAGAATCATAAGGAAAACAAATTTCTTGGTCTTGGAAATGATCTTACGACATTTCTTTGCAGTGATCAAAGAGATGGTGGTAGGTGGGGCTACCTCTGGTATTATGTACAAGTTCTAGACTCATATACAACATATCGCTTCCAAAAGTATGGTTTTCCTAACAATACATCAAAAACTTCAAGAGGAGCAACATCACATGGTACATCATCCGTGAAGGGATTGATGTTGTAGGGAAGTCGGAACTGCTAGCTGACATGAAGATCTCATCCTTGGTGAAGCCACCCAATGGTGTATGGTTGTGGATGTGCTATAGTCTTTAGGCCCAGAAAATTCACAACCTCTGCTGAAATGAGGTTCCTTTGGCTCTCGTTGTCAACAATGAACTACAACAGAGAATCCTTCACCCACATTTGTGAGTGGAGGCGGTGTTCCCCCTCCTCTGGATCTTCAAGCTCAATCTTCTGGATCTTGGTGGTGGCCATGGTGGCACTGTGTTGGGTTGTGTTATATTCTTTCCACATAGTTAACAGGGGGTTTGAAGGGCACTAGTAACCCCACTTTATGGGGTTCGGGGCAACGCCCCAAAAAATTTTGGTTTTGGACCCTATGTTAGGTTGGGTGGACCCACCTATGGTTTTGTGCATTATTTTCGCACATGTTTTTGGACACGATGGTTTTCGGTCCATGGTATTGGACGCGATGGTTTTCGGTCGATGGTATTAGACGCGATGGTTTTTGGTCCATGGTATTGGATGCTTCGGCATGTATAAATATGTATTGTAACATTGAAAGGAACATAATGAAAAATCAACTTGGTAGTCCCGGTTTTGGGATCCAGTGGGAAAATCTCTGTGTATATGTGTTTTATGTGTTATGCTCTCGCATTGTTTATTTTTTTGTGTTTTATAATTCGTATGCAGGTAATTTCTATACGAGGTTAAAACCTACATTTGGTATCAGAGCTGTTTTGGCTTCAAGGGGACACCTTTGTTGCTGAGGGATTTTGCTCGGACCTGTGGTAGACCCTGTTCAATGGGAGATCTGCGTCTTCGATTCTGGTGGTGAAAGAAGATGGTGAGCAGTGGAAAGATAGAGATAGAGAAATTTAATGGCCAGAGTTTTGAGTTGTGGAAACTCAATATGGAGTATCTGTTGGTGGATAAAGACCAGTGGATCGTGGTAGATCCGGGTACTAAACCAACGGGAGTGTCTAATGACGAATGGAAGAAGTTGGATCGGAAGGCAAAGAGAACAATATGATTGTGTGTCTCAGATTCAGTATTGCTGAATGTATTAGGGGAAGCTACGGCGAAGGCTCTGTGGGACAAGTTAGGGACTTTGTACCAATCTAATTCTCTAGTGAATAAACTGTTCCTGTGGAAAAAGCTGTATAACTTGGGGATGAATGATGGAGACTCGGTGACAAAGCATCTGAATGCATTTAATACTATGGTAAGTCAGTTAGCTTCTGTTGATATTAAAATTTCAGATGAAGATAAGTGCATCAGTTTGTTGTGTTCTCTACCAGATTTGTGGGATAGTCTGGTTATTTCAATAGGTAGCAATGCAACTGCCCTGCATTTTGATGAAATAGTCTCATCCTTGCTGATGGAGGAGATGAGATGGAAAAATATGGAGATCCAAAATGATGATGCCTTGTCTATATGAGGGCGGACCCAAAACAGAAATAAAAATAAGTCATCGAGTGGGAGATCTAAATCTAAAGGGAGATCTAAATCTCTAGGAAAACCTGTAAAGGTGGTGTGCTAGAAATGTGGAAAGGAAGGGCACTACAAAAGAGACTGTAAATCTAAAGCTCCTGACAAAGGAAAGGGATCTAATGAGGCTCCTTCTACAGAAGCGAAAACTACCTCAGATGAAGGTGGGGATGTGTACTTGGCTTCTTCAAGTACACATGTAGATCATGAGGCATAGTTGATTGACTCAGGTGCATCCTTTCACTTCACTCTCCATAGAGAGTGGTTCTGCGAGTATGAGAAATATGATGGTGGTGATGTCTTCTTAGGGGATGACAGGAAGGCTAGAATTGTTGGTCGCGGAAATGTAAATTTGAAGTTGCAAGGTTGAAGGGTTAGAATTCTTATAGGTGTTCTACATATTCCTGCATTAGCCAGAAATCTGATTTCTGTTAGCAAGCTGGATGAAGCAGGTGTAAAAACAGTGTTCGAGAAGGATACCTGTAAGATGGTTTGGGGAGCACTGGTATTGATGCGGGGAGTTCGGATTGGAACTCTGTACAAGCTACAAGGTAGCACTGTTATTGATGGGTGCAATAGTTCTGTGGTTCCTGAAAGTGGAGAAAAAACTCTAGTGGTCTCTGGAGAGAAGACCATGCTGTGGAATCAAAGGCTTGGACATATTGGAGAAAAGGGCCTTCATATACTTCATGGTAAAGGTATGGTAGAAGGTATGAGTAATAGCTCTTTGGATTTTGATTTCTGTGAAAATTGTGTATATGGGAAGCAGAATCGGGTGAGTTTCCCCTCTGGTAGTAAGAGGGCGAAACAGATATTAGAACTTGTGCACAGTGATGTGTTTGGACATGTGAAAGTTCCATCACTGGGTAAGTCTATGTACTATGTATAATTTATAGATGAATTCTCAAGGAATACATGGATATATTTCCTTAAGAAGAAATGTGAAGTATTTGATAGGTTTAAAGAATTTAAGGCTCTGGTGGAAAACCAGATAGAGAAGAAGATAAAGGTGCTGAGGACAGATAGCGGTGGAGAGTTATGCAATAACGAATTTGAAGAATTCTGTAAGAGGTGTGGTATAGCATGGAAAAAGACTACTCCATATACACCTCAACAAAATGGAGTTGCAGAAAGAATGAATAAGACATTGATGGAAAGGGCAAGAAGCATGCTCAGTGGTGTCGGGTTAGGACAGGAATTCTGGGCAGAGGTGGTGGATACTACATGTTACCTGGTCAACAGGTCACCTTCATCAGCGTTGGAGGATAAGACTCCACAAGAGGTATGGATTGGTAAGAAACCCTCTCTTTCACATCTGAGGGTATTTGGATGTGATGCATATGTACATGTTCCAAAGGAGAAACGAACCAAGTTGGATAGTAAATTTTCAAAGTGCATCTTTATTGGGTATAAGGATGGTTTAAAGGGTTATAAGCTTTGGAACCCAGTCACATGGAAGGTTGTGTACAACCGAGATGTGGTGTTCAGAGAGGTGAAAGATGTTATTAAACATGAATTCCAATGAAAAGAACTTGATAAAATAGAGTTTGAGCTAAAGGAGGAACAATCAGACTCTACAATAGAGGAGGAATCAGAAGATGAAGAGCCACAAACTCTGGTTGTGAGAAGATCAGTCCGAGAAAGAAGGCAGCGTAAAAGGTATAGTCTATCTGCTTTCTATTCAAATTTTGCTTTATCTATTACTGATGATGATCCTAGAACTATGAAGGAAGCAGTAGATTGAGAGGAAGGAAAACTCTGGAAAGAGGCCATGGTTGATGAAATGGCATCTTTGCACAAAAATGAGGCTTGGGATCTGGTGGAGTTTTCGGCTGGAAGGAAACCCATTGGTAGCAAATGGGTGTTCAAAAAGAAGAGAAATGCAGAAGGAAAAGTGGAGAAATACAAAGCTCAGTTGGTAGCAAAAGGTTATTCCCAGGTGTCGGGAATTGATTTTGGTGATATTTTTTCTCCTGTTGCCAAGGTAACTTCTATTAGATTACTTTTATCTATTGCTGATGCTTTTGATTTTGAGGTAGAATAGATGGATGTGAAGATAGCATTTCTTCACGAGGATATGGAAGAGGAGATCTACATGAAACAACCTGAAGGCTTTGCGGTGAAGGGTAAGAAAGAACTAGTATGCAAGTTAAAAAAGTCTTTGTATGGGTTAAAACAGTCATCAAGGATGTGATATCAGAAATTTGATACATTTATACGGGGACTTGGCTTCACCAGAAGCAAAGCAGATTATTGTGTGTATTTTAAATTAATTAGTGACCGTGTTATTTATCTGGTCTTGTATGTGGATGATATGTTGCTGGTTGGAAATGACAAAAAAATTATCTAGGATTTTAAGACCCAATTGTCCTCCAAATTCGACATGAAAGATCTTGGTGCTGCAAACTATATTTTGGGCATAGAAATTAAAAGAGATCGAGAAAACAGGAAGCTCTGGTTAAACCAGAGGAAGTATGTCAAGACAATATTACAGAGGTTTAATACGTAGGATAGTAAATCGGTGAAGGTTCCTATTCCTGTAGGTGTAAAGTTATCTATTGAACAGTGTCCCAAGACATAAGAAAAGGAAGAGGATATGTCCCATGTTCCATATGCAAGTACAGTCGGTAGCCTGATGTATGCAATGGTCTGTACTAGACCAGACATTGCACATGCAGTGGGAGTATTGAGCAGGTTTATGTCAAAACTAGGAAAGGAGCATTGGACAATAGTGAAGCGGGTTTTCAGGTATTTGCGTGGCACTAGTGATTATGGTTTGTGCTACCAAGGAAGACCAGGATTGGACAGAGTGTTGGATATTCGTGGCTTTGTTGATGCAAACTGGGATGGAGATCTGGATCAGAGAAGATCTACAAGTGGGTATGTGTTTAACCTATTTGGAGGTGCAATCAGTTGGATGAGTAAGAAACAATCTGTAGTGGCACTATCAACTATAGAGGCAGAATACATGGCAGCCACTCATGCAAGAAAGGAAGCAGTTTGGTTGCAAAGATTGTGTTCAAGTATGGGGTTAGTATAGGAAGCTGTAAGGATAGACTGTGACAACCAAAGTGCAATTTTCTTGGCAAAGAACCCTGCATATCATTCAAAGACAAAGCACATTGATGTTTAGTATCACTTTGTGAGGGATATGATAGAAGACAAAAAGGTGTTGCTGGTAAAGGTGGACACTTTGAAGAATATTGCAGATGCATTGACAAAATCTGTGAGCTCTGAGAAGCTCTATTGGTGTAGAGAGACAATGGGCATTTCAGGGCTGGGAAAATGACTAAGCTCTCTTGTGGCCCCTTGTGGAAAGAAAACAACAAGTGGGAGAATGTTGGGTTGTGTTATATTCTTTCCACATAGTTAACAGGGGGTTTGAAGGGCACCTGTAACCCCACTTTATGGGGTCCGGGGCACCACCCCGGAAAAATTTGGTTTTGGACCCTATGTTAGGTTGGGCAGACCCACCTATGGTTTTGTGCATGATTTTTGCACATTTTTTTTGGACGCAATGGTTTTTGGTCCATGGTATTGGACGCGATGGTTTTCGGTCCATGGTATTAGACGCGATGGTTTTCGGTCCATGGTATTGGATGCTTCAGCATGTATAAATATGTATTGTAACATTGAAAGGAACATAATGAAAAATCAAGCTGGTAGTCCCGGTTTTGGGATCCAGTGGGAAAATCTCTATGTATATTTGTTTTATGTGTTATGCTCTCGCATTGTTTATTTTTCTGTGTTTTAGAATTCATATGTAGGTAATTTCTGTACGGGGTTAAAACCTACACACTAGGCTCTACATCAATGATCTACTTCCCTTTTTTAGTTCCCTTATTGTGCTCTGATTCAGATTCAGAACCTGCATCTGATTTGGAAGTCTTCAGCTCGGCCACTAGTGACTGCTTGGCCCAACACTCACTTGTATTGTGAGTGGAGCTCTTATAGACCTCACACCATTTTCCCGTGTCCTTGTTCGTCTTCAGGGTGTCGTTATTTTCTTGCGGCTTCAGCAAGCTATCATGGGTAGCACTGCCTTGGCTTGGTACTTTGTTCTCTGGTTTGGGGGCACCTTTTCCTTGCTTTGGATTCGTAGATCAAAAGTCCCACTTCTTCTATTTAAACTTTTGTTCAATCTTGATATCGTCCCAATATGTTGTGCTGAGCAAGGAATGTCCAAGAACTCTATCTCATCCTGTATGTACTTGTGTAGACAGTCATAGTACTTCATGACCAAATGTTTCTCAATATCCTTGATACCCATCTTCATGCGAAGCATATGGAAATTATTTGTGAACTTTGGCATATCTTGGTCCCTTCCTTGTCGTAGCGTGGTCCAATTCATGTATTTGTCTTCATAGCTCCCGACAGCGTAATATTGTTCTTTGATGGCATCTCAGAAATAATTCTAAGTGGGTGCAGCTGAAAACAGTGAGGTTTCACTCTCGTTCTTTTGTTCACAGTAGGTTTCCCACCAATCCTTGACATGTGGGGAAGCTTTAAGAAGTACAAAAGTAATCTTTTCCCAATTGGAAAAGTCATGAACTAAAAAATATCCTTCTAGTAGATTTAACCATTTATCTACAGCATTTGTATCTATCAGTCCTTTGAATATGGGAATATTGAATTTAACTTGTACCTTAAAAGGAGTGGCGCCTCCAGAGCAGCTGTTAGATGAAGATGCATCGCCTATGGGTAGTCATCGAAGAATCTGGTTAAATTTATCCATCATCATGTCCCTCTGTCACTCGAGGGCTTCCTCGAGCAACATTTTGAAAGGATCTCCTACCCCCTCATCTTTCTTTTCTTCTGACATAGGAGGTTGTTGGGTTTTATGAGGCTGATCTTGCAATGGTTCAACCAAATCAAGCCCTAACTCCTTATACCTTGACCTCATTGGGGACATGCAAAGAAAAATAGAGAAAGAGCAGATCGCTCTGATACCACTGATCTGAACTTAAACAGGAACACAACAACTTACATATATAATCATAAACACAGAGATGCAGCAGAAAAACACTTCATTCCATTAATAGAAAAATATTGAATTATGCTTACAAACAGAATGGAAATAAGATAGCTCGGGTGATGGTAGCTTATCTCTGAGAAGAGATGTGGCAGCTACATGCCTCTGAACTGTGTTACAATGAAGCTCAAGGTCCTATTTATTATTGGAAAACATGAGAAAACTCTAACCCCAGGAGATGTAACACCAATAGTCTGTGGGCCCCGTTGGGGTTAGTTGGGAAGCCAACTTCCCGGGGTCCTAACTTGGTCATATTATCTCTGTTTGGCACATATGATACCTTGTTGGAAAGTTCTTTTTAATTACTACAGGTTCCTCCCGAAGCCCTTTCCTATGGAAATGGGCCTTCCGCGAACCCCAAAAAAAAACGTCGTTTAGGGTGTCAAAACTGCTTCGAAAGTTCAAGACCCGAAAATCTACTAGAAATAGTAAATGATTAAATGAACAAGGAAACATGTGAAATTGACTGGGGGGTCTAGGTGGAATGGGCGAGTGGCCACTAATATCCACCTGGATCACAAGGCATATCTTGTTTTTTTATGGTTTTGAGTGATTGTGTTTTTTCTTGTTCTCTATTTTTTCATTTTACATATTGCATGCACAAAACAATAACTTAATAAATCCATAAGTACTCTAAGGAAAATTACCTTGATAGTACAGATTTCATATTTTTAAGTATAATTTTACCAAATATATTATGATGAATTTTCCAATGGAATATCCACATCAATTCATAGATCATCTAGGCCCCCATCCCTCATGGTGAATACATACCAAAATTCAGGTAATTAATTATTCCATCACAAGCTGGAAATAATGAGCCACCCTAGTGAAGCAAAAAACTTTGGAAACTTGAATTTCCTCCCAAGGAAAAAGTTTTCATGTGGTTGCTTCTCTAAAATAATTCATCAACTTGAGACAATCTTCAAAAACAATCCTTCCAAGGCCCTGGTATATGCCTTTTGTGTTTAATGCAATCCTACTTAGTAAATCACTTGTTTATACAATACCCTTTCACTCAAGCTATTTGGAGAAATTCCATCAAAATAAAGGAAATTTGTATGTCTTGGACAATTCAAATATCGACGAGTTTTTATCACAATGGCTATTATCTCACCAAACCACATCACATATCCCTCCCTTTAATAATGGCATGGGGTATATGGCTAAAAATAAACCAAGCCATATTTGAAGATAAAGGAATATCATCAAATAAGATAGCCATACATAGTCGGGTTAATGCAAACAACTCAATCATAAAGGAATTTCCCCACCAGATTTTCTCGGACTAAGCAACTAAAATACAATGGACTCTCCTTATGCCTCTTTTGATGGGGTAGCACAAGGCTTCCCTTGTTTGGGAAGGGCCAGTGGAATTATTCACTTCTCAAATATCATGTATTTCTCCTATGCCACAAACATTGAGACATCAACAAATAACTATGTTGAATTATTTTTCTTTTAAATTACTTCTTCAACTAGTGATCTCAAAGGGGACAAACTCCATCCACATATAAGGGGACTCACAAACTATCATAAATTGGATGATATGAGCCGTAAGAATCCAAAATTACATCCTTATTCCTATCCATGAAAAAAATCAACAGTATATATGTAAGTTTAATCATATAATGTTTGATCATATTTATAGACATAGGAACTCCATTGCAAATGTTGTATTGAAGATTAGACTATATTTGGACATAAGCATATTCAAAACCATAAAGATTGGAGTAGGCCAATAGCAACAATAATTTCTTGACCATTGGGTTTGACTGGTCATCAGAGATATATCATAGATATGTCGCAAACATATATGTTTTTTGTCCGTTTTGATTTTTTTCTATTGTATATAAAAATGTATATGATTCCATTTTATGATATGTATAACATAATGAAAACTTGAACAAAAAAAAGAGACTTTTTATACTCCCCTTCTCAAGGATCATTAAGGAAGTTATTTTTGTTTCTAACCTTGGCACACAATATGAGATGTCATCACTATACCAAATTAAAAAGTATACAATGAGCACTTGCAGAGCTTCAATGAAATTTGTAACCATTAATGTTGCTCAAAAACCAATGATAATTTGGGAAGCTCAAAGGGCATAACATTATAGGAAATTTATTATTGTGTATTAAAAGTGCGTTTTTCCTTTTCTTCTTCTCCTGTTTGCACTTGTTGACATGGGCCTTCACCTTGTTTACTAATATTTTATTAAGTTCATTCATAAAAGGAGATTTAAAATTGTGAGAAACAAAATCAATATATTGTGAATATTAAGGGTGGATACTAGACACCAAGGAATCTATAGATATTAAGTGGTATAGAAATGAGCATCTAATAAAATAAATTGGAAAAATGTATTAGTAAAAGGATTTAACAAAAGAATTTAAAATTAAAATAAAATAATAATGAAGTTCAAAATTAATAAGCGTATTAAACATATTTGAAAACAAAAACTATAAAAAGTGTTAATGGTGTTGATCTTCTTTCCATACTCTTTTTTTATTTCTTCCACGTGATTAAATGGATTCACTTGAAATGAAAATTTTGGTCTTCATGACATTCATGCCATTTAGTTTCTTTAGTTTCTCCCTAAGTGGAGAGATGTTGGACTATGCCTCATCCCATCTCATCACATCTTCTCTATGAGTGTCCCAACACTATAGAAACATTCCCTTTAGATGTAGCATTAAAACTTTTGGCATTCTTGACATTCATTTAGTTTCTTTAGTTTCTCCCTAAGTGGAGAGATGTTGGACTATGCCTCACCCATCTCGTCACTTCTACTCTATGAGCGTCCCAACAATACAAAAACATTCCCTTCCCATGTAGAATTAAAGGCAACCACAAGATAACTTGTGGTAGTGTCTTCTGTTTTTTGTTCAAACTCAACCATATCCCCAATACCATCATAGTTAAGAGAGTCTCTAAGCTTAATTCCAATCCATATAATTCCTAATCTCACTTGGGCACATCATTTGTGTCTTATTCTCTAAAATAAATCTCAACTTGAGATAATCTTCAAAAAAAATCCTTCCAAGTCCTTGATAGATGACTTTTGTATTCAATGCAATCCTACTTAGTAAATCACTTGTTTATAACCTACCCTTTCACTCAAGCTATTTGGAGAAATTCCATCACATTAAAGGAAATTCACATGTCTAGGATAGTTCAAATATTGATGGGTGTTTATCACAATGGCTATTAGCCCACCAAACCACATCACATATCTCTCCCTTTTATAATGGCATGGGGTATATGGCTAGAAAGAAACCAAACCATATTTGAAGATAAAGGCATATCATCAACTAAGATAGCCATACACAGTTTAGTTAATGTAAACAACTCAATCACAAAGGAACCTCCCCACCTTCTTTTCTCAAACCAAGCAACTAAAATACAATGGACTCCCCTTAGGCCTCTTTTGATGGGGTAGCACAAGGCTCCTCTTATTTGGGAGGGGCTGGTAGAATTATTCACTTCTCAAATATCGTGTCTTTCTCCTATGCTAAAAACATTGGGACGTCAACAAATATCTATGTTGAATTTTTTGCTTTGCAATTATTTCTTCAACTAGTGATTTTAAAGGGGATAACCTCCATCCATATCTAGGGGGACTCACAAACTATTATAGATTGGATGATAGGAGCAATAAGAATCCAAAATCTTCCTATCTATAAAAAATTCAACAGTCGGTTTAATCAAATAACTTTTGATCATATTTATAGACATAGAAACTCCATCACAATTGCCCTATTGAAGACTAGAATAGATTTGGACATAAGCATATCCAAAACCATAAAGATTGGAGCAGGCCAATAGCAGCAATAATTTCTTACCATTGGGTTTGACTGGTCATCAAAGATATGTTGCAAACATATATGTCTTTTTGTCCTTTTTTATTTTTTGGTATTGTATATAAAAATGTGTATTAGCCCATTTTATGATATCTGTAACATAATGAAAACTTGAACAAAAAAGAGATTTTTATACTCCCCTCCTCAAGGAAAATTAAGGAAGGTTTTTGTATTGCTATCCTTGGCACACAATATGAGATGTCATCAATATAACAAATTAAAAAGTATACCATGAGCACTTGTAGAGCTTCAATGGAATTTGTAACTGTTAATGTTGCTCAAAAACCAATAATAGTTTAGGAAGCTCAAAGGACATAACATTATAGGAAAGTTGTTATTGTGTATTAGAAGTGTGTGTTTCCTCTTCCTATTTGCACTTGTTGACTAATATTTTATTAAGTTCATTCACAAAGGGAGGTTCAAAATTGTGAGAAACAAAATCAATATATTGTGACTATTAAAAGTGGATACTAAATACCAAGCGATCTATAGATATTAAATGGTATAAAAACGAGTATCTTGTAAAATAAAATAAAATAAAAAATTAATTGGAAAAATGTATTAATAAAAGGATTGAACAAAAGAATTTAAAACTAAAATAATAATAATAATAATAATAATAAAGTTCAAAATTAATAAGCATATTAAACATATTTGAAAAAACACACTATAAAATGTGTTAATGGCTTTGATCTTCTTTCCATAATCTTATTTTTATTTCTTCTACATGATTAAATGGATTCACTTGACATGAAACTTTTGGTCTTCATGCCATTTAGTTTCTCTCTAACCAGAAAGATCCCATCCCATCTCATCACATCTTTATAAGTGTCCCAACAATATAAAAATATTTTTTGGTCCCACTTAGCATTAAAACTTTTGGTCTTCTTAACATTCATGCCATTTAATTTCTTTACTTTCTTCCTAAGTAGAAAAATGTGCCATCTCGTACATTTTCTCTATGAATGTCCCAACAATCCCTTTCCCATGTAGCATGAAAGGAAACCACAAGATAACAACCTTTACAAAATAACTTTTGTGGTGTGTTATCTTGTGGTGTGCCTTCTCCTTTTTTTAAAACTCCATTGTATCCCCAATACCATCGAAGTTAAGAGAGTCCCTAACTTTAATGCCAATTCATCTAATTCCTAATCTCACCGAGGCACATCATTGAGACGATATCCATTGGTCACCAATTTATATCGAAGGAACCAGCATTGTGTAAACTTACCTTACAATTTGGGAGTTTGATTAATGTTGTCCTTAAGCGTAGATGTAAAGTTATATCAAAGTTTCAATTCTACAAATCATCATCAATTGAATTTAGGTTATTTTCCTCTGTGAGTTTGATCACCTCGAAATTTATGTAGGTTTTCGCTCCATTGAAATTGACCACCCCACCAGCCATTAGGATAGATCTTATAGATAGTACCCTCCACTTCTAAATCCCATGATCCACCTTTAAGATTAAGTTTTTCGAAAATCTCCATGACACTGCGTGCATTTTAGGTCTGGTCTTTGTCATCCGTGCTCCCCACGGTTCTTATATTTTTGCTTTTTCACTCAATCATCTTGTGGACATGGGTACCGAAGGAACCTTCACGTTTGGAAAATAATTTGAGGTAAGTAAGCATGTAGATCAGAAAAAACGGCTATAAAAGCATGGCACTCAACACTGCTAATTAATATTCATTCCCAGATCCCCATATACTGTCTCTCTGTCATTTACATTGGCATTACGCATATAATGACAATGTCAGTGAAGCCTCGCAGCAGAGCTGCGCACTTGTGCATTGTATGGCTTGTGGTTTCCACTCTGTTGTTGCAATCGACTGATGGGTTTATCTGGAAGAAGGGTAAACATCTAAAGCCTTGCTGGAATAAGGTTCTTTATTTCCACGATATCCTTTACAATGGCAAAAACGCCAAGAACGCTACAGCTGCGATTGTTGCCGCTCCCCAGGGTGCCAACCTCACCACTCTTACTGGCAATAACCACTTTGGAGATCTGGTGGTCTTCGACGATCCCATCACGCTCGACAATAATCTGCACTCCCCTCCAGTGGGCAGAGCTCAGGGATTCTACGCTTATGACATGAAGACCACCTTCAGCGCTTGGCTGGGATTCGCCTTTGTGCTCAACTCTACAGAGCACAGAGGCACCATCATATTCGCTGGAGCCGATCCGATCCTTACTAAATACAGAGATATATCGGTAGTGGGAGGCACCGGGGATTTCGTGATGGCAAGAGGAATCGCCACCATCTCTACCGATGCGTACGAGGGAGATGTTTATTTCCGTCTCCGCGTGAATACCACTCTCTATGAGTGCTATACTACTGATGATATCACGTATCAAAATAGAAAATGGAAGTCTGTGCTAGCTTGATTGCAGCGCTTTTCGCACAAAATATGTAGTACCTCTGAATAATTGATATCCTATGAAAGTTCCATCGCCGCCCTCCCCCCGAGTTGTATTTCCTGTGATTAGCCAGTTTAATACTAAGTGCCTTGGAGTGGATTATATTCTAATAACCAATGTGCTTATCTGGAATAAGTTATCACCAAATAAGGGTTATGATATATGGCGGTGTGTAAGACATAGTTATTATTAAAATTTGGATTCGATACGAAACAAAAAAAAAAAAAATTATATAAAAAGATTTCAAATCATGAAAATTTTGATAATATATGTTTTATAGAATTCACTCAGAAAATTTACAATTTTTTTTAAAATTTATGTTTTTTTCAAAACTTAAATCTATGATCTTTCTATAATTTCAAAATTTATTTATGGAAAATCTCTGCCTAATACCGAAATTTATTTATGTAAAATCTTTACCCAATATATTATACAAAATCTTTACCTAACACATAAATGCACATATGAGGAATTTAAATTTAAAATAAAAAAATTAAAATTTTTATTAAAAATTAAATCATTTTTAAACATTTTTTTGCTTTTTCAAATATTTAGCTAAAATAAAACAAAAATAAATAAAAATAAAAATCCAATTTCATAGTTACTTCCATTTCCTTTTCTTCTACATCAATGTTGATTATGCTTCACCCTCCTTTTGTTTTGCATACACGCACGATCATGCTTCACTAGTTTGGATCATCCAAAAAAAGAATATTAACTTTTTTTTTATAATCTTTTTGCAAAGACCCAAACCTTGTAATTTTTGGCGAGAGATTTGTTGTGCCTCCATGGCAATAGGCTGGGGCTTCTTCCCCTCCAATCAATGATGCAACTGCTTTTTAGGCCTTTGTGGCTTTTTTTGAGAAAAGGTCATGGGAAAAGAAAATCATTCTCGCTTTGTTAAGAGGGCAGAAAATATTCCCTAAGTTGCTCTCTCGATTGGATTTCATCGAACAACTCTGAATTTCACGGATAGGGCCTTATTTTGAAAGTTCACGGGTATGTGGTCGTTCTCGAAATCAATGGATCTTTTAGAGTCAGTCTAGTAGCCCTCCACCAGAGATCAAAGCTCTTTGCATTTCATGATTAGGTGTCCCATCAGTGTGATCATGTTGCATTCCGTTAGGCACGCCATAATCCCGGTGGAGGGAGTTTGTGTCTTTTATTCCCCTCCTGTTTGGCACTGCTGGTTCAGGTTTGTTTAAGTTAATAAAATCTTCAAAGGGTCATTCATCTTGCTTTAAATTTTGAGGTCTTAGGTCTAGGGTTGAGTCAATTTTTGTCTTGAGAGGTCATAAAGGACCAGCAGGCCAGAGGGATGTCCTTCATAAAACATCATTTCAATAATTCTCACTATTGTACAACTAAATTTTCACCTTGTTTTCAAAACTCTGTTTTTGAAAAACAAAGGTCATTACCTTGTTTTTGTAAAAATTGTCAAAATTTCAAATTCTCCAAATGTTGAAGCGCAGCCTTGGTCTCCTTTGCCAAAGCATCTGGGAATCTATCCCTGCAAAAATTTTCAGAAGAAATCATCATTTCAACCAATTTTTCAAAGAAAGGAAACCAAAAGTCAGAGCCAATTAATTCAAAAAAGTGTCAACACTCAAACATTATAAAGTGGGTTTTGGGCAAATAAAAATCTAAAGGAAGCCTATAAAAGCACATCACTCTTCATTAGCAACTCATTTGCCTCTCACAAGCTAAGTGAATCCTTGCAAAGGCGATTTTATGAGTCATTGAGCAAATTGGGCAGTTTCAGAGGCGCGCTACGCATCAGGGAGGGCGCGCTATGCATCAGGTTGCCTTTCTCAGAGTAAAATTACTCGTGCGCTACGCGTTAGAGGCGCGCTAGGCGTTGGGCAAGGCACGCTACGCGTTGGGTTTTTCGCCCAACAAACTGCCAGCAAGCTATCAAATCGTCTTTTCTCTCAAGCAAATTGCAGGTAGGCCTCTCCTCCATGGCTAGATTTGGTTTTGCAAGATGAATGAGAAATTAATATGTTTGAATGCCATGAAAATGAAAAGTCAAAACCCTACATTGCTGTGGAAGATTTAAAGTCTTAATGGTGCTAGGGTTTCAATTTCTTTTTGCTGTCCAAGGTTGCCCATTTGTGATCCCTCTTTTCCCTTATTTTCATCAACATTCTCCTTCAAATTTTCCCATAAAATTTCATAATTTTCCTCTCTAAAATCCCTAAAACCTATTAAATTCCCAAACCCTACTTCACCTTAAAATCCCACAATTTTGTGATTTCCCATGTTGCCTTCCCTAAATTCCTTCTTTATGTTTATTGTCCCTAATTCCCTCATGTTCCCCTATCCCTAACAATTCCCTTGTATTTATGTCCCCTTGGTGACAGCATTTGAAAAAGTCAAACAACAGTTAATTGGGTGCAAAAGTCAGCAATACATTTCAGCCATCTTGCCTTCAAAACCATGTCAGAAACCGAATCAGATTATCAGCAGAGTTATGACAGTGATTCAACACCGGAGGTAGAAGTGCCAAGGAGGCATCACAAGGGTGGTAAGGGTGGTCGGCATGTCAGGGAGGAGCCCACTTCTCTGGCTCATTTGCAAGTTTGTCCACTTGCAATGACATGTTTTCAGTATCAATCATGCTTTGGATATTGTGAGCGAATCTCACAAATTCAACATCACAGAGAACTAGTCCGCTTGTTTGTCCTACATTTTCACAATGGTCATGTGAACCTTGCAGGAGTGGATTTCACCCTATCACTTGAAATTGTTGCTCAAGCCACCGGGATACCAAATGTTGGGGAGGAGTGGAACAAGCGCAAGCAGCTAGACAGATTTCATTATCAACCATAAATCAAACCCGGATGCATGAGACACCTAACTGCTGTTTTTCCTTTCAGATTCCTAAGGGATGAGTATGCACCCTTGATGAGGCTCATTATGCGCTATTTCACTTGTGAGGGCAGATTTTCACGTTTATATTCGTACCATATCGTTTGTTGATGCATTTCACCCGGGTACGAATGATGAACATTCCATTTTTCATGTGCCGAAATATAGAGAAGATGGTGCCCGTAGTGCAAAGGAAGAACCCCGCACAGCAACACAAAAGTATATATCATTATGCATTGATCAAGATCATAGTGATGCATCAGTTGGCACAGCTGGGTATTGCTTGGGAGGATTTCATTTCTCGCGACTTCTTCATAGTGCCACAGCCACCTCCTGAGATTTTCAATGATGAGGGAGGGCCTTCACATCAGTTTCACATTCCAGAGCCCGAGCATGTCAGTAGTCCAGCATGTGTTACATATCAGAGAGGCCACAGGGCCTTATTTGCATCAGCATGGCGAGTATTATATCCACATCAGGTGGAAGGGGTCTTGCCTTCTTCATCAGCACAGCGAGTGTTATCTCCACATCAGGTGGAAGGGGTCTCGCTTTCGACAGCAGCATAGGTACAAGAGAGAGGCAAGCAACCCATGATTGATGAGGGGCCATCAGGTGATCCGGACATAGATATTATTGACCTTGATATTAGCTCTCCTAGCTTAGAGCTAAAGGAGATCATTCAACAACAAAAGGCTAAAAATGACTTGTTGCAGCAGAAGTTGGAAATGGCAAATTGGACAATCACATACTTAGAGCAGCGCAACAAACAGTGAGAGGATGAACACACTCTTGATGAGTTGCGGAGGATCTGAGAAGACCGG
The DNA here is from genome assembly GCA_031772625.1 of Pinus tabuliformis. NCBI lineage: Eukaryota > Viridiplantae > Streptophyta > Pinopsida > Pinales > Pinaceae > Pinus > Pinus tabuliformis. Next base: position 1,233,455,830 of record CM062809.1, on the reverse strand, counting down.
AACTTGGCTCGCAAGAGACCCGGTGATTTGACACCTATTGAGCAAGGGTCTATGCTCATTCGGGTGAACACTCATTTAGAGAAGTTGCTAGCCAAGGCAAACAGGGACAAAGATATGCTCCACCACATGAAAAATCATTATTGGGCCCGCATGCATGTGTGCAAAGCAAAAATGAAGGTACTCAAAAGACGATTGGCCAAGGCACTAAAACGGAGGAAAAGGCCCGATCCACTTCAGATTTTGGCTGAAGCTACCTTGAAGGAGCATGGTGCTCAATGATACACCCCCAGCTCAAAATTCAGAAAATTTGAAGCAATTTTGGTCAATTTTGAATTTTTTTTGCTAAAAACAGGTTTTTGCCCTCAACGCGTAGCGCGCCGCGCGCTACCCTGAAGTTGGGGAGGTCCATTTCACAAAAACTTAGCATTTTTGGATTTTTCATGACAAATTACACTTGCTCAGCCACTGCCAAGACATTTCATTGAGGTTTGGGCCCTCAAAAGGTCAAAAAAAAAGCAAAAAATGACCTTCTGCCACTTTTTGGACACACAGGAAGCAGTCTTGGGAGATTGCATTTTTGGAGGGGCAAATGGGCACCAAATTGAGAAATTCCACTTGGGCTGGAGCGTAGACATCCAGACCTTTCCAACAAGCCCACTTGTGCCTCATTTGGATGCCGGGAAGTGCCCCAAAAGTGGGCTCAAAGGCGCGCTACGCGTTGAGAAATGGCGCGCTATGCATCAGGGAAATTTGCCAGTTTTTCATCTACAGCTCAAGACAACGCAACTTTTGACTAGTTTTGACTTTTCATGGGATTTTTCACCCTCTTTGATGTAATTAATGTATTTTCATTTTGACATGACGCTTTTTTACCTATTCTAGAAGATTCATTCATAAAATAGCAAAAAATTAATGAATGAATTGGTTTCCTAACTTATAGAGGCAAGTTGTTTTGACTGCCTAGATTGTAGTGCTCAGTTTAGAATTGGTTGAAACAGCTCCTAGGATGATGAGCTCGACCCCTAGAGGCAAGGAAATGTGTTAGCTTGTCTATATTATGTACTTTCTTAGTCATTTTCATGGTTGGACTCTTGAGGGATAAGCGTAGACTATATTACTCTTTGTATCTCTGCAATTTTGGCAAAGGAAAGACCAGGGTTTTGTAGCACTATTTGGGATTCCTGTGGTGATTTGTGTTGATGGTGTGTTTCTCTCATGTACTTGTAAGTTTTTTATGTGCATCATTTTCCTGCTCTTCTCTTCTGCAAATTAAGTAAATGAAGTATTAAGGTAGAATTCATGATTTCTATGCTCTGCCTTTAAGTTTACTTAATGTCTATGTTTTCATCTGTTTAAGGAGAACTCTCGATGGTTTCTTACTCTCCTTGGCTCCTCACCGGTCATATCTATCCATTCATTTATTTCAAAGGCATCAAGACAATCTCCTACCTTGCCCCAAAAAGACCTCTACAAAAACTGTGTCTCATCCCCGCACCCAAAATTGCCGTGCTCAGTTTTCCAACAAAACCCTAATAATTTAAAATCAAATTTTTCCTATTAGTTTACTAGCCTAAAATCAGTGTTCTTTATTGGTCATCTCAGCCCTTTGAAGACCTTTTGTCGAGATAGACCCGGAGAGAGCCCTCTCCTGTCCCCGTAGGGCTAGCTACTAGGCTAAGTGGTTTGATGTTGCCTTGGATTTTGTCTTTTTCAGCCTAAGGCCAAATTCAAGTGCTAACATATTGGCGACCATACTGGGGAGAACAACTTGTTTGTGGGTTGATGTGTTTATTTCATAAGTCTTAGACGGAGCCTGAAGTTATGCCAGGTAGCCTTCGAAACGCTTTTGCTTTGCATAAGCGGAAGTAGATAAACGCTGCTTCAGTCCATCTCCGTGAGCTTGTGAATACAGCACTTCATTTGCATTTTACCCCAGTACATTTGTAAACTCTGAAACTTTTGATGATAAGTTGAGAGTTTTCACAGGCTGATTGGCTATTTGTTCCTTGATATCCAAGCTAGCTTCAGATTCTAGTCATATATTCAAATCTCACTCATGTCCAGCTGTTTTTAAGTATCTTGAAGACATTGATTTTGACGAGAGATTTGAGTTGTCCCTGTTCAAAACCAAATCTGAAAGTGCACTTGATTCTCTAGTTCTCAACCCTGATTTTGCTGCTGCCCTTGAAATCGAGAGACACAATAAATTGGTTGAAATTTCATCCTAAGACACCTTCAGACAGATATCCAAGTCACTAATCTTGCTGATTTCCTCGAAACTATATCTGTAAATATTGGATCTACTATCACGGCTTCTGTTCCGCACGAACAGACCAATCCTCATTTTATTTCTATATCCCCTATAGTCACACATCCTGAATCTACAGTCAGTTCTCCCTCTTCATCCCATATCGCTTCTCCTCCGCCTACACCTCCCTATACCCCTCATTCACCTACTCCACCTACTACTCCTAGACCCAATCTACCTAAAGCAATGGCTGCCCGGTTTGCCCCTCTTGCTCTTCCTCAAAATCTGCATGATATGCCAGCTGATTATCAGAGTAAAATTCCCATGTTTGATGGCACTCCTCAAGGTGTTTCCGCTCAGCAGCATATAGACAAAATGGCAACTTTATTTGATCTATATGAGATAGATGAAGAAGATGTAACTATGCGTTTGTTTGTGCAAACATTCGGAGGAGAAGTAAGAAAATGGTTCAGAGGTTTGACAGCTAGAAGCATACCCACATTGGATGAAATTCAGAAGCAGTTACTAGATCGATGGGAAATCAGAAAGGATCCACTTCAGATCAATGCCGAGTACAACAATCTCAAACACAATCATGGTGAGTCTGTCCAAGATTACATTATCAGATTTAACACAGTTTACAATGCTATTCTAGATGATTTAAGACCATCTAGAAAATCAGCTCTTCTCAAATTCCCGGATGGCTTTGATCCGGAGATGGCTTATTCACTGCGAGATAGAGATCCGCCTACCTTGGAGGATATGCAGAAAATCGCTGTTAGTGTTGAAGCGAATTTGAATGATAAAAGAGCAAGGATGAAAGCCGAAAAAAGAGTGATAATCAAAGAAGAAGCTTCTACATCAGATCAGCTCCTTCGCAAGGTAGAAAAGGTAGAAAGGATGATTGAAAACGCTCATCTCGACAAGCCGGAACCGCAGATTCGCAATCCTAATTTCCGAGGTCCGCAGCAGCCACAATACATAATTAAGCAGCGTGAAACAAGGGCACAAGAGTTAGCAGCTCAGCAGCAAATAAAACCTCCTCTTCAGCAGAATTTTGTTAGCCAAGAATCCGAGGATGAAGGTGATACTATCGGGGAGGAAAATCATTTTTTCACTCCTGATGATCTGCCTACCTATATTACAGAAGAAGAAGAATTTGTGAGAAACTCCATCATCCATCAAGATGAGAATTATATCTTATCAAATGATGCAGCACTTGAGGAAGAATCGAAGGAGTATCAAAGAGGATATCTCAATGCTTTGTCCGCTCAGCAGAGACAATTAAGAAATCGAGCTGTTCCCATAAATCCCATTCAGAAGAAGAGAGATACTTCAACAAAAAATGATTCAGCTTCCCCACAGAAAAAAGGAAAAGAGATAATTGATCCCCCAGCAGGTCAATCATCTTCAGCAGATAAGGTAAATCAGCCACCAAGCACAATGAGGGATAAAGTTGAAAGAAGAGAAGTTATGGCCAAAGAAGGTGAAAAGGTTTTAGCATTTAGTTTGGAGAATGAAATTTCAAAGCTAAAAGTGTCTATTCCATTGACTGAAATCATGAAAAACACTAGCTATCGAGAACAAATTTCCAAAATTCTGAATATTGATCCAATGCTTGACACGGTAAATGTAGAAGATGATCAGCCGGAATTAATTTTTGGGACTGATTTAGATGGCGAGTCTCCTGAAAGTGATGTTCCTCCCTTCTATATCAGTTTGAGGTTGCACGAGTATGTTTTACATAATGCTATGTTCGACTCGGGTGCTTCGCACAATTTGATGCCGAAAGCAATCATGGAAAAGATGGGATTAGACATCACAAGAAAATATCATGATTTGTATTCATTTGATTCCAGCCAGGTAAAGTGTATCAGATTGATCAAGGACTTGGTGGTAAGCCTAGATCAAATTCCAGCTAAGAATGTCTTGATGGATGTGGTTGTGGCGGATATTCCTCCGCGTTTTGGTATGTTGCTTTCACGGTCTTGGGGAGCTAAGTTGAAAGGTACACTTCAGCTAGATTTTTCTTATGCTACAATTCCAGTCTTCGGTCAAATGAGAAAGTTATATCGGGAGCAAAAGATGAAATACATGATAACTAGCAAAGAAAAGCCAATAAATCATCCTGTAAATTATGTACATACAGATTTGGAGTCGTTTGTCTTATTTGCTGATAATTTTAATGAGATAGATAGTCAGTTAGTTCAGGCAGAGGATATACCAGAGATTACTGAAAATTTTAGAGAAGTTCTGCAAAAGGAAAGAGAAGAAAAGCCAGCTGCCATGAAGCAAACAGCTGAAGCTAAGGGGCAGCAAACAGAAAAAACAGAGGCAACACAGTTTCAGCAGTTGGAAGAAGATGAAGATGGTCTTTGGACCATGGATTTTGATGGCGCTATGGGCAGCGATGGTGCTAGTATTGGTGTGTGGATTCGAAGTCCCTTTTCTGCCCGAGACAAAGTCCCAAGCAAGGTGAGAGTGTGTTCTTATAAACTAGCATTCGATTGTTCAAATAATGAGGCAGAATATGAGGCTCTCATTGCTGGCCTTAAAATTCTTCGCAAGTTGAAAGCAAAGAATATTGCAGTTTATGGTGATTCCGAGTTGGTGATAAAGCAAGTTGAAGGTGAGTTTCAGGCCAAGCATCCTCGTATGAGGGCATATCGAAATGCTGTCCTAGATATTTTGAAATTATTTTCTGAACATACTTTGACATGTGTGCCGCACATACAAAATGGTGTTGCGGATGCGCTGGCCAAGGCAGCAAGTAACTTAAAAATTCCAATGAATTACAGCAACAAATTTGAGATTTATGTGAAACACCGCCCCACAGTTCCGGATAATCAAAGATGTTGGTAAGTCTTCCAGGATGATGAAGAAATTAAAGATTTTCTGCAGATTGAAGGTGAGTTTAAAGACATTTCCATAGATACAGAATTAGATGAAGTAAATCAAATGGATGTGCTGCAACTTAAGGACAATTTTATTCCTAAAGGATTGATTCCTTTGGAAGAGCTGTTTGATCAAGATGACGTGGCCCGCAAACCGACATTGAGACCAACTGAAGAAGGTGTTGAAGAAGTAAACATTGGAGCAGCTGAGAATCCCAAGATGGTAAAGCTATCAAAGTCGTTGTCACCGAAGGTAAAGAAGGAGTATGTCAGATTGTTATCTTCGTTTTCTAATGTCTTTGCATGGGATTATTCAGATCTGAAAACATATGACACTAATATCATTTAGCATACTATTCCTATAAAGCCAAATCAGAAACCTTTCCGTCAAAAGTTGAGGAGAATCAATCCTAAATTGCTGCCATTGATAGAAAAAGAAGTGAATAGGTTGTACAAGTTTGGAATCATAGTACCTATCAGATTTTCTGATTGGATATCCAATTTGGTACCCGTAAGAAAGAAGACCGGTGAGATCCGTTTATGCATTGACTTCAGAAATTTGAATAAGGTGTCTTTAAAAGACAATTATCCGTTGCCCAAGATGGATCATATATTGCAGCGAGTATTTGGAGCATCAAGGATGTCGCTACTCGATGGCTATTCCGGGTACAATCAGATTTTGGTGAATGAGGATGATCGTGACAAAACTACATTCACTACTCCATGGGGAACATTTCATTATGCAAAGATGCCTTTTGGTTTGAAAAATGCAGGTGCCACTTTTCAGCGTGCGATGGATATGGAATTTGCCAACGAGAAGGATGTCTTTTTAGTTGTTTACCTTGATGATTTGACTGTATTTTCGAAATCTGATGAAGAACATTTATATCACTTGAAAATGGTTTTTCAAAAGTGCAGAAAATATGGTATTTCGCTGAATCCAAAGAAGAGTCTTTTCGCCATGAGTGAAGGCAAGCTCTTGGGCCACATCATTTCCAAAGATGGCATCCGTATAGATCCTGCACGTGTTGAAGCTATTCAGCAAATCAAGCAGCCTCAGAACAAAAAAGAAATTCCGTCCTTTAATGGTAAGTTGAATTTTCTGCGTCGCTTCATTCCGAATCTAGCCGAGCATCTTAGAGAAATCACAAGCATGCTGAAAAAGGACAACCAGCTAAAGTGGACCGAAGAGGCGGTAAAATCTTTCAATTTGGTAAAGTTGGTTCTATCTTCAACCCCTACTCTAATCAGTCCGGATTACACACAAGATTTTATTTTATTTTCATTTGCTTCTGAGCACACATTGGCAGCTGTACTAATGCAAAAAAGAGACGGAGTTGAGAAGCCTATTGCTTTTTCAGCCGTATTATAAGGGATGGAGCATTGAAGTATAACATCATCAAAAAACAAGCGCTTGCGCTTGTGAAGGCCTTGAACGATTTCCGTGTGTATATATTGAATTCCCACATTATCACATATGTTCCTAACGCAACAGTAAAGGATGTTTTAGTACAGGCAGAACCAGAAGGAAGGCGCGGTAGGTCGATTGTTGCATTATTAGAGTATGATGTGGAAATTAAACCCACTAAGCTGATCAAAGGTCAAGGTCTTGCCAAATTGATGGCTGAAACTAATCTCCATGTCCTAGATATCAATTTGATAGCTGCCATGTCCGATGAAGATGAGGAGAATTCAGCACAACAGGTATCTGACATCTTTATTTCTTCTCCTTGGTATGCTGATATTATATATGTACTTCAAAATTTGTCTTCAACTCCCGGGATGCCTCGAACTAAAATTAGGACATTGAAGTTGAAAGTAGCCAAGTTTTGCATCCTCAAAATCTGCATTATATTGGAAAGACCCCGGTGGAATATTGCTGAATTGTTTGATCGAGGAGGAAGCCAAAACAGTTGTGGAAGATTTTCATAAAGGTGACTGCGGGGGCCATTTGTTTTGGAAGACTACAGCAAATAAGATCCTAAGGGCAGGTTTTTATTGGCCTTCATTGTTTTCAGATGTATATAAAGCTGTCAAGAATTGCCACGAGTGCCAAATTTTTCAAGGGAAACAGAAATTACAGCCATTGCCTCTCAAACCAATTGAAGTCAGTGCACCATTTCAGCAGTGGGGCTTGGATTTTATCGGCAAGATTCATCCGGCATCATGAGGACAGCATAGATGGATATTTACAGCTACAGATTACTTCACAAAATGGATTGAAGCCATTCCCACCCGGCAGGCCACGGATGCGGTAATTATTTCTTTCCTTGAAAATAATATACTGTCACGATTCGGCTGTCCGAGTAAGTTAATTACAGATAATGCAGCAACATTCAAATAAAAAAGAATGGTTGACTTTTGCTACAAATAGAATATCAGCTTGGGGCATTCTACCGCATACCATCCGCAAGGAAATGGGTTGGCAGAATCTTCAAATAAGTCCTTGGTAAATATAATTAAAAAGTTGTTGGAAATCAATAAGAAGAGCTGGCATAAAAAGTTAGTGAATGCACTGTGGGCTGATAGGGTAAGTCAGAAAAAGTCAATTGGCATGTCTCCTTTTGAGTTGGTGTATGGGACAAATGCAGTGTTTCCTACTTCGCTTGCTATTCCAGTGGTCAAATTGCTTCAAGAAGCTGGTAGTGAGGAAGATCCCATGCAGCAGCGGATTAATCAAATGATTCATTTAAAGCAGACACGGGAGGAGGTTCTTCACAATACTCTCAAGTTGCAAGAGCGCATAAAGAAGATTTATGACAGGAAAGCAAAACCAGATGACTTCCAAATAGATGATGTGGTTTTGAGGTGGGATGCTCGGAATGAAGACAAAGGGAAGCACGACAAATTTGACAATTTATGGAAGGGTCCCTACAAGATCGCAACATATCGTGGCCAAAATGCTTTTCTTCTCAAGGAAATGAACGGAGATGATTATCCCGGAGGGTCGATCAATGGTCGGCTGCTAAAGAGGTACCATGCATGAGCATTTTCTGTTCTTGTCACCATCATTGTACATACCGTTTTATTCTTATTTTATCGCATGTGTGTACTGATCTTTCATCCTCAGTCTGGGGCCCGCGGTGAAGGCTATAATTCTGAAGATGAAGATTGGTTGGTTTGAGGTTTGTCAAGGTGTTTTTATCAGTCCATTTTCTGTCCAAAATTGAGTTAGTTTGGGTCAAAGTTGTGTCCAATTTTCAGTCAAATCTGCAGTTACTAAAAGCTGTCAGAGCTTGTGTCTAATGAGTAAATAATGACTCCATCGCTCAATGGTTGCAAGCACTGGTCTGCTCTCCCAGAGGTCTGAGGTTCTTGGCATCTCCAAGGAGCTACCATCCCCATTGGAGCCAATGTTAGAGTCGGTCTAGTAGCCCTCCACCAGAGATCAAAGCTCTTTGCATTTCATGATTAGGTGTCCCATCAGTGTGATCATGTTGCATTCTGTTAGGCATGCCATAATCCCGGTGGAGGGAGTTTGTGTCTTTTATTCCCCTCCTGTTTGGCACTGCTGGTTCATGTTTGTTTAAGTTAATAAAATCTTCAAAGGGTCATTCATCTTGCTTTAAATTTTGAGGTCTTAGGTCTAGGGTTGAGTCAATTTTTGTCTTGAGAGGTCATAAACGACCAGCAGGCCAGAGGGATGTCCTTCATAAAACATCATTTCAATAATTCTCACTATTGTACAGCTAAATTTTCACCTTGTTTTCAAAACTCTGTTTTTGAAAAACAAAGGTCATTACCTTGTTTTTGTAAAAATTGTCAAAATTTCAAATTCTCCAAATGTTGAAGCGCAACCTTGGTCTCCTTTGCCAAAGCATCTAGGAAGCTATCCCTGCAAAAATTTTCAGAAGAAATCATCATTTCAACCAATTTTTCAAAGAAAGGAAACCAAAAGTTAGAGCCAATTAATTCAAAAAAGTGTCAACACTCAAACATTATAAAGTGGGTTTTGGGCAAATAAAAATCTAAAGGAAGCCTATAAAAGCACATCACTCTTCATTAGCAACTCATTTTCCTCTCACAAGCTAAGTGAATCCTTGCAAAGGCGATTTTATGAGTCATTGAGCAAATTGGGTAGTTTCAGAGGTGCGCTACGCATCAGGGAGGGCGCGCTACGCATCAGGCTGCCTTTCTCAGAGCAAAATTACTCGTGCGATATGCGTCAGAGGCACGCTACGTGTTGGGCAAGGCGCGCTATGCGTTGGGTTTTTCGTCCAACAAACTGCCAACAAGCTATCAAATCGTCTTTTCTCTCAAGAAAATTGCAGGTAGGCCTCTCCTCCATGGCTAGATTTGGTTTTGCAAGATGAATGAGAAATTAATATGTTTGAATGCCATGAAAATGAAAAGTCAAAACCCTACATTGCTGTGGAAGATTTAAAGTCTTAATGGTGCTAGGGTTTCAAATTTTTTTTGCTGTCCAATGTTGCCCATTTGTGATCCCTCTTTTCCCTTATTTTCATCAACATTCTCCTTCAAATTTTCCCATAAAATTTCATAATTTTCCTCTCTAAAATCCCTAAAACCTATTAAATTCCCAAACCCTACTTCACCTTAAAATCCCACAATTTTGTGATTTCCCATGTTGCCTTCCCTAAATTCCTTCTTTATGTTTATTGTCCCTAATTCCCTCATGTTCCCCTATCCCTAACAATTCCCTTGTATTTATGTCCCCTTGGTGACAGCATTTGAAAAAGTCAAACAACAGTTAATTGGGTGCAAAAGTCAGCAATACATCTAAGCCATCTTGCCTTCAAAACCATGTCAGAAACCGAATCAGATTATCAACAGAGTTATGACAGTGATTCAACACCGGAGGTAGAAGTGCCAAGGAGGCATCACAAGGGTGGTAAGGGTGGTCGGCATGTCAGGGAGGAGCCCACTTCTCTGGCTCATTTGCAAGCTTGTCCACTTGCAATGACATGTTTTCAGTATCAATCATGCTTTGGATATTGTGAGCGAATCTCACAAATTCAACATCACAGAGAACTAGTCCGCTTGTTTGTCCTACATTTGCACAATGGTCATGTGAACCTTGAAGGAGTGGATTTCACCCTATCACCTGAAATTATTGCTCAAGCCACCGGGATACCAAATGTTGGGGAGGAGTGGAACAAGCGCAAGCAGCTAGACAGATTTCATTATCAACCATACATCAAACCCGTATGCATGAGACACCTAACTGCTGTTTTTCCTTTCAGATTCCTAAGGGATGAGTATGCACCCTTGATGAGGCTCATTATGCGCTATTTCACTTGTGAGGGCAGATTTTCACGTTTATATTCGTACCATATCCGTTTGTTGATGCATTTCACCCGGGTACGAATGATGAACATTCCATTTTTCATGTGCCGAAATATAGAGAAGATGGTGCCCGTAGTGCAAAGGAAGAACCCTGCACAACAACACAAAAGTATATATCATTATGCACTGATCGAGATCATAGTGATGCATCAGTTGGCACATCAGGGTATTGCTTGGGAGGATTTCATTTCTCGCGACTTCTTCATAGTGCCACAGCCACCTCTTGAGATTGTCCATGATGAGGGAGGGCCTTCACATCAGTTTCACATTCCAGAGCCCAAGCATGTCAACAGTCCAGCATGTGTTACATATCAGAGAGGCCACATGGCCTTATTTGCATCAGCACGACGAGTATTATCTCCACATCAGGTGGAAGGGGTCTCGCCTTCTTCATCAGCACAACGAGTGTTATCTCCACATCAGGTGGAAGGGGTCTCGCCTTCTTCATCAGCATAACGAGTGTTATCTCCACATCAGGTGGAAGGGGCCTCGCTTTCGACAGCAGCACAGGTACAAGAGAGAGGCAAGCAGCCCATGATTGATGAGGGGCCATCAGGTGATCCAGACATAGATATTATTGATCTTGATATTAGCTCTCCTAGCTTAGAGCTAAAGGAGATCATTCAGCAACAAAAGGCTGAAAATGACTTGTTGCAGCAGAAGTTGGAAATGGAAAATTGGACAATCACATACTTAGAGCAGCGCAACAAACAGTTAGAGGATGAACACACTCTTGATGAGTTGCGGAGGATCCGAGAAGACCGAAACTTGGCTTGCAAGAGACTCGGTGATTTGAAACCTATTGAGCAAGTGTCTATGCTCATTCGGGTGAAAACTCATTTAGAGAAGTTGCTAGCCATGGCAAACAGGGACAAAGATATGCTCCACCACATGAAAAATTATTATTGGGCCCGCATGCATGTGTGCAAAGCAAAAATGAAGGTACTCAAAAGACGATTGGCCAAGGCACTAAAACGGAGGAAAAGGCCCGATCCACTTCAGATTTTGGCTGAAGCTACCTTGAAGGAGCATGGTGCTCAATGATACACCCCCAGCTCAAAATTCAGAAAATTTGGAGCAATTTTGGTCAATTTTGAATTTTTTTTGCTAAAAGCAAGTTTTTGTTCTCAACGCGTAGCGCGTCGTGCGCTACCCTGAAGTTGGGGAGGTCCATTTCACAAAAAATCAGAATTTTTGGATTTTTCATGACAAATTACACTTGCTCAGCCACTGCCAAGACATTTAATTGAGGTTTGGGCCCTCAAAAGGTCAAAAAACAAGCAAAAAATGACCTTCTGCCACTTTTTGGACACATAGGAAGCAGTCTTGGGAGATTGCATTTTTGGAGGGGCAAATGGGCACCAAATTGAGAAATTCCACTTGGGCTGGAGAGGAGACATCCATACCTTTCCAACAAGACCACTTGTGCCTCATTTGGATGCCGGGAAGTGCCCCAAAAGTGGGATGAAAGGCGTGCTATGCGTTGAGAAATGGCGCGCTACGCATCAGGGAAATTTGCCAGTTTTTCATCTACAGCTCAGGACAACGCAGCTTTTGACTAGTTTTGACTTTTCATGGGATTTTTCACCCTCTTTGATGTAATTAATGTATTTTCATGTTGACATGACACTTTTTTACCTATTCTAGAAGATTCATTCATAAAATAACAAAAAATTAATGAATGAATTGGTTTCCTAACTTATAGAGGCAAGTTGTTTTGACTGCCTAGATTGTAGTGCTCAGTTTAGAATTGGTTGAAACAGCTCCTAGGATGATGAGCTCGACCCCTAGAGGCAAGGAAATGTGTTAGCTTGCCTATATTATGTACTTTCTTAGTCATTTTCATGGTTGGACTCTTGAGGGATAAGCTTAGACTGTATTACTCTTTGTATCTCTGCAATTTTGGCAAAGGAAAGACCAGGGTTTTGTAGCACTATTTGGGATTCCTGTGGTGATTTGTGTTGATGGTGTGTTTCTCTCATGTACTTGTAAGTTTGTTATGTGCATAATTTTCCTGCTCTTCTCTTCTGCAAATTAAGTAAATGAAGTGTTAAGTTAGAATTCATGATTTCTATGCTCTGCCTTTAAGTTTACTTAATATCTATGTTTTCATCTGTTTAAGGAGAACTCTCGATGGTTTCTTGCTCTCCTTAGCTCCTCACCGGTCATATCTATCCATTAATTTATTTCAAAGGCATCAATACAATCTCCTACCTTGCCCCAAAAAGACCTCTGCAAAAACTGTGTCTCATCCCCGCACCCAAAATTGCCGTGCTCAGTTTTCCAACAAAACCCTAAAAATTTAAAATCAAATTTTCCCTATAAGTTTACTAGCCTAAAATCAGTGTTCTTTATTGGTCATCTCAGCCCTTTGAAGACCTTTTTCCGAGATAGACCCGGAGAGAGCCCTCTCCTGTCCCCGTAGGGCTAGCTACGAGGCTAAGTGGTTTGATGTTGCCTTGGATTTTGTCTATTTCAGCCTGAGGCCAAATTCAAGCGCTAACAGACTCTCTCTCTCTCACTCACAAGCTCTAATACAAGGCTAAGACAATCCACATCCAAATTGCTAAACTATCAACAATTCACACTGTAAAATTATCAAACTCACACCAAAGCTAGCTAATTTGCTTCAATCCAAAAATCAAGAACTAGCTGATCATAGCAATGGGGAGTGATTTTATAGGAAGATAAGTCTCCATGAAATGAGGGAGAGGGAGCTTATACTCAAGGGAGGTTTCTTAAAATGTGGAACCACCATCCCAGAGAAGGAAAGACAAGCCAATTAGACCCAACAACCAGTTCTAGAATCATCCAGAAGGCCAACTATTTGAACTAATTCACCATATCTAGATCGTCGTAAGTCATAAACTTAGACCAAGCATCGAAAGAAATATCTTGAGGACTTGCGCCGAGCCTAAAATTCGACTGTCGCAGGAAACACGTGTACACCTGCGACAACGTCACGATGATATAGTTCATAACAGAGAATCGTCACAGGCATAAAGGGGTTTACTTGCGACGATGCAGAAACATAGGCAAAAAGGGTCAATCTTCAGTATTAGAGAGCACTTGTTTAATCTTCTTGAATGAGTGGGAAATATGGACATGTTTATTTGATGTATGACACAGTGGAGATGTTGCTCAGGGACTGAGATGAGGTCAGTGACAAATTACTATGCAACAGATGCCCCCTAATGCATGAAGCCCGAGTGAGTGGGAAGGGTGAAATGCTTTACGAAATCATAACCGAACTGGAACACCATCGCGAAAGACTTGCAGGTGTAAGTACAACTGATATCTCTGATAGTGAAATACATGAAGCCTAGGCATGGGCGCAACCATCCAAAAGACATATGAAACTTGGTATGTGGTATGGACACAGCCACCCAGTCAATAAGACCATATATAAATATAGAGGAATGGTCGCAGCCATCCAATCAAAGGGTCATGCATACAATCACGAACCAATCCATGCAACCCAGACTTATATAATCTTAGTCTGGGGTCTTGAAACCCAACTGATTATAGTACAATTCCTAACATGCGAATAGATGTGCTAGAGTCGAGCATGGTAGAAAAACGCTTGATTATCGACCAATGATGTAAACCGTTAACAAGCGTGAGAGAGACCACTAGTGACGTCAATGGTTCTCAAGGTACTACCAGTACAATCCACCAAGTGTGAAGAATGATCTGGAGTCAAACATTCATGGAATCATCTGATCGAAGACCAATGATGTAGTCTGTCGTCGAGTGCGAAGAACTTGCCATTGAGGCATGCAAGCTCCAAGGTACCGAAAGGGATCTCTAGATTGACTTCCTGGATAATGAGCTGGTGTCGATAGGAAGTGACCCATTGCAGGAGGGCCATAGTGTTTCTCCCATCAATGACACGAGACAAGGGACAAGAGGAAGATGGTGAAACAGAGCATCAGAGGAGGAAGTAAGGGTATGAACTGCAGAAGGATTATACTCTTCAACATATCGAAGACACGACTCTGGAATGCAACAGCATTTTGGTACCAAGGGATCAAAGGCCTAATGGAGACAACAAGGATCAAATGGAATGAGGCAAAATGACAACCAAAACCTTGGAAGGCAAATGACGAAGTGAGGATATCCAAAACTCGGCGAGAAGCAAAAGTGTCGATGTTTAAGAGTGACTAGCTGTCGTAGGTAACCAATAAAGATTTCCAAATTTTTCCCCCACCATTACTGGTGAGTACCTCAATTATTTTTGAAAAACAAGCTTGAAGGGGATAGCATATTCTTGCGATATAAGTTCATCCTTTGGAAAAATCCAACCTAGTGAAATTTTAACAAGCCCTAGGGAGGAGAAGCTCGGGTCTCATCATGGTGACGAGTCCAGTGTCGTCAGGGTTTAACGAGTCCAACGTAGGTAAAACTCAGAGTCTTTTTCATGTTTAGAGAGTTTGAAAAAGACACGGAAAAGAAAACTCCAGGGGGGGCCCTTTTCATAAGTTCGTGTCCCTCAAGGCCAAAAAGGTAGAAAACGTTACTCGAGAGAACCACTTGACCATTTCGATCAAGGAGTACTTTTCGTAATTAGTGTTTTCGATCCGAAAAGTAAAAAAACGATTAGAGACATGAAATTTCATAACCAAAAACGTGCTTGAAATGACAAAAGAGCGACCATCTTTCGTGTTTAAACGGTCGGAAAAGAGCTGAAAGCGGATCGCCTTTTTATTCACTTTTAACTAGTCAAAAAGGGAAAAACTTGGCAATCTTTTCATATTTTATGAGTCGGAAAAGAGCTGAAAGAAGACTCGTGGAAAATTTCATGGTATGAGCCAAGCATGTAGCGATTGGAAAACATATCTGTCGCCCCTGTTCTTGCACAAAAAACCAAAAATAAGATCCATTCGACAAAAATATACATTGTAATGTTGAAAAATTAGGTCAAAACCCTAAAACCATAAGGAGAAATAAAAAACTATTGTAAAACACCAAGTCCTATAGTTTAAAAAACCCTTAAATTGCAAAAAATATCTATATAAGACCCATGGTAAAGCATTTTTTACATTGTGTTTTGATTTTTAACCTTTGGTAACTTTTCAACTACGTACCTGTGCAAACTTTGGAGCTCAATTTTGTCACTTGTGATCAACCATTTAGCGCGATATTTTCACCGATTAAGTACATCAATCTTACCCCTGCATTTTGATTGTTTTTAGGTCCATTTTCATGGATTTTGGGTGGATTTGGAAGGATTTTTAGTTTCAAATCCGTGCCCCGGTCGTCACAGAAATCCCCCACGGGTTTGCGACAATCGGGGATTTTACACACACTAGAAACGATATCGTCGCTGGAAACATGTGTACTCCTGCGACGATTCGGAAAAAAGTGAATTGTGAAATTGAGCTGTCACAGCTATTTTAAAAACAATTGCGACAACATAGCAAACATAAAAATTCAAATTTTTATTGCATTTTGAATCGTAAAAATGGCCCAAATAAATTCTAATCAAATGTTATTTGCTTATGCAGGGTGCAAAAAATGGTGTTTGTGTGGTAGGAGCGAACGCATGACGTTGATGATGAAAGATGATTTAATGCCCCACAATGCAGATGAGCCCTTCGAAACTGCGGGTTGCTAAAATTCTTTCGTACACTTCTTCTATGGCGGCAGTTAGACATGCTTGAGTTCTTGATTCGCTCTTGGAACTCGATGGAGGGCAAGTTTATCATTCAGGGTCAGAAGGTTGGGTTCGATGCGACTAACATATATTTCCTTATAGGCTTATCTCGTCGAGGCGAGAGACCCCGCATGGAGGGCACGCGGGTTACTAGAGAAACTCTTGACATGTTGATCACACGAGTGTGCTCGGGGGTGTTAGAGCCTAGATTTTCCTCAGGCTGAAAAGACAAGGTTCTAGGTCCACATCAAACCATGCTTAGCCTCATAGCTAGCCCTACGAGGACAGGAGAGGGCTCTTTCCAGGTGAATCTTAGCGAAAGATGATCTATGGGGCTTGAGATGACTGAAATATAAACTAATTTTAGGCTAGGTATGAAGTACAAGGATTTTCTTTGAGTTTTTTGGGGATTTTGTTGGAAAAAGGGAAAGGAAAATTTTGGGTCCGGGGATGAGGCCAGATTTTTGCAGAGTTCAGGTAGGGGCAAGATAGGCAGTAGTTTTGATGCTTTGGATTGAATGAATGGATAGATCAGATTGGTGAGGAGCTAAGGAGGGCAAGAAGGTCTCAAGATTCCTCCTCAAACAGATGAAAACATGAAGAATTAAACAAAATATCAAGGCAGAGCGTAGCAATCCAATGAATTCTACCTTAATCACTCATTTGTTTAATTACAGAAGACAAGAGAAGGGAAAATGATACACATAAATATCAGTGAACTTACAAATACATAGAGAAACACACCATCAAAACATAGAGCCACACGGATCCCAAAAAGTGCTGCAAAACCCTGGCCATTCCTTTGCCAAAATTGCAGAAAATGAAATGTACAATAGAGTGCCAAGCAATCCCAAGTGTCCAACCCTGAAAATGACTGAGAAATTACATAATATAGACAAGCCTAACTCCTTCCCATGCCTCTAGGGGTCGAGCTCATCATTCTAGGAGCTGTTTCAACCATATCTAAACAAGGAACTGAAAAATAGGCAATGAAACAACTTGCCTCTATATGTTAGGAAACTGATTCATTCACTCACATTTCACCTTTTGGTGAATGAATCTTCTAGAACAAGTAAAAATGTGCCAATATTACATCATGTTCATCAAATTACATCATGGTAGATCAATAGTTACATCAAAAATTAAAACTAGTCAAAACTGGCGAATTTCTGATCTGAAGAGTGAAAATGAGGCCAAATTTCTCTATGTGCCGCGCCCAAATTCTCTATGCGTTGCACCACTTTGGAGCTGATTTTAGGGCACTTCCAGAAGTCCAAATTGAGTCCAAGTGTGCTTTTTGGAAAGATATGCCTGTCTTCTTTCCAACCCAAGTGGAATTTCTAAAGTTTGATATCATTTTCCCCTCAAAAAATTCAATCTCCCAAGACTGCTTCATGTGTGCCAAAATAGGGGCAGTGAGGTCATGTTTTGAGTGTTTTTGGCCTCTTTAAGACTCAAAACTTGCCCAAATTTCTTGGCCATGCACCAAAAACCATAATTTATCATGAAAAATCCAGAAATGCAATTTTTTTTGGATTCTTAGGCCTCTATCAAAAGCGAGCGCCAGGTGGCGCGGGGCATAGGGAGGAAAACCCTGTGTTAAAAATTTCTGTACATAGCGCCCTTTTGTAGACCAGTTTTGAGGGCCTTCCCGGTGTCAAAATTGGGTGAAGGATATCTTTTGGGAAAGGTATTTTATTATAATTTCCAACCCAACTAGAAATTTTTAATTTGGAGTTCATTTACCTTGTCAAAAGTAAAATCACCCAAGACTGGTCAAAATGTGCCAAATGAGGCTGCCTCAGGGCAGAGTGTTGTTGTAGTCAAATTTTGAAGGTGTTTCTCAACTCCAAATTGAGCGCATCATAGCTCATTGGAAAAATATTTGTGTCTACTTATCATTTGACTTAACAAGAAAGTCATTTGGCCAACCATGCTAGGAGAAAACTTGATTTTCCCAAGGTCACTTTAGAGGTGTATCAATTCTCCCGAGGCGACTGTATTATTGACTTTTCTCTAACACCATGAAACCTGTGTAAATAGTGAAGGAGGTTTTTATTACTTGGCCTATTTTGGACAAAAAAATCTCTCAGTTTTTCCAAATTCATCTTTCCTTGCTCAGAAGCATCATTTGAGTAAAATCTACCTCGATATGTGGAACATGGGATTTGTCGAAATGAATCGAAATGAAGGGGATAAGGGGCTTCTAAATTCTTGAGAAAATTTTGGGGGGTGGGGAGGGATGTTAGAAAATAGGGGAAAGTGTAATCTCAGAAATTGAGTGAGGGGAAGGGGTCCAAAAGGCCAAAACACAGGCCTAGCCTAGAAAATTATCAAGTTGTAGCAAGAAACTAGGGTTTGTGCAAAAATGAGGAATTCAGGGGATCTCAGTGATGGGAAGTGTTTAAAATTAAGGATGGGGGAAGGTGTATGAACATCAGGATATAATTTTTACCGGTGATTTGACCATCCAAGAGAAATTGCCTTCAAAACCCTAGGAGAGGGAAATGACCTTACCTAGGCACAATTGAAGCATGAACAAGGCATAAAATAACCCAGTGGAACTTGAAATGATGATGAAAACATCTGAATGGTGGTACATTCTGCTTAATGGTGACATGAAGCTCTTGGGATAGCCATTAGGGTTTGGGAATTTTAAGTATGAGCCTAGGAATTCTTGTGTAGGGTTAGGGTTTGAGGTTTTGGATTTGAGAATTTGGGAAAAAGAATTTGGGAGAAGGAATTAATGAACCTAGGGGGTAAGGAAACTTAGGGAATGATGAAAACAAGGGAGAAAGGGATGGAGGAGTGACTTTGGTGACAAAACAATGATTTTGAAACCCTAACAGCAAGTTTCCTTGAGGCAATTTCGGAGGTAGGTTTTGATGTTTTTGTTTTAACCATTATCATCCATAAACCACCATAGCCACAAAATTGGATGAAACACCAAGGTGGAGGCTCTACCTAGCGAACCCATGTGAATTATTGGGAATTGGGAACAATTCTTAGCAATTTTGGGCCTTTTGCTGTGTGTGCCGCACAACGCGCCCAATGCGCCGCACCTGTGCAATTTTGAACTAAAAGTTGAAGCCCAGTTCGTCGTGCCGATTGTATGTGTTGCACCAGTTAGCCAATGTGCCGCGCACCTGTTTTTGACCAATTTCTCCCAATTTCTCTTGCTTACCTCCAAACACAAATTTTCTTTTCTTCCAAGAGTGCAAATGAACTTTGCAATTTGAAGAAATGACTTATAAACTTGGAGCTTTTAAGTTTTGGCTCATAAAACCCACTTTCATAATATTTGCAGAACTTTGGCACTTTCACCTTTTAATCAAACTCTGATTTTGTTTCCATTTGATTTGTTGAACTGATGATGAATCTCTTTGTCTATTCTGCAAGGATGGATGTCATTGGATTTGACAAAGGCGAATGGGCCTGCGCTTGAAGGACTTTACAACTAAAACAACTTTGAAAATCACATGATATTTATTACAAAAGACGAAATTTGATGGTTTTTGTTCAAAACAGAGTTTTGAAGAAAAGTCATGATCGAGCATTATTACAATAAAATTTTGCAATGAAAACTTATTTCGGACCTCCCTCATGTGCCTGTGGACATTATTAGACTTTTTGAAGACGAAACCCTAAACCTAATGGCTAAAATGACCCTTTTGCTGACCAAGAGACCAAATAGGACTGTGAATGACTTTAAAATTGATTTTGATGAATAAACATGGACCAACAGATACATGACATGAGGGGCATGAGTGAAAAAACCCTTCCGTCAGAAGGTTGATGCTCCTAATGGAATGCAAATGACTGAATTGAATGAGACACCTAAAAATGAAATGCAATAAAGAGTTTTTGATCTCTGATGGAGGGATGAACAAACGGACTCTAAAATTGGCTCCAATGGGGATGGTAGCTCCTTGGAGGTGCCAAGAACTACAGATATTTGGAAGAGTAGACAATGCCTTCATCCATTGGGCTATGGAGTCCATTATTTTGAGAAATCCACACAAGACTTTTGACTCAATTTATTTGACTGAAACTTGACTCAATAACAAGACTGAAAACTGACTCGCAAATAACTCAAACATCTAATACACCAAAACTGAAACCAGACCTTCAGTTTTAACTGAAACTATGTTGAAACTGACTAGAATGACTCAAGACCTATTTAACACAAGTACTTACAAATCTTTTTAAATGGAAGCAGACCATCAAGATTTGAGGACTTCAAATCATGATGAAAACCACCTGCCTACTGATGAAATATGTACAATCATGTGTAGTGAGCCTTCCAATGTAACTAATCCAGCAGATGGCTACATAATGAAATTTTGTTCTCACTTTCCCCGAGCAGGTAGAACGATGTACATGTAGGCAACTCACAATAACCACTGAAACCAAGGCTTATGATAACGAACTAGGCAACATTTATCTTCTCTAATGCTTGGAAAAGAATGCCAAAGGGATTTTGATAATCCTGAAGCACTATCTTGTCTTGAGATACAACAACAAAAATACAAGTACTCCTTTCATTTTGATCTGAAAGAGCCACTGGTTTCTGAGTGATAGGAAGGCACAGAGAGGTATAAGCTTCTGCCATCTGAGTGTTAGCTGTAAATTCCTTGACCATGAGAAATTCTGGCATATTGTCTCTCTCAAGCTCATATTCCTCAACTTCATGGTCTAGGTCATTCTTAAACAGAAAACAATCTTTAAGATTATCAAACATGACAGCCTTATCATCTTCATGAAAGAACATATTATGTGTTTGCTGATCTATAAAGTTGATTACAAGACTATCATCATTTCAAAAGAGGAAGAAGTTCCACCATCACCTTCTTGACCATGTGCACACTTCAGATCTGCGTTAACTTGAGCTATAGCATGACCTTTAAGGAGTTGATCTATCTCATCTTCAGACAGAGGAGATAAGAATTTTTGTTTCCTTTTGCTCAAGCAAGTATTGTCTTCTTGAAATACCATTTCTAAACATGAAAAATATGAATGACAATCCTCAATTCCCTGATCTTCTGAAATTTGGAAACATTGTTGATCATCTTCATATAACATGGCAATCAAATTATCCAAATTATCATTTACCACTGAGTTATCAAAAGAAGATTTCTCTGTTAGGGTCCCACCCTAACCCCCTTTTTTATGTAATGGGATCGAGTCATAGTCAAGAGTCAATAAAGCCCACATTAATAATTGTAAGTGGTTAACCTGCAATTAATGACGGGACCACAGTTAGTTGCAAATGGGCCGTAGTATTAGATAGATGGTAATAATAAAACCCATGGTATTGATCCTTGGTATTGCATGTATGAGTCATATATAAAGGATAGAGACTCCCTGCGAGGAGCATCGTGTCTTATTTTTGTATTGAGCTCTGCTCTATTGGAGGTTGCCCCCTCGAAGAGGCCAGTGAACATTGCTTTCTCAATAATAAAGTATTTGTTGTTGTCTCTCACTGTTCTATGTTCTAAGTATCTTTCTTCGCATATTCTGTATTTGGGTATCTTCTGTAGGTTAAGAGAATAACAAGTGGTATCAGAGCACTTTCCAGGGATGGTGGGATCTCCATTTCGTAGATTTTTTTTTTTGGCTAGAGACATGTTCCGACGTCTTTAAACCACGGGATTTGTCGTTGAGCGCATAAACCTATGGATTTGTGGAGGCATGCACATAGGAAATACAAGAGGTGGTCACGCTTGTTGGACTCCCTTGTAACCCCTGTGGGTACCCCTTCGAGTAGTAGCGCATTAGACAGAACCGCGTACGGACTGTCTTCCAAGTACCTTCTAGGTATATCGGAAGCCCCTTAGCTCCTCTGCAACCTCGCCATAGATAAACCTTCGGCCGTCTTGCTGCTACAATACACCGAGAACAACACTCAGAGAGATTACTCGCCCGTAGGATAGGGTAGTCGGGTTGTACAACTAAGGGTATGGCTGATCCTCCTTAGTTAGAGCCCTGAAACATTGGGCTGAGTACTACTGTCAGACCCTTATGTATATTGCGATCTGTAGCACCTAACACTCCTCGAGACCATAGTTCCCTTTTCTATCTGGGGATCACGCATCATATCTGCCAGATCAATGTGCAAAGAAGTGTAGCAGCAGCAAACATCAGTCCAAGAGTTCTGAATTAGTAGACCAGCCACTCCGATCTATTAGATCCATCAGATCCGCAAGCAGCAGTCTGTTCCGCCGCCCAGAACTATCCGATCCGCCATTCAGATCTCTCAGATCCACCAGATCTGAGTCGTTGTGAAGGGTTCCTATACCGGGGTATAATTTTCGTAGGACTTTTGGCCACATTGACATTTTGAGGATTTGGCGACTGCAGTATTGATAAGGAAGGAGTAAAACTCCGTTAGGAGTTTTCAGGAAAAAAAAAAAAAGAAAAAAAAGAAGAAAAAAGGTCTGAGATCTCCCGGGGCGCTTATTGGTGATCTAGCCCATCAGAATCAGGACGACGAGCTGAGCACGGTGGTACCATTCAATTCTTAGTGAAATTTTTTTTAGGCGGTCCCAATTTTAAAAAAACATCAGGTCGGTGCATGGTAGAAACTAGAGCTCAAGCGATGGCCAATGAAAGGATGGACAAACTTGAAGACTCCGTGCAATCCCTCCACATTCAGCTTAACCGACTAACTAGCCTGGTCGAGAGCATAATCCCGAAGGGCAAGGAGGCAGCCCACGAGGAGGCGTATAATGGCAATGGACACAGTGAGGGTGAGTCTAGCCACTCTCCTCACATCTAGCACTCCCACCAACAACCCCGTCAGCGACCTCCCAAGTTGTATATGCATAAATTTGATGGTTCTCACCCGTCAGCATGGATAGCACAAATGGAGCAGTATTTCAATCTGAATAACTTCTTAGATGATGCGACTTAGCTTATGGTGGGGATCATGTACTTGGACAATAAAAGGTGGCAATGGTGGGAATGGCATCAACGTTGCAATGGACCTTTTTTGACTTGGACCAAATTCAAAAAAGCTCTTCAAGACCGCTTTGACCAGGAATCTTTTTTTTTGGGTCGTCTTACTAAGCTCCGACAGACTGGTACAGTGGATGAATATATTACAGCTTTTGAAGCCTTAGCCTTCCGCACTTGGGGTCTCTCAGATGTGTTCTACATGGAATGTTTTATCAGCGGTCTTAAAGAAGCCATCAAAGCCCAAGTCCTACTGCACCACCCTCCCACATGGACGGAGGCTTGCAAGGTAGCTCGTAACGTGGAACATGCATTAGCAGCCCAGTACAGTCGCCCAAATTTCTCCGCTAAAGGTCGCCCCCCACAGGCTCACAACACGACTCAAACACTTAAGGTCCAAAAGGTGTCACCTGCGGAAATGGCCGAAAGAAGAAAGCAAGGACTATGTTACTACTGTGATGAAAAATACTCCCCGGGTCATAAATGCAAGGAGCCCAAATTTTTTCAAATTGATGCCACTGACTACAGCTCAACAGAGGAAGATCCACCACTTGAGGAACATGAGGCGCTAGAAGAAGACAACCAAAAGGACAATGTCTCTGACGAACCAGTTATTTCGCTGCATGCGTTGGCAGGGATTTCTTCACCTCAAACTCTCAAAATCAGAGGTTTTATTAAACATCGCCCAGTAGTAGTCTTGATTGATAGTGGAAGTACACATAATTTCATCCATCAAAAAGTTGCAGAAGCAGTGCATTGTTTTGTACGAGCAGTTTCTAACTTCCAAGTCCAAATTGCGGATGGGGGCACAATGAAATGTGAAGATCGTTGTGAAAATGTGAAACTTCAAATGGTGGATTATCAGTTGAAAACCCACATGTTTTCCATACACATGGGAGGTTGCGACATTGTCCTCGGCGCTGAATGGCTCCGCACTCTTGGGCCAATCACAATGGATTTCCAGGAGTTATATATGAGTTTTAAGCAAAACAACTACACACATACCCTCCGTGGACTCCAGGTGGGAGCCCCCTCTATCATCAGCTCGCATAGGATGGAAAAATTGTTAAAAAAGGGCAATCATGGAGTTATAGCTCAATTTAATGCCATCTAGGCAGTCGAAACCAAGTCTCTGCCAATTCATCCTGAGATGCAACAGATTTTAAATAACCATCTGCCGGTCTTTGACAAGCCTCATGAGCTTCCACCCTCGCGAGGGGAACATGATCATAACATCACCTTAGTTCCAGGGGTCCAACCCCCAAATGTGCGCCCATACAGATATCCGTTCACCCAAAAGAATGAAATAGAAAAAATAATCAAGGAACTTTTGGAAGCAGGTGTCATTCGTCCCAGCATTAGTCCTTATTCATCCCCAGTGGTCATGTTGCTCAAGAAAGATGGGGAGTGGCGGATGTGTCCCAAATTCAGGGCCCTCAATAAGTTGACAGCCAAAGATAAATTTCCCATTTTGGTGGTTGACGATTTGTTGGATGAACTCAATGGGGCTCAATTCTTCACTAAGCTAGATCTTCGCTTAAGCTACCACCAAATTCACATGAAGGAAGTCGACATTCCAAAGACTGCTTTCAGAACTCATGAAGGCCATTATGAGTTCCTGGTCATGCCATTTGGTCTTTGTAATGCCCCCTCTTCTTTTCAGAGCCTTATGAACCACATTCTCAAACCATATCTCAGGAAATTTGTCCTTGTCTTCTTCGATGACATCCTCATCTATAGTTACACTTGGGCCACACATCTTCAGCATGTAGATCTACTCTTGCAATTGCTCCACAAGCATAAATTATTTGTCAAGATGTCCAAGTGTTCGTTTGGCATGGAAGAAGTTGAGTATTTGGGCCACATTGTGGGGCGTGAAGGTGTCAAGGTGGACCCCAAAAAGATCCAAGCAATGCAGGATTGGCCTCAACCTAAGACCTTGAAGAGCTTGAGAGGATTTTTGGGTCTCACAGGCTATTATCGTAAATTTGTCCGCAACTATGGTTGCATAGCGAAGACCCTCACTCAAATCCTAAAGAAAAATTCATTCTTCTGGAATGAGGAAGCACAACAGGCATTTACCGCTCTAAAAAATGCCATGTGTTCCACTCCAGTCTTAGCACTACCTGACTTCACCAAATCTTTTGTCATTGAATGTGATGCTTCAGGTACAGGTATTAGGGCGGTCTTAATGCAGGAAGGGCGACCTTTTGCCTTCACAAGCCAACAACTAAGTGGGAGGAATCTGGGCCAATCTACCTACGAGAAGGAAATGATGGCCATCTTACATGCAGTAGAGACCTGGCGACCTTACTTATTGGGGCGACGTTTCCAAATCCGCACAGATCATCACAGTCTTAAATATTTTTTGGAGCAACGCCTATCCTCCCCACAACAAAATAAATGGCTCGCCAAAATGCTGGGATATGATTATGAGATCATTTACAAGAAAGGGAAAGACAATAGTGTAGCAGATGCATTATCTCGTCAATTTGAGGAGGAAAGTACTCTGCTAGCAATTTCCCTCCCCATTCCAGAATGGATTGAAGAGGCTCGCAGGGAATGGTTTTCACATCTCGGGCTCTCCCAACTCATTTATCAATTGTAGGTAGATCCAAATTCCACCAAGGGCTACTCATGGCAGGATGGTATTCTTCGCTACAGGGACAGAGTCGTAATATCACCAACATCCACCCTCAAAAGTCACATTTTGGTAGAATTGCACTCATCTCCCATTGCAGGACATTCGGGCTTTCAGAAGATGTATGCTCGCACCAGAAGATCATTTTTTTGGACAGGCATGAAAAAGGACATCCTCACTTTCGTAGTAGAATGCGATGTCTGCCAACGCCACAAAGGGGCAATCGTCAACACACCAGGCACATTACAACCATTGCCCATCCCGGTGTCAATTTGGACGGAGGTTTCTATGGATTTCATTACAGGTCTTCCAAAGTCAGGAAACAAGTCAGTCATCATGGTGGTTGTGGACAGACTTTCGAAGTATGCTCATTTCTGCGCCCTACCCCACTCGTTTACACCAACTTTGGTCGCTCAATATTTCATGGATCAGATCTTCAAATTGCATGGCATGCTCACTTCTATTGTGTCCGATCGCGACCCGATCCTCACCAGTAATTTTTGGCAGGAACTCTTCAGGATACAAGGCACTCAACTAAAACTCAGTACTTCCTATCACCTGCAAACGGATGGTCAAACTGAAGTCGTCAACAAATGTCTGGAAACCTACCTTAGGTGTTTCACTTCAGAAAAGAAACATCTTTGGGTACAGTGGTTACCTCTGGCTGAATGGTTGTATAACACCAACTATCATGCCACCACCAAAATGACTCCCTATGAAGCAGTATATGGTCAACTCCCTCCTTCCCCTACTTTTTATCTCAAGGGGTTCTCAAAAGTACAAGCAGTGGATCAACTCCTACAACACCATGCAACCATGCTCGCCCATCTTAGAGAGAATATTCATCGAGCTCAGAACCGGATGAAGCAACAGGTAGACCAGCATCGCTCAAAGCGCCAATTTCAAGAAGGGGATCAGGTCTTTTTGAGGCTGCAACCATATAAGCAAACATCACTCAAAGACAAGGGTTGTCAAAAAATCTCTCCAAAATTCTACAGACCATACCAAGTACTTCAGCGCATTGGAGAAGTGGCTTACAAGTTGGCTTTGCCACCTACTGCAAAAATCCATCCAGTTTTCCATGTCTCGTGCCTCAAGAAAGTGATTGGGAACAATTGCAGAATTCAAACCAGTCTACCTGAATTGGATGAAGAAGGTTCAATCTGGCTCCAACCTGAACAAGTCCTAGACACACGAGACAGGAATTTGCGGGGCCGCATCATTAGGGAAGTCCTCATCAAGTGGAAAGACACCTCTCCGGAAGATGCAACTTGGGAACCAGCCACTATTCTTCAGCAGTTTCCGCAGCTTTAGCCTTGAGGACAAGGCTAGTCTTAAGGGGGGGGGCATGTTAGGGTCCCACCCTAACCCCCTTATTTATGTAATGGGATCGAGTCATAGTCAAGAGTCAATAAAGCCCACATTAATAATTGTAAGTGGTTAACCCGCAATTAATAACGGGACTACAATTAGTTGCAAATGGGCCGTAGTATTAGATAGATGGTAATAATAAAACCCATGGTATTGATCCTTGGTATCACATGTATGAGTCATATATAAAGGATAGAGACTCCCTGCGAGGAGCATCGTGTCTTATTTTTGTATCAAGCTCTCCTCTATTGGATGTTGCCCCCTCGAAGAGGCCAGTGAACATTGCTTTCTCAATAATAAAGTATTTCCTGTTGTTTCTCACTGTTCTATGTTCTGGGTATCTTTCTTCACATATTCTATATTTGGGTATCTTTTGCAGGTTAAGAGCATAACATTCTCACTTACTTGAACAAAGGTTTCATCTTGTTTTTCATCAAATGACTGGATTACCTCCTCATGAAGGCTTTGTTCTAATGAAATGAGAACACTTGGGTCAATAACTCCGTCTTCTTCATTCCAGATGATCTCAACAACAAAGCTCTCCTTCATGGGATTCAAAACAAGGTAGTCTTGATCATCATGATCTGAATCTAGATCTGAAATAGCCGACTTGACTCTATCACATTCTGAAATTGAAACTTGACTTTATTGCATGCTGACTTCTTATATGGACAAATATGAGATAAAACCTTTTCTTTCATCATCTTCCATCATACTAAGATCTTGATCCTGCTACAAATTTTCCTGATCATCTTGATAAGTATCACTCTCTTTATGCTGCTGAAATGGATTTTCATACAGGGCTTCCATGATCTCATCATCCATGAAGTCATCATCTTCATAAACTTTCTCAAGATTTTCAATAAAACTATAAGCATGTGTGCAACAGTTCTGAACTAGATTTAATGATGGATAAGATTATACCTTTCAAAGAACATGGCATGAAAATCCTTTAAACAGTAAATACAAGCAGGCAGCAAACTTTCATAGCAAGATCGGGCTTCACCTTCCACAGTGGCCATGAATATCTTCATCAAGCAATCTTCAGGAAAATCAACTTTTAACTTGCGAATATGTATGTGAAATCTAACCAGATGTAAAGCAACATCCTTCCTATCATCATCTTGAAACGTAGGCAAATTTCGTGACCAATCTACCTTCAAAATTTTATTTGGAAAGCCTAGAATGTGATCTCGGCTCATGGGAGCATACCGTTGAGCAAGAAAATCCATTTTGATAACAATGAATTGACCAAGAAATTCTTCAGGCTACTGATTCTGGAAGAGTAGAGTCGCCATAAAAATTCGGAACCTTGGGATTCTTCGACATTGGAGTCACTAGGTGAATGATTTCAGCCTTCCTATGTCTGACTGCTATCCACCATCAACAATCAGATCTGAACTTGATACATGTTCTACTGGGGCAATTTACAAGTCAGATGTTCAGTTTATAAACTAGACCGGAGATTGACTGAAGTAGCTTTTATCTACTTGCGCTAATGCAAAGCAAAAGTGTTCCGAAGGCTACCGAGCTAATATTGAGGCTACATCTATAGTATACAAAGCCAAACAATGAAAATAAACTTTTTTCCCCAGTGGAGTCGCCACTATGTTA
Source organism: Pinus tabuliformis (assembly GCA_031772625.1). Taxonomy (NCBI): domain Eukaryota; kingdom Viridiplantae; phylum Streptophyta; class Pinopsida; order Pinales; family Pinaceae; genus Pinus; species Pinus tabuliformis. Next base: position 1,233,427,145 of record CM062809.1, on the reverse strand, counting down.
GAGCCTAGATTTGCCTCAGGCTGAAAAGACAAGGTTCTAGGTCCACATCAAACCACGCTCAGCCTCGTAGCTAGCCCTACGAGGACAGGAGAGGGCTCTCTCTGAGTCAATCTTAGTGAAAGATGATCTATGGGGCTTGAGATGACTGAAATATAAACTAATTTTAGGCTAGGTATGAAGTACAAGGATTTGTTTTGAGTTTTTTGGGGGTTTTGTTGGAAAAAGGGAAAGGCAAATTTTGGGTCCGGGGATGAGGCCATATTTTTGCAGAGTTCAGGTAGGGGCAAGATAGGCAGTGGTTTTGATGCTTTGGATTGAATGAATGGCTGGATCAGACTGGTGAGGAGCCAAGGAGGGCAAGAAGGTCTCGAGAGTCCTCCTAAAACAGATGAAAACATGAAGAATTAAACAAAATATCAAGGCAGAGCATAACAGTCCAATGAATTCTACCTTAATCACTCATTTGTTTAATTGCAGAAGACAAGAGAAGGGAAAATGATACACATAAACATCAGTGAAATTACAAATACATAGAGAAACACACCATCAAAACATAGAGCCACACAGATCCCAACAAGTGTTGCAAAACCCTGGTCTTTCCTTTGCCAAAATTGTAGAAAATGAAATATACAATAGAGTGCCAAGCAATCCCAAGTGTCCAACCCTGAAAATGACTAAGAAATTACATAATATAGACAATCATAACTCCTTCCCATGCCTCTAGGGGTCGAGCTCATCATTCTAGGAGCTGTTTCAACCATATCTAAACAAGGAACTAAAAAAAAGGCAATGAAACAACTTGCCTCTATATGTTAGGAAACTGATTCATTCACTCACATTTCACCTTTTGGTGAATGTGTTAGCGCTTGAAATTTCACCTCAGGCTGAGAAAGGCAAACTCCAAGGCAACATCAAACCACTTAGCCTCGTAGCTAGCCCTACGGGGCAGGAGAGGGCTCTCTCCGGTATATCTCGGTAAAGACCTTCAACGGGCGAGATAACCAATAAGGAAACACTGATTTTAGGCTAGTAAACTGATAAAAAAGGTTTGAATTTGAAATTTTAAGATTTTGGTGGAAAGTTGGGGAAAGGCAATTTTGGGTGCGGGGATTGGACACAGTTTTTTGCAGGGGGTTCTTTGGGGCAAGGTAGGAGACAATATTGATGCCTTTGATAGAGGTGGATGGATGAGAATGACTGGTGAGGAGTTAAGGAGAGCAAGAAATAACCTTGAATTCCCCTTAAACAGTTGAAAACATTGATATTAAGCAAACTTAAAAGCAGAGCATGACAGTCATGAATTCTACTTTAACACTTCATTTGCCTAATTTGTAGAAGGAAAAGTAAGGAAATGATTCACATAACACACTTAAAAGTACAAAGAGAAACACACCATCAATACATGTGACCACAAGAATCCCAAAATGGACTGCAAAACCCTGGTCTTCCTTTGCCAAAACTTGCAGAGATACAATGAGTAATACAATAGAGCTTATCCCTCAAGAGTCCAACCCTCCAACCTCTGAAAATGACTAAGAAAATACATAATATAGGCAAGCTAACACCTTTCCTTGCCTCTAGGGGTCGAGCTCATCCTTCTAGGAGCTGTTTCAACCAATTCTAAACTGAGCACTAAAATCTAGGCAGTCAAAACAACTTGCCTCTATAAGCTAGGAAACCAATTCATTCATTAAATGTTTGCTATTTCATGAATGAATCTTCTAGAATAGGTAAATAAGTGTCATGTCAACATGAAAATACATAAATTACATCAAAGAGGGTGAAAAATCCCATCACAAGTCAAAACTGGTCAAAACTGGGCGAATTCCTGAGCTGTAGATGAATTCCTGTGAAAACTGCCCAATGGGTCGCGCCCTCTTCCTGAACGGGTCGCGCTACTTTGGAGCTGATTTTGAGGTACTTCCAGGTGTCCAAATGAGGCAAAAGTGGGCTTGTTGGAAAGGTCTAGATGTCTACTTTCCAACCCAAGTGGAATTTCTGAATTTGGTGGTCATTTTCCCCTCCAAAATTGCAATCTCCCAAGACTGCTTCCTGTGTGTCAAAAAGGTGGCAGAAAGTCATTTTTTGCTTGTTTTTTTGACTTTCTGGAGGCCCAAAACTTGGTGAAATTTCTTGGAAATGGCTGAGAAAGTGTATCTTTGCATGAAAAATCCAAAAATGCTGAGTTTTCCCAAAAAGGAGTTGCCCAACGAAAAGGTCGCGCGCGGCGCGCGACCCGTTGGTGGAGAAAACCTGTTTTTTGCCAAAAAAATCACAAATGACCAAAAATGCTCAATTTTTTTTGAAATTTGTGCTGAAGTTAAGTCATTTAGTATCATGCTCCTTCAAGGAAGCCTCAGCCAAGATGTGGAGGGGATCGGGCCTTTTCCTTCGTTTTAGTGCTTTGGCCAACCGTCTTTGGAGCACCTTCATTTTTGCCTTGCATACGTGCATTCGTGCCCAATAGTGATTTTTCATGTTCCTGAGCAAGTCCTTATCTTGGTTGGCCTTGGCCAGCAACCTCTCCAAATGAGCATTGACCCGGAGAAGCATAGCCTCTCGCTCAACGGGTACCAAATCGTCGGGTCTCTTTCGAGCCAAGTTGCGGTCCTCATGGATCCTCCGCAACTCATCAAGAGTGTGCTCCTCCTCAAGTTGCTTGTTGCGCTGCTCTAAGTAGGTGATTGTCCAATTTTCCCTTTCCAATCTTTGCTGCAATGAATCATTTTCAGCTCTTAGGTGCTGAATGATCTCCTTTGACTCTAGGCTAGGAGAACTGATGTCAAGATCAACCACCTCTATGCCTGGAACACCTGATGGCCCCTCATCAATCTTGGGCTGCTTGCCTCTCTCTGGTACCTGTGCTGCTGTCGGAGACGAGGCCCCTTCCACCTGGTGTGGAGATAACACTCGTGGTGCTGATGAAGAAGGCGAGACCCCTTCCACCTGGTGTGGAGAAAATACTCGCCTAGCTGCTGCAAATAAGGCCCTGTGGCCTCTCTGATATGTGACCAATGGAGGAGAGCTGACATGTCTGGTCTCAGGAATATCATGCTGCTGTGATGGTCCTCCCTCCTCATGAACAATCTCAGGATGTGGTGGTGGTGCTGTGAAAAACTCACGAGAGATAAACTCCTCCCATGGGATGCCATGCTGAGCCAACTGATGTATGACCACAAGCTGGATCAAACCATAATGATAGAGGCTCCTATATTGTTGTGCTGGGCTTTTCCTCTGCATCAAGGGCACCATCCTCTCAATATTCTGGCACAAGAAAATAGGGATGTTCATCATCCGTACCCGTGTGAAATGCATCAACAAGCGAATATGGTATGAATACACACGTGAAAATCTGCCCTCACAGGTGAAATAGCGCATGATAAGCCTCATCAAAGGAGCATACTCATTCCTCAAAAATCTAAAAGGAAATACACCTGTCAAGTGTCTCATAAATGCAGGTTTAATGTGAGGCTCGTACTAAAAACTATCCAATATTTTGCACTTGTTCCACACTTCTCCAACATTAGGTATCCCTGTTGCTTGAGCAATCATCTCGGGTGTCAATGTAAAATCCACCCTTGCAAGGTTCACATGCCCATCATGCAAATGAAAAACAAACAAGCGAGCCAACTCCCTGTGATGCTGAATCTGAGAGATCCTCTCGCAAAACTCATAACATGACAGATAGCGGAAACATGTGACTGCAATTGAACAAGCCTGCAAATCGGTCAAAGAGGTGGGCTCCTCTCTCCTATGGTGACCGCTCTTACCACCCCTGTGAGGCCTCCTATGTACCTCAAACTCTGAGGCTGACTCATGGTCATCACTTTTCTCATAATCAGTTTCGGTTTCTGACATGGTTTCAGGAGCAAAGTGGCTGAAATGTACTGCTGCTTCTGCTTTAAAATCTGCTGTTTTAACTGTTTGAGATGCTGTTTCAAGGGGACAAATAGCACAAGGGAAATGTTAGGGAAGGGAGAATTTGAAGGGAAATTGGGAAAAATATATGAAATAGGGAGTTAAGGGGAAGAATCATGACATATACATCATCATACAATTTCATTTGCAAGGATGTTATGGGAGGTAGGGTTTAGGGTTTGATTCTTGACTTTTTAGGAATAGGGGTAGGGTTTTAGGGCTTTTAGTATTTTTGGTAGGGAAATTAAATAAAAATGATAAGGGAGTAAGAAATGGGATGTAGGAAAATGTAGGAAAAAATAGGAGTGAAAAGGATGACCTTAAAACAGCAAAACAAACCCTAGCACTTTGACATTATTAAGCAAATGCACATGGAGTCCTTATTTTGCAAATGATGGCTTTTTTAAAAATATTCTCATGCTATTCTCAAGCTCTAGCAAATAATAATCTTGATGATGGGAGGCCTACCTGCAAGCTTGAAAAATTCCGGGGTCGTTTGGCAGCTCACTGGCAAATTTCTGTGGAGAAATCCCCAACGGGTCGCGCGCCCTCAATGGGTCGCGCCCGTGTAATTTTTGCACTGGCAAAGGCACTCTGATGGGTCGCGCTCGCCCAACGGGTCGCGCACCAGTCTCAATGGGTCGCGCGCACTCAGACTTCACAAATTCGCCCAAATTCTCTTCAACACAATTCTCTCTATTGCTTTGAGGCACAATGAAGACTAATGGAGGGAGAGTGAGGCTTTATATTCTTGTTTTAAATTGATTTCATTTCAAAACCCTCTTTCTAATGTTTATCATGACACTTTTTCAAAATTTGAATGCTGTTGACTTTATGGTTTCCTTTTGTCCTGAAATTGGTTGAACTGATGTTTTTTCTTGAAAATTTTTGCAGGGATAGCTTCTGAGGAATCTTGGCAAAGGGGACCAAGGCTGCATGCTGATTTTTGAAGACTTTTGAATTTTTACAACTTTTTACAAAAATGAGAAAAATGACCTTGTCTTTAAAAACAGGGTTTTTAAATCCAAGGTAAAAATTAGCTGTACAAGATGAAATCTTTTAAAGAAACACTTTGATAATCATCCCTCTGACCTGCTGGGCATTTATTGACTTTTAGAGACATGACCTTGAAGACAAATTGGACCTAAACCCTAGACCTAGAATTTTGACCTCAAGACAAGACAATCAACCTTAAAAGAGTTTATTGACTGAAACAACTTGATCCAGCAGTGCCAAGAGGGGTATAAAGACACCAGCTCCTCCATCAGGGTTATGGCATGCCTAATGGAATGTAAATGAGATGACACTGATGAGACACCTACTTATGCAAATGCAAAGAGCTTTGATCGCTGATGGAGGGCTACTAGACCGACTCTAACAGAATGAATCTTCTAGAAAAAGTAAAAATGTGCCAATATTACATCATGGTAGATCAATAGTTACATCAAAAAGTAAAACTAGTCAAAACTAGGCGAATTTCTTATCTGAAGAGTGAAAATGAGGCCAAATTTCTCTATGCGCCGCACCCAAATTCTCTATGCATTGCGCCACTTTGGAGCTGATTTTTAAGCACTTCCCGAAGTCCAAATTGAGCCCAAGCGTGCTTGTTGGAAAGGTCTTCCTATCTACTTTCCAAATCAAGTATAATTTGTTAATTTTGATTTCATTTCCCCCTCCAAAACGTCAATCTCCCAAGACTGCGTCTTGTGTGTCAAAATAGGGGTAGTGAGGTCATTTTTTTGAGTGTTTTTGGCCTCTTGAGGACTCAAAACTTGCCCAAATTTCTTGGCCATGCACCAGAAACCATAATTTATTATGAAAAATCTAGAAATGCAATTTTTTTGGATTTTTATGCCTCTAGCAAAAGCGAGCGCCAGGTGGTGCGGTGCATGGGGAGGAAAACCCTGTGTTAAAAATTTATGTGCATAGCGCCTTTTTTCAGACCAGTTTTGAGGGCCTTCCCGGTGTCAAAATTGGGTGTATGATAGTGAATTAGAAATTTATTTGAGTCTAATTTCCAAATCAACTAGAATTTTTCAATTTGGAGTTCATTTACCCTGTTAAAAGTCAAATAGGCCAAGACTGGTCAAAATGTGCCAAATGAGGCTGCCTCAGGGTAGAGTGTTGTTGCAGTCAACTTTTATAGGTGTTTCTCAACTCAAAATTGAGCTCATGATAGCTAATTGGAAGTATATTTGTGTCTAATTATCATTTGACTCAACAAGAAAGTCAATTGGCCAACCATGCTAGGAGAAAACTGGATTTTCCCATGGTCATTTCAGAGGTGCATCAATTCTCCCGAGGCGACTGTATTTTTGACTTTTCTATAACACCATGAGACCTGTGTAAAAAGTGAAGGAGGTTTTTTTTCCTTGGCCTATTTTTGACAAAAAAATCTCTCATTTTTTCCAAATTCATCTTTCCTTGCTCAGAAGCATCATTTGAGTAAAACCTACCCCGATATGTGGAACAGGGGATTTGTCAAAATGAATCGAAATGAAGGGGATAAGGGGCTTCTAAATTCTTGAGAAAATTTTGGGAGGTGGGGAGGGATGTTAGGAAATAGGGAAAAGTGGAATCTCAGAAATTGAGTGAGGGGAAGGGGTCCAAAAGGGCAAAACACAGGCCTAGCCTAGAAAATTGTCAAGTTGTAGCAAGAAACTAGGGTTTGTGCAAAAATGGGGAATTCGGGGGATCTCAGTGATGGGAAGTGTTTAATAAGGTACATTAAGGATGGGGGAAGGTGTATGAACATCAGGATACAAGTTTTACCGGTTATTTGACCATCCAAGAGAAATTGCCTTCAAAACCCTAGGAGAGGGAAATGACCTTACCTAGGCGCAAATGAAGCATGAACAAGGCATAAAATAACCCAATGGAACTTGACATGATGATGACAACCTCTGAATGGTGGTACATTTTGCTTAATGGTGACATGAAGCTCTTGGGACAGCCATTAGGGTTTGGGAATTTTAAGTATGAGACTAGGAATTTTTGTGTAGGGTTAGGGTTTGAGGTTTTGGATTTGAGAATTTGGGAAAAAGAATTTGGGAGAAGGAATTAATGAACCTAGGGGGTAAGGAAACTTAGGGAATGGTGAAAACAAGGGAGAAAGGGATGGAGGAGTGACTTTGGTGACAAAACAATGATTTTGAAACCCTAACTTTAAGTTTCCTTGAGGTAATTTAGGAGGTAGGTTTTGATGTTTTTGTTTTAACCATTATCATCCATAAACCACCATAGCCTATCACAAAATTGGATGAAACACCAAGATGGAGGCTCTACCTGGCGAATCCATGTGAATTATTGGCAATTGGGAACAATTCTTAGCAATTTTGAGCCTTTTGTTGTGTGCGCCGCGCAACACGCCCAATGCGCCGCACCTCCCCTATGCGTCGCGCCTGTGCAATTTTGAACTAAAAGTTGAAGCCCAATGCGCTTTGCCAATTGTAGGCACCGTGCCAGTCAGCCAATGCGCTGCACACCTATTTTTGACCAAATTCTCCCAATTTCTCTTGCTTACCTCCAAACACAACTTTGCTTTGCTTCCAAGAGTGCAAATGAACTTTGCAATTTGAAGAAATGAATTATAAACTAGGATCTTTTAAGTTTTGGCTCATAAAACCCACTTTCATAATATTTGCAAAACTTTGGCACTTTCACCTTTTAATCAAACTCTGATTTTGTTTCCATTTGATTTGTTGAACTGATGATGAATCTCTTTGTCTATTATGCAGGGATGGATGTCATTGGATTTGACAAAGGCGACTGGGGCTGCGCCTGAAGGACTTTACAACTAAAACAACTTCGAAAATCACATGATATTTATTACAAAAGACGAAATTTGACGATTTTTCTTCAAAACAGAGTTTTGAAGAAAAGTCGTGATCGAGCATTATTATGATAAAATTTTGCAATGAAAACTTATTTCGAACCTCCCTCATGTGCCTGTGGACATTATTAGACTTTTTGAAGACGAAACCCTAAACCTAATGGCTAAAATGACCCTTTTGCTGACCAAGAGACCAAATAGGACTGTGAATGACTTTAAAATTGATTTTGATGAATAGACACGGACCAACAGGTACATGACATGAGGGGCATGAGTGACAAAACCCTTCCGTCAGAAGACCGATGCTCCTAATGGAATGCAAATGAATGAAATGAATGAGACACCTAAAAATGAAATGCAATAAAGAGTTTTTGATCTCTGACGGAGGGATGAACAGATTGACTCTAACAGGGGGCATGAAAATCACCCACTAGTGGGAAACTTCAGATCCCAACCATGGAAGACTTGACATTACATGTCTTATTATTTATGATCATGAGAGTAGCAGCCTCTCAGGCACACGAGGTGACTAAGACCCAACTATTATTAGCTCTAGATTGCCTTAACCCGACCATGTATGATTGGGCCGAGGCAGTGTCTCTAAACATGAAGAGACAGCTGACCAAGTGCCAGCAAGGAGAGACCAAACAGTTTGGATATGGGTCCATCCTGGTACCACTCATGATGGAGCGGGTACCACTGCTTCAACTACAGGACATGGATGTCTCATTGTTGGGAACATGAGAGACCCGAATCACTAGATGGGCACATGTGATGCCACGAGGAGGTGGTGACCGACCGGTCTCATGGGGACCTTTCTTCATGGAGTGGCTGGATCGAAAAGAGGTTCTTGTTGAGGATTGGCCTTATGCGAGCACCAACTTCAGAGGAGATCCTGATATGTTGCTCCCGCCTGGAGAGCAGTGGGATGAGAGAGGTAACACACTTGGTTAACCGCCACACTTTTTATATATTTTTGTTTTTTAATGTTTTTGGATTTTTAAATGTATATGTCTAAATCATTATGTTCATTTTTGTAGATGTGGGACCTGAGAGACTTTTGGGTCTCCCTCCTATAGCGTAGAGGGAGGAGAAGAGAGAGTTGGCCTTGGCACCCCTGGGCGGCGATGTAGAGGAGGAGATAGCCAAAACCTCGAGGGCTTGACCGAGGGGATCTTGAACTACAGAGGGTTCGAGGAGCTCCCATGACAGTACCAGAGACATACTGTGGGTGTATCGCCCAAGGTCCATAGACTACTTAGACAAGTAGTGCAGGTAGTGGTCTGCTACAGAGAGCAGAACCCACCACAATAGACGCCTAGGTTTCTTTTTCTGCTATTTTGAGAGACATGTGTCTCAGATGTATCACGAACATATACCCTATTTTTTGACATACACATTATTTTTTGAGCACCTCGGTGCGCCACACAATATATATATATATATATATATATATATATATATATATATATACACACACACACACACACTATCTATGTTTTATTACTGTGTCTGAATACTTGCATACAATGTTTGTTTATAAATTGCGTAAATGTCTGTCTAATACATGATTGGCCAATGCATCAGTTAATGTGTTTAATCTTCTAGGAATGTGTTGATATGTGATAAAATCAAAATTTCTTTCCAATAAGTGAACACGCAAATACAACCTTAAAATTTGAGGGTTTCTGACGGAATAATGCCCATTAAGTTGAAGAACAACAAGTTGAGAGTCCAGATTCACAATCAATGCACGAATATCGAGGTTAATAGCCTCAGTCAATAGTTCAATGACAACGCTATATTCAGCGACATTGTTTGTGGTACACCCTAGACAAACACCTTGAAGGTCTACTAACTCACTGTGAGGATCGTAGATCACCCATGCCGCGGAGGAAAGATTTTGGGTACTGCGACAGGCACCATCAGCGAAACCGATATAAGGTGCACCAGACATCTGCATAAGAAGTAAAAAGACACAATAAGCAGAAATAATGCCTACACACCAAGCCACACATGCACACACACTAAAAACACACGTATGTACACAGCAGATGCACGCAACTCATGCATAGTATTTTTTAAGATAAAGCCCATTCCAAGGCTTATCTAGAGGGTTACCTTCATAATCAATTATCTTGTAGGCCCCTTTCTGCAAAACAAGTTTCACAATAAAAGGCCCATGCCACATAGGTTCGAATTTTCCTACCCCCAGCTTATCATTTTCTTGATCGTACAGCAGGACCAAATCTCCCTCAATGAAAGAATGAGGAGTAACAGTTTGATCAAAGCGAGTTTTCACTCTCTTATTTTGTTCTTCGATGACTAAAGAGGCAAGTCAACAGGTCTCATCTAGCTGCTCTAGGTAAAGAAGACGTTCTTCTACCGAAGTAGTATTTAGGAGCAATTCGATAGCCAACTTGAGAGAAGGTATCTCGCATTCAATCAGAATAGTAGCCTCCAAACCATAAATGAGTTGAAAAGGGGTGAATCCAGTGGCATCCTTCACTGAGGTACGGTAGGCCCATAAGGTGGAAAACAACATCAAATGCCAAATAGACTTGTGCATTCCAATGGTACGCTGAAGCATCGTGACCAACACCTTGTTGACGACTTCAGAACATCCAGTGGCATTTTTCAGTAAGAACTTGAGGGGATGCTGAACTGAGGTATGATATTATTAAAAAACAGGCATATGCTCTTATCAAATCCTTGAAAGCTTTCAGAGTTTATATCTTGCATTCAAAGATAATTTCATATGTACCCTCTACTACAATAAAAGATATCTTAACTCAAACTGATGCTGATGGAGGAAGGGAAAAACGGATTGCAAAGATGATTGAATTTAACATAGACCTGAAGCCCACCAAGTTTCTCAGAGGTCACGGTCTTTCCAAACTATTAGCTGAACAAAATTGTAGCTCTTTAGATATTGATTTCCTATGCACAATGGCAGAAAATGGTTAGGCAGAAAAGGAAGAAATAGTTGAACCACAGAGGAAGTAGTTAGTGGCCGAGAATCTAGCTTCTTGTAATTGGTATGCTGTAATAAATAATTTCTTGTTGAAGCTAGAGATCCCTTCAGGATTTACTCAAATTCAAGCCAGAACTTTAAAGCTTAGAGTAGCAAAATTTTGTATTATGGAAAATCTGCTCTACTGGAGGGATCCATCTGGAATATTTTTAAGGTGTCTGGACAAAGAAAAATCAAGAGAATTTATGCAGCAGTTTCATAACCGCATGTGTGGAGGGCACCATTATTGGAAAACTACAGCCCATAAAATTATCAGAGTTGGGCTATTGGCCCACTTTATTTTCTGATGTGTTTGTTTTTGTTAAATCTTGTGACAGGTGCCAAAGATTTGAAGGAAAACAGTAGTTAAAATCCCTGCCCCTAAAACCAATAATTGCAAAAGGACCTTTTCAGCAATGGGGCTTGGATTTTATTGGAGAAATAAATCCACATTCCAATGGCCAGAACAGGTGGATATTAGTAGCCACTGATTATTTCACAAAGTGGATTGAAGCAATCCCTACCAGGAAGTCTGATCATAATGTGGTCATGAAATTTTTGACAGAGAATATCTTCAGCAGATTTAGTTGTCCACATAAATTAGTCACAGATAATGCAACAGTTTTCAGGGCAAAGGAATTGGTGGAAATGTGTGATTCAATGGGGATTAAACTTGTTCATTCCACCTCATATTATCCTCAAGGAAATGGTCTAGCAGAGTCGTATAATAAAAGTCTGATCAAAATTAATTAAAAAGCTGTTAGAGGACAATAAAAAGAATTGGGATTCAAAGCTCAAGTATGCACTGTGGGCTAACAGAGTGACCATTAAAAAATCCATAGGCAATTCTCCTTTCAAGCTGGTATATGGCACTAATGTTGTATTCCCAATTCAGCTAACTCTCCCTGTGGAAAAATTCCTTTAAGAAGTCAGGATGAGGAAGAAGAAATGGCAAAGAGGATCATTGATTTAGCGGAAATACATCAGATTAGAGAACAGCTGGCTGAAAAGGCTACAACACATCAGAGAAAGGTCAAGGAAGCCTTTGACAAGAAGGCAAAAACAAATAATTTTCAGGTTGGAGACTTGGTTCTGAAATGGGATGCACTAAAGGAAAAGAAAGGAAATCATGGGAAGTTTGATGCTTTCTGGACAGGTCCTTTTATCATTTCATAGATTCAAGGGAACAACACCTTCATACTGAAAAGTATGGGAGGAGAACCAGTTTTTGATGGCCCAGTTAATGGGTCTTTTTTGAAAATTTAAGTGTTTTAGGGTCTTTGGGCCTTAAAAGTGTAAATATTGTGTTTTATTCAACTTTAGTATAGTTGCAACAGACTCCATGGCCAATGGAACAGTGGGAATTTTGGTTAACTTGTTTTCAGTTGGAAAGGCATTGATCTGTAGGTTCTTGAGATCTCACAGGGAGGATCTCATCCCTAGAAGGAACCAAATGTTAGCTCTGCTACATGTTTTAGCATTTTTGAGGGTCAAGGACAACTTGGCCATGGTGTTTTCCAAAAAGGAGGGGCTAGCAGTAGTTCATTCAATCTTTCCCCTTCCATTTGATTTACACTTATAACTCCCGCCACCTTCATTTCCTCCTTCCCTTTCATTTTCCCTACTCTCCCTTAACCCTATTGTTGCCATTTTTCTCTATTATCCTTATAAACCCATCATAATTCTATTTCCCTTGGCTCCAAGGCATATGTTGTTTTAACACTATAAAAGCCTGCCTAAACCCATGTTCCTCTAACCGCTTAAACTTTATTTAAAAGGCTTTTGGGCGTTTTATGTTTTAATATTATAAACCCTGATAACCCTTGATAAGCCCCGATAGCTTTTATAACCCCACGCATATAATAAATTTCATAACCCTAAGCTTTAATAAAGCCCGGGCCCGCCCCTCGCCTGTCACATCAAACTCCAAATATGTGCATTCATTCTCGGCCGTCCGATGATCCCGCCTCATCATCCGACGGTGTTCGCAAGCCTTCACCCTGTAATCCGCTCGTTCGTTAGCCCACGGGAAAGTGGTTTTCCCCGCTGTCCTGTCAGCCACACGTCGTCTTTTAATTGCATCTCTTGCCCTCATACGGATACCGCCTTTGCCCGTAAAGCGGTTCGGGGAGACCGCTTACCGCCCTTCCGGTACGGTCCCACGCTCGTTAATATATGCACAGCCCCCGCTCCCGATAGCTGTCTGATCTTTCCCGCTTCGATCTGACAACCCAGATCTGTCTTCGCCCGTATTCCTCGATAGTGCCCTCTGATCCAATCTGCACCATTCGTTTTCATGATCCGACGACTGCTATTGATCCTTGCACCTCTGTGTAGTCCACCGCTGCCTGCCATCAAGTCTCGGCCGTCCGTCTGAGCAATCCAACGGCTGGCGTTCGTTCTCAACTCCTAGTTCATTTTTCATGCATTTTACATGTTTTGGGCCTACCCTGTGCGCCTGAAGGAGGAGGGAGACCGCGATCCAGCAATTGGTGCATTAAATCCTCAGCTACCATAGTTAAAGAACATCATGCTCAAGGATGAGAAAGTACTACCTCGAGCAGTTGAATTCATTCAACAGTTATGGACATTTATTCATGAAACATTCCACCTATTCAAGGAGTACACTAGAGTATAGAAAGAGCCATTTTGTTCATTAAAAACAATCCAACTGTTATGAGAGACCCATATCTGATTGTAAATGCGGTTGATGGTCAGTTATGACCCCTCCATGCATGAGTTATGTGGAGAAATTTTGTATTCAACCTCCATATATACCCAGAGAAACGATGTAATGAGGTTGATGAGTGTTATTCTGTTGTAAGATTCAACTTCTGGAGACTGTAACTACTGTGTAACCTGCATCTTCTGGTATGCATTTCTAGCTAATACAAGCTTCTTTTGTTGTTGATTGCTCACTTTCCACTTCCTCTTCTTGTTCCAGGCTATGCTTGTTTGCATTTATTCATGTGCTGTTAATGTTTAGCATTAGAGGGGTTGTCATCCCACCTCTGTGTTAGGATTTAGCATGTATCATTGAATTTGTTTACAAATTTCTGTTATTTGAATGCCAGAGAGATATCATCTTGTCTGTGCATTAGGAAACAGATTTACAGACCTCTTAACTGGTTGCAACCAGCCATCACAGGGTCCTGTGCATCTACTGGTGCGGTCAATCTTCTCCATTATCACCTTATCCTCAAACTGTGAGTAATTGGTGGTCTAAAGCCTTGTAGTCTGGGGGGTGTTCACCCATGTCTGGGGTTAAACATAGTAGGAGTGGTTATTTGGTTTGAATATGCAACATTTCTTTCATTCATCCACAATGTATCCAACATCTTTGTTGAGTTTGTAATGTTCCCGAGCATCTCTGATATACAACCTAGGAGAGTTTCTTGGGGTGATAACATTAATTGGCGCCATTGCCGGGGAGAGGAGAATCGAAGCTCAGCTTCCCTGGGAGAACGACACAACTTCAAGCTTTGGTTATAAACAAGGTTTTAACACAGTTTTTGGTTGTAATCATCTATATGGTGACTCCATTGGAGGAAGACCAACCTTTGGTGACTCCACATTGAAGTTTTAGCTCAGTTTGTGAAACATACTCGAAGAAATACCAGCTGAACCAGTGCCTGAACCTGAGAGGACTTTTAAATCAAAGAAAGCTTCACAGAAAGGTGCATCGGGATCAGGTAAGCCGAAGAAATCTAATTCATCTCTGAAAGATAAAGTCATTGCTGAAGATTTACAGTTTGAAAATTTAGAGCACTGCACGGTTAATAAGGAAAAGCCTTCAGAGATTAGTTCAGCCCCTTGTGCAATTAGTTCCCCTTTGAATCTTAGTCCAAAGAAAGCTTCCCATCTAGTCCAAAACATCCCTTTATCTCTGCCATCCATCACATTACTCCATGCCATTCAATTTGCTAGTATTCTTCCAAATATTCCAATTATGGTAGGACAACAAGCACCTACGAGGATTGAAAGAATTGTAGGTGCTAGATATGGACCATTGGTGTTGCCTGTGCCTTTAAATCCTATGCCTGTGGGAGAATATTGAAAATATATGCCTAAATTCACTAGTACAAAGGGAGTAACAACAGAAGAACACCTAGAAGCTTTTTACAATTATGCTGATAATTTAGATATAAGTGAAAATGACGTGTGGATGAGAGTTTTTGTCAATAGCCTTGATGGAGAGGCTAGGAAGTGGTTCAGAGAATTACCCCAAATATCTATAACAGATGTTGAAGCATTAGATGATGCATTTTTGAAGAAATGGGGAGATAAAAAAGACTTGTTGTATTATCATACAGAGTTTGGTAACTTGAAGAGGGAAAATGGGGAATCAATGCCTGATTTTAATAAAAGATTCAATCAAATGTATAGTAAGATACCAGCTGAGGTCAAGCCTACTCCTACCTCTGCCAAACTCACTTATGCCAATGCCTTTAACTCTGAGTTCTACCTATTGTTGAGAGAAAGAAGATGTGCTACCCTGGCAGACATGCAGGATGCAACACTAGAAGTAGAGTCTAATATTATGGCTGCAAAGAAACTAAAAAGTCAAGCTAACAGGAGAAGATAGAGAAATCAAGCATCTACTTCTTCTGCATCATCTTCAGATCCTAAATTAGACAAAATGAATAAGATGATAGAGTCATTGGCTGCTGAAATTTCTAAGCTGAAAGTTGAGCAGAATTCAGGGAGAACAAGGCAGCAGAACACATTTGCTCCAAGAAATCCAAATCCTTTCAGAAGAGAAAATGAGCAGTTTCAAATTATGTAGAGGGGTGAAGATTCAAAAGAAGATCAGAAAGTTAAATCTCCTTTCCAAAATGCAGTCATGGAGGAGGAACAATTTGAAGAAGATGAGGATGAAATTCACCGCATGGAGGATAAAGGCAGCGCTGCATTTTTGACATTGGCTGAGTATGAACAATCATTATTGCAAGAACAATATAATCAAGAATGGGACAGAGAAGCTGTTCTACAAACTGAGCAGCAGCAGAGATATAATCTGAGATCCAATGCAAAAAATGCCAAGGAGAATCCCACCCAAAGAGCTGCTTTCCAAGCAAAACCATAGAATGTCAAACAAAGAAGACCAGTAGCTGATCCAGCCATCCTCAAAACTCCAGTTCAAGAGATAAAAAGTTCTGATAAATTATCTTCTTCTTTCAGCTTTGGGTTAGAAGTTCAGAAATTGAAAATATCTATGCCTCTGGTTGATTTGGTGAAGAGTGAATTATTTAGGAAGCCTATCCTGGAAGCCCTTGAGCTAGAAACCAAACAAACCTCCACTGACTCTGTTAATGTACAAGATGAAAAGCGTGCTATTGTGCTTAGCCCTATGATTGAACCTGCTGATAATAATTCTCCATCTTTTTATGTTTCATTGACCATTCATGACAAAATCCTCCACAACTGCCTGCTAGACACAGGGGCTAGCCACAATCTGATGCCTAAAGCTGTCATGGAAGAGTTAGGCCTTGATATCACCAGAACCTATCATGATTTATTCTCTTTTGATTCAAGGAAAGTGAAGTGTCTTGGATTGATTAAATATCTGGCCATTACCCTAACCCAGCTGCCAATGAAGAGTATGATGATGGATATTGTGGTAGCAGATGTCCCTCCTAAGTTTGGCATGCTGCTGTCTAGAGGGTGGATCAAGAGACTAGGTGGGACATTACAGAATGATCTATCTTATGCCACTGTTCCAGTTTTTGGAGGAGAAAGCAGGAGATTATACAGAGAAGCACAGTTGGCATTCATCATTAGTGATGAGAAGAATCCTACAAATCATCCCATTTATGCAGTGGACACTGATTTTGGAGCAAGTATTCTCCAAATAGAAGAATCTCAAAAGGTCGTAATGCAGATCAGAAAACCAACAGTTCAGGCTGAGGAAAAACAAGGAAGTTAGGTTTGGGAGATGTTCTTTGATGGAGCATGTTCTAGGGAGACTACAGGAGCATGGGTGGTGCTGATTTCTCCATAACAAGAAAGCATTCAGTTGTCTTTAAGCTTGTTTTTTAGGTGACAAACAACATAGCAGAGTATGAGGCTTTGATGTTAGGCCTTATGCAGCAAAAGACAGAGGAATCAAGAGTATAAAGGTATTTGGAGATGTTGATTTGATCATCCACCAAGTGAATAAAACATTTCACACAAAGCACCCAAGGCTAAAAGCATACAGAGATGAGGTATGGAGAATCAGAGACTCTTTTGATTGTTTCTGTATTTCATATATTCCTAGAGCCCAAAATCAGCTTGCTGATTCCCTCGCTGTTTTTGCTAGTCTATTTATACCTCCCATGCCTCCCAAACTAGTTTATCAAGTGCAAATGAAGTATAGACCATCCTTGCCTGATAATGTCCACCATTGGAAAGTTTTTGATGATGATGATGAGATAAATAGGTTCCTTCAAGTCATTGATGAGTTCTTTGAAATGCAAATTCACCAAGAGAATGATGCCTTGTTAGAAAATCCCCAATCCCAAATTAGAAATAAAATTGGCAAAGACAACATTGTCCAACTTCCTAGTAATCATATTCCTAAGGGCCTAATTCCTCTTGAAAGACTATTTGATCAAAATGATGTGCCTTACAAGGCTGCCCAAAAAGAAAACCAATCTGCAATCTGTAAGCATAATATAGGAAGTCCAGGTCAGCCTAGGTATGTGAATTTGTCCATCCATTTGTCTGCTGGTCAAAGTGCTGAATACTGCAATTTAATGAGGCAATTTGCTGATGTGTTTGCCTGGGAGTATAGTGACCTGAAAACATATGATAAAAACATAATCCAGCACAAAATCCCTCTGGAGAAAGACACTATTCCTTTCAAACAGAAGCTGAGACCAATAAATCCTATGCTTCTTCCACTGATTGAAAAAGAAATTAAAAAGTTGCTGGCTACCAAGATCATTGTTCCTCTTAGATATTCTAAATGGGTAGCTAATCTAGTGGTGGTGAGGAAGAAGAGTGGAGAAATCAGACTGCGTGTTGATTTCAGAAATTTAAATAAATTCTCCAAGAAAGAAAATTATCCTCTACCAAAGATGGAACATTTGCTGCGAAAGGTCTCAGGAGCTAAAGTAATGTCATTTTTGGATGCTTTTTCAGGATTTAATATGATTTCTGTGCACCGAGATGATCAAGAAAATACTGCATTTACCACTCCTTGGGGAACTTTTATGTATGCCAAAATGCCATTTGGATTGATGAATGTTGGAGCCACCTTTCAGAGAGCTATGGATATAGCATTTGTGGGAGAGAAGGACAACTTTGTGCTTATCTACCTTGACGATATAACAGTTTACTCCAGCAGCCATCAAAATCATTTGCCGCATTTAAAAAAAGTGTTTCTGAAATGCAGGAGGTTTGGAATATTAGTCAATCCCAAAAAATCACAATTTGATTTAGAAGAAGGCAAGCTGTTAGGACATATTGTGTCTACTGCAGGTGTTCGAATTGACCCAGAAAGAGTAAAGGCAATACAGACTTTGTCTGTCCCTAGATCAAAGAAGGATATCCAATCCTTTCTAGGCAAAATAAATTTTGTGAGGAGGTTTATTCCAAATTTTGTAGAATTGGTTAAGCATGTGACCTCCATGTTGAAGAAAGGGTCAGAGATAAAATGGAATGATACAACAAGACAATCCTTTGAGTCCATTAGGAAGGATATTATGGAGGCTTCCACATTAATAAGTCCAGATTACAGCAAGGAGTTCCATATATTTTCTTTTGCCTCTGAAGACACCATTGCAACAATTTTATTGCAACAAGATGAAGAAGGTTCAGAATATCCAATGGCATTTTTCAGCAAGAACTTGAGGGATGCTGAACTGAGGTATGATATTATTGAAAAGCATGCATATTCTCTTATCAAATCCTTGAAGCTTTCAAAGTTTATATCTTGCATTCAAAGATAATTGCATATTTACCCTCTGCTTCAATAAAATATGTCTTGACTCAAACTGATGCTGATGGAAGAAGGGAAAGATGGATTGCAAAGATGATTGAATTTAACATAGAGCTGAAGCCCACCAAGCTCGTTAGAGGTCAGGGTCCTGCCAAACTATTAGCTAAACAAAATTGCAGCTCTTTAGATATTGATTTCCTATGCACAATGGCAGAAAAGGTCAGGCAGAAAGGAAGAAACAGTTGAACCATAGAGGAATTAGTTAGTGGTCGAGAATCTAGCTTCTTGTAATTGGTATGCTGCAATAATTAATTTCTTGCTGAAGCTAGTGATCCCTTCAGGATTTACTCAAAGTCAAGCCAGAACTTTAAAGCTTAGAGCAGCAAAATTTTGTATTATGGAAAATCTGCTCTACTGGAGGGATCCATCTGGAATATTTTTAAGGTGTCTAGACAAAGAACAATCAAGAGAAGTTATGCAGCAGTTTCATAACAACATGTGTGGAGAGCACCATTATTGGAAAACTACAGCCCATAAAATTCTCAGAGCTGGGTACTATTGGCCCACTTTATTTTCTGATGTGTTTGTTTTTGTTAAATCTTGTGACAGATGCCAAAGATTTGAAGGAAAACAAAAGTTAAAATCCCTGCCCCTAAAACCAATAATTGCAAAAGGACCTTTTCAGCAATGGGGCTTGGATTTTATTGGAGACATCAATCCACATTCCAGTGGCCAGCACAGGTGGATATTAGTAGCCACCAATTATTTCACAAAGTGGATTGAAGTAGTCCCTACCAGGAAGGCTGATCATAATGTGGTCATGAAATTTTCGACAGAGAATATCTTCAACAGCTTTAGTTGTCCACATAAATTAGTCAGAGATAATGCAGCAGCTTTCAGGGCAAAGGAATTGGTGGAAATGTGTGGTTCAGTGGGGATTAAACTTGTTCATTCCACCTCATATTATCCTCAAGGAAATGGTCTAGCAGATTCATCTAATAAAAGTTGATTGGAATAATTAAAAAGCTGTTAGAGGACAATAAAAAGAATTGGGATTCAAAGCTCAAGTATGCACTGTGGGTTGATAGAGTGACCATTAAAAAATCCACTAATGTTGTATATGGCACTGATGCTGTATTCCCAATTAAGCTAACTCTCCCTATGGCAAAATTCCTTCAAGAAGAGCGGGATGAGGAAGAAGACATGGCAAAGAGGATCACTGATTTAGAAGAAATACATCAGATTAGAGAAGAACTGGTTGAAAATGCCGCAACACATCAAAGAAAGGTCAAGGAAGCCCTTGACAAGAAGGCAAAAACAAACAATTTTTAGGTTGGAGACTTGGTTCTGAAATGGGATGCACTAAAGAAAAAGAAAGGCAATCATGGGAAGTTTGATGCTTTCTGGACAGGTCCTTTTATCATTTCACAGATTCAAGGGAACATCACCTTCATACTTAAATTTATGGGAGGAGAACCAATTTTTGATGGCCCAGTTAATGGGAATTTTCTAAAAATTTATGTGTTTTAGGGTCTTTGGGCCTTAAAAGTGTAAATATTGTGTTTTATTCAGCTTTAGTATAGTTGCAACAGACTCCATGCCCAATGGAACACTGGGAATTTTGGTTAACTTGTTTTCAGTTGGAACGGCATCGATTTGCAGGTTCTTGAGACCTCACAGAGAGGATCTCATCCCTAGAAGGAGCCAAATGTTAGTTCTGCTATATGTTTGAGCATTTTTGAGGGTCAAGGACAGCTTGGCCATGGTGTTTTCTGAAAAGGAGGGGCTAGTAGCAGTTCATTCAATCTTTCCCCTTCCATTTGCTTTACCCTTATAACTCCCGCCACCTTCATTTCCTCCTTCCCTTTCATTTTCCCTACTCTCCCTTAACCATGTTCTTGCCATTTTTCTCTATTATCCTTATAAACCGGTTATAATTCTATTTCCCTTGGCTCTCGGGCATATGTTGTTTTAACAAAGGCCCGCCTAGACCCATGTTCCTCTAACCTCTCGGGCGCTTTTTGTTTATAACGTTATTAAACCACTTAAACTTTATTTAAAAGGCTTTTGGGCATTTTATGTTTTAATATTATAAACCCCGATAACCCTTGATAAGCCCCAATAGCTTTTATAACTCGCTATACTGGATCTGTATCTTCAACTTGTCCTGACGATGAACCACACTAGTTGGTTCGAAACGCGTCGACAAATGATCAATTATGTGATTTCGCCAAAGATTTTTCTAAACAAACGTTATGGATCACAGAAGTCTAAATTCCTTGAGCTTTTATAACCCCGTGCATATAATAAATTTCATAACCCTAAGCTTTAATAAAGCTCGGGCCTGCTCTCGCTTGTCACATCAAACTCCAAATATGTACGTTCATTCTCGGTCGTCCAATGATCCCCCCTCATCATTCGACGGTGTTTGCAAGCCTTCACCCTGTAATCTGCTCGTTCGTTAGCCTACAGGAAAGTGGTTTTCCCCGTCGTCCTGTCAGCCACGCGTCGTCTTTTAATTACATTGCTTGCCCTCATACGAATACCGCCTTTTCCCGTAAATCGGTGCGGGATGACCACTTACTGCCCTTCCGGTATGGTCCCCCGCTCGTTAATCTGTGCATAGCTCCCACTCCCGATAGCCGTCCGATCTTTCCCGCTTCCATCTGACGGCCCAGATCTTTCTTCACCCATCTTCCCTGATAGCACCCTCTGATCCAATCTGCACCGTTTATTTATGATCCGACGACTACTATTGATCCTTGTGCCTCTATGTAGTCCACCATCGCCCGCCATCAGATCTCGGCTGTCCATCTGAGTAATCCAACGGCTGGCATTCATTCTCAGCTCCTAGTTCATTGTTCATGCATTTTACGTGTTTTGGGCCTACCCTGTGCGCCCGAAGGAGGAGGGAGACCGCGATCCATCAATCTGTGCATTAAATCCTCAGCTACCAAACTTAAAGAAAAACACGGTCAAGGATGAGAAAGTATTGCCTTGAGCAGTTGAATTCATTCAACAGTTATGGACATTTATTCATGAAACATTCCACCTATTCAAGGAGTACATTAGAGTACAGAAAGAGCCATTTTGTTCATTAAAAATAATCCAACTATTATCAGAGACCCATATCTGATTGTAAATGTGGTTGGTGGTCAGTTATGACCCCTCCACGCATGAGTTATGCGGAGCAATTTTGTATTCAACCTCCGTATATACCTAGAGAAATGATGTAATGGGGTTGATAAGTGTTATTCTGTTGTAAGCTTCAACTTCTGGAGATTATAACTACTGTGTAACCTGTAGCTTCTGGTCTGCATTTCCAGCTAATACATGCTTCTTTTGTTGTTGATTGCTCACTTTCCACTTCTCCTTCTTGTTCCAGGCTATGCCTGTTTGCATTTATTCATGTGTTGTTAATGTTTAGCATTAGAGGAGCTATCATCCCACCTCTGTGTTAGGATTTAGCATGTATCATTGAATTTTTTTGCAGGTTTTTGTTATTTGAATGCCAGAGAACTGTCATCCTGTCTGTGCATTAGGAAATAGATTTACAGACCTCTTAACTGGTTGCAACCGGCCATCACAAGGTCCTGTGCATCTGCTGGTGTGGTCAATCTTCTCCATTATCACCTTATCCTCAAATTGTGAGTAATTGGTGATCTAAAGCCTTGTAGTCTGGGGGGTGTTCACCCATGTCTGGGGTTAAACATAGTAGGAGTGGTTATCTGGCTTGAATATGTAGCATTTCTTTCATTCATCCACAATTTATCCAACATCTTTGTTGAGTTTGTAATGTTCCCGAGCATCTCTGATATACAACCTAGGAGAGTTTCTTGGTTGATAACAGGCCTTCTCCTTCCCCCTAACATTCTTCATTGTTTCGTCCTAATATGTTAGGATGATGACCTTCTCCTTATCCCAGACATTCTTCATTGTTTTTGTTCTCGCCTTCCTGGTTGGCCATGTCTGCTATAGGTTATTGAAGAGGCCTGCTGTGAAGTAGGAAATTTTCCCTCTGCAGACAAAGGAAACCCCTCTAGCCTTAGAGTGGGTCTAGTCACAACAAAACAAAACAACAATCAATTTCCTTAAACAATGATCGTTGAAAGCCTACCTCAACCGGTGTTCGATGAAGCTTTATTTGCACTGCTCTAGCTATTGTTTCCTTTTCCTCAATGAGCAATCAACCTGAAACAACAGAACACGTAACTGAGAACAAAAATGATCTATTTACTTACAAAGTCAAGGAACCATAAGCTATTAAGTATATTTTACACAAGACATATGAAATCATCATTGATTGTATTAAAATAAATCAAAAGCAAAGCTTGCAACCAAGCCTTGACGTCGCAAGCTTTCTTGGAGGGTCCAACTGGTATGTTTCTTCAAGCATTCACTCTCAAGAATGGATCTCCCAAATGGATGATGACTCTCTCTCTCACTCACAAGCTCTAATACAAGGCTAAGACAATCCACAACCAAATTGCTAAACTATCAACAATTCACACTGTAAACTCATCAAACTCACACCAAAGCTAGCTAATTTTCTTCAATCCAAAAATCAAGAACTAGCTGATCATAGCAATGGGGAGTGATTTTGTAGGAGGAGAAGTCTCCATGAAATGAGGGAGAGGGAGCTTATCTTCAAGGGATTTTTCTTAAAATGTGGAACCACCATCCCAGAGAAGGAAATTCAAGCCAATTAGACCCAACAACCAGTTCTAGAATCATCCAGAAGGCCAACTATTTGAACTAATTCACCATATCTAGATGTCGTAAGTCATACACTTAGACCAATAATCGAAAGAAATATCTTGAAGAATTGCACCGAACCTAAAATTCGACCGTCGTAGGAAACACATGTACACCTACGACTATGTCACGATGATATAGTTCATAACAGAGAATTGTCGCAGACATAAAGGGGTTTACTTGCGACGATGCAGAAACATAGGCAAAAAGGGTCAATCTTCAGTATTAGAGAGCACTTTTTTAATCTTCTTGAATGAGTGGGAAGATATGGACATGTTTATTTGATGTATGACACAGCGGAGATGTTGCTCAGGGACTGAGATGAGGTTAGTGACAAATTACTGTGTAACAGATGCCCCCTAAAGCATGAAGCCCAAGAGAGTGGGAGGGGTGAAATGCTTTACGAAATCATAACCAAACTGGAACACCATCGCGAAAAACCTGCAGGCGCAAGTACAACTGATATCTCTGATAGTGAAATACATGTAGTCTAGGCATGGGCGCAGCCATCCAAAAGACATATGAAACTTGGTTTGTGGTATGGATGCAGCCACCCAGTCAATAAGACAATATATAAAGATAGATGAACGGTCGCAACCATCCAATCAAAGGGTCATGTATGCAACCACGAACCAATCCATGCAACCCAGACTTATATAATCTTAGTCTGGGGTCTTGAAACCCAACTGATCATAGTACAATTCCTAACATGCGAATAGATGTGCTGGAGTCGAGCATGGTAGAAAATCGCTTGATTATCGGCCAATGATGTAAACCATTAACAAGCGTGAGAGAGACCACTGGTGATGTCAATGGTTCTTAAGGTACTACCAGTACAATCCACCAAGTGTGAAGAATGATCTGGAGTCAAACACTCGTGGAATCACCTGATCGAAGACCAATGATGTAAGTCTGTCTTTGAGTGCAAAGAACTTGCCATTGAGGCATGCAAGCTCCAAGCTACCGAAAGGGATCTCTAGATTGAGTTCCTAGATAATGAGTTGGTTTCGACAGGAAGCGACCTATCGCAGGAGGGCCATAATGTTTCCCCCATCAATGACACGAGACAAGGGACAAGAGGAATATGGTGAAACAGAGCATCAGAGGAGGAGGTAAGGGCATGAACTGCAGAAGGATTATACTCGAACATATCGGCGACACGACTCTCAAAAGCAGCAACATTTTGGTAGCAAGGGATCGGAGGCCTAATAGAGACAACAAGGATCAAATGGAATGAGGCATAATGACAACCAAAACCCTGAAAGGCAAATGACAAAGTGAGGATATCCCAAACTCAGCGAGAAGCAAAAGTGTCGATGTTTAAGAGTGACTGGCTGTCATAGGTAACCAATAAAGATTTTAAAATTTTTTCCCCCACCATTGTTGGCGAGTACCCTAATTATTTTGAAAAAAATCTTGAAGGGGATAGCATATGCTTGCGATATAAGTTCATCCTTTGGACAAATCCAACCTAGTGAAATTTTAACGAGCCCTAGGGAGGAGAAGCTCGGGTCTCATCATGGTGACGAGTCTAATGTCGTCAGGGTTTAATGAGTTTGACATAGGTAAAACTTAGAGTTTTTTTCATGTTTAGAGAGTTTGAAAAAGACACATAAAAGAAAACTCCAGGGGGGCCCCTTTTCATAAGTTCGTGTCTCTCAAGGCAAAAAAGGTAGAAAACATTACTCGAGAGAATCACTTGACCATTTCGATCAAGGAGTACTTTTCATAACTAGTGTTTCCGATCCGAAAAAGTAAAAAAACGATCAGATACAGGACATTTCATAACCAAAAACAAGCTTGAAATGACAAAAGCCTGGCCATCTTTTAGTGTTTAAACGTTTGGAAAAGAGATGAAAGCGGACCGCCTTTTTATTCACTTTTAACAAGTCAAAAAGGGAAAAACTTGGCAATCTTTTCATATTTTATGAGTCAGAAAAGAGCTTAAAGAAGACTCGTGGAATTTTTCATGGTATGAAACAAGCACGTATCGACTGGAAAACATATCTGTCACCCCTGTTCCTGCACAAAAAACCAAAAATAAGATCCATTCGACAAAAATATACATTGTAATGTTGAAAAATTAGGTCAAACCCCTAAAACCATAAGGAGAAATAAAAAACTATTGTAAAACCCCAAGTCCTATAGTTTAAAAAACCCTAAAATTGCAAAAAATATCTATATAAGACCCATGGTAAATCATTTTTTACATTGTGTTTTGATTGTGAACCTTTGATAACTTTTCAAATACGTACCTGTGTGAACTTTGGAGCTCAATTTTGTCACCTGTGATCAACCATTTCGCGCGAGATTTTCACCAAGTACATCAATCTTACCCCTACATTTTGATTGTTTTTAGGTCTATTTTCATGGATTTTGGGTGGATTTGGAAGGATTTTTAGTTTCAAATCCATGCCCCGGTCGTCACAGAAATCTCCCACGGGTTTGCGACAATCGGGGATTTTACACACACTAGAAACGACATCGTCGCAGGAAACATGTGTACTCCTGCGACGATCCAGAAAAAAGTGAACTGTGAAATTGAGCCGTCATAGCTGTTTTAAAAACAGCTACGACGGCACAAGAAACATAAAAATTCAAATTTTTACCGCACTTTAAATCATAAAAATGGCCCAAATCAATTCTAATCAAATGTTATTTGCTTATGCAGGGTGCAAAAATGGTGTTTATGTGGCAGGAGTGAACACATGACGTTGATGATGAAAGACGATTTAACACCTCACAATGCAAATGAGCCCTTTGAAACTGTGGGTTACTAAAATTCTTCTGTACACCTCTTCTATGGGCATAGTTAGACTTGCTCGAGTTCTTGATTCGCTCGTGGAACCCGACGGAGGGCAAGTTTATCATTCAGGGTCAGAAGGTTGGGTTCAATGCGACTGACATATATTTCCTTACAGGCTTATCTTGTCGAGGCGAGAGACCCCACATGGAGGGCATGCAAGTTACTAGAGAGACTCTTGACATGTTGATCACACGAGCGTGCTCAGGGGCATGCAGATCACCCACTAGTTGGAAACTTCAGATCCCAACCATGGAAGACTTGACATTACATGTCTTATTATTTACGATCATGAGAGCAGCAGGATCTCAGGCACACAAGGTGACTAAGACCCAACTACGGTTGGCTCTAGATTGCCTTAACCCGACCATGTATGACTGGGCTGAGGCAGTGTCTCTAAACATGAAGAGACAGCTGACCAAGTGCCAGCAAGGAGAGACCAAACAGTTTGGATATGGGTCCATCCTGGTATCGCTCATGATGGAGCAGGTACCACTGCTTCAACTACAGGACATGGATGTCATTGCTAGGAATACGAGAGACCCAGATCACCTGATGGGCACATGTGATGCCATGAGGAGGTGGCGACCGACCGGTCTCAAGGGGACCTTTCCTCATGGAGTGGCTGGATCGACAAGAGGTTTTTGTTGAGGATTGGCCTTATGCAAGCACCGACTTTAGAGGATATCCTGATATGTTTCTCCCGCCCGGAGAGCAGTGGGACGAGAGAGGTAACACACTTGGTTAACCGCCACACTTTTTATATATTTTTATTTTTTAATGTTTTTGGATATTTAAATGTATATATCTAAATCATTATGTTCATTTTTGCAGATGTGGGACCTGAGAGACCTGTGGGTCTCCCTCCTACAACGCGGAGGGAGGAGAACAAAGAGTTGGCCCTGGCACCCTTGGGCGACGATGTAGAGGAGGAGGTAGCCAGAACCTCGAGGGCTTGACTGAGGGGATCTCGAACTACAGAGGGTTCGAGGAGCTCCCATGACAGTACCAGAGACATATTGCGGGTGTATCGCCCAGGGTCAATAGACTACTCAGACAAGTAGTGTGGGTAGTGGTCTGCTACAAAGAGAAGAAACCACCACAATAGATGCCTAGGTTTCCTTTTCTGCTATTTTGAGAGACATGTGTCTCAGATGTATAACGAACATATAACCTATTTTTTGACATACACATTATTTTTTGAGCACCTCGGTGCGCCACACAATATATATATATATATATACACACACACTATCTATGTTTTATTACTGTGTCTGTATACTTGCATATAATGTTTGTTTAATTATAAATTGCGTAGATGTCTATCTAATACATGATTTTCCAATGCATCAGTTAACAATTTAATCGTCTAGGAATGTGTTGATATGTGATAAAATCAAAATTTCTTTCCAATAAGAAAACACACAAATACAACCTTAAAATCTGAGGGTTTCTGATGGAATAATGCCTGTTAAGTTGGAAAACAACAAGTCGAGAGTTCAGATTCACAATCAATGTACGAATATTGAGGTTAACAGCCTCAGTCAATAGTTCAATGATAGCGCTATATTCAGCAACATTGTTTGTGGTACACCCTAGACAAACACCTTGAAGGTCTACTAACTCACTATAAAGATCGTAGATCACCCATGCCGCGGAGGAAAGATTCTGGGTACTACGATAGGCACCATCAACGAAACCAATATAAGGTGCTCCAGACATCTGCATAGGAAGTAAAAAGACACAATAAGCGGAAATAATGCCTACACACCAAGCCACACATGCACACACACTAAAAACACATGTATGTACACAACATATGCATGCAACTCATGCATAGTATTTTTTAAGATAAAGCCCATTCCGGGGCTTATCTAGAGGGTTACCTTCATAGTAAATTATCTCGTAGGCCCCTTTCTGCAAAACACGTTTCACAATAAAAGGCCCATGCCACATAGGTTCGAATTTTCCTGCCCCCATATTATCATTTGCTTGATCGTACAGCAGGATCAAATCTCCCTCAATGAAAGAATGAGGAGTAATAGTTTGATGAAAGTGAGTTTTCACTCTCTTATTTTGTTCTTCGATGACTAATGAGGCAAGTTGACGGGTCTCATCTAGCCGCTCTAGGTAAAGAAGACGTTCTTCTACTGGAGTAGTATTCAGGAGCAATTCGATAGCTAACTTGAGAGAAGGTATCTCGCATTCAATCAGAAGGGTAGCCTCCAAACCGTAAATGAGTTGAAAAGGGGTGAATCCAGTGGCATCCTTCACTGAGGTACGGTAGGCCCATAAGGTGGAAAACAACATCAAATGCCAAATAGACTTGTGCATTCCAATGGTATGTTGAAGCATCGTGACCAACACCTTGTTGACGACTTCAACTTGGCCATTGGCCTGAGGATAATACGACGTCAAACTATCATGATGGAAGCCTAGCTTGGTTGTGAACTCAGTCATCATATGACCACGGAAATGAGAACCATGATCCGTGACAATAGCCTAAGGGACTCCGAATCGAGTAATTACATGATTAAACAAGAACTGAGCCATTTTCTTATCGTCATTAGATAATGCAGGCATCGCCTCGGCCCATTTTGTAAAGTAATCGATGACAATGATAATATACCAATGCCCCCTGGCCGAGTGAGGTTTACAGGTCATAAAATCTATGCCCCATTTAGCGAAAGGGCCTACAGTAATGACAGGGTGCAAAGGAGATCAGGGTGCACACATCTTTTGTTGGTAAATTTGGTACGCGTGACAGGAACAGATAGCAAGAATGAAATCCTTAAAAATAGAGGGCCAAAAATAACTAGCGCATAGGATCTTTTGGGTAGTAGCATAATCAGACATATGACCACCACAGGCACCAGAGTGGCAGTCATTTAAGACTCGTTTGGCCTCCTCGAACGTCAAACAGCGGTGAAAAACTGAATCAATGTTGAGAGGGTATAAAGTGTCCCCAATAATTCAATAAGGCTAAGAAAGATGGCGAATACGTCGTCGAGCATCCTTAGACAAATCAGGACGGAAGGAGGACGTCTGGAGGTAGACAATAATGTCTTCATACCAAGGATCGAGGGTATTGATCAAGAAAAGAGTATCATCCAGAATGCAATCCTCTAACCCAAAGGGAGCAGTAGTAGAGGGTAACGAGAAAATCAGTTCAGTGAAGACAAGGGATTTCTTGGATTTGGCCGTATTAAACTCCAAATTTAACTCTTGAAGGATAACGATCCATTTTGAGTATTTTCCCCCCAACAAATGACGTGACAATATGTACGCCATTGGTTTGCAATCAGAAATCATTGTCATCATACACAACAAAATATAGTGACAGAAACGTTGGACTGAATAGTAGGTTGGCCTTTGAATCTCAGGCTGGCCGACCTATCCACAGGGTTAACCGGGCTGGATAGTAGGTGGGCCTTGCTGGATTTGAGACTAGCCTACTTGTCCAGAGGGTTGACCTTGCTGAGCAATGGGTTGACCTGGTTGGATTTGAGGCTAACTGGGTTGACCAGAAGGTTGCCCGAAGTAAGTAAAAGAGGAACCTATAAAGGCCGAAGGTTGTCCCTGTAAGGGTTTTCCTTATGGGCCAATAGGTTGTCCTGGATAAGGCTGCCCTTGATATGGTTGTCCTTGATACGGGGGACCTAGGAAAGTTTAAGGCTGCTCTTGGCTAGTATGGTATGTAGTAGGAGCCCAGCCAACACATAATAGAATGTAAACCTCAACCGTAGGCCGAAGTGGGAGGGATCTAGTATGATAAATATGAGTCCCCCGAGAATTGTAATAATGCAATGGATTATGCGGATCCAGGTTTTGAAGAGCATACATGTATTGCTCATATGTCCACCCTGCCAGAATGGAACCAAAAGAGAGCGAAACACTACCAGTGGGATTAACGACTCTAGATGTCGAAGCTGAAAGACCACCACTAGTGGGACCAACTGAAGGACCAGCAATAGTGGTAACCATTGAGGATGTAGCAACAACACTAACAGTAGGAGCTGTAGAGGCTGCATAGATAGTAGGTATGGATAGAACAGATGTGATAGATACATTGTGAATCTGAGGTACGAAAGGTTCTGAGGTGGGGGCTATTGTACGAGACCACATAGAAATCAAATTAAGAGACAGGGAATTCATGATGTCAGACAAGGCATGATAGCATAGGGGCAATGTCACGCCAAGAGAGGTGATGCGAAAAGGCTCCGTAGAGAGAGGAACTTTGCCACTTGATACAAGTTTCTCTTCACCAAACACAGGGGGTGTCTCATCCATGTCGGAATAAGACATTGCAGCTGAAACACCAGGGGGAGTAATCGGGAAGTCCTCTTCTGAAGGTTCCCAAATAGGATTCCAATTGATATCGTAAGGTTCCCCTTTTAGAGCGTGAGAGTTAAGAGGTTGAATACTCAGGATAATAGGAAGGGTATTACTAATAGCTGATACCTCAGAAGTGACAGGGGATGTGGAGCTTTGGTTGCCTGGTACAAGAGATAGGATCAGTGATTCCGCCAGGATGATTTAACTAAAAAGTCATAGAAAAGGGAGATAATCAAGCAGGGAAACAAATTTAGGCAAACCAAAACGAAGTCAAGACTAACAGGGAAAATGTGAGCGTGGTCCAATAAATTTTATGACATATGAACAAAAATTGACCTTTTCATGTTTAAATAGTCGCGAAAAAGGGCAAAAGATGACTCTAGTCACCTTCGAATATTTAATGAGCCTGAAAGGACAGGTGATCAGATGATCCTTTTCTTTTAAGGAGTAAAAAAAGAATGAAAGTTACTACTCTGGAGAAACAGACAAGAGGTTTACCAAACTAACCATAAAATTGCATATACATCATGTTGATCAAATGAAAGAAAAAATTACCAAGGACTTTCCGTACATCAGTCAGTCTTCCCGAATGCTATGTTTGGTGCATTATGGTCCGTAAGGCAGTAGACTCGGCTTCCTATGGATGTAGGATGATAACCTAGTGGGGTCTCCCGATATATACTCAATGATACAGGGAGCACAAGTCCGTAGTAGTATCTATTGAATCACAGAAGGAGGAATCACCCAACCTTAAGCGAAAACAATAGTGACTAGGTTTAATGACGCCGGAGCACGTCTCTAGCCTAGATCTATAAATAATGTGCGTTAAGTTCCAATGCGTTGTTAAGTTCATTCAATTGATTTTAGAAGTTAATCTTTGAATTAAGTTTTAGTTTTCAGGCCCTACCGAATGTATTGCAACAATTCCTAGGATACAACTACAATGAGTAAAAAATCATTAGTTTCGATGAACAATTACCTAAAGGAGGGTAAAGAGTTCATTTCCAAGCGAATGCAAACCAAGACAAGCAAATTCAAGCACTAAGAAACACAACACATTAATATGCTAATCTGACAATGCATCAATACTACTAATGAAAGATTTAAAGTTTTCCTTCCAATTTCTCAATCATGAAAATTCAGTAATGCAAATACACTTTCACTTTCATATGCCATATGAATGCAATATTTTTGATTTTTTAGAATTTAAATGACAAACAAGCAAGTGTAAAAACTGACTAATCCAAACAATTGTGATCTATGTTTGATAGTGTGGGAATCGAATCAATGTGAGCAACTGGTTCAACAACCAAACACTAAAAATCAATCAGAGAGACAACAAGCAGTAAAATAGCCTCAAGCAAATCAATCATATGGTTGTGGACGAATCTTGACAGGACGGGTAACCCAAACAAACAACTTCTTGACGAAACCTTTAAGGAGCTAGGTCACATGGTCTAAAAACACAAGACTAACTCAATGAAACCAAAGAGAAGTTACCTTAACCAAAAGCAATTAAAACAAGCTGATGAGAGACAAGAAGCAGCAGGGGATAAGTAGGACTGGTGGATTCAGGAGGTAAAGTTGTAAAAACAACTTGTACAGGAATCGTCGCGGGTCTATAACAAGCAACTTGAGACGAAAAGCCAATCGTCGTAAGAACAGAGACAACAACTGGGCGACATTGTCATAGGTGTACACCTGTCTTTTGCAACGGTCCGATTTCAGGAATCATCGCAACTGTACGATGAGATATTTGCAACGTGCAGGTTTACTAAAGAGGACAGGTGCGATGTCGTCACAACTGTTAAGCTATCTACAACAATGATCTTAGTAAAGGGAAAAGACAAAAATAAAACACCTAAAGGACACCAGAATGATCTTCCATACAGTAAGAGCGACTCCCTGATTGACCTAGGTAACCCAGAATACTGATGGTTCAACCCGAAAATCAAGAGACACTATGTCAAAAATCAAACAAGAGCAAAAAAGAGGAAAAAACATACAAAGGATGTTGGCATTATGATTCAAGTGTTGTCCTTGATGGCAACTCACTCAGAGGTTAGTACAAGAGCTATGAAGGTTGTAGCCTTCTGTAGGGTTGGTACCTACGTACTAGTAAATGGATCGGCTAGTACAAGAGCTATGAAGGTTGTAGCCTTATGTAGGGTTGGTACCTACGTACTAGTAAATGGATCGGCTAGTACAAGAGCTATGAGGGTTGTAGCCCTCTGCAGGTTGCAGCCTGCGTGCTGGTAAATGACTGCACCAGTGCATTGTAAAAGAAGTTTCTTATTAAAGAAGAAAGAGACGAATTGCAGCAGGTGGTTTTCACCCACATTGGGTTTCCACCTTATATCATGGTGTTCATGTGTGTGGCTCTTGTGTGATGTTCTGTTCTGTTATTCTGCACCTGTTTACTGTTAATATGCTTAATAATGATCTGATGCATTTACTGAAGATTAAGATAACTGAATTATAAGATCTCTGGATATACGCGAGTTTCATTAGACACAGTAGCGTGTACACGCGGGTTCACTTAATTGAAGTAGCGTATATGTTTCTGAGCATGAAATTGAAAAGTTTGATTGATCTGATAATACTGATTCACCCCCCCTCTCAGTATTATTTCCAACAATTGGTATCAGAGCAGGTCCTTCAGAGAAGCTTGATCGCTTGAAGGAGATTCGTAGAACAATGGGGAAGAAAGCACGTCAGAAGAAGAAGACAGCTCAAAGGAACAATGACAACCTGCCGTTGAATTCAGATCCTGAATCACCTCAGAATGAAGATGGACAAACAAATGAAGCATCAGATCAAACCATAGATCAGCAAGATCTACCTAGCAAAAAGGAGAATGCCCTCAAAGAAGAAATCATCAAATTAGAAGATCTGTTGGAATGTGCCTCCAGAATTCGAGAAATGCTGCTAGCACTGAATAAAGAGCAAGAAAACGAGATCCTCAAACTAAGACATCAGTTGGATGAAGGAAGGAAAGCTGAAGAGACCTTGAAGAAGCAATGTCTAGACAAAGAAGAACAACATCAAGTTGAGGTAAATATCTTGAAAAGTAAATTAGAAGAAAAGGATAAACTATTACGATTTCAAGATAGTACTAAGATCTTGGATGATATTCTTAGTAGTCAAAGGTCCCCTGCTATCAAAACTGGTCTTGGTTTTCATGAGTCTATTGAAGGTGAATCTGTTTCACAAAGTAAGACAAGAATCTCTAATGCAAAATCTGAAAGGCTCTACAAGGAGATGAAAGGTCAACCTCATCAACAATCAAGGAAAGAGACTCCTCAAAGAAAATCTTTTACTCCTCCCATGAATAATGTTGAATGTTATGTATGTCATAATCTTGGACATGTTGCAGCCATATGTAGAAGAAGAAGGTTTCAAGACCATCATACAGAAAGATCATCACATTCAAGGTACTTTAATGGATATTGCTTTTCTTGCAATATATTTGGCCACAAAGCTGCTGATTGCTATAAGAGGAATATGAAACATGTAAGATGCTATGCATGTAACAAGTTTGGACATAAAGCAAGAGATTGCAGGAACAAAGCTCATGATAAGAAGCAATCATCAACATGCTTGAAGATATGGAAGAAGAAGGAAGTTCAGCCAGAAAGATGTGGCACAGCACAGGGTACTCAGCACAGCACAGACATAACAGACTCAGGGGGAGCTGAAGGCATAGAACTTCAGTGTTCGAATTCTCATACGCAAGTTTCATGAAGTAAAGCCGCGTATATACGCGAGTTTCACACTGCAAAGTCGCGTATATGTCAGTTTGTGAAAAAGCAGTGGGGACAGACTCAGAAAAGGGGTCTGATATGATCCAGTCCAGTATATGCTCTATTGGTTAACAGTTACAGTCTGCTGAGGATGTTTGGAAATGTTTTGATACTTGTAAGATGCTAGAAGTGTTTAATCCTAACTTGATGATGAGATCTTGATGCTTATTACTGATGTATGCATGATCAGATCTAACTACAGATGGCACAGGCTCAGGGGGAGCATATACTTCAAATAATGCATTGTTGGCATTATGGTTAGAAGTTGTTTATAAAGTCTATGAAGCTAAATGATACATCTTGTTGTTTGATCAAAGGAATGGCATTGCAGGCTGATGGTACAGATCATATATGATGAATGATAGTCATGGTCTTGAATGAATTGCTGGTCCTAGAACTTGCATCTACTCAGGGGGAGCATGGATGGATTGATACAACTTGGAGCCCATTCAGAAACTTCAGCATGTATCTCTGTTGTGATATCTCTTTTATGGTGTCAAGGTCATGTAACGGCCTATGTTGGTTTCCCCACTATGCCTGGGATGAATGATGTAATGTTCATGTCTTATCATGAGTAAACTCTTAATGTATCTCCACATGGTTAGGTGGATGAGTCAATATTGGTATATCCCCACCAGTTTGGGTGATGAATGTATGTATTGAGTCTTTTGGTGATAGGAAGGTCTTCTATAATGTATAAGTTTTTGTTCTTCTTGAAGAACATCTTTTGCAGATCTTGCCTACAGTCAAGGGGAGCATGAACAGCACAATTCAGCAAGAGCAGGATGGATAGATTGGTACACTTTGGCATACACAAAGGGGGAGCACATTTGGAGATTTCAGCATGTACTCAGGGGGAGTATGGACAGCAGTATGGACAGCAGAAGGTATACCAAAGAAGAGAATATCTTGGTCCACCCTTTGCCCTTGATGTCAAAGGGGGAGAGTGACTTGGTGTGGTGGTTGCCATCAAGTCCAAAGGGGGAGATTGTTGGCATTATGATTCAAGTGTTGTCCTTGATGGCAACTCACTCAGAGGTTAGTACAAGAGCTATGAAGGTTGTAGCCTTCTGTAGGGTTGGTACCTACGTACTAGTAAATGGATCGGCTAGTACAAGAGCTATGAAGGTTGTAGCCTTCTGTAGGGTTGGTACCTACGTACTAGTAAATGGATCGGCTAGTACAAGAGCTATGAGGGTTGTAGCCCTCTGCAGGTTGCAGCCTGCGTGCTGGTAAATGACTGCACCAGTGCATTGTAAAAGAAGTTTCTTATTAAAGAAGAAAGAGACGAATTGCAGCAGGTGGTTTTCACCCACATTGGGTTTCCACCTTATATCATGGTGTTCATGTGTGTGGCTCTTGTGTGATGTTCTGTTCTGTTATTCTGCACCTGTTTACTGTTAATATGCTTAATAATGATCTGATGCATTTACTGAAGATTAAGATAACTGAATTATAAGATCTCTGGATATACGCGAGTTTCATTAGACACAGTAGCGTGTACACGCGGGTTCACTTAATTGAAGTAGCGTATATGTTTCTGAGCATGAAATTGAAAAGTTTGATTGATCTGATAATACTGATTCACCCCCCCTCTCAGTATTATTTCCAACAAAGGACTCTCCAACGGAGTCGCCAACTTGTGAAGTAGGAAATGTTCCCTCTGTGGATAGAGCCAACCCCTCTAGCCCTAGAGTAGGTCTAGTCACAGCAAAACAAAATAACAATCAATTTCCTTAAACAGTCATCGTTGAAAGCCTACCTCAACCGGTGTCTGATGAATCTTTGATTACGCCGCTCTAGCTATTATTTCCTTTTCCTCAATGAGAAATCAACTTGAAACAACACAAGAGAACACCAAAACATGTAATTGAGAACAACAATGATCTATTTACTTACAGAGTCAAAGAACCATAAGCTATCAAGTATATTTTACAGAAGACATATGAAATCATCATTGATTGTATTAAAATAAATCAAAAGAAAAGCTTGCAACCAAGCCTTGACATCGCAAGCTTTCTTGTAGGGTCCAACCGGTATGTTTCTTCAAGCATTCACTCTCAAGAATGGATCTCCCAAATGGATGATGACTCTCTCTCTCACTCACAAGCACTAATACAAGGCTAAGGCAATCCACAACCAAATTTCTAAACTATCAGCAATTCACACTGTAAACTTATAAAACTCACACCAAAGCTAGCTAATTTGCTTCAATCCAAAAATCAAGAACTTGCTGATCATAGTAATGGGGAGTGCTTTTATAGGAGGAGGAGTCTCCATGAAATGAGGGAGAGGGAGCTTATCTTCAAGGGAGGTTTCTTAAAAGGTGGAACCACCATCCCAGAGAAGGAAAGGTGAACCAATTAGATCCAACAACTAGTTCTAGAATCACCCAGAAGGCCAACTATTTGAACTAATTCGCCATATCTAGATCATTTCAAGTCATACACTAGGGCTTAGTGATGAAGACACAAGGAAGCAGTGCATTTAGACCAATTGTCGCAAGAGATATCTTGAGGACTTGCGTCGAGCCCTAAAATTTGACCATCGCAGGAAACACGTGTACACCTGCGATGAAGTCGCAACGATATCGTTCATAACATAGAATCATCACAGACATAAAGGGGTTTAGATGCGACGATGTAGAAACATAGGCAAAAAGGGTCAATATTCAGTATTAGAGAGCACTTGTTTAATCTTGTTGAATGAGTGAGAAGATATGGACATGTTTATTTGATGTATGACACAGTGAAGATGTCGCTCGGGGACTGAGATGAGGTCAGTGACAAATTACTGTGCAACACCTGTTGATGATTACCTAGTCAACAAGAGGTACTAAAGGGTGGTCCTTAATATTAGTTGATTCTAGATCTTCAAATACAATTCCTTCTATACTTCCAAAAATGATATGTTCAACTGTTTCCTCGTCTTGATTCAGGATCTCCCTTTCCAAAGCCACTTTGTTGTCAACACCTCCTTCTTCTTGCTTTATTCTTGCATACCGATTAGTAGGATTAGTGATTGGTGTGTTTTTTGGGCCAAAAGTTGTAGGAAATTTTGAACTAGCAATAAATCTGCCTTGACTATCCCTAGGTCTACTTCTACTTCTATGCATAAAGAAAAGGAAATAAAAGTTCAAAGATAAGCAAAAACGATCATACTTTGGAGAAACCCCACAATAGTGGATGCATTTCTTTTCACTCACGTCTTACCATACTTTCTACGCCCTCTGACTGCTTGCAATATCTTTGAAACTCTATAATAATAATCTTACTTGAACCAAATACAACTCCCCGACAACGATGCCAAAATGTTGGGAGTTTTAATTAGTGATTAAATCTCTTACTATTAATTGTCAACTAGGACTTGTAAGCATGAGTTGTACTGCATCTTTTTTCAATATTAAACGTAGAGTGTGTGATTTTCCTTTGATCGTTAAGTACAAAATGATGGAAAAGAAACAATACAAATTAAGCACTCATTTCATCCCTAGGAAATGTAAGCAAGCTAAAAGAATTCTACTTAACTCAATCCGCTCTGATTTTATTCTAATTCTCTGAAATCAAAGGATAAACTTAAGGAAACTGAAAGCTAAGTGAAATTCATTCTAACTACAAATCTTAAATGAGGATTCAAACTTCTAA
Organism: Pinus tabuliformis; assembly: GCA_031772625.1. NCBI lineage: Eukaryota > Viridiplantae > Streptophyta > Pinopsida > Pinales > Pinaceae > Pinus > Pinus tabuliformis. The sequence goes on along the minus strand of CM062809.1, from coordinate 1,233,389,118 downwards.
CTATTGAAAGAAATCAAACACCTATTTATTTGTAACAAAACATGACAAAGAGACTAGTCTATAATTCTAAAATCAAATCCTATTCTGCTACCTTCAATTCGATCAAACTGTTCTTATTTGAAAATGAAACACCTCCTAAATAGTACTTTAAATGAATATGGAAACTAATGCTACAGGAGTGGAATCTAAACAAAAGTATCTAAGTCTATTTTTTATCAAATCCCGAGCTACTGCATTAAAATGAAACCTAATTTATGACTATATTCAATAACTCAAATAAAGAAAAAAGATTGAAACACACTAAAAACATAAGTCACTCAGTTCAATGCTTGAAATCAACCTATACTCTTCATTAAAGAAAATGGAAATCAATCCTTAATCGATTATACGAGAATGAAACTAAATTATCCTATGATAATTTAACTACTTCAATCAACGCTATGTAAAGAAATGCTTTATGATAAATCACACTGTGAAAACTAAATCAAAGTGTTTGAAGGAAATTGAAAATATCAACAGTGGAAATAGACAATGCAATTCTTATTGTAGCTAATTGAGATTCATTTGCAAACAAAATTTAAACACATACCATCAATCAAACTCCCTTTTCTATATAGAGAAATCCACACGATTTATCATTTATCATAGTTATCGGGAAATCTAGTGTCTATGCAGAGCTGCTAGTCCCACTAAGACGAGTAGCTATCTTAGAAACAAAAAGATTAAAGTTACTTTCGTTTTCCTTTATGAGAAGTAGATAGGAGAGGATCAAAGAATACCAGCCTCGATCTTTCACTAGGTTCTTTGCTTGTTCCTTCTCCTCACCGACAGGTCTTTGCCACTTCTCCCTTGACCACTCCGCTTCAAAGAGTACCTGTAAAGTCAAAGCAACATAATACCTTCAAAATGCAGAGATCTACAATCATAAGCAATATAGGACTAGATATATATTGAACACACAAATGCATATACTATCAGACATACAAGAATGTGGAGAAAAACTTGAATAGCTTTATTGACGTAAAGATTAGAAGAGAGGATTACAACCCATTGATCTGACCTAACGTCATCCTCCAAGCATGAAAGCCCTTCTTCACCTCATGAAAATCTTAGATCACACAACACTATGATATTCCACCAGAAAACCAATAACACTTCCTTACAAGATACAAAATTCCAACCTTTGGATCTCTGGGATGAGGGATCCATCTATAGATGATTGCAGGGAGGTGAGTCAGCTTCTGGGATTTTGATTAGTGTCTTCTCTCTGATAGTTCTTGATTCCACTTGGATATTGATGATCTATTACTCATCCCTGGGCGAATTCACAGAGGCAAGTGTCACAGGAGAAGTTTCTAGAAGATTCCATGATCATCCACCTTGCAAAATGTCTCTGCCATTTTTTCATTCTTGCCCATCGCACCCTATAGAAGGGCTTTCCAGTATGCATCGCACCTTTTACATTGGGAATGTGAGACGCATCGCACCCTTAGCACTGAGAAACCTGTATGGTCCAGTTTTGACCAGTTCTGAGCAGTTTTCTGTGGAGAACTTCTGGGAGATGATGTAATCGGCTGACCTTGTTCCTTTAGGGCATGAAACAAAAATTTTAGGGACTCAGAAGCCCTTGGTTTATGGAAATATATGATTGGGGTTTTAGTGCCCAGAAATGTCTATAACATTTGCCCCCTAAAGCATGAGGTCATTAATCTTTTGATGTCGGGTGAAATTCTTTATCATGAGGATCCGAGGTTTTTTGAACTGGAAGGCGACCTGTAATAAGATACAATACAATACATTATATTCATAACATTTTCATGATCTAGCTGAGGCGGGCATTCCCATGCTCAGCTTTATAAATTCATTTTCATGTACATAGGACAGACAACTGTCTGTGGGGCAGACTGATGATTCTGATAGAGCCATCATCCTTTGATTCAGATGATCATCTGTGCAGCAATGATGTACATTTGATGCCTTTATTTTCCTGAATATATCACAGCCCAGATGGATGAAACTAGATCCGGGGTCTTCAAACTCGTCCAATCTTCGCCCAAAGTATAAGTCGATCCATGTGAAAAATGTTTTGGAGTCGAACATGAAAAGACATCGCCTGATTACCAACCAATTATGTAAGTTGTTAACAGGCGTGAGAGGAATCACCGATAATGATGATGACCCTAAAGGTACGACAGTACAATTCGCGTGGTGTGAAAATGGGACTTGGTGTCGAACACCACACAAAATCTCTCAGTCAAAGGACATTGATGTAAACCTATCGCCGGAAGTGAGAAACTTGCCATTGAGGCATGCAAGCTTCAAAGTACCGAAAGGGTTGTTCCTAGGTTGACTTCTTGGATAATGAGCTGATGTCGACAAGAAGTGACCCATCATAGGAGGGCCTTAATCAATCCCACATCTATGACACGGAATGGAGCAAATGACTTTTGGAGGTGAAAATGATCTGATGATATAAGGTTCAGGGTGGTGGTCATGAAAGAATGAAGCGTAAAGGTATTGCAGCGGATGAGACACAAGATGGGTTGGTGAATTCTTTGATCAACTTCCCTTGAACATATTAGCGACACTGAAATGGATTGGTAGCGTTAACCCCAAAGATGGATGGTATGTTGGACCAATGGTAATATGGCTGGTGAATGGAATAACCCAACCCGACTCAATCATGGTGATGGAGTGAAAGTGTCCTGTTCAAGAGCGACTCGCTACCAATAAAGTTTCTTCAAGTTTTCTTCCCAATTTTTCCCCAGTCATTGCTGACTAGTACCTCTTTATTTTTATCAAGCTTGAGGAGGATAACATATGCTTGTTCTATAATTTGCCCTTCGGGCAAACCCGTCGCTATGTTTTAACGAGCCTAGCGACAGTGAAACTCGTTCTTGTCTGCAAGGACAAGTTTGTCACCATTAGTTTTAACGAGTTTAACGACAAAGACAACTCGGTCCTTTTCCAATTTTAGAGAGTCTGAAAAGGAACAGAAAGGAAACTCTAGTGATCCTTTTTCGTCATGTAATCCCTTAAGTCCGGAAAAGTATAAAATAATACGAAAGGGATGAATTTTTGATAGTTTTAACGAGCCGAACAAGACAAGTGCTCGATATTTTTGTGTAATAATCCCTCAGGTCCAAAAAGATTAAAATCTAGAGGAGGGATAGCACTCCTGGTAGCTTTAACGAGCTGGAGAGGACAACTTCTCGGAAATCTTTTCATATTTTACGAGTCAGACGAAAATAGCTTAAAGGAGACTCGCCTCTTGAGGAACGAGTGATATTTCCAGGTAGCAACTGATTCCAGGTAAGGTTTGGAATTTTCCAATCATGGCAGTGTCACAAGGATGGCTAATAGAATCACTCTTCACAATTGTTCCTCAAAAGGGGTAAACAATCAAATGGAGGTGAAGGATCGGCTAAAACAGAGTGGAGGTGATGGTAAGAACACGACCAGGGATCAACAAGCTGATGATAATTCATTCACAATGGTTATTTACCAGAAATTGGTTGATTTTTTAATGAGCTTAAACTCTGGGGGGAACGTTTGCTCATTGCTTAGGTTTAATTTTTAACGAGCTTGAACTTCACATAAAAACTGCTCGTGCCAATTGTATAATAAGGATGTCTCATCGGTAGGTTCAATTTTTAGGGAGCTTGCACCATTCGAAACTTTGCTCTGCTACCTCTTGCATGAAAGATAGGAATGACCAACTACTTTCCTAGGGGTTAGTTAACTACTAAGGTCGGGTAGGAAAATTTTTCCTTTATTTCGCCGGTGCCATTTGGCCCCTGCGAAGGCAAACGGTCGATTCGACCACTCACCCAACTTAAGTAGTTGAATTTAGCGAAACTATGGAGTTAGCATTACGTTGGCCACTTTTCACTTGCACACAAAAGGTTTGCATGCCCCCAGGTATAGTGAAGTAGAGATTCCCAGGTTACCCCTCAATTTGCAGACAAAACAATTGTTCTATCGGGAAAGGCCTACCTTTTCTAAGTTACCCTTCTATTTGCAGACAAAACATTCATTCTATCGGGAAAGGCCTACCTTCTAACAGAGGTACCTTATTCTGGTCTAATCCCATTTTCCTATATGGATGGGTGTGTCAGACTAGTCATATATCCTCTGTGGAAACCTACCATATACCTGAAGTTTTTCTGCCGAAGCAGACCAGGGTGCATGCCCCCTGGGTTTCAGTCATGGCCACCAAATTAATCGCATTGTTCAGGTGGACGGAATGGATATTGATGAGACATTCCTTGCATGAAAATACCATTTAGGGATGGTATTTGACTATTAGCTATGTGTGAGCCAGGGAACGAAAGCTGGTCTATGAGCTGTACCATTTGGCCTTCATGTGGAAAACACATTAATCGAAAGAGTGAGGAGACAATGGCTCCCATGCTATAAATATAGTTGCGCCCAAGAAGAAAATTATAATCTAAAGGTCCTTAGACTACCATTACGTTCAGATACAAAGTTTTCCCTCTCAAGGTTATAGGCAAATTTGGAAGGATCCCTAACGGTCGACTGGTTCCTTTATCAAAGGCTGTTAGATTTCGCATCTCAGGCAGAAGCGATGGTGAACCAAGCGCTTTCCAAGCAGTTGAGGAAAGGATAATCACAGAAGCCCCCTCACCTATGATGGTATCGACCATGACCATTTTGTAGGTTTGAACAATGATTCAGAATGGTACACTAGCCGGTAAACGGGGTCTTCCTAGTAGATTCCAATCGAAGGAAATGACTAGGTTGCTCAGAGGTGGGACTGAATAAATGGCCGCGTATGACTCTGATGAACTTCCTTCCTGCGGTAAAGGAATGGGTAGATTGCCCCCATGTTCATCGGAGTCTGTGTTTACGAAAAGAATTTGAACGGTGTCATTCTCATTCTCTTTGGTGATTGTATCATCTGAAGATGGACCTTCGGAAGACAAGATTGGGTCGACTGCCACCTCAACCTTTTGACTTTTGTCTGGTATGGATTTAGTAGGTTTATCTTCAATGATAGATGCTTCGATCAACCACAAAGTTGTGTCAGTCGGATTTTCAACTATCGATGGACTCAGAAAGAGTTTCTTATATGCAGGAGGAAGCCATAGTGGTGAAGTGGGACGATTATCCAAGACTCTTTTAGCTTTGTCCAGGAAGGGACAACGGTGGACGACATGATTGCCTTCACACAGTTTGCAAGGAAATTTACATCTTCCTTTCTGTCTAGAGACTTTGTTTTCACTAGTTGATGGTGTGCTTTCAACATGATTGTTAGAGGTTGATGACACCAGATTGTGCAAACGAGGAGACCAGTCCCTTAAGATCTGGGATATACAAGGACAATCTCAATGATAGTGGTCCCCTTTACAAATGACACATGGAGATTTAGGTCTGGATGGTGCCGTGTGTGGATTTTCACTAGATGATGCATGGTTACCCCTTTTTCCTTTGGCTCCTTCTTCTTCTTTTCATTCTTCTCCTTCCCCTTCTTCTCCTTCTTAGTTACTTGATTTTTTTCTTTACCAGCTTCATCAAGCGAAGAGGAAGGAGGAGAGGGAGAAATGAACGAAGTAGAAGGTTGGGGGGTAACTATAGTATTATCTAGTTGTTGAATTGATTGTTCAGGAATCATGGTATTCTAAACGACGGAGGTCGAGAAGAGCCATATTGGCAAGCCAATTGTCAATCCTGGAAGTGACAATGTGGCCATATGAGGTGCACCAACATCTCCCCAAGAGGAGAAAGGACCAGGATTTCCTCCAAGGGGAAATCCTTGGTTGGTGGACTCCATTTTCTCAACCTAAGACCAATGAGGGAACAGTGACGTTATTCCGATTAATAAATTTTAGACACTTTGACACAACCTGCTTTTTCAATTTTTATGAGTCGAGAAAAAACAAAAGATGACTCTAGTTGCCTTCGATTTTTAATGAGCCTGAAGTGACAAGTGCTCAGATGGAAATTTTATTTTAAGGAGTCTGAAAAGGAACGAAAGAGACTACTTTGGAAATCTAGACAGAGGGATTACCAAACCAATCGCAAAACTGCAGAATAATTTTTATGGTACGACAATCAATCTTCCTGAATGCTGTGTTCAGTGCATTGCGATCGATAGGGCGGTAGACACGGCTTCCTAAGGATAAAGGATATAGCCTATTTTGGTCTCCCAATATATACTCGATGGTACATGGGAGCACAAGTCCATACTAGCACTTGTTGTCTCAAAGAGGAGGAATCACCCAACCTATGATGAAAGCGATAGTTACCAGGCTTTACGACATCGGAATATGTCTCTAGCCTAGACTTCTAGATGTTGTGCGTTAGGTTCCAAAGCGTTTTTATGTTCATTGAATTTATTTTATAGTTGATCTTTCTTAAGAAATTTGCCTTTCAGGTTCACCGCATGATGTATATATATAATTCCTAAAATGCAATCTAAGATGAAAAACAATCGTTTAATCTTCTTTTTGCAATGAAAATCCTAGCTACTAAGGAAAGAGAAATGAGATTCTTTCAACATAGAGCAGAGAGCACACACTAGATGCACTATCCTAAATCAAAAAGCAGTCTAAATGCAAATGCACATGCATGTATTTGTTTTCAGCCTTCTTAATGTGTGAATGACAAGAATAATGCTAAGTACAAATCTGAATTATCTTTTCAAAGCGACAATACTAACAATTTTTCTTCAAAACACGAAAGGAAGATAATGACGACACTTCGCGACTTTGAATTGAAAACTTCTTTCGACACTTGAAAAACTACTAATTCAAATCAAATACAAGAGTAACTGTATAATAGACCATCAAGAATGATAGGATTCTTTTCTTTTACTGAAAACGACACTTGCGACACTTCCAAATCAAAAGACGACAGTTTGATTACGCTACTTTTTTGTAAAAGAGAACTGTAAATGGCGCACAATACATAAAAACATTCACAATTCTTTGTACTATGGAGGCGGAATCATGCAAAGGAAGGGAGTTTCCACAGTGGTATACTGATCACAGACAACAAAACTCCTAAATAAAGCTAAAGAGAGTGAACAAAGAAACCAAAATCTGGAAGCAGAAGAGGTCTTATCTGATCAGCGCACCTGCAACATAGGGAAAGTGTGATGCAGCACACCTACTGCACACGGGAGGTGCGATGCATCCAGATTCCCAAGAGGAGAAAGTGCGATGGTCCAGGGACGAGACTTCAACTTGGTTCTTGGTCACAGTTTGCAGCTTAGTTCAGGGATTTAGGCCGAGCAAATGATAGTCAGTAAATAGAAATCACAGGGGCTGATCTAATGAGGTTACTAGAGCCACCACTAGGGCAATTAGGATGTTTGCAAATCGATTGTTCAGTTTATAAACAAAACCTGCAGATAGACTGAAGCAACATTGATCTAATTTGCACTTGCATAGCGAATGCAGTTCGAAGGCTAGCTGGCTTAACTTCAGGCTCCACCTGTAAGTTTATAAATCAAACAAGTATAAACAAGCAAACAAGCTATTCGCTCCCCAGTGGAGTCGCCATTTTGTTATCGAGAAATCTAGTGTCTATGCAGAGCTGCTAGTCCCACTAAGATGAGTAGCTATCTTAGAAGCAAACAGATTAAAGTTACTTTCGTTTTCCTTTATGAGAAGTATATAGGAGAGGATCAAAGAATACCAACCTCGATCTTTCGCTCGGTTCTTTGCTTGTTCCTTCTCCTCATCGACATGTCTTTTCCACTTCTCCCTTGACCACTACACTTCAAAGAGTACCTGTAAAGTAAAAGTAGCATAATACCTTCAAAGTACAGAGATCTACAATCATAAGCAATATAGGACCAAATATATATTGACCACACAAATGCATATACTATCAGACATACAAGAATGTGGAGAAAAACTTGAATAGCTTTATTGATGTAAATATTAGAAGAGAGGATTACAACCCATTGATCTAGCCCAACATCATCCTTCTAGTATGAAAGCCATTCTTCACCTCATGAAAAGCTTAGATCACCCAACACTATGATATTCCACCAGGAAACCAACAACACTTCTTTACAAGATACACAATTCTAGCCTTTGGATCTCTGGAATGAGGGATCCATATACAAATAATTGCAGGGAGGTGAGTCAGCTTCTGGGATTTTGATTAGTGTCTTCTCTCTAATAGTTCTTGATTCCACTTTGATATTGATGATCTCTTACTCATCCCTGGGCGAATTCAGAGAGGCAAGTGTCACAGGAGAAGTTTCTGGAAGATTCCATGATCATCCACCTTGCAATCTGTCTCTGCCATTTGTCCATTCTCACCCATCGCACCCTACAGAAGGGATTTCCAGTATGCATCGAACCTTTTACACTGGGCAGGTGAGATGCAGCACACCCTTAGCACTGAGCAGCCTGTATGGTCCAGTTTTGTCCAATTCTGAGCAGTTTTCTGTGGAGAACTTCTGGGAGATGATGTAATCCGCTGACCTTGTTCCTTTAGGGCATGAAACAACACTTTTAGGGACTCAGAAGCCCTTGGTTTATGGACATATATGATTGGGGTTGCAGTGCCCAAAAATATATATAACAATCACAAAACTTATTAAAGAATTGAACACATCGATTTAAGCATATAGAGATCACGTTTAGTGATTTCAAAATGCATTTGTTTAACTTATCATAGGTATTCTGATCACAATATAAATGAATGTTCTTTCACATGACAAAACACGGCATGGTTTAATACAACTCAACATTTATGAAGAACATAGCATAACTCCATATCAAGGATCTATACATAGTCTCTGTCACACATAAGGATCTACACACTTAGAATTCCTAATCGAGGTGTCTAGAAATGAATGCAACGTTATCACACTAAAAACCAATCTAAAACTAATGAAATTCCTCACGTATTTGTACAAGAAACTTCAAAATACCCACACCTGAACTAAATAAGAATAACTGTAATGGATCAACACACAATGGCACTCCTACAAACTAACAATGAAGCCTATTCCCAAATGATGGCGGGCCCTACCACACCTAGGTAAGCTTAAACTACTTGCAGGAAAGAAAAGCTTAAAACATTTAAATCAAAAACTCACAGTAAACCAATATTCGAAATGATTCAAGCTCAATTCATACCCATAATAGAGTCTTTGATTATGAATAACACTGTCTTGATAGTAGTTGGTAACTCAATAGTTCGCAATAAAAACCTTCTCAATAACTGACTCATTACAATACTGGACTTTATAGGCATCGAATTATGTTCAAAACAATAATAAACCATACATGGAAATTTCAACGAATTAACTAAATTAGACTTTAAGATTCGATTGCTGGAACGACCTTGCCCTCCTTGGCACAACAAATTCTAACAAATCCTAATATTGGAATGGACCTATTTTTATGAGAATGTAGATCTTCATTGTGGAAAACACCAAACTCAGCTCAATCAGATTCTCCAGTTGTGGTGTCCCAAACCTCTAGAAGCACGAAGTCTACTAAACCTCCATGGTGTTGAGTACAGATCCTGGATTGGGTTGTTAAGTACAAAAATAGAAAAACAAGGTTTTCGACAAGCACTCCCTCCATCTTTACCTTTCCATACTACTACAAATCTTCACACTTAACCCATAGTGATTAGTTATCTCATTAGGAATATAACTTAAACTCATTCAAACCTAACCAAAAATAACTAAATGACACTAATGAAATGCTTTTACCTCATGTTAGGGTCTTGACAGGTTTAGGACAGTGATGGTGATGGAAAGGTAGGTGAAGATGTACTTTATTTGTCAAAAATGGAAAAAATGGAGGTAGTAAATGGTAAAATTGGGGAAAAAACAAGGCACCGACACTCCGCACTCATGGATCACCTCATGATAGACCCCCACATTTTATTTGAATCCATGACCATCTACTCCTTCGTGGGATCCATCTTACTTTCATGCCTTGAATATTAGCCTCATTCATCTCTTCTTCACTTACTTCTAAGCAACTCTAATGCCGAGCCACCTTATTCATTTGCAACGGACAAAGATAAATGCTCTTCCACATTCTACATTGGGCCTATCATCCCTCCATACAACATAAGCTCATTTGCATCACTTCATCTACCTCATCAACCCAACACCAAGACCAACCAATGCGCCCCCCCCCCCCCCCCCCCCCCCCGCCCTCAACAAAATACGCTTTGCATCCATTAGCATGTAGGTCACCATTTTCATGGGGAAACTGTCTCCATGTATGTACATACCAAACCACCTTTACATTCTTTTGGCAAGTGGATTTTTTTTTTTAGCAAAATGGTTCCCACCCATATTTTCATACCTTGTACCCAGACGAAGTCCCTAGTTTCCCTTGGTCAGATCTCACACATAATCCACATGCATTAACCCTCTTCAATCCAGCCAGAACATGCTCATACCTACCCTGGATGTCCTGCTGACTCCAAGGCCACTCCCCTCAGAAGAACTATTTTGACTTCTGCCACTCGCATTATAGCTCCAACCTCAAGAAAGTTGTCCATATCCATTCATATCGTCAGATTTCATTATCATTCCTTATTGACCGACCTTATTACAATCTATTTCAATACATATCTTGATTTCCAACATTAGAATTTTAGGAAGTTGATGCTTCTTTCCCATCGAATTCAACACCCATCTTCCAGGAAGGCAATACCTTGGGTTCTTCCCCCCCACCTTCAAAGACATCCTCGAGTGGTACAATGGAAATCACCATTTTCCATTGATTTCATCGGTTAGCCTGACATTTGACACCAACATAAGCTCTCATGTTAGGGTTCTATCATACTTCATGACCATTGCAATTATCTCATTTATTCGAAGACCCACGCGTCAATTAGCACCTCACTCAGTAGTGTTTACATCTTGATACGTGGGAGGTACCCATAGTCGAAGACCCATGCATCCACAAGCACCTCACTCTTGTAGTGCTTTACCTTTTCTTGATGCATGGGGGCACCTGACTCCATCTATGTGTTAGAAGCACCCTAGAGGGCATCAAAAATTATCATCATCAACTATTAACATGTCAACCATTTGTTGGGCCTCAAATATGCCCATTTTTCCACCATACAATACCACTAACCATAACATATATTCTTGTACTTTTAACTCATTTCATACCATAATCCCACAACTTGTTTTCAATATACATATTACACTTTGTGGTTGATTATCATTAGTTTTCTTGAATTTTTAATGATTAGAGATGACTTTTCCATGATTTCCAAATGATGGCTTTGTCAAGTTTATTTACTGTAGGGATCCGTTGTCGAAATTCTTCATAAGCCAATTAAGCTAGTTGCTACAAGTTAAGTACATAATGACTAAATTCTCGTATATTAAAATCTCAATTTTTTTATCAAATGAAGAAGAATCTAGGGATTCTAAGACACGGGTTTTGTTCAAAGTACCCTCATTTAGGTAACTTCAAAAACCGTTTGTCAAAATTCATCACCTCGAAAAAGTTATGGTTAGGGGAGAATTACAATATAGAATTAAGTTCCTGAATTCTGGGTTTTATATAATTCTATTTAACTATCGAAATTATGGATTTTATGATTTCAAATATTTCATATGAGCCACAGTTTTAGATATTTTGGGTGAAGACTTATTTTGTTTCTTTTTCAAGCTATGAGGAGCTACAATCATAAATCCCATATCTCAATCAAGCTATGCATGGCTCACAAGACTACCAAGACAAATTTTCTATAACCAAATTCCAAAAAAAATCATTTGTAATGTATTTTTGTAATATTGTTGGGATATAGCTAAGACCAGATCATTGAGTCCAGGATCTCAAATTGTAAAAGCATAGTACATATTGCAATCACCTATGAGGGGAGGAAGTTAGGTTTAGTTGCCCACACCCCTAGGTAACCGAATAGAACTATAGCCGAAGCATTAACGAGTTAACGAACGATAAAGAAGGTCCCGGAGGGGCTTGCGCTTCCTAGTGCAAGGAATTCAATGAAAGGCCTGTAGAGCTTCACACCCGGTAAGAGAGGGAATTGGAGATTGGTTGGCTAGCGTAGGGACTTAGTTTAGTTGCTGCTCCTCTATCAGTGGTGGGAAGAAGGATGGATGCAAAGAAAGAAAGTTAGGTAGGCTAGCCACCGGGGAGTATTTAGTAATCTCATATGTGCCCATATGAATGGAACTGATGACTTCTCTCGATCACTAGTTTCCTCTATTAAAAAATCCTTGCAGGAAGGGAAAAAATCCTTGAAATTATTACTTGGAAAAAAAACTTATTAATAAGATTCGTTCTCAATTTACATTGTATAGGTTCCCATAATGGATGAGAAAGTTCCCACAATATATTCCGTTTAAGCAAAATATTATGCTTAATATTTTGCAAAATAGATACAAATGGATTACTGCCATGTAGTAATATCTCTGAAAGATTATCTAAAAGCATATTTTCAATATATTTACATGACTCATAGAAAAGGTTTTTTTGAAGATTTTACTAACAATGTTGATGGAGCAATATACTTTGTAGATTAATAAAAAATAAAGCCATCAGGGCTTGGCACAATCAGGCTTAAACTACCTAGTCTTCTAGACTTTCTTCTGCATCATGTTCTATATCTCCCACAGCTCAAGAGAAAATTGTTGTCCTTGGTCCACATCTGCCAGCAAGGTCAATCCATTCATATGTTTGATGGCAAGCTTGAGGTAAGAAAAGCATCTGATCACTCACTTGTCATGAGGGGAATAGAAGAAGAAAGGATTCTCAAGTTGCAAGGAACCTCTGCTCATGCACAACATTTCGCATACAATTCTCATCATGAATAAGGTACACTTCCATCAAGTTTATTATGGCATGCTAGATTTGGACATTTGAACTATGACAGTCTCTGCTTATTGAAGAAAAATGGTGTTGTTGGTTTGCCTACAATTCCTAGGAAACTTAAGCAATGTGATGCTTGCTTTCTAGGAAAGCATAGCAAACAGTCTTTTCATGATTCACATTCAAGAGCACATAGAAAACTTGAACTCATTCATTCAGATTTATGTGGTCCAATGCTTGTCCCTTCTGCAAATGGAAATAAATATATCATGACATTGGAAGATGAGTACAACTACAAAATTTAGTGGTTGTTGTATATTATATTTTTTTTTGGCTGAATGAATGAAGGATAATGAAGTTGTTGTAAGATTTGGTGTTCATTTCATGAGTTTGAGCTTATACCAGCAGCACATGGACAGGAAGGCCCCCCTAAACCCATCGTGTTTGTAGGGTTAATATAGTTATGTAAGTGTGCATTTTATTATTTATTTCCTTTTATTTCTTGCATGCATAATTAACAAATGGTTTGAAGTAAGTAGGGCATCTGAAGATTTAATTTGCTTTGTCAATTTATTTCTACATTCACTTCTTCATTCTAGATTCTGCAATTTCTTTCTGATTTATGGTGTGACCCCGAGAATAGTTTTATTGAGAAAAGTAGTTTATTTGAATTTGATTTTAGAATTAATTATAACAGTTGATTGAATTCTCATTTGCTTTCGTTAGTGACTTTCAGAATTTCTGTACTTAATTTTGTACTTAAGTTTCCTTATTATTTTCATAGATCTGGGTTAAAGATAACAAGTGTATTGTTGTTGAGTCTTCACAAGCCATGGAACATTGTTATAAAAACACTTTTTAGCTATGTGATTATGCTTACAAATTCATGAATACTAGAAAAGGAAGTTTGATTTAAAGTAAATTTCAGAAGGAGTAAATTCTTATGTTTTAAATTGGATCTTAAATTTTGGGTGGAAGTGTTTCATTGCTTATGGTTATATATATCAGTGGCATGAGACTCCTATAGCATATGCTCTATTTGAATATCCAAAATCAATTAGAGACATAGTATCATTTTTAGTATAAGTCGTGTGTTAATGCTTCACAAATTGTATGTCATTTGCAGTGTTGTTGTTTGATTTCTGTGTGAAGATTTGATTGAACCATAGTGAATTATTCATTTGATAGATAGATGGTTATTTTCTTGAGTTCGTAGAAAGATTTAATTAGATTGATTAATGTTCATCATTAGATAAATTGAACTGGAGACAGAGGATTAGTACCTGATTATGTACTAAGAAACAGACTGATTTAGGAACATAAATTATGTACTCCATTCTGTACCACATTCTAGAATTCTTAGATGTTAGTTTAGGCTAGATTCTCTGATCCCACATTACCTGTGCTTGTTCCTTGAAGCTTATGAACCCCCGATTAATAATTAAATGTTGGAATTAGAATACATATAATTCCACCAAATGTTTTGGCGTCGTTGCAAGGGAGGTGCTAAAGGGATTAAAGCATAATTTCTTTCACAAGTTTTCTGTGTGATCTTAGTTGCAAGGCAACTAGAGGGCAAAGAAATATGGTAAGATGTGAATGAAGAGCCATATGCCCACTATGGTGGGTCACTCCAAAGTCTGGTTGTCTCTAATTAATTTTTTAGTTTCTTTTCCATATGCATAGAATTAAAGATATGATCACCTTATTTTTCTTTCTTTTCATTTTTGAGTATGTTTTTCTTTAGCTTGATGAAAATAAGAATGAAATAACTCGTGTGAAAGGATAACCTGGTGACAACAGGGTCCAAGTAAGCGAGGAGTTCAAGTTTGGTGAGTTTTATTGCAATTAGTAGTTTTAAATAATTTAGATTAAAATTTCAAGCTCTTTAAAAATAAAACATTTTTGGGGTGCTATAAGAACCACTGTGTACTAATCCATGTTGCGAGACAAGGATCATCAGCTAGTAGGATAAATTCAAGAATGATTGGGAGCTTGAAGAGTCTCCCTCGAAGTAGTTTCTCAAATCCTAGTAGTAGTTGGGATATTTTCCTCTCGGGAAGAATTCATCTTGACCACATTCAGGAAATTATCTCTCTCTCCACAGCGAGAAAAGGATTTGGAAGTATCGCTTGATTCCTCTTGCCTATCTACCAAGGAGATCGAGAAATCATGTACCAAATCCTATGGGGAGCATATTTCTGAACCTGATATCAAGGAACTTTCACCATGTCCATCAACAAGCCTTGTATGCATTCCAGAGACAAATTATCCAATGTTTCCTGGCATGACTAAAGAGGACTTTAAGAGTGGTCCAAATGAAGAAATGGGCCAATACCACTAAGATTACATTGAGAATTGGTTTCAGATCAAAATCTGATCAAAGTACCACTCTCATCTTCAAATACTCTTTGTATCACATTTTTCAAAACTATTGATTTTTCATGCTCATGACATTCTAAAGTGTATATGTTAAATCTGGGCATGAATATATATTTGTACCTGATCTGAAAATGGCTTCATTGGAAGTACTCTTTCAATTGAATGAGGGCATCTTTTCTCCAGTAGAGTAGGAAAGTTAGTATTGTAATAAATAAATAAATGAAAATAGTAAAGAGAAAAATAAGTCCTTTTGTAAAAACAACTGGTCTAGTGTAGTTGGATAGGGACTTTTCTTGAAAGCCAGCTAACTGGCGGGAAAATTTCCCAATAAAGTTTATAAATTTTGCAAGAGTTCTTCAAATCATGTATCTTACAAGTCATTATGTTTATACTCGAGTTGGTTGATGTGGGATCCCTTAAGGCCTACCTGGCAACAAGTCTTGTCCCATCGACATCAACACATTACGTGGGATCAAGGTTAGAGTTAGATAATGTACCTGGGAGCCTGCATGCCTTAATGGCAGGTATCCTTATCATCTACTAAGAAAAATACATCAATTTTTCTTAGTGGATGAATTATGTAGTCCATTCGACTTCGACAAATCCAGTCATGGCTAGTAGAATATACCTAGTGCCTTGACTCATATTAACATCAAAGGTGGGATATCTCGCATTGGTTAACGACCTCCTCAATGGTCAGTAATCCAATGATTCTTTATTATGTTTGAAATCGACACCATTTATTCACATATGAAAGATTGCACTTGGGTGTGTAACGATTGAAGACTATCAGGGAAAATTTTAAGAACCCCCCCTAAATTTACATGTATAATAAATGGGCGAATCTCCATGGTATATAGGAAAAATGGAAGGCGATTTTATCAATAATATGATATGTATATATAGTTTTTTGGCGAATCTCTCACCAGGCATGACAAATATTTTACTCAATTATAAAATCTTGTGTTTATTGAATACACAAATGAAATCATTGCATTTCTTTAAAATATCTTTTGAAATCAAAATTACCGAAATTACATATCGATAACCTAGTAGGTGTAGGATAAAATTCACCCGTGCCATTCACAGAAAGCATGAGAAAAAACCTAATACTATATATAAAACCAAGAAAAATTCAAATTCATCATTTCTAGGGAACTCGTAACCACCCTGCCAATACACAAGTATGTTCCTGTTTACAATTAGAAAAATTACCCAAATTACAATCTATTTACTCCAGCATATGTTGGAAAGTTATAGAATAATGACTAGTGTAATCAATCCATTCCTTTTAGCTCTGGATTTGTTTCAGTTTAAAACAGAAGTATACAAATATACTTGTCCAATGTCTATGCTTTAACCATTCACCTTAAGATGTTTTTACAATATAATTTCCTAAGTCTATTTAATATCTTCATTATCATAAAAACCAACCTATATCCATCTTAACTCCACATCTACCACTCTTAGGGGGATGAAATCTATTTATCCCTCTGAGCACTTGGTAGACTCAGAATTAAGATGGATCTAAGATGATTGAATTTCCCCTTTAAATAGTCTATGCTCACATGAATACCATGGTATTACCATGGGTCAATACCATGGGTTATCATAAACCTGGAGCTTAAAAATTATTATTAGTAATTTATAAAAATTAATAAAATTAATAGTTGATTTTTATTTTATTTTTTATTTTAACCAAGCTAAAATGTTTAACATACATTAAATTACAACATCCATTTTTACTCTTGATCGGATCAAATATTTTTTCACTCTATGCTAGTTTGCATATCACGATATTTGATACCTCTTGGGGGTTAGTAGATCTAGAGTAAAGATGGATCTATGCTGGTTTAATTCCCCCATTTAAATAAGCTACATTCCAGGTGAATACCATGGGCCAATACCATGTGCCATTTTGGTGAATACCATGGGTCAATACCATGTGCCATTTTTATTTTTATTAATACTAATATTAGGGTTAATAATGTTTTTTTGCATGGTATTAATAACAATCTAGTCCATGGTATTTGTCCCATAGTATTTTGCCCATAGGTTTCACCTAAATATAACGCATTTTTTGAGTGTTCGTAAATATAAGGTGACTTATGGAGTAAATATAAAAAAATGTTTTATTTGTTTACCATACCTCTCGTTTATTTATATTTTTATTAATTTACCATACCTCTTTTACAAATATGGTATTTGGCCCATAGGATTCACTTAAATAAAACCTCTTTCTTGAGCCTTCATAAATAGAACGAGGGTTATGGACTAAATATAAAAAAATGTTTTATTTGTTTACCATACCTCTCGTTTATTTATATTTTTATTAATTTACCATACCTCTTTTACAAATATGGTATTTGGCCCATAGGATTCACTTAAATAAAACCTCTTTCTTGAGCCTTTATAAATAGAACGAGGGTTATGGACTAAATATAAAAAGAGGTTTTATTTATTTACCATGCGTCTAGTTTATTTATATTTTTATTTATTTACCATACCTTTTGAGTAAGTATAAAAAACGTTTTATTTATTTACCATACCTCCACTTTACTTATATTTTTATTTGTTTACACCCTTGCATGTATATAAGGTGACTTATGGAGTAAATATAAAAAATGTTTTATTTATTTACCATACTTCTCATTTATTTATATTTTTATTAATTTACCATACCTCTTTTATAAATATGGTATTTGGGCCTTTGGCCCATAGGATTCACTTAAATAAAACTCATTCTTGAAAATGGGCGAATGGATTCACTTAAATAAAACCTATTCTTGAAAATGGGCGAATGGAAGGTTGTAACTCCTAATTTCAAGGGCTAAATTTACATTTTTTACCCTCTCCCTTAAAAGAAGGTGGGCTATTTGAGGTGATTTGTAAAAATGCACTATGATACAAAATAATCGCCCACTAAAAATTTAAAACCCCTTAATTTCGCCAAAGGGGGAACATTCGCCCCTAAAATCACCCCTAAAGACTATATGGTTTTGTGTTCTCAACACAGGTTTGCAGTAGTTTGGATCTTTGTATCAACATTTCCATTTTCATTTGGAGTAGTATATTTATTTCAATAAACGTTTCCATATAGTAGTTTGGTCATTCATTGCAACAACAGTAACCTTGCCTTAATTTTTTGGGAACATACAACTCCTCAGGCATGGGGGAGAAGGGGACCTTCAATTTATCTTTCAACCTTCTTCAGCAAATCAGATCAATAATAAAATAAGCTCCAGCTAGTCCATCCTCCACTTCATCCTACAACACCAAGAACATCAACAACAATGGGAAAAATTGAGGTTAAGATTCTCTAATTCATTAGAATATTTAAGAAACTTAATGATTAAACTTCTCATTCCATGCATTTTATCTTTCATAAATCCTTATGTTTGCATTCCATTCATCACTCATAATAAAAAGACTTATACTTTGATTATAAGACCATGTAAAAGAAAATTCTTATGAAAAGCAATATCTATAGTGTGTTCTCCTCCCATGATAACAATAATTCTATTCAGAGGATGAAGTCATTACTGCCATAAAATGATAAAGGAAACCACCTATAAGCATTGGCCTTGCAATGACAGAGTATGCAAGCACCCATTCACATACTTACCATCTCCATCACCACCTCATTTCATCCATCATCTCTTCCTCATCCATCCCTTTCTTGTCCTCAATTTGTATTGCTCTGTAAATTAGTATGATATGTTAAATGTGAAGAGTGTTTCTCCACAAGAACCAACACCTCCAAATATTCAAATAATGTTGTCCCACAAAGAACCAACATCTACAAAACAATGTCAAGAATCTGTCAATGAGAAATGGTTTTATTTTCATGAGAACATGCAAATCCATAGGCATGGGGGAGATGTTGGGCCTCAAATATGTCCATTTTTCCACCATACAATACCACTAATCATAACCTATATTCCTATACTTTTAACTCATTTCATACCATAATCCCACAACTTGTCACTAATATACATCTTACACTTTGTGGTTGATTATCATTAGTTTTCTTGAATATTTAATGATTAGAGATGAATTTGCCATGATTTCTTAATGATGGTTTTGCCAAGTTTATTTACTGTAGGGATCCATTACTAAAATTCTTCATAAGCCAATTAAGCTAGTTGCTACAGGTTAAGTACAAAATGAATAAATTCATGTAGATTAAAATATCAATTTGTGATCAAATGAAGAAGAATCTTAGGATTCTGAGACACAGGTTTTGTTCAAAGTACCCTCATTCAGGTAACCTGAAAACTGTTTGTAAAAATTCATCACCACAAAAAAATTATGATCAGGGGAGTATTACAATACATAATTAAGTACCTGAAATATGGGTTTTACATAATTCGAGTTAAGTACCGAAATTATTGGTTAATGATTTCAAATATTTCATATTAGCCACAGTTTCATATATTTCAGGTTGAAGACTTATTTTGTTTCTTTTTCAAGCTATGAGGAGTTGCAATCATAAATCCCAGATCTCAATCAAGCTATGCATGGGTCACAAGTTTGCCAAGACAAATTTTCCATAACCAAATTCCAGAAAAAATGATTTGAAATGTATTTTTGTAATATTGTTGGCATATAGCTAAGATCATATCCTTGAGTCCAGGATCTCAAATTGTAAAAGCATAGTATATATTGCAATCACTTAGTATTAGGGAGAGTTACATAGGGGAAGAGGAGTACAACTACAAAATTTAGTGGTTGTTGTATATTATACTCTATTTTGGTTGAATAAATAAAGGATAATGAAGTTTGTTGTAAACTTTGGTGTTCATTTCATGATTTTCAGCTTAGACCTGCAGCGCATGGACAGGAAGGACCCCTTGGATCCATCGTGTTTACAGGGTTAATATAGTTATGTGAGTGTGCATTGTATTATTTATTTCCTTTTATTTATTGCATGTATAATTAGAAAATGGTTTGAAGTAAGTAGGGCATTTGAAGATTTAATTTGCTTTGTCAATTTATTTCTGCATTCACTTGTTCATTCTAGATTCTACAATTGCTTTATAATTTATGGTGTAACTCTGGGAATAGTTTTATTAAGCAAAGTACTTTATTTGAATTTGATTTTAGAATTAATTATGACAATTGATTGAATTCTCATTTTCTTTCATTAATGACTTTCAGAACTTTTGTACTTAATTTTGTACTTAAGTTTCCTTATTGTTTTCATAGATAGGGGTTAAAGATAACAAGCGTATTGTTGTTGAGACTTCACAAGCCATGGAACAATGTTATGAACATACTCTGTAGCTATGTGATTACTCTTCCATCATGAATAATAGAAAAGAAAGTTTGATTTAAAGTAAATTTGTGAATGAGTAAATTCTTATGTTTTAAATTGGATCCTCTGTTTTGCGTGGAAGTATTTCATTGCTTGTGGTTATATATATCAGTGGCATCAGAATCCTGTAGCATATGCTCTATTTGAATATCTAGAATTGATTAGATACATAGTATCATTTTTATTATAAGTCGTGTGGTAATGCTTCACAAATAGTATGTCATTTGCAGTGTCATTGTTTGATTTCCTGTGTGAAGATTTTCTTGAATCATAATGCAATAATCATTTGATAGATAGCTGGTTATTTGCTTGATTTCGTAGAAAGATTTAATTAGATTTATTCCTTTTCATCATTAAATAAATCGAATTGGAAACAAAGGATCTGTACCTAATTATGTACTAACCAATAGAATGATTTAGGAACATAAATTATGTACTCCATTCAGTACCACATTCCATAATTATTAGATGTTAGTTTAGGCTAGATGTTCTGATCTTGCATTACCTACGCTTGTGCCTTGAAGCTTACAAACCTCGGATTGTGTTGTGGTAAAACACAACCCCCTCATTTTTGACTTGTTCACTTCAAATAATGGGGACCCTTTCTATCAAATTTTAGCTAAATGCCTTTTAGAATTTTTATTAAGTTGATTATCCTACGCTTTTGTTAATTTTTCATTTTCTTTAGATTCTTGTTTTGATTGCTTTGTTAGAATCGATTTTTTATAAGCTTCCCATTGATGCTTGTTTTACCTCATTTGGTCAACTGGTTTGTAAACGACACTCCTTTGAAGTCTAATCATTATTGTTGCCTGGGTTAAAAATGCATAAAATGTACCATATTCCATTTTTTGTAATTAAACTAGTTCAATAATGCATTTATTTTAAATATTAACCCCTAGTTAATTCTCACTAATATTTTTCATTTTTTACTTATTTAGCCAAATCATGAAACATTGGGATTTCAGTAATTTACTCTAATTTTCAAATAAATTACTAATCCCGAAAACCCAAAATGTCAAAATGGATGTAGTTTAACTTTTGTTTTTATCAAAGCAACTTTATTTTAGATAAATAAATTGTAGATAATTTCATAATTTAATTAAGCATCATTAAAATAAAACCAAAATAAAAATTGATATTTAATATTAAATCTTAAATTAATTGAATTAATTATTATATAAAATATAAATTAATTTAATTAAATTCAAATTTAATATAAAACAATATATAAAATAAAATAAAAAATTATTACATAATCGGATCAGAGATTTTTCGATCGCATCAGATATTTCTCACTGCATCGCAAGTTTTTATCGTGATACATTTTTGAAATCCCCGATAACCTCATTGCCCGATCCCCTATATGCGATGGCTAAAAGTCAAAGGGCATGGGAGCTTTTATTATAAAAGCTTTATGCTTTAAGTTTCGTATAATTTGTTTTTAAGTTTAAACTTTCAATCATACGTATGAAAAGTGGAGTGGTAGGATAGTTATAATATAATATAATCTATTGAGATAGTTGTTTAATATTTAATATATTAAATTTTAAATTAATAAATATACAAATTATAATTAATTTAAAATTAAATCAATATTAATTAATTTATAAATAGTTAATATTTTAGTTAGTTAGATTAATATTAATTAATAAATAGTTTATTAAATAATTAGTTTAATTTATGATTAACAATTAAATTAGTATTAATTATTAGATAAGTCTAATTTAGGATTAAATTTTTTAATTAAAATTTTGATTTTTTAGCTCAGCAACAGAAATTCCAGAATTATGTCAGATTTGACTCATCAACTTTGGAGGCTCATAGATTGAGTTTTACTTGGCCAAATGAGGCCCAAGATAGCTCATTGGAAAGATAAAATCAAGGAGAACATTTTTGAGGAGGTTTCACTAACAGATTTAGTCATTTATGGGTTGAAAATCAGGCAGAAGATCAAGCTCTGAATTTTTAAAACAAAATCAATTTTCTGAGTTCTATTTTCTGCATTTTCATTTGTCCAACCCTCTTCTGAATGCAGATCCATTCGTCAATGATATCCTTGGCCAATTAAACCATCCGAGACATCAATAGAAAGCTTATATTTTATTTTCAATTATTTGATTAATTGCATTTGATTGAATTTGTTTTAATGCCAGAAATAACATTTTGATTTTATGGTTGCATCTTAATTTATTTTGATTTCTTTTTGTAGAAAAACAGTAGAAGAGATATGGAAAGAAGGATTTCAATAAATGAGAATGCTCTCACAATTAAAGATGAGAATTTTGAGCAAATAAAATTGTTTGGACAGATTTTTCTTCAACAAACTTTCCTCTCAAAAGTACCTTTGGAAATATTATAAATGGCAGATTGCAAAATGTAATTAGGGGTTGCTCTCCTCTGCAATTCTGGAATTCTAAAAGCACTTTTGTAATAAAGATTTAGTGTTGTAGGTGGGAAGAGTGAAATCTCAGATCTGGAGATTATTGAGGTTTTTCTTTTACATTTTGAGTTATGTATAATGAACAAAGTTTGCACTATTGTAGCTTTGGTTTTGAAAGCAGAAGCTTAAACATTGTAAAGGACTATTACAGATCGGAGCTGGAGAAATGGATTCAATAAATTGGTATTTCGAATACTATTGTTTTAAATGTTGGTTTCATTTTATAATGACGGAATTGTGTCAATTTACTTACATATTTATGCACTTTTGTTGGTATGGGTAATTTGTCTCTATTTTATGTTGTTATTAATCTCTGCTCTTATGGGTTGAATTCTAATTTCTGAGTAACTATTTACTCATAAATCTATCTTTTAATACTGGTTTAATAAATAGTGATATGTTGAGAACTTTTTTCGCATATTATTGTTTGATAATTCAAGTTACTGATTAAATGATCAAAATCATTTTGCGAACTTTTTCTTGAGTGTTGCTGATTGATTATTTCAGTTAAGAGGTCTCAATAGGATGTGTTTTGGTATCCATAATATCAGTGAATTGAACTATTTCATTGACTTGATATTCATTATAAACAAGATATATTTAAATCCCAATACTTTAAATATCTTGCTCTTGGTTGGGTTTGATCTATATCTACCTAATTGAGATAGGATTAAGATACTTCATTTCGCTTGCATCTTAGAATAAGTTTGCATTTAGATTAATTTCTACATTCTTTTAAGTCCTCTTCCCAAACAGGTAAACTTTAGTAGTGGATTGACTGAGCCCTAAATCAACTTAAGGATCACTTTCTTCCCTGATCAGCAAGAGGGTTGATCTGATGTCTCTTCTCCATTAGTGAATGAAAGTCATATTTTAAAGCCATTGGAGATTGAGAGAAAGTAACTGGACCTAGTTGAACCAGTCAGAACCACCATTTCAAATAGAAAAAGAGTTGCTTTAAGGTCTGGACTGGGTGGTCATCCTCCATGTTGTAGCAACGATTTTCGAGGCTTCAATATTTTGGCGCTAGAAGGAGGGCCTGAAACTTGTTGTCTATTGGAGTCTTTTGAATTTTAACATTTTATTTAAATCACGATGGCTCCTCTTAAACTTCCAATGTGGAGTTGTATCCATGGACGTACATCCTCCAATACTCCACCCGAAGTGGTAAGACTCTTATCTCAGTTAAAGTTTAATGGTAAGAAAAACTCTTCTGCTTTTGATCATGTCTTTCAATTTATTCAAAATGTTTCAAATTATGATTTTCAATGAATTGATGAAGGCATTTTATGCAGAATTTTTACTCTCACATTCATGGCAAAAGCCAGAAACTAATATAGAACTCTTCCAATTGCCTCAATTCACAGCTGGGATCAATTTGTTACAATTTTCATTTGTAAATTTGATGGGTATGATTATGAAAAGGTATGTGAGGAAATTGAATATCTACGAAGATTTGAAAATGAGTTTGTTATTGATTTTAATATTTGATTTTGTTTTGATTGTTTAAAATTTAAAGTTGAAGATAAACCTACAGAAGAAGAATCATTAGATTGGTTTGAATATATTTGTTATCTTTCTCCCATTCCAAATCCATATGAAATTAGTTCAAGCTTTGTTCCATCTCCTTCCAACATAAATGAGAATTTCAATATGGATGTGCAAATAAATTATGATGAAGTGGTCTCACAAAGCTTAGAAAATATTTCTACCCAAATGCAAGAAGACAACAACAACAATTTTGGAGAAAAAACTGCCTTGAAATCTGAAAATTACTTTGCATTAAATTCAAAAAATTAGATTGCAAATCATCAAGTACAAACAGTAATCAAAGTAAATAATAACATGCAAAACGCTATACAAATTCCTAAATTTTTCCATGATGAACAAATGCTGAAATCAGAGCAGCAAAGTAACATTCTTCAAGAAAGCATGAGTATACAAATGAATGATCTAGAATCTGAAATTTATAGTAAACAGAACACATAAGAGTTCTCAAACAGAGACACTTTTAAATGCATTATTTCAGATTCACATTTTTCTATTTATCTTGATATTTTTAATGATGGTAATTTTCCCCTCTGGGTATAAATGATATTTTAGAAAATAAAGAGGATGATCTAAATGAATTACCAATAAGTTTTTATCAAAATAGAAAAACAATTATTGATCATTCTTTTTCCATTAATGAACTTGAAATTTTTATTTCTCCTTGTTTTAATATATTGGATGAGATTGAAGGGAATTCTAGAGAATATTGTGAAGTCATTTATGATAATTACTCTGGCATTGAGGATGTTGATCTCTATTCTTCTCAAGAGAATCCTCATGTTAAAATCAAATAACAATTAAGAATGAGGAATGTTTCAATTTAGAAATTATTCCAACCAATTCTCATTCTAGAGTAGAAAATTACCTCCATGATTTCACCATTCGAGAAAACATTCCAATTTATGATTCATATCATGATCAAGCTCTCATTTCTACTCATAATCATAATTCTCTTTCTAAATCACAAGTTGGAATTGGAAATTACTCAAATTCCATAATTCTGGCCAATCCTTATGAAAAAAATTATTTCAAAACAATTCCAATTGTTCTGTAACATTAGTTGTACCAATAATGATTTCATTTTATTTTTTCTTTTTCCACTTATTTTGTTTAAATTTAGATTTATTTTCTGATATATTTTTTGACACTTTACGCTGGCATATTGAGCACTTTAATATCAAACACTCAATTAATGCATTGGCCTATTGGGAAAGTGAAGTTTCATATTATAACCATGAACATCAAAAGTTATTAATATTTCAATTTCAATCGATGTTCATCTCTTATCAAAAAAATTTATCTTCTCAAAGGCAATGTCAACAAGAGAATGTATGTTTACAATTTGGCCAGCAATCCAATCCAATTAATAATTTTCCATTTTATTTGACAGATTTCCATCCATTTTTCATTAGCCTATTTGAAAACTGCTTGGAAAATTTTCCTTGAAGGAAGATTGTTAATAGCTTAACATTTGTACATAACACTAACAATTTTTTCTAGGCCTTTGAATTTAAAAGATCATATCTCCAATCTGGCCTGTCATCTCCTCTTTTGAACATTTTCCAATCCTTAATGGAAACCCATCCAAGTTTTTATGATCCAATTGGAATTCAGTTGGAAAAGACATTTCAAAAGAAGGTGATTATAAATAGGTTGCTAACAATAACTGTACATTCTGATTATAGATTGAATTTTCTTAGTTTAATTAGATTTGTATTTCTATTACTAAGGTTTGAATTGTACATACATGCAAGAATTAAAATGAGAGAATAGTTACATTGGAAATATGAATATACCTAGCCATTTTCCTACATATGGTTAGAATATGAGTAGAATTAATGTAGTTAATTTATTTTCAACAGTTCTACAGATATAAATAAAGCAAGCAATCAGACCTTCTCATATCATATATATGTTCAGGGAAATATTTTCCTCTCATCAGAAAATTTCTGATTCTTGCTTCCCATTTTTAAATCAAAAATTTCTTGCAGCAATACCTCTACCCATAACTACATCTCTGGCTATTCCGAATAATGTCTTGACTTTAATTGAGTTTTCACTTGGCACCCATTACCTCAAAGCCAATTTTCTCCATTTCGAGATGTCCTTATAAGATTTTATTTTGAAATTAATTTATTAAAGGTTTTGAGGATACAAAGCTTCATGATCTCATTAATCACATGAAGTTTATGTTATTTTCCTTGAAATTGGTTAAAATAACCTTAAGGGTGTCCATGATAATATGTGCACACATTTAAATCTGTGATTATATTCTTTCATGATGAGTGGCTTTATCCTATTCTGAACTTTAGTTTATTATCTGATGCTGCAATACACATCATATTTATTTACTGAAGGCATTATTGAGCAGTTACTATAACAATACAAAATTTTCTCAAGTTAATTTGGAATGAGCAGAAGTAATAAATTGTTGTTGCAATTCAAAAGGGAGCATATTTTCATTTTCGTTTATGATGGATTCTATGAATTTCAATTTTCTAAACATAAATGATTGATTTCCTTTAGCTTGATTGCCCACTTTAATTTATAATAAAAAATGAGATGATTTTGAACAAAGTCGGAATTTTTGATAAATCTAAGGAAGAATTTGAAGATTCATGAGGTAAAATTTACAGATAATTTCCTTCCAAGTATGCATTTACAAGTTCATTTTTATTTAGTTTCTATTTTTCTTAGTTTATTCTTTTATTCTTGTTCTGTTTTATTTGCAGGTTTTCATTTGTTTTCGAAACTTGAAGTAAGCAGCAAACCCATTTCAAATTTGCAACAGGTTCAGGGAAATTTTATTTGTTGTTTATTAGAATTTGAGAATTCTTTAACTTTGCTTTCATTCATTAGAAATCCCAATAGAAATTTAAAACAGTATCGCAAGATTTATATGAGAAACATTTCAACTTGATATTGCTGATACTACAGTGAATATATATTCGCAATATTCCCATCCCGCTCATCTTCATCAATTATTTCATTCTGATATCACATCATCCATATCACAACTATTTGTATCATAATATTTCATCGGAAGTAGCTCTTAGCATTTTCTGATAACAAATTGTTGATGCAAAACCTCCGATGTGTTACCTCACTCATTCTTTCATAAAATGCTATATCGCATTTCGCATATCAGAGGTTTTTAGTTGAATATACTTCCATTATCTTGAATCACTGATCTCCGATAAAATGACTTTACTAATATTATGATGTCCACATAATTGTTATAGCTCCAAATCTCACTCTTATGGTTTGTGATGTTGCACTCATGGCCTAGGGCAACCCCTCCTTCCAGACTTGGTCCTAAAATTAAAAAAAAAGTGTTTTATCCCTTATACGCGACATTGCCCTGAGTTAAACGCATGTATACGCGGGTCTGTGTATACCCAACCCGCGTATATGTATTAAAACACTTAAAAAAATATAAAAATCCTTATTTTCGGGCAGAGATCGCGGGTTTTACCTACTGATCACCTGTTAGTGCCCGTGGCCCGACTGTTCCCAACCAACTCCCAATTAAAAAACTACTTTGGGAGAGGTATAAAAAGACCTCAAAGGGAAGGCCTAAGGGAGGATAGAAGAGAGAGAAAGGTTATTATGCTGAGATTTTTCCCCTGACCAGGTCTGAAGTCCCTTGTGCCTTCTGCACTTCCCCCATTTGTACAGGAAACCCTTGTTTCCTTGTGTGTTGATGTTCATCCACCATTTATGACATCATGGAGTGAGTCATGGAAGGAGTTTGTTAAAGGCTTGAGGCTGGAACGGATGTGGAAGGAAGCTTTGCTTGGAGCCTGCTGAAGGTGACTCAAGTGAAATTATTCCTTTTTATGTACTTTATTTGTTTATAATAAAAGAAACACATGTCTTGTTTCCCGATATAAATCTTCTTTATGTTTATGATATTTATGTTTAGAATTCATATGTAAATGGTTGTTTGGATTTCATAACTAACTACCTTTATTTATAACATGAAGATGGTTTCTTTATAAGGTGTTATCCATATACTGCTGTGTTCTTTGGAATTGGTTGTTTTACAGGACAAAAGAGAAGAAGGGAACTCCAAGAAGGGTTTGGACCCTAAGGGCGTTCTCAAACGTAGGACCTAAGGTACGTACCCTTTACAATAGAATTTTCTTATAATAACATAATGGTTGTGTGAATGTGTGTTTCTTTGAATAGATAACTTTCAGTCCGTTAGGGTTTCAACCCAAAAAGCCCTAGGGGAACATTTCTCTCCAACAGAATTGGCGACTCCACTGGGGACAACACTCTTGTTGTTCCTAGTTTGGGTGTTTTCAAGCCAATCAGGGCTCAGCTGCCTTGTCTGCTTGCTGTTACTGTCTGGTCTGTTCTTGAATTCGAAGTTTTGCCAGCTTCTTCAGTTTGTTTTTTATTTTTCTTGAAACATTTTATATACGTTGTTTTTCTTAGTTACAAAGGCATATGTACGCATGTTTCTTTAAGTGAACCTGCGTATACGCAGGTTTCCTTAGTTACAGTAGCGTATACACACAATCTATACATAAGTACAGTCGTGTATATCTTGCAATTTTCAAGATTCGAAATCTTTGTCTCTGAAGGTCTGTCTGGTAGTTTGAGTCAGTCTGAAACAATCATTTTCCAGTATCAG
The DNA here is from genome assembly GCA_031772625.1 of Pinus tabuliformis. Taxonomy (NCBI): domain Eukaryota; kingdom Viridiplantae; phylum Streptophyta; class Pinopsida; order Pinales; family Pinaceae; genus Pinus; species Pinus tabuliformis. The sequence goes on along the minus strand of CM062809.1, from coordinate 1,233,359,977 downwards.
TTGTTCTTTTTACAACAAGCATCTTGTTCCGAATTCTCTCTGATTATAAGGAGTATTGGTCTTGTTTTTTGTTATTGCAAGCGTCATCTTCTCTTGTTCAAGCATGCAAGATTTCTTGTTTGGAATCTTGGTTGCTCTGATTCATCAAGGTAGGGAGATTGATCTCAATCTTCGTGTCAAATTTTGCTTTTGGTAACTTTTTGTTTGCTTGACAAAACTGCTTTTGTGACCATCCACTTCTTTGTTTCATGAAAGTTGTTGATTGACACTTTTTTGAAATTTGTCTTTTTGATCTTTTTGGTTATTGTTGCCAAAGCTTTCATTCCTGCTTTTGATTGTTAAGAGCATCCTTAAACACATCTCTTTTTGTTGAGTTTTCATCCATTGTGTGGTGTCAATTTGCAAAATTATTTGTTGCCTATTCTTCAATCACAAGTTTCAGTGTTGTTGAGAGCATTTTTGAAAAGACTTTTTTGTTGTTGCATTTGAAGAAAATCTTTTTGAAAAACTTAGTTTTGCTTTCTTGAACTTGGTTTTCATTTGGTTTCCTTTTAGTGAATGAAAGTGCTTTATGTTTGTCTTAGAACTTGTTTTTAGTGTTTAGATGAAATGAATGGTAGCATCTCATATTCCATCTAGACATTTCATATCGGGACCCGATATGAAATTTAAATCAAGTTCATAAGAAATATCGCGTCCATTCAATCGCAATAATGATAGGAACATAATTTTAAAAGTACCAATGTCTCGGATCCGATATGATATTAAATCTCATAATAAATTTATCGAGTCCATTCTTCATCGCATTTCGACGTATCAAAAGACATTACATCATGTACTTAAGTTTGCCGATCGCCGCTTTTTTTGAGATCCAAAGACAGTCCCACCTAAGAGCCATGTCATCCATCGCATGCTCGCTATCACAAGAAGCATATTGGCGTTTCCAACATGACTATTTTTCAATATTCCGATATGCCGATATCGCAATCGCTTCATCGCATTTTTATTCATGGTCATATCACTATTCCGAATCTGCGATATGTGATGTACGATGTGCGAAATATGAAGTACAATGTGACTATTTGCCGATCCTTGATATAACAATTATTCAATATTGTGATCACTCCATCTCATTGCATGTTTTCATATCGCCAATTCGCCATTGCAACTTCCGATGTGATAGACTCGAATGCATGCCTCTATGCCATTAACATTTAATCGATATATGGCATATCAACAAAGGTGAAATTTTGGCAAATTGAACTTTAAGCATGGTGAAAAAACATGCAATGCGAATCATCCAATAAAGTGTTGTGTTATTTTAAAGCAATTTTAGGCAACCGCTATGGTACTAAAGCAATTGATGACAAATTTGCAGCATATTTAAATCATTTTGATTTCTCATATATTTCAGTTTTAAATATATAATTCCATAATTAATATGAAATTCAAAGACCTCTCTATCCTTACATTTAAAGTTCATTATCTTGGATTTGGTCTTAATTCTAGACAATTTATAAAATCATGGAGTTTATATGAAACTTATAATATTTTGAGAACATTCATCATTTCATATTCTCATTCTCATTTCTGGTGCATTTGTTTTAATTTCAATTCCCTTGAATACAAAACATTCCATTTTTACATTTTTCTGCTCGCTTTAGTTTAAATAAAATAAATATTGATTTTGGGTTATAGGATTTTGGTTAGTTTGACTTCATGTTTTTAAGATGAACTAAAAATAACAAGTTAGTTAGTATTGGAGAAACTGATACCTCTCAGGTAAAATCAAATGCAATTATCCAATGGTAAAATTCATGTACCCACTTTCATTAATTTTCATTTCGTTACCTTAGTTTCATTTTTTTTTAAATTCTATTAATATATAAATATGTTTTGCAGCTCTTCGTAAAAGCTTTCAATCCTTTGCCAGATCATATTTTGGAAACCCTATACTCTTCTCCTGGTTTTATTTCAAGAAGCAGTAATAATCTTTGTTGAAATAGCTGCACTAGGAAGTTTTTGAACCTTTAGTCTGTTTCTTTAAGCATTCTTTTTATTAGAAAATGATTAAGATGATGCTTTGAAACAACGAGATTGACATCAGACAGAAAATTTTCATTGTAGCTGAATTTTATCATCACTGCTATTTAAAGCCCAAAGCATTTACAACCCTGCAAGGTATAATTTTTCTGAATTTCGACATAAGAAAGAATGATTACATGATTTTTTTTCTTTACTTCATTTTGTTGAGACATTGGTATAAACATTCTTGTTAGAATTTATCTTTCAAAACTTGGAATTTCCTTTCCACTTTTCAATTTTTTTTCATTTTTATTTTTGTTTGCTGATTTCTTTTCTCACTTTAGCTTAAGAATTATTTTCCTTTGGTTTTCAGTTTTAATTTTGGTGACTCTGCCATGATTTATATGGAAGGCCTTCTTATTACCTAATAATGGTCGGCATACATAGGGAAAAATTATTAATAGTCTACTATTAGTCTTTTCTTAAAATCTCTTAATAAAGTTTGTTTTCCTTATTATAAAGGTAGACATACTTATGGAAGAGATTACGAGAAGTTGACAAAATATCATAAAATCTGAAAAATTTATTTTTCATCAAAATTGTAATCATTTTGAGATTTCAATATTTTATTAAGATCTTTCAAAATTCTATTATCAATCAAGACAAGTTATTTTTAACCAAGTAAAGACACTTTACAGCAAAGCACCTTTAACTTAGTAATCAGAGAATCCACAGTGAAAACCATTTTTCTTCAACGTTTCAAATCCCAACAGGGATCCATCATCAGGACTATTTTGAATGTTGATAGAAGAAGAGCTCAATTGCGAGATTTAAATAATTATGAGGTGAGCTGTTTTGTTTTAAGTAAGAATGAAGGTCGACTGCTTAATAATTAATTTTATCCAAATATTTAGGTTTTTTGGTATCCAAATATTAATCTTATCCAAATTATTATGAGGTGAGCTGTTTTGTTTTAAGGAAGAATGAAGGTCGGCTGCTTAATAATTAATATACCAAAAAACCTAAATATTTGGATAAAATTAATTATTAAGCAGCCGACCTTCATTCTTACTTAAAACAAAACAACTCACCTCATAACTATTTAAATCTCGCAATTGAGCTCTTCTTCTATCAACATTCAAAATAGTCCTTATGATAGATCCTTGTTGGGATTTGAAACGTTAATAAAAAATGGTTTTTACTGTGGGTTCTCTGGTTACTAAGTTACATGATATTAACCACAAAGGTCTTAAATCCAAAGCACCTTTAACTCTGACATTGTCATTCTTAACTCTTACGGAGTCAATGATTCTCCCTATCCAAAAAAGTCTTATTTTTCTAGAGTGTAATCCAAAAATATATTTAAACTTAAAAGATAGGAGGTCTCATCATGAACCTGCTTACCATGATCACAGGGGAAAATAGGCTGACATTACCAACACTGCTAAACAAACCAAGGTAATGGCTTATGATTGCAAACAATTATAAGACAAGGGGTTTCATCACGAGCCAGCTTGTTCAGTCCAATTATAACTACTGAATGGCATTGTCAACTATCTGGCTACCAAAACAGGGCAACGACTTTTAAGAACAAAAAAAAATAAAATAAATAAATAAATATATATAAATGGATTTATGTCTAGGTCAATAATTATTAAATAGATGGGATTCTGAATCATTGATGATTAAAAGGTAACCCTGTTAAGACTATAGATATTTGCTAGCAGTAGTGGCTCTACCTGTGGCAAATGAGTATATTTTAAAAGCTAAGCTGTAAAGTGACCCCTTGTTTTATCTCTACAACTAATTAAGGACTGATATAGAGTTTTGAAATATTTTAGTTTACGAGGAATTTTAAGAAAAATTATAGTAAGATGATTCTTGCTTTTATTCAGATTAATGAACCTAGTCAAACATTTCAAAAATAATTCTCTCTTCTTTAATTATTTTTACTTTAATTTTAGGAAAGTATCATTCATATCAAACAGAGGCAACTGGTTCTTCTCCTGTGTATCGCCATTGTTGTGGTAAAACACAACCCTCCTATTTTTGACTTGTTCACTTCAAATAATGGGGGCCCTTTCTATAAAAATTTTGTTAAATGCCTTTTAGGATTTTTATTAAGTTGATTATCCTACGTTTTTCTTCATTTTTCATTTTCTTTAGATTCTTGTTTTGATTGCTTTGTTAGAATCGATTTTTTATAAGTTTTTCATTAATGTCTGTTTTACCTCATTTGGTCAACTGGTTTGTAAATGGCACTCCTTTGAAGTCTAATCATTATTGTCATCTGGATTAAAAATGCATAAAATGTACAATATTCCATTTTTGTAGTTAAACTAGTTAAATAATGCATTTATTTTAAATATTAACCCCTAATTAGTTATCACTAAAATTTTTCATTTTTTACTTATACATCCAAATCATGAAGCATCGGGATTTCAGTGATTTACTCTAATTTTCAAATAAATTACTAATCTCGAAAACCTAGAATGTCAAAGTGGATATAATTTAATTTTTATTTTTATCAAAACAATGATAGTTTAGATAAATACATCGTAGATAATTTCATAATTTAATTAAACATCATTAAGATAAAACCAAAATAAAAATTAATATTTAATATTAAATCTTAAATTAATTATTATATAAAATATAATTAATTAAATTAAATTAAAACTTAATATAAAACAATATATAAAATAAAATAAAAAATTATTACATGATCGGATTGGAGATTTTTCATCACATCAGCGATTTCTCATCACATTGAAGTTTTCATGGTGATACATTTTTGAAATCCCCGATAACCTCATTCCCCCAATCCCCGATATGCGATGGCTAAAAGTCAAAGGGAGATTTTATTATAAAAGCTTTATGTTTTAAGTTTCGTATGATTTGTTTTTAAGTTTAAACTTTTAATCATATGTATGAAACCTGGAGTGGTAGGATAGTTGTAATATAATATATTGAAATAGTTATTTAATATTTAATATATTAAATTTTAAATTAATTAATATACAAATTATAATTAATTTAAAATTAATAATTAAAGCAATATTAATTAGTTTATAAATAGTTAATATTTTAATTAGTTAGATTAATATTAATTAATAAATAATTTATTAAATAATTAGTTTAATTTATGATTAACAATTAAATTAGTATTAATTATTAGATAATTAGAGTCTAATTTAGGATTAAATTTTTTAATTAAAATTTTGATTTTTTAGCCCAACGATAGAAATTCCAAAATTATGCCAGGTTTGACTCATCAACTTTAGAGGCTCATAGATTGAGTTTTACTTGGCCAAATGAGGCCCAGGATGGCTCATTGGAAAGATAAAATCAAGAAGAACATTTTTGAGGAGGTTTCACTAATATATTTAGTCATTTATTGGGTAAAAAATCAAGTAGAAGATCAAGCCCGAATTTTTAAAACAAAATCAATTTTCTGAGTTCTATTTTCTGCATTTTCATTTTTCCATGCCTCTTCTGAATGCAGATCCATTCGTCAATGATATCCTTGGCCAATTAAACCATTCCAGACATCAATAGAAAAGTTATATTATATTTTCAATTATTTAATTAATTGCATTTGATTGGATTTGTTTTAATACCAGAAATCGCATTTTGATTTTATGGTTGCATCTTAATTTATTTTGATTTCTTTTTGCAGAAAGATAGTAGAAGAGATATGGAGAGAAGGATCTCAATCAATTGAGAATTCTCCAGCAATTAAAGATGTGAATTTTGAGCAAATAAAATCGATTGGACATATTTTTCTTCAACAAAGTTTCCTCTCAAAAATACCTTTGGAAATATTATAAATGGCAGATTGCAAAATGTAATTAGGGGTTTCTCTCCTCTGCAATTTTGGAATTATAAAGGTACAATTGTAATAACGATTTAGAGTTGTAGATGGGAGGAGTAGAGTCTCAGATCTGGAGATTATTGAGGTTTTTCTTTTACATTCTGAGTTATGTATAATGAACGGAGGTTGCACTATTGTAGCTCTGGTTTTGAAAGTAGAAGCTCAGACATTATAAAGGACTATTACAGACCAGAGCTAGAGAAATGGATTCAATAAATTGGTATTTCGAATACTATTGTTTTAAATGCTAGTTTCATTTTATGATGACGGAATTGTGTCAATTTATTTACATATTTGTGCACTTTTGTCGGTATGGGTAATTTGTCTCTATTTTATGTTATTATTTATCTCTACTCTTATGGACTGAATTTTGATTTATGAGTAACTATTTACTCATAAATCTGCCTTTTAATACTAGTCTAATAAATAGTGATATGTTGAGAACTTCTTCCACATATTATTGTTTAATAATTCAAGTTACTGATTAAATGATCAAAATCATTCTGTGAAAATTTTCCTGAGTGTTTTTGATTGATTATTTCAGTTAAGAGGTCTCAATAGTGTAACGATTCTCTGGACACCACATATCTCCACAATGGTGTGATATTGTCCACTTTGGGCCTAAGCCCTCATGGATTTGTTTTTGGGCTTTACCCCAAAAGGCCTCAGACCAATGGAGATATTTGTCCATCCTTATATACCCATGATCCTTCCCACTTCTAGTCAATGTGGGACTTTGGTCGTATACCCAACAATCCTCCCCTCAAACAAAGGACCATCGAGCCTCCCCGCAAACGATTATCCATCCGTCTACTCTCTACCAACCAGGATTCTCCGCTCCAATGCGTTGGGAGCACACGCCTTACATGGAAGCACCACCTACCTCGAGAGCTTACTCTATCCCAGGTCAATTCCTCTTCGCCGTGTTGGGACCAGGACACGTCCATGAAGAATCCGGAGCACACCACCTGTCTAACCGAGCTCATCCACGGATCCCATTGTGATATTACCGGGGCTCACCACCTTCGTTCGACATTCCGAGGATTCATCCACTTGGCTAACTTTGAATCTGGCTCTGATACCACTTGTAAGGATTCTCTGGACACCACATATCTCCACAATGGTATGATATTGTCCAATTTGGTTCTAAGCCCTCATGGATTTGTTTTTGGGCTTTACCCCAAAAGGCCTCAGACCAATGGAGATATTTGTCCATCCTTATATACCCATGATCCTTCCCACTTCTAGTTAATGTGGGACATTGGTCGTATACCCAACAAATAAGATGTGTTTTGGTATTTATAATATCAGTTAATTGAAATACATTCTTTTAAGTCCTCTTCCTAAAGAGGCAAACTTTAGTAGTGGATTGGCTGAGCCTTAAGTCAGCTTAAGGATCACTTTCTTCCCTGATCAGTAAGAGGGTTGATCTGATGTCTCTTCTCCATTGGTGAATGAAAGTCATATTTTAAAGCCATTGGAGATTGGGAGAAGGTAACTGGACCTAGTTGAATCAGTTGGAACCACCATTCCAAACGGAAAATAAGCTGCTTTAAGGTCTGAATCGGGTGGTCATCCCCCATGTTGTTGCAACGATTTTTGAGGCTTCAACAGATTGATAATTAAATGTTGGAATTATAATACATATAATTCCACCAACACCACTCCAACACTGACTTTAAATGAATATTTCCTATCTGATTGTAATAAATAGCCACTAGCCATCATAACGAGCATGGGACATGCCTACCTCGTATAAGAAATTTTTTCATAGCAGGGTTATCTTTAATCCTCAATTAAGTGTTTTCCCTACTGATCTCTGTAGCAAGTTATTCTCTCTATCCAGAAGTTTATTAGACTCTCAGTCAGGAAAGAAAACGTGATGAATTTTAGATATACATTTTCTCGTAATCTCATAGATCAGGGGTCAACTATTAACACCAAAAAATCATACACATATTTGTACAATCCAAAAGACACCCAAAGTCTTCTAGAAGAAAACACAAGTGAAGATTTTCTAGTTGAAGACATTATGAAGTTAAAAAAATTTAATTTCTCCTAAGTTCCAACGTACATTGAATTAAAAATTGATTACTTTCTGGATTTCTCTTTGATAGCTATGCGACGTGCGACATTTCCTTCGAAATCCATGTGGTTGAAGAAATGGACAACTTGGAAAATTCGGGACCACTTCCCACACTTGGAAGATGATTCCCTAACAACATTTCATTCAAGGACAGTTGAATTCGAGTCACCCTAAAGATATCTATCCCTGAAATAAATCCTCTTGTCCTATTCATAAGTCATTTTCATTCATGAAATAAGAGAGGGAAGAGGGATTCAAAAAATCATATATAAATAGGCCATGGGAGAGGAAAAAAGGAGACAATGTTATGATGGCCAAATTTGTATCAGAGAAACCCTTCATTTCATTTTTGAAACAGAAGAAGTAGAGCACTATTGTGTTGGCATAATTGTTTCTTAGTAATCCATCACTCTAGTGTGGAGATGATTTCATCATTGAGAGAGCCTTGATACTTCTTGTATAGATAGGATAAGCATGTAAATAGAGTGAAAAAGGGAACCCCCTTACTGATGATTTTTTAGCACCATAGTTCAAAGAATTATCTCCAAGTATTTAGTAGTATACTATTTGTATTCATATTCTATCACCAGTAGTCAATAAAGGGATCCATTTTCCATAATTATGTTGACTTGTTTGCTTCATTAAGCATTATTTGTGCGTTTATCTCTTTGTTTTAATTTATGTTTGTATGTGAATTTTTTTCACCATTTGCAATGCTTTGTTTCTTCATGCTTATCCACTGACAACAACCAAAATGTTTGTTTTTCTTTGCAGGGAACAACCAACTGCTAAGAAGGTCTCTTTTTGTACCCCATTGCTACAAAAATAGTGCAATAGAGACTTTGATCTTATAGCAAGGTACTCATCCATCAAATAAATCTTTTCTTTGGCTGCACACATGGGATGGAAGATCCACCAAATGGATGTGAAAACAACATTCCTCAATGGCGTTATTTAGGGGAGGTGTACATCGAGCAACCAGAAGGCTTCAAGAATTGTGATCGTGAGTCTCATGTGTGTAGACTCCAGCAAGCATTGTATGGTCTCAAGCAAGCACCCTATGCTCGGTACACCAGGATCGATAGATATCTCACCAATTTGGGCTTCACCAAAAGTGAAGAGGATGAAAACCTCAATCATATTTCAGTAGAAGGTAAATTTTTGATTATTGTTTTATATGTTGATGAATTGATCCTTACTGGTGATGAGAAATTGATTAGATCATTGAAGGAGGACCTTGTAAGAGAGTTCAAGATGAAGGACATGGGCCTCATGCACTACTTCCTTAGATTGGAAGTATGGCAAGGTGATGGGGAACTATTTATCTCTTAGGGAAAGTATGCCAACGAGATAATTCAGAGGTTCCACATGTACAGGTGCAAACCCATGGAGACTCCTATAGCAACCAACTAGAGGAAAGAGGATGCCACTTTAGGTGAGGAAGTGGATGTGATTATTTAACGAAAGTTGGTGGGTTCACTCATGTATCTTGTGAACAAATGACCATACATGTGTTATGGAGTCAACCAACTGATTCAAGCTATGGTTAGGCCAACCAAAATATTTTGGAAGGAAGCTAAACATGTTATACGGTACCTTAAAGGCACTACTCATTTTGGACTATGTTACAGACAGATAGAGGGAGTTAAGTTGTGTGGCTTCACCGATGCAGATTGGGTGGGAAGTCCATTAGAACAGAAGAGTACATCAAATGGAATTTTCAATGTTGGGTCCTCAATAGTTTCTTGGTACATCAAGAAATAGAGATTAGTGACACTTAGCTGAGCAGAAGCATAATAAATGGCTGCAAGTTAAGTAGGATGTGGGTTGATCTGGATGAGTAAGATACTTGTTGGCTTGTTTGTTCAGATTATGGGTCCTACTGTTATTTACTGTAATAATTATATTTGTGTTAGCACTTCGTAATTCCTCCGAGATGAGGAGAGGAATCCAAATGTAACCACAAACCACCTTAAAATTGGAATCTAGCCCTTCTAGCTTCAAAGAGAGCTCTCTCTATATGAACCTTCAGTCACTTAGGTCTTACGCTAGGTATTAAGATCATAGAGGAGTAGGTTTAACAATATTATGGAAGGGAATAAGGAAAATCCATTGGGCATATGGTCATGTGGGCATAATTATTTTCAATGATATGATGGGGAAATTTAGGAAACCTTAGATAAGGGCAAGATAGGAAATACTTATGGTGTTTTTGTCATATTTTGTTGTAGATATTGTGAGAATAGGATTAGTGGAGATAATACCATCTAAAGCATCTAACTGAGGATGAATTCTAGATGTCACAATGGAAGAAAAAACATAAAGTGTTCGGTAAGCTATAACAGAGCACTTTACAATGAATTCTAAAATAAGTCCTAGATTAGCTAAACATGAAGACGTAACATTTAAAGCATGATTTGTAACAAAGAAAAACTCACGCATAGGAGAAAACATCACCATAAGAAATTGACACATGAATCCCTGTAAAAGTCAACTTAAGCCTTCATCATTCACTGAAACCTTAATGAGGATATACAATGCACAATGTCTTCTTTCTCTAACCCTGAACAACCCTTTTCTTAATCAAAATTACATCATATATAGTTAAAAAAAATAAATTATTTCCTTCCTTTAGGAACCGAATTACCGCAAAAAGATTCATTTTCTGCCTTTAGCAGCAAATGTAGAAATACTCTCTAAAAACTAAGAAATTGATTTGGCTAAGAATTTTTTTTAAACATATTACATTGAATACATGCATAGAAATGAGTTTCGAACCTCTCAAACACCTCAAGATCCATGACCATAAAATAAAATTACATAAATTTTAGATACAAAATTGATGGTCAAAGTGTTGACTGTGTGGAAGTGCAACACATTCTCCAAGAACAATATGGAAAACACAATGAGCTAAGAATATAGGGTTTGCCAAAGTCAGATGGGTGTTTTCATTGACAGGTAAGGGAAAATTGAACAGCATATATGATTATTCATTTAAGAAAATTAGGATTTGAAACCTGTAAATGGCGATAACCTCTTGACTTGTAGAACCATGACAACTGTCTATAAGCACAATAACTCCCCTGCCAACATAGCGCAGTGAACTCCAATTGATGTCTTGAACGTTTTCAATCAAATACATCGCAAATAATCTATTTCTTGGATGCTAAAACAATTTTTTAAACTCTACATATGGTTTAAACCTACCTTCAAGGATCATCATTGCAATTTGAAACTCAAATAATGAAATTGCAACAAAGGAGGATGCGCATCATGTCTCACATTCATTGCATTGAAGGGTGATGTCATAGCACAGGCTTGATTTGAATACAAAGTTGACTAGACTAACACCACTATTTTGTCTCAATAATGAGAGATAATGACCCACTATTATCTTTCGCTGATGACTTTGGGTTACATATTTCCCTAAACTTATTAAACCCAAACCCTTTTTAAACTATTGACAACTTGACTTTATTTTCCATTCAAACTAACACTAAGACTTGATCCCTATGAAATCAAAGGAATATTTCACAAACTTACCAGATAATAGAAAAGACTAAGCTTGATTTTGAATACTAAATATAGGACACTAAAAAGTTGTATCAAACTCTCAGAAAATCCTATTTTTAACAATCGATCCAAGCATATTGATATCTGATATCACTATCTACGGGATTGTGTGCAAAGGTGGATTATGTTGTTGCAATACATTACGAAATAAGAACAATATGAAGATATTTTGACAAAGGGCTTGTCAAGAGGGAAGTTATAGTTCCAACGGTGCAGGATAGGGGTGGTTGATAATCCCTTTCTTGGTGAGAGGGAGCATTGAAAATGCAGCAAGAAAATATAGTTTTGACTTTGCCTTGGTCAAACTAGATTAAAATTTGAATTTCTATTTCAACAAAATACTTGGAGATAGTTAACTAAGGCGATGTGGAATGTGTCACTCGGTTAACTCAGTAAATTTGAGTTGGGGAAGTTTAAGTTCAATTCTACATGATTGATTGCTAATTTTTAGCAATCTATTTCAGTTGATTTGAGTTATTATCAATTTAACTAATTCTAAATGTTAGAAGAGCTAATGGAGGTTAAGTTGTGGAAGTGGAACTTTAACCACACTCACTGATCAATTAGTTAACTGATCAATCAGTGCAAAATAATGTTGCATGCAGAGAATTCATGTTACCCAGTTGAGATGGATATTCGAAGGAAGTTTACTATCAGTTGTATCATATTCCAATTGTACAGGTGGTGCATGCAGTCAGAGAATGACCTAAGGCTATTACACAATTCTATAGTGTAAAATTCATAAAAAATAGGGGCAATTTCAAAAGGGAACAACACAAGGAAATAGGATCTTTGGAAGACATGAAATTGGCTAATTGTTGGCTAGGTTCAGTCAGTCAAGTAGAGGGATAGACTATACACTTGCAAGGTGTTCTCAGGCTTGAGCAACCATTGTATTTCTTTTCTATTCTCTAATTAATGCAATATAGATAGGAAGGGGTTTTGAGTAGTTTATTTCACCTAGATAAATCTTTGTGCATGTGTGATGTTTCGTTTTGCATGTTTATGATTCTTATTTTAGATGGTAAATTAACTTCCGCATATCAGTTTAGTAGCTTCAAGTCTTGTGATTTAGCAAATTTCATGAGTAGTGTTGAATGTACACATTAATTTCTACAATTATATCCATGTTGAGCAATTTTTCCTAATTAAACCATGAAAAGGCATATCAGGTACTATGTTTATTTTTAATTTTCATTTATAAGTTGATCTTATTAATTTATTTTTTTCTATTAATTATAGAAGTTTATTCATTCTGATAAATATTCATTTTTCTAGATAGTTGCAATTGTCTATAAGCAAAATGGACACATTGGTTTTGTTCACAATGTTCATGAGATTGATCATTTCCTATCATATCTCCTACAGAAGATTCAAGAACCCTAAGCCAATGTTGATTCACCATGGGAAATAAGGAGAAAATCATGTAGAATACATACTATAGGGATCACAATTTTGTCCAATCCTTGGGAAAGTTTGTCCCATGCATGAGATCATCCTTTTATTAGTTTGAATTTGCTAAAATAACAATAAATGTAGATGTTTCCAAAATGATATATGATTATAGAGATTTATTATTAAGTTTTGTCAATTTTGCACATCTGCAACAGAGGATACGAAATAGGTAATCAAAGATAGTAAGACAGACTTTGATGGCCCCCTTGTTTTGGTCCATGTGAAGATAATTTGGAAATAAGTAAGCTAATTCTACACAAATTGTTTTTTAACTTCACAATTTAAGAAACTCTAGTCGATAAATAAGTGTCTGAATTTTATGCAAATAAGTTTATTGCCAATGGGTATAAATATTTCATTAAGGAAAGTGAATGTTGAGTTTAATTCACACATAATGGTTTTATATCCTTCAAAACATCAAATGATTCTCCTCCACCTCCATTTTTACATGCAAAAATATGAGAGGAGAAGTTTGAGTGAATCTAACAAGCAAGAGAGCACCAATCACCAATATCACTACTTTAAAGCCAAGGACACCCTTAAGAGTTTAAGCATTGTGGCTTGAGGTGTCATTCTTCACATCAACCCCAAAATATATACTATTGAAAGTCCTTTAATTTGATTGATTTCCATACTTGGAGTTTAAGAATATGCTCCATAAATCATGTGGTGTGGTCCAAGGTGTCATTATGGGATGTGAATGACAGAATAATCCTTTAAGGCCTCATGCTTTGATTTCACCCCTTAATCATATACAAGGCCTTAAGACCCTACGTCTACTACTAAAAACATGTTAATGACACTAATATCTCCACTTATTGGACAAGAACACCCTAAAGAGCTCTCATGTGGTAATTCAAGGAACATTTCTTGACCCTAGATGTGTAGAGGCTTCATTTAGGGATGAAGGCTTGGGTTTCCTCTACCTATTATGTCTAGCAACCAAGACCCGTACTTAGTGGCAAAAACATCCTAACTCCCCCATATAAAAATTCTAATGTCAAGGATCCCCTTAAGAGTGCATACATGGTGGTTTGATGCATCATTCTTAGCCATGGATGTATTCATCCTTCCTTTAGTAACTAAAACTTTAGTATCCTCCCTTGACCATTTCAAGGGTCCCAAATCCCACCCCTAGCTACTAAAACCACTTAATAGTATCAATATCCACATAGAAGGATAAGCCCTTAGGAAGCCACATGTAGTGGTTTGAGGTCTCATTGTTAGACTTGGTTGGCTAGAAGCTTCATTTAAGGCCTAAGGTAGAGGTTTCCTCCCTCAAACATGTCGAAGACCATAAGGCCCAAACTTAGTGAGGAAATCTCCTAATGAAAATTATATTCATTAAACAATTTTATTATGAATCTACTAATACCTATAAAAATAATCCGCTTTAATAATTAAATTTAAATTCAAGGTGATTTTATAATGAATTTTATATTCTTAATAAATTTATTGTATTTAATTACTTTTCAATCGTAATTTTTAATGAAAATTTTAATTTTTTTCTTGGAAAAAACAATAATTTCATTATTTCCTTGAAAGTCATAATTACATTCTTCAAAATCATAATTTCATTAATTCCTTGAAGAAATTACAAAGTTACATTCTTTTCATGGTTTCTCAAACATTTTTTTTCTAAGTGTCTTTAAAGTAATTCAAGATATCAAATTGTTCTTTCTCGAATTCATTAAATCTAGTCACTTGTTAGCAATAATGTTTATTTTAAAGATTGGTTTGATATTTCTTGGAGGTTGTTGATAAATTCACTGAACTTCTATCTCCAAGTTTAGAATTTGTTGGATCTTAGACCAACTATATAAATGTGATGTAATTGAATAAAGTGTGCAAGATACAAATATAAATTTGTGTATTTTTATGTACTATGTATACATTTTTAATTTCTAATATGGTATTGGAGTTGACTCAATGTTGACTCTCTCGCGAGAGGGACTGTGATCATGAAATTTTGAGCAATGCTAATTCTCTATACATAGAGTAGGTGTAGGTTAGATATTACCGTGTGAGAGTATTAGCATTTTGTATTTTTTGTGTCGAGTGTGATCTCTGTGTCAGTCAAAGAAGCATAATATTGGGAGGAAACGAGTTTCTTTTTAGGGAATCTACTCTCGGTGTTGATATATTGACAATTTGGATTCTCATTGTTCAAGTCAATGTGGGGGAATGTTTTGAAATATGCACGGAAGAGTTTGAAAGAAAGGAAACCTTGGATTCTGTGGGGAAGCCATTGCAGTTAACATTGAAGGAGAATCCCATCTAGTATATTTGATAATGGCTGTAAAAAGCCTTGAAAGCCACGTTTACATATTAAATCACATTTGAATTGATTTTGATCTGTTGCATTGCAATCTCTGTCCAATAGCTTCAAAGTTTTGATTTTATGTAGCCGCTGGCTTATTGGGACCTGAACTAGGTTCATAGTTAAGTTAGACAAATAAATCTTGGTACTATAGGCCCTTTCAGCAACAGTCCATAGAGCGAGGACTGAGGTCTCACCCTAAGTAGTATGGGAGGGTGCTAGAACCAGGTTCCCGCACCTTAGACATGTCTGATGAGTTCAAGTGGTCCACGGTTCAATCCTGTGCACAGGTTGCTTCGTGCACATTCCCGTACCTCGCAGCCTGATATACTGCCTTCGTGCAGCCCTACCCCAGGGCTGAACGTTGCAATTTGTGTTATTCCCTAAGACTTTATTGGTATTCCAATTTTAGTGATTATCTTAGCCTACTTGCGTGTTTTAAGTTATACTTAACAACATAAACCATTCATACAAGTGCGTGCAGCAAATAAATAGTATATTTGCAAATTATATCAAACATGCATTAACCCAAGAAAAGATACAAAAAATTATGACAAAACTCCCCTTTATTAATTCCTTATGCGGTTATAGACTCGACTCGCCCTACGCACTCAGCTGCAGGGGTCTGTGCACTTAGCTGTAGACTACTAGATATCTACGCACTCAGCTGGAGAGTCTTCTCCTACTCTACGACCCAAAGACACACTTTACACTTCGACTCAGTCACCTAGACTTGTTCCTACTTCTCCTCTATTCTCCTTATCCTACACTTAGAGCCTCACTCTATTTATACAATCCCATGGTCCACGGACCATGGGTAGGTCTATCCAACCGACATTACATTACAACACTAGGGTGGACAACCCTATGACTCTATCACACTTTCGCGCCCCGCACCCACAATTCGTAGAGCTTTACAACAAGATTCGGTCAAAACTTGGGCATTGAGCCCCAAAACATGCCTTGGGGGGATTCCATGCCCAATAGGTCCCCAACACAAACATCGTGACTCGCCCTTTGAGTCACTCTATTGGTGCAGCGATCTTTGTGTGGAGTCCCTCCAACTATTCTCGAACTGTGCAGAGGTCAACAACACACTGAGCTACTGCTTGCTGGATCAGATGCATATGTTGTTCCGAGATCATTGTGTCACATCAATGTGTGCATCCTCTGTATGTGTGTGAGCTTGTCTTCGATGTCTATTGTGATGGTGAAGGCCTCGTTGATCCAAGGCTAGACACATGCTTTTAGGATTACTTCCTTATGTCGTGCCACGTCCACATGCTCCTTCAGTGCTTTAGCCCGCTGCATCCGTGCAAGCCTCTGGGTGAGGACCACCATCTGTGTAGTTCCTCAGACACTATCATATTGTTGTTGGAGTTCTCATGCCTTTGTCTCTAAGCGCTAGATGTTGGGGTCCTCTTGCAGAGTTGTGAGGACCTCAAGTGATTCTTCCAACATGCTGGTGCAATCCGCATTTCACCTTCGATTTCCTCCAATCCCATTGTGATAGTGCTAGCACGTTGTTCTCTGACTTTTGGGGGAGTGGATGGTTGTGCCTTTAATTGCAGCTATATAGTCTGAAGATTCAATTCCAGCTGAACCTTTTTCATCTCCTCCCTGGCCTCGCGAACCCCTACTACTATCCTGTGGATCCGCACCTCTGTTGGCATATCTACTGGGATGGACAGCTCCAGGATGCTTTGGCAAGCATCGTCTATCACCCATACCAGCTGTTGATTTTGAGACACCAATTCATCGCACTGCAAGCTTAGTTGTTCCATATTGATTTTCTACTCACTAAGGACTTGGAGCGCGTGGCTCTCCCTAGCTCACAACTCTGCAATTATCCCATCCTGCAACACATATAATGTCTCATGTGGGAGGGTAGCTAGATTAACACCGATACCTTTCAGCGCACTAACCGAAGGCCTATCGGCCTCATTTGATGTCACTAGTACCCCTTTCGGTAGCAGTATTGTGTTTGTCATCTGTGCACGCAACATTTGCTCTGCTGTCGTGGATCCCAATGCGAGGTTGGTCGAAAGGGTACCAACCTGAGGGGGGCGCGCCTATAATTCCTGCAACTGCACTCTAAGGGTCCCCAACACAATCTGGTTCTCCTGCATGAAATCTTGGAGAGCCTCATTAGTGACATCGCACACCGTATCGTTGATGTCATGCAGATCACCTTCGGTTAGGGTGATTGGGTCAATGGAAAATTTCGAGGCCTTGACCTTCTTCCGTGACCCTGCCTGCTCTACTCAGTGTTGGAACTTTAGCTGTGTTGACGTGGTTTGCGGGTTTGTGCCTCGTTCTTCTATTTTTTCTTCCTCTGCTTCCTGCCCCTATGAAGGTGTTGTTTGGCCCTCGCCCGTCTTCATGGTTGCTTCTTGTGCTGCTACTGCGGCCTTTTCCTGCCCAGCTGCTTTCTGTGCCACATCTCACGCTACCCCCACTTTTGCTGTTGCTGTTTTCTTCCTTCGTGTTTTCACCAACTGTGCAATGCGTAGCTTGGCATCGTCTTTTTTCTTTTGTGCTACCGACTTCTCGATTTCCGCAATGTCTGGGGTGCACCATTCTGGTGGCCATGCCTCTAGGACATTGAAAATGGCATCATCGGTGGCCACAAATGGTAGCTTTGTACACTGTTTAGTCGGGTCCTGCATGCCTTGATATATATGTTATGCATGTCTGCCTTAAATTATGCAAAACTCTACAGACTATTGTAAACCATGGGTGACAACCGTGGCTTACGGTTGATCCACATTTGGATGTTCATCTCCATGAGCACCCAGAAGAACTTGCAGTCGTGTATCCTTTTAGCATCCTTCATGGCCCAAAGTGAAGCGTACTTCATGGCCTCTAATAAATATTTGTCAATGATGGGGAATCGACTATCCTCCAGTAATTCCCCAGCTACGAGCACTATGGATAGCAACAACCATGCATAGTGGAACATTTTTCCCTGTTCATGGGCTTCGCGCCAATTCTCTAAAAATTTCACGCAGATGAATTCGGACCAGTTAAACTGGACCCCCTACATGCACTGCTTGGCCAGTGTGACCACCAGCGTAGGTACCTCATCTGTGCGGCACTTGCACATAACTTTTCCTGTGAGGATTTGGGTTACCATGCGTACTACTTTGTCTTTGATGCTAGAGATGGCTTAACCCCTCTTCTTCTTTTCCAGCTCGCACTTTTTCTTCATGGCCTCTGCAATGGCCAAATCACTGCCCTTCCCTTTCGATATGGTCGAGGGTCCTCTCCTTTGTATGGAAGCTAGGAGACGCGATGAATCAAGTCTGTCATGATGGGGATGGGCTCCTCCAACCATAAACACCCATCATGCACCAAGAAGAGCAGTTGTCTGATGATGAAAATGGTTATTGGGGCATGGTGGAAATGCGGCACCTAGAGTAGGTTTAGTAGCCTGGCCTTTTCCACTCCGCACAACCACTTCCATGACTCTAATGTTGTCACCACCCCCGTGGTGTTCTGCTTCATGAGGTTTTGGTCTCAAGGTGAGGGAACTTCTCATGGTTAGCGAGGTCCCAATCTTCGAATTTCATGCTCAGCATACGGCCCAGGTGCATGCCTTCAAACATAATGCCATCTGGGAGGAGCAGGGTCTGGAGCAAGCTCTTGGTCTCGTCCAGGTCCTTGGGCACTTTGGACTTCCCTTTTCGCAGGGGGACATAGGCAGGTAGTTTTGTCGTAGAGTGCATAGGCTGAGTATCCACCTCCATGGCTTCATCTTCTTCTTTTGTGATGATAAGCTCCTGTAGATCTTCTTCTTCTTTGTCTATTTCTATAGTGACAGCTTTCCCCTTCTCCTCCATCGACAGTTTGCTGCACAGCAGGTTCCTCGGGGACACGCATATGGGAGCCATTGCTTGTTTGTCTTTCTTGGGTCTTGGTGTGTGTGGTGATTTTTGGATTTTTGCCACAATCCCGACACTGTCTGGAACATCCCCCACAGTTACGACCTGCGTGGCCTCTTCGTTGGTCACTTCTGTTATCTCCATACCATCCTTAGTTGTTGCCATTATATCTATGCTTTAATCTATCACTTGGGAATTCAGGGGCTCAATCAACGCTCGGCTCACAAAACTTAGGGCTCTTCTCAATTACTCAGTTTGAAAATGACCAAGTGTTGTTTGTTGGGTAGCCCTTTGTATTTTATAGCCCTTTTTGAATTCGAATTTGACTGTTCCCCCCAATTCTTGTTCATTAATGCTTTCTTAGGGACATATTTTCCCAAATCTTGCCCATAAATTGTGTCTTAAATTCCTACCGCCTGCTCCATTTGGCGTTAAGTCAAGCATCCCATCATGAATAGTGACTTCAAAGGTCACCTTCTGACCAACATGCGTGACAGTGCAGCTCCCGTGCACAGTCGCGGACCTTGTGACTTTTTGTTTCTGCATGCAGCTCCAACCTCAAGCAACTTCCGGGCAGAGTAGTTTATAGTCTCGCACTTCCTTTCAACTGCTTGGAGCGCTAAGAATATTTTTCCTTCATCTAATCAGGTGACCACACCACCCATGTAGAGTTCCATCCTATCCTCCATCATGGTTCCTAGAGAATCCCCACCTTTTATTGGTACGGTCGGCATCGCGCACTTCACCATTTGCAATGTGCTACCTTGGTCACTATGATTAGCAATATGCGGTCCAAGCCAAGGCATCAAACTAATCAATTTACAGTGATAGTTCTCAAACTTGTCAACATGATCGTATGCACCTTGCCTAACCATCCTAGTTTTTTTGGCGAGAAAATATTCCTTTATCTCATCCTCTAGCATCTTGACTTCCGCATCCATCATCGCACTTTTCTTTCTTAATCGTACCCTTTCTTCTTCAATTTCTTGGAGACTAAGGTTTCCCTGTTGGATTTTGACTTCTAAGGCTCCGCAAACCGTTGTCCCTACTAGTGCTAGATTAGGTTTTTCAAAGAGGGCTTACAATGTTCGTTTCATATTCTAGCCTTAGCGGTGCCTATGTGGTCAGGTTCTTGCACGTGGTCCTATACACCCATAGAACTGCTAGTATGCGCAGGTCCCAGTCAGTCTGTTTCACATTGTGGACCCTGTTAAGTACTTCACACACCTTTTCAAAGGATTCCACACAGATAACCTTCTGCACACTTGGTCTTATCATACCTACTAGTCCCAAATGGAGGGGTTGTTCACACCATTGTCTTGCCCACTCCTATTTTCCGATCATATTTCCTACTGTGCGGATAGTGTGCCTTCGTGCAGGTTGCGCACCATATGCCTATATCCATCTAGAAAGGTGGGCACGTGGGCTGTTTCATCCGTCATACTTGGCTTTTATCCACATCTGAGGCTTCCTAAATCGTAGGCACATCATCTTTCTGCATTCATGCCAGTCCTCAAAATTTTGTCAGCGCGTACCCCACCACCTTGTGGGCATAACGCGTAGTACCCATTTTGGAGCATCAAACCCCTATTGTTCCAACACTTCTTTTTCAAATTTACTCAAGAACTCCTCTACCTCGCTTAACCCATCATACATAGGTAGGTCTCTTGTTTCCGTTGCTATGTAGTGTAGTGACCTTATCATCATGTTACAGTTGAGCGTAGTTACCTTGTGTAATGGGTTCTTCCATCGTTCTATTTCTTCATCACAATCTGAGGTGCAAGAGCTTTCACAATCCCACGGGAGTCTGCCATCCGCTGTTGGATTCACCTAGTTCTGCTGTCATGTGGTTATCTTGTAGAAACAGTCTAGATCATCGTCGCTATCATAGTTGCGCATTGGCTCTATGTAACGTGATCCTTTTGTAGGTTCTAAAGGCACCACTACGCGCAGTGACTTTTTCTCAAAAATCATCTTGCACTTCTTTAGATTTATCACGTCATTCAGGTTAGTGGCCCAATCTATTCCCAGTAGCATGGGATAGGGATTTTTTTCATTAAATATATCTATCACTTCGAAATCTGCAAGCGCGCTTGCACCTTTGATATCTATTGTTATTCCCTACAATCTTCCCATAGGTAGGATCTTTTGTTGGTTCACCATTCACAATTGAATAGGAGACCATTGCAGCACAGGCCTGCCCATGCGCTCCCATGTCTTCTTTGGAAGGACGTTCACGTCCGATCCTAGATCCAAAATCACTTGATTCATTTCATATTCCTCGATCTACGCGGTCAATCTCATCTCTCTTCATGTTCGTGTTGTTTGCTTCCCGAGCTTCCGAAGTATGCGTGGTTCTCTTGGCGTGGTCCCAACACATCTAGTTATGAGTTCTTGCATCCCCTTCATAGCCTTACTATTGCACAATAGCTTCATGAATGTCTCTAAGAATGTAATGAGCATCGATGGGTCCATGTTTGGTTCCAGTGTCTTCACTTCCTAAAGTAGAGGCATCTGCGAAGCTCCTCTTAGCTTCCATGAATGTCTCTTTAGCACACTCCAGATCAAATTCAGGTTCCTTCATCGGAGCCTTGTGAACCCAAGTACTTTCTTCGGGTTGCTTGCCCTTGTCATCCCTCATCGTAATACCACTTCGGAGCATGATATTTACATTTAGGTCTTCCTCGCATGGCTCAGACCTCATCATTTGTAGGTTCTCAGTCGGGGGAGGTTGGAGTGCTCCTTTATCACACAACCTCGCTATAAACGTGGGACAGTCCTCCGTCTCATGATAAAATTGGGTACAATATAAGCATGATGGTCTCATTGGATTTGTACAGTCACGGGCATAATGCCCTGGCCCTTCACAATTGTAACATATCAGTTGTCCGGGACCTCTTCCAGGTCCCATTCCACCCTGACCTCGTTCACGCCCCTGAAATCTAGTGCCCACCATCCCTGCATTTTGATCGACGGCCCGTGTTTCGATCTGGACTCTGTAGGTAGGAGTCTGATCCATTATCAATTCATAACTTCTACAGGTACGCTCATCATGGCCTACCGATCTACATAAATTACAGAACAACTGCTGGGAATTCTGCATATACTTCTGTAATAGATGGTAGTTATCTGTAGCACGCTTCCCTCCTATCTGAGAAATTGCGCACCACAATGCAGGTGTTGCACTCGGTCATGCTTGTGCCTCCGGTCTCAATGGCATTGGTCCTCCTCCCACCAGGTAGTTTGCGAAGACTAGACAATGGTCCTTGTCATTTCCCTAGCCCTTGCAATTTACACACCATACCTCCTCGCGCATTTTTGTGCAAGTTGTCATGTCTTGTTTCAAACTCTACACCTCAAGGCATAAGTTTTTCAACTGTGTGTGGATCTGTTGAACTCCCAGGTTAGGATTTTGTATCGGGGTCTCGTGTAGTCTCATTGTGATCTCCAAGGCGTCGACCTAAGTGGTTAGCTTCTGTTGTGACAATGCGTACCTTAGATGCAGCATTAGTGATTCTACAAAATATGCATGGTGTTGCCCATCCGTCAAGGTGATATTGGCTTCACGAACTGTACACTTCAGTCTCTAATCTAGCTCCCAGGGGGTCTTGCTTGGAAGCATCAGGATTTCCTTAAATCCAGTGATTGATTGTGTCTTTGATTTTGGCTCGCTAAATTCCTTGTTTAGTGCAGCTTAGATATCCATGATCCCTGCATTCAAATTTTCATTTGAATGCTTAATGTACCAAGTCAGTGCACAATCCTACAGAGCGTTGACCAGCGTTGCTTTCTTTATATTTTCATCCACGACTCCCTGCGCTTCCCATATAGCCATTACCACGAACCAAAACTGGTTCGGGTCTTCATTCCCTACTCCTTTGAACACTGACAACTTTATCGCACTTGCCATATTGAACTGTGGTGGTGGCGGGGGTGGTGTGGGCAAAGATGGGGGTGAATATGGTGTAGGTGGAAGTGGTATGCACAGAATTCGCTGCTTTATCAAACTGATCGTACTTCTTGGTGAAACCTTTGTGATCTCTTCCTCGCTTTCTCGCGGAGCTAAAATCAAGGGACTAGTTTCTAGTTTTGCACTACCTTTGTTTCTGTAGATCCTCCTGCTTCATGTAGCCCCAAACATCAATTTATTCGCATAACCCCCTTTTCACACTGTAGCATTTTAATCCAAGTGTTCAAAGATTCAACGTACCTACCTCGCGGTCCTTTCGGGAAGCGTTGTTCCACCTCGCTATAGCTGACTGACATATCTATCATGAACTTGGTGATAAATCCTCCTATAATTCAATCGAGCCAGTGATCCATAGTGCATGCGATCTTATCTTCCGATGCTTCTAGTCTGCGCACCAACTCTGAAGTCCACACATAAGGTTTGTTGAGCCTACACCTTCCTTGACTTTCTGCTAGCTTCACGATCCACTTGTACAACTCAGAGGGGAAGGATGCAAAGAAAATTTTGTGGATTTCTGTATATAAATAGCAATCTAACCACTCTTCCTTTGATAATCACAGACTCCTGATTTCCTACACTGTGAACTTGTGAATCTTTCTGTCCAACCACTCTTCAATTCCTTTCTTTTTTGGATTCCAGTGATATGACATTAGAAATCTCTATGCAGATCCCGATCCTAGCAACAGAACCATCTGTTGGCTTATTAGGGCCTGACCCATGTTCAAAGTTAAGTTAGCCAAACAAATCCTGGTACTACTGTTCGTTTCGACAACAGTCCGTGAAGTGCAGACTGAGGTCTCACACGAAGTAGTATGCGAGGGTGCTAGAACCAAGTTTCCACACCCTAGAGATGTCTGATGAGTTCAAGTGGTCTGTGGTTCGACTCTGCGCACACTTTCCCATACCTCACAACCTGATATAATGCCTTCGCACAACCCTATCCCAAGGCTGAACGTTGCGCTCTGTGTTATTCCCCAAGACATTACTGGTATTCCAATGTTAGTGATTATCTTAGCCTACCTACGTGCTTTAAGTTATACTTAATAACATAAACCATTCATAAAGGTGTGCGTGGTAAATAAACAGTATATTTGCAAATTATATCAAACATGCATTAACCCAAGAAAAGATACATAGAATTACGAAAAAACTCCTCTTTATTAATTCCTTCTGTAGTTACAGACTCGACTCGTCCTGCGCGCTCAGCTACAGAGGTCCGTGCACTCAGTTGCAGACTACTAGGTCTCTGCGCACTCAGTTGTAGAGCCTTCTCCTACTCTACAACCTAAAGACACACTTTACACTTTGACTCAGTCACTTAGACTTGTTCCTACTTCTCCTCTCTTCTCTTTCTCCTACACTTAGAGCCTTGCTCTATTTATACAATCCCATGGTCCGTGGACCATGGCTAGGTCTATCCAGTCGACATTACATTACAACACTAGGTCGAACAACCCTGTGACTCTATCATGCTTTCACGCCCCGCGCTCACAATTCACTGAGCTTTACAACAAGATTTGGTCAAAACTTGGGCTTTGAGACCCAAAACATGCCTTGGGGGGATTCCGTGCCCAACAATAGGTGTGAATTTTCTTCTAATTGATTTGTTGGTGCATCTGATCTCTAACTAGCAAGTTACCTTTCTGGAAATTGAAATCAACCACAATGATTTTTGGAATGTTGGGCCATATATCTAGCTCAGTTTGCACATGGCCTAATTTTTTGATCTTGAATCATTGATCCAAAGGCACTGTATGTTTGTGTGGAAATCAGTTCTCGCATTAAAATTTCCTAGGATCTAGATTTCTAAATAACAGATCGGTTCTATGGTTTAGCCTCATTGTTGTCATGTACTTGCCAACAAAACTTCAAGATCAGAGATAGAGCTATGACAAATTTTATCAATCGTTATCACTAACTCTTTTCATAGATTTTACCACCAAATTTTGATTTTGTCA
Source organism: Pinus tabuliformis (assembly GCA_031772625.1). Classification (NCBI taxonomy): domain Eukaryota; kingdom Viridiplantae; phylum Streptophyta; class Pinopsida; order Pinales; family Pinaceae; genus Pinus; species Pinus tabuliformis. Next base: position 1,233,334,832 of record CM062809.1, on the reverse strand, counting down.
TCTTCATAATGGTCAATCTATTTCTGCTTTTCAAATCACAACAAATTATTTCTTACAAGGTTGTTAACAATTTGTGGTGGAAGAGTCACCTTATTGAAATTTTCTACCACTATAAACAATAGCTTTATAGTCAAAAAATTGGGAGCCTCAGACAGTGATCGAAAATGGATTTTGGATAGACTTCTAAGTCTAAGTGGTACTCACAGAGGAAAAATGAAGGTCCAAAGAAGTTCTTGGAAATAGCCCCATTGTAGAGATCCTTTCCTTTTGAATCTTCTGCAACTTGAATGGGCTAAAATGGACTTAGGGTGCAGAAGTTATCACAGAAAGAAGATGCCCTAGTTCTTTGGAAAAGTAGGCAAAAACCCCTAAAAATGGAAAAAAAACCCTTAAAAAGGAAAATTGCATTGGAAAAAGGCAAAGGGATGGACTTAAGTTGAAGTGAAAGAAACTTCGATCCACTGATATGATGTATCAGATCGGAGGCATACATACATGCGATATCGGGACAATGGAATCGGCCATTGTGATCATGTGATACGCTGATCATCGATGACCGGATTGATGAATCGGCATCGACGATGTACAGAACCCCTGGCCTGTGTGTGATGCGACATGTGATAAGTGATAGCGACGTGCAATCTCAACCGTCGGATCACACGAGGAATGGACGACCAGGATTAAGTCGGCGATCGACAATTTCTGGACCTGACAGATTTCATAAGCGAAATTCATAAATTTTGAAATCCGGAAATTCAGATTTTCTATGTATTAATGTTTTTCAGTGTAAAACCCGAAATACAAAGAAACAACACTCAAAGTGATAAAACGGACCTGAAGGGGAATTCTAAGCCCGATTGCATAGATTTTGAGTTCCTTAAAGGCGGATTTCGGGCGGGCCTCAAGCAGTAAACGGTTTTGGGCTGGCTCTGCCCGATCCCACTAACTGGTTGATATGTGGCTCGTGGAGGAGAGAGGAAAACTGCCTTTTCGAGTAGGTAACCTCCATACCCTTAAGCCACCCGAAAATGCATTATGACCGTTGGATCAGAGATCACGTAGATCGATGGTGGAGATTGTGTCAGCAGCCAAAGGTGGACCTGATACGATTATAGGGTGGATGCGATAAGTTTTCAAATCCGATAAAAGGATTTTGTTGAGTTTTTCAATGATTTCCCATGTATTTGGGATTTTGCCCAAAACACTTCTGCGATGTGATATACTACCAAATGATGGACCCAGTAGGGATTTAGGGGTGATTAAAGGGAGTTTCACATCTGGAATACACGTCCGATAGTGTATTTTCTGGAAAATTCCTGTGTAATGAAATTTCCTCAATTTTCGGATTTTCGCTTATGAAATGGCCCCGATTCCTTCTGTAACCACTCCTGATCATCATGCCACACTGCAACAAGTGTCTTTATAGGAAATGATGCATTTTGAAGCGACAGAGCTTTAGAGGGACAATGAATCACAGAGAAACGACCAGGGAAACCAAAAAGCCAGAAGATGCCTCAAAAGAGCTAGAGAGCACAATTGAGAGCACGAAGGAAGAAGGTAGCAGAAGGTAGCTGCAAGAGAGCAGAGAGAGCTGAAACGATACTGCGCAGAGCAGCTGAGGGAGCCTTTAGGGTCACTTGAAGTTCAAGTGAAAAGCCAGAGAGCTGAAGATTGCAGGAAATCCAAAGAAGCCAGAGCCAAAGAGCTAGAGCCAAAAGCTAGAGCCAAGAGCCAGAGCTAGAGTTGAGAGCCAAAGCGAGAGCCAAGAGCCAGCAATCAAGAGCTTCAAGAGACAGGGATAAAATGGTGTCTAAACCCATTGTTTCTGTGTAAAATAGTGGAGTTGAGCCAAGAGATTTTAAAAAGGGCTTTTCCATAATCCCAGAGAGCCTAGTTGAGTTGACTAGAGCTCAAGGAGATGTAGCCCAAGAGTTTTGGGTGAACTCCATATTAAATTGATATCTTATGTGTTTGTTATTTGCTGCACTGTTTGCACTATTACATGTATTTACATATCAACACAAACAACAAATTTTAAAGCACATAAACAGTTAAAATAATCATAAGCATGCACCTTATTTTCAAGCACATATTTAATTCCGCATTGGTTAATCATTTGTGACTTGGGAATGTTTAAGCTTTGGGAGTGGGAGAGGTTCTTGTAAATTAGACAAGAAGCCTAAGTACCCCATTTCCAGATTAGGTGGTATCAGAGCTTGAGATTGATTAAATACACCTTCAAAGAAGGTTATATCACAATGCTTGATTGACAGAGCAAATATTTCTTGTCTGAAAGGTGTTTAAATAGTCAGAAGTTGATTGTATGCTTGTTTGCAGACTAACTATTGTTTGAGTTTGCAGTCTAGGAGGAGAAGAAGGAAGAAGGACCTCAAGGAAATCCTTGAAGCACAAGAGATTTTTTGCAAAAGGTTGTTGGATAAAGCTCTTTATTAATATTGTTTGAAGTTCTTTTATTCATTGGCATAATGACAACTTCTACAAGTGAGTCCTCAAATTCTTCTTTATTCATCACAAGACTCTTTGATGAATACATGAAGTAAGACTCGTTCACCATGATGGATATGGTGAGAGAAATGTATGAGGATGGAAGAAAGAGCAGCATACTTAGAGAGTAGTTGAATTTCATGAAGGAAGAGAAGCAATTGCTTTCTGACAAATTGAAGGAAATGGAGAGGCAACCTCATATTGCAAATATGAACCTGAAAAGCATGCATGAGTTGGAGACACAACTCTTTGTTTCCCAAGAAGCCTTATTCAAGTATCAGCTTGAAGAAGAGGTAAACCATTCCAATTTGTCTTCAAATTCCTCTAAGAATGCTTATATTGCTTCTTTTGAAAAACATACTAAAGGCATAGGTTCCAAGCTAATGTCCAAGATGGGCTATGAAGGAAAGGGCTTGGGAAAGCATGCGCAAGGTATTGTTGAACCAATAATGGTTGAGGAAAGGCCTAAGTATTTGGGTCTTGGCTATGAACAATCTTATGGAAAGCGTTTCAAAGATGCCATGAAGGCCATTGAAACAACTCTAAGAAGGGGTTGCATTGTAGAGTGTGAAGATTTTATTCAGTAGGAATGCAATAGCTTAAAATATCATTTGCATGATGTAGGTGTTCAGAGGCACACACTTGAACCAAAGAGTTAGGGAGACTCTGACAGCCTTGAAGAGATTGATGGTGTTCCAAAGGGAGCCACTTCTTCATTCAATTCACCTCCTCATGAAGGCAATAAAGGTGAAAGAAACAGGTATAAATCTGGTTCTAAACATTTTCCTTTTGATTTTGCAAAGCATTATAAATTTCCACATAGAGATACGAAAATAATTGCTTGTTCCTTTTTTGATTTGGATAACCATAATGTTTCTAGATGTTGGATGAGAATGGCCACATACAGGAAGCTTTTGAAGGAAAAGAAGCAAGAAGCCAAAGGTCCATTGGACAAGGCAAATCATGATGTCGAGAGGATGCACATGCAGTGCACTTACTGCCATAAGCAAGGACATCTTGCTGCAAAATGTTGGACTTCGAATCCAGCAATGCTTCCACAAAAGTTGAAGAAAGTGGAAAGAGAAAATGGCAGGCATGGAAAGGAAGATTTCATGGATGATGTCCCTCAGGATGATTCACATGATGATGTTGATGTGCAGGCAAAGGTAGTCCCTTTGAAAGGGATTGGTAAGAAATGGTTAGAGTTCTTATCCGATTAAGATTGCATGTCTATTGATGCATCTACATTATATTTCATTTTAGCTTCAAAAGTATAGTGTACTTAAGTGAAAGTTGAAGGATGAAATGCATGCATGAGCATGAGATGCATGAACACAGGGATGTTGATGATTTCCTTGTTTTTGTACATGTATGTGTAATTAACTTGCAGGGTTGATTGCTTTGACATGCATGGGATGCCATGTTGACTTGGAAGAAGTTAACTCGGTCTCCAAATGGAGATAATGATGAAGTGTTTCATCTTTTGAAAAAGAGTCCTAATGGTCTTTTTCTACATGCTTGACTTGAAGGGTCATTTGTTTAAAGGCATGTTTTGTGAGCTTGTTATCTAGTCCATCATTTGTATGCAGATGTAAGGCATGGAGGTGTTCACAAGCTATGAAATCTGTTTCTTTTGTTGAAGCAGGAGTTTAGGCCATCTAGTTGTTGTTTGTATTTCTGTTGTTGTTAACAATTGTTGTTGACAGATTTTCAAATAGGTATAAATGAAAGTTTTGTGGAGTAGATGAATTCACATTGGTATGAGTCACCTTGGATCAATGATCAAGGTAGAAGAGTTAAAACTACCTTCTATGACCATTTCAGCAGAAGTTCTGCATGAAGGCAAGAAGGAAGATAGTTCTTCCGAGGAGAACCAACACATATAGAAAGGAAAGTGGTAAGAGACTTTGGTCCAGAGGCACTATGCAAGGCAAGTGTATGGAGGCTGAAAGAAGAGGGTGATGTTACTCTCATTTACTGCTAGGATCAGCATATCAGTCTTTTGGAGACCAAAAGTTCTTTTAGTGGGAAGGCGTGATCCAAAATGGATTTTGGATAGACTTCTAAGTCTAAGTGGTCATCACAGAGGAAAAATGAAGGTCCAAGGAAGTTCCTGGAAATAGCCCCATTGCAGAGATCCTTTCCTTCTAAATCTATTGCTACTTGAATGGGCTAAAATGGAATTAGGGTGTAGAAGTTATCACAGAAAGAAGATGCCCTGTTTCTTTGGAAAAAGAGGCAAAAACCCCTAAAAATGGCAAAAAGACCCTTAAAAAGGGAAATTGCATCAGAAAAAGGCAAAGGGATGGACTTAAGCGGAAGCAAAAGAAACTTTTATCATTCGATCCGATGTATCAGATTGGAGACATACATACATGCGATATCGAGACCTTGGAATTGACGATTGTGATCACATGGTACGTCGATCGCCTATGATTGGATCAGCGAATCAGCATCCACGATGTACAGAACCCCTGGGTTGTGTTCGACGCGACATGCGATAAGCGATCACGATGTGCAATCTCAGTCATCAAATCGCGAGAGGAATGGACGGCCAGGATTAAATCCGCGATCGGAGATTGTCGAACTTAATGGATTTCATAACTAAAATTCATAAATTTTGAAATCTAGAAATTCAAATTTTTTGTGTATTAATGTTTTTTAGTGTAAAACCCGAAATACAAAGAAACGATGCCTGAAGTGATAAAACGGACCTGAAGGGTAATTTTAAGCCTGATTGCATAGACTTTGAGTTCTGTAAAGGTGGATTTCGGGTAGGTCTCAAGCGGTAAATGGTTTTGGGCTGGCTCTGCCTGATCCCACTGATTGGCCAACACGTGGCTGGTGGAGGAGAGAGGAAAACCACCTTTTCAGGCGAGTAACCTCCGTACCCTTAAGCCAATAGAAAATGCACTATGACTGTTGGATTGGAGATCATGTAGATCAATGGTGGAGATTGTGTCAGCAGTTAAAGGCGGACCCGATACGATTATAGGTTGGATGTGATAAGTTTTCAAATCTGATAAAAGGATTTTGTCGGTTTTTTCAATGATTTCGCGTGTATTTGGGATTTTGCCCAATACACTTATGCGATGCGATATACTGCCAAATGGTGGACCCAATAGGGATTTAGGGGTGATTGAAGGGAGTTTCACGTCCGGAATACACGTCTTATAGTGTATTTCCCAAAAAATGCCTGTGTAATGAAATTTACTCAATTTTCGGATTTTCGCCTATGAAATAGCCCCGATTCCTTCTGTAACCACTCTTGATCATCATGCCGTGCTGCAACAAGCGTTTTTATAGGCATTGATTCATTTTGAAGCGACAGAGCCGCAGAGGGACAATGAATCGTAGAGAAACGGCCAAGGAAGCGAAAAAGCCAGAAGATTCCTCAAAAGAGCCAGAGAACACGATTGAGAGAACGAAGGAAGAAGGTAGCAAAAGGCAGTTGCAAGAGAGTAAAGAGAGTCAAAAAGCTACTGTGCATAGTAGCTGAGGGAGCCTTTGGGGTCACTTGAAGTTCAACTGAAAATCCAGAGAGTTGAAGGTTGCAGGAAAGCAAAAGAAGCCAGAGCCAAAGAGCCAGAGCCGAGAGCCAGAGCTAAGAGCCAGAGCTAAGAGCCAAGAGCCAGAGCCAAAGCAAGAGCCGAGAGCCAGCAGCTGAGAGCTTCAAGATCCAGGGATAAAATGGTGTCTAAATCCATTGTTTCTATGTAAAATAGTGGAGTTGAGCCAAGAGCATGTAAAAAGGACTTTGCCATAATCCCATAGAGCCTAGTTGAGTTGACTAGAGCTTAAGGAGATGTATCCCAAGAGTTTTGGGTGAACTCCATATTAAATTGTTGCCTTATGTGTTTGTTATTTGTTGCACTGTTTGCACTGTTACATGTATTTACATATCAACACAAACAATAGATTTTAAAGCACATAAACAGTTAAAATAACCATAAGCATGCACCTTATTTTCAAGCACCTATTTAATTCCACATTGGTTAATCATTTGTGACTTGGGAATTTTTAAGCTTTGGGAGTGGGAGAGGTTCTTGTAAATTAGAGAAGAAGCCTAAGTACCCCATTTCCAAATCAAAAAGTGTCATTGAAGGAAAGAGCTTGTGAAAAGCACCACTGATGACTTACTATCCCAACTCTATCTCAGACCCTCGTACAATCTCAGAAATTTGGAAGGTTGTGCATGGAAGCTATTATTACTTGAAGGAGGGAGAAAGGTTTGATCTCTGTGTTTGTGATGTGATTTGTGTTTTTGTGTTTGTGATGTGATATGTGCTTGTGTTTATTGTTTTAAATTTACAGATGGCATGGGTTCCAGAGTTATTATGAAAGAGGCTGTCTTGAAGTCTATAGTTTCACTGCTATATTTTTGAGATGATTAAGAGAGACTCATATAAAAAACTAACATAATTTGACTTGGTATTTCTTGTTGTTTACGGTGCCACAAGAATAGATTATTAACTTAATTGTGTCTAGGTTTGTTCTTAAGTTGATGGGTTGTGTGAAGCTAGGAACATTAGCTACACATTATCCTTATATTTTGTTAAGTGTGTGTGTGAAGAGGTCATGTTGTATGATTGACTTATAAATACATTCAGTACCTAGAAAACTATCCTAGATAACTGGTAGATACAACGACCTATGTCATTTGATATATGGGAGCATGTCCATAGGATGGTTCGGTTACTTGGATGTTTGTTTGGACAAATATGGTGAGTTATTCAACTTGGTAGAATTAAATATGTCAATATTGTTAATCATTACAAGTAAATAAATGATGGTCAAAAACATTTGTATCTTAAATGAGTTAAGAGGGAAGCTCATATATTGTGGTGGAGAAAGAGCATAGTCCATGAGACTTCAAAGTGGGTAAAAGTGCTTTTGAAGACCATATCAGATAGATGTGACTTGTACATGTTTCTTATATTATTCTTCATAACATAAACATTATGGCAAGGTGTTAGGAATAATTTTTTATATTAGAGATTGGTTTGTGATTTCTTGGAGGTCGTTGAGATATTCTCTCAACTCCTATCTCCAAAGTTAGAATTAGTTGGATGTGAGACCAACTACATAACTGTGATGTAACTGAAAAAAGTGTGCAAAATACAAATATAATTTTGTGTATTCATGTGTACTATGTCTACAATTTCAATTTCTAATATGTACAACAAGAAAAGAAAAAAATATCCACTTATCCACTCATAAAATAGATATCATTTTCATAATAAAAATATGACTTTAAAATGAAAATTTATTTATTCATTTAAAGGCATCATAATTATAAAAAAATAAATTAAATTATTTTAAAAATATAATTATAAAAAATTAAATTAAATTATTAAAAAAGAATTATTTATACAAATTTAAAAATAAGATTTATTTGTTTGAATAATAATATGGGAGCATATCCATAGGATGGTTCAGTTACTTGGCTACTTTTTATGAAAAATACAGTGAGCTATGCAACATGGTAGAATGAAGTATGTCGATATTGTTAATCATTACAAGTACATCAATGATGGTCGGAAACATTTGTATCTTAAATGAGTTAAGAGGGAAGATCATATATTGTGGTGGAGAAAGAGCAGAGTCCGTGAAACTTCTTATATTGTTATTCATAAAATTGACATTATGGGAGGGCATTAGGAATAATTTTTATTTTAGAAATTGGTTTGTGATTTCTTGGAGGTTGTTGAGATATTCTCTCAAATCCTATATCCAAAGTTAGAATTAATTGGATGTTAGACCAACTATATAAATGCAATGTAACTGAACAAAGTGTACAAGATACAAATATAATTTTGTGTGTATGCCTGTGTACTATGTCTACAATTTCAATTTCTAATAAGTACATCAAGAAGAAAAAACTCCACTTATCCACTCATAAAATAAATATCATTTTCATAGTAAAAATATGACTTTAAAATGAAAATATATTTATTCATTTTATACAATCATAATTATTAAAAAGAAAAATTAAATTAAATTATTGAAAAAAATTATTTATACAAATTTAAAAATAAGGATTTATTTATTTGAAAAATGCGACATATAATATCTATATCTATATATATATATATATATATATATATATATATATATATATATATATATATATATATATATATATACATCTTTTGTTTATTTTGTTTACAATGCAAATCCTCCTAATTGGCACATGTGAATGTAAGAAAGAAAAGTTTAACACCATGTTTGTCCTGAGGATGAACCATAGTATTTGGTTGGTGTGAAACATCCACCAAAAAAATTGATTATGTGATTAATGAGGAAAAACAATCTTAAAAACAAAATTAAGCTTGAAATCAGATATTAACATCCATCATTTCCAAAAATATTAATAAACATCACCATAACTTTAACATCACATAATATATAACATATAACATATATAAGTAATATTGCTACCACCATTTTAACACTATATAATATAACCGGTGCTAACTTCTGGTGCCAAAAGATGAGTTTTCTTGTTGTATCAATGTTGTATGATTGATCGGGCACCTATTTTGATGGAAATTTCAACATAAAACTTGGCTTCAACCCAACATTCATTCAGGAAACATTCATAGTTTATTCTCACATTATGAGAAGTGACACATTCTCATCACATCACAACTGTTAGGAAAAACACTGAAGGGGGGGGGGGGGGGGGGGGGGGAGGGGGTGAATCAGTATTTTACACACTTCAATTTTTCAATTTCTTATTCTAATTTATGTACGGTATTGTCATTAAGGTAACAAGCATATGTACACGACTATGATTAATGAAAGTTGCGTACATCCAAATAACTAGTTTATCATTAATCTCATTGACTTCTCATCGTTAATCAATGCATCATTACTTCATTATTCATTCATTAAGTAGAAGTATAGAGCAAATGGATCACAGGAAACATATCAACACACTCGAAGATCGAGATTTTAGGTGGAAACCCAATGTGGGAGAAAACCACTATTGTCGTCGTCTTTGTCTTCTTCTTTTATTATAAAGGAAAACTTCTTACAATTTTGTACTGGCACAGACTCTAACCAGTACGCAGGCACCCACCCACAGAAGGCTACAACCTTCTCTCATTCTCCCACACCTACTATAAGGGAGATACAACCCCTTGAACTTGTTTACTGACTCCTACTAGAAGGGAGTTCCTAGCCCCTTTTTGAAGGTTGCTACCCTCATCTCCTCGTGGACAATTTTTTAGAATGTTTAATCTTGGATCCACCTGTCAAACAATCATCAAACCAACCTCTAGGGCACCTTTCACCAAATTTCTATATCAACCATAAACCCCATTAAAATGAAGCACTAAATCTGAAACACTATCACACTGTAAATAAACTGAAATTTTGAAGTATCAAGTCATTGAATGTAGAACCCAACTAGAAGCAATAAATATCAGTATGCAACTTTACTGAATAAGACTCACTTATATACATTCTTTCTTTGTATAACATCTATGCACAGACCTCAGAATACTAAACACTTAAATAATTAATCATTGAACCATTCATAGACCATTTCACGAGATACATATCATAAAATCAATCACAGATTTATGAACCAATTACAGATCATCCACTCAATCATACTTTTTTTCCATTAAACTTGAACTATTTAAGCAAGTCGCCTCAATCATTATAAAGACATCATTGATAGACAACAAAAAGTAACTAAGACAACATCAACTATAAATATCAATAATCATATCTGTAACCATCAATCAAAAGATCAAACCATGGTTTATGTATGTGAATTCCATAAGGAATATATGTGTATGTATGTGCTTACCATGCACAACACCCGCGTATAGATCTCCACAAACTGAAATTATTTTGCAGAAAATATACATGACCCTTCATAGGTGGATTTGCGTATGTATGCGACTATGCCCAAACATACCTGTGTACCTTAGCTATCAATGCTACATACTTCTAAATAAATTGTTCAGATTATAGCATCAGAGTTTCATCAATATTAGACATTTGCAGCAAGAAAATAAATTAAGCATACATGTCAATATATTTCATATCTTTAAGATCTTAGTCTTCTCCTTTCTCCCTAGTGCACACCTATTTCAGATCAAATCATTCATAGACAACACAATACTTTCACACCTAACACTTTGATTTCCATCTCGTTATATAGATTTGGCCTTAGCCAATACCTTAGTCCAACCCATTAGTAACATTGTTGGTATTTTTTGACGGGATAAAATAATTATTTTCACACTCATTACTATGGGCCAATACCATGGTAAAGACCCCTAGTATTCAAGTTACCATGGTGTCAATTATGTACGCGACTTTTCTTCACAATACCCGCGTATGTACGTGACCTTTTTGCATAGAATTCATGTATAATTTCCCAAGATTTATGTTCAACATCAATCTATATTTGATCTATCATTTTTCTTTTCATGACTTCTATAGCATTTGTTCTAGCCTACATAATCATCCTGTTATCATAATGTTGACATATTTATCAAGTAGGTTGCCATCAAGGACAACACATTAGCCATAATGCCAACAATCTCCCCCTTTGGACTTGATGGAAACCACTTTGGTGTTTGGTCACCATTTGACCATCTGTAAGCACCTACAAAACACACCTGTAAATACCAAGGCTTCTTACCATGAATTCTTCCTCCAAACACCAAGCTTATCTCCCCCTTTGACATCAAGGGAAAAGGTCTCACCAATGCTAAATCAAGGCCCCCTTTGTAGAAACAACATACTGACCATGCTCCCCTTGAGTATGTGCTCAAGATATCCAAATGAATCAAAGAAATGACCTTTCCTAATATCATTAAATCATTATTATATCTGATACCCAATCATTTGGGTTAACATTTTTGACTCGTCATTACATCAATTGCCCAAAATAATGTGTTTATGTATACAAAACATGATTTGATCCCAATATCCCATACATGATTGAATATTACAATGATTACATCATGGGTTTCCACATGACATTTACATAAAGGGACAAATATTACATATATAACCAATAACCAGGACCTCAACAATGATAGCTTTTAGTAACCTCTCTCTCTCTCTCTCTCATAACCAGGACCTCAACAATGATAGTTTTTAGTAACCTCTCTCTCTCTCTCTCTCTCTCTCTCTCTCTCTCTCTCTCTCTGTCTCTCTGTCTCTCTCTCTCTGTCTCTCTGTCTCTCTGTCTCTCTGTCTCTCTCTCTCTCTCTCTCTCTCTCTCTCTCTCTCTCTCTCTCTCTCTCTGTCTCTCTCTCTCTCTGTCTCTCTGTCTCTCTGTCTCTCTGTCTCTCTGTCTCTCTCTGTCTCTCTCTCTCTCTCTCTATATATATATATATATATATATATATAAATGCAAAATAAATATTTGATAGCAGCAATATAACAACAACATGGAAATTTCTAGCAATAATAGTAGAAGTATCCAGACATGAGAAAAGATATGCAACAAGACATGCTTATGGAACCATAATTCCAACAAGGAGCTTTAGAGTTATAATAGTTGCTCTCCCTAAACCAACAGACTGCAAAAAACCAATGTTAGAAACAAAAAACCATAATGATGAATGCATATAGGAGGCTCCCCCTAAATTTGTGCCATTTTTACCAATCATTGAGATACATACGCGAGTATATAAATCAAAAAACATGTATGTAGATGAATATCCTTCACATCATATGCATACAGAAAGTAAAATGTAGTAATTTACATTCTCATCTCCCCCTGAACATGAAATACCTGTCAAAATAATTAGCACAATGATGAAGCAAGAATTATTTCAATTTATGTCTGAGATATTCAAAGGAATCACATGGAAGTGGCTTTGTAAATATATCTATAACTTGTTCCTTTGAAGGAACATACTCTAGTTTGACCTCTTGTTCAAGAACCTGTTCTCTCATAAAATCATATTTGATTGGAATGTGCTTGGTTTTTGAGTGCATGAAAGGATTTTTAGAGATACTTATGGCACTAGTATTGTCACAGAGAATAGGTACAAGTTGAGGGAAAGTGATTTGAATGTCTTGCAACGTTACGTTTGGATCATCCATATAATTTTAGTACAACAAGATGCAAAAAAAACATATTTTTCCTCAATAGTAAATAAAGAATTTGAGGTTTGTTTCTTTTTTAACTGTGACGCTAAGCGAGGTTCAAAATAAAATGATTCTCCACTATTACTCTTGTGATCATCAATATTACCTACCCAATTTGTGTCTGTGCAAGCATGAAGTGAAAAGTCTACATTTTTGGGATACCATAGACCAAAATCTTGAGTTCCTTGTAGATACTTGAATATTCTCTTAACTACTTGGAGATGATTTTCCTTAGGATTGTCTTGAAATCGTCCAACAATTTTAACTGCATGCATAATTTCTGGCCTTGTACCTATAAGGCAGAGCAGGATTCCAATCATAGATCTATATTATGGTTGGTTGATTGAAGGAGAATCATCATTTTGACTAAGATTGCATGATGTTACCATTGGTGTGCATACCAGCTTGTATTCTTCCATTTCATATTTCTTCAAAATCTGTTTGAGTTACCTGGTTTAAGAAAGAAATATACCATTCTCAGTTTGTTGAACTTGAAGACAAAGAAAGTATGTTAGTTCACCAAGTAGAGACATTTCAAATTCTTGCTACATAACTGAAGAAAATCCTTGACTCATAGATTCTACATTTCTTCCAAATATGATGTCATCTACATAAACAAAAACTACCAAACATTTATCTTTATCCATTTTGATATATGGGTTTCTATATGTAGACCCCTTTTTGAATCCTTGTTGCTGAAGGTACTTTTCAAGACATAGTACCATGCATGAGGAGCTTGTTTCAATCCATACAATGCCTTCTTAAGTTTTCACACAAGCTTTTTATCATTACCATGAATGAACTCTTTAGGTTGTTCTATACATACCTCTTCTTCTAGATCCCCATTTAAGAATGTAGATTTGACGTCCATTTCATATACTTTAAAGCTATGAAAACTTGAAAATTCAAGTAACATTCTTATGGCTTCAAGTCTAGCTATAGGTGCAAATGTTTCTTCAAAGTCTATCCCTTCGTGTTGAGCATATCATTTGCATACAAGCCTTGCTTTGTTTCGAATTGCTTTTCTATTTTCATTCAATTTGTTTTTTGAACACCCATTTTTTTCCAATAATATTTTGATCGTGAGTCCTTGGTATTAATTCCCATGTATGGTTATTTTAAATTTGATCAAATTTTTCATGCATTGCCTTAACCAAACATTCATCTTTGCTTACTTGATTCACATTTTGAGGTTCAATTGTGGATAGTAAGGCTAAGTAACTAGAAGTTCCAACAAGAGTTCTTCTAGTTTGTATTCTTGTATCCTTTTCACCTATAATTTGAGATTCAGGACTATTTTTTTGAACATACCTTGAAGGAGTATTTTCTGATGTATATGTATTTTCATTTCTTTCTTCTGATGCTTCTCTATTTTATTCTCCTACAACCTTTTGGATTGTAGTAGGGAGAGGTTCGTCATTTTTTGGTTCTTCCTTTTTGGTACCTGTGGATGCTTCATCAATTACAACATCTATGCATTCAATAATATTTTGAAGCCTTTTATTATAGCATTGTATCTCTTGCTTCTAGAAGAGTATCCAAGAATGATTCCTTCATCAACTCTAGATTTAATTTTTCCAAGCTTATCATCATTGTTCTTTATGTAACATCTGCTTCCAAAAATTCTAAAGTGTTTGATAGTTGCAAACTTACCATACCATAATTCATATGGAGTTTTATCATTGTTTACTCGAAGATGAGCTTTGTTAACAATATTCATAGTTGTATGTGTTGCTTCCCCCCAAAATGTATGCATTGTTCCAGACTCATCAAGCATGACACGTTCCATTTTTTGGATTGTTCTATTCATTCTTTCTGCTACTTCATTTTGTTGAGGAGTCTTACCTATAGAAAATTGTATTTTGATGCCATTTTGTTCATAGAAATTGAAAAACTCATCTGATATAAACTCTCCTCCTCTATCAGATCTAAGACATTTTATTTTCAAGTCTAACTCATTTTCTACCAGAGCCTTGAATACTTTAAATTTATCAAATGCTTCATCTTTATATTTTAGTAAGACAATCCAACACATTCTTGTAAAATCAGCAATGAATAATATGAAGTATTGTTCACCACGGGGATAATTCTTTCTCATAGGGCCGCATAAATCAGTATAAATAAGTTCAAGTGGCTTACTTGAAGTACCTTCTTTAGCATTAAATTGAAATTTGGTTTTCTTAACAAATTGGCATCATCTGGAGATGATATTTTCAAGTGGAGAGATGTTGGGCAAGTCATGAACTGTTCCCATTCTGCTTAATTTGTACAATTGAGAAAAGCTACGATGTCCCAACCTTTTGTGCAAAAGCCAATTTTCTTCATATTTTCTTAAGCAGCAATGTTCTTCATCGCCTTCCAAGACATAGACATTGGAGTTCTTGTTCCCTTTATTATGATCTTACCCACGTCCATATTTCTTACCATGTAGTTCTTTGATCTGAAAACAAATTCATGCCCTTGGTCACACATTTGACTAAAGCTCAACAAATTATGTCTTAATACGTCAAAAAATAAAACATTTCCAGCCTTGACCTTTTTCTTTAACAACATAGTTCCTTTCCCTTTGATAACAACAGGTGAGATATTACCAAAATTTATATGTTTTTCTTTCTTTATTTCATTAAAAGACAAACTTATCTTTGTCACATGTCATATGCTTCAAATATCCGTTGTCAATGTACCACATATTTTATTGATCTCCTGCATATAAGGCTACACCACAATTTTCAGATTTTGTGGTTTTCGTTTTCCATACCTTGGGTGTTATTGTCTTATGTTCATGATGGTAAGATGGTCCCATTTTGCTTCTACATTCAGTTTCTCTATGACAAAATTTATTTGGAAGAGAACATTCAATTTCATCTTCAAGAGGTGAGAAAACATTATAAGAATATTTCTTTGCCCCAATATCATTCTTTTTTTTTCTTGCTTCTCTAGTCATAATAGTTTTTAAGTGACACACTGAACAACTTTGTGACCAAAATGGTGGAAAGTAAAGCATTGACCATTTAAGTAGGAGTACTTGGGAGTATAGTATCTTCTTGAGTAGCTTCCCCTTTGATTGTGGTAAAGTTGTTTTTGTTTTTTTTTGTTTTTTTCCTTTTACTGCATTTAAATAGCTTCTTGTACCTGTTTCAGAAGATTTTATAGTTTTTGATGATTCACCATTTGAATTGTATCCAAGGCCTATATTAATTAGAGAAGAGTGTTGTACTTTTATGATTTCATCTAAAGTCTTAGATCCTTTAGAAATCTAAGATTTATAACCCTTGTTTTCTCAAGTTCCTTTCTTAGACCCACTATTTCAAGTTCTAAACTTTCATTGTACCTTTCCTTTGCTAGGACTTTTTTCTTCAAAACTTCTTCAACTAATTTAGCTTCTTCGAGATGGATTTTTAGCTTATTTGTTTCTTTGATAAGATTATTTTCCTTACATATATCATTTTATTCTAGAGCATCCATAAAAAAATCATCAGATTCATCTACACATTTTTCTTCAAATGCCATAAGAAATTGACAATCTTGATCATAATCAACACCCTCATTATTGGAATAATATTCACTATCTTCATGAGTATAAAAATAAATTCTTGTTATCAAACCTTACTTTAACATTCCCTTTTGAAGAATTCTTCCCTATCTCATTATTTTCTTTATAAGGAAATTTAGCAGCGTAGTGACCAACTCTTCCACGGGCAAAGAATTTGAAAGGAAGCTTACCTCTAAACTTGCCAGTTCCTACTTGGAGTTTCTTCACGAAATTCAATTCTTCTTTGTCCGAAATGTAACATGTTTCCTTAATCTATTCATTTCAATTTCCTTTGTATGAAGCTTTGAATGCTTCTTCTACAGTATCTGATGGACTGCCTTTTCTAATTTCATAAGTTGTTAAGATCCCATGGAGCTATTCAATAGTGAGGTTCTTCAAATCCTACATTTCTTCAATGGTAGAGACTTTGGAATCGAAATTTGGGGTTAGAGATATTAGAATTTTCTCAACAACAATTGAATATTTTACTTCATCACCAAGATTTCTCATTGAGTTAATGATCTCATCTACCATAAGGAAAAAACTTGCAATACCTTCATTAATGCATTCTGAGAGTCTCATATTGAATTTTAAATGTTTGAAGTTTAACGCTCTTTACCTTAGTGTCACCTTCATAGCTCTGGATAATATTGTCCCATATAGCATTAGTAATATCCAACTGCATAACCTTCACAAATTCAGATTCCGCCAAGCTTCCTAATAGAGAATTGACTGCATTTACATTGATATCATATTGTTTCTTCACTGCATCATCTGTGGGAATGGAGGATGGATATTAATAGTCTCCTTCAACAATTTCCCAAACATCAGCTCCACATGACTACAAATATGCTCTCATTCTAACTTTCCAGAAAACCAAGTTAGTTCCATTAAACACGAATGGATGGATAGAAGATACTCCCTCTTGATTTCTCATCTTGATGGCTCTCCCTTTAAGCGGTCAAGCTTCTTCTAAGGGACCTTCTCTAATACCAATTGTTGAGCAAAATACTTTGGGGGGGGGGGGGGGGTGAGTGAATCAATATTTTACACACTTCAACTTTTCAATTTCTTATTTTGATTTATGTATGCTATTTTCATTAAGGAAACAAGCATATGTACGTGACTGTGATTAATGCAACTCACGTACATCCAGATAACTAGTTTATCATTGATTTTATTGACTACTCATCTTTAATCAGTGCATCATTACTTCATTATTCATTCATTAAGAAGCATTAAAGAGCATATAGATCACAAGAAACATAGAAACACACATGAACACTGGGATTTTAGGTGGAAACCAAATGTGGGAGAAAACCACCACTATCATATTTGTGTTCTTATTTTGTTATAAAGGAAAACTTCTTACAATCTTGTACTGGCATGGACTCTAACCAGTACGCAGGAACCCACCTGCATAAGGCTACAACCTTCTCTCATTCTTCAACACCTACTAGAAGGGAGATATAACCCACTGAAGTTGTTTACTGACACCTACCAGAAGGGAGCTTCTACCCCTTTCTCAAGACTGCTACCCTCAGTTCCTTTGGACTATTTTTCAGAATATTAACTTTTAGGCCATCTTTCATCAAATTTCCCTATCAACCATAAACCCAAAAAAACTGAAGCACTCAATCTAAAACATTGTCGCACTGTAAATCAACTAAAATTCTAAAGTATCAAGTCATTGAATGTAGAACCCAACAAGAAGAAATAAATATCAAATTATATATGTTACTGTACTAAAAAAGAATCACATATATATGTGATTTCTCTATATAACATCTGCATACAGATCTCAGAATATTGAACTCTTAAATGATTAATCATTGAACCAATCATAGACTATTTAACCAGATACAAATCAAAGAATCAATCACAAATTTCTAAATCAATTATAGATCATACACTCAATCATACTTCTGTGTTATTAAACTTTAACTATTCAACCAATCCACCTCAATCATGATAAATACATCATCAACTGACAGCAACAAGTAAACCAAATAACATCAACTGTCAACATCAACCATCGGATCTGTAAGAATCAATTAACATATCAAACCCTGGTTTATGTACGCGATTTATGAACAAATTGTTTAGATAATAGCATCAAATTTTCATCAATAGTATAAATTTGTAGCAAGTAAATCAATTAAGAGTACATGTCAACATACTTCAGATCTTTCAAATATGAGTCTTCTACTTTCTCCCTAGTTCACACATGTTTCATATCAAATCATTCATAGACAACACAATACTTGCACACCTAACACTTTGATCTCCATATCCTTATATATCTTTGACCTTATCCAATACCTTAGGCCAATCCCTTAGTAATATCATTGGTATTCTTTGACGGGATCGAATAACCATTGTTTCACTCATTACTATGGGCCAATATAATGGTAAACACCTCTAGTATTCAAGTTACCATGGTGTGGATTCTGTATGTAACTTTTCTTTAGAATTCCTGTGTATGCATGCAACCTTTCTACATAGGATCCGTATATACTTTCTGAAACTTTATGTTCAAGATTCATTTGTCTTTGATCTATCATTTCTTTGTTCATCACTTCTGTAGTATTTGTTTCAACTCGCATAATCATCTTGTTATCGTAGTGTTGACATATTTATCAAGTAGGTTGCCATCAAGGAAAACACATTAGCCATAATGCCAATAAAAACATGTGAATGTGTTACGAACCAACTCACAAAAAGGTATAAAAGATAGATCAACGCCTTAGAATTCAGCCTGTTCGAGGGGGCAACCTCCTTTACATTACACAAATGAATGATTCTTTCATGATTCAAATGACAAAACCTCCTTTCTATATATAGGAGTCTAAGGAGTCACAATATAACCCAGCCGACCTAACAATAATAATATAAAGGCACAAAAATAACAATAGAGGGATTCTATGGGGCACAGTAATAACAATATGGGGACAATAGGGGCACAACAATATTAATAATGGATACAACTACAATAGTAATGGGGTAATCACTAGTATTATAGGGACCTAACATGCCCCTCTCCTTTAAAAAAGTGTTGTCCTCAATGCTTGAGTAGTTCTGGATACTTCTGTATAAAATTCTCATCCTCCCATGTGGAATTTTCAGTGGATAAGTTCTTCCACTAGATGAGATACTCCGAAATTGATCGATTTCGTAGCTGTCAAGTTCTTGTTTCTGTGACTGCTTCTGGTTCCAATATAATTTTTCCTTCCTCGTCAAGTTCTAGCAATATTGTTTGAACTGGGAGCTTGTCGCCTATAACCTTCTTTAAACATGAAACATGGAAAACTGGGTGCACTCAAGAAGCTGCAGGAAGCTCCAATTTGTATGCCATAGTACCAATCTTTTGCAACACCTTGTACAAACCATAATACTTTGGTGATAATTTATTATCCTTCTTACCTTGCTTAAGGGACATTTGTTTATATGGTTGTAGTCATAGGAATACCCAATCACCTACATCAAAACTTCTTTCACTGCGATGTTGATCTGCCTGTTGTTTCATTATATTCTGCGCCAACACGAGGTTATCCTTTAATAGTTGGAGGAATTGTTGTTGATGCTCGATGTGATGTTCCACTGCTTGAACCTTACAATTTTCTCTTAAATATGATGTGATGGATGGTGGCTAATATCCATAAAGTTCCATAAATGGGGTCATTTTTGTTGCTGTATGGAAGGAAGTGTTATACCACCATTCAGCCAGAGGCAACCATTTGACCCATTGTGTCTGTTTATCAGATACAAAGCAATGAAGATATCCTTCCAAATATTTGTTTACTATCTCATTTTGCCCATCAGATTGAGGATGATAATATGAGCTATGAGCTAACTGAGTACCGAGACAAGAAAATAATTCTATCTAAAAATTTCTAGTGAAAATGGGATCTCTATCACTTACAATAATCTTTGGGTTTCCATGTAGCTTTTGAATTGTTTCCATAAATGTAGCAGAAACTGTATTGGCTTTAAATGGATGTGATAATGCACAAAAGTGTGCATACTTGGTAAGTCTATCAACTACCACCATTATGACACTCTTTCCCTTAGACTTGGGTAAACTTGTGATAAAATCCATTGAAACCTCCTCCCACCATTGGCTTGGAATGGATAAAGGTTGTAATAGACCCGGGGTCTTAATTGTTTCAACTTTATTTTGTTGGAAAACCAAACATTCCGCCACAAAATTTTGAATATCTAATTTAAGGCTATCCCAAAAAAATTCCTTCTTAACCCTGTGGCAAGTTTTTAAAAATCCTGAGTGCCCTCCTAAGGGAGAAGTGTGCAATTCCATAAGCAATCTTTGTACCATAACGAATCATTTTGCCAGCTAAATGTATCAAATGTACTGGAATCTTTTTGTAACTTTCGAATAAGTGCCCACACTTCTTCATCCTTCTTCCATTCCTCCCTTGCTTTGTTTATCCAATCTGGTTGGATAATAGAAATTGTGCACAACAATGCTTCCACATCCTCATCCCTTCTTGAGAGTGCATATGCCACCACATTTTGCTTCCCCTTTTTGTAGATTATTTCAAAGTCATAACCCAACATCTTTGTGACCCACTTTTTTTGCTCTTCAGAGGATAATCCTTGTTCTAAAAAGTATTTAAGGCTATCATGATCCGTTTTTACCTTGAAGTGTCTTCCCATTAGGTAGGGTTGCCATTTCTTAAGTGCATGTAGTATTGCCAACATTTCCTTCTCATAAATAGCTTTGTGTAAAAACTTTCCCTTGATTGGACGACTTTCAAAAGCAATGGGTCTTTCATCTTACATTAAAATAGCACCAATTCCATTTACTAAAGCATCACATTCCACAATAAAGGTTTTTGTGATGTCCGATGTAGCTAAGACCAGTGCTTGGCACATTGCCCCTGTAAGATGTTCGAAGGCCTTTGTTTCTTCTGGAGTCCATGAAAATGCATCTTTCTTCAATAATGTTGTTAGAGGTGCTGCTATTCTCCCATAATTCTTAACAAACTTGTGATAATACCCTGTCAACCTGAGAAATCCTCGCAGATGCTTTATGGATGTGGGGATTTTCCATTTCTTAATGGCTTTAATTTTGCTAGGGTCTACCTTAACTCCTTCATTAGATACAATATGACCCAAATATTCCACCTCCTGTACTCCAAAGAAACATTTGGATATTTTTGCATATAATTGTTTCTCCTCTAATAGTTGTAGCACCGTGTCAACATGTTCGAGATGATCCTTCCAAGACTTGTTGTAGATTAGCATATCATCAAAAAATACTAACACAAATTTTCTAAGGAAGGGTTTGAAAATGGAATGCATCAAACCTTGAAATGTAGAAGGTGCATTGGTAAGGCCAAAGGCATGACCAAATATTCATAATGATCCTCGTGAGTTCTAAATGTTGTTTTCAGAATGTCTTCAGTCTTCATTCTGATTTGATGATATCCTAAACGAAGATCCAACTTGGTGAAGTAAATTGATCCATGCAATTCATCTAGTAATTCATCAATGACAGGAATGGGAAACTTATATTTAATAGTGAGCTTGTTGAGCTCCCTATAATCCGAACACATGCGCCATGATCCATCCTTCTTGTGCGCCAATACTATTGGAGCAGAGAAAGAACTTTGAATATAAGGTTGAATTATACCAGCCTCTAGCATTTCTGCAACCATACATTCAATTTCACTCTTTTAGGCATAGGGATATCTGTACGGCCTGATGTTTGGAGGAACACTTCCTGGAATCAGATGAATAGCATGATCATGATCATGAATAGGTGGGAGACCTTTGGGAGTCTCAAATACCTTGGAATGATTGTCCAAGACTTTTTGGAGATCTGGAGAAATAGATGATTTTGATGTGGAAACATCTAGTGAACATAATTGTGCAATTACACCTCTTTGTTCCTTTTTTAGAAGCTTTGTCATACCGTTAGAGCTGATTATCTTTCTTGGTTTCCCTGCAATACCCCTTAATTCAACTTCCTTTCCTTCCGCAGAAAATTTCATGAAAAGTTCTTGAAAATTAAAAGCTATTGTACCCAAGGATTGTAGCCATTGGACTCCTAGTACAACATCAGCACCTCCCATTGGAATGGAAAGCATTGGGCTAGTCAATACATATTCTCCCATGGATAGCTTGATATTATGGCACTTTCCAAAGAAATTTATTGTTCCTCCATTTGCAACTATCACTTGACACTCTAGTGTTGGATATAGGAAGCAATTCAATTCTTTTGCTACCTTACAATGAATAAATTGTGGGTACTTCCTGAATCAATCAACACTATTACCTTTTTCTTCTTGATTTGTCCTTCTATCTTGATGGTTTGAGGAGTGGTAATTCCAGCCAATGCATTACAAGATATGGTCAGATTCATTTCTTCTTTATCTAGGCTTTGTTTCTGGAGTATATCCTCGTCTTTTGACCTTTCTTGCTCCTTTTCTTCTTCCTCTTCACAATCTATGTATAATAATTTCTTCTCAGCACACTTATGACCTTTAGTGTATTTGCTATCACAACTGTAACAAAGCCCTTTTTCTATGTTTTCTTCCAATTGCTGTGGTGTTAACCTGATAGGTTGTGGAAGACTAGGGGCAACAACACTTCCATCTTTATAGTTGTGAGTGGTATGCTTCCTGGTTGCCATAATTTTGCTTTCCATTTTTCTTGCTAACCTGAATGCCTTCTCTAATGAATCAGGTTCCCAAAGGCGAACATCAAATTGGATATTATCCTTGAAAGTCCCTATGAACACATCAATCCTATGCTCCTCTGAAATATTTTTTACCCTTATGTTCAATTTTTGGAACTCCTCAATGTGCTCCATTATTGAACCCTTTTGTTTGAGACTTATCAATTGGCTAAAAAAGTGTTGCTTTTTGTATCCTCATAATGTGCTATCAATTCTTCCGTAAAAATTGCCCAAGTGATAATTTGTTTACTAGAGAAAAGCCATTGATACCATACAAACTGATTTGGTTCCAAATATAAAGTTGCAATACGTACCTTTTGTGTGTTTTTCACATTATTGAGATCGAAAAATTGCTCCATCTGTAATATCCATGTTGCGGGATCCTTGCCATCAAACTTCCTCATATCGATTTTTGGAATACGGTGGGTCTTCGATCCAACATTAGAGTCTATGAAATCATGATTAACATTTTTTTGTTCGCATCATGAGTTTCCTTTACTACCCTTTCACCATTAGTAAGTATTTCTTGTAGAAAATTTGTCAAATCTGTCTTCAAATCTGCCATGCCTATCTTCAAATCTGTCTTCAAATATATCTTCAAATCATCCATCTTAGCTTCCATGCCATTCATCTTAGCTTCCATGCCCTTTATCTTAGATTCCATTCCATTTATCTTAGCTTCTGTTAGCTTTTGTGAGAGTGACATTTGTTGCACTTGGTCTTGTAATTTTGATATATCATGTAGCATTTCTTCCTCTTCTTCATGAGTCATGCTAGAGCTTTCAGGTTGCTTACTAGGTGTTTGCATTTTCTTTCCTCGGGGCATCAGTTACTGATAATAATTCTCTACTATGCCCTTTGAATTCCTTCAAAATAATTTTTCAAACCAAGCTTAAGCAAAAAATTAAAAAAATCTACACACCTTTTTTCACTTTGTAGGACCTCAATATTTCCTCTGATGTATCTCTGTAATTTCAGATCATCCAGTTTTGAAATTGTGATCTACAGTAGCCCTCTATGTCCTCTCTCCAATGCCACTAGTCTTATCCAAATTTGACTCTCCAAGGAAGAGTTATGAGAAATCTCCCACAGTGACCTGATTATAGACTAGTTCAGTACATCGAACTTGTACGACATGCCATGTGTCCCTGTTTTGACCTTTGGCTTTGAAAAATATATACAAGAAACTAAAATCCGTCCTCTTTCTTCACCTTCTTACGAAATTTCAATCTGATGCTCAGAGAGAAAGTTATGACAATTTTCTCCAGGTCACCTGTTTGGAATGTAATTCAGGAGTCTGCAAAAAGACCAAATTCCTTAGATCATATCTCCGCAAATATAGTGCAAAAAGATCTGAAATTCAAACCCAAGGTTCAATGCAATTTCGTCTCAAATGGGTTTTTTTTCGCTTTTGAAACGTCGTAGAAAAAATTTATAGCGAAAATTCCACAATGACCTATTTGGCGCAGCGAAACCCTAGAATCCAAAGCTCTGATACCAAGTGTTATGAAACTAGCTCACAAAAAGGTAGAAAAGATAGATAAATGCCTTAGAATTTAGCCTCTTCGAGGGGGAAACCTCCTTTACATTACACAAATGAATGATTCTTTCATGATTCAAATGACAAAACCTCCTTTCTATATATAGGAGTCTAAGGAGTCACAATATAACCCAGCCGACCTAACAATAATAATATAAAGGCACAAAAATAACAGTAGAGGGATTCTATGGGTGTTATCGAGAAATCTAGTGTCCACTCAGAGTTGCTAGTCCCACTAAGACTGGTAGCTATCTTAGAACAAACAAACTAAAACTACTTTCACTTTCCTTTATGGGAGGTAGATAAGAGGGGAACAAAGGACACCAACCTCAGTCTTGCACTTGGTTCCTTGCTTGGTTCCTCTCCCTTCTAATAGATCCTTGCCACGTTTCCTTCATCTACCTAGCTTCAAAGAGCACCTGTGGAATCAAAGCAGCATAATACTATCGAAGAACAAGGATCTACAACCATAAACAATATAGGACCAGATATATATTGACCACACAAATGCATATATCATCAAACATACAAGAATGTGGAGGAAAACTTGAATAGCTTTATTAATATCAAGAATAGAAAAGAGGATTACATCCAATTGTTCTGACCGAGCATCATCCTCCCAGCATGAAAGCCCTTCTTCACCTCATGAAAAGCTTAGATCACCCAACACTATGATATTCCACCAAGAAACCAACAACACTTCCTTACAAGATACAAAATTCCAGCCTCTAGATCTCTGTGATGAGGGATCCATATATAGATGATTGTAGGGGGGTGAGTCAGCTTCTGGGATTTTGATTAGTGTCCTCTCTTTGATAGTTCTTGATTCCACTTGGAGATTGATGATCTCTTACTCATCCTTGGGCGAATTCAGAGAGGCAAGTGTCACAGGAGAAGATTCTGGAAGATTCCATGACAATCCACCTTGCAAACTGTCTCTGCCATTTGTCTACTCTCGCCCATCACACCCTACAGAATGGATTTCCAATATGCATCGCACCCTTTTCACTGAGCAGGTGAGATGCATCGCACCCTCTGCACTGGGCAGTCTGTATGGTCCAGCTTTGACCAGTTTGAGCATTTTTCTGTGGAGAACTTCTGGGAGATGATGTAATCAGCTGACCTTATTCCTTTAGGGTGTGAAGCAACACTTTTAGGGACTTAGGATCCCTTGGTTTATGGACATGTATGATTGGGGTTGCAGTGCCCAAAAATGTCTATAACAATTGCCCCCTAAAGCATGAGGTCGTTAATCTTTTGATGTCAGGTGAAATGCTTTATCATGAGGATCCGAAGTTTTTTCGAGCTGGAAGGTGACTTGTAATAAGATACAATACAATACATTATCTTCATAATATTTTTCATGATCTAGCTGAGGTGGGCATTCCCATGCTCAGCTTTATAAATTCATTTTCATGTACATAATATAGACAACCGTCTGTGTGGAAGACTGATGATTCTGATGGAGTCATCATCCTTTGTTTCAGATGATCATCTGTGCAGCAATGATGTACATTTGATGTCTTTATTTTCCAGAATATATCGCAGCCCGGATGGATGAAACTAGATCTAGGGTCTTCAAACTCGTCCAATATTCACTCGGAGTACAAGTCGATCCATGTGAAAGATGTTCTGGAGTCAAACATGGAAATACATCCCCTAATTACCAGCCAATGATGTAAGTTGTTAACAAGCGCGAGAGGAATCACCGATAATGATGATGACCCTCAAGGTACTACAGTACAATTTGCGTGGTGTGAAAAGGGACTTGGCGTCGAACACCACGCAAAATCTTTCAGTCGAAGGCCATTGATGTAAACCTACCGCCGGAAGTGAGAAACTTGCCATTGAGGCATGCAAGCTTCAAAGTACTAAAAGGGTTTTTCCTAAGTTGAATTCTTGGATAATGAACTGATGTCGACAAGAAGCGACCCGTCGTAGGAGGGCCTTAATGAATCCCACATCTACGACATGAAACAGAGTAAATGATTTCAGAGATGAAAACTATCTGATGATACAGGGTTCAGGGTGGCGGTCATGAAAGAATGGAGCGTGAATGTATTGCAGCGGATGAGACACAAGTGAATTCTTTGAGTGACTTCTCTTGAACATACCGGCGACATTGACATGGATTGGTAGCGTTAACCCCAAATATGGATGGTGCGATGGACCAATGGTGATATGACCGGTGAATAGAATAACCCAACTCGACTCAGATGTGGAGTGAAAGTGTCATGTTCATGAGCAACTTGCTACCAATAAAGTTTCTTCAAGTTTTCTTCCCAATTTTTCCCCAATCATTGCTGACCAGTACCTCTTTATTTTTTTCAAGCTTGAGGAGGACAACATATGCTTGTTCTATAATTTTCCCTTCGGGAAAACCCGTTGCTATGTTTTAACGAGCCTAGCGATAGTGAAACTTGTTCTTGTCTATATGGACAAGTTTGTCGCTATTTGGTTTTAACGAGTTTAATGACAAAGATAACTCGGTCCTTTTCAATTTTAGAAAGTCTGAAAGGGATGTAAAGGAAAATCCAATAATCCTTTTTCGTCATATAATCCCTTAAGTCCGAAAAAGTATAAAATAATACAAAAGGGATGAATTTTCAGTAATTTTAATGAGCCAAACAAAACAAGCGCTCGATCATTTTTTGTAATAATCCCTCAGGTCCAAAAAGATTAAAATCTAGAGGAGGGATAGCACTCCCGGTAGCTTTAACGATCTGGAGAGGCCAACTGCTTGGAAATCTTTTCATATTTTATGAGTCAAACAAAAAGAGATTAAAGGAGACTCATTTTTTGAGGAACAAGTGATAATTTCAAGTAGTAGCTAATTCCAGGTAAGGTTTGGAATTTTCCAATCATGGCAGTTTCACAAGGATGGCTGACAAGATCACTCTTCACAGTTGTTCCTCAAAAGGGGTAAACAATCAAATGGAGGTGAATGATCGGCTAAAACAGAGTGGAGGTGATGGTAAGAACACGACCAGGGCTCAAAAGCTGATGATAATGCATTCACAATGGTTATTTATCGGGATTGGTTCATTTTTTAATGAGCTTAAACTCTGGGGGAAGCATTTGCTCATTGCTCAGGTTTAATTTTTAACGAGCTTGAACTTCGCATAAAAACTGCTCGTGCCAGTCATATAATAAGGATGTCTCAGCGATAGGTTCAATTTTTAGGGAGCTTGCACCATTCGAAACTTTGCTCCGGATCCTTTAATTATGCAAGTTAGGAACGACCAATCCTACAAGTTTAAAGGGTTGAGAGACTACAAACTAAGAAAATAAATGGTCGCTCTTTACTTTCAGGCAAAAAGGTTTGCATGCCCCCAGGCATAGCAAAGTAGAGTTTCCAGGTTACCATATGAAAGCTCTCGCATTTGCAAGATTTCTCCATCCACGTTGCAGACAAAACACTTTCTTGGCGATGTCTACCAAAATAGACAAAGGTGAGTGGCACGGTCACCTCCACTCACATAACTTTGATGAGGGAATCTTATTCCAGTCTAATCCCATTTTCCTAAATGGATGGGTGTGTTAGATTAGTCATATATCCTCCGCAGAAACCTACCCTATACCCAAGGTTTTCCTGCCGAAACAGACCATGGTGCATGCCCCCTGGGTTTCAGTCATGTCCTCCCGAATTACTTGCACTCTTCAGGTTGACGGACTAGAGATTGATGAGATGTTCCTTGCATGAAAAGACCATTTAGGGATGGCATTTGACTATTAGCTATGTGTGAGCCGGGGAATGAAAGCTGTCTACGAGCTGGACCACTCGGCCTTCATGCGAAAAACGCATTACTCTAAAGAGTGAGGAGACAATGGCTCCCATGCTATAAATATAGTCGTGTCCAAGGAGTAGATTATAATCTAGAGGTCCTTGGACTACCATTACGTTCATATAAATGATTTTCCTTCTCAACTTTATGGGCACATTGGGAAGGATCCCTAATGGTCGACTAGTTCCTTTGTCGAAGCCTATCATATTTCTCATCTCAGGCAGAAGTGATGGCGAACCAAGTGATTCCCAAGTAGCTGAGGAAGGGATACTCACAGAAACCCCTTCATCTATGACGGTACCGACCATGACCATTTTGTAAGCTTGTACAATGATTCAGAATGGTACATTAGCCGGTAAATGGAGTCTGCCTAGTAGATTCCAATAGAAGGAAATGACTAGGTTGGTTGCTTGGAGGTGGGACAGAATAGACGGCCGGATATGACTCTAATGAACTTCCTTCCTGCGGTAAAGGAACAGGTAGATTGCCCCAATATTCATCGGATTCTGTGTTTACAAAAAGAATTTGAACGGTGTCATTCTCATTCTCTTCGGTGGTTGTATCATTTGAAGATAGACCTTCCGAAGACAAGACCAGGTCGACTGCCGCCTCAACCTTTTGAATTTCGTCTAGTATGGATTCAGCGGGTTTATCTTCAATGACAGATGCTTCTACCGACCACAATGGCGTGTTGGTTGGAATTTCAACTAGCGACGGACTCGGCAAGAGTTTCTTGTGTCCAGGAGGAAGCCGTAGTGGTGAAGCAGGACGGTTATCCAAGACTCTTTTAGCTTCGTCTAGGAAGGGACAATGGTGGATGATGTGATCGCCTTCACATAGTTTACAAGGAAATTTACATTTCCTTTTCTATCCAAATGCTTCGCTTTCACTAGTTGATGGTGTACTTTCAACATGATCTTCAGAGGTTGATGACACCGGATTGTGCAAACGAGGAGACCAGTCCCTTAAGATCCGAGGGATGCAAGGACAATCTCGATGATAGTGGTATCCTTTGCAAATGACACATGGAGAGTGCGGATTTTCACTAGATGATGCCCGGTTACCCCTTTTCGCCTTTGGCTCCTTCTTCTTCTTCTCTTTCTTCTCCTTCCCCTTCTTCTCCTTCTTAGTTACTTGACTTTTGGCTTTACCAGATTTATCAAGCGAAGAGGAAGGAAGAGAAGGGAGGATCAGATGAAGTAGAAGGTTGGGGGCTAACTTTAGTATCATCCAGTTGCTGACTTGGTTGTTCAGGAATCACGGTGTTCTAAATGACAGAGGTCAAGAAGAGCCATATTGACAAGCCAATCGTCAATCCTAGAAGTGACAATGTGGCCATATGAAGTGCACCAACATCTCCCCGAGAGGAGAAAGGACTAGGATTTCCTCCAAGGGGAAATCCTTGGTTGGTGGACTCCATTTTTCTCAACCTAAGACCAACGCGGGAATGGTGATATTATTCCGATTAAAATAAATTTTAGACGCTTTGACACAACTTGTTTTTTCAATTTTTAAGAGTCGAGAAAAAACAAGAGATGACTCTAGTCGCCTTCGATTTTTAATGAGCCTGAAGTGACAAGTGCTCAGATGGACCTTTTCCTTTAAGAAGTCTAAAAAGGAACGAAAGACACTACTCTGGAAATCTAGACAGAGGGATTACCAAACCAATCGCAAAACTGTAGAATACTTTTTACGGTACAACAGTCAATCTTCTTGAATGTTGTGTTCAATGCATTGCGATCGATAGGGTGGCAGACACGACTTCCTATGGATAAAGGTTATAGCCTATTGTGGTCTCCCAATATATACTCGACAGTACTTGGGAGCACAAGTCCGTACTCGCACTTTTCGTTTCAAAGAGGAGGAATCACCCAACCAACAGTGAAAGCGATAGTTACCAGGCTTTACGACGCCGGAATACGTCTCTAGCCTAGACTTCTAAATGTTGTGCATTAGGTTCCAAAGCGTTTTTATGTTCATTGAATTTATTTTAAAATTGATCTTTTTCCTTTCAGGTTCACCGTGTGATGTAGATATACAATTCCTAAAATGCAATCTAAGATGAGAAACAATCGTTTAATCTTCTTTTTGCAATGAAAATCCTAGCTACTAAAGAAAGAGAGATGATATTCTTTCAACATAGAGCAGAGAGCACACACTAGATGCACTGTCCTAAATCAAACCAACAAGCAGTCTAAATGCAAACGCACATGCATGTATTTGTTTTTAGCTTTCTTAATGTGTGAATGACAAGAAGAATGCTAAGTACAAATTTGAATTATCTTTTCAAAGCAACAGTACTAACAAATTTCTCTTAAAAAACGAAAGGAAGATAATGACGACACTTTGCTATTTTGAATTGAAAACTGCCTTCGACACTTGAAAAACTACTAATTCAAATCAAGTACAAGAGTAACTGTATAATCGACTATCAAGAATGATAGAATTCTTTTCTTTGACTGAAAATGACACTTGCGATACTTCCAAATCAAAAGAGGACAGTTTGATTATGTTACTTTTTGTAAAATAGAACTGTAAATGGTGCACAATACATAAAAAAATTCACAATTCTTTGTACTATGGAGGCAGAATCATGCAAAATAAGGGAGTTTCTACAGTGGTACACTGATCATAGACAACAAAACTCTTGAATAAAGCTGAAGAGAGTGAACACAAAAACCAAAATCTGAGAGAAGAAGAGGTCTTGTCTGATCAGCACACCTGCAACACAGGGAAAGTGCGATGCAGTGCACCTACTGCACACGGGAGGTGCGATGCATCCAGATTCCCAAGAGGAGAAAGTGCGATGGTCCAGGGATGAGACTTCAACTTGGTTCCGGGTCACAATTTGCAGCTTAGTTCAGGGATTTAGGCCGAGCTAATGATAGTCAGTAAATATAAATCACAACAGTTGATCTAATTAGGTTACTAGAGCCACCACTAGGGCAATTAGAAGGTTTGCAAATCGATTGTTTAGTTTATAAACAAAACCCGGAGATAGACTGAAGCAGCATTGATCTACTTTGCACTTGCATAGCAAATGCAGTTCGAAGGCTAGCTGGCATGACTTCAGGTTCCGTCTGTTAGTTTATAAAACAAAAAAATATAGACAAGCAAACAATCTATTCATTCCCCAGTGGAGTCACCATTTTGTTATCGGGAAATCTAGTGTCCACTCAGAGCTGCTAGTCCCACTAAGACTGGTAGCTATCTTAGAAACAAACAAACTAAAACTACTTTCGCTTTCTTTTATGAGAGGTAGATAAGAGGGGAACAAAGGACACCAACCTTAGTCTTTTGCTTGGTTCCTTACTTGGTTCCCTTCCCTTCTGATAGATCCTTGCCACTTTTCCTTCGTCTACCCAGCTTCAAAGAGCACCTGTGGAATCAAAGCAACATAATGCTATCGAAGAACAGAAATCTACAATCATAAACAATATAGGACCAGACATATATTGACCACACAAATGCATATATCATCAAACATACAAGAATGTGGAGGAAAACTTGAATAGATTTATTAATATCAAGAATAGCAAAGAGGATTACAACCAATTGTTTTGACCCAGCGTCATCCTCCCAGCATGAAAGCCCTTCTTCACCTCATGAAAATCTTAGATCACCCAACTGTTAGGCCCCTATACTACTAGTGTAACCCCTTATTGTTATTAGCACACCCCACTTATTATATTGATGTACCCATGTAGTGCCCATATTGTTACTATTGTGCCCCATAGAAGCCCACTATTGTTATTATTGTGCCCTTACATTATTATTGTTATGTCGGCTCTGATTATGTTATGACCCCTTCGACTCCTATATATAGAAAGGAGGTCTTTTCATTTGTATCATCCAAGAATTGTTCATTTATGTAGTGTAAAGGAGGTTGCCCCCTCGAAGAGGTTGAATTCTAAGGCGTTGATCTATCTTTTCTTGAGCTAGTTTCATAACACCAACACTATGATATTCCACCAAGAAACCAACAACACTTCCTTACAAGATACAAAATTCTAGCCTCTAGATCTCTGTG
Source organism: Pinus tabuliformis (assembly GCA_031772625.1). Classification (NCBI taxonomy): domain Eukaryota; kingdom Viridiplantae; phylum Streptophyta; class Pinopsida; order Pinales; family Pinaceae; genus Pinus; species Pinus tabuliformis. The sequence goes on along the minus strand of CM062809.1, from coordinate 1,233,302,612 downwards.
ATGAGGGATCCATATATAGATGATTGCAGGGGGCTGAGTTAGCTTATGGGATTTTGATTAGTGTCCTCTCTCTGATATTTCTTGATTCCACTTGGAGATTGATGATCTCTTACTCATCCCTGAGCAAACTCAGAGAGGCAAGTGTCACAGGAGAAGCTTCTGGAAGATTCCATGACAATCCACCTTGCAAACTGTCTTTGCCATTTGTCTACTCTTTCCCATCGCACCCTACAGAAGGGATTTCCAGTATGCATTGCACCCTTTTCACTGAGCAAGTGAGATGCATCACACCCTCTGCACTGGGCAGTCTGTATGGTCTAACTTTGACTAGTTCTAAGCAGTTTTCTGTGGATAACTTCTGGGAGATGATGTAATCAGCTGACCTTGTTCCTTTAGGGTGTGAAGCAACATTTTTAGGGACTTAGGAGCCCTTGGTTTATGGACATGTATGATTGGGGTTGCAGTGCCCAAAAATGTCTATAACAATGGGGTACAATAATAACAATATGGGGACAATAGGGGCACAACAATATTAATAAGGGATACAACTACAATAGTAATGGGGTGATCACTAGTATTATAGGGACCTAACAGAATGATCATGGAAAATTCCATAGCAGTAATATCAACCAAAAATTCATCGATATTTTTGTTTGAAGACCTGCCTTCCATCATTTCCTCAGTCGTGAATCCGTGCTCACCTTCCATGATCGTCCTAATACCTTTCTCTACTTCATCTCTCTCTACCCCTCCATCTATTGATCCTTTACTTAATCTCAATCTTGTCTTCCATTTTTCAGCAATGTATATAGAAATAGTTGATTGATCACTCCATTGAGGAACCTCTAACATTGGAACTCCCAAGTTGATGGCTCCCAGCATCAAATTCCATCTACAATGCATCATAAATGCACTGAAAGATTAATGAGAAATCACTTCTAACTATGGACACCATGGAACGATGAGTCCTTTCTTTAAGAATTCATTTTGGAAACCCTCTGACAAGTTGTTGCTATCACTATGGATCTCCACTTTTGAAGAAGATGGACAAATAACCCATACAAAGGAATATGCATTGGCCTTGAGCCCAAAAGCTATCTCATGATTTTTTTCTCTCAAAAGAATCATGTGGCTTACTAAGGAAATGTGCACAATGCTTGTGAGCTGCTTAGTATTCATCCAATCTGTGGAGTTTATGGCTTTCCACATATATGCAAGGAAGTTTGTGTCATTGGGGTTTTTTCCCTCCAAGAAAGTAGAGGGTATGAGAGGACTAGCAGTGCATATGGGAGTTATCGCTTTCATTGAATTGTTTTCTTCATATTCAAGTTTGTTAAACAAATTTCCAAGAACCCACATGTTGGGCCACTAACTTGTCATTATTAATATCACTTTTTAACGTCTATTTCATCCATTTATACCATTATTTATCGTGTTATTTATTGTAATCTATATATAATTTTGTTGTATAGTTATTTATGCTCTTGTGAATAAATAATATTTGTTCTCCTTAATTTTTAATAAATTGATGATTCTTATGCATGATTTTTCCAATGATGGTTTATTAATGAATTTTTTATAATATCACTCACTATTTTAGCCTCCAATATCTCTTCTATATTGAAAATTTGATCTCCAACTCATAATCAAATATTCCAACTCAAGAATTTGGTGGGATAAAAAGTGACAGTTTTGCATTGGAATTTTTGGGCAAATGAAGATGAATCTTGAAAATACGAGACATGGTTTTTGTGAATAACGGACCACCAAAATTTGGTTTGGATTGAGAGAAACACTAGCTTCTCTGAAGGTGATTTTCTCAGATTTGTTGTTGTGGCCATTTTCCAAATTCTTCTATTTGCAATACCAAATTCGACTTGTTCCTATTGAATGTTGATGGAAAGATATTTCAAATCTGGTCTTGCTGATCAATTTGTTTTGGACAATCCAAATATGTAATCAAATTTGTTGTAACTTCCCTTTTCTCTTTGTGTATTTAAATGAAAACAAAGATCAAAGAGAGCGAGAGGGGAGAGAATGAACAATTCTGGAATTGGAGGCACAACTAAGAACTTCATTCTATTGTAATTATTTATCTCATATATTTTAATGAAGTTATCCATTGAATTCTACATCTGTTATTTGTAATCTAATTTGAGTTATTCCTCAAGGTGCCACTAAGTATTGGGCAGTTGGGTCCACTACCTTGGACGAAGTGTTGCCTTGAGCATCTAAAGTAGTTTAGTTATGTGTTTGTTCCTTTGAATTTCAATTCTTATTAATCAAAGTAAAATTTCCTTTTATTCAAGTAATATGTTGGCTGTTGCATTTTTCAGATTTTTTTTTTCATGCAATTTCTAGATTTCATTTAATTTGTTGCTCTAGATTAGCATTTGAATTCTATTGAGTGCAATAGCTTAAATTTCCAATTTAGTAAGGTGTGGCTTAATTTAATGTTGATTCAAACCATGTGATTAACATAATTCTTTTCCTGTCATTTACTTTATTCTTTTTAATTTAGTATTGTTTTTCAAGTCTTACATTTTATTTCTGGTCAAATGAGCTTGATAATGTAGAATATAATCTTGTAGAACAAATGTTAGTTGTTGGTATTTTCTTGCATATATTTTCCCGATTGCCTTGAAATAAAAATATGCTCTTCGGTTGATAATTAATGTATAAGTGATTAGTTGTGTTTTTATTTATCAATTAATTTCACCAGCATTTTGGCGTCGTCACTGGGAAGGTTGTCAAATAGCACTACCACACTTCGTGAGAGCTAGATATGGAAGATGGAAAGTAAGAGCCTACGAATGCATCCTGGGGAACCAGTTATTGTTATATCCTCAGTAGTCAAGCTCATGTCATATAGCATGCACTGATAGAAGTAGGAATTTTAGAGGTAGAATTTTGAAAAGAAAAAAATCTCATCATTCCACTCAAGTGGAGATGTAAGCACCACCCATTTCACTAACCAATTGATAGGAAAATTTGGCGGATGCCCAAAGTAGCACATGAATAATATATTCTATTTTGGGAATAAATGGCACACACTACTACTTTTGAATTTCCTGTCAGAAATATAGGAGGAGTGACACAAATGCAAATCTTCATGGTTTGGCAAATGAAGATTCATATACATTCTTATTTGAGTTTGAAGTAATTTGTAGTGGATATGATTATTGTGTTAATGCTCAAAGGTTGAAAATTTTCCTCTTACTTTAAAAGGAGTGGCTCTCCTATGGTTCATGAGCCTTGGTGGGAACTGCATTCAAACATGGGAAGACATGAAGAATGTATTCTTGAAAAGGTGTAAAGACTACTGCAAATATAATGAAGATATTTTCAATATGATACAAGGGGAAGATGAAAGCTTGGAGGAATATGTGGAGCGATTTTGATACAACCTTCAAAAACAAAGCATAAGCATTTGGAAAATGACGCATTGAAAACACTCATGCTCAAAGGAATCAAAGATGAATTTTTAGAACTCTTAAATCCAATGGGAAAAGGTGATGTTTTTTAGTTATGATATGATGATGTTTGTGAAATATTCATAAGGTATTCAAGAGGAATCTCTAGGGTTGGTAAGAATTCTATAGAACTTTCTTCTTTCTTTTCCAAATCTACTACAAGAACAGGAGACATAAGAGCTTAAATCAATGTTTTATTTGAAAATTTTAAATATGATTTTATTAGCTCTCTAAATTCACAATTGCATGTTTTGCAGGTTAAGAAAAATCAGGCAAAATTTGATGAAGTGTTTTGCCCTCATTACCGAAAGGATCATCCCATAGATAGTCACTCTTCCTTATCTAGGATGGAAGTAGCATATCAAAGAGATGGGGAAGCTGCAACAAGGTCAAAACCATGGAAACCATGGCCTACATGTATGGTTCAAAACACTTCCTCTCCATTTTCTTACTTGCATAATCCATTATGGAATACACCTATGTTAGGGAAACCATACCAATCTCAGTATAACCCCCACCAATATTGTCCACAAATTTGGCATGACTTATCTTATGATTACATGACTACTTTCCCTCATCTTGTAGCACAAACACATCATCCATATTCTTCACCAGATCTTCCACGACATCTTTCTTGTGTATCAAAATCATCCACACAACCCAATCAACTACATCATCAAAATCCTCCATGTCCTACACAAATTCCTACTCAACACATTCCACGCCCTCACAATAATAAACCAGTACAACATGCTTATAGTGTTGAACTGAAAAATTTACCCACCCTTCCTACCCATTCTATCTCACATGCACCATTGCAGAAAACTTATATTGAGATTGGGAAGGTTTCAAATAAAAAATGTAGAAGTTATGGAAGAAAATGAGGTTTCTTCTAGTTTACATCAACAAGCCATCGAGATCAATAAGACATTAGAAACTCACGAACTTCAAGAAATGAAAACTATGGGAAATCAAGAGAGTAAAGGCTATATTGAATATTGGTTTCACTCTATCATTTGTTTGCAAAATCACTCCATACTTCGGTAATTCTTAACACCATCCTTTCAAGGGCAGTTGGCCTCTCATACCCTATTATTTATTAACATGCATTTTTCAAATTCGGGTATGTACATACTTGAGGCCTTATTTCAAAAATGGCTCCACTGGAAGTACTCTTATACGTAAGAATATTTTATTTTTCAAATAGAGTAGGTTAGTGTAGAAAATAAAATAAATAAGTACATAAATAAATAAATTTCTTTATATGTAAAAATAGTTGTTTTTGTTGCAACACACTGTGAAAATTAATATCGGTGATAAATGTTTGAATTTAATTATGTATATAGACATATTATATTTAAAATCGGGTTTCTACAAACGCTCATCACCATTTTGGAAAAAAATTCTTGTTTACCATATTTTATGGCACGTGGGCTTGAGAAAATTACTAAAAACACAGTCGGGATAGTCGTATTTTGAGGGACCAAATAGACATACTCTAGTCCTCAGACCTCATCCTCACCCAAATGTTTGGATCTCAGAATGAAGAGTCAATAGAGGTAGATGGTTCCTAAAAGTCTATTCAACCAACTTAAGTTGTAGGTAAGTTTCAATGAGGCTTGGGGCCTTCCTATAATAAAATTCCTAGATGAAGTGCAAATTGTGTTAGAAACCTAAATGACTATATTTTGAACACCTATTTCTATGATATATTCCCCCATGATTCTAGTTTACAAGGAAATTTGAATCACTTGTGTTCGATATCATATGAGAAAGTCATGACCAAAACACTGACTAGCTATCGTAAATCAACATTCTTAAAACTCTATTTTTCCAGTCATTCCTTAGCACATTTGACCCGTCAATTATTATTTTATTAAAAACATATTTCTATTGGAGATATATACATGCCTCTAATTTCATTTCCAATTTTAATCAGCTCAATCCGTCATCAAACAAAAAAGTTATTCTTAAAATATCATCTATTGGTCTAAGATGAGAAATCGAAAATGACTCTATTATGCAGGTCGTTCTAAGTAAATTTGACACATTATCTCATCAAATTTTTAAAAATTGTTTCTATTGGAGATATCCCTCTGAATTCACTTTCATTTGGCTTTGGAATCGCTTAGACAAATAAGTTATGATTAAAACACTGCAGGTTAGCATAATTGGCCACTGCTCTCCCGCGGGTAATAAATTAATGTTACTTTGTTAATTTTTTTCCATGGATTTGTTTTATAGAGTAAATAATTGCTATTCTTTTGCATACTTATTGGATTAGGGGAGCTCGATCACCTCTATTTATCCATGATTTCATGTTTTATTGCAAGTAGATGCTTGTCTTTTTGCAGGTCCCAGAAGAATAAAGAAAGTCAATTTATGAATGAGTTATTCTTGAAGACAATATTAATGAAATAATGGAATTTGATTAAAAAACATGTTAGTAAATTTAATATCATATGATTTTTTATTTTTTCTAGGTGTTACAATCTAAAAATATTTTGAAACATAATACCTTGTTACAAAATTGTTCCCGCTATTGCTCACTGACATGGAGAAAACAACCTGAAGATTTTTTCATTACTTGACAGATTCATAATAGGAGAAATGAAGAATTGATCTCCATTTGAAGATCCAAATCATTTCTACCAAAGAATTTTTCCAAAATATCTTTTGTTTCCATTCATTCACCATTGACAGATTGTTGTTCTCTTAGGAAACAACATTTCTGCAACCGAAATCAAAACAATTGTAACTTAAGTTATTTATTTATTTATTGTTTTTCAATAAAGTGTTGTTTCTTTTCTAATTTCTCTTATGTTTTTCTGTTTCAGGTGTTTCTTACTTCAAAGTCACCTCTTTTGTTCTTTCATCAAAATAAAAGAAGGAAGTTCTTAAGTTTCATGATGTTGCTCCACATCTATCAGTTTGTTCCCCAAGTCTTATCAAGTATATGGTTGCCCCATATCTAATATTAAACATTATTATGGTAAGTCTTGTCAGGAATGATTTACTCTTAATTCCTCATTATTTTGTGAAGTGACTATGATTGTTGGATGGTTAATCCTTTTCCATGTCACTTTGCTAGGATTTCCCTTTTAGACAGTTTTTGGGAGAGATTGCTACAAGTCATGTTTGATACATCATGTCCACTAGCTTATAATAGTATGAGTAGGTTCGAGGTTGTAACATGAAACAATGGTATTATTGGATAAATAATCCTCGAATCACGATTGTCATTCCTGTTAGTGTCGGTCATGATGCCCTCCATCAGTGATAAAAAAAAACTCTTTGCATATGCATAAGTAGGTGTCTCATCGATGTCAGTTTTGCATTCCATTAGGCATGCCATAAAACCGATGGAGGAGCTGGTCCTTGTTCCCTTCTTGGCTTTGCTGGGTCAGGTCATATCAGTTAATGAACTTGTGTCACGCTTGTTTTGTTTTGTCTTGAAGTCCAAAGTCTTAGGTCTAGGGTTTCGGTCAAATGTCATTGCAAGATCATGAGTCAGAGGTCCATGGGTCCCCAGCAAGCCGGAAGGAGGTATGTAAATATGTTTCATGGATATTTTCATCAGGTACAGCTCATTTATACCTTGGATTTAAAAACCCTGTTTTTAAACCCAAGGTCATGTCAATTTTGTAAAAAATAAGGAAATTTCAAAAATTCTTCAAAATGCCGGCAATAACCCTGGTCTCCTCGCCAGAGTCCATCAGATGGTCAACCTGCAAAAAGAACGGAGTTAAAGCACTCAAAAGATCAAATTCAGGACAAAGTGAACTCAAAACAGTGTTAAAAGTGAATGTCAAAACAAAAACATTAGAAAGTGGGTTTGGTAAGTTAATTTTTTCAAATTGGGCCTCCCTCTAAATAGCCTCATTATGCATTTGAGAGCTTGCAAAAACGAGTGAGAGGTCAAAAGAGGCGATTTGCAGAAAGTTGGAGTCATTCTCAGGGGCGCGACCACTCAGGCTCAGTGCGTGACCAGTTGGGTGGGGCACGACCACTCAGCGACCCCTCTGCAGTGTATTTTTCTAAAGGGCGCAACCACTCAGGTAGGGCGCGACCACTCAGAGCAGGGGCGCGACCACTCAAGCTGTCTTCTACAGAACCACTTCAAATTTTCTCAAATCGCCCTCTTGCTTGCTAAATTGACCGAGGTAGGGTCTATTAACCTGTTGGATGCTTGAAATATGAATGATGGGCTTGTGTTCCATATATATTTGCTACCAAGGATACATGTTTGCAAGGCAAAAATGAAGATGTTCCAAAGGAGGTTGTCCAAGGCCCATAAGAGGAAGAAGAAGACCAACCCGCTCCGTATCTTGGCTGAGGCCTCTCTCACTCACCATGATACTCATTAGCCTCCTCCTAGCAGCAAACCCAATAAATTTTGAGAGTTTTGAGACATTTTTGGCATTTTTGAGAATTTTACAGGTTTTGGCCATTTGAGTGGTCTCACCCCGCGCGCGACCAGTCATGGGGAAAGCTCAGAACGGGGAAAACTCTACATTTTTGGAATTTTCATGCAAAAATACACTTTCCTATGGATGGGTTTCAGATTTTATGGAGATTTGGGCTTCCAAAAGCTCAAAATACATGCAATTTTTGACTTTCTGCCCCTATTTTGAGTTGCAGAAAGCTGTCTTGGGAGAAATGACTTTTGAGGGGTCAAATCAACTCCAAATTCGGAAATTCTAGTGGGGTTGGAAAGTAGACTCACATACCTTTCCAATGAGCTATCTTGCACCTGATTTGGACACAGGGAAGGCCCTCAAACAGAGCTGTCAATGCACGCGACCAGTCAAAGTGAGGGGAGCGACCACTCAGGGAAATTTGACTGTTTTGACCAGTTCGGCCAGCAAAACACTGTTTTTACTTTGGTTGACTTTTGAGGCATGTAAATGATGGATTTTTGTGTAATTTTCATAGCACTTGGATACATTTACTCTCCTTTGACACTTCTAGAAGTTTTTTTGATGTAAATAGTGAATATTTAATGCATGGATAGATTACCTAAGTTTTAGAGGCAAGTTGTTTTGACTGCCTATTATCTAGTGCTCAGTTTAGAATTAGTTGAAACAGCTCCTAGGAAGCTGAGCTCGACCCCTAGAGGTGGGGAAAGGAGTTAGATAATCTATATTATGCCTTCTCTTGCTCATTTTCATGGTTGGACTCTTGAGGGAGAAGCTCCTATTGTATATTTTACTGGTATCTCTGCAATTTGAGGAAAAGGAAGACCAGGGTTTTGCAGACATCATTGGGATTCTTGTGGACTTTTGTGTTGATGGTGTGTTCTCTTATTGTAATTGTAAGTGTGTTTATGTGTTCCATCTCTTTCTTTACTGCAGCTTATTAAACAAATGAAGTGATAAAGTTTGAATTCATGCTTGCCATGCTCAGCTTTCAAATTTGTTTAATGTTTATGTTTTCCACTGTCTAGAGAGGATTCAAAGTCATTGTTTGCCCTCTTTAGCTTCTCTTTTTTCTTCCTTGATCATCCATCTCAGCTAAAGGCATCAGCACAAACTCCTACCTTGCCCCAAAGACCCACCTGCAGAAACTGTGTCGAATCCCCGCACCCTGAATTGCACTCCCTCCAATTGCCACCAAAAACCCCAAAAAACTTTAAATCAACCCTCCTTATCAGTTTACTAGCCTAATATCAGTGTTCCTAATTGGGTCAGCTCATCCTATTGAAAGATCTACCGAGTTTGACCGGAGAGAGCCTTCTCATACCCCGTAGGGCTAGCTACGAGGTGAAATGGTTTGATGTTGCCTTGAAGGTTTACCTCCCTCAGCCTAGGGTGAAATCTCAAGCGCTAACATAGTGGCGACCATACTGGGGAGAACAAATTAATTGTTTGCTCATTGACGTGTTATTTCATAAGTCTTAGACGGAGCCTGAAGTTACGCCAGGTAGCCTTCGAAAACGCTCTTTTTTTACATCAGCGTTAGTAGATAAACGCTGCTTCAGTCAATCTCCGTGAGCTTGTGAACGTAGCGCTTCATTGCATTTTACCCCAGTACATGTATCAAGTTTAGATCTGATTGTTGATGGTGGACAACGATCAGACACTTGAAAGGCTGAAATCATTCACTTGGCGACTCTAAATCAGTTTCGAAACCAGATCCAAAGACTCCACTGGAAGATGATCCCGACCAGCAGAAACATGAAAGGAGAATATGGCAAGATCAGGTACTCAAGTTGGAATTTCATCCAGGACATTTTGTTCTTTGTTGTAAATTATTTCTTCTCTTTTCCCGAGAATGTCAAGACTGTTTTGCAAAGTATATTGTATTTGAGAAGAGATCCTCGACCTGCAGTTAATTCTTTTCCTTCGAAGATTGTGAATACCGAAGATTTGCATACCTTTGAGCTTAATCAAGATCCTTTTTCTGAATTTTGTGATGAACCTATACCTGCTGTACATACCCCTACACCTTGTAAAATTCCAAATCGGTATAAACCTCTTGTTTTACCTTCTTTTCTTCATGCTTTCCCCAAAAACTATGATCTATACTTGCCGATGTTTGATGGTGAATGTAAGAATGTCAACGCTGAGCGACATGTGCAAAATTTTGAGAATTTTCTAGATCTTTTTGAAGTTGATGATGAAGATGTTAGTATAAGGCTTTTTGCTCTTTCTTTGCAAGCCAAAGTAAAGAGTTAGTTCAAAGCCCTGCCTGATGCAAGCATCTCAGATTTCCAGCAGTTTGTCAAAGTTTTTCTCGACAGGTGGATGATCGGGCAGAACCTTTTCTTGATTGTAGAAGAGTATAACCAGCTGAAAATATTGCTAGGTGAGACAGTACAACAGTTTTCGGCCAGATTTAATCAAGTTTATTATTCGATGCTAGTTGATATAAGACCTTCTCCTAGATCTGCTCTCTTGCACTATCCGGGTGCCTTTGATCCGGAGATGGAGTTTCAGCTGAGAGAAAAGAATATTGCAACACTTCACGAGATGCAGAACAATGCAGTAAGTGTAGAGGCTCATTTGTTGATCCGAAGGGCAAGGATGAAGGAAGAAGAGATGAAAAACATAGATTTGGCCGAATCTCTAGAGGTAAAGCTTGACGTTTTGGTAAGTGCAGTAGAAGAGATGATGGACAAGATCACCGCAAGGAATGATTATGATGTTCATGGCTCGCTGATTGAAGAAGAACAAGTTGCTGATCCAAAACATTTTGTTTCCCATCCTAGTTGTCATAGCACTCATCGTGATTGTTTTGTAGATCATCTAGGAGAAGAAATAACTGTTGATATGACATGCATGCTTGATGATATGTTTTATACCGTTGATTTGCCTCAGTTTGATGAGTATGATGATGATTATGTTCTCCAAACAGAAGCTAATCTTGCAGACAAATCAACAACTCGTTTGTGGGAGGAAGAAGTTCATTTTCAGCAGCTCGAATACAATGATCAGCCATCATATATCAGCTATGACAGTGACGAGGAAAGTGCAGCAAATTTTGAAGTAAGTGAAGGATCTTTGCCTTTTTGTTTTGATTCATGTCAGTTCATCAGAGACAACTTCCATGCAATCACAAATCCGTTGTTGACTAGTCTTGAATTGGATCCTCTTGAGCGCGATGAAAACCTGGTTCAAGACTTCTCATATTCAGATTTGCAACCTCCGAAAGCCATTGATTGTCCAGTTGCAGCTGAAGACTTGGAAGTGGACACACATGATTTAATGATTCAGGGTGACTCTATACCCTTTTGTTTTGAAGCATTTCAGTTTATAAGGCAGAATTCTCATAAAATCTCTCAAGAACAAGATGAACAACTAGAAGGATGTCATTCATTTTCAATGGATACATTGCAGCAGTCTTTTCAAGTTTTTCATGATCCCATAGCTGATGTTTTGGATGAGTTTTGCAGTCAAAATATATCTCCATTGACTACATGTGAGCTTGAAAAATGTGCTGATATGAATTTGATCTGGCAGCCAGTTTCTTCGTCATTTTCAGCAGACGTCTCGTCACAAGGCTCAGATCAAAGTTTGCATGCATGGTATGAGGAAAAGAGGAGTAATCCATTGGATGAGCTAAGTTCCAATGTGCATGAACTTCAAGATCCTTATGAAGTGTTTTTGGAGGCGGATAGAGAATTCATATCATTCAATGGGTCTGTTTCTAAGTTGTCATCGGAGTTGCCTTTCAGTAGTTCTCTCCTGTTGTTCATAAGCAAGCACTTGTGGAGAATTCGAACAACAGATGGGACACTTACTTGGTTACATTGGTTGTTTTTTTTCACTTGATCAGGTGATGAATGAAACTGTTAGAGTATGTTTTGATGAATAAGCTCCCTTTTGAGCATCTTTCTAGTTGGTCGATTGTGTTTAAGTATTGAGTCAGTTTTTAGTTGAGTCATGAGTCCTTTGTGAGTCAATTTTCAGTCTTGTTGTTTAGTTTGTGTCAGTTTTCAGTCATGCATTTCAGCTTGAGTTTTTGACTCCATCGCCCAATGATAAAGGCACTGATCTGCTCTCCCAGAGGTCTAAGGTTCTTGGCACCTCCAAGGAGCTACCATCCCCATTGGAGCCAATGTTAGTGTCGGTCATGATGCCCTCCATCAGTGATAAAAAAAAACTCTTTGCATATGCATAAGTAGGTGTCTCATCGATGTCAGTTTTGCATTCCATTAGGCATGCCATAAAACTGATGGAGGAGCTGGTCCTTGTTCCCTTCTTGGCTTTGCTGGGTCAGGTCATATCAGTTAATGAACTTGTGTCACGCTTGTTTTGTTTTGTCTTGAAGTCCAAAGTCTTAGGTCTAGGGTTTCGGTCAAATGTCATTGCAAGATCATGAGTCAGAGGTCCATGGGTCCCCGGCAAGTCGGAAGGAGGTATGTAAATATGTTTCATGGATATTTTCATCAGGTACAGCTCATTTATACCTTGGATTTAAAAACCCTGTTTTTAAACCCAAGGTCATGTCAATTTTGTAAAAAATAAGGAAATTTCAAAAATTCTTCAAAATGCCGGCAATAACCCTGGTCTCCTCGCCAGAGTCCATCAGATGGTCAACCTGCAAAAAGAACGGAGTTAAAGCACTCAAAAGATCAAATTCAGGACAAAGTGAACTCAAAACAGTGTTAAAAGTGAATGTCAAAACAAAAACATTAGAAAGTGGGTTTGGTAAGTTAATTTTTTCAAATTGGGCCTATAAAGAGTAAATTTCCCTCTAAACAGCCTCATTATGCATTTGAGAGCTTGCAAAAACGAGTGAGAGGTCAAAAGAGGCGATTTGCAGAAAGTTGGAGTCATTCTCAGGGGCGCGACCACTCAGGCTCAGTGCGTGACCAGTTGGGTGGGGCGCGACCACTCAGCGATCCCTCTGCAGTGTATTTTTCTAAAGGGCGCGACCACTCAGGTAGGGCGCGACCACTCAGAGCAGGGGCGCGACCACTCAAGCTGTCTTCTACAGAACCACTTCAAATTTTCTCAAATCGCCCTCTTGCTTGCTAAATTGACCGAGGTAGGGTCTATTAACGTGTTGGATGCTTGAAATATGAATGATGGGCTTGTGTTCCATATATATTTGCTACCAAGGATACATGTTTGCAAGGCGAAAATGAAGATGTTCCAAAGGAGGTTGTCCAAGGCCCGTAAGAGGAAGAAGAAGACCAACCCGCTCCGTATCTTGGCTGAGGCCTCTCTCACTCACCATGATACTCATTAGCCTCCTCCAAGCAGCAAACCCAATAAATTTTGAGAGTTTTGAGACATTTTTGGCATTTTTGAGAATTTTACAGGTTTTGGCCATTTGAGTGGTCTCACCCCGCGCGCGACCAGTCATGGGGAAAGCTCAGAACGGGGAAAACTCTACATTTTTGGAATTTTCATGCAAAAATACACTTGCCTATGGATGGGTTTTAGATTTTATGGAGATTTGGGCTTCCAAAAGCTCAAAATACATGCAATTTTTGACTTTCTGCCCCTATTTTGAGTTGCAGAAAGCTGACTTGGGAGAAATGACTTTTGAGGGGTCAAATAAACTCCAAATTTAGAAATTCTAGTGGGGTTGGAAAGTAGACTCACAGACCTTTCCAATGAGCTATCTTGCACCTGATTTGGACACCGGGAAGGCCCTCAAACAGAGCTGTCAATGCGCGTGACCAGTCAAAGTGAGGGGCGCGACCACTCAGGGAAATTTCACTGTTTTGACCAGTTCGGCCAGCAAAACACTGTTTTTACTTTGGTTGACTTTTGAGGCATGTAAATGATGGATTTTTGTGTAATTTTCATAGCACTTGGATACATTTACTCTCCTTTGACACTTCTAGAAGTTTCTTTGATGTAAATAGTGAATATTTAATGCATGGATAGATTACCTAAGTTTTAGAGGCAAGTTGTTTTGACTGCCTATTATCTAGTGCTCAGTTTAGAATTAGTTGAAACAGCTCCTAGGAAGCTGAGCTCGACCCCTAGAGGTGGGGAAAGGAGTTAGATCATCTATATTATGCCTTCTCTTGCTCATTTTCATGGTTGGACTCTTGAGGGAGAAGCTCCTATTGTATATTTTACTGGTATCTCTGCAATTTGAGGAAAAGGAAGACCAGGGTTTTGCAGACATCATTGGGATTCTTGTGGACTTTTGTGTTGATGGTGTGTTCTCTTATTGTAATTGTAAGTGTGTTTATGTGTTCCATCTCTTTCTTTACTGCAGCTTATTAAACAAATGAAGTGATAAAGTTTGAATTCATGCTTGCCATGCTCAACTTTCAAATTTGTTTAATGTGTATGTTTTCCACTGTCTAGAGAGGATTAAAAGTCATTGTTTGCCCTCTTTAGCTTCTCTTTTTTCTTCCTTGATCATCCATCTCAGCTAAAGGCATCAGCACAAACTCCTACCTTGCCCCAAAGACCCACCTGCAGAAACTGTGTCAAATCCCCGCACCCTGAATTGCACTCCCTCCAATTGCCACCAAAAACCCCAAAAAACTTTAAATCAACCCTCCTTATCAGTTTACTAGCCTAATATCAGTGTTCCTAATTGGGTCAGCTCATCCTATTGAAAGATCTACCGAGTTTGACCGGAGAGAGCCTTCTCATACCCCGTAGGGCTAGCTACGAGGTGAAATGGTTTGATGTTGCCTTGAAGGTTTACCTCCCTCAGCCTAGGGTGAAATCTCAAGCGCTAACAATTCCTTTGGCCACAATTTTTGTTCCTTACAACTTAGTCGTTGTCTCTTTATGGTAAAGTTGTTGTTCCCTCTAAAGGTACAATTATTGCTCCTTTTGCCATAGTCGTTGTTCCCTTCAAAGGTACAATTTTTGTTCCCTTTGTCACAATGGTTGTTCCCTTCAAAATTATGATTGTTGTTCACTTTAACATAGTTGCTGTTCCATTAAAAGAAACAATTGTTGTTCCCTTTGTTATAGTTGTTGTTCCCTTGAAAGGTACAATTGCAGTTTCCTTAGTCACAACTGTTGTTCCCTTGGTCATGGTTGTTGTTCCCTTAGTCGCAGTTGTTGTTCCCTTAGTCACGGCTATTATTCCCTTAGTCACAATTGTTGTTCCCTTGGTTGTGGTTGATGTTCCCTTAGTCAAAATTGTTTCACCCTTAGTCATGATTGTTTTTCCCTTCATCACACTTGGTGTTCCCTTGGTTGCAGTTATTGTTCCCTCTATTACAATTGTTGTTATCTAAGTCATGGCTACCCATTTTCACGCTTTTGATTTAACACTTGGTGAATGGAAAATACTTTTGATGTTCTAGATCCTCTTTGACGTAATGATTAGGTGGTCAATTTATCTTTGTTTATTTACAAACATAATCTTATTTTTAAAGGAATAATTATGCAAATATGATTTCATCACGCCAACTTTCAACTTTCTTAATTTCTCAAGTCCTTGATTTTGTAAAATTTATGATGATGACCACAAAATTGTACTTAAATATTTCTATCATTATCTATTGAACTGTTCATAAACCCCAATCTTAACAAAGAAAAATATATTTATCAACAACCATTTTAAGGTTATTAGTTTCTTAGACTCAAAATTACCCAAGTTGAAAATAGTTATTACAAAAACTTTTACACCATCCCTAGCTCTTACGGATTTGACCTGCCACCCCATCTACTTAGTAATATTTTGTTGATTAACAATAATCATAGTTGAATTTTAAACAAAAATAGTCAACTAGAGTATAGGAGGTCTCCTCATGAGCCAACCTACCAGGATCATAGGTCTTGATAGAGTGACATTATCACTACTAGTTACCAAGGCAAGGTAATAGCCTTCGGTCATAAATTGAAGGACGAGAGGTATCATTGCGAGCCAACTTGTTCACTTTTGTTAGCCCCTATGAATGGCATTGTTATTAACTGGTTACCAAGTCAGAACAATGATATTTAGTAGAAATCTAAGTAAATTGAAATGCTCTTGTAACTATGTATTTATTTCTTATAGATGGGACACTGGCATCTCAATGGATTAAAAAGGCATCCCTGTCGAGGCTATGGATGCCTGCTGGCAACAATGGTCATGCCTATGGTATAGAAGTTAATTCAACACTATGATCTACTTGGTTACCTTTTTTTCTCAAAACTAATTTTTGATAAAGCTTACTGTTGCATATATAAGGTTTGCTAGAACTTATGGTTCATTGGGTAATATTTAATCAGTTCTTAGATGATGATGGTTATGATTTATATCTATTATTGAGTTATAAATATTCTCTTTACATGTCAGGGATGAAACTTTTGAGATATTTAATATTTGACATTTTGTATCATCTAATATATCATTCCTTTATTCTACATGTTTCATATCTTTAACCAAAGATAGTTGCTTTGCCCAATCAATGGCCATTTATTCATAGCTTAACAACACTACTAGTATTTTGGGGTAGAATAAAGAGGCCTAATTCTTATTTTGAATCCCAGGTAATTGGTCAGACCTTGAGAAGAAAATATTGAGATAACTAATTCTCACAGTTTTTGTGCTCATAACAACCAAATCTTATGGGTATAGGGAATGCATGTTTTACCTTCTAATCCATTATTATCCCATGGCATTCACAACATGATTATGTCACTTTTATATATAATGAGGTAATTGAGGTGATGAATTACTAATTAATGCTACTAATGAGATGTGTTATAGAAATCTTGATGACATCGAAACTAATCAATTTGGGGGAAGAAAACCCTGCTAAGATTTGTAATTAGTTTCTTTCAGCTTGCATGGCTTCCACCTTTTGCATAACTTTCAGCAACAACTCAGCCTACATCAACTTCAAAAAATGTTAGTCCATACATGCCATACCACATTTTAACAAAGGTAAAACTTGAGGTAAAATAGCATAAGTTTTTTATTTATTAAAAGTTTAGGAGAATGTCATGAAAAACCACTGAGCATTATTCACTCATATTTTTCAACCATTAGTTCCACTTCTTTACCACTTCCCATTTTTCAGAGATACAAAATCTTTCAGTTTGGGGGAGTGTTACTTTCATTCATTCATTTATCGTGACCATGCCATTAATATTCTTTATCATCCATCAATTTCCTTATTTATTCTCAATACCTCCCTTATTCGATGATGTTTTACACCAAGCATATATTGCAACAACGATTGTAGCAACCACCTCAATGTGTTTTCTAGTATAGCATGCGAGCAACTAACTATCCAGTTTGGGGGAGGAGTTGCTATGCATGATGGATGTTTTCTCCTTTCTTCCTCATTTAAGGCATACAATTTCATTTTTATACAGTGCATAAATTGATTTGTGTATATCTTTAAAACTATGAACTGAATTCTTGTGATTTTTTGACAACAAAGAGGTATCATTAAAATACACAAATCCATAAAAATTCAAGCTAAATCAATTTGTAAAATTCCAAAAATCATGCACTATCACCTATAACCATTTTGCTTATATCTCAAGATCTATGCATCAGAAATATCTGATTTTTGGATTAGAGAAGCATTAATATAGTAGAAATATACTTGCAAAATTTCAATAAAATCTGGTTTGTAGTTTTTGAGAAAATGGTTAATGAAGTTTTTTGTTCCTTGTATCATATTTTGCTGCAAATTCATATACATATGGTTGAAAGTCAATATGCCAATTGTTACACGTTCACCAACATTACTAGAATTGAATATCTATTATTTTAAAGAAGTATTTGAGGAAGAAGCCATTTGTTCCATCAATATCATAAGTTGGGGTGAGAATTTTGATTATTGTATTACAACATGGTTAATACAAAGGCATTAGGTTGCATGAGCACATGCAACATGTTCAGTTTGGGGGAGATGTTGGGCCACTAATTTTTCATTATTATTATCACTTTTTAACATCTATTTCATCCATTTCTACCATTCTTTATCATGTTATTTATCGTAATCTATCATATAATTCCATTTTATAGTTATTTATGCTCTTGTGAGAAATAATACTTCTCCTTTATTTTTAATAAATTGATGATTTTTATGCATGATTTTTCCAATTATGGTTTATTAATGAATTTTTTTATAACATCACTCACTATTTTAGCCTCCAATATCTCTTCCAGATTGCAAATTTGATCTCCAACTCATAATCAAATATTCCAACTTAGAAAATCATTGGGATAAAAAGTGATAGTTTTTCATTGGACATTTTGGGCAAATGAAGGTGAATCTTGAAAATATGAGACATGGGTTTTGTGTAGAACAGACCAAATTAGTTTTCTTCAAAGTAGTTTTCCAAAATTTTGTTTGGATTGAGAAAGACACAAGGTTTTCTGAAGGTGATATTCTCATATTTGCAATTGCGACATTTTTCCAAATTCTACCAATTGCAATACAAAATTCGACTTGTTCCTGCTGAATGTTGATGGAAAGATATTTCAGATCTGATCTTGTTGATCAATTTGTTTTGGATAATCCAAATTTGTACTAGAAATCAGTTTGTAATCAACTTTGTTGTAACTTTCCTTTGCTCTTTCTGTATTTAAATGAAAACAGAGATCAAAGAGAGGGAGTGGGGAGAGAATGAACAATTGTTGAATTGGAGGCAAAGATAAGAACTTCATTCTATTGTAATTGTTTCTCTCATATAGTTTAATGAAGGAAGCTATACATTGAGTTCTACATTTATTATTTGTAATCTGATCTGAGTTCTTTCTCAAGGAGGAACCGAGTCTTGGGCAGTTGGGCCCACTACCTTGGACGAGGTGCTACCTTGAGCATCTAAAGTAGTTCAGTTATGTGTTTGTTCCTTTGAATTTCAATTCTTATTACTTAAATTAAATTTCCTTTTATTCAAGTAATTTGTTGGCTGCTGCATTTTTCATTTTTTGTTTCCTGCAATTTCTATATTTCATTTAATTTGTTGCTCTAGATTAGAATTTGAATTCTATTGAGTGCAATAGCTTAAATTTCCAATTCAGCAAGGTGTGGTTTAATTTAGTGTTGATTCAAACCATGTGATTAACATAATTCTTTTCCTATCATTTACTTTCTACTTTTTAATTTAGTATTGTTTTTCAAGTCTTACATTTTATTTCTTGTCAAATGAGCTTGATAGTGTATAACATAATCATGTAGAACTAGTGTTAGTTGTTGGTATTTGCTTGCATATATTTTGTTGATTGCCTTGAAATAAAAAGGCGCTCCCTGGATTGATAATTAATGTCTAGGTGATTAGTTGTGTTTTTATTTATCAATTAATTTCCCCAACACCACATTGCCTCTTACAAGACATAAATTGATATGTTAGGTGTTGTATGGGGTATGGATTTGAAGGTTGAAAAAAGGATGTTAGATTAGAGAGACTCCACGGTGAAATTTCGATCCTACTCACTCTCTTTTGTGTTTCATTCAATGGGTGACTGAAAATAAGAAGAACATTATGTTAGAATCACAAGTAATGAGAGCGCAGAGAAAAGATATAGAATGGATGTAGTTTTTGTAATGTAAAATATACCCAGTTTTCGATGGAAAAAATGGTGATATATTGAATAATTCCTATAGGATTGGATCCATAAAAAAGCCCAAAGAATGTTAAACTTGTTTGTAACCTCCAAGACCCAGCCAGGAAAGGGGTCTTGAATGACGCAAGAAATGTGAGTGCCTTGGGTGTTGAGCCTCTCTATCAGATTTCATAACGTCACTCCTCCTATCTCGTGTAACATATTCGCCAAACTCGCTAGGTCCTCTTGCTCGTAATTTGTGGTCAATCCATCTAGGATTGTCTCAAACCAAACTTCGTTAGGCCTCTTTGAGCCTCTGGATGTTGTGCCTTGCGCTTGTAACATCCACCTACGATTTGCCTCCATTTTCATAAAGGTGACCCTGACATTTTTAGAGGTGAGGTGTTTGGTAAACTAGAGCATTGTATTGATATGGCCTTGCCATGGAAAATGCACCACCATAACGTGAAGCTTGTTATACTCAAAGCCCTCTATAGAATCCATTCTGCCAAACTCCAACAACTAGCACCGATAAATCACTACACGAAGTCACCAAATAAAATACTCCTTTTATTGCAGGCTATGGATTCTTCTCACCAAGTGTGCCCATTTCTCCTCATGTGGAGTTTATTCTCCTTCATTTTAATGATCTATATTCTCTATCTTCGAAAAAAACTAAACAATGATCATTAAAAATGTATTTAAGAGTGTTGTCAGGGTCTGGCTTGCTATATTACAGGAAACATGGCCTGCACCTCCATGGCCTGAACTTCAAAGGTTGGAGTTTGATAGGTTCATAAATGGTCATAAATTTTATCTCACCTTTCCAATTGTTAGCATGGTCCGCAACCTTGTGGTCTAAACCATCCATGTTATTTGACATTCCACATTGTATTTGTGAATGTACAAGTTAATATTTATTGAAAGGAAATGACAAGAAGTATCTAAACTTGCAACAATGAAAGAAAGGATTCCATAAATGATTTAAGTCAACATAGGGATATGGGAACTCAAAAATATTCTTCAAGTTAAACCATATCTAATGAATAGAGCTTTAATGGTACAAAGGAGTTAATAAAAGATGACATTAGCCTTAAGTATGAAGTTTAACCATTATAAGTCCTAGCTTTTTATGGGTTCAAGAGGCTAAGCTCATGGGGCTTAGAATAGACAATCATGGGGTGTATTGTTAAGGTACTTTGTGATGTGAAGGTCAATAGTTCCAAACTCCATGGGAAAAAATCCAATATTATTAAGGGTTGGTGTGGCCCAGGCTGGGTGAAATCTCTGGGTTATCCTGACCAATTGGGGGGTTTCCATGTGGCACCCCTGGTTGGGCCACATGGGTTCATATTAGGAAATTGGGTATTTCCATGTGGCTTCCACTTAATTGTTGATCATGATGTCACAAGGCCATTGATTGGGCTAACATACTACCACATGGATAGGTCTGGAGGGTACCATGTGACTCTTGGATGGTTCCACATGGCCTCTTTTGGTGATGCCATGTGGCAATGTTAGTGCCCCAATTTTCACTATTTTTTCCCAAAATTCATAAGGACATATCATCTTCATATGGAGGCCATTAGAAACCTCTCGATGAGCTCTTCAACTTGGTGCTATTTTTATGAGATTTGAGGACATTTAATTTTGAACCTTTCTGGATCCTCTTGGAACACCCATGTTGAAATATGGCAATAAGAATATTCCAATTTAATTTGTCCTTGAATTAAATTGTGAATTAAAATCGAATTTAGTCTTAACAGCTATTTGGAAATAATTAATTAATTTATTTTGAATTAATTAGTTGGAGAAATTAAAGCTAGAAGTCTTTCCAAATTCATGCAAGAGTTATCCCTTAAATTAAGGAGATAAGATTGAGTTATATTTGAGTTGTAATTAGTTAACTTAGTTTACTGAGTTAAGTCCAGTTAAATTAGTTCCAAACTATTTGAGGAACTAAAAGTGAGTTAACAGACAGTTGATGCATGCATGCACTCAACTAGTGCTACTCCAGTTAACTGAAGATTCCCTCATCAGAAACTCATGCATGTCTATTCTGAGAAAGGCCCAGTTGAGATTAAAGTCAAGGAAAACGTACTATCAGTTGCATGTGTTTTCTCAAAGAGAAAACTCATGCATGCAGTCAAGGATTTAATCCTTGAGGATTGCCCAGTTTTGTAACAGATCATCCACTTGGTAATAGGAGAATCATCTCAGAGGAAGAGTGCAAGGAAATAGGAGCTTGGAGGGTAGATAGGAAGGGTGGAGAGAAGCCAAGATTTCTTGTGAGCATCTGTGAGGATTGTACTAAGATCTGGCTAGCTGTGAGAGCTAAGGCTTTATATAATTCCTACATATTTCTACCTTGTATGATAATACAGATAGTGTGGGGTTTTTAGCTAAGGCTTTCCCCAAAGTATTTTCATGTGTATTTTGTGATTGATTCTCCTTCTTCTGGTTATATTGTTCAGATCGATCACTAAGCTTCAACAAATTGATAGTAGAATTAGGTTATAGTATTTTTCTTTGATTTATATTACATTATCGGGTTAACCTACACCATATTTTCTACATGGTATCGGCGCTGGATTTGTAGAAATTTTATACATGGTATCAGATCTGTGAATAATATCCTGAGAAGAGAATTCAAAGTTTGAAGTTCGGGGTTGTAGGTGAAAATCGAATTCATATCATACTTCAAGGTTGGCCAATGGCGCTCTATGGCTTGAGACTCGAGTATGCCTTGAAAGGTAGCTCGAATTACATAGCATGTAAAGATAGAATAGAGGCTATATTAGAAGACAATGGCTTGAAGCAATTCATTGATCAAGAAATCCCAGAGCCAACTTCATCTAATGCACAAGAGTTGGTTGAGTGGAAGAAGTGTGTGGTGAAGGCGAGGTGGATCATCCTTGAGGGAGTTCAAGACCATATTGTCTCGAGTTACTCCAGTTAACTAAATATTCCCTCATCAGAAACTCATGCATGTCTATTCCAAGAAAGATCCAAGTGAGATTAAAGTCAAGGACAATGTACTATCAGTTGCATGTGTTTTCTCAAAGAGAAAAATCATGCATGTAGTCAAGGATTTAATCCTTGAGGATTGCACAGTTTTGTAGGAGATCATCCACTTGGTAATAGGAGAATCATCTCAGAGGAAGAGTGCAAAGGAAATAGGAGCTTGGAGGGTAGAGAGGAAGAGTGGAGAGAAGCCAAGATTTCCTATGAGCATCTGGGAGGATTGTACTGAGAGTTGGCTAACTGTGAGAGCTAAGGCTTTGTATAATTCCTACGTATTTCTACCTGGTATGATAATACAGATAGTGTGGGGTTTTTAGCTGAGGCTTTCCCCAAAGTATTTTCATTTGTATTTTGTGATTGATTCTTCTTCTTCTGGTTATATTGTTTAGATCGATCATTAAGCTTCCACAAATTGATAGTAGAAGTAGGTTATAGTATTTTTCTTTGATTTATATTGCATTATCGGGTTAACCTGCACCATATTTTCTACATGAGATTGGAGTTGGATTTGTAGAAATTTTCTACATGGTATCGGAGCTGTGAATAGTATACTGAGAAGAGAATTCAAAGTTTGAAGCTCGGGGTTGCAAATGCAAATCAAATTTATATCATACTTCAAGGTTGGCCAATGGCATTCTATGGCTTGAGACTCAAGTATGCCATGGAAGGTAGCTCAAATTACATAGCATGGAAAGATAGAATGGAGGCTATATTAGAAGACAATGGCTTGAAGCAATTCATTGATCAAGAAAACCCAAAGCCAACTTCAACTAATGCACAAGAGTTGGCTGAGTGGAAGAAGCTTGTGGTGAAGGTGAGACAGATCATCCTTGAGGGAGTTCGAGACCATATTTCCTCGAGTCTCCATGGGAAGGATACTCCATTTTCAATGTGGAAGACATTGAAGGACCTCTACCAGAACAGTAGCGACTAGAGGAAATTGGCGCTCGAAGGATAAGCTTCGAAGAATTAATATGGAGAAGGGCGATACTATTTCCACATATCTGAACAAGCTCACCACCTGCAAAGATGAGCTTGGCAGTGTGGGAATAACTAATGCCGATGATGATATGGTGAGCTTCGCTCTCCTTGGGCTTCCAAAGAGTTGGAATAGCTACCAGGACTCTATGAATGGAAGGGAGAAACTGCCAGATTGTGAACGACTATGGTCGGATCTGATGCAGGAGGAGAACATGAGATGGTTCTTCATCCAAGGATGATGATGAAGAAAATTTGGCTTTGTAGGTAAGGCAAGGAAAGGGAAGGGGAAGGCTTCCCATTCCAAATCGAATTCTTCTCATGGAGGGAAGAAGGGTGACATGTCTAAATTAAGATGCCTTAATTGTCATGAGATGGGACATTATGCAGCTAATTTCCCATAGAAGAAGTCCAAGAAGGGATCCTCGTAAGGATCGAAAGGTGAGGCATTAACCGAACAATTCCAAATGGACTCTACCCTCATCGCATGCATGGTGTCATCAATGATGGGTTGTGTCTGGTATCTTGAGAGTGGAGCCTCATTCCACATGACTAGTGATAAAAATTGAGTGCCTTGGAGGAGAAAGACCTCAAGATTTGCATAGAGATGGGTGACAACGAAAGGTATAGTGTTTCAAGAGTGGGCACGGTTGCTTTTCAGAGGGAGCATGGAGCTCCTCTCACCTTGACAGATGTGATGTATGTGCCTCGACTTAAGAAGAACTTGGTATCGATCATGATGTTGGAGGAAAAAGGCTACGACGTTGTCTTTAGTAAAGGAAAGGCATTCCTAATACACATAGCCACGGGTCAAACCAAGAGGATAGGTATTCGGGTGAAGAATCTCTATAAACTAGAGGTAGATGATTGTGCAGCATTGAGTACGAAAGTAGAATTGGTGCACAGCCAAGACATTGGTCTGCAACACTTCCATGCCAAGGAAGTAATGCATGAGAACCATGTCTTTCATCTCGAATTCTCTTGCAAGGTCCTCCTTGCAAGACAAGATCAACTGATCATCACCAGTCAATATGAGATCATCAACATAAAGAATGATGATCAACATCTTACCTTTCACCATGATGTGGTATAGGTTTGCATCCACTTCACTCGTTGTGAAGCCCAACTCGGTGAAGTAGTTGTCTATCCTAGTGTACCAAGCATGAGGTGCTTTCTTCAGCCCGTACAACGCTCTCTTGAGTCGGCACACATGCTACTCATGATCGAAGGTCTCAAAACCTTCTGGCTGCTCTATGTACACCTCTTCCTCAATCATGCCATTGAGGAATGCAGTCTTCACATCCATTTGATGGATCTTCCAACCCATCTATGCTGATAGTGCCAACATATATCTAGTAGATGAGTACCTTGCGACAGGAGAAAAAGTCTCATCATAGTCAATCCCCTCGACCTGTGAAAAGCCACAGGTAAAAAATCTTGCCTTATGCTTCTCCACACCACCATCAACAACATGCTTTACCTTATGAAGCCAACGAGAAATCACAACTGACTTGTTCTCTAGTCTCGGAACCACGTCCCAAACACTGTTATGAACTATGGAGTCATACTCCTCCACCATAGCATCAACCAAAATTGCCTATTGCACTGCTTCCTCAAAGGAAGATGGCTCAGTATCAACACATTCCCCATCAAGGACCATGTATCAAGTGTACCTCTCAGGTGACCTCCTCTATCTGCGCTGAGAAGATGGTGCTCCCACATTCTTTCTCACATCCACCAAAAATCTGTCAGCTTCTCTTGTGTGCTTCCGTCCATCTCTGGAAAACTCTACTCGAGTGGGTGTCTCCACTCCTAGAACCTCTGCATGTGGCTGATCCACATCAGTCTGAGGCTCCTCCTCCTTAGGAGCCAACAGTTCCTCCACAACCTGTAGTTGGAGCTCCCTCTCAAGGGAAACTCACATGGCCTTCTGCTCATCAAACTTGAGATCTCTGCGAACCACTGTCCTCCGACTGGTAGGCAAGTACACTCGATAGTTGTGAGGTGTATCAGTGTACCCCAAAAGTATCCCCAACTCTGCTGTCAGTTCAAGCTTCTTTTGTGCATTCGTTGTCACATGGTAATATACCGATGAGCCAAATATCCTGAAGTGACCCACATCTGGTCTCTTATCGGAGAAAGCTTCCTCTGGTGTCTTCATCCTAGGTATGTGATGCGGGCTTCTATTCTACAAATAGACTATTGTGTTGCATGCCTTAGCCCACAAGTGAAGTGGTATGCCTTGGTCATGCAACATTTCCTATGATGCCCCTATAATAGTTATGTTCTTCCTCTCGGCCACCCCATTTTGCTATGGGTTGTGAGGTGTCGTCAACTCTCATTTAATTCCTTCCACTACACAGAAGTCCTTAAACTCTTGAGAGACATATTCTCCACTGTTGTCACTTCTCAAGGCCTTGATCTTCTTCTCTGACTCTTTCTCGACCAAAGCTTTGAACTCACAAAACTTTGTGAAAGTTTGGTCCTTCTTCTACATGAAATAAATCCAACATTTATAAGAATAGTCATCAACGAAAATAACATAATACCTTTGCTTCATTGTGGATGCCATTGAGAATGGTCCGCACACATCTGTATGAGCTCACTCTAAGATAGCCTCTGCTTGACTGTCTTGATCATGAAAGGAAGACTTGGTGTACTTTTCCAAGGTACAACCTTTGCATGTGTCAACTTGCTCAAGTTTACCTTTGGGAATTCTTGTAGATATCTGTTGCATTATCTTCAAATCCCCATGATGCAAATGGCCCAACCGCTTGAGCCACAACTCACCAATGTCTTTGCTCTGCACCAATTCTGCTTTCGTACTCAATGTTGCACAATCATCTACCTCTATCTTATAGATATTCTTCACTCGAATCCATATCCTCTTGGTCTGACCCGTGGCTATGTGTCTTAGGAACACCTTTCCTTTACTGAAGAAAACATTGTAGCCTTTGTCCTCCAACATTGCGGCTGATACCAAGTTCTTCTTCAGTCTAGGCACATACTTCACACCTGTCAAGGTGATAGGAGCTCCATGCTCCCTCTGAAAAGCAACCGTGAGCACTCTTGAAACATTATACCTTCCATCATCACCCATCTCTATGTGCATATTGAGGTCTTTCTCCTCCAAGGCACTGAATAAAATTTTATCACCGGTCATGTGGAATGAGGCTCCACTGTCAAGATACCAAACACAACCCGTCATCAATGACACCATGCATGTGATGAGGGTAAAGTCCATTTCGAACTGAGAGGCTAATGCCTCACCTTCCGATCCTTTTGAGGATCCCTTCTTGAACTTCTTCGATGGAAATTAGTCGCATAATGTCCCATATCACGAAAATTAAAGCATCTCACTTTAGACATGTCACCCTTCTTCCCTCCATGAAAAGAATTCGATTTGAAATGGGAAGCCTTCCCCTTCCCTTTCCTTGCCTTACTTGCTAAGGCCAGATTTTCTTCATCATCATCCTTGGATGAATAACCATCCCATGTGCTCCTCCTGATCTCCTCCTGCATAAGATTCGACCACAGTTGTTCCCAATCTAGCAGTTTCTCCCTTCCATTCACAAAGTCCTAGTAGTTATTCCAACTCTTTGGAAGGCCAAGGAGAGCGAGGCTCACCATATCATCATCGGCAGTAGTTATTGCCACACTACCAAGATCATCTCTGTAGGTGGTGATCTTGTTTAGATATGTGCAAATAGTATTGCCCTTCTCCATCTTGATTCTTTAAAGCTTATCCTTGAGTGCCAATTTCCTCTGGTTACTATTGTTCTAGTAGAGGTCCTTCAATGTCTTCCACATTGAAAATGGAGTATCCTTCCCATGGAGACTCGAGACAATATGGTCTCGAACTCCCTCAAGGATGATCCGTTTCACCTTCGCCACACACTTCTTCCACTCAACCAACTCTTGCGCATTAGTTGAAGCTGGCTTTGGGATTTCTTGATCCATAAATTCCTTTAAGCCATTGTCTTCTCATATAGCCACCATTCTATCTTTCCATGCTATGTAATTCAAGCTACCTTCCAAGGCATACTCGAGTCTCAAGCCATAGAACGCCACTGGCCAACCTTGAAGTATGACATGAATTCGATTTTCACCTGCAAATCGAACTTCAAACTTCGAATTCTATTCTTAGTATATTGTTCACAGCTCCAATTTCATGTAGAAGATTTCTACAAATCTAGCTCTAATACCATGTAGAAAATCTGATGGAGGGTAGAATACTATAACGTACTTCTACTATAAATTTGCGGAAGCTTAAAGATCGAGTTGAACAATATAACCAGAAGAAGAAGAATCAATCGCACAATACACATGAAAATACTTTAAGGAAAGCCTCAGCGAAAAACCCCACTCTATTGTATTATCATACAAGTGGAAATACATAGGAATTATACAAATCCTTAGCTCTCATAGCTAGCCAGCTCTTAGTACAATCCTCACAAATGCTCACAGGCAATCTTGGCTTCTCCCCATCCTTCCTCTCTGCCCTCTAAGCTCCTATTTCCTTTTGGTGTTCCTCTGGGATGATTCACCTTCAACCAAGTGGAAAACTTTGATCTCACACACTTCAAAACTGCGCAATCCTCAAGGATTAAATCCTTAACTGCATGCATGGGTTTTCTCTTTGAGAAAACACATGCAACTAATAGTACACTATCCTTGACATTTAACTCAACTGGGTCTTTCTCAGAATACACATGCATGAGTTTCTAATGAGGGAATCTTCATTTAAGTAGAGTAGCACTAGTTGAGTGCATGCATGCATCAACTGACTGTTAACTCACTTTTAGTTCCTCAAACAGTTTGGAACTAATTTAATTGGACTTAACTCAATAAACTGAGTTAGCTAATTACAACTCAAATATAACTCAATCTTAACTCCTTAATTTAAGGGATAACTCTTGCATGCCTTCAAAAAGACTTCTAAATTGAATTTCTCCAACTATTTAATTTAAAATGAATTAATTAATTATATCCAAGTAGCTGTTAAGACTAAATTTGATTTTAATGCACAATTTAATTCAAGGACAAATTAAATTAGAATATTCTTGTTGCCACATTTCAACACTCTAAAGTTTAGGACTTTAGGCTATATTATTCTGCTTGAGTTTAGAAATGGTTTTTTGTCAACGTTTTTTTCTTGGATTAGTTTATATGTATTATATGTAATATGCTAAGGCGTCCCATTTACGTACCCCAACTGCAATCCATCATAGTGCGAGTGGTTTTTTTATATGTGGTCGAGCTCATGATAGATCACGTATCCCACCGAGAGTCCATATTCCCCTCGTAGATCCTACCTTTGACACTAGTTAGAGTGTCAGAGGCAGTTTTATTGTCTTTTTTGATGACCATGCTACATCCAATGGACCTTCTTCACCCATTTTAGGTACACCTCCTACATTTTTAAATCATCTATGTGTTTATGTCTTGAAATTATCTTTAATTTTTAAATTGTCTTCAACTAATGTGTTTGAGTTTAATTCATATATTATTATGCTTCTAGTTTCTTAATTATATATATGTGAAATTATGTTTATGATTTATAGGTCCTTAGGAGATTGAAGCTAAGGATAAGAGTGCAACATCAATCCCTTCGTGGTATGATGCTACAACTTAGATCACATTAGAGGATGTTATGACCTGTAATATACATATCACAATAGAGATATAGAATATCTCGACCAATTCATCAACTCATATTGCATTGTCTTTGATGTTGGATAGCATGACTAGGTTGATCGAGACACACCGAAGGTCAGGCCCACATAGCCACATATTACAGTTCATACAGAAAGTTAGGAGGCATGAGGTTAGAGGCCTTGACTCTTGGGAGGTGGTGAAAGAGGCCACCAAGGAAATTGATGTTCTTGGGGAGTTGTTCGACATCCCTCCAGATCTCCCTGCTAGACATAAAGGTTTGATTCCACTGAAATATTTTAGTAACGTTCATGCAGCCCCTTTTGTGTATGATAGATTCATTGGAGCTTGGGGCAAGTTCCCCAACCATGACCAGGTCGACGTTTATTTTGCTAAGAATTTATATGCAGATTTTGTGTTACATATGAGGCCGGATTACGCTAATAAAAAATCTCATTATTATGGAATTAGCTTGGTACATACCTATGAGTGTGAGGGGGTGCGTAGGGACTCTAAGCATGTACCATCAGCTCTGAGATTATTGCCACTACCATATCAGAGCTTGGTATTACCAACATAGCTAGAGGAGTTGTCACATCTCAGTGGTGAGACGCGGAAGACTATTACAAAAATCATGCGGGCGTCATTGGCTAGTGTGCATGTTGCATTAGATGTAGAGATTAGGAGACCACCACCACTGCCTCATGACACACCAATTCCCTTATATGATGATGAATTTCCCACGATTTTACCCTTTGACCAGCTTTTGACACCTACATGTATGTATCATGTTGCATAATTATTTATATTAAAATTTATAGTTCATATTAGATTACATTTATATTAATAAGTTCATGATAACACATAGACACGTCCCAAATACATGGATGAGCTTATGAGGTCATCAGAGGGGGCAGTTGATAAGCCAAGCCATCCTCGACTAGACCATTCTTCCATGGATTCTCTTCCACCTCCAACTCCACCTTATATGTTAATTAATCTGGAGGAGAGTCAGTATGTACAACCAGATGGACCAATAGTTGACGTAAACTTTTTTATTCCTAATATTTCAACATTTTCTTCTTTTTTTTTAAGTTACAAAAACATGCTAATTAATTTGTAGACTAATTATAATTTTTCATTGTCATTGTGTCGTTGATGCCACTGTTATGTAGATACATTAGTCAGATATTGGGTTTAGAGGTATTGATGATGTGGGTCCATCAATGCAGACCCCAATCATAGAGTCACAAGCAGATGAACACCAAACCCAAATTCATGATCAGACCCCCATCCTATCTGACTTGCATTTGAACTCGACTAGGGTTAGTAAATTCATGTATATGTAATTAAAATTGTGGTTCAATATCATTTATTTCCATATTGTTTATTTTGTACAAATAATGATCTAATTAGTTTGAATTTGAATGTATTATATTGAAGTACCAACTTATGGACACTTACTTTGCACAACATAACTCACACAAGTGTTCTAGTGGTAATTAGAGTGTCATTGTTTGTATATTTTCAGGTTCATTTCATAGGGAATATTCACATGTGTGATATATACTTTGTATATTTCCATACATGGACAATTTATGGATGTACATCATGGACATTATTTTAGTTTATGGATGCTTATTATTTTAGTTTATGGATGTTCACGTGATATTTATAATTTGTATATATTTTCATATGGAGAGTTTATTATACATGTATTCACTATTTCAATTTATGGGTTTGTATTAATCATGTTTGCAGATGTTCATTAATTTTTGAATTTTATGGATTTGTTAAAATCATTTCACTAATTTAATAAATTTTCTATATACTATAACTTTAATTAGTAATATATATGTTCAATTTTGAATTTCAGTTTCATAGAATAAGAAAATAAGCACAATCTTAAGTTATGATGCAAGTCACATTGATACTTATAATGAAGTAAAATATATCACATATCAATTTAATATTGAACATGAAAATAATTCCATTCATGCTTCATATTGGCATGTAGAAAGTATATTTTAGTGCAATCAACATGTATGCTATTATAATTCAATTTTTAAAATAAATTATTTGAATTATAAAGTCATCCATATATATATATATATATATATATATATATATATATATATATATTGTGACCCACCCATATAACATTGCATGGACAAATTTTTTAAGTATTTCAATCAATTTCTTATCTCAAGGTTCAATTAAAAAACAAAAATATGATTTAAATAAGTTTTATTCAATTTTAATATTAAAAGATGTCATGTAAACAACAAATAGGTTTTGTTGAATGTTATTTATTTTGATATTATGGACAAGATCTTAGTCATAACATGATTGTTATAGGTGATCCAAATTGGATCCTCAAACCATTCCATGATTGTTAAAACTTAAGAATGAATGTCAGACATCAAGAAATCATACAGTGATCAGAAATAACCTTTGAATAATGGTAATTTGTAGCTAGCACGGAGCAACAAGGACCTTCGGTCAAAGCGTGCTGACCCTTGGCCCATGGGGACTATGCATGGCGGAAAAATGGCAGTTGGGAAGCTCAAACCCATAAACAGAGGTTGTTTCTAATACGCGATTAGCGCAAAACCCCTTGAGAAGGAAAATCCATGAGTGCTCAGTCACAAGGGAAACCAAAAAACTGTGGGAAAAGTGCTAAAACCAACAAGTAGGTCCTGCACTTCAAAACCAGCGGAATATCAGAGGCATTTGGCCAAGGACCCAGTGATTCCATACACCGAGTGACGCGTGTCTGGTGGGGAGAGAGAAAAATCGCTCACATCGCGGACTAACGGTCGAGCAACTCAACCACGCGATAAAAGCGATGACCGTAGGATCTGGAGGCCCCAGATCAAACTGCTGAGGTTCAACCCGATGGATGAACGGACCCGAGGGAGAAATAAGCTACGGCGCATAAAGATTTGAAGTCCGACATGACCGCTGAGCTGGCGAATGAATCATTTCATAAAATAACCGAAATAACGACCGTTCAAGGAAGAGTCAACGCTCAGTTCGTGAGGGGACAAGTGGCCAGCTCTCTGTGAAACTTTACACAGTGGCGATGACATAGAAGCAAGGAATTCTAGTGGACAAAGGCAGGCGATCTGAAGAGCTGGAAGAGGAAGTAAACAGTCAAGGGACAGATTGGCTTTAAGCCACGAATAGACAGAGAATAGAGAGGAGACATAGTAGAGAGTGAAGCAAGAAGCAGAGAACAGAGAAGTCAAGCTTACCTGCAGAGCTAAGGTAGCATCAAGCAGACATAACCAAGAAGGCTTGAGAGGTTCAAGCAATCCTTGTGAGGATATCGGTTGGGAAAGGAGTACCAGATTGGAGTCATCCCATTAAGACCAATTGAGGTCAAGACTTGGTAAGGGGGAGTCTGTGAACTCTAATGGCTTGGGGAATCCAAGTACCACCCTACTAAATATCATCTGTTACAAGAGACTCAAATTGAGCTCCTCATTGAAAAACTCTGCTTAAAGACACAATACAAAGAGGCCACCACTGAAAGCTGGACCAGGAGATGTAGCCCAGGAGGATTGGGTGAACTCCTTATTAAATTGTTGTGTTTTTGCATTTTCTTACTATATTTCTCCACTATTTTCCAATGCCTGTGTATTTCGTAATCTTATCGATCCATTGCTTAAAATAACATAAGCACACACCAACACATGAGTCTGTAATACCTACATTAATTAATTGAGATCATTCATAAGTGATTTTCAGATCAATAGGTCATTTTTTCACATTTGTTCAATATGCCTACAAATTGGATCAAACCAAATATGTGAACATGTTGTCATCTTCCCTACTTAAATCCCTAAGCATGAACTTTCCAAGAAGTTTCAGTTTTTGGGATTAACTGTTCAAAATCAATGTTTTTAGCCCAAGCACACCCTGCCCCTTTGGCCACCTACATTCAACGTTGGTTTCTCCCTTTTGCACCAGTGTTGGTAAGTGCTAGTTGCTCCTTGTTGGGGGCGCCTTGATTATAGAAATTCGGTAAAATTAAAAATATTTCTTAATCTTCCTCTTCCAAAAGCTTTCAGGGGTTGTTTTAACCATTTACCTTAGATAAGAAGCTCGAGTCCTATCTGATCCTACCTTGGAGACTTCACCCTTTATCCCTTGATTTTATCTTCCCATCATAAGTGGATCTCAAGCTCATTATGGTAAATCCTAAACTACCATTAGTCTCTTATAAATTTGCTACCATTGATAGCATCAAGTTTGGATTTTGGAGATTGATTATGCCCTTATTTTGTTGCCTTGAATCTAGAGGAGTCATCATCTTCATGAATTAGGGTGACATTGAGGTGTGCTTTCTAACAAGGAAGGAGAAGTCAACTTGGGGAGATATCTACATGATCAACTTCCATTATTGGTTGTAAAATATCTCCTATTTCTATTATACAAAGAGTATATTGTTTTCCTATATGTTTTTTTTTTTTTTTTTTTGTTAAGGTTAGGCATTCTTCATTCCACAAAACATCAAAATACAATTAAACTAGAGTTCGAGTGGCTGGCCTGCCCGAGGGAAACCGGACCGCCACCTTTTGGCCTGAAAGCCGGACCAAATTTAAAAATGTTTAACTCTTTCTTCCTATCATAACTGATGTTCTGCTTATTCAAAGCGAGGCTAACTACTGTAACAGAGAAAGGTACCTAGATATAGTTCAAATTCATCACAAAATAGTATAGAAAATAAACACACCACTAATCTTCATCCGACAGATTCACCGGGGCCGGCTTAGAGTCGTTGTCACCCGGCTTCAGGATCTTCTGCTCAATGGCCCATTTGAGCTCCAGCGTCAATTGCTCCATGTTTTTTAGCAGCAGATGGTTTCTGGAAACTTGAACTTGGACCGCCGCAAGTTCTTTCAAGAGAATGTTCTTTATGGAGGCTGATTCTTCCGTCAGTTGGCGTTTGAGGAGTTCTTCCGCTTGCTTGCGTTCTTCATCTTCCTCTTCGCGCACCGCTTGGTTAACCTCCATGGCCCTGCCAACCACATGCTTCATGATCCAGTAGAATTGTAACGTTCTATTGAATAACGAGTCCCTGCCTCTGGAAGTGCCTGGGTCGGAGATTATAGCCCAGTCCTCACGGGGGATCTCCTGGTTCGCACTTATTTCCCTCAGCTCGCATTCCCATTCATGGATGAGAGCGCGGACCTCAGGAGAAATACCAGTCATGTACCCATCAATCAGGTGAAGGAGTTTATCGAAGTCAGGCTTTCTGCCTCTTTTATTAGGTTGACTACTGGTGCCGGCTTCCTTCTTCTATTTAGGAGTGGTCCTTCTTGGAGCCATTTTCCCTCTGGTCCTACCTGTCACAGCAGAAAGCTGAGAGTCAGTGTAAGAGATATAGAGCCTAGTCGGGGTCTGGTCCATTTTGGCGACGAGCTTAGCATGGGAAGTCTCATGTGACATTAGAACAGGGCCATTATGTTCACGTTGGTAAAAGACCCGCCACCTTCTTACAAGAGTTCGGAGAACCCCCCAACCAACAGAGCAAAGAGACCAGACGGCCTTGGTCAGCGGAGGGGAGGAATAGAATTGGAGCCAACCACGGTAGAAAACCAGAGATAAGAGAATAACAGGGGTGCTAGGACCCTCCAGAAGCATGGCGAAGCCCGACGAAGCCCCCCAAACTGCCTGACTCTTGGAGCAGGACATAGCATTACCATAAATCAAATCTTCCCCATCCAGGGACTGGGAAAGGAGGAACCAGAAGGAGCCCGAGGGACCCTTAACTTCACAGCGACAGGGGGTCTGCTTACAGGGCCAAAGCATATCCAGCCAGACCAAAAGACCAGAAAAACAAGCATGCATGCCTGAGGGATGAGGACAGAAGGAAACATACCACCTTTTCTTGCTGAGGCCGACGAGGAGGGCTGGTCGCAGAGATGAGCAGGCGTCTTTCCGTTCTTTGTCATTCTTCTTGCTGAGTGGAATGAGCCTGCCATCTGTTTTCTCGAGTTTATTAACTCGATGTCGTGTCGAGCATGCCGCCACTTGGCTTATAGAAATTCCGGTCTTCGTTTGTCCAGTTATTTTTCCGTCACACCAACCGGTTTTTTCATCTCGGAAAGTGGTGTGGATTGTCCTTTCCACTTCATGCATCATCATTCCTTCCTCTGTTCGGCTGCTCTTGCTGTAGCCTAACTTGACTCCTGTTGCCACCTGTCGTCCTTCCCCTACTCATTATCTCGAGTTCCGGAGCTGGTTCTAGATTTTTCTTTAATGATGCCTCAGCTCGCATGTCCCCTCTGCTTGTTCGGCCATTCTGGCCATGCCCCGTCACCTGCCTGTCATGTGCCTACCTTACCCCTCTGCCTTTTCCCACGTAGGAGCTATCTGAGCCTTGCTGATGAAGATTATCTCCGCCTCCACTGTGTGCTGCCTGATCTTGGCCATTTGTTTTTCCCATGCTTTTCCCTCCTGCATCATCGATTAGAAGTTGCTGGAGTTGGTTTTTCTCCTCCTGATGCAAATGAGGTAGACCCTCGCTATCAATTTCCTTGCCTCGGTTCCGGCAGCCCCAATTCGCAAGCCAATATGCCAGCTTGTTACCTGCATGCCTGGTGTGGGTCGGGAGGAGATAGTCAATTTTTGGAATGAGCTTTCCAATTTCGCTTACCAGCCAAGCGGTTCTCCAGATTTTGCTGATTCTTTCCACTAGAATTTGCTTCTGGAGCTTCCTGACCATGTCAATTACCAGCTTTGAGTCCCCCTCGATTTGGAGTCATTTAAAGTTTGCCCGGAGAGCTATTTCCAGTCCTTGTTTTAGGGCGTGCAGCTCTACTTTGTTGTTCGAAGCTTCCCCACAGTCCATCGTGAAAGTTCTGAGAGTGTTTCCCTCTGTGTCTCTAAAGACTCTGCCAATGCCGACCTCGCCTGGGTTGTGCTTTGCAGCTCCGTCGAAGTTCAATTTTGTGAATCCATGTGGAGGGCATCTGTACTGGTTGCTTTCAGTCACCTCTTTGGCCTTATTGGCACGAGAATCCCCACAGTTTACCATACTCTGTCTGACCTCTAATTTTTCTAGGATGGTTTCTTCCGTATTCGAGACTTTCCAGTCTTCATCCTTCCAGCATTCCGAAAGGATTGTTTCCCGGAGGTTTCTGATGACTTGCTCCTAGATTGCTACGGTAGTTCTGGTTTCTGCTTTGAAAATGGCCCCATTCCGGGCTTTCCAGATATTCCAGAGGAGGAATCCAGTGGAGAGGAGCCAGGCACGGTTAACGACCGGGTTCAGGTAAGGCTTCTTTGGCCAATTGATGATTGTGCTTACGATATTTTGCTGGTTACGGTGCTGCCGCTCAAACAAATTGCGGTGGTTGTTCCACAGGGAGGAGCTGACGGAGCAGCGGTTCATCAAGTGCTCCATGGTTTCCTCTTGGGCGAGGCAAAGGGCGCAGCGGGACGGGCCTTGGCTACCTTTCCGCAGAATTTGGTCCCAGGTGAGCACTCTACCGTGTAGAACTGTCCAAATGAAGAAAGAAATTTTAGGCCAATGCTTAATTTCCCAGAGATTTTTCCATTGATTGTTTTCCGGATGAAGGTTGATGTTGTTATGAAGGTGGTAGGCTTCTGCTGTAGTGAAATTTCCTTGTATGCGTTTGCCCCACCTGAGAATGTCAGACCCCGTTTTCTTTGCTATTTTCCGAGAAGCCATCTCTGTATAGTAATCCTGCCATCTGTCGGTTTCTGGTGCTCCTGCCCAGTCTTCTTTAAATTTCCAATTTCTCCAGTATCCTGCCTCGTCAGGCTTCCAGAAGTTGCCTACAGTTGAAGCCCCTGCCTGGGTCGAAAAGGTAAGGATGACATGGAGGTTGTCTTTTTGAATGAGACGGTCTCTTTGCTGCCAGGATTCCTCCCAGAATCTGGCTTTGTCTCCTTCCCGGATTTCCCAGAAACTGTGCTCCCTTATCAGATCCTTGTTGCCTCTAGCCAGGTTCCATATTGCAGAACCTCTGGTCTCTGTCGTGCTTCTCAGTTTGTCTTCAATTTCCCCTGTCTCGTCGTATTTTCTTTCCCAAAGTATCTTCCACAGGTCAGGGCCCCCCTGAAGCCACCGCCACCAGAGCTTCGCGCCCATTACTTGATTGAGGACGAAGGGGTCGTGAAGTCCAAGACCGCCATCTTTAGGGTGCCGGCAGAGCCACTCCCATGAGATAAGGGCCCACTTTCTAGTTTTGCTAGTCCCTTGCCAGAGGAAATTTTTGAACAGGGAGACCAGCTTTTGGCTCGCAGCCTTAGGAATTGCTTGGCATGAGAGCTGGTAGTTTGGGATGGCCTGCAAAATAGATTTCAATAAGGTTACCCGACTTGGGGCATTTAGTGAGCGGTGGGTCCAGTTCTCCATTCTATTGCGGATTTTCTTGATTAGCAGATTCCAGTTGGTCGACCAGAATTGGTGCTCATTTAGCATGATTCCCAGGTATTTGGAGGGGAAGGATCCTCTGTTGAAGCCTAGAGTATGAGCCAGGAACCTTTGGACTGCCAAGGAGGTGTTGAAGAAGAACACTTCCGATTTATCTTTATTTATTTCCATCCCGGAGGCTCTGCTAAATTGAGATAGGGATTTGATAATTCTTTGGGCCTCCTTTAGGGTGGCCTGACCGTAAAGCATTACGTCATCCACAAACTGCTGGTGGGAGACCGGAATATCTTCTCCGCAGATGCGGAGGCCTTTTATCTGTTCTTTGGAAACCTGAGCCTTAACCAGTCTGCCTAGGCCGTCTGCAGCCAGGATGAAGAGGAAAGGAGACAGGGGGTCTCCCTGCCTTAGCCCACGGGAAGGAGTGAAAGCTTCAGAGGGGGAGCCGTTTAGGAGAATTGACAGGACGGGGGAGCTAACCATAGACAGGATCCATTTTATCCATCGTTGATCAAATCCATAGGCTTTTAGGATACCTTCCAGATAGGTCCAGCTAAGCCTATCAAACGCCTTGGCCAGATCCAGTTTGATAAGCATGCCTGGGGCTCGGGAGCTTTTCAGGGAATGGATCACTTCCTGGGCGACTATAATGCCATCGGTGATCTGCCTTCCTTGGACAAAGCCAGTTTGCTCTGGGGCAATGAGATCCGGCAGGATAGGCTTAAGCCTGTTGACAATGATAGTTGCAAGGATTTTGTAAACCACATTACATAGGGAGATGGGCCTAAAACCCTGTGGTTCATCTGAGCAGCCAGACTTTGGAATTAACGCCAGGAAGGTGGCGTTCAAACCTTGGTGCATGCGTTTGGAGCATCTGGATTCCTCCACTAGATCAAGTAGATCATTTCCTATGAAGCTCCAAGTGGCCTGATAAAATTCAATGGTGAATCCATCAGGTCCTGGGGCCTTATTTTTAGCCATTTTGTTTATTGCTTCCTCCAGTTCATCCTTGGAGATTATCCGAAGAAGGGCCAGGTTTTGATCTCTAGAGACTTTCTTGGGAATATGGTGGCTGATTTTGTCGATGTCCTCGGCTCTGTTGATATTAGGTTCAGAGAGAATACCTTTGAAATGCTCCACCAAAAGATGTTCAATTTCATCTTGCTGAGTCACTCTGTTTCCTTCCTTGTCCTTCAAGGAGAATATTTTGTTGTGTTGGCGGTGATTTATCATGGCTTTGTGGAAGAATTTGGAGTTTTTGTCGCCTTCTTTGAGCCATTGGATTCGGGATTTTTGTTTCCATGGGATTTCCTCCTGTTTTCTCCTTTCCTCTAATTGGGTGATTACTCTACCTTCCTCCTCTGCCAGAGCCTGACTTCGGCCGTCCAAGATGATTTGCTGTTGGATTCTTTCCATTCTGGCTTGGAGTTTGCCCTGCTCCTGCTGGATATTGCCAAATTCTTCCTTGTTCCACTTTTTAATTTTGCTTTTAATTTCTTTGAGCCTTTGTTGAAATGAGCGCATTTTGCTGAGGCCCTCCTTTCCACTTTTGTTGTCCTGCCACCAGCCTCTTACTTTGTCTAGGAAGTCAGGGGCTCGGAGCCAAAAGGACTCGAACCGGAAGGGTCTCCTTTTGCTCTGATTATTTAAGGCTATTTCCAGCTTTATTGGCCAGTGATCCGACCCTGCTGAGGGTAGGATAGAGGCTTCATAGAAGATATCCAGCTCAATTATGTGTTCTGAGATGAGGAATCTGTCCAGTCTTGAAGCAATCTGTTTGGAACCACCTCTTCTGTTGTTCCATGTGTATTTTCCGTTGATGGTTGGGATATCCACTACTCTTAATTTTGTCTGCACTTCTCTGAATCTTTCCATTTCTGTGTCTTCCCTGCTTATTCCACCTTTTTTCTCTTCTCGAGAAGCAATTAAGTTGAAGTCTCCAGCCAGGATCCATCTCTGTTCCTGGTGTAAACTTCGGAGCTTAGTCAGCTGAGTGAGGAACAGGTCTCTGTCTGCACGGGTGTGGGGCCCATAGACAGCTGAGATTGCAACCCATTCACTTTGTCCTATTAGTCTGAATCGCCCAGTGAGGATTCTTGGCATTCCTATCCACCAGTCAGCGAGGACTTCAGCTGGGTTCCAGAGGATAGCTATTCCTCCTGCACTGCCTTTGGGGTCTATAGTGACATGTTCGTATCTTGGTTTTATTTTATTTAGGATTTCCTCCATTTTCTGTCCTGGGATTTTGGTTTCTTGGAGAAGCATGATCTGAGGTTTGTCTTGTTTGAGTCAAGCTGCCAGATATCTCTGTTTTCCTTTACTATTTAAGCCTCTGATATTCCATGAGGTCAAAATCATTGATTAACTTGAGAGAGGGTTTAGAACACCGCTAAAAGCGGAACTACTTTTCCGGTGTTTAAGGTTTCTCCCATGAGTTGTATGGTTTCCTTGATGTTTCTTCTTCCTCTTTTTTCTCCCCCTTTATTTTGACCAGTCTGATCTAATCTGGTTTCTTTTTGAGTCTCTTGGTTTTCTGCTGATGGGGCTTTGCCTTTTTCTAATTTGGTTTTGTATTGTTGGAAGGTTTCAGTATACAGCTTCTTTTGATCTTCGGGGATAAACCTCTCATCCAGGTTCTTCCATTCATGCAACAGATTTTCCAACACTTCCTCTTCCTGGCTTAGGTCCTCCCTACTGGACTCCTGGTCTGTCTCCATCTGATCCGTTTGTTCCTCTGTTTCCTTCTCCTGTTCTTGTGTCTCACTCGGGGCCTTTCTTTTAGCTAGGATCCTTTCACTAGTTTCACTGCAGTCTGAGCCTTTATCCTCCTGATGTTCCATGTGCTGATCTTCCTCATCCTCTTCTACCTGCAGTATAGCGAAACTGTTTGGTTTCGCTGTGTCAGGTTGTTTGCCTTTCCTATCTTTCTGGGGGGGTTCCTTGTTGGCTTTCTTTTTGTTTCTCACCTCTTGGAATTCCTCCTGATCCGACTCTCTCTTGTTTCTTTGGGGCCCTCTGATTTCTTCTTCCTCCCGGGTTATTGGGCATTCCTTTGCTAGATGGCCATGGGTATGGCATCTACGACACCTAAACGGAATATGTTCATAGTCTATGCTTTGCTGCCAGATCTCTTCGTGGTATTCAAGCTCTATAGTGTCGGGGATGGGGTTTGCTAGGTTCATGTAGACACAAATCCTGGCATATGAGGTGTATCTACCTTTCTTTGTAGTATCTGCTATCTTCACGAAGCTTCCTATTGAGTTGCCTATTCCTTCTAGGATATCCGGGTCCCAGAAGTCTGTGGGGAGCCCAAATAGACGGACCCAGACAGGAGTAGCCAGAAAGGTTTCTTTGTCTGGGTTATAACAGTCTTCCCAGAAGCGCAAGAACAGACTGGCATTATTATAAAAATATGGGCCATTATCAAAAACCCGTTCTCTATCTTTCAGGTTAAAGAAGATTACCGTAAAGAAACCTTTCACTCCTAGCTTGAGCTCGATGTGGCCTTGAGGTTGCCATTTTTGCTGTATCCACTTGGTGAGGTCCCTTTCCGACGGCCAGACTTCGAAAAACTTGCAGATAAAGGCATGGTCCCTCATGTAACTTCAGAACTTTTCCAGCTTGTTCGCTAGGATCACATATCTGGGTTTCTCTGTTGTACATGGCAGGCACTTTCCTCTGCGGCCTGATTGCCAGGCCGCTCCTAGCACCGGTCCTGTGCTCTTCCGTTCCTCTGACTCCTGGTTGCTTTGTCTGTCTCCTGCCGCCACTTCTCGGTAGGAGGGGATCTCTCCCCTCCTGACATTTTCTGTCATTCCTTTTCTGCTTTGGCCGCTGACAGTTCTGCTGGACTAGACTGCGTCGGTTGTCCACACTTTCGTCCCGACTTCCTTAGGTTTTCACCGCTTTGCCGCCATTAGGGTTTGAGTTGCAGAGCTCTCTCCGGATTTCTCACCTTTTAGATGTGTGATCTGTTTTCCTGTATGTTTTGTGTTACATTTACATTCATGTATTTCAATTCCTTATTGATTCATTGAATAGAGTAATTTAATTATGCTATGTAGACGT
This sequence comes from Pinus tabuliformis, assembly GCA_031772625.1. Lineage (NCBI taxonomy): Eukaryota > Viridiplantae > Streptophyta > Pinopsida > Pinales > Pinaceae > Pinus > Pinus tabuliformis. The sequence continues at coordinate 1,233,261,080 of CM062809.1, read as the reverse complement.
TGTGGATCCTTGGTTTGTTTTAGTTGCATGTGCAGATCCTAATTATAGTAATCAGAGTAACAATTGGAGCTTACAAGCAAGGAGGAAAGTAAATCTTGTGATGGATTCGAATTAGGATTCTTTCCCATTCTTTAATTTCTCTAAGGAAAATTCTATATTATTTTCCTTTTGTTGTTCTAGACCAGTCCACTAGGTCTAGGGAAATTACCTTTGTCCGCAATCACAAATTCCACGTAACTATGATATAGTTCATTTGTATTAAAATTTAATACATAGTTCAAACAACATTTCTATAAATGTATATAATGTTATCAACTTTTGTAAGTTTTCAAGTAGTTATCCAAGTATTTCAATCAATTTCTTATGATGGAAATTTAAGTTTTATTCATTTTTTAAAAACTCAAATATGATTGAAATAAGTTACATATTCAATTTTAAAAGATGTGGAGATGTAAAAGTTACAAATACAAGTTTTATTCGATTTTATTTTGTTTGAGGTTATCTACAAAAGCTTAGTCATAATGCACATCGTCAATATTTTTTTTTTCTTACACTGAAATCAATGCACAATGTTAAACTAATTATGTTGAAATTAATGTACAATATATATCTAGTTACATCATTTATCAGAATTCAACGTCTTCGTTGAAATCAATGCATCTAATGCAAGCAATCAAATAGGATGAAAAATGAATATCTACATTAAAATCAATGCATCTAATGCAAACAATAAAATAGGATTAGAAATCAACATCTACACCAAAATCAATGCATCTAATGCTGCAAGTGATCAAATAGGATTAGAAATAAACATATACACTGAAACCAATGCATCTAATGCTAGAAATAAAATAGGCTTAGGAATAAACATCTAAAAAAAAATCAATGCATCTAATGCAATCTCAATAAAAAATATTATAAATTAACATATTTAATGAAATAAATGCATCTAATGCAGCAATGAAATAGAATTAGAAATCAACATCTACACAGAAATCAATGCATCTAATTTGCAATGAATCAAATAAGATTAGAAATCAGCATTTATACATTGAAATCAATGCATCTAGTGCAAGAAATTTCTTCCCTTTCTCTCCCCATCCATCTATATCGATATCTCCCTCCATCTCTCCTTCTTTGTCTCTCTACTCACCTCCCCAGAAACACACGCTCTTTATCTTCATATATATGTATTTCTCCCTCCCTCCCTCTATCTCTCTCTTCTTCCCTCTCTCCCCCTTCCACATATGTATATATATATATATATATATATATATATATATATATATATATATATATATATATATATATATATATATCCCTTTGTCTCTCCTTCTTCATCTCTCTATATTACTCTACAAACATACTCATTGTTGCTACATATCTATCTATATCTCCCTCCCTCTTTGTCTCCTCTCCCTCTCTCTCGCGTCCCCTTCTCTTCCTCTATCTTCCCTTCTATCTATCTTCTCTCCTACTCTCCTCTCTCCCTCTCTTCCTCTCCATCTCCATTTCCACTCCCTCCCTCTCTCTCTCCCCCTATAACTCCATCTCTCTCTCCCTCCCTCTCAAGTACCCTCTCTCTTCCTTTCTCTCCCACGTCCCTCTGTCTCTCCCCCACCTCACTCACTCTCTCCCTCTCTCGAGCTTTGTCCTGCAATTCTGTTGACTATCTCCCTCCCTTTCCCATTCTCTCTCCCCCTTCTCTTAATCCCTCCTTCTTTTTCTTTTAATATCACCCCCAACATATGCATTCTCTCTCAATTTCACCCTTGTCACTCCGGGCCTCCCTCTGTCTCTCTCCACCTTTCTCTCTCTATATGTCTTAAACTTCTTCCTTCCTTATATTTTCCTCCAAATCCATATTTTGAGCTCCATCTCTTTCTCGGAGTCTCTCTCCTCCTCTCCCTCTTTGAATATTTGTGTCCCCCTCTCTCTCTTACCATTCTCTCTCACTCACTCTCACTCTATATTTCAAAAAATTTAAAATACTTTGACAATTCAAATATTATGTTTAAATATTTTTATTTTTATTTTTATCTCATACAAAAACTTAATTTTTTTATATAAAAAATGCAAGATTACAAATGTGTGTTGTACATTCACCTGGAAGGAAAATGATAATTTTCCATGGAAATATTATCTAAAATTTTCCAAAATATTAATGTTTCAACTACCTCCAAGATACGTAGAGTGCTTTATGTCTTCCAATTGAAATTGTTTTAATTTAATAATAATAGTATTCTTTTAATATTAATATGAAATTTAATAAGGTTTTTACATGAAATTATAACAAAAATTCTAATAAAATTTGGAATTTTAAAATGAGGTAAAAGTTTAATTTTAGATCATTCAAAAAAAAATTATAGAGGCTCGTTCGAGCCCCCGTTAACCATGTATATGGATCGGTCGAGGGTTTACAAATCCCTTGATCGAGCTATTTGAATTTGAAATTTAGGCACTCGATCGAGCCTCTTAAAATCAACAATTTCAGCACCACTTCTGCAAAAATTCCTGCAAGTCCATTTTGTACCCTAGTGAACTTAGGGATAAATTTTCCTTAGGTGGCGAAGTTGATCACGCTTGATTCATGAAGGAATCCTCTATCCATTGACATAAGATTTTGACATTTTCAAAATCATATGATATTTTTCATCTAATTTCTTTTAAACATGTTGTTTGAAATTTTTTAAAATTATTTTAAAGAGGTTGAATAAAAAATCAATATCATAAAATATAAAAACAAAAAAATTCAAAAATACCACTATTTTAGTTTACGAGTCCTCTTCAAAAGGGTACTTTTGGTTTTTAAATTTATTTAAATAGTTGAAAAAAATCTTACGTGAACACATGTGTCTGCAAAATGAGATTGAAATATTACTTTGCCAACTTCAAAAAATAATAAAAAATATATACTTTTACCAAATATATATATATATATATATATATATATATATATATATATATATATATATATATATATATATATATATATATATATGAAGAACTTAGCTCTCTCAATGTAGATCATGATCATATATATATTTTTTTAAATTACACATATTAGAGTAAGTTTTGCTACGTGAAGACACACATGCCTCTTATGATGTGTGAAAATTTGGAAGGACAAGGATTTCATTTAATGGAAATTTGACATATTATACGAAACTAAATATTTTTGCAAAACATATCAATAGGACAATAATATAATTGTCCACAATATGTATTTTTACTCAGAATCAAAATTCGCAGTGCTTATATGAAATTTGAGGGCTTCAATTCGATAAGAGGAAAAAATTGAAATTTCATCGCCATAATTGGCCCAAAGGTGTAACCCATGTTCATGCTTTCACCCATGTTTTAATTTCTCACTTTAAATTTTGTGTTTGATATATGTTTTATCTTTTCTTCGAAATTTTTCCCTTATACATTTCATATACTCCTTATTGTAGACCTCAAATTGAATTCTCCATTTTGTATTGTGACTCTGTTTTGTATTATTGATGGCACTTATGATTACTTTGGTAGTTTCTTCTACTCACTGGATGAAGTAGTGAATAAAACATTGTCACAAGAATTATCTATCCATACAGTTGGATGAGACCCTATGACCTATATTTTTACTATTGAAGTTGTAGTAGATCTCGATTATAAGGTTAGATTTGTTTTGTCAAAATTTCTAAAAGTTTATTTTTCCATTAGGAAAAAACTAAAATTTATGTTATTTAATTTTTTATGTAGATTACTTGATTTGCACCAAGGAAGCTTCTTTATTAATATACAACCCTCTCTAATTTTGAACATAATATTTGTTACATAATTTACAAAAGTGCTCATAACATATATTCCTACAATTCAACTCAAAGTAGCACCAAATCTTGGATGCCTATCTCTTTTTCCAATCACTTATGCAAGTAGGCAGTTTAGAGAAAGATAATTAGGAAATAAGTAAGATAATTATACAAAAACTATGTTTGCACTTCCTAAGTTTATTCAAATAGATTTATTGATATATGGTATAAATAAGGAAAGTGAATGCTAGGTTTCATTTACACAATAGTTTTTTATACTTCAAAATATCAAATGATTCTCCTCTACCTCCATTTTTACATGAAAACTTATGAGAGAAGAAGGTTGGGTGAATCTAACAACCAAGAGAGCACCAATTATTAGTAACCCTAGATTAAGGGCAATGATACCCTTAAGAGTTCATGTGTTGTGGCGTGAGATGTCATTATTTACCCTTTAGGGCATAAGGCCCAAGTTTTCTCCATTAGCCATGCCACGAATCCCAAAACCATACCTACTATTGAAAATCATCTAGTTTGATTAATCTACCCACTTAGAGTTGAATAAAACCCTCGATAGACCATGTGGTGTGGTCCAAGGTGTCATTAAGGGATGTGAATGACTATAATATTCTTTTAAGTCCTAAATCTTGGTTTGCTCCCCCAATCATGTATAAGGAATAAGGACCCCATGTCTAGTGCTCAAAACTTCTTAATGTCACTAATATCCCCACTTGTTGGACAACCACACCCTAAAGATCTCTCATGTGGTGGTTTAAGGAACATTTATTGACCCTAGGTATCTAGAGGCTTCATTTAGGGGCGAAGGCCTTTGTTTCCTCCCTCTACTATTTTTAGGGGCCAAAACCCATACCCAATGCCAAAAGCCTCCTAATTCTGCGCATATAAAAATTACAATGTTAAGTATCCCTTCAAGAGGTGCATATATGGTGGTTTGATGCATCATTCTTAGCCATGGATGTATTGAAGTTTTCTTTATTAGCTAAAACTTTAGTATCCGGGATCTCAAACCCACCCAAAGTGACTAAAACCAAATAATACTTTTGATATCCACACAAAAGGATAAGAATTCCCTTACGAAGCCACATGTGGTAGTTTAAGGTGTCATGTGGTGATTTTAGGAGTCATTGTTGGACTTGGATGCTTATAAGCTTCATTTAAGGCCTAAGGTAGAGGTTTCCTCTCTCAACCATGTCTAATGCCTTGTGCCCTAAATTTAGTGATGAAAACTCCTAATGGAAATGATATCTAATAAATAATTCTATATGAATTTACTAAATAGTTATAAAAAAATCCAATTAATTAACTAAATTTCAATTAAAAGTGATTTTATAATCACCTTTGTAATCTCAATAAGTTAAAAATTTAGTGCCCCCACTATGGGTGTCAATTCAAGCAACAAATTGCAACAATATTGTAGACAAATGATCTCTCTGGCCACCTGGCCTCTTCCACACTCTTGGATATGTACTGGAGAAAATCGTTATATCCTTACATGCATGGAAATCTAATGAGTCTTAGGTAGAAGTACACATATTCTTATTAGGTTTGTTGTATATTAGTTACTGATAATCATCATGAGGTGTTTCTATTCTCATTCATAGAAGAGGGTGGTATAATGAGCTGGTGGTGACACTTTCCTTTGGACTTGCCTTGACTCTCAACTAGTAGCTCTGCCCTCCCTCAATTGCAATTAGATTTTCTCATTCATGGTATTCATGCCTATGGTTTTTATGGTCGTTATGCACCCGATGGTTGGCCCAACTCTTGGTGCTTACGGGTTCACAAGACGCTATAGGCTTGGTTTTTCCCTGCATTTCATGTTGTGCCCTCATTTCCCTTCTACATTTGTATGGTATTTTTGTGGTTACAAATGGCCAACTCGACTAATTGTGATGGCTCGACTCTCCCACAAAGTCTTATGCCTCTTCTCTATTCGTCAATTGCCATAGTCAAGGGTCATACTCAATTTCGTCTCTTGTTGGTCATCCATGGTGCAAGTTTTATGGGAATTTGATATGTTGTTTGGTCTATGATACTTCTCTAGTGTCCCTCTCCACAAAGAAATAGAGATGATGGGTTTTGTTAGTAATTTTGTAGCTCAATTTGTGTGTTGGTGCACATACATGGGAAGCTAGGTCTCAATAGGCCATGGCTTGTGAATGCCAAGTCTTCCTAGCCTAGCACATTTCCTCCGAGACATCGGTTAGCAAGTTCATGAAGGGTGGAAACCATGGCTCAATGTGACTACAAGTTTGAGACTCTCAGCTCGTGGCTCCAAGCGAATCTTAGCTTGTAGAATTTGTAGCCTCAAAAGGTTTTGCAAGCTAAGAATTGTTACTAGTTAGTCTCTTTTCCTTTTAGAAGATAGCAACATTTAGTTTTTGTTTTTATAACTGGTTACAACGAGGCCTTAACGCCTCTAATTTCTTGGGGCTCCTTGTAAATTTTGGATTTCTTTTTTGTTTTTCTGATGCACTAATTAAGAAAAGTCATTGTAATTTGAAGATACTTCATTTGTGCTAAAGCGATAGTTTCCCATTGGGCAGACTAGTAGCACAAAGAACTCTCTTTTGTAATGCCTCATTTAATTAATGGAAAGCCAAACTTCAAAAAAAAAAACAATTAGTGTATTTAATTACTTTTCAATAATAATTTTGAAATGAGCATTTTTCTTTTTCACTCTAAAAAAAAATCATAATTTCATTATTTCCTTGAAGAAATTACAAAATTATATTCTTTATATCATTTTCTTCTTTTATGTTGCTAATTGTTGTTGGGGTATTAATATGGGTTTATAAATTTAGTCCCTCTTACATTTATTTGTCAATCCAGGGTGCATCTGGTAATTTCAAGTTTATCGTGCAAGGCCTATGCAGGCCACATGTTCCCTACCCAGTATTGAGCAATTACAAAATACAAGGTCGTTGGCCCAAAAGAGTTCTAAAGCAATCCAACATAAATTAACAAACCAAATAACATCAACTCTGAGTAACAACAATTCAGAGTAACAACAATAACGAGTAACAACAATTCAGAGTAAAAACAATTAGGATTAACAACAATCAATCATGAGTAACAACAATTCATATTAACAACAAGGAAATAAACAACAATCATAAAATATTAATGATACTAGTAAAAGACATACCTAAACCACACGAGCTATATCAAAAAACACTTGATCGAAAGAGTGTGCCCAACTCTCTGGTGGTTAAGAATTAGAGATCACGTAGAGTTACAATACACTAAAATTCACATTAATTCATAAATGGAATTATAGAATGAAGTTCTGTTGTTACACGCAAAAGGAAAGCCTTCAATATCAGATCTACTCCATATGTGTTATCTCCCTTTTATCTCATATTTGTGTCTTTTAAATACACAAACAACAAAAGGAAATTTACAACAAACTGATTACAAAATGATTTCCCATACAATTTAGATTGATTACAAAATCTCAATAAGCAAGATGAGATCTAAGAGATCTTTCCATCATGATTCATTTGGAACAAGTCGAATCTGGAGTGTCTAGAGTCTTCTACTACTTTCCAAACATTATACCCAAGAATTTTCCAACAAGATTAGTAGTAGTTAGTGGTAAAGCCACCAACTGGGGACTTGCATTTAGGAATTTCCATAATAGCTTCTTCCACTTCTTGCATGATGATTTCCTTTAAAAGGAGATCATTTTATTCCCTTGTTACAAGTTTCAGAATGAGCTCTGTTATTTGCTCGACAGTATGCCTTGAGTGTGGCTTGGAAATGATTCATGAGTTCTTGGGCTATTACATCATGGATTTCTACTTTTTGGTGATTAGGTACTTTGATGCTTGATATTTTACTACTTTTCCTATGGTTGATCATGGATTTGTGGAAGAATTCAGTTTTTTTCTTCCTAAGCCATTGTACTTGGGATTTTTGTCTCCATAGGATTTCTTCATACTTCAATATTTCGTCTATGTGGAGGTGAGTGACTATTGTTTAATGTTCAAATTCCTCATATATGCTATTTGATGTTATTGCTTGTTAGATGGTGGCTATCTCTTGCTCTAACTTAAGTTATTTTTTTTAACATTACCAAAATCTTCAATATTCTAGTTCTTGATTTTCATTTTGAGATATTTTAGCACCTCTGGGAGTTACATAAGTTTTCTCAAACATTTTATGCTAATTGTCTTTAAAGTAAGTCAAGAAATGAAATTGCTCCAACTTTTATTAAATCAAGTACATCAAGAAAATAATTTCCACTCATAAAATAGATATCCTTTTTATATTAAAAATATGACTTTAAGAGAAAAATTATTTATTCATGTCAAGTGACTATAATTTAATAAAAAATTAAAAATAATAATAATTTTTATTTACCAAACAAAAATATATCCCTAAATAAATAAATAAATAAACTAAATTAAATTATTGACAAACTAAATGTTTATATAAATTTAAAAATGACTTTTTTTAATAATACAAAAAAAATAATATTTAAATTGAATATTTACCCAACAAATTTATGTGACTTACATTGGAAATCCTCATAATTAAACACATGTGAATGTAAGGAAGAAAAATTTAACACCATTCTATTGTAGCTGCTAATTTCACATACATCATTTCCTATCAAATTAATAAACGTTACCATCAATTTAACATCACTGCATAAAATATAAGCAAAATTTGTAGTGCCAAAGATGAGTTTTATTGTAGTGTTGATGTTCTGAGATTGAGCGGGCACCTATTTTGATGGAAAGTTCAACATGAAACCTGACTTCAACCCACCATTCATCCGGGCAGCATTCATAGTTTATTAACATTCCCATCACATCACAAGATGTGAACGAGACATGGACAATGCCTTGGCAGCCATCTCCGCCACAAATTCATCCATATTTTTGTCTGAAGACCCGCCTTCCACCATTGCCTCACTGGCTAATCTACTGCACCGTGAAGCGTTCGTCCGAAGCGCGATGCCGTGCTCACTTTCCATGATCGTCCTGATACCTTTCTCCACTTCGTCCCTCCCTACCACTCCATCTGCTGATCGTTTACTCAATCTCAATCCTGTCTTCCATTTTTCGGCAATGAATAGAGAATTGGTCGGCTGATCGCTCCACTGAGGAACCGCCAACATAGGAACTCCCAAGCTGAGGCCTTCCAGCGTCGAATTCCATCCACAGTGCGTCATAAATGCACCCACAGATGCATGAGAAAGCACTTCCAGCTGTGGACACCATGGAACGACGAGTCCCTGTTCCGAGCTTTGGTTCTCGAAACCCTCCCGCAAGTTTTCGCTGTCACTGTGGATCTCCGATTTTGAAGAGGCTGGACGAATAACCCATAAAAAGGAATATCCACTGGCCTTCAGCCCAAGAGCTATCTCATGATTTTGTTCTTTCGAAAGAACCGCAAGGCTTCCGAAGGAAACGTACACAACGCTCGCGGGTTGCTTAGTATTCAGCCAATCCATGCAGTTTACCGTTTTCCACATATCTGCAACGGAGTCTGTGTCCCGGGGATTCCGTCCGTCCAAGAAAGCAGAGGGTATGAGAGGACCGACAGTGCGAATGGGAGCTATCGATTTCATTGAATTTATTTCTTCCGACTCGAGTTCGTTAAACGAATTTCCAAGAACCCACGTTGCCTCTTGGAGAGACATGAATTGATCAGCTAGGACTTGCAGGGAGTAGAGATTTCAAGGTTGCAGAAAGGATGGCAGATCAGAGACACTCAGCGGTGGAAGTCCTATGTCACTCGCTGTCTTTTCCGTTTCGTTCAATGGGATAGCTGAAAACAAGAAGAACATTATGTTAGAATTAGAAATAATGACAACGCGATGAAAATATATATATAGGCTTGGATGCAGTTTTTGTAATGTAAAATATACCCAGTTTTCCATGGAAAAAATGGTGATATATTGAATAAACTGCACAAGATTGCGTCCAGAAAAAAGCCCAAGGAATATTAAACTTCTTTGCAACTTCCGGAACCCAGCCAAGAAAGGGGTCTTGAACGATGCAAGAAATGTGGGTGCCTTGAGCGTTGAGCCTCTCTATCAGATTTCCTAACGTCACTCCTCCTATGTTGTACAACATTTTCCACAAAATCGATAGGTCCTCCCTCTCGGAATCTGTGGTCAATCCGTCTGGGATTGTCTCGAACCCAACTTCCTCGGACCTCTTTGAGCCTCCGGATGCTGCGCCTTGTGCTTGTAACATCCACCTACGGTTTGCCTCCGTTGTCACAAAGGTGACCCCGACATTTTTAGAGGCGAGATGTTTGGCAAACTGCAGCATTGGATTGATATGACCCTGCGCTGGAAAGGGCACCACCATAACTTGAAGCTGTCCGTACTGTATCCCCTCTGAAGAACCCATTCTCTTACAGAAAATTTACTACACAAAGTCACCAAATATCCAAAGACTCCGTTTGTTGCAGGCTCTGGACTCTTCTCACTACGCTTGCCCCTTGCTTCTCGTGTGGAGGTGATTTATTTACAAGCTCCTCCATTCTAAGAATATATATTCTGTGTCTCCCACAGAAAACCAATCCTTCATAATCTATTTAAGAGTGTCGTCGGGGTCTGGCCTGCCGGCCTGCTGTCAGCGAGGCCCGCGCCGCTGTGGTCTGAACTTCAAGTCGCCAGACTCTTATCTTATCTTTCCAGTTGTCAACCTGGCCCGCAGTGCGCACCGCTGTGGTCCGAAGCCCCTGAGCTTAAATCGATTGTTGATTCCTCGGATAGAACCGGATGGACATGCGTGCGGTCAAAAATTGAGTGTGCCCCGAATATTCAGGGACTGGAAGTCGACTCGGACGTATTTTTGTTTATTGGAAGTACGGTGATAAAGAGTTTTGAGACGGTAAGAGTGATAGGTAAAAGGAAAATAAACTATTGAGTGCCGTATATCCTATGGTTTACAAATAACCCTGGTGTCATATCGGAAGTGCCGTATATCCTATGGTTTACAAATAACCCTGGTGTCATATCGGATGTTCCGCAAATAACCCTTCTATAATTAATAAAAGTTTAGCTGTAGAATGACGGGCATGAAAAACATGTACTTGTTATCCAATTTTCACTTGATAGGTTTGAAATTCCAAACTAAGGTTTCTCATGTATCTATTTTTTTATAGATTATCAGATTTTTTTAAGTAATATGATGATAATTAATGAAAGTTTAGCTGCAGAATGACGGGCATGAAAAACATGTACTTGTTATCCAATTTGATGATGATGATGATGATGATGATGATGATGATGATGATGATGATGATGATGATGATGATGATGATGATGATGATGATGATGATGATGATGATGATGATGATGATGATGATGATGATGATGATGATGATGATGATGATGATGATGATGATGATGATGATGATGATGATGATGATGATGATGATGATGATGATGATGATGATGATGATGATGATGATGATGATGATGATGATGATGATGGTGGACGACGACGACGACTCATGTATTTATTTTTTATAGATTATATGATGATGAGGATGATGATCGACGACGACGACGACGACTCATATCGGAAGTGCCGTATATCCTATGGTTTACAAATAACCCTGGTGTCATATCGGATGTTCCGCAAAGATGATGATGATGATGATGATGATGATGATGATGGTGGACGACGACGACGACTCATGTATTTATTTTTTATAGATTATATGATGATGAGGATGATGATCGACGACGACGACGACGACTCATATCGGAAGTGCCGTATATCCTATGGTTTACAAATAACCCTGGTGTCATATCGGATGTTCCGCAAATAACCCTTCTATAATTAATAAAAGTTTAGCTGTAGAATGACGGGCATGAAAAACATGTACTTGTTATCCAATTTTCACTTGATAGGTTTGAAATTCCAAACTAAGGTTTCTCATGTATCTATTTTTTATAGATTATCAGATTTTTTAAAGTAATATGATGATAATTAATAAAAGTTTAGCTGCAGAATGACGGGCATGAAAAACATGTACTTGTTATCCAATTTTCAGATGATGATGATGATGATGATGATGATGATGATGATGATGATGATGATGATGATGATGATGATGATGATGATGATGATGATGGACGACGACGACGACGACGACGACTCATGTATTTATTTTTTATAGATTATATGATGATGAGGATGATGATCGACGACGACGACGACGACGACGACGACGACGACTCATGTATTTATTTTTTATAGATTATATGATGATGAGGATGATGATGATGATGATGATGATGATGACGACGACGACGACGACGACGACGACGACGACCACTGAAACCAAATTGGTTGATGACGACGGCGACGACGTCCACTGAAACCAAATTGGTTTATCGGACCTACAATTTTCTTAGTTTTTAATTAGCTGGCTCCTCGTCTTTCTTGGCACGATTGGTGTTGTAGCCGACGACGACGACGACGACCACTGAAACCAAATTGGTTGATGACGACGACGACGACGTCCACTGAAACCAAATTGGTTTATCAGACCTACAATTTTCTTAGTTTTTAATTAGCTGGCTCCTCGTCTTTCTTGGCACGATTGGTGTTGTAGCTTTCTTTTTTTTCTCTACGGTCTTCCAACTTCCTTTATCTTGCATCTCCTTCATCTCTTCTGGTTCTTGGGACATTGGTGTCTTAGCTTCGTGATCTATTGTGTTCGTCCTTTTGAGGATAGTCGGAGAAGAAGTTTGGTCTAGGAGATCTGCTTTGCTGTTAAATCAAGATTTATTTTGTGCGGTATACAAATCCTCATAGCTGTTGATTTGTTGGGCGGGGCTTTCTCCCTGCCTGTCTTGAGAGTTGTTTCTTTCTTGCCCGATTTCTTGTGATTCAGAGTTTTCTCTAGAGTATTCTTCTTTGATGATAGTGTAGTGTTCTTTTTGTGCTCCTTCCCACCATGTAGATCTGTGGTGGTTTTTTCTAGCAGAATTTTTCTAGGAGGCCTTTGGGCAATTTTTGGCTAGATGGCCTGTCTCAAAGCAGGATCGACATCTGAAGAGGACACTTTCATAATCGAGTTTCTCGTTCCACACATAGTCTTTACTTGTTAGGTTTATTTCAGCTGAGAATTCAGCGCTAAAGTCCATTTCCACACAAATGCGTGCATAGGTGGTTCTGGCATATTCCTCTGTTTCTGGGCACTTGCAGTAAAATTTCCCAATTGCATTTCCAATGGCTTTTAGCGAGGAGAGATTCTAGAGATGCAAGGGTAGGCTTGGCAATCTCACCCAAACTGGTGCTGAGGTTATGACTGTTGTAGAGGGATCAAATGATGGGTTCCATGGCTTCATGAATAGGCCTGATTTTTCCCAAATAAGCTTATTAAGCTTTCAGAGTGCAACAAAGGTCAATATAAACCATTATCGAATATTTATTTAGGGTGATCATTTTCATAAACCACATTAATTTATTTGGAATTCAGAATTAGAAATTTGTTACAAGACGAATGTTATTTTTTATTTCAAATATAGTTTTACATATTTAATATTCATTTTTAATTAATATAAATTATTGGCAGGTGATAGCATAATGATTAGAAGTTCAATTCCCGAGATATATTTTACCAATTAAATTTAATAATGATGATGATGATGATGATAATGATGGTGGTTAACGTCCACTGGGACCAAATTGGTCTATCGGACCAATAATTTTCTTAGTTTCTAATTGTCTGGCTCCTTGTTTTTCTTAGCGAGATTGGTGTTGTAGCTTTCTTTTTTTTCTCTACAGTCTTCCAACTTTCTTTATCTTGCATCTCCTTCATTTCTTCTGGTTCTTGGGACATTGGTGTCTTAGCTTTGCGATCTATTGTGTTCGTCCTTTTGAAGATAGTCAGAGAAGAAGTTTGGCCTAGGAGATCTGCTTTGCTATTAAATGAAGATTTATTTTGTGCGGTGTTCAAATCCTCATAACTATTGCTACTTGAGGGGTTGTCGAGTTCACTCTTTTGTTGTTGGGTGGGGCTTTCCCCTTGCTTGTCTTGAGAGTTGTTTCCTTCTTGCCCGATTTCTTGTGATTCAGAGTTCTCTCAAGAGTATTCTTCTTTGATGACAGTGTAGTGTTCTTTTTGTGCTCCTTCCCACCATGTAGATCTGTGGTGATTTTTTTTAACAGAATTTTTCTGGGAGGCTTTTGGGCAGTTTTTAGCTAGGTGACCTGTCTCAAAGCAGGATCGACATCTGAAGAGGACACTTTCATAATCGAGTTTCTGGTTCCACACATAGTCTTTACTTGTTGGTGTATTTCAGCTGGGAATCCGACACTGAAGTCCATTTCCACACAGATGCGTGCATAGGTGGTTCTGGCATATTCCTCTGTTTCTAGGCACCTGCAGCTTTCCCAATTACATTTCCAATGGCTTTTAGCGAAAAGAAATTCCAGAGATGCAAGGGTAGGTTTAGCAATCTCACCCAAATAAGTGTTGAGGTTATGATTGTTGTTGAGGAATCAAATGATGGGTTCCATGGCCTCATGAATAGGCCTGATTTTTCCCAAAACAAAAGACCGGAATCTAGAATACATTGTCTGCTTTCAGGGTTTTCAAAATCCACTATAAAGAAACTCCTAGCATAGGGGTAGATATTAATTGCATCAGGAATTAGAGGCTTCCATACCTCCGAGATCCAATTGTGGAGAGCTGTCAACCGCGGCCAAAAACCATTGAATCGGCAGATTAGGGCACTTTCAGAGAACTTCAAAGCCTCATCGAGTGAGGCCTGGACCACCTAGACAGTGGGAGCTAGGGCTTCACTGACGATATGGGCAGGAGCTTGCCCCCCAGAGGTGGACGGAACTGAGCCAACAACTATTTTCGCGAAGCTGGGAGCCATCTGGGGAATGCTCTCCTGGGCAGCCACAAGATCGACAGATGTAGCACCAGTGCCGAGGGCCGCAGAAGGCCACAGAAGATTGCTGAAGAGAAGTGAAGAGCCGCAGATCTGAGGTAGAGCCGCAGAGTGAAGAGCCGCAAATCTGAGCCTAAGGTGAAGAGCCACAGATCTGAGGTGAAGAGCCGTAGATCTGAGGTGAAGAGCCGCAGATCTGAGGTGAAGTGCTGCAAAGTGAAGAGTTGCAGATCTGAGGTAGAGCCGCAGATCTGAGCTTGAGGTGAAGAGCCACAGATCTGAGGTGAAGAGCCGTAGATCTGAGGTGAAAAGCCGCAGAGTGAAGAGCCGCAGATCTCTTAAGCATTAGTGATTAAATAAGTATATTAAACACATCGAATAAATGATTATGATAGAGATTAAGACATCCCTTAAGTGAATATCAAATATACATTTCTGTAAATCATGTCAGCTGAATGTAAATAAAAGCATTACATATACATTGGGGAAACTGAATATTTGCGATCTGAGATGCTCAGTATATCCAATAGGAAGGTGACTAGAATTTGAATTGGCAACTCATTGCAATGGTAAGCAAAGAGAACTGCCAGCACAAGAGAACCATAGAGTGAACAGCTGCAGATTTGAGCTTGAGGTGAAGAATCGCAGAGTGAAGAGTCGCAGATTTGAGGTGAAGAGCCGCAGAGTGAAGAGTTGCAGATCTGAGCCTGAGGTGAAGAGCCATAGATCTGAGGTGAAGAGCCGCAGAGTGAAGAGCCGCAGATCTGAAGTGTGAAGAGCCACAGAGTGAAGATCTGAAGAGTACCAAAAATAAAATATTTTTGGTAGAAATTATAAATATATTTTTTAATTTATAGATAAAATGGTTTTTTATACGTTATTTTTTCTTATTGATTTTAATCAAAATCTGATAGATATTTTTAAAAACTTGAGTTTAAATTGTTTAATTTACATAATTTGAGTGCCTTAGTGGTTCTTAGTGATTTTTCAGGGGCTAAAATCCATTGATACATTCAAAAATACATTTTAAGTAATAAAAAATTACATTATTTCTTGAAATTGTTTCACTAGATTCCATTAAAAAATCACATTTTATTTATAAGTTAAACTATGCCTACTTATATATTATATTTTAATTAATGTAAATAATAAAAAATATATATTTTTTTGAAAATTTTTTACTATATTATTAGATAAATATATGCTATTAACATTGTTTAATTAATATGAAATATTAAATGGATAAATGAATTTTTCAAAATCGTTCTTGCAAAGTGATAATATTTCCACTTTAACTATTCCCTAAATCATTTTTTTTTTACATTTCACATGTGTTTATCTATTAATTAATCTTTGTGTTTATCTATTAATTAATCTTAGTTCTAGGACCTATATCTATTCTAATTTCTTGCATTGTGTGAAAGTAGTATTTTGCTATATTTAATGTTTTACACGACAAACCTTTGCATAGTGCAGATAATACCATCCTGCATAATATATACAACTCATCTTATTAATTATTGTGAATAAGGATTAATGTGGTTTATTGATTATATAGTGAAAATGGTGAGAAAACGTTGCTCTCAACTTTAAGCGAAGGTCCCAACCTATAAATCATTATTACCTTATTGAATATGATCAATTCGTTTATGAAGATCCATTTTAAATCAATATTTATCAATATTTATCATACATGACCGGGATAAAATATTTTGAAGTGTAAATTTTGAAGATTTATTTTAATTTTATATTTATCATAAGTTGATAGGGATAAAATCAAATCATTGGAAGTGTAAATTTGAGAAAATGGCTTCTGCTTCAAATGATTTAATCTTTATTGTTTCTCCACAAAATCTAGCGAAGGCTCAGTGTAAAGCTTCATTGTTATATCGACTAAATACTATAAGGGAAACAAAGGATTGGTTGCCCAATGTCACCAAGCAACAAAGGATTGGTTGCCCAATGTCACCTCAAAAACAAGTTCCTTTCTCTTTAGTGGAATTTCACCACAAGGGAGGCTTCCTTATATTCAACTATAAAGTGTATTCTAATTAAAAGGCTCGAGGTGATATAAATAGCCTAGGGAAAGATATTTAAAGCTAAAAGTACACTCAAATCTTCTTTATAAAGGAAGAACTATAGACTAACTAAGGACTACTACAAGTTAGGGTTTATTGATAATCAATGGTAAGAAGTATCTGAACATGTAGCAATGAAATAAACTTATCCCTAAATGATTTAAGTTAACAAAGGGATATGTGAACCCTCAAGTAGGCTTCAAGTTGAACCCTAGCTAAGGACTAGGGTTTCAATGACACAAAGGAGTTAAGAAAATATGATGGACTAGCTTTAATATAGAAATTTAACCATTATAAATGCTATATTTAGTGATTTAAGGGTTCAAGATGCTAAACCTTGGACTTTCATCCACAACCATCGAATCAAGCTCAACTTTATGATAATTCAACCCTAGGAAACCTTAGCAACTTTCCTTAAAAAGCTTATGAAAGGTAAAAATAAGGAAAATATTTAAGTTTTGATGAATTTCGATAAGCACAACCTTAGCGAATGCCTAATCCTATAAGAAATAATGGAATTTTAATGAAGAATTTAAATGAAGTTGAAGTTTTCTACCTTTTTTGTGAGGGGAGAAATTAAGTATAGAAGATGCACCCTAGGAGTTATTCTATAGGTTTCAAGGAAGAATAATTTAAACATACAAAATTTAACCAAGTTTCCTATAAACAATATGCATTTAGACATGGAACATTTTAGAAACCATTTCTTAAATTCATTAACATGCAAAATATAAAAAAAATTAGCAACAAACTTATAAATTCCACTAAGAAACTTTTCTTTCAATCTTGAAAAGGCATATCCAATGCAAAAGTCAATCTCCAAGATAATAATGCTACATAAAAATTACATTATGATAAGTAACAAGTTAGACAAAGGAAATTCATACTCTCTCTAACGAGGTTGAATTCACATGTGTGATGATCATAAAATAAAGTAGATGGATCCTTGTAACCACCCCTCCCTCATTTACCCAAATTCACCGACCTGCTAGGGTAAACATGAGACAAAGGGTTACTATGACATGACCCGACATCCCAACTCTAGTTAAGGAAGTGGGGCCTGTAAATTGACCACAAACTGACAACTCACAACATCCCTTATGGCTACAGGACACTAAGGGACCAAAGGACCACCCCAAGAGACCAAGCCCTAAGCTGGGGCTGGATTTCTCACAATTTAACCCCTAATCGCATGCATCAAAAGGCTTCCATGTGGTTTTAGGCCTCCAACTGCATGCACAATACTACCTGAGTGTGGTTGTGACCTAAATTGTCTAGTTCAGAGGGTGCGGTCCCAAAATCTGAGCCACAATCCCAGGTCAGCCTCCATACCATTGCCCAAAACTTCCTAAGACTTCTCATAATCATTAATGACATGAAAGCAAGGGTAAACCTTCAAACTTGAATAAAAAATTGACATAGACTAACCAGAACATACTAGGAATTTCGTCAAACACATGGCATAAATGTAAGCTATAGGTCATGAATGCATATTTGATCATTAAAGTCTGAGATTCATCTCAGAATCACCAAGAAGGCCCTATGCCCTCTGCACATAGCTGCAACAACATTTATTAGTCTATATATTCAACAATTGATCAATAGATAAACAATTCATCACAAGCGCCATAAATGATACACATCATATAACCAGCATATAACCAGAAAATAGAAACCATATAAACCATGGTAAGGAAGTTATATTTTAATCATCATAATCAATGCATATTCTCATAAATCAAAATAGGAAAATACCTCATATTAACGTATGAAAATTCTAACCAAGTCAGGGACTTCCACGTACCACCCAACCATAGATTGGGATGAACCAAATCTTTCTTTCAGCCAATCACCCATATTCCATATTCCAAGCATGAATGTGGGATGTCATGGAATAAACCAAGACTAACCAAACTAGTGCTTTCAGAGGCTAAACCATCTAAACCCTCAACCAGTGATTCCACCTCACTGTTATACAACACTAACACCAACCACATTGGTCTCTACCCTAGTTTTCTAGGGCTCCAGGAACGAGTATCTCAATCCATAGCCTTCCAAGACTCCATGTCGTTTGTCCAACTGGGCTCCAGAAACTAGTAACTCAACCCACCAAGGGATCGAGAGCATTTGTCCCAACCTAGGCTCCAGGAATAGTTATTCAACCCAAGATGTTCCAGGGCTTCCAGAGCGTTTGTTCCAACCCACAACCATAAGGATTTATGAGCACCAACCAGGAAACAATTAAGTGGACAAATCCACAACAGCATGGTTATCCAGGAAATGGAAAGGCAAGGCTAAAACCATTGTCAATCTAGGAAATCCTCCATGTCAATGACAACACATAACTAGATAATTATATGCATATACCATGCATCCATAAATCAACAAGGAAATCACACATGCAACCTGCAACCTGCAAAGAAATCCAGTTATAATTGTTGATCCATCTATTCCCTTGTGCTTTCCTACTTTCCTTTGGCTTCTTTATCCAAATCCAAGTGAATACGAGAGTGCTCCAAGCATGTTCCAAGAATACTCTAAGTGTGCAAGAGTATGAGAGAATGACAGAATAGAAGAGAGCTCCAAATCTAAACTAAAAAAAGCTAAACTAGAAAAAATCCATGAAGTGATCCTCAAAATCCTTTTTAGCATTGAGACCTCTATTTTCTTCATTTTTCCTTCAATTTTCCCCTCATGGAAATTTGTGACCTTTCATCTCCGTTTTCTCCTATTTTCCTTTATTTTCATAAATAAATGAAAATTAATGTCTCTTTTCCTTTTCCAATTCCTTTTCCAATTTCCATAGCCATTAATAAACCAAAAGTGATCCCCATTAGGATTTTTTTCCCACCATTCATCTTGGAATACGTGTCTCGTGACCTTGGTCTTATATTTTTTTTACATGGAAAATCAACCAAGGGTTGTTAAAACCCCTCTTGCTTGGGGTAACATCACCCTCAGTGTTATATGACACCTATGACTAGCAAACCTCTGAAAACAAAACATAATGCCCATGGAGCTTTATAACACAACCTATTGCAGTATTTACATTGGCCACTGCTGAAAACATGACAATAATATCGTTTACTTGAGCTTTATAACACAACTCATTACAGTGTTTACAATAAAAACCACACAAAATTATGCACATTTGATTCAACCAAAAAATAAACATATTTTTCATGGATCTTTATATATCCACCTCAATACAATATTCATAATAAAATACACATATCTACATATGCACAAATTCTCTAACCAGAAAATAGAAGGATATAATGCCTATATCCGTAACAAGGGAATCCAAAGGTTCACACCTCCACCCTGAAAGTAATATTAGGATTCACCTCCTTCCCAGGAAGTCCAGAATCCACTGGCAACAACAAATTTTTCATCCAATATCCAATGCTACTATCCTTACACTACTTGTTCCCTCAGTGAACAGTTACCGGCTCATTTCTCCAGGGTACACTCCCAATGTGCTTTTGATTCCATCTGGAAATGCTAATGACCAAAACAAAGTCATTCCCTGACCTTCCCTTCTCTGCTACATTGTCCCTCAAGCAATTTGGTCACCCCCTTCTATGCAGTCACACACCTTCCAAGTTCTATTGGCATCCCCTGCTCTGCTACACAATCGCTTAGGTGATCCATCCCTTGACGAGGTATCCTCGCATCGGAAGTGTAACAACCTTGGTGAAAATTCCATGTAATAAAATTTAAAAGCAATAACAACGGTTGATGGGACACTTATTCCAAGCTGAATGTTGGGCAAGGCATCTTAGGGGGTGTTCATTTGGTTGTTTATGGCTAAGGAAATTGGCAAAGGCAAAGGCTAAGGCTTTGGAAAGGAAAAATGGCATTTTTGGCACATTTATTTATGAAAATAAGGGAAATTAGGAGAAAAAGAAGGTGAAAGGTCACAGGTTTCATTTGAGGAGGAAAATGAAGGAAAATAATGGAAAATGAAGAAAATATAGTCCTCATTCATAAAAAGGATTTTGAGGATGAGTTGGTAACCTTTTTTCAGTTGAGTTTTGCAGTTCTCTCATTATTCTCTCTCTCTCTCTCATACTCTTGGACACTTAGAGTTTCTTGGAGCAATTTTGGCATTGGAGCAAGAAAGGAAAAGAAGGTAAGAGGAAGAAATATCAAGCAGGGAAAGGTAGGATCAAGCAACTCCAACATGCTTCATTGCAGGTATCAACTTGCATGTGTATTTTCCTTGCTAGATTTGGCATGCATGGCCTTGCACGTGGTTCTTTTCTATCATAGCATGGGTTTTTCCAGGTGTAATATTGTTTTTAGCCTACCCTTGCCATTTCCGGATAGTCATGGTTTGATGGGGTTCTCATGTTTTGGTTGAGTTGGATTGTCGAGTTGATTCAAAGATAAGTGGGTTGGATATCCGAATGATAGAGCACATGGCCTAGTGGTCCCTGAACTAGACTGTGGATCAGAGTAAAGCCACTGGCCTAGTGACCCTTGAGCTAGACTGTGGGTTGCGGTAAAGCGAGGATTGTGTTGCCTCGGTGGGACTAGGAATCCTTGTCAGTGAATCGCGGGATATAAGGTAGAGCCAAGAGGTGGTTTGCTCTCCGTTGGGCTTAGTAATCCCGGATTTGGGATATGTGGTAAAACCTTGAGAGTGGGTCTTAGTTTAGGGCCTATTGATCTGGGTTTTGATTGCGGTAAAGTCTGAGAGACTAGGAGACAGGAAAATTCGTCACGGTGTAAGTGGTGAAATCCGGTGGCATCCATGCTTGTTTGGCCTAGTGATCGGGTGGATATCACGGTAAATCTTGTTATGATATGGTTCATTATGTTGGCCTAGTGATCCGAGATGGATTACGGTAAAGCCTGGTTTCTGTTGATGAGGGTGAGGTGGTTTTGCCTCAGTATGCCCTGGTTGGTTCTTTTGGTTGAGTCCCACATTCATGCTTGAAATGTGGCATGAGGGTGAATGGTTGAAGAGAGATTTGGCTCAATCATTCTATGGTCAGGTGGATCATGGTAGTCCCATCTCCGGTTGGTTTATTGCATTCATTAATGAGAAAATCATTCCCTTGATTTCCATGTGCAAATGTATTGATGTATATGTGGATTTTGATGGCTGATATGTTCATGGTAATTATGTTCCTATTATGCTGGTTATATGTATATTTTATGACAACAGTTATGTATGGCTCTCAGCATATTTTTACTTGTAAATGAATGGATAATGTATGTATGGCTTAATAGATGATAATGCAGCAAATGGCATGAGGGAACAATGGTTCAAAGCGATTCTCAGATAAGTATGATATCCCTACACTTAATTCAATTGTTTACACATGTAGGTTACATGTTGATGATATGTTTGACAAAATTCATGGCATGGCTAGTAGGGGTCTAGTTATGGTATTTTTCATCTTATTGCTTTTTCATAATTGTTTCCCTGTATTTTTACTGATTTCAAGCTATCATTCCATTTTGGGTTGTGGTCTAGGCTCTAGACCTAAAAAGGTGGCTTAAATCCCCGGGTTGCTGGCAGGAAAGACTGTGAGAGAGACTTTAGGTTGTTGGTCACCTCCTTGCCCATAGCATGAGAGTGACTGTGGCCTAAGAGATCCATAACAATAATGGGACCTAGGGATAGGCTGTCTGAGTGGCTGACTTGTCTCCTGGGGGTTTTGTTGATGATGTTGGATGACTGTGTGTGATGTTCCGTCGATTCCACTTCCTTATGGTCACATAGGAGGTCGAATCTGATCATAGTAACCTCTTGTCTCATGTTTACCCCGGTTGGCATGGTTACTTGGGTGGATGTGGGAGGAGGGTGTTACACAGTGGTATCAGAGCATGGTTCACCCCTCGTACTGGATGGGCGATGTGTGTTGGTCATGCATGCATGTCAGTTGCATGTGTCTCTTTTACACTTGCATTTCATGTGCTTGTTGCATTTTTTGGATGATTGATTATGGTTGTAGTAAGGTTTACATGTTCAACTTGATGTTGATTTTGTGGAGTGCATTTGTCAATATGTGACTGGTTGCATATGGATTATATGTCGCTTACATGTTGATTTTATGTCACCTACTTACATCCTTGTATGTTAGGTTACATTCTTTAATATGTTGATTACATGTATCAGTCTTGTAGGTTGATTACAAGAATTGATTGCTAATGTTCGACTACATGTGTTTATGTGTATGTGTAGCTGATTAGGCATCACTTATCCATGTTGTTGGTTACATGTAGCAATGTGTACACTGGAGTAATGGTTGTTGTCATGCATGAGGTCAGAGAATGCAATGTCTATATGGCCTTGCATTGATGATTGTACCCTATCTAGAATGATGTTTATGTGTTGATGCACTTATGATGTTTATGTGTTGATGCACTTACTTGTTGTATGTCTATATGTTATTATGTCTATGTTATACATGTATCATGTTGATTTGGTGATCTTACAGACAAGGTATCCTCCCAGAGCCATACTAAGGTATGTTGATTTATTTTGATTTGGTTTATCTAACATATTATGCATTGCAGGGAGAAAGATCAAATGACTAGCAAGATGGTTGACTATAAAGACTCTCCCTATGAATTCAAAGAGCAACATGATGTTGGGAACTCTTCTGATTTGGCAGTTACATTGAGAAGTTTGATGGAAGCGATGAGGAGTTGTAAGGCAGATAATGACCAGATCATATAGGTATAAGAGAAGCAAGCAGAGGTTAATGCTATACTTCTTCAGAGTTTGTTAGAATTGTAGGGGCAAGGACCACTTCATATCATCCATGGACATGGGGATGGAACTATTGGGGCATATGCTAGCATGTCCCCTTGTAGACATAGGTCGGACAGATCTGATACAGTGAGAGATGGCAAGTTGTTGGACACTGTGGATAGGAGGGGCAATGAGTACAAGTACTATTCTAGTTCTGGTCCTGATAGACATCATGATCATCATTGCTATCATCTTTACAGGAGGAATTACAGGCGATACTTTCCCGATGAGTTTAAGAAAGTGAAACCACCTACTTTTGATGGATATGTGAAGAAGTCAGAAGATGCAGAGGCTTGGATACTTGGAATGAACAAATTCTTTGAGTTGCATGAGTACACAGATAACATGAAGGCCAGCGTAACTATCTTCAACTTGAAAGGTAAAGTAGACATTTTGTGGGAAGATGTGAAGTGGGTCAGAGACATCAGGATGGATGATTTGATTTGGCAAGAGTTCAAGAGGATTTTAAGGAAGAAGTACTTGCCAAAAAGGTACTACGACAGTAAGGCTAAGGAATTCTATGAGCTAAAGATGGGATCAATGACAGATGAAGAGTACATGACCAATTTTCTGAAGTTATTGAGGTATGTGCCGTATCTTACTGATGAGAATCTAAAGTTCAGCTATTTTTCAATGGTTTTCCATTAACATTTAGAGATCGGATTGAGTATGATGAGCCTTGGTCACTTGAGGAAGTCATTGGGAAAGTGAAGCATTTCTATGAACAATCAAAGTGTAAGAATGAATCTCAACATGGATGGAAAGGAAGGGGCAAAGGTAAAGGTAAATGGTATCCTAAGAGGACAAGGCCTTCGCATGCAGATGAGAAAGAGAATGTGGTACCACAAAAGAGATTTAATGCAACTAGATAGGGACATGGGTCACATCCGCAGTAGCAGCATAGAGCTGAGGGCACTAGTCGGTTGGAGTGTTGGACATGTGGTAACGAGAACCTTAAGAGAGATTGTCCATAGAATCAGGGTGGTAGGCCTCAAATATATAGTGCATAGGAGGCACAGACCGTTGGAGTTGTTGGTCAAGGTATTCCATGTATCTATGCAGTAGTGGACAACATGTAGGTAGAATACCAGGCATATATCATTGAGATGGAAGGTAAGATTTGTGATCAAGTTATTTCTATTTTGATTGACCCTAGATCTAATTATAGATATGTTAGTCCTGACTTGGTGGATAAGTGTGCCTTGAGTAAGGAATTACATGTAGAGTCTTGGTTAGTGCAGTTGGCTACAGGTACAAAGAAGCGAGTTCATCATTGGGTAAGAGCTTGCACATTTGATTTGAATGGTATGCCTACCATGACACATCTAAATATGCTACCATTGGGATCATACAATAAGTTTTTGGGCATGTATTGGTTGTATCTTCATAAAACCAAGGTAGAATGTTATGAAAAATCCATTGAGTGTGTTGATGACAATGGGGAACCAAGAGTCTTGGAGGGTAAGAAGAAAGACACATCAGTTAGGATGGTGACAACTATGTAAGAAAAGCATAACCACATGAAAGGGTGTATGTTATTGTGGAAGTAAAAATTTCTAGTGATAAGGGTAAGGAGTTTGAGGATGCAGATGTGTTGAGCAGGTACCCATTTTTACAATAGTTTCAGGATGTATTTCTTGAGGACATTACAGAGTTTCCACCTCAAAGGGAGGTATAATTTTCTATTGAGTTAGTGCCAGGGGTAGCTCAAGCATCAAAAGAACCTTACAAGATGAACACGCCTAAGTTGATTGATTTAAAGTTGCAGTTAAAGGAAACGTTGGACGAGGGATACATTAGGCCAAGTGTATCACCTTGGGGCACACACGACTTATTTGTGAAGAAGAAAGATGGTACTCTTAGATTATGCATTGAATATAGGAAGTTGAACAAAGTGACTATCAAGAACATGTACCCTTTGTCGAAGATTGATGACTTGTTCGATTAGATGAAGGGAGAATCAGTGTTCTCGAAGATCGACTTGATATCTAGATACCATCAAGTACACATAAAATAAGAGGACATTTACAAGACTGTGTTCAGGACCAGATATGGGAATTATGAGTTTCTTGTCGTTCTAATGCTCCAGCTACATTCATGTGTTTGATGAATAGTGTGTTGCATCCATATTTAGATAAGTTTTTTATTGTGTTCATTGATGATATATTGGTATATTCTAAAAGTGAGGAAGAGCATGCTGAGCATTTAGTAGCAGTGTTGAGGTTGTTGAGGGAGCATCAGTTGTATCCTAAGCTCATCAAGTACAAAGGTCATTGTGGAAAGATTAACAAAGGTTGCACACTTCATTCCAGTGAAGTCTACGTTCTCATCTAGTGATGTGGCACAAGTATTAATCAGATATGTGGTTAGACTGCATGGTGTTTCGAAGAAGATTGTGTTAGAGAGGGATGCGAAGTTCACTTCCAAGTTTTGGAAGGATTTATTTGCAGGTTTGGGCATAGAGTTGGCCTTCAGTACAACTAATCATCCATAGATAGACGGACAGACAGAGAGGTTCAATATGATATTGGAGGATGTGTTGATGATATGTGTGATGCATCAGCAGTGGAATTGGGAAGAGTATCTCCCCTTGGAAGAGTTTTCATACAACAACGGGTATCAGGAATCATTGAGGATGAGTCCTTTTGAGGCATTGTATGGGCAGAGTTGTAACACTCCTATCAGTTGGAGTGATCCAGTTATTAGGGTATTGATTGGACTAGATATGTTGGCAGACATGGAACAAGAAATGCAAGTGATCAAGAAGAATCTAAAGGTAGCATAGGATAGGCAAAAGAGTTATGTAGATAAGAACATGTTGTTCAAGCAGTTCTAGGTTGGGGAACATGTGTACTTTCACATCAAACCGAAGAAGAGCTCCTTGCGGATTGGATCATGTGCTAAGTTGGCACCACGGTTTTGTGGACCCTTCAGTATTATTGAGAGGATTAGTCCAGTAGCCTATCAACTTGCACTGCCTCCCACAGTGAAAGTCCATGGTGTTTTCCATGTATCTTTGCTTAAGAAGTATGTTAAGGATGTTGATAATATGATTGATTGGTCTTTGTTGCAGGTAGAAACAAATGGATAATTCCATCTGGAGCCTCAGTGCACATTGCAGAAAAAGGTTCTCATGCTCTGAACCAAGAAATAGAGAAAGTTAAAGTGAAATGGAAGCATCTTGGGCCCGATGAAGCTACATGGGAGATGACGGATCAAATGCGGGCTATGTATCCTTTCTTGTTTTCTTGTTGAGGCAAAGCAACTTTGATATGGTGGTTTGGTATATGCTTTATGGTGGTTTGGTATATGCTTTTTAGTGGTTTGATATACGCTTTATGATGTTTTGATATATGATTAGATATGGTGTTTAGTATATGTTTTAACATATGTTTTGGTATATGATTTGATATATCTTTTGGTATATATTTATGGTAATGTTGCTATATGTACACATGTATATGGATGTAAATACAACCATGAGCTATGTTATAAATATCCAATATGTGGTATGGGTGTCATGTTATTATGATTATGTTTTCATGTTACTATGCTATCATGTGGTTATGTTATCATGATGTTATGATGTCATGTGGATTGGAACTCAATAGGATGATCATTCTAAATACCATAATTAGTAGTGTTATAAAGCTCCAGTATGCGGTATGTTGTCATGATGTTTTTCTTTTGATCATTTCTTTCATTGTAAATACCGCATCGAGCTATGTTATAAAGCTCCATGAGTAGTATGTCTTCTTTTAGTGGGTTGTTGAGGTATATGTGTGACTGAAAACCGAGGACGGTCAAAAAACCAAGGCATATCCCTACCTCAAAACCATCATACTAGTCATAGCATGCTCATGCCAATCAATGAAACCTATTGGGTACTAGTTTCCAACAATAGCCCTGTTCCTGAATGCTTTCCTAACATACTATTGCATGTTCCAATTCCTTCTGTTGTTGCTGCTAATTCTCTTGTAGCCAGTTCCAACCACCCAAACCGAGCATTTTCCATTTTTTCCTATACCAAGCACATAATTTACAGTAGACTAAAAAGGAATTGAAATAAATTCAAATCATACCTCATTGGTGGTCCATCAATAAGGCACACTTTCAATTCTATTTACTTCCTATCACAACAAGTCAAACTAGCTCTTTGATCAAATCATCATGTATAAACATGTCACATCTGGTTAACTCAAAACACAACTATCATAAATAAAAATCATAGATCACATGTAACAATCAAAAATCAAAGTCATAAATCACATGCAATCGTCATAAATCAGAATCATAGACTATGTGCATAATTAAAACTAAAAGAAAATACTTATACTTATCATTCAACTAATACTTTTCTTCTACCTTTGTTCTTTGTCCTTTCCATACATATATTGGATCCATTACCACACATGTAAAGCACCTAGTGTCTTCCCTTCTTTTCAATCATGTACACATACACCCAAACACAGTGTACAACCTAATACGTACACCTACACCTAGTGTACAATACAACACAATACATATACGTACACAAAGTACAACACAATGAATACATAGGTCATGATACAACAACTACACAATACATGTAACACAGTACCACATGTGCATAACACAATGTGTATGGTGTGCACACAATAAAACATGTGCATAGAACCACTTGCACAATGTGTACATAGCACAACATGTACACAATACCACATGTACACATCACCACCTGCACAATGTGTACACAATACCACATGTACACAACACTACATGTACACAACACCACATGCACAACATGTACAAATCACCACATGTACACAACACAACCTACACAACACCACATGTACAACATGTACACATCACCTTATGTAAACAACACTGCATATACAACATGTATACAACACCATACGTACAATGCAACACATATCCAACATGAACACAACACCATACGTACACAAAACCCCATATACAACATGAACACAACACCATACATACACAACAATGCATATACAACATCTACACAACACTAGTACTACACATTTGGAGACCACACTATCTCTACCAAGCGACCTTGCTTCTAGTGTCTTTCCACTATCCATGCTTTTCCTAGCATGTCGCAGATCACAATGCTTTCATTTCGTTGATGTATCCCTTAGCATTACCTGTCATGGAATAAACGTAGGCATAGTATAAACACATAATATCAATTTATATCCACATGATATTGACCTCGTAGATCCATCAGGGCTACTCTTCCCACTTAATTCCTCATAGCCAAGGAACCTCTCCATGTCATTCACATGCATAAGAAATCATTCCTCCACAAGCATGATCCCTGACGATCTTTTCAAGAAATGACATACATACATACAAATATAAATACAAACATTAGCATAAATTAGTCATGATCCCTGACGACCTTGTAAGACAATAGCATACGTACATACATACATACATATATACATATATAGACATCAACATAATCATAATCACAAAAAAATTAGCAGATGCCATAAGGTCAAGGTTAAGAGAACTCCCTTTATCCATGCACATCATGCAAAACATTGACAACAATAGTTCCAAATGTAGTGTTGGACACCTAATCCTAATGGGTTAGTGTGGAAGTCGAATGGACAAAAGCAGTCCAAGAGACCTTGGGATCTGAAACCCAAGAGTCATATGTTGTACTATAAATGTATATCTGATGTTAATAAAAAATGAACTCACTGATTTATCTTTCCTATTCTATGTTTTCCATGTGTGTCTAACATGGTATCAGAGCGGGCGAATTCGGACCCTGCTCATATTTGAGCCACTTGTTTTGTGGTCTCTACCTACATGTCAGTTCTGTCTTTCTACTAATCAGAATTTCCACCTTATTGAGCGTTTTATTCCTCATTCTGCGCCATAATCTTTCCTACGCTCTATACTCTCTGCCATAACCGTTGTCTGAGATTCCCTGCCACCTCTGTCAATCAGGGGTCCGATGGGCAGATACAATGGTTATCTAATATGGAAACTGAAATGATTCAAGAACCTCTGCGTGGTCAGTCTGTCCACTGCCCCTCCACAGTCGCTACCCATTAAACGCTGCCACTGTTTAGACGCTGCAAATATCTGACATTACCTGCGTTTTGTCTGCCGTACCTGCACCTGCGCTCTCATTCTCTGCCATTACCTGCGCTCTGCTCCATACGTTTGTTGTAATTGTGACTATTGGTTTGCTGTAATTATGTTGCGTTTGCTGTAATCATGAATGGTCCATGAAAAGCGCATGCGTTGGCTCCGTTGATTGCTGGAGGAAAAATCGATGTCTCGTTGAACGCTGTCATATTAAGCGTGGTCCGGTTTGGAGTCTGATGGAGAAGCAGGGTATTCTGGAAAACACTGCTCCAATCCACGCATGAAAAAAAATGTTGTTTGTCTTGTGCAAGGATTTTGGAACTGAGTGTTGTCATTGCAATATTCATCAGGTCGGACCGGAAGGATTCTGAATTTGCCTTATTGTCCCAAACCCGCTGTTCTAAAGCATTGCGAGCACACTCAGCAGCCATTCTATAACCAGAGATAATTGTCATAGGGTGAATCTTCATTGCTACTAGTTTTTCTGCCTCTCGCAAGAGCTCGCCAGCCAAAACAACTTTTTACACTCAGAGGAACATTGTGCTATAGATGTCATATTAGACTGAAAGGACAGACGAAGTTCTCTGTGCTTGGTTATATATGCAGCCTCGGCTTCGTATTTTTCAGTATTGAAAACTGCAACCATCTTGGCTGATGTCCCACGAATTGATTTCACATCATTTAGCCATGGATCATCGTCCCATTGTCTTTCGATTCTGGAAATCTTCATCACTGATCTATTCATCTTGGTCTTGAGATTTCTCGTCTCTTGTCGATTGTCACTCTTTTTATACGCCACCATTCCTTCCTCGACTTCAATTGACTTACAAATTGCAGCGAGTAGAGCAGACGAGTAAAACTGATCTCTGGCACTGTCAAACTTTCTTCTCTCGCCCTCGTCGTCGTGCTGGGACTTAAGCTCGTTATAATCGAATTCGGAGAGAAGCTCGACCCTGCACCGAGTTTATGCCCGTCCAAAGTTGAATTGCGTTGAATGGTATTACATTAACAAGGTATAAGATGCCGTTCTAGTTCTCTAAGAAAGAAAGGGTGAAGCAAGACTAAATCCAAGTCCGTGTGGAAAAACAGAACGCCATAGATGCCATTTTGGGATCTTTACTACACAGAACCAGCCGTGGCTGCGTCTTGTTGAGAGGCGTCTCAGCCCATTTTCTTAGGAAGTAGTTGAAAGAAAGAAAGTCATTCCAATGCTTGGAGATGATGCGATAACGGTACACGAACTCCACAGGCAGCCGAGCTAATATCTCTGTTTCCGAAGATTGCTAGGAGGGAAGAAAGATTGGCCCAGGGACCGACTGAGGCACCGATAGCACCTGCACAACAGGCTGCAAGGGGAGCAAAGAAGAAATGACGTGTCTGCTGTAGAACTTAGTTTTGCTAAAGTTTTTCCAGGCCTTGCTGAGCTTTCTAAGAGTTACTTCAGAAGTGGAGAACAATAGAGAAACCAAAACTGTTGATTTTTTAATTGTAGAGTAGCGCAGCCTTGTAGCAATTTAGATTTTAATGGGATCTCGATGTGTTATTATCTTGGACTGATTGGATGCATATGATGATATTTATTTACTTTTCCAATCAACTGAGAAGATTGACTTCCATAAATAGTCATATGACAAAATTGATCTTTATAAGCCAGTGATAAAGAAATTGTCCATTGAAGGCATCAGATGCCCACAACGCTACAATCAAATTGCAGCAGAGTTCTTTTGCCCAAAAAAAAAAAAAGTGGTTTCCTGCAACAGAATGCTCTGATAGAGTAATTTCCTCTTCTATGATCACAGTCACCACCGTTGTATTGCTGGTCCAGTGCTGTTGCTTAGGGATCACGTGAAATCTGTTGTCTCCCTCAGAAGAAATGCCAGATATTTATTGCTGTAAAAGACAACTTTTGTATAAGATAAAGCTTTTGTAATTACACCCCTAGTCTGTGGCATCTCCTTCTGTCAGTAGTCTACATATTATCTGAAGACCTTTTAAATGGATCACCAGTCATATAGTGTATGGTATTAATTTACTGCACCACCTTAACAACTAAGTGCTTCATAAGTGACTGGAAGGGGCCTTATGGCATGTCCTTAATGTGCATTCATCCAACCATCTGAAGGAAATCCACGTGATAGCATTGTCCCAACAGCCACTGAATCTCTACATGATACTGCTTGTCCTTTCATTTATCAAGGTTGGAGCGTTCCATGTATGTTTGAAGACAAAGTTGATGTGACCCGTTTTAAAGTAGTGAGTTTTTAAAGTATCGGAGCTTTCATACACTTGCTGGAGAGTATTCTTGTACACAGGATTTCGTTTGTGAGCACTGGGAGTAGTGTAGGGATAGATATTTCTTGAGAGTGATTCTTGTCAGAACTTGAAAGTAAGAACAGCATTCAGTTCAAATTTATGGTGGTAATTGTACAGTTGGGAATCTTGTAATTATATAATTAAAACATTCAGCTAGACTGCCTGTCCTTGAGCAGCTGTACCTTATAACAAAATACTTGAGAGGCAGGAACTAGTGATGATGCGCTTTGTGAATATAGTTGGATCCTGCTGAAGAGTGGAGCATGCTTTGTTGGAAGTTAAACTCTCAGGTGAATTGAAGAAAATTCATTTTTTGAATGAGAAGTCTGTTTTCTGGATATCGCCATTCTTTGTATGTTGAATCTATTGCAAGCTGATTGATTTGAAGTTGTTGCCATAAGTTTATTTGGTGTCCATATTTTCCTCATTGTTTTACTATTTTTTGAGGTTAGAAATGGCTCCAATCAGTGCAATATTAGAGTTAGTGGACAATCTAATACTCTCTACTATGGATAATACAGTCAAAATCAGCAAGGATTTTCTCACCGATATTCATAGTTGTTTGCAAAATGTACAAGAAAAGATCGATTTTTTGCAGCTTGAATCACAGCTACAGCAAGAAGAGCTACATCAAAATAGACACCATTCTGAACCTGTTTTTGTTCAGAACATTGAGACAACCACCCATCAGCAGCATGATGTTACAGTTCATTCAGATAAAGCAGCAAAGTTACATGCAGATGCAGAGGTTCAGTCTGCACTTCCCAAGCCCATCATCAGACCTTGGGAACAGCTTGTCCACAACAAGCACAGAACTGGTCTTGGATATGACAAGGACTTGTCCTTTCATATTCCAAACTATGCCAAGCCCATTCAGTTTCAGAGTGCTGGATTCATTTATGACAGTTCACCTGCTCCTCATGACAGTTCAGCTTCAGCTGTTCCAGACTCTGCCCCTCTTCCACAGCAACAACAACAACAAAAACAACAGATCGTGAAATGCCAACACTGTGACCGAGTTGGCCATTTGAAAGATCACTGTTTTGATCTTCATCCATGTAAGCACTGTCATAAAACTAGCCATTCTTCAAACAGATGCTTCAGAAACAAACGTCCTACAAGAACAAAGATTCATCTTGGATGGATCGCTTCTTGGCAATGGGCATCAACAACCAAGAAGATATTCCAAACACATATCAGAACTTGTTCCAGAGTATTGAATAGTCTTGCAGTTGATTTTTCTCCATCTTCTCACCTTGTATCTGATAGGGGGGGAAATGATGGTCATCTACAAGCTTCAAAGTCACATCAAGCGAGCCTGAGCCACAACCTGCCACACCAGTTTCAGAGTTGTAGCCAGAGACAAAGATGCCCCTGAACATGCCTTCAGTTGGCAATCTGGGACACTTCCTCTAGCAGAAGACTCCAGCTTCTTGCCAGTTTTGGAAGAGTTCCAGGAATCGCAGAGTTGTTGGTCATCCTTAAACCATCACAGATTAAGAACACTTCCTCTAGCAGAAGACTCCAGCTTCTTGCCAGCTTTGGAAGAGTTCCAGGAATTGCATTAAGCATTCCAGCGTTGTTGGTCATCCTTAAACCATCACAGATTGAGAACACTTCCTCTAGCAGAAGACTCCAGCTTCTTTCCAGTTTTGGAAGAGTTCCGGGAACTGCACTAAGCGTTCCAGTGTTGGTGGTCATCCTTAAACCACCGCCCTTTTTTACCAACATTTCATAGAGCACATTCAGCCTAGTGCTGCCATGCATTTTTTGCACATTTTGTATTACAGCTCTCTTCTTGGACTCATACATAACCCTTCGGATTAAGGGGGGGAATGTTGGACACCTAATCCTAATGGGTTAGTGTGGAAGTCGAATGGACAAAAGCAGTCCAAGAGACCTTGGGATCTGAAACCCAAGAGTCATATGTTGTACTATAAATGTATATCTGATGTTAATAAAAAATGAACTCACTGATTTATCTTTCCTATTCTATGTTTTCCATGTGTGTCTAACATGTAGCCAAGGCATATGACAACTCAAATCTATTTACTTTACCTTTCCTGTTACATTTCCCATGATTGTCCTACCACCGTCCATTTACCCCAATGGACCCAACCAATCCAACTAGTTGTCATATTCATACCTTCAACTACCCTTTACTCATGCACCAAGCTTCATATGGGTATTACATTACCTTTTTGGTTTTATTTAGCTCCCCCAGAGCACCATTAACTTTCCTCTTTCCCCAACCAATTCTGAAGACCCTTAAAACATAAAAGGAATGAATAAGAAGAAAACTAGAAGAAAACCATGGAAACTAATTACAGTACAGCACCAGAAATAAAGCAGCATGGTCATACACTAGACACAAACAAAACTAAAATCAAGCGCAAACAAATCACAAAGCACCAAAAGCAAAAAACTTCCAACAAACACCTTGACTCAATCCCCATGGGTCCCTAGTGCTTCCAAGGGAAAGCTCAACTCGAGCCTTCTTCAAGATTTCATGTCAGTCTCTTTTGCCATGCAATCCCCTGCATCATATTTCCATAAACACATAATTGTCAGTGTATAAATAAACATAACAATATACCAGTTACCTTACCTTGTTGTGCCAATCATGCTTCCTTGTAACTAAACACATACATATATCATATCTCAAAGAATTCCAGTTCCTTGACGAATCTAGCCATAACTAGAAACTAGTTGTTATACCTATTAAATACATGTCCATGAATATATCACATATCCACATAATGTCAGATAAAATCAAGGTTTAAGAAGACTTTATGTATTCATGCAAAGCACTTATTCATTTGGAATTTGCGGTTTCGAGACATTGCCAAATGAATTCTCACCCAATTCTTTTTTTTACCTTTTTCCTTGTTTCAATTGAGTCTTATTATGTGTTATCACATCTCTCAACTATTATTTATATATATAAACAAATCAACTTTTACCTTGTCATGCTAATATCAGGCATGTTTCCCTACAACTGTTCATAGATTTCAATCATATGTTCCAAAGATCAAAGAATCGTGTTTATTAATTTGAAATCAGCCTTTACCAAGATCAACAACCATGTCATAATCAATTCATAGTCATTAGTCGTAATACTACAAATAGCACCCACTTGTAGTCAAGTGTATATCAGCTATCTCAACAGATATTGTGTTAGTACACCTGCCTTAAAACAAGGTCATCCATTCATGCAAGCTTATAGACACATACTCATATCATGGAATTAATCAAACATTAAAACAGCCTATAAACATACGCCCTTATTATCTATGGTCCATACTAAGGTAGAAGGAAACAACTACTACAATGGCCCGATCTCCAAAGCTCTACTAAATTTAACCACACTTGCCAAAACTTGATTTTCATTTCTCATACATTTTATACCTCAAAACATAGTACATTATCATGCCAATTTTCATTTCTGTAGATTTCATGTCAGACCTGTAAAGGGATTCATGTGAATCGTAGTCCATTACTCTTCTATTCATCCATGATCTTCTATTTCTTGCAAACATACCATGTTAGATAAACCAAATAGACAGTATAATCAAACTCATTCCTCAATGTATCTCAAGGGATGCTATCACATCTACAACAGTCAATCTTTACGACATAGTATCATAAGTATATCGACTCATACTTGAATATCATAACCATAACCATCTTCACATGCCAATCTATATTAGCACAATACATATAATCTTCTTAATAACTGACAAAAGAACATTACCTGAAGGGATTTGGTGCTTCCTACTAGTGAGTGCTATAAAATAATCAAAGGGATTTGGTGCTTCTTTTGAGTGGTGGCTCACAAATAATTTGATGTAATAGAGTAGGAGCTCATTTTTACATAAAATAACAAACAAGCTTTGGTGGTTTTTCTCCCATAAGGGTTTCCACGTTAAACCTGGGTGTCTCTTTTGTTTGCTTCTCATAATGTGTGTGTTTTTGTTGATTCATATGGTTTTTGTTATGACTGTTAATGGTTTCTCACATAGTGAATGCCAAGTTTGAATGTGAAAAGATAAATTGGCATAAAAGTTAAAATTAGCCTAAATACTGATTCACCCCGCCTCTCATTATTTAACATTGTTTCGAACATCTTGAAATTTTGCACCATCTCTACCCAATCTGTTGTTCCTCTGTGGGCTTCTAAATCTATATACCAATTTTGGATGATGGCATCTAAGGTATGTACAAATTTATGCAACCATTCTTCTTCTGGTATTCTTTTCTTGTCCCACACTACAATCCACCCTTTTAGATGAGTCTTTGGACATCCCAAGCCATCATATTTAATTCCTTCAATTTTTGGATTTAATTTGAATCTTATCCACAGTAAATTTATACATGTCTGTCAGTTTTTAATATTCTCCTTGTATGACGATGAAGGGAAGCTCGATGGTTTTTAAAGGTGCATAGAGAGGAAGTGTCAGGAAGTAGGCATTAGGCTGATGAGATATTATCGTAGAGCGATAGCCAATGAGAAAGGTGTCGAGAGGAACCCACAGGATAATTAAGTCTCCAAGGCAAAACTCAGAATATTTAAGCGAAGGCAAGATGATAGTGCCAGGATAGAAAGGATACAGGCTTAGCTAAGCACAAAGGCTCATGCACGTAAAAGAACCAAGGACGCGAAGCAATTAACAAAGGGAATTAATCCCTCACAAGCCCTAAAAGTAATAAACGCCTCAAGGATTGAGTGGAGGTCACCACATGTGGTACTATGGCGGGAATGTGGACTAGCGTTAAAGAAAAAGGTGCTTAACGCTATTTTCAATGGTTTTTAGCAGCATTGTTTAATAAAATAAAAATGGTTCGAGGTAAGGTAAATTGGCAGCTTATTTTGGGCAAGGCTTGTAGGTCTATAAAAAAGTGCTTAAAATTGTTATTTGAGTCAATGGTGAATGCTGAGAGCTCAGATTCAAGATAGTTAAGGACCATGATGTGCAAGAGAAAATTAATGGAGCCTGTCTTGAAATAGAATTAGCCACCCTTGATCTTCCTTGCACGCCATAAAGAATTAAATGGATAAGATTTCTGAGTGCAAAATATCAAATTACAGAATTGTGATCCATGCCTAAGGTACAAGATGAGCCTACGAGCAATTAAGAAGCATGGAGAGCCATCCACGAGTACACAAATGAACTGAGAATTGAGTTTCAATATGGAGAAATGCTCAGGTGCTCATTCTCAGGATTAATTATGTTGTAGTGGGGAAAGTAATTAGATGAAACAATAGGATGGAGATTCATGCTTGTAGGTTTTAACCTCATACAAATATCACCTGCATACGAATTCTAAAAACAGAAAATAAACAATGGTGAGAGCATAAAACATAAAACAGATATACACAGAGATTTTCCCTTGGATCGCAAAACCGGGACTACCAAATTGATTTTTCATCATATTCCTTTCAATGTTACAATACATATATATACATGTTGAAGCATCCATAAACCCCAATCCATTAACCCTGGATTAGAACATAACCGTAGTTCCCTTGACCGGATCTACAAAATACAATGGACAGAAAACCATCATGCCCAAAACCATGTAAGAAAACCACGCACAAAACCATAGGTAGATCCGCCCACCTAATATAGGGTCCAAAAATAAAATTCCCTGGGGCACTGCCACAAACCCCATAGAGGGGGGCTACCATCCCCCTCAAACACCCTTGTTGCACCCAGCACAACGAATAGGGGGGCTATCTCCCCCCCTGTGCATGGGGCTAATCGTGGAAAGAATATAGCACGCACCCAACATTCTCCCACTTGTTGTTTTATTTCCACGGGGGGGCATAAGAGAGCTTAGTCATTGGTCCAACCCTGCAATGCCCGTTTTTTCTCTACACCAAGAAAACTTCTCAGTGCTCACAAACTTCATCAATGCATCTGGAGGATTATTTAAAGTGTCTACCTTTACCAGCAACACCTTTTTGTCCTCAACCATATCCCTCACAAAGTGATATTGAAAATCAATGTGATTTGTGTTTGAATGATAAGCAGGGTTCTTTGCCAAGAAAATTGCACTTTGGCTGTCACAGTCTATCCTTATAGTTCGTTGTACCAACCTCATACTTGAACATAATCTCTGCAACCATACTACTTCCTTTCTTGC
Organism: Pinus tabuliformis; assembly: GCA_031772625.1. Classification (NCBI taxonomy): domain Eukaryota; kingdom Viridiplantae; phylum Streptophyta; class Pinopsida; order Pinales; family Pinaceae; genus Pinus; species Pinus tabuliformis. The sequence goes on along the minus strand of CM062809.1, from coordinate 1,233,222,962 downwards.
ATGAGTGGCTACCATGTATTCTACCTCTGTAGTTGAAAGTGCCGCTATAGACTGTCTCTTGCTCATCCAACTGACTGCACCTCCAAGCAGGTTAAATACATACCCACTTGTAGATCTTCTCTGATCCAGATATCCATCTCAGTCTGCATCAAAAAATCCATAGATGTCCAAAACTCCATACAATCCTGGTCTTGCTTGGTAGGATAGACCATAATCACTAGTGCCACGCAAATACATGAAAACCCACTTTACACCTACAGGAATAGGAACCTTCACATGTTTACTATCCTACATATTAAACCTCTGCAATATTGTCTCGGCATACTTTCTCTGGTTTAACCATAGCTTCCTCTCTACCCGATCTCATTTAATTTACATGCCTAAAATATAGTTTGCAGCACCAAGATCTTTCATGTCGAATTTGGAGGACAATTGTGTCTTCAATTCTTGGATAATTTCTTTGTTATTTCCAATCAACAACATATCATCCACATACAAGACCATATAAATAACACGGTCACAAATTAATTTAAAATACAAACAATGATCTGATTTGCTTCTAGTGAAGCCAAGTCCCCGTATATACGTATCAAATTTCAGATATCACATCATTGGTGATTGTTTTAACCCATGCAAAGAATTTTTTAACCTGCATACCAGTTCTTTCTTACCCTTCACCGCAATGCCTTTAGGTTGCTTCATGTAGATCTCTTCTTCTAGATCCCTGTGAAGAAATGCATTCTTCACATCCATCTATTCTACCTCAAAATCAAAAGCAACAACAACAGATAAAAGTAATATTCTAATAGAAGGCACCTTAGAAATAGGAGAAAAAATATCACCAAAATCAATTCCCTACACCTGGGAATAACCTTTTGCTACCAACTGAACTTCGTATTTCTCCACCTTTCCTTATACATTCATCTTCTTCTTAAACACCCATTTGTTGCCAATGGGTTTCCTTCCAGCAAAAAACTCCACCAGATCCCAAGCCTCATTTTTGTGTAAAGATGCCATTTCATCAACCATGGCCTCTTTCCAGAGTTTTCCATCCTTTGCCTCTACTACTTCCCTGACAGTTCTGGGATCATCATCAATAACAGGTAAAGAAAAAATTGAAAAGAAAGCAGATGGACTATACCTTTCTGGTTGCCTTCTTTCTTGAACTAATCTTCCAACAATTGGAGTTTGTGGCTCGGCATCTTCTAATTCCTCTTCTGTTATAGAGTCTGATTCATCCTCCTTTAGCTCAAGCTCTATCTTCTCAGGTTCCTTTGGTAGGAGTTCATGTTTAATAACGTTTTTCACCTCTCTGAGCACCACATCGCGGTTGTACACAACCTTCCTTGTTTTTGGGTTCCAAAGCTTATAACCTTTTAAACCATCCTTATACCCAATAAAGATGCACCTTTCAGATTTACTATCCAACTTGGTTCTTTTCTCCTTTGGAACATGTACATATGCATCACATCCAAATACCCTCAAATGTGAAAGAGGGGGTTCCTTACCAGTCCATACCTCTTATGGAGTCTTATCTCCAATGCTTATGAAAGTGATATGTTGACCAGGTAACATGTAGTCTCCACCACCTCTACCCATAATTCATGTCCTAACCCGACACCACTGAGCATGCTTCTTTCCTTTTCCATCAACGTCTTGTTCATTCTTTCTGCAACTCCATTTTGTTGAGGTGTGTATGGAGTAGTCTTCTTCCATGCTATACCGCACTTCTTACAGAACTCTTCAAATTCCTTGTTGCAAAACTCTCCACCATTATCTGTCCTCAACACCTTTATCTTCTTCATTGTTAGGTTTTCCACCAAAGCCTTAAATTATTTAAACCTGTCCAAGACTTCAGATTTCTTCTTGAGAAAATATATCCATGTATTCCTTGAGAAGTCATATATAAATGATACATAAGATAGAGACTTACCTAGTTATGGAATCGACACAGGTCCAAACACATGACTGTGCACAAGCTCTAATATTTGTTTCGCCCTCTTAGCACAAGAGGGGAAACTCACTCAATTCTTCTTCCCATATACACAATTTTTACAGAAATCCACATCCAGAGAGAAATTAGACATACCTTCTACCATACCATTACCATGAAGTATTTGAAGGCCCTTCTCTCCAATATATCCAAGCCTTTGATTCCATAGCATGGTTTTTTCTCCAGAGACCACTAGATTTTCTACTCCACTTTCAGGAACCACAGAATTGTTGCACCCATATATAACAATGTTACCTTGAAGCTTGTACAGAGTTACAATCTCAACTCCCTGCATTAATATCAGTGCTCCCCTAACCATCTTGTAGGTATCTTTCTCTAACATTGTTTTTACACTTGCATCATCCAGCTCTCTTACAGAAATAAGATTTTTAGCCAATGCAGGAATATGCAGAACACCTGGAAGTGTTCTAATCCTTCCACCTTGCAACTACAACTTGAATTTTCCATGACCGACAATTCTAGCCTTCCTATCATCCACCATCACCACCATCATATTTATCATACTCGCAGAACCACTCCCTGTGGGGAGTGAAGTGAAAGGATGCATCCGAGTCAATCAACCATGCCTCATGATCTACATGTGTACTTGAAGAAGAAGCCAAGTACACATCCCCACCTTCATCTGAGGTGGTTTTTGCCTCTACAGAAGGAGCATCATCAGATCCATTTCCTTTCTCAAGAGCTTTATATCTACAGTCCTTTTTGAAGTGCCCTTCCTTTCCACATTTCCAGCACACCTTTACAGGTTTTCCTAGAGATTTAGATCTCCCACTCAAGGATTTATTTTTGTTTATGTTCTGGGACCATCCTCATGGAGAAAAGGCATCACCATTATGGCCCTCTGTATTTTTCTGTCTCATCTCCTCCGATAACAAGGATGGGACTATTTCATCAAACTGCAAGATAGTCACATTGCTACCTATTGCAACAACCAAACTATCCCATGAATCTGGTAGAGGACACAACAAACTAATGCACTTATCTTCATCTAAAATTTTTATATCAACAGATAATAACTGGCTTACCATAGTATTAAACGCGTTCTGATGCTCTGTCACTGAGTCTCCATCCTTCATCCTCATGTTATATAGTTTTTTCCATAGGAAAAATTTATTCACCAGAGACTTAGATTGGTACAAAGTCCCTAACTTGTCCCATAAAGTCTTCGCCGAAGCTTCCACTGATACATTCAACAATACTGAATCTAGATACACAACTATATTATGCTCTTTGCCTTCTGATCCAACTTCACCCAATCTTCAACTCACATTGGCATTGGTTTAGTACCTGGATCTACCACAATCCACTGATCTTTACCCATCAACAAATCCTCCATCTTGAGTTTCCACAACTCAAAACTCTGACCATTAAATTTCTCGATCTTTATCTTTCCACTGCTTGCCATATTCTTTCACCACAAAAATCGATCCAGCAGATCTCCCACTTAATAGAGTCTACCACAGGCCTGAGTAAAACCCCTCAAGAGCAAATACATCCCCTTGAAGCCAAAACAACTCTAATACCAAATGTAGCTTTTAACCCCGTACATATTGTTGGGCCTCAAAATGGTCCCTATTTTCACTCCATTATTCACCAATATCTTCACATCTTACCTTCATGTCACCTCCATTCCACCTCCACATCATTCCATTTACCTCATTATTGGATTATAACTATGCTTTTCCAAAGTTTATTAATTCTTAACATTTTTAAGTGAATTTATGGCTAAACTTTAGAAAATAAAATGCTTATACTTATACCTAACAATTAGAATGAGTTTGTTGACATGTGTAGGCACAAAGGAAGCTTCCAGGGCATCTTTATGTGGCCTTGAATGATCAAATTCGAATTTGATAAGATAAGCTTCATGGAGAAGATCATGGACCTCATGGAGGAGATCATGGAGGATAGGGTTATGTGTCATCATTGGTTGAGAAATATGTGGGTCAAAGGAGAGAATAGTGGGTCTACATTTATGAGGTTGTTATCATAAGTTTTTGTATAAATAGGAGTACCTCCTCCATTTCAAAAGAGAGGACTCTTAGAGCATTGTATCCAATTGATGATGGAATAGAATAAGGCTTCATTTTGCATATATTTCCATTATGTAGATATGAATTTATGTAGTTTTAGATATAAGTTTTCTTAATGTAGTATATGGAATAATTTGTCTTGTTCTTAAGAGAATTGAGCTCACTCTAAAAGGATGAGAGAAACATTTTATTTCATATTAGATCTTGTTTCATTTCATTGTTTAGATGTTTAAGGATTTGATTGATGAATGAGTTTTAAATTAGAATCTTATCAGCATATGAGAGGACAACTAAGGGTCTAAGTTAGGCTCTCTCTCTCTATTTGATTTGTATGATAATTGGAATTCATTCTTTTGCTTTTATGTTTCAAGTATCATATGAGGAGATACCAAGAGTCTAAGTTAGGCTCTCTCTCCAATGATTTATATGGTAATTGAAATTCATTCTTTTGTGTTTATGTTTCAAAGTTATTTCATTTCTTATGCTTATGAATGAATCTTAGTTTAGTTTGGATTAATACATGAGAGGACAATCAAGAGACTAAGTTAGTCTCTCTCTCTACTTGAATCTAAACAATAACTAAGTTCATTCTCTTGTTTTCATTTCAAGGTTTTAGTTTTATGTAATTAATGATTTCTCTATGATACTGTAGGGAAGGACAACCAGGACCTCCTTAGTTAGGAGCCTCTTCCCTTGCATATTGTATTGAATCATAAATCATTTAGTTAGACATAGAGTTAGTTGCCTACTCCTGCATATATTGTGCTGGCACCATCACAAGCTTACGAGTTTCCCTGGTCGATAATTTATGCAGCAATTTAAGTCCAATAAATTGCCCAACACATATATTACTTACGTACGAATTCTAAAAACAAAAAATAGACAATGGCAAAAGCATAAAACATAAAGCAGATACACACAAAGATTTTTCCCTAGATCCCAAAACCGGGACTACCAGATTGATTTTTCATTATATTCCTTTCAATGTTACAATACATATATATACATGTTGAAGCATCCATAAACTCCAATCCATTAACCCTGTATTAGAACATAATCATAGTTCCCTTGACCGGATCTACAAAATACAATGGATAGAAAACCATCATGCTCAGAACCATGTGTGAAAACCATGCACAAAACCATAGGAGCATAGAGTACACTCTCGATGTTGGGTTGTGTTATATTCTTTCCACGACTACCCTATGTACATTACGATGGGCGTTGTCAACGGGTCACGGGGGGGGAGTCCCCTCCCCCACCCCCCTTGTCGAGGTGTAATCAGGGGGGTGGTAGCCCCCTTGCATAAGGTCTAGGGCAATGCCCCAAGATTTTTTTGTTTTTTGGACCCTATATTAGGTGGGCGAACCTACCTATGGTTTTGTGCATGGGTTTTGCACATGGTCTTTGGCATGATGGTTTTCTGTCCATGGTATTTTGTAGATTCGATCAAGGGAACTGCGGTTATGTTTTAATCTAGGGTTAATGGATTGGGGTTTATGGATGCTTCGGCATGTATATATATGTATTGTAACATTGAAAGGAACATAATGAAAAATCAATCTGGTAGCATTTGGGATCCAGGGGAAAATCTCTGTGTATATATGTTTTATGTTTTATGCTCTCGACATTGTTTATTTTCTATTTTTAAAATTCACATGCAGGTAATTTCTATACAGGGTTAAAACCTACATTTGGTATTAGAGTTGTTTTGGCTTTAAGGGGACGCCTTTACTACTGAGGGGTTTTTGCCTAGGCCTGTGGTAGACCATGTTCAGTGGGAGATCTGCGGGATCGATTCTTGTGGTGAAAGAAGATGGTGAGCAGTGGAAAGATAGAGATCGATAAATTTAATGGTCGGAGTTTTGGGTTGTGGAAACTCAAGATGGAGGATCTGCTGGTCGATAAAGATCAGTGGATCGTGGTAGATTTGGGTACTAAACCAACAACAATGTTAGTTAAATACTGGGTGAATTTGGATCAGAAGGCAAAGAGCACAATATGATTGTGTGTCTCAAATTCAGTATTGCTAAATGTATTAGGAGAAGCGTCGATGAAGGCTTTGTGGGACAAGTTAGGGACTTTGTACCAATCTAAGTCTCTGGTAAGCCAATTATTATCTGTTGATATTAAAATTTTAGATGAAGATAAGTGCATCAGTTTGTTGTGTTCTCTACCATATTCGTGGGATAGTCTGGTTGTTGCAATAGGTAGCAATGAAACTGCCTTGCAGTTTGATGAAATAGTCTCATCCTTGTTGTCAGAGGAGATGATATAGAAAAATATTGAGGTTCAGAATGGTGATTCCTTGTCTCTACGAGGACGGTCACAGAGAAGAAACAAAAATAAGTCCTTGAGTGGGAGATCTAAATCTAGAGGGAGATCTAAATCTCCAGGAAAATTTGTAAAGGTGTGTTGGAAATGCGGAAAGGAAGGGCACTTCAAAAGGGACTGTAAATCTAAATCTCCTGAGAAAGGAAAGGGATCTGATGATGCTCCTTCTGTAAAGGCAAAAACCATCTCAGATGAAGTTAGGGATGTGTACTTGGCTTCTTATTCAAGTACACATGTAGATCATGAGGCATGGTTGATTGACTCAGGTGCATCCTTTCACTTCACTCCCCATAAAGAGTGGTTCTGCAAGTATGAGAAATATGATGGTGGTGATGTCATCTTAGGGGATAAAAGGAGGCTAGAATTATCGGTCGCAGAAAAGTAAAGTTGAAGTTGTAAGGTGGAAGGATTAGAACACTTCCACATGTTCTACATATTCTTGCATTGGCCAAAAATTTGATTTTTGTAAGCAAGCTGGATGATGCAAGTGTAAAAATAGTGTTCCAGAAAGATACCTACAAGATGGTTTGGGAAGCACTATTATTGATGCAGTGAGTTCGGATTGGAACTTTCTACAAGCTTCGAGGTAGCACTATTATTTATGGGTGCAACAATTTTGTCGTTTCTAAAAGTGGAGCAGAAAATCTAGTGGTCTCTGGAGAAAACACCATGCTTTGGCATCAACGGCTTGGACATATTGGAGAGAAGGGCCTTCAAATACTTCATGATAATGGTATGATAGAAGATATGTCTAATTTCTCTTTGGACTTTGATTTATGTGAAAATTGTGTATATGGGAAGCAGAATCGGGTGAGTTTCCCCTTTGGTGCTAAGAGAGTGAAACAGATATTAGAGCTTATGCACAGTGATGTGTTTGGACCTATGTCGGTTCCATCACTAGGTAAATCTATGTACTATGTATCATTTATAGACGGCTTCTCAAGGAATACATGGATATATTTCCTCGGCAAGAAATCTAAAGTCTTTGACAGGTTCAAAGAGTTTAAGGCTCTGGTGGAAAGCCCGACAATGAAGAAGATAAAGGTGTTGAGGACAGATAACGGTGGAGAGTTTTGCAAGAAGGAATTTGAAGAGTTCTATAAGAAGTGTGGTATAGCACGACAGACGACTACTCCATACACAACTTATCAAAATGGAGTTGCAGAAAGAATGAACAAGATGTTGATGGAAAAGGCAAGAAGCATGCTCAGTGGTGCAGGGTTAGGAAAAGAATTCTGGGCAGATGTTGTGGAGACTACATGTTACCTGGAAAACGGATCATCTTCATTAGCGTTGGAGTATAAGACTCCACAAGGGGTATGGGCTGGTAAGAAAACTTCTCTTTCACAACTGAGGGTATTAGGATGTGATGCATATGTACATGTTCCAAAGGAGAATAGAACAAAGTTGGATAGTAAATCTGAAAAGTGCATCTTTATTGGGTATAAGGATGGTTTAAAAGGTTATAAGCTTTGGAACCCATAAACAAAGGAAGGTTGTGTACAACCAAGATGTGGTGTTTAGAGAGGTGAAAGGTGTTACTAAACATGAATTCCTACCAAAGGAATCTGAGAAGATAAAGTTTGAGCTAAAGGAGGAAGAATCAAACTCTACAGTAGAAGAGGAATCAGAAGATGAAGAGCCACAAACTCTGGCTGTGAGAAGATCAGTTCAAGAAAGAAGGAAACTAGAATGGTATACTCCATCTACTTTATATTCAAATTTTGTTTTATCTATCACTGATGATGATCCTAGAACTGTGAGGGAAGTAGTAGATTCATAGGATGGAAAACTCTAGAAAGAGGCCATGGTTGATGAAATGGCATCTTTACACAAAAATTAGGCTTGGGATCTGGTGGAGTTGATGGCTGAAAGGAAACCCATTGGCTAAAAATGGGTGTTTAAGAAGAAGATGAATGCAAAAGGAAAGTTGGAGAAATACAAAGCTCGGTTGGTAGCAAAAGGTTATTCCCAAGTGTCAGGAATTTATTTTGGTGATATTTTTTCTCCTATTGCCAAGGTAGCTTCTATTAGATTACTTTTATCTATTGTTGTTTCTTTTGGTTTTGAGGTAGAATAGATGGATGTGAAAACAAAATTTCTTCACGGGGATCTAGAAGAAGAGATCTACATGAAACAACCTGAAGTCTTTGCATTGAAGGGTAAGAAAGAAATGGTATGCAAGTTAAAAAAGTCTCTTTATGGGTTAAAGCGGTCACCAAGGATGTGGTATCAGAAATTTGATACATTTATATGGGGACTTGGCTTCACCAGAAGAAAAACAGATCACTGTGTGTATTTTAAATTATTTGGTGAGCATGTTATTTATCTGGTCTTATATGTGGATGATATGTTTCTAGTTGGGAATGACAAAGAAATTATCCAGGATTTGAAGACCCAATTGTCCTCCAAATTCGATATGAAATATCTTGGTGCTGCAAACTATATTTTGGGCATGGAAATTAAACGAGATCGGGCAAAGAGGAAGTTTTGGTTAAACCAAAAGAAGTATGTCGAGACAATACTGCAGAGGTTTAATATGTAGGATAGTAAACCAGTGAAGGTTCCTATTCTTGTAGGTGTAAAGTTATCTGCTAAGCAGTGTCCCAAGACACAAGAAGAGAAAGAGGACATCTCCATGTTCCATATGCAAGTGCAGTCAGTAGAATGATGTATGCAATGGTTTGTACTAGACCAGACATTGCACATGCAGTGGGAGTATTGAGCAGGTTTATGTCAAAACTAGGGAAGGAGCATTGGATAGTAGTCAAGTAGGTTTTCAAGTATTTGCGTGGCATTAGTGATTATGGTTTGCTACCAAGGAAGGTTAGGATTGGATAGAGTTTTGGACATCCATGGATTTGTTGATGTAGAATGGGCTGAAGATCTGGATCAAAGAATATCTACAAGTGGGAATGTGTTTAACCCATTTGGAGGTGCAGTCCATTGGATGAGTAAGAGACAGTCTGTAGTGGCACTTTCAACTACAGAGTCAGAATACATGGTAGCCACTCATGTAAGAAAGGAAGCATTTTGGTTGCAAAGATTGTGTTCAAGTATGGGGTTAGTAAAGTGAGCTATAAGGATAGACTGTGACAACCAAAGTGCAATTTTCTTGGCAAAGAAATATGCTTATCATTCAAAGACAAAGCACATTGATGTTCAGTATCACTTTGTGAGGGATATGGTTGAGGAAAAAAAGGTGTTTCTACTAAAGGTGGACACTTTGAAGAATACTGTAGATGCATGGACAAAGTTTGTGAGCACTGAGAAGTTCTCTTGGTGTAAAGAAACAATGGGCATTGCAGCACTGGATCAATAACTAAGATCAACTGTGGCCCCTCGTGGAAAGAAAACAACAAATGGGAGAATGTTTGGTTATGTTATATTATTTCCATGACTACCCTATATTAGGTGGGTGGCCTACCTATGGTTTTGTGCATGGATTTCACACATGATTTTGGGCATGATGGTTTTCTGTCCATGGTATTTTGTAGATCTGATCAAGGGAACTACAATTATGTTCTAGTCTAGGGTTAATGGATTGGGGTTTATGGATGCTTCTACATGTATATATATGTATTGTAACATTGAAAGGAACATAATGAAAAATCAATCTGGTAGTCGCGGTTTTGGGATCTAGGGGAAAATCTCCGTGTATATTTGCTTTATGTTTTATGCTCTCGCCATTGTTTATTTTTTGTTTTTAGAATTCATATGCAAGTAATTTGTGTACAAGGTTAAAACCTACACTCAGACAATGTGAATGGTAGCAGAGACATCTTTCTGTGTGTAGTACAGGAATAATAACTAGGATTGAAATTGAGCAAGGTGGGGGAATGGAACATAGTTGAAAGAGTTGTGTGGAGAGCTTTGAGTGTTTGAGGTTTTTGTAGGAAGAGTATGAGAGTCTTCCTATGTAGAAATGGAGGCCTAGAGTGTGCTCGTGCTGTTGTGAGAGGTCAAGAATGTTTGTTTAGAGGAAGAATGTTGAGAGTTTATATGTGCCTATTGTATGAGGGTTGAGAAAAGAGAGTTGTTGTAGTATGGACATACAGACTATTTTGTTGAGTATGAATGAAGTTTGTTGAGCATAACAGAAGGCCAAGGGAATAAGATAACAAAGAGTTGTTATCAGGTAGATTAGATGCCAATTACAAAGAGTAGAGATTTCCTTCTTCACTGTGAGTTGGATCCTACATACAGGGAGTTGGTGCTTCCATCTTTGTGGGTATCCGAAGAAAGCTTGGGGGTTGGTGCCTCCTGCAAGTTGGTTCTTTCATAGATCCAAGGAGTTGCAAGTTGGTGCTTACAACAAATCCATGAAGTTGGTGCTTCAGGTAAGCTGATCAGGAATCTACAAAAGAAGGGATTTGGTGCGTGCTAGAAAATAAGCAAAGGGATTTAGTGCTTCTTGTGAGTGGTGGCTCACAAACAATTTGATGTAATAGAGTAGGAGCTCATTTTTACATCACATAACAAACAAGCTTTGGTGGTTTTTCTCCCAAAAGGGTTTCCACATTAAACCTCGGTGTCTCTTTTGTTTGTTGCTCATGATGTGTGTGTTTGTGTTGGTTCATATGGTTGTTGTTATGATTGTTAATGGTTTCTCACATAGTTAATGCCAAGTTTGAATGTGAAAAGATAAATTGGCATAAAAGTTGAAATTAGCCTAAATACTGATTCACCCCCCCCATTATTTAACATTATTTTGAACATCTTGAAATTTTGCACCATCTCTACCCAATCTATTGTTCTTCCATGGGCTTCTAATTCTATATACCATTTTTGGAAGATGGTGCCTAAGGTATGTACAAATTTGTGCAACCATTCTTCTTTCGGTATTCTTTTCTTGTCCCACACTACAATCCACTCTTTTAGATGAGTCTTTGGACATCCCAAGCCATCATATTAAATTACTTCAATTTTTGGATTTAATTTGAATCTTATCCACATTAAATTTATACATGTCTTCCAGTTCTTAATATTCTCCTTGTATGATGACCTACTCTTAACCCAAGGTCCACCGTTGCGACCTCCCTCTGATGATCTGCATCTCCTGCTCCATCTCAACCAACAGTGACTCTTGAAGAAGAGGAATAAATGCAACATGATATATCAAAATTACGAGACCAAGTGCAACAAATTTCACTCTCACAAAAGGTAACGGACGCTAAGATGGATGGTATAGAAGAAAAACTGAAAGGCGACATGGAAGATTTGAAGATAGATTTGACCAAGTTGCTACAAGAAATGATTACTAATGGTGAAAGGGTAGTAAAGGAAACTCATGATGAGAACAAAAGAAATGTTAATCATGATTTCATAGACTCTAACATTGGATTGAAGACCCAGCATGTTCCAAAGATTGATATGAGGAAGTTTTATGGCAAGGATCTTGGAATATGGATACTACAGATGGAGCAATATTTCGATCTCCATAATGTGCAAAACACAGAAAAGGTACGCATGCAACTTTATATTTGGAACCAAATCAGTTTGCATGGTATCGATGGCTTTCCTCTCATAAACAAATTGTCACTTGGGCAATTTTTACGGAAGAAATGATAGCACATTATGAGGATACAAAAAGCAACACTTTTTTTAGCCAATTGATAAACCTCAAACAAAATGGTTCAATGATGGAGCACATTGAGGACTTCCAAAAATTGAATATAATGGTAAAAGATATTCTAGAAGAGCATAGGATTGATGTGTTCATTGGGACTTTAAAGGATAACATCCAATATGAGGTTTGCCTTTGGGAACCTGACTCATTGGAGAAGGTATTCAGGTTGGCAAGAAAAATGGAAAGCAAAATTATGGCAACAAGGAAGCCTACCACTCACAACTATAAGGATGGAAGTGTTGTTTCCCCTAGCCTTCTGCAACTTACAAGGTTGACACCCCAACAATTGGAAGAAAAAAGAGCAAAAGGGCTTTGTTACAGTTGTGATAGAAAATACACTAAAGTTCATAAGTGTGTTGAGAAGAAATTATTTTACATAGATTGTGAAAAGGAACAAGAAACGTCAAAAGAAGAGGATATACACCAGGAACAATCCCTAGAGAAAGAATAAATGGATCCAACCATATATTGTAATGCATTGGTCAGAATTACCACTCCTCAAACTATCAAGATAGAAGGACATATCAAGAAGAAAAAGGTAATAGTGTTGATTGATTCGGGCAATACCCATAATTTTATTCATTGTAAGATAGCCAAGGAATTGAATTGCTTCCTATATCTAGCACCAGAGTGCCAAGTGATGGTTGCAAGTGGAGGAACCATAAATTTCTCTGGAAAGTGCCATAATATCAAGCTATCCATGGGAGAATATGTATTGAATAGCCAAATTCTTTCCATTCCAATGGGTGGTGTTGATGTTGTACTAGGGGTTCAATGGCTACAATCCTTGGGTACAATATCTTTTAATTTTCAAGAACGTTTCGCGAAATTTTCTTCGGAAGGAAAGGAAGTTGAATTAAAAGGTATCGCAGAGAAACTAGTAAAGATAATCAGCTCTAAGGGAATGACAAAGCTTCTAAATAAAGAACAATGAGGCGTAATTGCACAATTATGTTCACTAGAGGTTCCCACATCGAAATCACCTATTTCTCTAGATCTCCAGAAAGCCTTGGACAATCATTCCAAGGTATTTGAGACTCCCAAAGGTCTCCCACCTATTCATGATCATGATCATGATCATGCTATTCATTTGATTCCAGGAAGCGTTCCTCCAAACATCAGGCCTTACAGATATCCCTATGCCCAAAAGAGTGAAATTGAACATATGGTTGTCGAAATTCTAGAGGCTGGTATAATTCAACCTAGTCAAAGTTCTTTTTCTGCTCCAGTAGTGTTGGTGCACAAGAAAGATGGATCATGGTGCATGTGTCTGGATTATAGGGAGCTCAACAAGCTCACTATTAAAGATAAATTTCCCATTCTTGTCATTAATGAACTATTGGATGAATTGCATGGATCAATTTACTTCACCAAGTTGGATCTTCATTCAGGATATCATCAAATTAGAATGAAGACTGAAGACATTCCGAAAACAACATTTAGAACTCATGAGGGTCATTATGAATTTTTGGTCATGCCTTTTGGCCCTACCAATGCACCTTCTACATTTCAAGGTTTGATGAATTCCATTTTCAAAGCCTTCCTTAGAAAATTTGTATTAGTATTTTTTGATGATATACTAATCTATAGCAAGTCCTCGAAGGATCATGTTCAACATGTTGACAGGCTGCTCAAATTATTGGAGGAGAAACAATTATATGCAAAAACCTCCAAATGTTTCTTAGGTGGAATGTCTGGGTCATATTGTATCTCATGAAGGTGCTAAGGTAGACCCTAGAAAAATTAAATCCATTTAGGAATGGAAAATCCCCACATCCATAAAGCATCTACAAGGATTTCTCGGGTTGACAGGGTATTATCACAAGTTTGTTAAGAATTATGGGAGAATAGCAGCACCTCTAACAACATTACTAAAGAAAGATGCCTTTTTATGGACTCCAGAAGCAACGAAGGCCTTTGAACATCTTAAAGAGGCAATGTGCCAAGCACTGGTCTTAGCTACGTTAGACTTCACAAAAGCCTTTATTGTAGAATGTGATGCCTCAGGAAATGGAATTGGTGTTGTTTTAGTGCAAGAAGAAAGACCCATTGCTTTCAAAAGTCATCCAATCAAAGGAAAGTATTTACACAAAGCTATTTATGAGAAGGAAATGTTGGCAATACTACATGCACTTAAGAAATGATGACCCTACCTAATGGGAAGACACTTCAAGGTAAAACGGATCATGATAGTCTTAAATACATTTTAGAACAAAGATTATCTTTAGAAGAGCAACAAAAATGGGTCACAAAGATGTTGGGTTATGACTTTGAAATCATCTACAAAATGGGAAACAAAATGTTGTAGTAGATGCACTCTCAAGAAAGGATGAGGATGTGGAAGCATTGCTTTGTGCCATTTCTATTATCCAACCACACTGGATAAAAAAGCAAGGGATGAATGGAATAATGACGAAGAAGTGTGGGCACTGATTCAAAAATTACAACAAGATCCCAGTACATCTCATACATTTAGCTGGAAAAATGATTTGTTGTGGTATAAAGATCACTTATACCTATGTCATAATTCCCAACTCAAACAAAATATTCTTATCGAATTGCACGCCTCTCCCTTAGGAGGGCACTCGGGATTTTTAAAAACTTACCACAGGGTTAAGAAGGAATTTTTCTAGGATGGCCTTGAATCTGATAGTCAAACGTTTGTGGCAGAATGTTTGGTTTTCCAACAAAATAAAGTTGAAACAGTTAAGAACCCGAATCTATTACAACCTTTATCCATTCCAAGTCAATGTTGGGAGGAGGTTTCAATGGATTTTATCACAAGTTTACCCAAGTCCGAAGGAAAGAGTGTCATCATGGTGGTAGTTGACAGACTTACCAAGTATGCACACTTTTGTGCATTATCTAATCCATTTAAAGCCAATACAGTTTCTACTGCATTTATGGAAACAATTAAAAAGCTACATGGAAACCCAAAGATTAGTGTAAGTGACAGAGATCCCATTTTCACTGGAAAATTTTGGACAAAATTATTTTCTTGTCTTGGTACTCAATTAGCTCATAGCTCATCTTATCATCCTCAATCTGATGGGAAAACTAAGATAGTAAACAAATGTTTGGAAGAATATCTCTGTTGCTTTGTATATGATAAACAAGCACAATGGGTCAAATGGTTGCCTTTGGCTCAATGGGGGTATAACACTTCCTTCCATACTACAATAAAAATGACCCCATTTATGGCACTTTATGGATATCACCCACCATCAATCACATCATATTTAAGAGAAAATTCTAAGGTTCAAGTAGTGGAAGATCACATCGAGCATCAACAACAAGTTCTCCAACTCTTAAAGGATAACCTAACTTTGGCACATAATAGAATGAAACAATAGGCAGATCAACATAGCGGGGAAAGAAGTTTTGATGTAGGTGACTAGGTATTTCTACGACTACAACCATATAAACAAATGTCCCTCAAGCAAGCCAAGAAGGATAATAAATTATCACCAAAGTATTATGGTCCATACAAGGTGTTGCAAAAGATTGGTACTATGGCATACAAATTGGAGCTTCCTATAGCTTCCCAAGTGCACCCATTTTTCTATGTTTCATGCTTAAAGAAGGTTATTGGTAACAAGCTCCCAGTTCAAACAATATTGCCAGAACTTGACGAGGAAGGAAAAATCATATTGGAACCTAAAGCAGTCACAAAAATAAGAACTCGACAACTACGAAATTGATCAATTTCAGAGTATCTCGTCAAGTGGAAGAACTTACTCGCTGAAGATTCCACACGGGAGGATGAGAATTTTATAAAGAAGCATCCAGAACTACTCAAGTATTGAGGACAACACTTTTTTGAAGGAGAGGGGCATGTTAGGTCCCTATAATACTAGTGATTCCCCCATTACTATTGTCATTGTAGCCCTTATTGTTATTGTTCTGCCCCTATATTTTTATTGTTATGTTGGCTTTGATTATATTGTGACCCCTTAGACTCCTATATATAAAAGGAGCCTTTTTCATTTGTATCATCCAAGAATTGTTCATTTGTGTAATGTAAAGGAGGTTTCCCCCTCAAGGAGGCTGATTCTGAAGTCGTTGATCTATCTTTTCTATCTTTTTGTGAGCGGATTTATTAACATAGCCCAACCTCCTAGCTCTAGTTAAGGAAGTGGGGCCTATAAACACACCACAAACTGACAACTTGCAACATCCCTCAAGGCCACAGGACTCTCAGGGGCCAAAGGACCACCCCAGGTGACCACACCCTAAGTTAGGGTTGCATTTCTCACAATTTAACCCCCAACCGCATGCACACCAAGGCCTCCATGTGGTTATAGGCCTCCAATCGCATGCACAATACTACTTGAGTGTGGTTGTGACCTAAATTGTCCAGTTCAGAGGGCGCGGTCCTGAAATCTGAACCACAATTCTAGGTCAGCCTCCATACCACTACCCAAAACTACCTAAGACTTCTTAGAATCATTAATGACATGAAAACAAGGCTAAACTTTGAAACTCGAATAAAAAATTGACCTAGACTGACCAGAACATACTAGGCATTACGTCAAACACATGACATACCTGTAAGATACAAGTGATGAATGCATATCTAATCATAAAATTCTGAGATTCATCTAAGAATCACCAAGAAGTCCTTATTCCCTCTCCACATAGTTTCAACAACACTTATTAGTCCATATATTCAACAATCGATCAATAGCTAAACAATTCATGATAACAGCCATAAATGATACACATCATATAACCAGCATATAACCATAAAGTAACCAACATATAAACCATGGCAAGGAAGTCGTAAGATAACCATCATAATCAACACATATGTTCATAGATCACAATAGGAAAATACCTCACATTAACATATGAAAATGTAAACCAGGTTAGGGACTTCCATGTACTACCTGACCATAGATTGGGTTAAACCAAATCTTTTATTCATCCAATCACCCATGTGCCATATTCCAAGAATGAAATGTGGGATCTCATGGAATAAGCCAAGGAAAACCAAACCAAGGCTTACAAAGGACAAACCACCTCAACCCTCAAACAATGATTATGCCTCATAGTTAGACATCACTAACACCAACCAGATCGGTCTCTACCTAAGATGTCTAGGACTCTAGGAACTAGTAACTCAAACCATATCCTTCTAGGGCTCCAGAGAATTTGTCCAACCGAGATCCAGGGATTAGTAATTCAATCCACCAAGGTATCCAAAACATTTTTCCCAACCTAGGCTCCAGGACTAGTAACTCAACCCAAGTTTTTACATGGCTTCCAGAGCATTTTTCCAACCCACAACCATAAGGATTTATGAGCACCAACCAGAAAACAATCAAGTGGAAAAACCCACAACACCATGGTTATCCAGGAAATGATAAGGCAAGGATAAAACCATTGTCAATCCATGCAACCTCCATGCCATTGACAACACATAACCAGATAATCACATCCATATACCATGCATCCATAAATCAACAAGGAAATCACACATGCAACCTATTACCTGCAAAGAAATTCAAATGTAGTTGTTGATCCACTTATTCCCTTATTCTTTCCTGCTTTCCTTTTCCTTCTTACTCCAAATCCAAGTGAATACTAGAGTTCTCCAAGCATGCTCCAAGAATACTCTAAGTGTGCAAGAGTATGAGAGAATGAGATAATAGAAGAGAACTCCAAAGCTAAAATGACAAAATCTAAACTAGAAAAAATCCATGAATTGATCCTCATAACATTTTTTATCGTTGAGACCTCTATTTTCTTCATTTTCCTTCAATTTTTCTCTCATGAAAATATGTGACCTCTCATCTCCCTTTTCTCCTATTTTCCTTTATTTTCAAAAATAAATGTCAATTAATGCCTCTTTTTCTTTACCAATTCCTTTGCCAATTTCCATAGCCATTAATAAACCGAAAGTGATCCCCACTAGGATGATTTTCCCACCATTCAACTTGGAATACATGTCCCATGACCATCGTCTTATATTTTTTTTACATGGAAAATCAACTAGGGGCTATTACAATCCTCTATTTATATGAGGTCTATCCCTTCAGTTTTTGAAATTAATTAAGAATAAAAGCCCTAAAACACGTTTAATTTTGAGTATTTGGCAAGGCAAGAGGTTACAATCCAACCTCATAGCTCAAAACCATAAAATAATGCTATAAATTCCTACATGTGTGGGTCAATTTCCTCTAAAAACATGGCACCCTCTCATTTTTTAGCAATAAATTCCAAAATAAAGTGGAGAATGGGCTAAGGAGATGCTCCACCATCATAATAAATTCCAAATCATGAGGAGAAGACTCAAGAAATTCCTCAAAGCATCTCCACATTCAAAACTAATGCTTTGGGTTCCCTATGTCACCTTCTTAAGGGTTAGATGGATGACATGGTAGCTTATCTCTCTAGTGTTGGTGATCTGAAAATGGCGCACTTAGGCTTCTTGTCTAACTTACAAGAACCTCTCCCACTTCCAAAGCTTGAATATTCCCAAGTCTTATTGATTAACAAATGCGGAATTAAAAATGCTTGAAAACAATGGTGTATGTTGGTATTCATTTTTAACTAATTATATGCTTTAAAATCTATTGTATGTGTTGTAAGTTGAAGTGCTTAAACTGATATATAAATGCATGTAACAGTAAACAATGCAACAATAAGCAATCACACAGAAACAACAATTTAATTAGGAGTTCACCCACAACTCTTGGGCTACATCTCCGTGAGCTCTAGTTAATTCAACTAGGCTCTCTAGGATTATGGTATAAGTCCTTTTTACAAGCTCTTGGCTCAACTCCTATTGTTTTACACCGAAACAGTGGGTTCAAACACCATGTTATCTCCTGGCTCTTGAAGCTTTGGCTCTTTGCTCTTGGTTCTGGCTCTTGGCTCTGACTCTGGCTCTTTGGCTCTAGCTCTGGCTCTCTAGCTCTTCAGCTTTGGCTTCTTTCTGCCCTCTATCAGTTTACAGCCCTCTTGGCTTTTCACTTGGCTTCCAAGTGACTCCCTTGGCTACTCTTTTGCTTCTGTGCTGCCTTTTTTTCCTTAACTTCCTGCTTTGGCTTCACTTTCAGCAAGAAAACCCCCACAACAACCTCAACAACCAACAACAACTCCTACCTCTGTCGTTTTGTGGCTTTTTAAGCCAAATCAATGTTGTTGGTTCATTTTCCCTCTCTGGATCTCTGTCTTCCTATTTTGGTCCGCTCAAATCCCCTCTCTGAGCATTAGCAATCATTGCTAAACGCCCTCAGGGATGGATGCCACCTATTCTGTAATGGAAGGGCCATTGGCGCTTGAAATCCCCAAATTTTGGCATTCTCGACTTACACGAGAAATACACCAAAACATGGGAAAAATCCGCAGAAAACACTATTCACCGGACTTAAAATTTTCATAAATGCGCTTTATAACACTATCGGGTCCACCTGAAATCGCTATCGCAAGTCGCTTCGGCCCTGTTCCAAGGTTTCCCTTTGTATTTTAAAATTACATTAAAACAGTGCAAATATCGCAAAAATGGCTTATGACGGATTTGAAATATTATTCGTTTTCATTCCAAAACCCCTTCGGGTCCAGATTTCATCACATCGCGCTTCCCCTTTGTATTTCGTTTAATAACGAAATATATGAAAATACATTAAAAAATGCCTTTCAGCGGATCTCAAATCTTATGCAATAGCGTTTATTATCCCATCACGTCTGGCTGATCGCATCACACACACACATATATATGTCTAAGCCCCGCTCCATTGTGTTTGCTGATTGCAATATCGCGATGCGATTGATCGCAATTGCATATCGCTCATGCCCCGGGCCGGTGTAGCGCTCTATGGTCACCGATTGCGATATCACTCCGTTGCAATCACCGATTGCGACGTCGCGATTGCAATTGTCAAGTATTATGATCCAATATCCTCTAATAGCCATCGCCGATTGCCATTGCCGATTGGATCTGAATCGTTGATCGGCCAGATCCGACGGCTCCTGTTCACTGTTGACTTAAGCCTCCGATATGCCTTATTTCCACCATTTCTTCATATTTTTGGGTTCTGATAGTGTAATCCAAATTTTCTGAAAATTATCCTTTTGCGATGGTTTTGACCTTTTAGGAGATTTTGAGGACTTAGAGGGTTTTTAGGACCCATTTTCAAGGGATTTTGCCTATTTTTCCAAAGGATATAGGCAGCTTCATTTTATGATAACTTATGCATCCTAAGTCAGTTTTTTCCCATTCAAGTTGCAGTAGATTTAGAATGAGATGATCTCTACAATGTGGCTAGTTCCAGGAACTTCCTTGGACTTTGATTTTCCTTAGTGAGGAACACTTAGACTTAAGAGTCTATCCAAAATCCATTTTGGATCAGTTGTAGTTCCAAGATTGACTACATGTGCTCCCTTGTCATATTATGGATCAACATCATCATTAGGACTCCATAACAAGTAACACTCATAAAATTGTCACAAGGCCAACCTAGGGGCGTCTTAGGTTTGTTATGTACAACATCAAGTAAATCCAACACTAATGAAAAAGAGATCATCAAAAGAGACCCGGGTTTAGAGTGAATAAACCAACCAAACCCCTCAAACATCATCCCTTTCAAAATCACCTGTATGCAGGTGAAGTCTCATCCAAGGCATCTTGTAAGGGACTGCAAGAACATGATAGTTCTATAGTGGTGGAGGAGACATGGAGCCTAGGCTAGCACTATAATTCTCAGCATAAAATAAATTTTAAGTATACCCATAAAATCACACATTACATCAGATATTAACAAAATATCTTAGATAAACAACATAAAGATCAAATAACATTATGCACAGTGATAGCCAATAAATCCAACAAATATTTGTATTACTTCTAAAAAACCCTCCATTACATCGCAACTGTTGTTTCTCACCAACCTAATTCATCAAGTTACAACATGAATATATTTTATGTCCAATCTATATTCTTATGTATATCTATATTGCATTGTATCTTTTATTATTTATAAGTTTACATTAGGGCACAAAGCCAACAACAACCCTCTTTTACCATGGGAAAAGACCCACAAATTGTCATAAAGTATTTCCTTCTTTTCCACATTCTGTACGTTGATCCTTAGCTAACATTCCCATGCACTATTCATCTACATGGTGCTCCTCTACATGGAATCCTCAAAATCGTTCCTCAAAACTACTTCTCTAATAGGCCCCCAACACTCACCTGTGGCTCGTCCCGAGCCACTTAGTCCTTTTGTTATTCCATGCTTATTCCATCGTCATAATGAGTCTTCCTTCCCATGCATTTTACTAATTTCAAAATTGAGTTCACTTATCCATCTATTTATACTTATTTTCCTTGCAACACTTTCTTCTAAGGCTGCAAGTACCAGCTCTTGTGCCTCGCTTCTCCACAAATATTTGCATACCACCTCACAGTGCATGCAAGGTTGATTCTTTTTGGATATTTCATTCTACCCAACTCCAACCACCTTCACACTGCTTATCTATAACAATCCTCGATAGAGGGCCAAGTGTAGCAACCCTATGAACTCTCTAAACGAATTCTATGCTTGTCTTCCTCGGTGGTGTATCTTCCTTTTAAAACTTCCCTTGTGTTTAAGTGTCTATAACTAATGTTTTTACTGATTTTTCCACAAAATAAAATGTCGATCAATGCTCTTGAAATCTTATTTTTTTCCTTTTTCTCCGATCCTCTTCTTCTACATGCTTCCTTCTATGCTTTTTGGTGCTTCCTTTCTTTCCCACTCATACTCATTCTAAATTCCTACCATTGTTCTTTATTCACCATACCTTGTCGAAATAATGAATTTGCTCAGTTGCCTATGAAAAATTATAAATTTCTTTCCATGTTGTGGTATCATTTGAAAACGATGCCTTATAATATGATCTATCATCACATTTAATTCTCCCGATCTAGATAACTCTAGTGCATGTACTTAGGCTAATATATATCCTATTAACAACCTCTTATATCAGATCCATTGTTGTGAATTGATCCATGTCATTATATTTGATTCATGCAACCATTAGTTAAGTGGATTTTCAATCATGTCGTAGTAGTGGTGTCTATCCAACATGGCATATGGTGACATTTTTTGGTACTCCATCTATTTTTTTCCATGGGATTTATTTGTGTCAAGTCATAATCCATCACCTTTGCACATGCTTATAATGTGTTCCTACCTTCATACTTGTGCATGATTTCTTGGTTCCTCATACAAGTAATCCTCCTTATATATATATATATATATATATATATATATATATATATATATATATATATATATATATATATATATATATATATATATATAGATATATATATATATATATATATCTATATATATATATATATATATATATATATATATATATATATATAGATATATATATATATATATATCTATATATATATATATATATATATATATATATATATATATATATATATATATATATATATATATATATATATATATATTCTAGTTGCTCAGATCCTCTTACTATACAGTGGATCAATTGTCCCTGTAGAGTTTCAACATACTCCCATTGATGAATCCTTTAATAGGTTCCCCATTGATATTTTATAATTGCACCACTCCTACCTCTTTCATAGATCAGATCACATAGAAACCCATCCAATGCATCTGAAATTTCCTTGGATTCTTTAGAAACTTGTTATCATAGAGCAAGGATATGTCTCTTGGCTATAACTACTTCATCTTTATGCACCTATCATTGCTAGTTTTTTCATGTGCTTTCTAAAAAATCTGATGAAATCTTGCCACTACATTATCTTCCTCCCATTATAATAGTTTGGATATTTTTTTCTCTATTGTACCTCTTACTGTTAAATTATCTAAGGCATAGATGTGCAAACTAAGCAATATGAATTCCATGGCCATCCCTACTTCCTACCCATATACCAACCAAACTTGGTTTCCATCTTATTAGCCTTTTATAGGTAGTCAAGTATGTCCATAGGACTGTCAAAACTTGTAAGTCCCAATCATATTGGTTTGCATTCTAGATTTTCGTCAAAGTGTCTTCCAAAATTTTGTTAAAAGCCTCAATTGTACTAGTTTCTTCCGAATGTTAGGGGATGGGGAATAGGTCTTGTACACGTGTCATTGAGTGTTCCTAAGTCCACACATATTTTGATGTTGCCTATTTTTTTTTTAATCTTGCACCACCATTGGACTTACCCACTCTGATTCTTCTGCTAGTTCAATAATTCTTTCTTCCAACATTCTATCTAATTCTTTACGCACTTTATACTTGCAGTTTGGGTTCAACCTATAAGGTCTTTATTTGAATAGCTTTGCATATGGATTCAATGATATCTTCATTTCTCCAAGTTCTCTTATTATTCCTTTCATTTATTAAAATGTGGTTGGGAATAAATCTTGGTATCCATGCAATATATCAACATTATTTTCTACGATATCTTCATCCCAGTAGTCTCTAATGATGGAAAAATTGGGATTTTCTTCAGTTCTGATATTTACTTTATGCATGTTTATAGGATTGATAGAGTCTGCAGATTCAAGTTCTAGACCAGATATTTCACGTTCCCCCCTTTTCTTGGTATCACAAATTTCTTGGGTCATCTTCTTCTTTGCATTCTTCCATCGCATTCTAACATTCCATAAGTTGTATGATAGGCTAAGGTTGTCAATGTGTGAGACAGAATGGCACTGATTTCTATGCAACTGGATTTTCCAATACAAAAATCTTCCTCTTAACAACCTTTAATGTTGCATCTATGGGAGGCTCATATGAAGCAAAGATAAAATTTATCTTGTGTTAGACAATCAACATTCACACTTGAGGATATGCAGAAGAACGTAGTGAGTGTAGAGGCAAATCTGCTGGCCAAAAGAGCAAGGATGAAAACTGAAAATAAGGTGACTATAAAGGAAGAAGCATCTTCCTTAGATGTTAAGGCAGATCATATACTTCGGAAAATTGAGAATATGTTTGATCGGTTAACAATTGCAGACAAGCCTGAAACCACAATCAGAAATCCAAACTTCAGAGGACAGTAGCAACCTCAGTTCAGGATTAAACAAAGGGAGCAGAAGGCACAAGATCAGTCATCACAGCAGCAAGTCAAAACTCCTTTGCAGCAAAACTATGTACATGGAATGGAGAGTGAAGATGATGATGATCCGGTAGTGGAGGCAAATCATTTCTTTACTGCTGATGGTTTACCTATCTATCTCACGGAAGATGAAGAATATTCAGAGATCCCTGATGTGCAAAAGGATGAAGATTATATATTGGCAAATGAAGCAGTTTTGGAGGATGAGTCAGATGATTATCAGCATGGATATATGAATGCATTGACAACACAACAGAAACAATATTCATTGAGAAGCAGAGATGTACCAATCAGCCTGGTTCAAAAGAGAAAGGAAGCGCAACCTAAGAATGACTCCTTGAACATTCAGAAGAAGGGGAAGGAGCCTGCTGATCCAACTTCCAACAAAGGACCATCTGCAAATGAGAAGACCAATTAGCAAAGTGCAGCAAAGGAAAAGCTCGAAAAGAAGGACCCTCCAGTCAAAGAGGTAGATAAAGTTTCAGCTTTTAGTTTAGAAAATGAGATTGCTAAATTAAAAGTTTCAATCCCTTTGACTGAGTTGATGAAGAACAACAGTTATAAACACCAAGTGTCCAAAATTTTGAACATAGATCCTTTATCTGATATGGTCAATGTAGAAGATGATCACCCTAAGCTCATCTTTGGCCCTGCTTTAGAAGGTCAGTTTGAGGATAGTGACGTGCCTCCATTCTATATAAGCCTTGGATTGCACGAGTATGTCCTCCACAATGCCATGTTTGACTTCGGAGCTTCCCATAATTTGATGCCAAAAGCTATTATAGAGAAATTGGGCCTTGACATTACTCAAAAGTATCATGAACTGTATTCTTTTGATTTGGGTAGAGTCCATTGTATTGGTCTTATCAAAGACTTGGTGTTGTCTTTAGACCAAATTCCGGCAAAAAATTTTCTCATGGATGTGGTTGTTGCAGACATTCTGCCATGGTTTGGTATGCTTTTGTCTAGATCGTGGGGTGCAAAGCTTAAAGGGAATTTACAACTAGATTTATCCTATGCTACTATTCCCATGTTTGGCCAATTGAGAAAATTATATATGGAGAAGAAAATGAAGTACATGATCACAAGCAAGGAGAAACCACTTAATCATCCAATCAATGTTGTACATACAGATTTAGAGTCGTTTGTATTATATTCAGATAGTGGTTTAAATGATATTGATAGTCAGTTAGTTGAAGTAGAAGATGTTCCAGAGATTCAGAAAGTTTCAGAGAAATCCTTGACCAAGAAAGACAAAAAATTGCAAGTACCTCTGAGCAGTCCACATTCCAACAACAGCAGAAAGGTAATGAACAATAGCAAATTGAAGAGATTAGTCGAGGTAAGAAAGAGGATGAAATAGAATTTCAACACTTAGAAGAAGAAGCAGGCCTATGGAGCATGGATTTTGACGAAGCTATAGGTAAGGATGGTTCCAACATAGGGATTTGGATTCGCAGCCCTGTTTTCCAGCCAAATAAAGTCCCTAGTAATGTTAGAATTTGTTCGTATAAATTGGCCTTTGATTGTTCTAACAATGAAGCCGAATATGAAGCACTGATTGCAGGTTTGAAAATTCTCAAAAAGCTAAATGCAAAAAGGATATTAGTCTATGGAGATTCGGAGTTGATAATC
The DNA here is from genome assembly GCA_031772625.1 of Pinus tabuliformis. Classification (NCBI taxonomy): domain Eukaryota; kingdom Viridiplantae; phylum Streptophyta; class Pinopsida; order Pinales; family Pinaceae; genus Pinus; species Pinus tabuliformis. The sequence goes on along the minus strand of CM062809.1, from coordinate 1,233,197,214 downwards.
AAGCAAGTTAAGGGTGAATATCAAGCCAAACATCCATGGATGAGGGCCTACCGAAATGCAGTTTTAGATATCTTAAACATGTTCCCAGACTATACCTCGACATGCATACCTCGTGCACAGAATGTAATTGCAGATTCACTTGCTACTGTTGCAAGTAATTTGAAGATCCTGATGAATTCCAACAACAAATTTGAGATCCATGTCAAGCATCGTCCAGCTGTTCCCGACAATCTAAGGTATTGGCAGGTGTTTTGGGATGATAAGGAGATCAATAATTTCTTGCAGAATGAAGGAAACTACAAAGATGCATCCATAGATGTTGATTATGACACCGATGAACCAGAAATTGAGGTGAATCAGATGGAAGTGTTGCAACTGAAAGACAATGTCATTCCTAAAGGTCTTATACCTTTAGAGGAACTTTTCGATCAGGATGATGTAGCTAGAAAGCCAAGCTTGGTGCCTACAGACAAAGGTGTTGAGGACGTGAATCTTGGAACAGAAGACAAGCCCAAGTTTATGAAATTGTCCAAAACATTGTCACCAGAGGTAAAGCCTAAATATATCAAATTATTGTCTGAATTTGCTGATGTGTTTGCTTGGAATTATTCAGATTTAAAGGTGTATAACAAAGAAATAATTTAGCACACGATTCCCATCAAGCCAAATCAGAAGCCATTCCATTAGAAGCTGAGAAGAATCAATCCCAAGTTGTTTCCTTCAATTGTACAAGGCTGGTATAATTGTCCCAATCAGATTTTATGATTGGATTTTGAATCTTGTTCCTATGAGAAAGAAGACCGAGGAGATCAGATTGTGCATTGATTTTAGAAATCTCAATAAAGTGTCATTGAAGGACAATTACCCACTGCCAAAGATGGATCACATCCTCCAGAGAGTGGTTGGGTCATCGCATATGTCGCTGCTCGATGGATATTCCAGATATAATTAGATTCTAGTGCATGAAGATGACCGTGATAAAACTGCATTCACCACCCCTTGGGGAACATTCCATTATGCTAAAATGCCATTCAGTTTGAAAAATTCCAGAGCAACATTTTAGTGTGCAATGGATATTGCTTTTACCGATGAAAAGGATGTATTTCTAGTTGTATACTTAGATGACTTGACGGTGTTTTCAAGTTTAGATGATGAGCATCTTCACCATTTGAGGATTGTGTTTCAGCGTTGTAGAAAATTTGGGATATCACTCAATCCGAAGAAAAGTCTCTTCGCCATGGATGAAGGGAAGTTGCTTGGCCATATTATCTCGAAGGAAGGCATCCGTATTGATCCATCAAGAGTAGAAGCAATTCAGCAGATCGATTTTCCAAGGAACAAGAAGGAGATACAAGCATTCAACGGTAAGATGAATTTCCTACGAAGGTTTGTACCCAATATAGCTAAGCATTTTAGAGAAATTACTAATATGCTAAAGAAGGACAGCGTGGTAAAGTGGTCGGAGGATGCTATGAAGTCTTTTAATTTGGTAAAGTATGCTTTATCTACAGCTCTGGTTTTGATTAGTCCCGATTATACACAAGATTTCATTTTATTCTCATTTGCATCTGAGCATACCATGGTAGCGGTTCTAATGCAAAAGAGGGATCAGCTAGAAAATCCCATTGCATTCTTCAGCAAAACCATTAGAGATGCAGCTTTGAGGTACAACATAATTGAGAAACAAGCTCTTGCTCTTGTCAAAGCTTTGAAGGACTTTCGAGTGTATATTCTGCACTCTCACATCATAGCATACGTTCCTAACATAGCAATTAAGGATGTGTTGGTACAAACCGATCTAGAAGGAAGGCGGGGAAAATGGATTGCAACAATGTTAGAATATGATCTAGAGATCAAGCCTACAAAGTTGATCAAAGGACAAGGCCTGGCGAGGTTGATGGCGGAGTCAAATTTGCATGCGTTAGATATAAATCTTATTGGAAGGATCCGGGAGGTGTTTTGCTAAACTATTTAACTGAAGATGAAGCCCAGCAGGTGATTAGTGATTTTCACAAGGGTGATTGTGGTGGTCACTTGTTCTGGAAGAAAACTGCAAACAAAATCTTGAGAGCGGGTTATTATTGGCCAACCTTATTTTCAGATGTCTATGAAACAGTCATGAGCTGTCATGAATGTCAGGTCTTTCAGGGGAAAAGAAAGTTGGTGCCTCTTCCTCTAAAACCGGTTGAAGTTAATGCACCATTTCAGCAGTGGGGACTCGATTTTATCCATCCAACATCATCAGCCCATTACAAATGGATCCTAACAGCAGCCGATTATTTTACCAAGTGGATTGAAGCATTCCCGAGCAGACAGGCAACAAACACGGTAATCATTCAATTTTTGGAATCAATTATTTTATCTCGTTTTGGTTGTCCTAGTAAAATCATCACAAATAGTGTAGCGGCATTCAAATCCAAGAAGATGATCGATTTTTGCAGCAAGTATAATATTACCCCCAAGGTAATGGTTTGGCCAAATCCTCCAATAATTCATTGGTGAACATCATCAAGAAGCTACTGGAAACAAATAAGAAAGGTTGGCATAAGAAGCTAGTTAATGCTTTGTGGGCGGATAGGGTGAGCCAAAAGAAGTCTATAGGTATGTCTCCATTTGAAATAGTATATGGCATTAACACAGTCTTTCAGACATCTCTAGCAATCCCGATTGTGAAACTTTTATAGGAGGCTAGCAGTGAGGAAGATGATTTTCAGCGGAGAATCAATCAGATGATCCATTTACAGTAGACAAGGGAGGAAATCTTCCAAAATACTTTCAGATTGCAGGAGAAAATCAAAAATATCTATGATCGGAAAACTAAGGTAGATAAATTCTAGCTTGAAGATGTGGTGTTACAGTGGGATGCTAGGAATGAAGATAAAGGCAAGCATGGCAAGTTTGAAAACTTATGGAAGGGACCATACAAGATTGTTGCATACAGAGGAAAAAATGCATTCCTGCTCAAAGAGATGGATGGACAAGATTGTTCAGGAGGACCAGTCAATGGTAGGCTCCTGAAGCGCTACTTCTTCTAAGGTGATTTCTGAAGTCATGAAGTGATCATTGTGTATACTGTTTTCCTTTCATTGCAAGTGTTCAAAAGTTATAATTCATTTCAGCTTGGGGCCCGAGGTGAAGTCTATAAAGTTGAGTGACTTGTATCAATCTTTGAGTCTCGAGTCAGTCTTTGGGTTTTGAGTCAGTTTGAGTTTTGAGTCCATTTTCATAGTGTCAGTTTCAGTTTTTGAAGTATATTGACCGTATTGCCCAATGGAAGAGGCACTAGTATACTTATTCCAAAGATCTATGGTTTTTGGCACCTAGCTACCACCTCCATTGGAGCCAATGTTAGTGTCAGTGTCTTCACATTGCCATCAGTGATCAAAATTCACTCTTTTGCATTCATATTAGGAGTCCCATTCTCAATGAGTTGCATTCCATTAGGTCATGGATCAACTGATGGTAGGCACATTTCAATTTTTTCCCTCATGACACATATCTGCTGACCATTTTTCATGTGTGATTCAATCAATGGTTCAGGTCTAGTTTCCTTTTCAGTTTATTTCATCAAATAGGTCTTAGGTCTTAGGGTTTCAGTTTCATTAGGTATTAGGGTTTCACCATGTCAAATTTTCAGTAACCATTGACCAATAAGGGTCAGCAGACACATGAGGATGACAATAACCATCAGGAAAGCTTTAAAATCATAATTTGTAAATTTAATAAGTTTTTCACCTCAAAACCAGTTTGAGGTGAAAAACAGAGCATTTGTATTTATTTGTAATTTCATGTAATTTCATCATTTCTTATATGTAATAATTAAGTCTCATGCTACTCCTGGTCACCTGCTGATATCTCCAAGTACATGCCACTACAAAAGCAAAGATCATCAAGCATTAGTTCACCTGTTTTAAGCAAAAAGTCAAGCATAAAAAAACAGAGCATATGAAAAAGCCAAAGGACATTATAAAGTGGGTTTTGTAGAGTGAAAAATTAAAAAGTGCCCAAGCCACATAAAAGCCATTTCATTCTCAAGTTAATTCATTGTTTGAAGTTGAATTTTATTAGCAAAATCACGATTTAAGGTGATAGTGAGCAAAGAGAAGCAGTTCACTGTGTTTTGGAGAAAAATCGCCAGGCGCTACGCACCTAATCCCAGCGCTGCGCACGATCGGCGTTGTGGACCTGGGTTTTCTCCATTGTGCATTTTTAAACGAGCGCTATGCATAGGATAGGCACCGTGCACCTATCATTTGAGCTACCAATTGCTACTAATTACATCAAATTTCTTTCAAACACCCAAAATTCTCTATTCTCAAGTAAGTAACATCACTTTCCTTGCAGACAAGGGTTGTTGCTTAAATTTTTGGGTTTTGTTTTCTCTCTACACATTAAACCCTAATTGTGTTGTCCATATCATTAAACCCTAATTGCTGCTATTTTTCAAATACAATTATTATTGTTGCTGTCCTATATCATCTTCATTGTTTTCCTACAATTCATCCTCCCATACATAATCCCCTCCCTGGACTTTTCCTGCAATACTCCCCAAAACCCTACCATACTTCCAAACCCTACACCATTCATTAACCTACTCATTCCCCACACCCCTATCCCATTCTTGTGCACCCTCATTGACTTTCCTATCTAAAATCTCTTCATACTCATCATACCCTCATTCACTAATCCATCACTCCTCACTGACCATAAAGACAAACAGCAATACAATAATGGAGAGGGATAGTGAGTATGAAATGGAGGAGGAGACACATAGTGACAGTTCTAGGGAAAGAAATTTGCAGCAGAGGAAGCCTCACAAAGGGGGAAAGATCATCAAGGAGGAGCCCATTAGTTTGAGGGAATTGCTTGCTTGTCCACTTGCCATCTCATGTTTCAAACATCAGTCATGTTTTGGTTTCTGTGAAATGGTGGAGAAGGTTAAGTTTCATCATGAATTAGCAAGGTTGTTTGTGACACATCTGGACAACAATGAAGTAAACCTTGCTGGAGTTACATTCACTTTGTCACCTACTATTATTTCAGAGGCTACAGGCATTCCAAATGTAGGTGAAAAATGGAACAAAGGACAGTATATTGATAGGGAATACTATGAGCCTTACATCAAGGCTAAATACCATGGAAAATTGAAGAGAGTGTTCCCCTTCAAATTCTTGGAGGACAGGTTTGCCCCACTTATGAAGATAATCATCAAATACTTTACTTTTGAAGGTAGGTTTTCTCGGTTGTATGCTTACCACATTAGATTGTTGATGCATTTTACTGGGGTGAGGATGATGAATATTCCTTCATGTTTCGAAATATTGAGAAAATGGCACTCTATGTTAAGAAGAAGCCATATCCCCAACAGTTAAACAACATCTACCACTTCTCTGTGATTAAAATCATTGTCTTACATCAGCTGAATCTACTTAACATACCATGGGAGACCTTCATTTCTCATGAAGTGTTCAAAGACCCTCAAGTATTTTCATCAGTGCCTCAAGAAGAAGGTAGACCTTCAGGAGAGCAAAAGGTCCAAGAGACTGAAACTATGGGAGTGCCAGTGTTTGTGACCTATGAGAGAGGCACTAGGAAACTTTTTTCAGCTGCCAGGCAAGTATTATCTCCACAAGGTGTGGAATGGGTCTCGCCTTCATCTTCAGGCCACAGGAAAATGCTATCTCCACAAGGAGTGGAAGGGGCTTTGCCTTCATCTTCAGCTAAACAAGTACAGGTTGGGCAGTATAGCAAGGGCAAAGGTAAATGTAAGGGAAAAATGCATGAGAATGATCCTAGTGATGGGCAAGAGAGGTACTTTGACCTAGTTGATCGTAAGGAGACACAGGGAGTTGATGTCATTGATTTAGAGACTCAAGGTACAAAGATAACTAAATACATGATCATCAAAGAGCAAGAGATTGATATACAAGCCTTGTCAGTCAATTTAGAGAGGGCAAAGTGGATCATCAATTACCTTGAGCAAGAAAACAAGCAATTGACCGACAAGCAAGTCCTCATGGAGTTACAAATGATCAAGGAGAACTGGCAAAAGGAAAAGAAGGCAAAGGTCAAGATGACCTCCATTGAGCAAGAGATTGAGAATGACCGGGAAACTTGGCTTGAAAGGGTCAACATACACCTTGAAAATCTGCTTGAGAAGGCAAATAAAGAAAAGAAGATGCTTCGTCACATGGCCTATCACTATATGACCCATAACAAAATATGCAATATGAGGATGAGGAAGCTCAAGGCAAGGTTGAGGAAGGCCTTGAGAAGAAAAAAGGAGCAAGACAAGTTGTAAATCCTAGCTAATGCCTCATTAGCTCATCAAAGCAGTGGATGAGAGTGCCTTGTGCCAATTTTGGGAAAATTTTGGTAAGATTTTGCAATTTTCAAAATTTAAATTTTGCAACACAGGAATTTGGCATCGGTGGCGCCGCTTTTGATGGAGACACTTTTTGAAAGAATGGCTTGCATATTCAAATTCAGCATGATGAGAACATCAATCCCTGATATTTTCAGCAATTTTGGAGCAAATATTGGTCACTTAAAGGTCAAAAAACCATCCAAAAATGCCCTCTCTGCCTCTTTTGGACACACAGGAAGCAGCCTTGGGAGATTCCACTTTTGAGGGGGCAAATGACCTCTAAATGAAAAAATTCAAGATGTTCCAGAAACTAGATAGGAAGAACTTTCCAACGAGCTATCTTGGGCTCAATTTGGTCAATGATAAGGCCTCCAAAACATGGTCTGAAGTGGCATTGTGCATAGGAACAGTGGCGCTGCGCATAGGATAAATTTTGTCAGTTTTGCTCAAAAATATAGTTTTCGCCTAGTTATTTCAAAAATTGACTTTTTCTCTCATCATGGATGAATTTATGATTGTAAATGATGCTATTCCATGTAAATGTAATTGCAAAAGGACCTTAGATGGTAGATTCGTCATTTTGAAGTGGTTAAGGGGTAAATGAATCAGTTTCCATGGTTATAGAGGCAAGCTATTCCACTGCCTATATTCCTGTTCCTAGTTTAGAAATGGTTGAAACCACCCCTTTTCTCATGGATTCGACCCTTGATGGCTAGCATAGGTGGTTTGATGTCTATATTATGTATTTTTTCAGTCATTAGCAAAGGTTGGACTCTTGTGGATGCTTTGAGCTACATTGTACATCTCTACAGTAGTTTGGCAAGGAAATAAACCAGGATTTGCAGCTATTTTTGTGGGATTCTTGTGGTAATGTGTTTTTTCATTGTTTCTCCTTCTGTGATTAGTTTTTCTCAGGTGTATATGTGCCAAAATCTATTTCATTCTTCTTAACTAAATGAAATCAAGATAGATAAGTAGAATACATTGGTAACAGTGCTCTACCTTGGGAATACATTTAGTTTTTGATGTTTTCAGCTGTCTGAAGAGGAATCATGATCCTTGCATGCCCTCCTCAAGTCCTCACCAGTATTAGACCTACCATCTCACTCAATTCCAAGTGCCAAAACACCTACCTAACTCGCCCCACAGAACACCCTACAATTCTGACTTGATTTCCCAGACCCAAAGCTGCCTGCTCCATTTGATCTAGCAACAAAACCATAAAAATAAATCAAAAACCCTAGAGCTACTATACCTAGCCTAAAATCCATATTTGATTTAGTAATCTCAACTGAGATTGACAAGGAGAGAGCCCTCTCCCGACTTGGTAGGGCTAGCTACCAGGTTAAGCTTGGTTTGTGGTTATCCTAAGATTGCCTCCCTTCAGCCTGAGGTTTATCTAGGCTCTAACATTTTCGAAGTGCACTCAAAGGATCCTTATTATTTAAGGTGCACTTTTTCAGTGAGCGTTTGAAGTGTGCTTCAATGTTTTGAAGTAAACTTCATTGTCTCGAAGTGCACTGAGGCATGGGGAGGCACAATTCTCTTTGATAGTGGTTACTTGTTCATCTGGAATATTCTTTTCATTAAGGGAGGTATCACAAGGCTAGGTGACTTATCCTTAGAAAGTACTAATGCACTATGAGAGGGAGGAGACCTTAGAAAATACTAAGGGAATAAGTATGGGAGTAAATATATGTCAATGAGGCTCATGAATAATTTTCATTCATCACCTAGTTAGTGTGAGGCCACCAGAGTAGGAGAAATAAATGCATCCTAACATGACTCAAACATGGATCACACACATAAATCTTATCAATACAAGCCAACGAAATTCTTAGGACTCATGAAAATTAGTTACACCTTGAAACGACAACAAAGTGATACTTATTTCTAAGTGCGACAGTCGAAACAACACATTATGACACTAAGAACACAAGTTGCGACAATTGTGACAATTGTGACCAAAAGGTTCGCTAAGTTGTAGGAATGTGTCTAGCACATATTTTAGTAATATTTATGACCATGTAATGTAGAATGGTGCACCAGAACTAACTTTGGTGATACACAAAGGTGTGACACACGAAGCAGTGAAAACAACAAAAGCGATAGGACATGAGGAAAACATGAAAATGACACTTGAAAAATGCAAATGACCTTGAAAGTGACACATTCCAGAGTGAAGATGACATGAAAATGACACTTATTAACGTGAAAGTGAGAAAAAGCGACTATCGTAAACATGAAAGTGACGCTTGTGAAAGCATTGGTGCGCATAAATGACAACTGAGAAAACCCACCTTAATAAAAGTACAAACATAATCCAAGTGAGGGATACCATCAATGAAAGTGCACACTGGCTATTGACATGAGTTGAACATTGTCCATTAATTGTCTTGATTGATGATGCTCTTCCTATTCGAGCTTGCATAAAGAAAGTTTTCTCATCAAGTCATTGAAGATTTTGCTTGTGAGTACAAGTGTCTTAACAGTTTAAAACTAGGAAGAAGACTTAAATGCTTTTCAGAACATCAAATGACCATAGAGCGATAGATCGTAAGATCTACAATAGGCTCCAAAATTCAATTATGAGAGAAATTTTGTGTTAGGGGAATTTTGATGTCTAAAATGGGCCTCCTAAGAAAAATGTACAATCACAATAAACTTTATAAGAACCAATAGGATTCAAGATAATGATGTCAACCATGGGGGATGATTCACCATTTTTGGAGTAAAAAAGTAAAAGATTAAAAAATAATAATATAATAAAACTACTTTTTCAATTCATATTTTCAAGTTATCTCCCTAAGTTTTTACTCAAATTTTGAGCGGGAGTATTCGTTGGATGAAAAATTTAATTCCTCATCCAAGGAGTAACCATGTTGCATAATTTTGATGGAAACTGTTACATGAAAAATGAGAAATACATGAAAAAACGTGATTGTAATCATATTTTCATGTATTTCGCATTTTTCATGTAGTAGGGTCCATCAAAAGTACAAAACATGGGTACTCCTTGGATGAGGAATCAAATTCTTCATCAGACGAGTGTTTCCACTCGAAATTTGAGTAAACCCATAGGGAGATAAGTTGAAAGTACGAGTTGAAAGAATAGTTTTTTCTTTTTTCCCTCTAAAATTTGATGATGTAATCTAATCTTAATTTATTATTTCCACTATTTTTTTATAATTTCCTTAGGAGGCCCATTTTATACCTCAAAATTCCCCTAATGGAGGGTGTTGATTGCAGTGGCAACACTTGGCAACACATTAGTAGAACTTCAACTTCTTTGTTTAGGTTTAATTATCTAAGTGCAAGGTATCAGTCTTTCAGGAAGTATTGATTCATCTTGTGGATTACCTTGGCTTCCCTACTTAACCTAGTTAGAGATATAGTCCTCTCCATTCCCTTACTTGGTTAAACACATATCAAGGATTTCCAAATCACAATTATTTTGATATAGGAAAGGGTAATATGCACTACGAGTTTAAGATGTTTAGAGTATGGGTTTCATCTCTAGTGTTGCTCCACTTCTAGAAGACCTGGACAATACCCCGATAGAGTCACTATAGGAGCACAAGAATTACTTCACTACTAGAGAGCCTAGATAGTACCCTAGCAAATTCACTTGCTTCACCTCCCTTCATAGGAAGCCTTTCTCTTTTTTCACCCTTTATTTATTTATTTAATAGGATTGTGCTTCAATATTTATTATTTTCAAGGAGGAAGAGGGATCCTGACTTATTGAGAGTAAAGGAGGTTTCCCCTTCATAGAAGTATTTATGTAACCTCTGATATTGGTTTACTCACTTTAGATTTTCCCATTATCCTTTCTCTACTTGACTAGATCAACAAGAAAAAAAATATTTACTTACAATAACGAGTCGAGGAATCAATGTCCTAGAATAGATACGGGTTTTATAGTTTGACCAAAGGCTTTCCATTCGATTGGATCGTATTTTCCATTCAGACATCATGGTCTTTAAATATATACAAACCCAAGATAGAGAAGGGGTAACATATTATCCAAGCATTCTTCATCATCACAATTTCCCTTTTCGAGTTTTTCCACATTGTCTTTTGAGCCAAACAGGAGCACCTTTCATGCAAAGTCTTATTGAGAAAAACAAAAAGAAAATAAATGACAAAACAACAAATAAAATTGAAAGAAATAAGCACATGGAGGTAGAACATAAAAACATCATGTAAGAAAAAAATATGAAAAGAAAACATATGCAAAGACTAGATGGAGAGTAGGATAGAAGGTAGGTGTAATGCAAAGGAAACAAAATGCAGCTAAACCTACTCCTAACCTATCAAGCTAGAAGGTTGGGGTTAAGTGTAATGATATTTCCCATGAAGCCACCATTGTTGTCCCTAATCTTCAAACACGCAGATAAGAGAAATTACAACCAATATATAATAATGTGCAACAAAAAAGATAGAAGCTTGAAAATATTGCACAAAACATTGAAGGTATTTCTTAAAGGAAGAAAGATGTGTCATATCACCTAACTTTACCAAACCTTCCACCTTACCTTTTTTATGGAAAGCAAAAGCAAACAAACGTTTATGGCTCCTTGTGAATATACCTACACTTGTATTGTCTTCCTTAGAAAACATCAAGAGATATCGAAACTTGCTTTTAAAAAATGGGCTTGCTAAGTAAGATTCTTCCAATTGATGATAGATTGGATCATGAAATTCAAAACATTCCTCTTGATGATCTTGAAATCCTTGAGAGAAATAATTTTCAATTAATGATGTGGAATCAAGATGAGAATCTTACAAGGAAAAATAAATCTAATCATATTCAAAAATCTTGTCAAGATAGTGAGGACCTGACATAACCATCAGTGGAGGCTGAAGTTCCTCAACTTCTTGAAAAGTTCTTGCATATTGAAATGATAAATTAGAAGGATCAATCGATTCAAAGAAAGTTTCATGAGATATACTAGTGGTAACATGATACATTGAATAACAATTTTCATGATCAAATAAATTGATTAAGGTGTAAGATTCTCAGTCAATGGAGGATGAAGATAAATCAGTTTGAACTTGATTCAACAAATAACGCCAACATTTATTGATATTGAAGAGGATATATGGTTTTGTGAAGAAAATAATCATTATCAGAATGTTGAAAAATGGCAACAAGGAATGCTTAAAATAGAAGTGCTAAAAATAGCAGTTTGGGTACCAGTGTTGGATTGAGCAACAGGGAATGAAAAGTGGAAGTGCTAAAAATAGAATTCTATATTTAGCAGTTCGGGATGGATTCCTATTTTAGTTAATCCCTAAACTAAAATAGGAAGTAAAATTCGAATTTGAACTTCACATCTGTTTGAAAATAAATTAATTAACTCACCATGAGTTAATTAGTTGTGAAAAAACAAACATGAAGTCTATGTGAGGACATGCAACAGTTTCTCCATTAATTGAGGAATTTATCCATCAGTTAAAGAGATAAAGATGAGTTCTAATTTGAGTAGTAATTAGTTGGCTCAGTTAACAAAGTCAAGTCCAGTTATATTTGATTTAAACAGTTTGTTTAAATTAAGTAAGTTCAGTTAGTTAATGCATGCTAGCATATAACTATTGTACTTCAGATAATTGAAGATTCTCTCATGAATAACTCATGCATGTCAGTTTAGCCAGAGACCCAGTTGAGATCAGAGAAGGGACAGTGTACTATCAATTGGATAAATACTTTTCCTATAAAGGAAGCTCATCCATGATGAGGATTTATCTCCTTCAGGATTGCGTAGTTGGATCAGAGGTTAGTGAGTGTGTGAAGAGGCCAATTCACACAAGTGGCTGCACTAGACCCCAATCAAAATTGCACAAATAAATAGGAGGCTTGGAGGGTAGACCAAAGGTTAGATAGAGGCCTTTGACTATCTATGAGCAGTAGAGGTATTGCAAAGAGAGCAGGATAGCTTTTGAGCTGATTCTTTTTGTAATACTAGTTATATTTCCACTTGTATGATAATATAGAGATGGGGTTTTAGGCTAATGCTTTCCCCTGGATATTTCTTTTGTGTTATGTGTGATTGATTTCTTCTTATCAGTTATATGTGTTCTATTGATCTTTCTCAAGTCGATTAAGCTTCCGCATAATTGTTTGTAGAAGTAGATCAAGTATTTTGCTTTAGTATATTGCATTATCAGGTGATCTACAGTGGGAATTTCTACATGGTATCAGAGCACAGGTGATCAAGGAAAAACATTATACAATAAGGGAGAAGTTGAAGTTTGTGATTCCTAAATATAGAAATCGAGTTCTTATCACATCTCTATTTCACCTATGGCGTTCAATGGTTTGAGACTCGAATATTCCCTTGATGCCAGTTCAAATTATATAGACTGGAAGGATTGCATGGAGGCAGTACTAGAGGATAACGGTGTAAAGGAATTCACTGATCAAGAAGTCCCCAAGTCGACTGGTGCTACTGAATTGGCTGATGGAAGAAATGTGTGGCTAGAGTTAGGAGAATCCTTCTGGAGGGAGTTCGAGATCACATAGTCTTGAGGCTCCATGGGAAGGAGACACCGTTTTCAATGTGGAAAACATTGAAAGATCTATATCAGAATAGCAGTGATCATAGGAAGCTGGCACTGAAGGACAAACTTTGAAAGATCAAGTGTGAAAAGGGCGACACGATCTCTATGTATTTGAACAAGCTCACCTCATGCAGGGATGAGCTTGGAAGTGTAGGGATCACGACAACTGATGATGACATGGTGAGTCTTGCACTCCTCGGTCTTCCTAAGAGCTGGCATAGCTACCAGGACTCGGTTAATGGAAGAGAGAAACTGCCAGATTGGGAACGACTTTGGTTGGATTTGATGCAGGAGGAGATAAGAAGAAGCACCAGAGATGGTTCTTCATCCATGGAGGATGAAGAAAATTGTGCCTTAGCGAGTAAGGCGAAGAAGGGGAAGGAGAAGGATTCTCTTTCCAATTCGAGTTCTTCCCATGGTGGGAAGAAGTTTGACAAATCGAAAGTGCGATGCTTTTGTTGTCATGAGGTGGGCCATTTTGCTACAAATTGTCCATAGAGGAAATCCAAGAAGGGATCTGTGAAGGATCAGAAGGTGAGGCACTTGCTTCACAGTTCAAGTTGGATTTCACACTCTTCGCATGCATGGCTTCATCCATGGTGGGAAGTGGTTGGTTTCTTGACAATGGAGCTCCTTTCCACATGACCGATGGCAAGAGTTTGTTAAGTACCTTGGAGGAGAAAGATCTCCAGATACTCATAGCGATGGGTAATGATGAAAAGTATAGTGTCTCAGGTGTAGGCATGATTATTTTTTAGAGGGAGTATGAAGCTCGAATTACCTTGACCAATGTCAAGTATGTACCAGGACTAAAGAGAAACTTGGTGTCGATTGCGATGCTGGAAGACAGAGGCTTTGATGTAGTCTTCAGTAAGGGAAAGGTTTTCCTTAGACACATCATCACTAGACAGGTGAAGCAGATTGGTTCACGGGTCAAGAACCTATATGCTCTTGAGGTTCAAGGTGCATGCAAAGCCTTGAGTAGCAAGGCAACTGATGGAGACTTGGTGGTTGAGAGGGAGAGTACATTACCTCTCAACATGTAGCACTAGAAGAAGTCTCAGACGATTGTGGAGGAGCCACAATTGGTGCAGCAACTTCAGGAGGTCATGGAGTAGCCACAACAGGGGAAGCTGAGAGGAGATCGAGTAGAGACATCTACTCATTCAGAGACCTCCAGCAGGGGGAAACTTCGAGCCAGGTGGGTAGAGGGATCACATGCAGCCATACCTCAAGGTAGGAGGTGGGGCGATGTAGAGTGATCGTCCCACGGAGGTTGATATGGGGGAAGGATCCTTGAGTTACCCAACCTCTTTGATTCGACTTAGCTACAGGAGCCCCAACGATGAGTAGCAGGACTAGCCAATTGGGTAGAGATGGATGCAGATGGAGCGGCAGAGAGAGCTACAATGCAGGAGTTCCAGGACTGTGTAGAGCTAGCAGGCTGCAGCAATGCGAGACGCAGAGGAGTGTTGCACCAGTGCAAGATGACACAGAGAGGTGTGCAACGGTGCGAGATCCATGGAGTGTTTCAGTAGCTCAGAGGTTAGAGATGGAGCACTTGTCAGCATCAGGTAGAGCTTCAACATCAGAGTATGTTTCTAGCCCAAAAGAGAGGTCAGTTGGGAGTGTTTTTTTGTTCCGAGAGTTGCTGGAGCAACCACACTTGGTAGAAGTGTTGCATGCAGAACATTCCATAGGTACAGGATCGGGTTCGAGTTGAAGCCTTTCTTGTTGAGAGGGAGTGTTGAAAAAAGGCAACAAGAAATGCTAAAAATAGAAGTGCTAAAAATAGCAGTTTGGGTACCAGTGCTGGATTGAGAAACAGGGAATGAAAAATGGAAGTGCTAAAAATAGCATTCTATTTTTAGCAATTCGGGATGGATTCCTATTTTATTCAGTCCCTAAACTAAAATAGGAAGTAAAATTCGAATTTGAACTTAACATCTGTTTGAAAATAAATTAATTAATTCACCATGAGTTAATTAGTTGTGAAAAAACAAACAAGAAGTCTATGTGAGGACATGCAACAGTTTCTCCATTAATTGAGGAATTTATCCATCAGTTAAAGAGATAAGGATGAGTTCTAATTTGAGTAGTAATTAGTTGGCTCAGTTAACATATTCAAGTCCAGTTATATTTGATTTAAACAGTTTTTTTAATTAAGTTCAGTTAGTTAATGCATGCTAGCATATAACTGTTGTACTTCAAATAACTGAAGATTCTCTCATGAATAACTCATGCATGTCAGTTCAGACAGAGACCCAGTTGAGATTAGAGAAGGGACAGTGTACCATCAGTTGGATGAATATTTTTCCTATAAAGGAATCTCATCCATGATGAAGATTTATCTCCTTCTGGACTGCGTAGTTGGATCAGAGGTTAGTGAGTGTGTGAAGAGGCCAATTCACACAAGTGGCTGCACTGGACCCCAATAAAAATTGCACAAATAAATAGGAGGCTTGGAGGGAAGACCAGCGGTTAGATAGAGGACTTTGACTATCTATGAGCAGCAAAGGTATTGCAGAGAGAGCAGGATATCTTTTGAGCTAATTCTTTTTGTAATACTGGTTATATTTCCACTTGTATGATAATACAAAGATGGGGTTTTAGGTTGGTGCTTTCCCCTGGATATTTCTTCTGTGTTATGTGTGATTGATTTCTTCTTATCAGTTATATATGTTCTATTGATCTTGCTCAAGTTGATTAAGCTTCCGCATAATTGTTTGTAGAAGTAGATCAAGTATTTTTCTTTAGTATATTGCATTATCAGGTGATCTACAGTGGGAATTTCTACACAGAATATTCACAAGAAGGATTAGGAGCTCATTAATTGCAAAAGAACGTGACATGTATGAATCCTTTGACCCAAGATAATTTTTAGAATGATAAACTTCACAGCTTCGCTCATCAATGAAAGGTATACATTCCAAACCTTAGTTTGATGTAAGATTTTTGCATGAATATAAATCAACTAAAATAAAACCTTCAATCTGATTAGAGACAAAATCTTGGAAGTTAGAAAATCTATGTCCGAAGTACCAAACATTTTTCACTAAGGGATTTACATCCAATGAAATCATGCAAAGGAAAGAATTTTGCGAGAATATCCAAATCTGATTTGGTTCTAGGGCCTTACCAGAGTCGCGAGAACCTGACATAACCATCAATGGAAGTTGAAGTGCCTCAACTTCCTAGTGAGCCCGGAGATTTTCAAGAATTAGAGAATTGCATTTTGAGGATTGAATTAGACAAGAATCAAAATCAAATTCAAGACTAGCGTAATGAGTGTTAATACCATCTAGTGGAATGGAGGGATTAAACTTCACCATAGGTGTTAGGTCCCTATAATACTAGTGTATTCCTTTATTATTATTGTCATTATAGCCCCTTATTGTTATTTTTGTGCCCATATTGTCCCCATATTGTTATTATTGTGCCCCATAGAAGCCCACTATTGTTATTGTTGTGCCCTTACATTATTATTGTTATGTTGGCTTTGATTACATTATGACCCCTTAGGCTCCTATATATAGAAAGTAAGTCTTGTCATTTGTATCATCCAAGAATTTTTAATTTTTGTAATGTAAAGGAGTTTGGCTCCTTGAAGAGGCTGATTTTGAAGTCGTTGATCTATCTTTTCTTCTATTTTGTGAGCTGGTTACATAACATTTGGTATTAGAGCTTTGGATTCTAGGGTTTCGCTGCTTCAAATAGGTCATCATGGAATTTTCGCTATAACTTTTTTTATAAGAAGTTTCAGAAGCTAAAATTAAGACCCATTTGAGCCGAAATATTGATGAATCACGGGTAGGAATTTCAGATCTTGTCTCACTATATTTTGGAGATATGATCCAAGGAAGTTAGGGTTTTTGCAGGCTCCCGAATTATATCGCAAACAGGTGACCTGGGGAAATCTTCATAACTTTCTCTCTGAGAATCAAATTGACATTTCGTAAAAGGGTGCAAAAATAAGACGGATTTTAGTTTTCTTTGTATCGTTTCCAAGTCCGAAGGTGGATATGTGTCACTTCATACAAGTTCTCTCTACGGAACCAGTCTATAATCCGGTCATCGTGGGATATTTGGAATAATACTTTCTTGGAGAAGGAAATATTGATCAGACTTGCATGGTTGGAAAGATGACTTAGAGGGCTACCTCATGACGAAATTTTAGACCTTGGAGATTCAAAATCATAAAGATACAACAAATTCAATATCAAGCTCCTACAAAGAGAAGAAAGGTTTGTAGTCTTTTTAAATTTTTATATAATATTGGTTTGAAAAATTAGTTTGAAGGAATTCAAAAGGAATAGTGAAGCATAATTATCATTGATTGATTCCCTAAAGAAAGAAAATGGAAACACCTAGTAAGCACCCTGAAATCTCTAGCATGACTCATGAAGAAGAGGAAGAAATGCAACATGATACATAAAAATTACAAGAGCAAATGCAACAAATTTCACTCTCACAAAAAGAAACAGAAGCTAAGATGGATGGTTTAGAGAAAGGCGTGGAAGCTAAGATGAATGGCATGGAAGCTAAGATGGATGGTGTGGAAGCTAAGATGGATGGTTTAAAGAAAGGCATGGAGGCTAATATGAATGGCGTGGAATCTAAGATGAATGGCATGGAAGCTAAGATGGATGGTGTGGAAGCTAAGATATATGGTTTAGAAGTAAACATTGAATATTTGAATAATGACATGGAAGGTCTGAGAGGAGGTTTGGCAAATTTTCTATAAGAAATTCTTCCTAATGGTGAAAAGGTAGTAGAGGAAACTCATAATGAGAAAAAAAGAAATGTTAGTCATGATTTCATAGACTCTAACATTGGATTGAAGACCCACCATGTTCCAAAGATCGATATGAGGGATTTTGATGGCAAGGATCCTGTAACATGGATACTACAGATGGAGCAATATTTTGATCTCCATAATATGCAAAACACACAAAAGGTACACATTGCAACTTTATATTTGGAACCCAATCAATTTGTATGGTATCAATGGCTTTTCTCTCGCAAACAAATTGTCACTTGGGCAATTTTTACGGAAGAAATGATAGCACATTATGAGGATACAAAAAGCAACACCTTTTTTAGCTAATTGATAAATCTCAAACAAAAGAGTTCAATGGTGGAGCACATTGAGGACTTTCAAAATTTGAATATAAAGGTAAAATATATTCCAGAGGTGCATAGGATTTATGTGTTCATAGGAACTTTAAAGGATGGCATATAACATGGGGTTCGCCTTTGGGAACTTGATTCATTGGAGAAGACATTCAGGTTGGCAAGAAAAATTGAAAGGAAAATTTTGGCAACAAGGAAGCCTACCAATCACAACTATAAAGATTGAAGTGTTTTTGCCCCTAGTCTTCCACAACCTACAAGGTTGACACCACAAAAATTGGAAGAAAAAATAGTAAAAGGGTTTCGTTACAGTTGTTATAGTAAGTACATTAAAGGTCATAAGCGTGCTGAGAAGAAATTATTTTACATAGATTGTAAAGAGGAAGAAGAAAAGGAACAAGAAATAGCAAAAGAAGAGGATACACACTAGGAACAAACCCTAGAGAAAGAAGAAATGAGTTTGACCATATCTTGTAATGCATTGGCCGAAATTACCACTCCTCAAACTATCAAGATAGAAGGACATATCAAGAAGAAAAAGGTAATAGTGTTGATTGATTTGGGCAGTGCCCATAATTTTATTCATTGTAAGATAGCAAAGGAATTGAATTGCTTCCTATATCCAACACCAAAGTGTCAAGCGATGGTTGCAATGGAGGAATCATAAATTTCTCTAGAAAGTACCATAATTTCAAGCTATCCATGGTATAATATGTGCTTAATAGTCCAATGCTTTCCATTCCAATGGGTGGTGTTAATGTTGTGCTAGGAGTCTAATGGCTACAATATTTGGGTACGATAGCTTTTAATTTTCAAAAAAAATTCTTGAATTTTTTTTTGAGAAGGAAAGGAGTTGAATTAAGGGGTATCACAGGAAAATCGGGAAATAAAATAAGCTCTAAAGGCATGACAAAGCTTCTAAAGAAAGAACAGCGTGGCGTAATTGCACAATTATGTTCGCTAGAGGTTCGCACATCGAAATAATGTATTTATCCAGATCTCCAAAATGTCTTGGACAATCATTCCAAGGTATTTGAGACTCCCAAGGAAAGAGTGCAATCATGGTGGTAGTTGATAGACTTACCAAATATGCACACTTTTGTGCATTATCTCATCCATTTAAAGCTAGTATAGCTACTACTGCATTTATGGAAACAATTCAAAAGCTACATGGAAACCCAAATATTATTGTAAGCGACAAAGATCCTATTTTCACTAGAAATTTTTTGACAGAATTATTTTCTTGTCTCAGTACTCATTTAGCTTATAGATCATCTTATCATCCTCAATCTGATGGGAAAACTGAGATAGAGAAGAAATGTTTGGAAGGATATCTTTGTTGCTTTTTATCTAATAAATAGACACAATGGGTCAAATGGTTGCCTCTGGCTGAATGGTGGTATAACACTTCCTTCCATACTACAACAAAAATAACCCATTTATGGCACTTTATGGATATTATCCATCGTCCATCACATCATATTTAAGAGAAAATTCTAAGGTTCAAGCAGTGGAAGATCACATCGAGCATCAAAAAAAAGTTTCGCAAACTCTTAAAGGATAACCTCACTTTGGCGCAAAGTAGAATGAAACAATAGGTAGATTAACATTGTAGCAAAAGAAGTTTTGATGTAGCTGACTAGGTATTTCTATGACTACAACCATACAAACATATGTCCCTCAAGCAAGCTAAGAAGGATAATGAATTATCACCAAAGTATTATGGTTTGTATAAGGTGTTGCAAAAGATTGATACTATGGCATACAAATTGGAACTCCCTGCATCTTCCCGAGTGCACCAAGTTTTCCATGTTTCATGCTTAAAGAAGGTTATAGATGACAAGATCCCAGTTCAAACAATATTGCTAGAACTTGGCAAGGAAGGAAAAATCATATTGGAACCTGAAACAAGAACTCGACAGCTACAAAATCGATCAATTTCAGAGTATCTCATTAAGTGGAAGAACTTACCCACTGAAGATTCCACATGAGAGGATGAGAATTTTATACAGAAGCATATAGAACTACTCAAGTGTTGAGGACAACACTTTTTTGAAGGAGAGGGGCATGTTAGGTCCCTATAATACTAGTGTATTCCCTTATTATTGTTGTCATTGTAGCCCTTTATTGTTATTTTTTAGCCCATGTTGTCCCCATATTGTTATTATTGTGCCCCATAGAAGCCCACTGTTGTTATTGTTGTGCCCTTACATTATTATTGTTATGTCGACTCTAATTATATTGTGACCCCTTAGACTCCTATATATAGAAAAGAGGTATTGTCATTTGTATCATCCAATAATTTTTCATTTGCATAATGTAAAGGAGATTGCCCCCTCAAAGAGGTTGATTTTGAAGTCGTTGATCTATCTTTTCTTCTATTTTGTGAGTTGGTTGCATAAAAATAGGCCTAATGAACTATTACAAATTATCCCCAGTCAGATCAGGATCATGGGAAATGGATGATGTTTGAGAATATGGATTAGGAATTTGATTTGCAGATTTCGCAACTTCAACATTATCACAAGGAGGCACGCAAATTGGTATTGGAAAAGGAGGAGGAGGAATAGGAACAAAAGGAACAATAGGTTCCTCCTATGAGATTAGAGGTGTCTCAAAATTTACAAAAGTTTGGGAGAGAGGAACATCTCGGGATTTAGATTCTCTCTGATTCAAAGAAATCTAAACTAAACGTTCAAACTTTTGCTTAAAAAAAATCACAATCCATATCTTCTTCAGGAAACTCATAACATAAGTGAAGGGATTGTTAGAAAAATCCTCAATTGATTCATTAAGCTTCATCTTCAGTTGATTATTTCTTTCATAAACATCTTGGTAATCATACTTATCAGAAGATAGATGAAGCTCCTTAAGAAATTGATGAAAAAAATGAATGGAAGCAGATGGTAAGGTATGAAATCATCAATTAATTCGACTTTAAAGAGTGAGGGTGAATATAATACACATAAAAAATTCATCATCGATTTCAAGATATTTAAAAAACCCAAGAAAATCATTTATGTGTTTGGACAAAAAGGTATCACCCTCACCATCAAATCTAAATTGAGACAAGACATGAACTATTTCCATGGAGATTGAAAGTTTACCAGGAGATAGGTTATAAAAGCACTCCTGGATTATGATTTTATAATGAGCCATTAAAGATAGGAGATTCAACACAGAATCAAAGGCCACAACTTGTCATCTGGCCCTCCTTCTAGTGCCAGAATTTTGACGATGTTGGATACCAGCAACATACAAGGGTTTCCTTGATGTGAAGTCCAAATTAAACCTCACACCGCTTGGAGTAGGAGCCCCATGAAGTGTATTGGCCCAGTCACCATAACATAAAGGTTCATCTTGGTTTGAACGGATAACATAAGAGATCATATACATAACTCTTGACCAAGAAAGTAAGCTGACATTATGAAACATTGATTGCAAAGTGTAAAAGGAGACCTTCACGAGGAGGGAGACAAAAAGTAAGCCTCTAAAAGGAAGTGATAGTACTAACCTAAGAGAGACACACAAGAAAATAAATATTCGTTTGTTATCTAGTGAAATAGTTCACATAGGCCCAACGATTGTTAAACCAAATACAACACACCTTCAACAAGATAAGTATTGAGGCCACCGAAATAGTTCAATTTCCTTAGTACATATGAATGAAACGTACATAGAAAACATCCAAATAATAGTCCTAAGACATTCAAAATATATTTATGAAAATGTGTTGGCTCATTAAGATTCAATTATAAGGTGAAATATCCAAGCATATAGTTACAATAGTGAGACACTAGTTCCAATATTGGAACACTAAGTCACTTCTTGCTTCTCTAAAGAAAATCGCCTATGCCAAGTAGAGAAGCCAAGACTAGCTTTCCAAAGCTTAAGCCTCCAAAATCCCTTTGCTTGAGCTATTAGGTTGCTTTTATAACAAGGGGGGTGACCTTTCATATTCCCATGACTCTTGGGCTTAAATTATTACCTTTGGATTTCTATGCAACTCGTGAACTTCTAAATGACTTTTGGACTTCGCCTAAAGATATTTTGTCCATATATGACTAAGTGAACCTTCATGTTCCACATATGATTGTTGGACTTCCACAAATTACATTTTTTCCTTTTCTTGAGAATACATCATTATATTCCACATGATGATGTGGCATGACACATGGACACACATTTACCATTATGATGACACTTGTACTAGTTACAACTTGAAAATAATGACATGGAATTCATGATGAGGTGGCAATTCCAAGCTGTATTGCTTGCTGCTTCATCTTGCCTTCTTGATAATAGATCTGATTTATGATTCGTCTTCATGAAAGATCCACTTTGTTGTTCATATTCACCCTCAAAAGGGTCTTTGATCAATATCAAAAATCCTCTTATTCATCATGCAATGTCTTCTTTCTGTCTCGATCCATGATCTGATTCATGTCTCTGTGATAGCTCTCTTTTGTTATACTTCTTTGCAGGTGTTACTTTGTGCTTTCTCATTGTTATCTACTCTTCAAGATCACCTTGTCATGCTTGGAAGGTAATCCTACCAACGAAAACCATTCATGATGAGGAAAAATCAGTCTAAAAACATCAATTCTATCACTACCTAGCTCATGGAATGATCTTCTCATGATAGGCCTGTGAGAGGGTTAAACGAAGAAGGCTTTATTAGGAGGATGAAATCAAACTCGTCAAGGCTCACAAGAGGCCTTCAAGGTGCACTCATGAACTCAAGAAAGAGAGAGAGAACTCAATGGCACATGGCATATGTCCAAATCATGAAGGAGAATCATTTATTGGTTCAAGATGCACTCACGCACTCAAGGAACCTAAGGAGGGCGGAAGTGCACACATCGAAGGAAAGAGGGGTTAGGATTCCAACCTTCATAGTGCACTCATGTGCTCAATAACAATGGAGGGAACAATGGTGCACGTTGAAGGGATGAAGCGTTTAGGCTTCAATCTTTCCAGTTGTGGTCATGCGCTGAAAAAACAAAGGAGGGCGCACATCAAAGGGAAAAAGGGGCCAAGCTTCATGCCTTTGCATTGCGCTTGAACACTCAAGGGGAACTAGGATGGGGAAGTTATTCAAGTCAAAGGGGGGCACTCAAATGGAGGCTTCATGCTTCACGACTGAACCATGTGCTCTTTAAGAGAAGGATGAAGGCTTCATGCCTCAAGAGTGTGCCATGCACTTAAAGGCTTCAGGCTTCAAGAGTGCACCATTCACTCAAAGGCTTCAGGCTTCAATATTGTGCTGTGTGTTCAAAGGGAAGGATTAAGGATTCATTCTTCAAGAATGCACCATGTGCCTTAAGGTTTCATGCTTCATGAGTGTGCCATGTGCTCATATGATTCAGGCTTCGTGGGTGCGAAATGCACTCAAAGGATTTGTGCTTCAGGAGAGTGCCATGTGCTCCAAGGCTTCGGGATTTGTGAGTGTGCCATGCACCTTTTAAGAGACAAAGGATCCTTCATTGTTCTGAAGTGCGGTTCATTGTTTCTAAGTGTGCTTCGATGTTTCGAAGTGCGCTCAAAGGATCTGTGTTGCTATGTAGTGAACTTTTTATTTGAGTGTTTGAAGTGTTCTTTTCTGTTTTGAAGTGCACATCATTGTTTTGAAGTGTGCTCAGGATTTAGGGTGTACAATTCTCTATGACAGTGGTTACTTGTTCATCTAGAATGCACTTTTCATTGAGGGAGGAAGAACAAGGCTAGGTGATTTATCCTAGAAAGTACTAATGCATTGTGAGAGGGAGGGGACCTTAGAAAATACTAAGTGCATACATTTGAGAGGCTTTATGTCAATGAGGATCATGAATAAGTTGCGCTCATCACCTATTAAGAGGGTTAAAGTCTTTAGAACTTTCACTTGGCTGAAGGACTAAGAAGAGCTCTCAACATGGCTAAGTGTGGGACCAGTAAAGTAGGAGAAAGAAATGCATCCTAACATGAATCAAACATGGATCACACACATAAATTCCATCCGTACAAGCCAATATAATGCATAATTACTCATGAACATTATCCACACCTTGAATCGAAAACAAAACGACACTTATTTCTAACTGCGACAATGGAAACAACACATTACGACACTAAGACCATAAGTTGTAGCGACCGTGATGATTGTGACCAAAAGGTGCACTAAGTTATAGGAATGTGTCTAGAAAATATTCAAATGATATGTATGATCATGTAATGTAGAAGTGTGTGATAAAAATAACTTTCATGATATGCAAAAGTGCGACACACGCAGGAGTGAAACAACAAAAGAGACACATACAATAGGAGGAAAAAATGAAGATGAAACTTGCAAAATGTGAACAAATTTGAAAGAAACACATGCCAGAGAAAAGATAACATGAAAATGACTTTTATTAAAGTGAAAGTGAGAAAAAGCGACAGTCGTAAACATGAAAGCGATGCTTGTGAAAGCATAGTCCGCAAAAGCAACAACTGAAGAAAACTCACCATAATAAAAGTACAAATGAAATCAAAGTGAGGGAGACTGTCAACGAAAGTGGGCATTGACTATTGACATGAGTTTAACATAACAAAAACACTATCTTGATGGATGGTGCTATTCATGTTCAAGCTTGCATAAAGCAAATTTTCTCATCAAGTCATCGATGATCATGCATGTGAGTGCAAGTGGCTTGAAAATTTAAAACTAGGAAGAAGACAAATGATTTTCAAAACATCAAATGACCATGGAGTGGCCATAGAGTGATAAATCGTAAGATCCATAGTAGGCTCCAAATTCAAGTGTGAGAAATTTTTTGGAGGGTTTTGATCACAACGACAACAAAATCCATGCTCCAACTTGGTCTCAATGAGGCTCCAACAACCTATAAGGACTCCAATCCTCAAAATCAATCCAGGCTCCAACCTAGTCTTCAAGATATGCTTTAGGTCTATTTCAGGACTACAATGTATTCTCCAAATTTCTACTACATTCTCTTCAAGTCTACTCCAAAAAAAATGATTCCTAGTCTTCTTCAAAATTGCTCCAACTTGTCTGCTCCAAGGTTCTTCAGGTTTGCGTCAACAGTTATCTGCAAAATACTGCTCCAAAATATCTTCAATTTCAACTTCAAATTTGCTTTAAATGAA
This sequence comes from Pinus tabuliformis, assembly GCA_031772625.1. Lineage (NCBI taxonomy): Eukaryota > Viridiplantae > Streptophyta > Pinopsida > Pinales > Pinaceae > Pinus > Pinus tabuliformis. Next base: position 1,233,172,025 of record CM062809.1, on the reverse strand, counting down.
CTCGAAGGTTTTTTCTAGGAAGTCTCCAAAATATCTTCCCAAGTGTCTTCAAGGGTACTTCAAAAAAGGTTGCTATATAATCACTCAAGGGGCTACTCTACAAATTATTCAAACATCACCTCAAGGTCTAATCAACATCTTTCGATGATTTTCTCCAAAGATACTTTAGGAACTTCTCCAATGATTGCATCAGGGTCTAGTCTAAGGTCTGATTTGCAAGATACAAGATTGTTCCATAAAGAATTGACCCAAAATTAGCTCTAAGGAGAGCTACAATATTTTCTTAATAATGTCTTCAAAAATGGTTTTTAATGCTACTCTAGGATGGCCACAAGGAGCAGTTCCAAAATGTTTTTTAGAGTCTACATAGAAATTTCTTCAAGTTTGATTTGAAGAAGATTTGAAGATTTGCTCCACAAGTCTTCAAGTTCAGTTCTAGTTCCAAAATTATTCCCAAAGGATACCCAACGTGTTTCTCTAAAATTGTTATTATATATGCACAAATATTCTTCACAGGTACAAGTCTCTATTGCTTTATCACAAACCATATATTCTGAGTCTGCCACAAATTAATCACATGTTCAAAGATATAATTTTTATAGTGTAGAATTATGTCTTCCACAAGACAAAGTTAGTTACTCCACAAAGTTGAGGTATAAAGCCAAAATTTTGGGTGTTTTTTGTTCTAATTTCATAGTCCGAGTCTAGATCTCCAAGTGCTAAAGTATAGTGTTTAATTTATGCTAAAATGGTATAGTTATGGATTGAGGTAGGACTGAAAATAAATCCAAAGTAATGCTCCAAAATTACTACCTATTTTTCCTAGAAAACGTTATAGGAGACAATTAATCCAATATAAAAGGAGTCACATGTAATCCTTTACTAAACCAGCGATATTATCCAAAAGGTCTTCCTTAAAACTACTCCTCTTCACTTTTCCTCACATTTGAAAGATCCATTTTTCTATGACATGATCATGCACTTTGTCACCACCAGATACTGAGTAAATTAGATGTAGAATAGTGGTTCCTACTAAACATACTGAAATGGAATTTTGTTGGTTCATATCCATTATATGTTTAAGAAAAATTCTTGTAGTAGCAACTATATTGTTCTTTTCCATCTCAGCTACCTCATTTAGGTCTATCCAATATCATGATGCCTTTTTTATTCTTTTCAGAATCTGTGGTGATTCTAAACAAGTTCAATAAAATGCACATGTGTGATTAATGCTTAAGATTAAGTCACATGTAATTTGTTAAACCAAGATAGAGAATACACACATGCACAAAAAAAGAAATTGACATCACTACTGCTACTCGTATCCCTTCCATGATATGTTATCCATGCACTTCAACATATCTTAGATTTGTGGCATCAAATCTTGGGTCATTTTAATCTACCATCTTCTTTTACTACACTACTTGACAGTCTTCATCATTGCTTGCATCATTTTGATCATCTACCTTACTCTAATGAACATTGACAGTATAGAGAAGACTAAATAAGATGTTGAATCGTTGCTTTGCCATCAATGACAACATTCCAACAAAGAATCCCAAAAATGAAAGAAATATTTGGTTTGGAGGTGCTAAGGTAGACGAGACTTACCAAAAGTTATGTATATTTGAAAGCATCCTCAAATTCATCCCCTTATTTTGATCTGAGCTTCAAATTCTATTTTGTTGGAGTAGAAAGAGGGTTACACTTGGTCATAGCCAAATTTTTTCATCAATTCTTCAATATATTTCTTTTGGGAAATTAATATCTTTGGATTTTGATCACGCCAATGCACAAGTAGTAATGAAGATGTCCCAAATTTGTCACTTCAAAACCTTGCTTCAACTATTTATTTATGGATGTAATATAGCTTTATTGTTCTTTGTATCAATGTATCATCTACATACACTAAAATGTATACAACAAATTTTCCAACTTTCCTAACAAACAAAGTCACAACATCAAGAGAAAAGTCCTTGAAATTTAGTTTTAGAATATGCTTAGTTTTTCATACAAGGCTCATGGTGTTTGTTGTAGGCTAGATAAGGAATGATTATAAGTATTGAGGTGTTTTCGCAATGTATTATATTATAAATCATTTTGGGATTCAACTGCGTTAAGTAATTCATTCATCTATGACCATTTCCATGAGAGGTAGTCGTAACTGACTTATTTCTCATGATTTTTGAATAGTTCACTTAGCACTCATTGCATCGGGTGGTAGTTGTAACTGACTAATTTCTCATGATTTTTGAATAGTTCACTTAGCACTCATTGCATCGGGTGATGCTTATAGGGGTGAAGAAGTGGGATTTAAACTAGTGAAATGAATCACATAGCGTTAATCATCACTTCTAGGGCTTGCACCCGGTAACCAAGATTCCTCGGGAGGTCAAACATCCCAGATTACCTCTGGCTTAAGCACACTTAACTGTGGAGTTTTCCCCACAATCAATCCCACTTAGCTTGCTACCACATTTGCAAAACCTTAGCAAGTATTGTGCCTCATGAACCATTCAAGTAGAGTTCCCTTCACTCTTTTGAATTTAAGTATTGAGGGGTTTTCGCAGTGCATTAGTTTACATACTTCCTATTATTGTGCCTTCACAAAAAAATACCCTTTGGTTCAACACCCTAGCAGAGCGGGGGTTATCTACAGTAAAAAACAAGCATTCCACACAGCCATGATACTTAAATAAGAAAACTACGCGAGGAGAGCTGCACCCGGGGGTCCTTCGTTTGGGTAGATCCAACCAGGGTCCAAACGCTCTTGGAGTTCCTCTCGATCCTTGAACCTGCAAAACAACCAATTCAAAGAAGCCTAGCAATATATAGACAAAGTATCATATAGAAATCAACTTCATAACTTATTGAAATATGGTTAGTTATATATTGAAACAATTATTCGTATGTAAACCATAACAATAACATCATATGCATAAAGAAGATTGATTTCGGGAACAAGACAAATGTTTCTTTATTGCAGATAACTCAAAAAAAGCAGGGAATGATATCTATTAAATCTTTCTCTTGCTGGCTCCAAGCGGAACTGTCCTATGGATCCGTCCAATCTCAAGTCTTCAAAAGGCTCCTTCCATGACTCACACAAAGATATCTCAACTAGTGAAATGACATCATAACTCAAGGAAACAAGGGTTTCCTGTAGTGGGGGAATTGCTGGAAGCACAAGGATCTTCAGACCTGATTAGGGATAATATTAGCAGAGTAATTTTCTCTCTATTCTCTCCTCCTTTAGGCCTTCCCATTGAAGCCTTTTTATACTTCTCCCAAAGTAGTTTTTTAGTTGGGAATTTGTTGGGAACAGTTGGGCCACGGGCACTAATAGGTAATCAACAGGTAAAACCCATGATCTCTGCCCGAAATTAAGGAGATTTAATTTTTTTAAGTGTTTTAAGACATATACACGAGTTGGGTATACACAGACCCATGTACACACGCATTTAGCTCAGGGCAATGTCACATACAGGGAGTAAAACACTGTTTTTTAAGTATTTGGACCAAGTCTAGAAGGAAGAGTTTCCCTAGGCCATAAATGTAGCATCACAAATATCAAGAGTGAGATTTGGAGCTATAACACTCCGTCCCCGATTTCCGAGACCAAAAACTGTGCTCCTAAAAGCTCTTCTTCATCTGTGATTTTTGGTTTATGAAACCCCAATTTGTATAAAACTATTTTATACGAAAACGATGTTTGTGGTTCAATGCATTTTATCCCCATCCATGGGAGGTAACTTATTGGTAGGAGACCATGAGAATTTCATTAACTATTAGAATAAAAAATAGAAAAGAGATTTGTAAGTAATATTAGGTCTCAATGATGATTTTGATCGGACATTGACTCAAATTCAATGTTTTGAAACTTGCATCTTTGCTTTTTATTTTTTATCATTTTCATTTTCAGAATAAGTGTACGCCACATTAATAGATACCAGATCAACCATTTCCAAATATGAAAATAAGTTTACGAGAATTAGGGGAAACTTATTACTTTTCTTAGGTTGTAAATCTGACGAAACTAGCAGCGCGTATTGATAGCTCATGTATTTTTCTTATAGTTATTATTTTTGACTTGAAACCCGAAGTCGTTTTTATCATTGCACAGATGAACCTGGAAATATATTTTCTAGCATTGTGAAGATAAGGAATGTCAATAGATCATTTGTAGCCTTTAAAGTAAGTATGATTAGAAATTCAAGATTTATATCATTCCAGAAGAGTTCAATTGGATTTAAGAAGTTATGTATACATTTTCAATCCATCTAAATCTCATTCAAAAGAAGTTGTCAACTGTTTTACTCTGTTACTAAATGTTTCTGAATGATGCTTGCAGTTCCAGTAAAATTCTCCCAAAATATCTTTTATGAGACCTCCAAATGGTATCCTTGGTCCAAAAGATTCCATAACTACAACTCGTAAAATACAAGTCTTGGTGTTATAAAATACTTAGTTTTACTTTCTGAGCTATATGGTACTTGGGAGCATGGATCTGAACAATACCCTTTTTTAATAATTAAATCAATGTTATGTTTGGATGTTATGTGTGGCTTCTAAAAGAGGTTTTCTGACAGTGATGATAATTTGGTGCAGTTGAAAATTTTGTAGAGCAGTGAAAAACCCTAAAAAAAAAGAAGAATATGAAGGATAAATTAAGAATTGTGAGCTTTAAAGTAAGACAGGGCGTTGAATTTAATCTGGGATTGGTATGTGGAGTTTTGTTTTAGAAAGTCGTAGAACCACCGTCCACTGCTTCCAACCCTTTTGATTCAACACAAACATACTGTTATTACACCTTTCAACCATAATTAGCCATTCTTGTCATGACTGAGACATTCATTAAATTTCTTTATCTTTAATTTTCTCAATGCCCTATTTTGATTGATTTAATATTAGCTCTTTTGTGTGGATTTTAGATTTTTTAATATTGGTATAAGCATTATGTAAATTGTGGTTTTGGCATTTTTAATTATAATTTTGATATTTTTTAAGATATACTTAGTTTCTGTGAAATTGGATCACTGTTTCATCCCTTCGTGAAAATAGTATATGTTAAATAATACTCATTTTGTTCTTTTTGTGGATTTAAGGCACTGGAATTTGAAATGTTTATTCTTTTCTTATCAAAACTAAAACATGACCATTATCTTGATCTGTAGTTTGACGAGAATAAGGAGTCACTAGTAGTGGAGAATGTATTGTGTGCGGTATTTCTGGATCCACAACAACCATCCAAGATATAATATATGGTTCTTCACAAGATGGGCTCATTTTTTATTCAAGTCATTCAAATTAAATTGGTTTTGCATTTATTTTTGTCACTTGAAAGCCCTAAAATGTTGGTTGTTTCTACAAGGAGCTGGAGAAATTGAAGAAGCATATAGAAGAAGTAGAAGCTCATAACGAAGCACACAAGAAGCATGTAGATGAAAATGCTACAAAAACTCCTGGTCCTACAGAAGGCGTCCTAGATGAATGGGTAAGGATTTTGTTCTTTTTGAGTATTATTTTCTTTCAAAGCTCTTTCCATGGATTCAATGATGGTAACTTTTCAATGAGACTTTGTTGTTCTTCTCATTCTTTGTACCTTAGATTGTTTCTTGAAGTTCATGTAACTGTTTTTTATTCAGAGGTTGTTAATAAATTATTTATGTATTGTAAAAGCTATGAAGAGAGAGATATCTGGAAAGACAAGCAATTGAAGGAGCAATTTCTATGTGAATATATTAGATTGGATGGGTCATCATATGCTCAACCTCCCAGATTGGATGGGCTTGGGGCAAATGGTTTTCCTTATGATCCTAATCTGAGCAACATGAATTCCAATCATAATCTATAAACACCCCTTGGGGGTTTGATGATTGGCAACCATGTCATTTTCCTTGGCAATCTCTCTCCTCCTACACCCTTACCATGCGTGAAGTTGGAGCTCCCTTCAAGCCAACTTCTAGAGTCTGAGCATACCAATGGAAAGCATATTTATAGTATATTAAAGTGGTATCCATCTACTATGTGTGGGCTAAGCCAGATATTAGAGGCAGAGACTAAGTTTCAATTAGATTAGCAAGTTCTGTTGTTGGAGTAGCAACAATTAGGTTAAACTGTTGTAAATGTGTAGTTGGATAGTCATTATTGAAGGTCTATGATATATAATTCTAATTCACCACAAACTTATCATGATCTATTGGTACTTATGTAATTCTCCTTGATGGTTTTTTTTGGGATTCTAGTGGTCTCGTGTGTTTGATCAGAATTTATGGAAATATAGCATTTGATGATGTATTTGATGTTGTTACATTTGTGTTTGATTCTTGCTTTATCCACTTTTCTTCCAATTATGTTTTGATGGAATTCAGTGAGAAGTTATGGTTTTATGTGAAAAACAGCATGTGTCTTCTGTTTATGACCTTTGTATCTCAGATGCATGAATTTTAAAGAAAATTTGTTTTTAAAAGACATCTTGATCCCTTTTTTATTGTGGTCTAGTTTCCTTATCCTTTTGCAATTTGTTGATAATTGTTACTACGTGGTTAGCAATAATTAAAATTACAACGTTATACATTAATCATTACCGCTGTTATTATTTCCTTTTATCAGTAGCTAAAGTTAAAATTTGCTTATGTTAAAGATGTTAAGTTTCCATTGCATATGTCTAAATATAAAACCTAAATTTTAAGATAATACAGTGTGTATGTACAATTTATATTATTTCTATACCCACTTTTATTTGTCAAAATTGTTGTAGCATGAAACTTGTAGAGTTCATCAATTCATTCTCGTGTTGTGTCAAAATAATTTTCATGATGTCATGCTATATTTCATTTGAAATATGCATCTTGCATCTGTAAATAATTGACAAGTAATTATCGTTAATATGAGCAGTAATAGTTAGCAAGTAATTATTGTGAACATGACCAGTGATAGTTGACAAGTAATTATCACTAATATGAGCAATAATAGTTAGCAAGTAATCACTGTGAACATGACAGTAATAGTTGGGATGTCTTCCTTTTACTAGCTTGGTGGCTATACCTAGGTAATTGCTTTTATTGCAATTATCAACATTTTTAACTTTTCAAGTTGTTTGTACTGTTTGATTATGTTTTTACTTTTTTCATGATCAATTTTTGGATGGGTAGATTTGGCAAATTTTCTAAAAGGGCATGCCCTTTACAAGAATTTCATGGAAATATGTGCATTGTATTTATTAATTATATTTACACTGCCAGAACTAGGATAATGTGTTTTTACTAGAAATAAAATACTTGTTAGTATTGGTCTCTAGTTGAGCTCTATCATAGTCTTGAGGGGCATTATGTAGACGGAAAGTTCTCTGAACTAATATTCAAAAATCCATTATGTGGATCAATACATAGTTATTAATTATATGAAAATTGTTAGAGTCAGCATGATGTGATTTTCTCAGAAATAGAATATATGTTAGTGTCGGGCTCTATTGTAGTTGCTAGGGCATTATGCAGAAAACACACTTTTTAGTTAATTCAGAAAGCCATTATCTCGATACCAGTGATTGAAATGCAATTTTTTTTTATTATAAGAGGGAACTTCATGGAGCCAAAGAGCAAGAAATTATTGTTTTTCTGCAATGATAGCAGTTGACTTCTGAAGCACTATGTCAAATTTGACCATGCCAGTTTTGCTAATGTTCTGATTTGTTGACACCATTGTGAATTAGAAATACAGTTCTTCAGAATTTTAACTCTATACTTCTAATCACAATTTCAGAAACTGTAACACAAATGTGAACAGTCATTAAGTGAATGACCAATACAATGTGTGTGAAATCAAAGATAGATAAATACTCATTCATTCAAATTAAAATCATTTGGAAAAAACATTGGCCGACTGCTCATAAAGCAATTAAAATTAAAACAATCTCACATCGCCCTTATCAAGGTTAAGGTTTCTGATATGTTTCTCGGTTTTTATCTTCTCGAATAATAAAATCATACACAAGTTCGATTAATGTTTATATTTATATCTAGATATATGGAGAGAGTATCTTTCGATTTGAATTTTTCTTTTATAAATAGTTAAGTCATTTATGAAGTTATGCATTACTAAATTATAAATATGATTTGGATTTTTCTTTTATAAATAGTTAAGTTATTTATGAAGTTATGCAATACTAGATTATAAATTTTATGAATGACAAGAGTATTTCTTTAAATATAACGATTATATATTTTTATTAAGAATTTATATTTACATGGAGTTAATCTTTATTACAAAATTTCATTATTTTGTATTTTAATTTGGATTATATATGAAATTAAAATAGCATCACTTATCATTCATATGTAAATTAAAATACACTCTAAATAAATTTTAATTAATTTTTAGAAAGAAAAATATTAGTTAAAAATATAATTTAGACGGTAGATGTTATAATCCAATCATTTTAATTGAATTTAAATGGTGGTTTCCAACAATTATTAGTCTCTATTTTTAGTATTTTGTTAGAAGTATATCAAATTAATGTTTTCAGTTTGAGCTCTAGAAATTATATATTTCTCATACCATTTTTCCATTTTTCATATCATTTTTCCAATCTAAAAAACCCATCGGCGTGGGCAATTGCTAGTAATTAATCATATCTCTTAATTTTTGGTGATGTCATTAAACAATACAACATTTTATTACTTGTTTTATTTTTGTGATGATTTTTTTTTATTCAATTAAGTTATATTTAAGCTAAGCTACAAGTACTAGCTACTATATAACCCTTGTTAAAATTTAAAAAAAAAAGAAGTAAAAAAAAATATCCTTAATAAAAAAAAATTACAATTATGAAACAAAATTTAAAAAGGAGTTGTCTTTAGTGCGACTTTTTGGAAGCTTTTCCGGTGGGTTTTCCCAGTGTAATTTCTTCACAACCTTGATGGGTAACTCTTGCACATTCGAAGTGCCATAGGGGTTTTTCAGGGTGTTGAATCCATATATGTAGTCAAAAAACCAGTTTAAATAACACAAATCAAGATTTCACCTCAAAAAAATTCGTAGGATTCTAGCACTGGAAAGTCCAAAAAGTTGCACTAAAGACAACTCCTAAGATAAGTATCACTCTTTCTTTCTTTTTATTAATTAGTAGTTTTTAAATGGAGTTGTCTTTAGTGCCACCGTTTGGACTTTCCTTGCCAAAATCCGACCATATTTTTTTGAGGTGAAATCTTGATTTGTGTTATTTACACTGGTCTTTTGACTACATATATGGATTTAGTACCCGCACCCTGAGTTACCCATCAAAGTTGTCAGTTACCAATCAAAATTGTGATTTCAATAAATTCCTGCAAGATTTTAGAAAAATTAGACTGAAAAACCCACAAAAAAAAATCCAATCTTAAACAATGTACTCAAAGAATTGACCTCCGCTATGTTTAAATTTGTACGCCATTGGAAATGTACTCATAAACAATTTGGAAATGTACTCAGTTGGTTTAAATTCATACGCCCCAATTATAACAAGTTCGTTCAATTATTGCACTTTAAATTTACAGATTTTTTTATTTTCCTCTTACATATCATTCACATTGAAGTCAGACACTAAATTGTGTATAAGATTTTTGTTTGTTTTTTTGTGAGACAAAGGGGATTCATTTCGATACAGTTATTTGAATCCTAAATCTATTTTTCTAATTTTAAATCTGGAATTACCTAAAAAAAATACACACTCTTAACTATTAAACCCACTTAAATTATATAGAACCGATAACACGGTAACGATAACGCGGTAATAAACTATGAATGCTGCCCGGATGAACGTTGGGTTGAAGTCAGGTTTTATGTTGAACATTCTATCAAAATAGGTGCCCACTCAATCTCTGCTTTATATTTGTGGTGTTAAACTGGTGGTATTAATATCACTGGTATATTATGTGATGTTAAATTGATGGTGTTGTTTATTAATCTGATTGGAAATTATGTGTTAAATTAGCAAGTACACTAAAATGGTGTTAAACTTTTCTATCTTACATTCACATGTGTCATAGGATTTAATTACTATGATTTGCACTATAAATTTGTTGTGCAAATATTCAATTTAAATAGTATTTTTTTATTATTGAAACCAATAAAGTTTAGTTTTAAATTTATATAAACATTTATTTCGTAAATAATTTTTTTTTATAACTTTTTTCTAAATTATGGTCATTTTAAATGAATAAATAAATTCTCATTTAAGAGTCATGTTTTTTCAAATGAATAAATAAATCCTCATTTAAAAGTCATATATTTTTAATATAAAAAAGATATCTATTTTTTGAGTGGATAAGGGAAATTATTTGTTTTCTTGATGTATTGGATTTGATGAAATTGAAAAAAAGTAATTTTATTTTGACTTATTTCAAAGTTTGTTAGGGTAATTTGATTTTGACTTATTTTAAAGTTTGTTAACAAAAAAATATTTAGGAAAACATGTAAAAAATGTAATTTTGTAATTTTTTTCAAAGAAATAATTAAATTATGATTTTTTAGAAGTAAAAAAATAAAATGTTTATTATAAAATTATTATTGAAAAGTAATTAAATATAATAAATTTTCAATTTATTAAGATTATAAAGGTCAATATATAATCACTTTGAAATGAAATTTAATTATTTAATTGGAATTTTTTTCAAGGCATTAATAAATTTATTATAAAATTGTTTAATGGATATAATTGCCATTAGGAGGTTTCATCACTAAGTTTGGGTCTTAGGGTCCTAGACATGGTTGAGAGAGGAAACTTCTACTTTATACATTAAATGAATCTTCTAGAGAGCCAAGACCAACAATGACATATCAAACCACCGCATTTGGCTTCCTCAAGGCATTCTTATCCAAATGTGTGTGGATAATTATACTATTAGGTGGTTTTAGCCACTAGGGGTGGGTTTGGGGTCCTTTGAAATGGTCAAGGAAGGATACTCATGTTTTAGTCACTAAAGGAAGAGTCAATACATCCATGACTAAGAATGATGCATCAAACCACCCCATATGCACTCTTGAGGGGATCCTTGACATTAGAATTTGTATATTGGGGGAATTAAGAGGTTTTTGGCACTAGCTATGGGTCTTGGGGCCCTATACATAGTAGAGGGAGGAAACCTAAGCCTTCATCCCTAAATGAAGCCTCTAGACATCTAGGGTCAAGAAATGTTCCTTGAACCACCACATGAGAGCTCTTGAGGGTGTGCTTATTCAACAAGTGGGGATATTAGTGCCATTAAGAGGTTTTGAGCATTAGACATGGGGTCTTACGGCCGTGCAAATGATTAAGGTAGGAAACCCAAGCCTGAGGCCTTAAAAGAATGTTCTAGTCACTCACATCCTGTAATGACACCTTGGACCACACCATATGATTTATTGAGGATATTCTTCAACTCCAAATGGGGAAATTAATCAAATTAGAGGATTTTCAATAGTAGGTATGGTTTCGGGGTTGATGACATGGCTAATGTTGAAAACTTGGGATTTAGGCCACAAAAGGGTGAACAATCACGCCAAAAACCATAACACATAAAAAACTAAGGGCGTTTTTGGCTTTAAAGTAGTGATATTGGTGATTGGTGCTCTCTTGCTTGTCAGATTCACTCAACCTTCTTCTCTCATAATTTTGCATATAAAAATGAAGGTGGAAAAGAATCATTTGAACTTTTGAAAGATAGAAAACCATTGTTTGTTAATTAAACTCAAGATTCACTTTCCTTAATGATGGATTTATACCATTGTTAGTAAACTCATTTGCATAAAATTTAGACACTTATTTATTGACTAGTGTTTGTTAAATTGCAAAGTATAAACACGATTTTTGTAGAATTAGCTTACTTATTTCCTAATTATCTTTCACATGGACCAAAACCAGGGGGGTTCCAAGTCTAGTGCTTGTTGTAAGGAAGTCAGTACTATAATGAAATTCATACTTTGCATAAGATAAATATAATATTGGGTATGAAATAGGTTACAAAGACAAATAGTTTGTCTATACTATATTTGATTACCTATTTTGTACCCTTTGCTGCATATATATAATAAAAATAAAAAACTTTAACAATAAACCTTTGTTAGAAAATAGAGAGATCAGAAACAATGATTAAACACATAACACAAAAAACAATTAGATATCTTTATTGATCATAAGACTTATACATATATAGGAAATAATTCTCTGACTTCCACACTTCTAGATCATAACTACAACTCATACATAGGAAAGATCAACTTCTAGATTGACGCTTGGGAACTCTCAATGACAACTAATGACAACACATGGAAGCATTACTTCCAATGCCATCCCTTAATGCTTACATGGAAAACATTGAAAACACATACTACAACAACAAGGATAATCTATGGCTGATTGGTCTTCATCAGAACTCACATCCACTCTGGAATCTCACAAACACTGCTCTTTCACCACCACATCTTCAATTAACCGCCTCTCACCATCGTTGATGAACTTTGCAAGATCAGCAATATTGACACCTCGGCTCGTCGGAGCTTCCACAATAACAGATGTCAAGTAATGAATCATCCCATGGACCAACCACCATCTATCAGATATTTTGCTTTTGGCTATATTTCAATTGCTAGGATGGAGGTCTAGATAGTGAATGTGTTCAAAAGTTGATCAAACAACTTGACCTTACTAACCCAAAAATTGATGTTTCAAACACGGAGGCTTCCAGTTTAAGAACCATTAACCCTTTTATACCATAATTGAAAGAATTAGAAAACTAATTTATCCCACACCACAAACTTTCACACAAAAAAACCAAACAATAAAAAAAACAAAAAAACCTACAAATCTCTTGAGAACAAAACCATTCAACCATTCTCCTCTAAACCGAAACTCTTCGCACAATTATTGGAATTTTTCAACAACCCAGAAAAGTAACAATCAAATAATGCATTGAGTGACATCCATCCTCGACGGTTGTGCGATGTCTTCAATCCAATAATGATCGAAGTTATTGATGCAATACCCATCACCACGTGTAATTCTAAGAAGCACTGATTCTTAAACGTGGAAAATGTGGTTGTAAAAGTGCCACAAAATGGATTTTTGGCAACATCCGAAGGGGCAGAGGCTGGTGGAGGCATTGCAGGAGATTTAATCGTTATTGGCTTGGGCCTTGGGCGTTGCAGCAATAGGAGAGTCCGCCCGTGAGTGAGACTTTGCCATTGAGGCTGAGCACGTCAATGCAAAGGAAAAAAAATAAGATGAGCATTGCACTAAATCGAACCATCTTGTTTGCGGGTCTGGTTCTTCTTCACGCTAAGACAATAATCTTTATATTTTCTTTCCTCTCTCCGGAACCAACAACGGGATGTGGTATGGTGTTGGTGTCAACGTTTGAGATTTGGGCAAAGCCAACCATGAAAGCATTGAGCTCAATTCCTGTCTCAAGCTACAACATTGGATTTTTTTATTACTGCGTCGTCCCACTTGAAGATGCAGAGATATAAGATTGAATGTCCGACATGGAAGTCTAATCTCCAAATTTTGACAGTGATGGCACGTTGTCTCTTATGCCCTCACCCTCGGCTAGTAAAAACAACCACAAATAAATATAATCAACTTGCAACAACAACCATGCATAGATCTGCTGCTCCTCAATCTTAAACCGAAACACTGATTCTTTATGCCACGTAGATCAAAACGAGAAGACCAACACCATTCTTTTAAGAGGGGTAATGTCACCCATATAGCCAAATCTGCAGAGCATGCATTGCCTATGACATGATCAATAGTGCAAACGAATTGTTGAACGATGGGAACAAGGAAACAAATCACATTACAGTATCTTAAATCCAGATCCGTGGATCATAGGCCAAAACAAAAACAATTGAGGTAGAAAAAAACAACACAATCACATGCAAATAGGTCTCAACTTTTATAGTTTTGATACCATGTTAGAAAATAGAGAGATTAGAAAGAGAAATTAAACACACAACACCAAAAACACTTGGATATATTTATTGATCATTATAGTTACACATATATAGGACATAAATCTATGACTTCCACACATCTAGATCATGACTACAACTCATACATAGGAAACATCAATTTCTATATTTATGCTTGGGAACTCTAAATGAAAACTCATGACAACACATGGAAGCATTACTTCCAATAACCTCTACAATCATGTAGCATTTTGGTAGCATCTAGATTTATTACTAGTTTTGTAAATTTGAACTAAGAAAAGGTTGATCTCATGCTTGGGATCCAATTTCCCAAGGAATGGACGAAATTGTGATCCCTAGAATTTATATTCTATGTGATTTTCTCCCTAGTTACCATGTTGAATCTACGTTTATTAAGGCTTCTTGAATCTTCTGAAGGAGATATGATAGGAAATGATTTATCTTATGAACATTGTGAAAAAAACCCAGCTGATCATTTTGCTTATAGAGAATTGCAACTCTCTACACATGAATATTTACCGGAATGAATAAAATTCTATGGTAAAAAAACAGAAAATTATTAAGATTAACCTATAAATATTTTCAAAATTAAAAATAAAACATAGTACCTGATATGACTTTTCATGGTTTAATTAGGAAAAATTAGTTAAACTGGATGTAATCAAGGTCAAATAACATGGAGGAAAAGACAATACTGTAATTGGTTTCTATTTTAGCTCTACACCATCTTCTTCTATGGATTTTTCCTTAGCTTTCAACACCTTTCCACTCAATTGCATCCCCCATGGAGGGGTGGAGGAGGCCCCTCCTATATAAACATAGTCACTTCCAAAGCCAATCAGGCTACCTCGCGTAAATTCAACAATTCCTCAGCTCATATGATTAGCAATGAAGTTGCATCCACTAAACCTACTACTCTGACAATGAATAATCCAAAAGCTAATGGTTCTCTCCTTCCTTGGAAAATAAAAGCTCCCCTCCTAGAAATCCCATTAGAATGAATAAGGGAAAAAATCAAATATATGAGAGAGCATGTAGTAATATGCAAATTTTTAGGTTTCTAGCCCTTAGAAAAAACCCTGCTCAGTTGGATCTCGAAGAGCTAGACACTCAAAGGGAATCCCAACCTCAAGTTGGGGTCCAAGGGTTTCTTCATGGCCATATTCAACAATATAGAGGATAGAGATTGCATATTTCAAGGAGGACTACATTTCATGAATTTGGCTAACTTATTCATGAATCCATGGGTTCAAAGTTGCCACCTCGACAAAGATGAGTTTTCTATGGCCCCATTCTGAATCCGTCTTTATTCTCTCCCTTGGGATTTTTCAGATCATAAAATATTAGAAAGCATTGGTAATAATATAGGGAATTTTGTTACGGTCTCAAATACCACAAAGAAAGGTCGATACACTTCATATGCACACCTTTGTGCTTATCTAGACATATCCAAGCCCCTCCTAGCAAGCATTTAGTTGAGTAGTGAAGATGAAATGTGGAAACAAACTAATATATCATGAGAAAATCCATTTATATTTTGAAAATGCCATAAATACAACCATTTATTCTAAGAATTCCTAGCAAATCAAGTCCATCAAAATACACAAGTAAATCTATCCTTGGATCAAGATGGGTTTACTAGGGTCACCAAAAAAAGGAAGACAGCCAAAAAAGGAATAGAGAATCCAATATCTAGAAATGTAGCAGGCCATACCTGGTATATAGTCCTCTAGCAGCTGGAAGAAAATGAGACAACCACTGAAGGAGAAAGTAACAAAAGAGATTAGGAAAACTAGTCAGCTACCACGCCAACCAAAAAAAGATGTGCATGCACAACTGACTAGAAAAGATTGCTAGGAGGATCTAGAAATGTATGATAAAACCCAATATTTTTCTAATGCATAATATTTCAAGGCAATGGAGCAACAAAATATTGATATACAATCTTTTTAAAGGAATGGAGAATCTAAGACCCAACAACCTTCTTGAGGAGTAAGTTTAAATCAAGACTAGAGCATAGATCTAAAATCAAGACCTAATTATTTTTCAAGCTCACAAACCAAGTAATACCCCTAACCAAAAATCTTAATTTTCCTCTCATTGAATCAAAATAAATGCTCTGAGAGATCAATTGAGTATTCTAAAAGAACCAAAGAAATAAGGGTGGAAAATAAATATTCAATTACTACAAGACCTAGGGGATTACTTAGTGAATATTGGTAGAGTGTCACCAATGGATTCCATATTTCAACCCTTCTCTCAACATCATCAATTAAATTCATCTCATGGAAAGTTATGGGTCTTAATGGGAAATCTAAGCAGAGACTCCTAAAAAACAAAATCTTCCAAGAACACACTAATATCATGGTGATTCAAGAAACTAAATGCTCTTTTGAGTCTCTGAACAAGATTTTAAAGAATGTCTAGAGAAAATGTGATTATCTAGACCAAGATCCCAAGGAGCATCATGAGGTATTTCTTTTGCATGGAACCCTTACTTAGTTATTCTTCAGGATTCCTTTCTTTTCCTAGAATCCTAACTACTAACTTTCAACCAATTGGTTCGACAAATTCGAGTGTCATAACCAATGTTTATGGCCCTAGTATTCCTACTCACAAAAATTATTCCTTCAAAACCTCTAAAGAGCCTCAATAATTATAGGGGAGACTTATGGATTATAGGTAGGGATTTTAACATGATAAAAAATCTTAATGAAAGGAAAGGTGGGATTCATAGACTAGATGAATAAATCACCCTTTTTGGAATTTATCAATAACTCCAAAATTAAAGATTTGGGCACACACAACAGCTTATACACCTGGAACAATAAGCGATGAAGCACGTCTCAAATAGCTTCAAGACTCAATATATTCCTCATAGCAGAGTCTCTCTATAATTTAGTCACTTATGTTGAGGTGTATTCTCGCTTTCCATGGTTCATATCACTTGCCGATAGAACTCTCTATGGACTAAATTGGTAGCCCCAAGAACATGCCCTTCGAATTCAAGGATTTTTTGTTATGATGTCCTAATTTTCTATCAAATGAAGAAAAATGGTTGAAAAAATTAGACAATTTTCTTGGGACCCTTATGTGTTGCTTTTAAAACATCTCAAAATAAAAATCAAGGATTGGAATATTGAATAATTTAGTGA
Source organism: Pinus tabuliformis (assembly GCA_031772625.1). Classification (NCBI taxonomy): domain Eukaryota; kingdom Viridiplantae; phylum Streptophyta; class Pinopsida; order Pinales; family Pinaceae; genus Pinus; species Pinus tabuliformis. The sequence goes on along the minus strand of CM062809.1, from coordinate 1,233,154,923 downwards.
CATCAATATTTAAGAAAAACTAAATCTAGAGCAAGAGATGGCCACCATTCAACAAGAAATAATACCAAATGGAAAATATAAGGAATTGGAATATCAAGAATCAGTCATTCACCTCTAACTATAGGAAATATTGAAGTAAGAGGAAATCCTTTGGAGACAAAAATATCGAGTGCAATGGCTTAAGAAGGGTGTTGGGGGGTGGGGGCACTAAATTATTCCACAGATCCATGATCAACCATAGGAAAAGTAATATAATATCAAGTATCAAAACACACAATTACCAAAAAGTGGAAAGACATGATGCAATAGCCCATGAACTCATGAATAGTTTCCAAGCCACTCATAGAAATGGTTATGAATAGAAGGCCTATTATCATGAAAATAATAAATCACATTCCCAAACTTGTAATAAGGGAAAAAAAATATCTTCATGTGAAGGAAATCACCATGCAAGAGGTAGAAGAAACTATTATGGAAATGCCTAAATGCAAGTCCCCAAGTCCCGACGACTTTACCACCACTTACTTCTAGGCTTGCTGGAAAGTTCTCGGGTATGTTGTTTGGAAAGTAATATAAGACTCTCAATGCTCCTTTATCTTAACAACCCTTGAAGCTACCTTTATATCTCTTATTCCTAAAAAATCTCGCGTTGATTCTCCTTCATATTTCAGGCTTATTTCCTATGTAATGCTATTTATAAAATCATCTCTAAAGTTATCCTAGACTAAATAAAACCCACTCTACCCTCACTTATCACTCCTGAAAAAATTGATTATGTGGAAGGAAGATAAATTATGGAAAACATAATACTAGCCAATGAAAACATTCACTCGCTTAATTCCAATAAGTCTCCATGTATGCCCATCAAACTTGATATGTCAAAAGAATTTGACAAATTAAGTTGGAAATTTATTTTTCACATGCTCATTGGTTTTGGGTTTGCAGAAAGATTGTTTCATTGGGTTCTTTCCCTCATTTCTAAAACTTTATTCTCTATTATAGTTTCTCCCTCTCCTAACTTTGTCCCCTAAAGGGGTATTAGGCAAGGAGATCCCTTTTCCCATTACATATTTCTCCTCATGGTTGAAGGGCTAGGAAGATCTATCAACTTAGCCCTACAACTTGGCCAACTAAAAGGTTTTCCTCTTAGTTCTCATGACCTCTCTTCTTCACAGGAACAATTTGTGGATGATACTCTTCTCTTGGGAATACTCACTATCAAAGAAGTCACTACCTTTAGAAACATCCTTCAAGACTTCTATTATTCTTCGGGAACCTCCATTAACATAGAAAAATATCAAATCAACTTTTCTAAGACCCTGCCAGCTATCCAAATTCACATATCTCATTTTATTGGTTTTAAAGAAGGTCTCTTTCATCCAAATACTTGGTAGCCCCTCTAACTAACAATCCCCTAAAAAAAAGGTATGGGAAAGTATTATTCCTAAATTTCAAGCCAAACTTTATTGTTAGACTTTTAGATCGCTCAATCTAGCCAATCACTTAATCTTGCTCAAATATGTCCTTGAATCCCTCCCCAAATATATTCTCTCACTAATGGAAACCCCCAGAGCCACCCTAAACAAGATCTAAAATATTCAACACAACTTCCTCTAGGAGGCGCCAAAAGAGACAAAAAATGGGCTCTAACTGCATCGGAAAAAATATGTCATCCCAAAAAGGAGGAGGCCTTGCTCTCTGTGATCCAGATATACTCAAAAAAGCCTTAAGTGTTAAAACCTAGTGGAGATGGATAAATAACTTGGATACTTTATGGAGAAAAATGTCGAAACATAAGTGTTACCTTGTGTGATGCAGGTAAATTCTAAGTGTGGATACAAACAATTCCTCTAGCCCGAGAGAGCGGGTCTAGTCACAAACAAACAATCTACAGAAAATCTCCTTAAGCTAGAATCAATTAAGAGGGCCTACCTCTTAGAATGCTATTCTGCTTGGTAATGATCCTGCTTCCTTGCTCCAACTATATTTCGTTTCCTTCCTTCAAACAACTGAAACAAGCAAACAACAACAAACAACAAACGTAATAGCATACAATATTGTATTCAGCCTACTTAACAGGTCAAGGAACATTAAGCCATAAATATGTAAAATGACACTTCATGTAGGAAATCAATCAATAGTTGCATTTATATAAATAAGAAAGAGATTACAATTGGTGCCTTGACGTTGCTGGTCTCCTCCGACGTATCCGGGTTCCCACACTTCTGCTAGCACTTCATGGATAGCCCCAACAATGAAAGTTTTAAGGCCTCTTTCCCTCTAGTCACAAACCACACCAAAACACACTATTCTCCCTAAAACATACACTAGAAAACTACAAGCTATAGATGTCTTGCTAATCATTCAAATTCTAAAATCTCTAACTAAAAACTAGCTTTTTCTTGGGAAAAAGAGAGGTTTATATAGCTTGGATGGATGGGAGATGGTTCCTCTCTTCATGGGAGAAGGTCTTATCTCTTGAGTTTGTTCCATCCTAATAGGGGAAAGGAGCCCAAACTGACTTCCTCGGCTCCATCCATCCCAACCATCTACTAGACTTCCTTTATGAAGCTTCTAGAGCTGGAAGTTTCAACTCCATATTTAAAAAACTTTCCAAAAGAGGATCGACGCGACTGAGAAACGGATCAGTCGATCCTATCGGCACTAAAGACAATTTCAATCCCTACATATCGACACGAGGAGGACACAGGTCATTAGCATCGGTCTTGTAAACTGGGATAAAAGGAAGATTTTTGGGAAATGATGCAAAAGGGAATTGTTCTGCTAATGAAGAGGGACATGCTGGGAGTTTCTCCATGATGGGAAAGCATGTTGGGTTCACTGTAGAGGTCCTCCAGGATCGTGGATGGGGAGTACAGGGATAGTGAAAAAATGTTGTGTAATAGATGCCCCCTAAAGCATGAAGGCCGAACTAGAGTGAGGGGTGAAATGCTTTACAAGTGTGTGTGAGGAACCGGAGTTCGTCGCTGGAAAACCTGCAAGCAAGCATAGATACATATATATCACTGAAAACTCTGACAAATGATACATGAATCGTGGTATGGACGCAACCATCCAGAGAATGATCATATAAATGGATCCAAGGCATGGGTGCAGCCATCCAATAGAGAGGATCATAATGAAACCAAGGTATGGTCGCGGCCATCCAATAATGAGAAGGATCACATGTAGCAACTCATGGTATGGTCGTAGCCATCCATCTGAAAGAGACATGTATATCAGCATGATCATGTCACATCGCCTTGCAATCTGGACTTTTTCAATCTGAATCAAGGGTCTTGCACTCCAACACGACTCGATCAAAGTAAAAATTCTAGCATGTGAATAGATGTATTGAAGTTGAACATGCTAGAAAATCTCTTGATTACCGACCAATGATGAAAACTGTTAACAAGCGCAAGAGAAACCACTAATAATGACAATGGCTCTCAACGTACCAACAACACAATCCACGGAATTTGAAATAAAGGAACTGGAGTTGAACACCCGTGAAATCACCTGAAAGAAAGCCAATGATGTGAATTTGTTGTCGAGTGTGAAGAACTTACCATTAGGGTATGCAAGCTCTAAGGTACTGGAAGGGAGTCTCTCTGCCAGCTTCCTGGATAATGAGCTAAATTTGACAGGAAGCGACCACGTTGAAGGAGGGCCATGATGTATCCCATATCATCGACATGAGATGAAGGGATGCAATGATTTAGGATGATACGGAGAATCAAGAGTACGTGTAATTGCAGAGGGACTAACTCTTGAACATATCGGCGACACGACTCCGGAGTTTGGCAGCTTTTGGATCCATAGGATCGGTGGTCATGATGATGTTGTAGAGATCAAATGGAAGGAAAAATGAACGGCCCAACCCAGGAAGGTCAATGATGAAGTGAGGATATCCCAACCTGACACGAAACAAAAAGTGTCATGTTCAAGCGTGAGCTGCCAACACGACCGATAGAATTTCCAATTTTCCCCCACCATTCCTGGCAGGTACCCCAATTATGTTTGATCGTAAGCTTGAAGGGGATAGCATGTGCTTGCACTATAAGTTCATCCTTCAGATGAATCTGACCTAGTAAGTTTAATGAGCCCTAGGAAGGAGAAGCTCATGTTTATCATGGTGACGAATCCGATGCCGTTTAATGTTTTAACGAGTCCGAAAAAGGTGTAACTCGGTATATTTTTCATGTTTAGAGAGTTTGAAAAAGACACAGAAAATAAAACTCCACATGGTCCCTTTTCATACATTTGTGTCTCTTGAGCCCGAAAAGGTAGAAAACGATACTTGAGAGAACCACTTAACCATTTTAGTCAAGGAGTACCTTTTTTGTAAATAGTTTATCCTAGCCCGAAAAAGGGGTAAACGTATACTAGGTAAACAACGTTTCACATCCTTTAATGAGTTCAAAACGACAAGAGCTCGACAATCTTTTCATGTTTAAAAGGTCAGAAAAGAGCTGAAAGCAGACCCCCCATTTTATTCTCTTTAACGAGTCAAAAAGGGAAAAATATTCGGCGATCTTTTCATTTGAGTTTTACGAGCCAAGAAAAGAGCTTAAACGTGACTCCAATACCATCATCGAAAATCCGTCACATATCACTGCACAAAAGGTAAATGCATTATCCAGTTCTAAGGCAAAATAGGTCAAAAATACTTTAAAAACCCTAATATTTTCATTAAAAATGAATAAAAGGGGGCAAAAGTAATTAATTGTTACCATTTACCATTTTACCTTTGTGTGAAGAGCTTTTTACACACGTGTGCCCTAATTTTTCTAGAGTAGATTTCAGGAGATCCAGGAGGTCATTTGTCGAGCCGTCAGCTGCAAGTAAGAGCCAAGACCTTAAGCTCCATTTTCATACTATTTTTACCTATTTTGATCCATTTTTTGGATTTCATGGGGAGGTTGTGGTAAAACTTTTTCGCCCTCGGTCGGCGCAATTTCTGGGCACGGAATCGCGCCGATTGGGGGTTGTTAAGACTACCAACCGCGCTGTCGATGCAACTATTTTTAAAACAGTTGCGCCAGTGCCGTGAGTAAAAAAAATTCATGTTTTTTGCTCAATTCCACTGTTTGAATCCAATTTTTTTCATCCAAAGATGACCATTGACTTGATTAAATAGTTTTTGCAAGGAAAAAATCATGGAAAATGGTATATTGGAAGGAACGTGAGCATGAGGACATTGACACACAAGAAATAGCTGATCCAGATTGCTTGGATTCTTTGAGGAACTGTGGGTTCCTCAAGTTCTTCCTCACACTAGGGATGCGGGCTCAACCCGAATTGCTACGATATCTGATCAGTCTCTGGGATGTGAATCGAGAAATTTTCATCATTGGTGACCAAGAGCTGGAGTTGGAAACTTCAGACATTTATTTCATCACAGGACTGTCCCGAAGAGGGGAACCAGTCAATCTATATGGGTCGAGACCGATTGGGGTAGGTGTGTCCATGCTACTTACCGAACGTTGCCCAGAATGTTGGAAATAATACTGAGAGGGGGGGGTGAATCAGTATTATCACATCAATAAAACTTTTTCATTTCCATATTCAGATTCATATATGCTATTTCCATAACTTATGATTCAGTTAGTTGATCCTTAATGAGTGCATTAGAACATTATCAACCATATTAACAGTAAACAGGTGCAGTAAAATAGAACAGATCATCACACATAAGCCACACACATGAACACCATGATATAAGGTGGAAACCCAATGTGGGAGAAAACCACCTGCTGCAAGTCATCTCAATCTTCTTCTTAATAAGAAAATCCTTTTACAATATTTCTGTACTGGTGCAGTCTTATACCAATACGCAGGCTTCTACCTGCAGAGAGCTACAACCCTCTCTCGTTCTCCAGTTTCTCATGGAAGGGAGCTACAACCCCCATAGTTCTTGTACTAGTCGATCCATTTACTAGTACGCAGGCTGCTACCTGCTACAATTCTCCAAAGTTTTCAACTGCTACTGGAAGGGAGCTGCCACCCCCTTAGCTCTTGTACTAGCTAAGATACTAGTACGTAGGCGCCAGCCTACAATCTTCTCTCCTCCAGGTACCACGTTTCATACATTTTCATACTGGATACTCCTGAAGCACAACACATAATCTGAAAGGCCACGTTTCATCCAATTTTCATACTGGACCCATTAATATCATTGAAGCACATAATCAATCAATCTTCTGAATCACCCAAACACCAGATCAATAAATATACAAGGATAATATATGTGTTAGCACCCAGATCTAGTCCATCAAATCACATAAATATGAGTCATTATGATCCTGATCCAATATTAGTTCTCATCCATCAATACTAAAGCTAAACACAATCAACCAAACAGGATATGTAGAATACTGACACCTTTAAACTGTCATCAGAACCCATCAACAACCAGAACCACCTGTGACTTCAAATATCATAGCTCAAATTGTATACGCTACTACAATGAACCAAACCTGCATACATACGCGCTTACACCAAAGCCAACCCGCGTACAGATCTATAAATATTCAAACATGACTTGCAGTGATTTCAAACTCAAGTTATACCCAGTTCAGATCATGACAAGTGTCAGTATAAAGATCTAGAATAAGCATAATCAAATATATAGAGATAGTTCATTTCAAACCATTTGATCCCGATCTATCCTTAGATCTTGTTTTCCATCAACCGGTGAGATCCCTCTTTAGCTCAGATCCAGATCTGCACCATAACCCAATCACAGTATTCCAGATCTAGCACTTTATCAGATATTCAATAATTCAGATGATGCTTTGCCGAATGATCTCCTTCCTCTTTTATAGTCTTAGGCCTTTCACAATACCACTGTCCAAAACCATAATAACACAATACCACGGACCCAATACTTGGGATCAACACTTTTGGATGCAATACCATGGACCAAAACCATAGGATCAAAAACTGTTGGACTAATACCATGAACCAACCATGAAAGTGCGTGAGATCAACACTTTTGGATGCAATACCATGGACCAAAACCATAGGATCAAAAACTGTCAGACTAATACCATGAACCAATCATGAAAGTGCGTGAACTTTTCTCTTGCATGAAGGGAACTTTTCTCTGCATGAAAGTGCGTGAAATTTTCTCTACATGAAAGAAACTTTTCTCTGCATGAAAGTGCGTGAACTTTTCTCTACATGAAAGAAACTTTTCTCTGCATGAAAGTGCGTGAACTTTTCTCTACATGAAAGAAACTTTTATCTTCATGAAAGTGCGTGAACTTTTCTCTACATGAAAGAAACTTTTATCTTCATGAAAGTGCGTGAACTTTTCTCTACATGAAAGAAACTTTTATCTTCATGAAAGTGCGTGAACTTTGTTGCACTATAATTTATCATCTGAGATGAGTGGGTTGCCATCAAGTACAACATATGTATCATAATGCCAACACAGAAGCTCTCATATCCAAAAGTGGCAAGATCGAGATTATGACAGTTCGAGATCTTGTGTTGAGAGTGCTATTGTTGACCATCAACAGAGCGGCTGGGTCCCAAGTGCCACATGAGACCAACAAGTCGAAGTTTCAGTATGCCATTGAGTGCACAACACCCACTATCTTTAACTGGGTGGAAGCTATGAAAATCAACATGAAGCGCCAGCTATCAAAAGCTAAGGCGGGAAACCTAAAGCAACTTTTCTTCGGGTCTGTGCTAGTGACCTTCTTCCTAGAGCGGGTTCCGTTGTTCCAATACCAGCTGACCAAGGTGGATCTGTCAATGCCACGAGACCCATGGATGGTCCGTTGGAGCGAGTTGATGCCCAATGCTACCGGGGGCCAACAGATGTCCTATAAGCCTGCCTTTTTCTCGTGGCTATGACGACAGCTGATCGTAGTGGAGGATTGGCCTTATAGCAGTACCGACTTCCATGGAGATCTAGATATGCCCCTGAGGACTTTGACGTGAAGGTAAAAGACAAACAATTTTTAATGTTTTGATGTTTTCTATTTTTTTTTAAATATATGTATTCATGCCATTTCAATTTTATGAATGCAGATGTTGGACCAGAACGCCCTGCCGAGATGTCCCCGATTGCCAGGTACATTGCTTGTCAGTTTGATGTTGCTCTTTATCAGGAAGGAAGCGATAATGAGGAGGAGATCACGTGAAACTCGAGGGATTGACCCACGGTATCCTAGAGTATGCCTGGGTGGGTGATATCCTGCGCCAGTACCAGAGGCACACGGTGGGGGTATTAGACCGGATCCGCTAACTGCTGACTCGTGTAGTCTAAGCAGTTACATGCTACCATGAGCATCATGCTAATTAGTGCATAGGTCTAGCATTCCACATTTTTTAGGCCTGCGAGCCACAGATGTTTTTTGAACACATTATTTTTTGGGGTTTTGATGTATGAAAAACATTATATATATATATATATATATATATATATATATATATATATATATATATATATATATATATATATATATATATATATATATATATGCTATATTTTCCTTCTTACTATGATACAAATGATTTGTTTTTTATTTTTACATGTTTCACAAATGTCTATCCAACACATAATTAGCTAATGCATCTGTCAATGTATTCATATTCCTAGGAATATGATAATATGTAATGTAATCAAAATTTCTCTCCAATAGACGAATACATAGATACATTCTCAATATCTGATGGTTTCTGACGGAATATTGCCCGTTGAGTTGAAAAACGACAAGCTGTGAATCGAGGTTGACAACCAATTCCCAGATTCCAAGAGCAATAGATTCTGACAACAATTCGATAACTGCGTTATACTCAATGATGTTATTAGTTGTTCGACCTAGACAAATACCTTGAAGATCAATCAAATCACCATGGGGGTCATAAATGGCCCATGCCGCGAATGATAGATTCTGGGTGCTTCGACAGGCACCATCAGCGAAACCAATGTGGGGAGTCACTGACATCTGTAAAGCAGGTAGAAACATAATAAGCAGGAAAGCTGCTTGCAATACAACACACCAAACCACAATGCACAAAAATGAATGACACACTATTGTACAAAATTAATCATGCAAGATGACCTAGGCATAGTACTCTTTGAGAGAGTCCATGCTTGGACTTGGGTAATCAATCAACCGAGATGAAAACTGGAGTTTTACTATTGTCATGACAAGTGAGCATCAACTTGGCCAAATAATAGAGTAAAACTCATATAAGGCTATGCCCCCATGCCCCTTGGGCAAGGGAGGGTCATGAGTAAGATGAAAACCCCATTGAAAAAATGGGCAATTGGTAACAACTCAGGGAGGGAAAAGAAACTTGAATCTATGAGGAGGTATAGGTGCCTCTAGTTGAAAGATCTTGACAATATCAGGATCACTTGATATGTCAATAGGCAGTGCAAGAGAGAACCTCTCAAGACAAGACATGTCAAGAGATGTACTTGAAACAGGATGATCAGAGGATACCAAAGTTGAGGCCGAGATAATCTCCACATAAATTTTTTCGGCGGGACTTAATGGAATAACCTCGCCCCATGTATCAACAAGATCCAGAGAGGGAATGACCCAAGGATCAAACTTGACCGAAATCATGTTGACAGAGGCAACATGAGGAGGTGGGAGCGGGAAAATGCCCATCAGAGCAGTATCTTTAAAGAGTCCTGCCCCCACACTCTCATAAAGAGCAACAGTGTGCTTGACATATGGAATGTTTCCATCCGAGGAGGAAGAGGCAAAGAAGGACAGTTGGTCGACTATGACTATCTTCCCTTGATGGGGAAAACAAATCGTGCAGAACAAGGAGGATGCTACCGCATGCATGGCATGGGTCCAACTCCGTCCGAGTAGAAGATTATAATTGAGATTAGCGTCAACAATCTCTACTTCGACGTGCACTGTATTTCCCTCCAAAGTAATGGAAAGATTGGGTAAGACACCGAATGGTCGCGAATCGCACCCGTCAAAAGCTTCCAAAGTGTTAGGGGACTGCTTCAGAGTAGGAGAACCAATTTCCTTCCAACAAGCGACAAACATGATGCAGGTGGAAGCACCTTCATCGATGACGGTCCTGTGAATGGTTTTCTCATTTATGATGACGTAAATGAGAAAGGAAATTTGATGAGTCAAACATGGAACATGGTTTTCCAGGTCAAAACAAATAAGATTAGAATCGGTAGGATCAACACCGACAATAGGCGACAGTAATGATTTCCGCTGAGAAGGATAGCTTTGAAGGACCTCGAGAGAATACATAGCTGATGGTGCTTGAGCCAAATCCTCAACAATATCATAACGCTAAGCGGCTTAAGAATTTGTATTGTACGAGGACTTTCGTAGCACACCTCGAGAAGGTGGTCGAACAATGGAATCGGGATTAGGTTGCTCTCTATGGAGAGGACCAGAACTTGACGGGGTAGAAGAAGAAGGGGTACCTTATTTCTCTTTCCCTGTTGTTGGAGTAGGAGTGTGATAATATTTTGTTCTGGTGGCCACATTAATCGGTGTACTCATCATGAACACTTGTGAACCTCAAGAAGCGAATGACTAAGGTTGGTCTACCATTTGGGTCTACTAGGACGGAAAGGGCTCTTTCAGGACAGTTGGGGTTCCTTTAAGAAACCGACTAACTTTGGACCGTTTGGGACAATCCTTAGTATAGTGATATTCCTCACAGATGAGGCATGGATACTTAGGTTTCTGTTGAGAAGCATCACTAGCAGACGACTTGGGAGGACCTTTTTTTGGGGCATCAGCTTTACCCTTTTCTTTTCCTTTCTTCTTACCTTTAGAGGATTTGTCCGTTGTAGTATACTGAATAGCGTGGACCTCTGAGGTTTTACCAGGGCTAGGAGGATTATGAGAAGACTCATTGGAAGAAATGTTGGAGACCGACTTCTGTTTGGAAGAAGATTTTGTAGGGGTTTGATTCACTGAACCAATTACTCCATCAACAAGAGGTGTAGTAGGAGACTTGGATGTCGTCAGATCAGATGATGGTTTGGGCGCATCGGGTAACACATCATATAACGTGCTAGATTGTGAATATACAAGGTCTAGATACTAGGCACGCGTGATGCCTTGTTCCTCAACGACACATCCGCCCATAGCAATGTCCTTAGTAATTTTGTTAACGAAGGATTTGGTGAACCATTCGGTCAAAAACTGATTAGCAATCTCAAACTTAATCAGGTGGCACCTACGTCTCCATTCAAGGATATGATCAAAGATGTGGGTCGCATATCTTGCTTGAGCGATGTTAACAAATGGGTGTTAGTTTCATAGTGAACCGGAAACTGGAAATGTGTGAGAAAGGCCATGGTGAGAGTGTTAAAGTCATGATAAGTATTTCGAGGGAGCTCGATATACCATTTGGCTGCAGCACCTGTAAGAGTTCGTTGGAAAAGTTGAAGACAAATGGAATCATCAATGTAGGAATTCGAGGAACATTAGAGGTGATGTGTCACCACATGGGCTTGCGGATCCTCTTTCGCTTTTCCTTCAAACTTCGGACAATCGCTCGGTATCTTGGAAGGACTAGAGGCCAGTATGGCGAATGAAGAATCGAATCATTCGTGAGTCGAGATACATCTGGAAACTCTAGTGTAGCCAAGAATGAAAATTGAGTATTGAAAGGCATTGGAGGTCGATAAGCGGGACCAACCAGAGGAGCCCATCCCTACTCGTAAGGATTTTGTCCCCATAGTGGAGGATTTTGTCCATATGGCATTTGATTTTTCCCCCATTGTAGGTTACCTTGCCCGTAGGGAGGATTCTGACCTTGAAAACCTTGAAATTGTCTAGCCATAGGTTGCTGATAAGAAACATATGGGTTAAAAGGCTATTGAGCCTATTGACCTTGGACATATGGATTTTGCACCTATTGTCCCTGGACATATGAGTTTTAAACCTGCTGCCCTTGAACAAAAGGGTTTTGGGCCTGTTGCCCTTGGACATAAGGATTTTGCACTTGGTGCCCTTGGACATAGGGATTTTGGACCTACTTCCCTTGGACATAAGGATTTTGAACCTGTTTCCCTTGGACATAAGGATTTTGAACCTGTTTCCCTTGGACATTAGGATTTTGGGCCTGTTGCTGCAGGACTTGACCCTGACCTTGTCCTTGTAAAGGTTGACCCTATTGATATGAGTATAAGCGTTGCTACTGCCCAAATTGGCCTTGCTGCTACAAGGGCTGACCTTGCGGCTGCAAAGGCTATCGCTATGGCTACAGAGGTTGGCCTTGCGAAGACATAGTCTAGGAGGTTTTCTGAACATACTGCATTTGCGGCTCCATGGTTTTGTACAAATGTTGCAAGGGTTTCCCCTACAGTTGTTGCAGTTGTCCTTGCTGCGGCACTATTTGGCCTTGTTGCTGCATGTATGGCCCTTGCTGCAACAAAGGTTTCCCTTGTTGTTGTAGAAGCTATCCTTGTTGCTGCAAAGGTACTTGAGCAGTTCCCTGATTGATGCCTTGAAAATTTCCGAACTATATCTAGCCATAGCCATCAGGAGTGGCAGACGGACCAAGTTGAACATACTGTCCAGGCTAAAGGACGTAAGGCAGATTGACCATTCCTTGCGAACCATATGGAACATAAGGAGTTTGGTACTGAACTTGAGCCATATTGGGCTACTGGTACTGGACATTACTTGACCCAGATAGACCAACAAGATTTTGACCCTGTTGATATTGGACATTGCTTGATCCAGCAAGACCAACAGGGTTTGGAATGGCACCAGAAGAGGGCTAGTTCATTCCAACCATATGAGCTTGTGAGCTGCTCACATTGGTTGTGCCTAACATCATAGAAACATTCAGATTCTACCCCCCAGGTGGTGGCACAGCTTGTCCACTTACTGGAGGGATTGAAGAACTGACAGAGACATGACTCGAGGAAGTCAGTTGAACCAGACGGGTGACTTGAACCGATGAGACAAGAGGATTGGGAACGGTGGGTCGCACCGGGACTAAAGTAATTGCAGAAATCATCGTCTGTTGGGAGGTCAGGTTCTGAATGAACATAACTGTGGTAGGAATAATGCTAGATGTCCAAACAGGGTTATGATAAAGCGATGAGGCACTAGGCATACCTGAGACCAACTGTGCTAAAGTCACATAATTAGGTGGAAAATCCTGATAAACACTAATTGGAATGCTCCCCGTGTAGGGGAAACCTTCAGGAGGAAAAGGTATTCCTCTTCGCTAGTGTGTGGAGTGGAAACCTCCGAGTGACCTAGAGAGGATATTGGAATTTCACCTTTGGATTCCATGGGTGGAAACAAGTGACGACGAACGACCAAAGATGTTCGAGGGGATAATTCCAAAGGAATACCCGACTGATCGTACGTGTTGTACATATGCTAGGGTGAGATCACAATAGGATTGGACAAAGGGTTCAGAGGATAAAGAACTAGTCCAAAATGATCTTCAGTAGTCAGCGGATTCTTAGGAGTCTGGATAGGGTTATTGAGAGATTCCGAGCCAATATGAGAAAGTGACCCAGTATCTGAGGGAGGTGGAGGACGAGATGACAAAGATTGAATGCTCAGCACAATTCCAAGTTCAACACCTTGGTCCTCAAGTGACTGCGGTAATTCGGGAAATGGATCCTCAGACAATCTTTCAGATGGAGGAGAGGAAGAGGAAGTAGGTGAACCAGATGGTTCAGCCACAGTGACTTCGTCTCAAATAATAGGAAAAGAGAGATAAATTCCAAGGATTTAAAATGTAATTTAAAAGGAATACTCACGATTTGGTCTAGAAAATACTAACAAGGATGTTATGAGATCGTGGGCAACAATTTTTTAAGACGCATAAACAAACTGGTGATCTTTCATGTTTTAAGAGTCGAGAAAGAAGCAAAGGTACTCTATCACTTTCAATTTGAAACGAGCTCGAAAGGACAAGTGCTCGGATGATCTTTTAAGTTTAAAGAGTCAAAAAGATCTAATGACTACTCAGGATGATCTAGGAAAGAAGGATTACTAGGTAACTGTGAACTGGAGAATACCTCCCGGCGAACCGAGAAGTACGGGTAGGAAATCTCCCCGAATGCTGTGTTCGGTGTATGATGTTTATAGGGAAGCAGACTCGGCTTCTTAGGGATAAAGGATTGTAGCCTAGTGGGGTCACTACAAGAAAAAATGACATTGGTGAGGGGCGAAAAATGTCACCATAAGCTCATTGGTGATGGTCAAAAGAGCCTTTGTCACCAAAAACTGAACATCACCAAAGGTGGCGTCGCCAAAAGTATAGGTGTTGTAGTGACATTCAAAGTCCGTCACCAATAATGATTTATAATGACGGATAGCAACCGTCACCATTTCATATGAGCAATGGTGATGGACCATAGCCCCTGTCACCAAAAACTGAACGTTACCAAAGGTGGCGTCGCCAAAAGTATAGGTGTTGTAGTGACATTCAAAGTCCATCACCAATAAGGATTTATAAGGACAGATAGCGACCATCACCATTTCATATGAGCAATGGTGACGGACCATAGCCTCGGTCACCAAAAACTGAACGTTACCAAAGCTGGCGTTGCCAAAAGTATAGGTGTTATGGTGACTTTCAAGGTCTATCACGAATATTGATTATAATGACAGATAACGACCGTCAACATTTCATATGAAAAACAATGATTTATTGTGATGGATATTTCATGTTTGTCACTATTGGTGCATATATATATGGTGACGTTTTTTGACCATGACCAAAATCCGCATTACCAGAAGTATAGGTGTTGTGGTGACATTCAAGGTCCATCACGAATAATGACTATCATGACAGACAATGACTGTCACCATTTCATATCAACAACAACAATTTATGGTTACGGACCTTTGAGGGTTGTCATTATTGATGGGTATACATGGTGGCATTCGTTGACTGTCACCATTTCATATTTTGGTGAGGGTCAAAAAATGTCACCAAAGCTCATTGGTGATGGTCAAAATAGCCTCTGTCACTAAAAATTGATCATCGCCATTCCATATGGATGTCAGGGCACGATGGAATCGAACCACCAACCTCTTGCTTGTAAAGCAGGTGCTCTTCCATTGAGCTAGCACCCTTTAAATAATTAGACTTTTAAAAATTATACCTTGAAACTTCATCAATTGTAAATTCTACAACTTTCAATAAATTAAAGTCTCAGCAATATTTTACTAAACAAGCAAAGCAACATCGAAGCTGCAGATCCCTACTTAATGGTTATGGAAGTTATGAAAAGTGGATTGAGGGAAAAATAGTTGTGTATAAGAGAATCAATATGTTCAGTTGAATACTCAATTAGAAGTGAAACTTTGAAGACATTTATAACCTATAAATGACCTATAACCAGCGAATGCACCAAATATTGCAAAGGAAATGTCATAAGTGGATATCATATGGAAGAAGAGCATTGATGAGGACAGATGCAATATGTTACAGGTTGAGTGAAAGAAAAATCTCAATGTTGTTGTTGTTTGGTGTTTAGATATCTGAATGATATCTAAACTTCTGTGAAATTGTAACACGGATCTCCAAAAACCATGAACGACATATGATAAAAAAATTATATATCTATATCTATATCTATATCTATATCTATATCTATATCTATATCTATATATATATCTATATCTATATCTATATATATATATATATATATATATATATAGATATATATATATATATATATCTATATCTATATCTATATCTATATATATATCTATATCTATATATATATATATATATATATATATATATAGATATATATATATATATATATATATATATATATATATATATATATATATTTATTTATATATATATTTCCCCTTTACATAAACCAACATGCAATTTGGAGTTTCACAAGTCGACACTCAAAACATGACAACAACCAACAAATATAAAAAATTGACTTGGACAGAAAGCAATAGCTTCACCTTCATTCTTGAGCTGCTTCTGATTATTTGAATTTGACTTCTAAATTCTTTATTTGACAAGGAACCAAAATCATCACAACTATTAAATTCATCCAACATGGACTTTGGATATCCCACTGACATCTGTGCTTTTGTTGCCATGCTTGAAAACCATGGAGTTTCCTATCGATAGTAGAATAAGATGTGTGCCTACTGCTCAAGAACACATTCCTTATTAACCATTGTTACCTGACAGAAACCAAAGAGACAACACAATATCAACATACACAAAATCCCCTACCGAAATATAATCATAACTTAGCTAAGAAGTATAAAAGATGTTCTTAATGTAGAAATTTTGAATAATAAACACTTATTGATAGAGATTATCCCGATTATACACTATTGCGGAATACATGCATAATACATAACCTCCTCTACGTTGATCATCAATTTAGCAGCATTAAAAACAATGAAACATCAATCGCATGCACACATTAACACAGTATGTAACCCGGGGAAAGCTTACAGCTAAAAACCCCACACTATCTGTATATTAATGATTGAGAACATGTAACAATACATAGTACAATACTCCTCACAAGTATCCAGCACTATCTCCACCTATTACACACAAAACTAGCTCAGATCCGAACAAGTCACAGGTTCAAATCTCCTCCGCTGCTTTCCCTCCCTCTATTGCACACAATACCATGTGAAAATCACTCACCCTGGAAATCACGTGAGCAAAGGCTATTCTATTGGGCAATCATCATGGGCATACTCAACACATTGCTTGTGCAAGATCTCATGCACAACTATAGTCACAACTGATAGCAATCTCAACCTCTAACACCTGTCTCCACTGAACTGTACATGCACTGACATGAAAATGAGTTAATTGATGTATTCTTTAGTTGCTTTATGAGTTAATAATTAGTTTAACAACTCATCACTAGTCTTTTTGCAGTTAGACTAAGTACAGCTAGTTTAACCAAGTCAAAGTGAACACAACTCCATCGACTCCACATCCAACTCCACCAAACTCAACTGCTTGAGTTCTAACTGAAGTCCTGCATGCAATAGCTCAACTGACCCACAAAGAAAAGTGTATTTCCTTCTGACATCTGCATGTGCCACATCTGTAGCTCAAACTGAAGTGCTCCAAGAGGATAAGATAATGTTTATAGTCTAAATATTATTATGAGATAATAATATTTGACTTTTCTATTTTTGACTAGCAGTCTAAAAATAGACTCTGATCACTCCTGCTGTGATCCAAAAATAGAATTCCATTTATTTTTCCCAACATGACCAATCATCCATAAACAGCATCCTGCAACTCATAGACCATGATCTATATGTCTAAAAATAGACTTTGCGCCATAATTTGCCTACGGGCCCACTTAGTGAAGGCGACTCCTTTCCACTAAGATCCATCATCTTGTTGCATTCTCAATACTCCCTCTCAATAAGATATGGATTATCAGCAACCCCTATCCTGCCTCAGTGGTATTTGAATTTTCTCTTGGTGAGCGCCTTCGTTAAGATATCAGTATCCTGATCCTCCATTGGAATGTTTGAAAGTAACATGATTCTCCACTGCACACAATCTCTGATATGATGGTACGTGATGTCAATGTGCTTAGATCTATCATGACATACAGGATTAGTCGAGAGTTTAATGAAACTCTGGTTATCACAGTAAATCACAGTAGGCTCCAAGTGAGAACCGAACAAACCGACCAGAATCTTCCTCATCCATATAGCCTCGCATGCAACCAAACTTGCTGCCATATACTCGGCCTCTGTTGAACTGAGTGCCACGGATCTCTGCTTCCTGTTGTGCCAAGAAACTGTTGCCGACCTGATACTGAAGACCCCTCCTGATGTGCTCTTTCTGTCTGTTGGGCTCCCTACCCAATCTGCATCCATGAAGTCACATAGCTTCATCTCATCCTCCTGTCTGTACCACAATCCATATCCCGATGTGCCTCTCAAATAACACAATACATGCTTGCCCGCCTTCCAGAAGAGCTTGGTTGGCTTAACCATAGCTTGTGAAAGCTGTTTAACATCATAGCATATATCGAGTCGTGTATTGACCAGATACATAAGCGACCCCACCCACTGTCGATAAACAGTGGCATCCACTTCTTCTGCCGAAGTGGAATCCTCCTTCCTCCAACCTCCAGGAAGAGGAGTATCAACAGGCTTGCAGCCATGCATGTTGAACTTCTCCAATATCTCCCGAGCATACTTACCCTGAGAAACAAATAGTCCATCACTGCACTGCCAAATTTCCAATCCCAGGAAATAAAGAAGGAGGCCCAAGTCCTTCATTTCAAACTCCTTAGCAAGATCATCCTTGCATGAAAGTATCAACAGCTCATCACCCGTTAGAATCAAATCATCTACATAAAGTACAATGATAAGCAACTTACCCTCCACCAAAATCTGGTATAGGTTAGGATCCACCTCACTCTTGGAGAATCCAAGTCCGGTGAAATAGTTGTCTATCCGTGTGTACCAAGCATTTGTTGCCTGTTTCAACCCATACAGCGCTCTTTTGAGCCTGCACACATGCGACTCGCTGCTGAAGATCTCAAAACCTTCGGGCTGCTCAATGTACACCTCCTCCTCAATGACTCCGTTGAGGAACGCAGTCTTCACATCCATCTCATGAATGTGCCATCCCATCTGCGCTGAGAGAGCAAGAATCGTCCATATGGAAGAATACCTTGTGACAGGTGCAAAGGTCTCCTCATAATCGATCCCCTCTATAAAGCCTCGGGCAACAAATATTGCCTTGTACTTCTCCACACTCCCGTCAACTGCCTGCTTAACTTTGTAGATCCATCTCGAACCCACCACTGATTTCCCTTCCGGTCTAGGAACAATCTCCCATGCACTGTTTCTGACAATCGAATCATACTCTTCCACCATGGCGTCTACCCATGCGGGATCCTCCACAACTTCCTCGAAAGAGGATGGCTCAGTCACAACACATTTGCTCACAAGAGCCATGTATCCAGTGTACCGATCAGGTGACTATCTCTGCATACGTTGGGCTGTAGGTGGTCCTACAACTTTCTCTGCATCTTGAGCCAGTCGCTCAGCTTCTATCAAGCGCTTTTGCCCTCTGATGGTTGGCGCTGCATGAGTGGTCTCTTCCACTCCATGAACTTCGTCATGTGGCTGATCCACGTCCTAAAGCTCATCCTTAGGAACTAATAGCTCCTCATCTGCATGCAAGTGTGGCTCCCTCTCAAGCGAACACTTCATGGCTTTCTCTTCCTGAAATTTTATATCTCGTCGCACAACAGT
The DNA here is from genome assembly GCA_031772625.1 of Pinus tabuliformis. Classification (NCBI taxonomy): domain Eukaryota; kingdom Viridiplantae; phylum Streptophyta; class Pinopsida; order Pinales; family Pinaceae; genus Pinus; species Pinus tabuliformis. The sequence goes on along the minus strand of CM062809.1, from coordinate 1,233,135,688 downwards.
CTTACCACTGTCTGGAAAATACACACGATAGTTGTGGGGCATATCAGTGTACCCCACAAATATCCCAACCTCTGCGGTCGGCTCCAAATTCTTCCTGGCATCCTTCGTCACATGCGTGTAAACGTTAGCACCAAAAATCATCAAATGAGAAAGATCAGGCTTCTTACCAGAATAAGCCTCCTCGGGTGTACTCATGCCAAGTATCCTGTGAGGACAACGGTTCTACACATAAACTGTTGTATTGCATGCTTCCACCCATAAGTGAAGGGGTAGGCCCTAATCATGCAACATCGCCCGTGTAGCACCCACGATCGTTCTGTTCTTCCGCTCAGCAACGCCGTTATGGGGAGCTATGATCTCTCTTCGAATCCCTTCTGCACTGCAGAAATCCTTGAACTCACCAGAGATGTATTCACCACCATTATCGCTCCTAAGAGCCTTCACCCTCTTCCCCGACTCCTTCTCGACCAGTGCTTTGAACTCACAGAACTTTGAGTATGTCTCGCTCTTCTTTTGCATGAAGAAGATCCAACACTTACGAGAGAAATCATCAACAAAAATCACATAATACCTGTGTTTTGCTATCGAAGCTACTGAGAAAGGTCCACACACGTCTGTGTGAATTCTCTCAAGGATCGTCATGGCGCGACTATCCTTCTCGTGAAAGGTGGCTTTCACAAACTTTCCCAAAGTACACCCCTTACACTAATCTGACTGCGCAAGAGTGCCTTTAGGAAGCCCTGTAGTGATCTGCTGCAGTATCTTCAAGGCTCCATGGTGAAGGTGACCCAATCTCCTGTGCCACAGCTCGCCATCATCCTGGCTCACCAATCCTTCTGCCTTGCATGGCATTATTGCGCATCCATCTACATGCAATTGATAAAGGTTCCTCACTCGAACCCCTATCTTCCGGGTTTCTCCAGTTGTCTTGCTATGCAGGAAAGCCTTTCCCTCGCTGAAAACAACATCATATCCCTTGTCTTCTAACATTGCCACAGAGATAAGATTCTTCTTCAATCCTGGAACACGCATCACTTCCTTCAATACGAAGGGTTTACCAGACTCCCTCTCAAAGGAAATGGTACCGATACTGGTCGCACTGTATCTACCATCATCGCCCATCTCGATGTGCACTCCAAGATCTTTGTCCTCCAGATCAGAAAACAAATCTCGATCTCCTGTCATGTGAAAAGGCGCACCAATGTCCAAGAACCACACCGATCCCATCACACTTGAAACCAAGCATGCGATCAATGAAAAATCAAGCTCAAACTACGAGGCTAAAGCCTCTCCTGCTGCAGATCCAACAGCTTGCTTGTTCTTCTTCTTCTGCGGACAATTAGTGGCATAGTGTTCGTGCTGGTGACAGTGAAAACACTTCACCTTGGACATGTCCTGCTTCTTTCCTTTCAAACCAGACTAATAAGCTTTCTTGTTCTTCCCCTTCTTTGCTTTGGCAGCCAAAGTGCAATTTTCTTCATCAGTTCCCTTTGATGAAGATCTGTCCCTGGTATTCCGCCTGATCTCCTCCTGCACAAGATCTGACCAAAGTCTCTCCCATCCTGGCAATTTCTCCCGACCATTGACAGAGTCCTGATAGGAATGCCAACTCTTTGGAAGACCAAGGAGAGCCAATCTCACCAAGTCCTCATCATCGACAGTCACCCCCACACTTCCCAGCTCATCTCTGCACTGAGTGAACTTCGTGAGATACTTGGGCATACTGTCTCCCTTCTCACATTTGATGTTTCTGAGTTTATCCTTGAGTGCCAGCTTCCTCTGATCGCTCTTACTTTGGAATAGATCTATCAACGCTTTCCACATCATGTATGGAGAAGCCTTACCATGCAGGCTGGAGACAATGTGATCCTTCACGCCCTCCAACAGAATCCTTTGACACTTTGCTGTCTTATTTTGCCAAGCATCAACCTGCGTAGCATCAGTAGGCTTTGGGACATCAGCCTCTATGAAATCCTTCAGCCCATTATCATCCAACACTGCCTCCATCCTGTCCTTCCATGAAATATAGTTCGAGCTGCCCTCAAGAGCATAATCCAATCGCAATCCGTTGAAAGACATTGCCACATTGATACCAAGAAAACACTACTGCAAATTCGAATTCCACCAGCTCCAAACTCAACTGCCTCCGATCTAGAATTCGTGAGAACAAAGTATTTCTCGTACAGAGATTGACTGTATGGGCTTTTACCGGATATCTCACCTTCCAAAGGAAGGATGAATCCAGAGGCTACCTGGCCCGATTACAGACTCTGCCTGAAGAAATAAGATGTAAACACTTTCTGAATAATAGATCTGATGATAAACAACTCTGATACCATGTAGAAATTTTGAATAATAAACACTTATTGACAGAGATTATCCCGATTATACACTATTGCGGAATACATGCATAATACATAACCTCCTCTACGTTGATCATCAATTTAGCAGCATTAAAAACAATGAAACATCAATCGCATGCACACATTAACACAGTATGTAACCCGGGGAAAGCTTACAGCTAAAAACCCCACACTATCTGTATATTAATGATTGAGAACATGTAACAATACATAGTACAATACTCCTCACAAGTATCCAGCACTATCTCCACCTTTTACATACAAAACTAGCTCAGATCCGAACAAGTCATAGGTTCAAATCTCCTTCGCTGCTTTGTCTGCCTCTATTGCACACAACACCATGTGAAAATCACTCACCCTGGAAATCACGTGAGCATGGGCTATTCTACTGGGCATATATTGGGCAATCATCATGGGCATACTCAATACATTGCTTGTGCAAGATCTCATGCACAACTATAGTCACAACTAATAGAAATCTCAACCTCTAACACCTGTCTCCACTGAACTGTACATGCACTGACATGCAACTGAGTTAACTGATGTATTCTTTAGTTTCTTTATGAGTTAATAATTAGTTTAACAAATCATCACTAGTATATTTGCAGTTAGACTAAGTACAACTAGTTTAACCAAGTCAAACTAAACACAACTCCATCAACTCCACATCCAACTCCACCAAACTCAACTGCTTGAGTTCTAACTGAAGTCCTGCATGCAATAGCTCAACTGACCCACAAAGAAAAGCGTATTTCCTTCTGACAACTGCATGTGCCACATCTGTAGCTCAAACTGAAGTGCTCCAAGAGGATAAGATAATGTTTATAGTCTAAATATTATTATGAGATAATAATATTTGACTTTTCTATTTTTGACTAGCAGTCTAAAAATAGACTCTGATCACTCCTGCGGTGATCCAAAAATAGAAGTCCATCTATTTTTCCCAACATGACCAATCATGCATAAACAACATCCTGCAACTCATAGACCATGATCCATATGTCTAAAAATAGACTTTGCGCCATAATTTGCCTGCGGGCCCACTTAGTGAAGGTGACTCCTTTCCACTAAGCTCCATCATCTTGTTGCATTATCAACACTTAATTAATAAACTTTGTATTTAGAAATATTGTTTCTTTATATTTAAAAAATACTAGGTTGTACAACACTTCTATTTATATATCTAGGCAATTATATCATAGCATATGCCACACAGTAGCAATCTACATTACCTAAAGTAAAAAGACAAATTTGCATAAGAAAATAGAGTTAGAAAAGAGCTTTGAAAACTATAAGTTTGTCATCAAAGCTTTAATTAGTTTAACAACAAACTAGTTGGAGTTTGAAAATCAAAATCATTCATAGGAAATGAACAAGACAATGGCCAAAGTCGTTATTCATACAAATAAAGCTAGAGTCACTATTGCCATCATAGATAACTGAAATTTGGGTAGTGGTCTAACAGTTAGAGCTTGTTTGTCGGGAAGGCTCATCAATACCATCATTTGTTTTCCACGATCCGTTGTGTTTCTAGATCCAGATCAGATAGCTTGCCATTCTCAAGTTCTATCTTTTAAGTACTGATTTCTTGCTCACCCTTTAAAGCACAATTCTACCACTCCATTTTATTTTGTTTTGTCAAGAGAATTGGCAGGACCTTCCCATCCTCTATTTTACATCATCAATAACCATCTATCAATGATATAAAGAATAACAGATACACAACTGTTAGCTCTGCTATGCAGCGCTGACTTTCTAAGGTCAGAAAGAAGCATAGTCTATTTGGTTGTGTCCAAAGGGGGCTCACATTGGTCACTTTTCCCTTCCTCTTCCTCCACCTCGCTCACCTCTAAACCTTTCCCATTCCCTAAATAAACCTTATAAAATCCGAAAAATTCCCTTTTGGCCCCAGCTCTAAGCGCAAAGCCAAACCAACCATAAAACCCCACCCCTTTGGTTTTCGTCGATGCGATATTGCAATGCGATCTAATCGCAATTGCATATCGCTATATGTAAAGGCCCTGCCCCTTGGTCTCCCCGATCTGTGATCCGCCGATGTGATTTGGGTTGTCGATCCGTGTGTGTGATCGATGATCCTCATTTAATCGCCAATCACCATTGCCATTGCCCCATGGTTTGCATCGATTTGCCTTCGCCATTGTGACCCGCCGATTCGATCATCGGTGATCGCTGATCGGCGGTGTCCAGTGCTGATTGCCATTTCCGCTGTCCATTTCCCCGATCCGACAGTCATCCTTCTCTCTCATCCCAACTATCCATGTACCCATGCATCCCACGTCCTTGACCATTCTGTTGCCTGAAGAAGGAGATGACCAGCTCTGCCAGGATCGGTTACAGTAATATCCCCAACAACCACATTAAACAGAAAGCATGGCCAAAAGGAGAAAGGGACATAGCACGGTTCTGTAACAGAATTTATCAGTCATGGACTTCACTGCTTCGAGCATTCCAACTACCTAAAGGACAGCACAACAGTTGTACAGATCAGATTTTCCCAGTGAACCAAGCAACCTTGTCCAAAGACTCCATCAGACAACTAAATGCAGTTGGTGGTCAATTATGACCCCTCCATACCTAAACGGCCAGGTGCCATTGTAATGTAAATTTATAAATATCCAGGAGCAAGATGTAATGAGGGTTGGCATTTGATGTAAGGTTCAACTTCTGGAGACTGTAGACATTTTGTCACTTGTAGCGTCTCATCTTCATTTTCAGCAAATACAAGCTTCTTTTGCTGTTAACTGCTCACTGCCCATTTTCCTTTGTTCTAAGCTTGTACCTGATATGTTGTGTTCTTGATCTCTTGATGTTTAGCACTAGATAACTGTCATCTTATCTCTATGTTAGAATCTTGAATGCATCACTGAATAGGTTTCTCAGGTTTCTTTCTATCTAATGCAGGAGAGCTGTCATCATGTCTTTGCATTAATAGATTAGATTTGCAGGTTTCTATACTAGTTGCAGCCGGCCATCACATGGTCTTGTGTATCTGCTGGTGTGGTTAGTATTCTCCATATTCACCTAATATCTAAAATTGTGAGCATTGGTGGTCTAAAGCCTTGTAGTCTGAGGGTGTTCATGCATGTCTGGAGTGAAACAAAGTAGAAGTGGTTATCTGGCTTGAACCAAACCATCATTCCTTCCATTAAACCTTGCAACAATAGTTGAATTTATATGTTACCAGGCATCTCCGAGCTACAACCTAGGAGAGTTTGAATCCCAACATAATTGGCGCTGTTGCCGGGGAGAGGAGATTGAAGCTCAGCTTCCCTGGGAGAACAACACAGATCCAGCTTTGATGATAGACAAAGTCTGGACACATTTTTGGTTGTAATCATCTATCTAGCGACTCTACTGGAGGACTAACCTTTTGGCGACTCCACATCACAGTTCTGGCTCAGTTTGTGAGACATACTTGGAGAAATCCTCAGAAATCACCAGCTGACCCAGTACCTGACCCTGAGAAGATTGTCAAGCAAAGCAAGATATCACGAAAAGGAGCATCAGGATCAAGTAAGCCTAAACAATCTTATGTATCTCTGCCTGAAAGGCTTGTAACAGAGCAGCTACATGTTGAAAATATAGCCTCTAGTACTAGCAGTGAAGAAATATTTTCAGAGATTCATAAAGCTCCCTATTCAGTAAAGTCCCCTTCGGATATTAGCCCACAGAAAACCTCCCCTATAGTCCATTGGTTTCCTTCAACCCTGTCATTCATTTCTCAGCTTTCTATCATCCAAACTGCCAGTACCCTTCCATCTACCCCAGTCATGGCAGGCCCACAAGCACCCACCAAAATGGAAAGAATCATAGTTGCTAGGTACGGACCCTGGTCCTGCCTATTCCTTTGAGGCCATCCCTACTAGGAAAGTTGATCACCATGTTGTCATGAAGTTCTTGACAGAAAACATTTTCACCAGGTTTGGCTGTCCACACAAATTAGTTACAGACAATGCAACGGCCTTTAGGGCAAAAGAGTTGGTGGACATGTGTGACTCAATGGGCATTAAGTTAGTGCATTCCACCTCATATTACCCTCAAGGTAATGGTCTAGCAGAATCATCCAATAAGAGCCTAATAAGGATAATCAAAAAGCTGCTGGAAGATAACAAAAGGAACTGGGATTCCAAACTGAAGTTTTCATTGTGGGCTAACAGGGTGACCACCAAGAAATCCACAGGGAATTCCCTGTTCAAGCTGGTATATGGCACTGAGGTTGTATTCCCAATCCAGTTGACCCTCCCTGTGGCCAAGTTCTTGCAGGAAGAGTGGAATGAGGAAATGACATGGCAAAGAGGATTAGTGACTTAGCTGAAGTGCATCAAATCATAGATCAATTGATTGAAAAATCTGCAGCACATCAAAAGAGAATCAAGGAAGCCTTTGACAGAAAGGCAAAGATGGAAAATTTTCAAATTGGAGACTTGGTTCTTAAGTGGGATGCATTGAAGGAAAAGAAAGGCAATCATGGGAAGTTCGATGCTCTGTGGACTGGACCTTTTGTCATTGCTCAGGTCCAGGGGAACAACACTTTCATGCTGCAAAGTATGGAAGGAGAAACAGTTTTTGATGGCCCAGTCAATGGGCGATTTTTGAAAGTTTATGTTAATTAAGGCCTTTAGGCCTCAGCATTGTAAATATGTTCTTTTACAAAGTTTAGTGTAGGCTTAATTAGACTCCATGCCCAATGGAACACTAGGAAATATTGTTGATCTTGTTTTTGTATGAAAGGCAGTGGTCTACAGTTCTTGAAACCTCACAGGGAGGCTTTCATCCCCAGAAGGAGCCAGTGTTAGCTCTGCTATGCAGCGCTGACTTTCTAAGGTCAGAAAGAAGCATGGTCTGTTTGGTTGTGTCCAAAGGGGGCTCACATTTTTCACTTTTCCCTTCCTCTTCCTCCACCCACTCACCTATAAACCTTTCCCATTCCATAAATAAACTTTCTAAAATCCAACAAAGTCCCTTTTGGCCCCAACTCTAAGCGCAAAGCCAAACCAACCATAAAAGCCCGCCCCTTTGGTTTCCACCGATAAGATATTGTGATGCGATTTGATCGCAATCACATAACGCTATATGTAAAGTCCCTGCCCCTTGGTCTCCCCGATGTGATTTGGGCCATCGATCCTCGTTCGTGATCGACGATCCTCGTTTAATCACCGATCACCATTGCCATCGCCCCATGGTTTGCATGATTTGCCTTCACCATTGCGACCCACCGATCCGATCATCGGTGATCGTTGATCGATGGTGTCCAGTGCTGATTGCCATTTCTGCCGTCCATTTCCCCGATCCGACGGTCATCCTTCTCTCTCATCCCAACTGTCCATGTACCCATGCATCCCACGTCCTTGACCATTTTGTCGCCCGAAGAAGGAGATGACCAGCTCTGCCAGGATCAGTTACAATAATATCCCCAACAACCACATTAAACAAAAAGCATGGCCAAAAGGAGAAAAGGACATAGCACAGCTCTGTAACAGAATTTATCAGTCATGGACTTCACTGCTTCGAGCATTCCAACCACCTAAAGGATAACACAACAGTTGTACAGATCAGATTTTCCCAGTGAACCAAGCAACCTCGTCCAAAGACTCCATCAGACAACTAAATTCAGTTGGTGGTCAATTATGACCCCTCCATACCTAAATGGCCAGGTGCCATTGTAATGTAAATTCTGGAGACTGTAGACATTTTTTCACTTGCAGCATGTCATCTTCATTTTCAGCAAATACAAGCTTCTTTTGCTGTTAACTGCTCACTGCCCATTTTCCTCTGTTCTAAGCTTGTACCTGATATGTTGTGTTCTTGATCTCTTGATGTTTAGCACTAGATAACTGTCATCTTATCTCTATGTTAGAATCTTGAATGCATCACTGAATATGTTTCTCAGGTTTCTTTCTATCTAATGCAGGAGAGCTGTCATCTTGTCTTTGGATTAATAGATTAGATTTGCAGGTTTCTGTACTAGTTGCAGCCGGCCATCACATGGTCTTGTGTATCTGCTGGTGTGGTTAGTATTCTCCATATTCACCTAATATCTAAAACTGTGAGCATTGGTGGTCTAAAGCCTTGTAGTCTGAGGGTGTTCATGCATGTCTGGAGTGAAACAAAGTAGAATTGGTTATCTGGCTTGAACCAAACCATCATTCCTTCCATTAAACCTTGCAATAATAGTTGAATTTATATGTTACCAGGCATCTCCGAGCTACAACCTAGGAGAGTTTCTTGGAATCCTAACAACAACAAAGGCCAAAGATGTGCTTGTTGTATACCTATGTTCTAGGACTCATCTAACCTTACTAGTGCAAAGAGATCACCCCGGAAAAATAACATGCACGTGGAATTTACAAAACTTTTTTAAATCAAGCTCCAAGTAAACCAATCAAAATATGAACATCCTTTTAATCAATAAAATCTTTGTCTTAAATAAAAGTGGCCTAGAATTGAATGTTATATCAACCATGTCAAGTAACTAACATCGAGTGAGAAATACAAGCCATGCATATTGGATTAGTGAAATAATTGATCTGGTAAAACTCAAAATCAAACAGATGACTTACAGCTAAGAAACACAAATAAATGACTTAAAACTAAGACATGAGATTTCCCTTTCAACCCTCCCGTTAAACAACTCTTCTTTATGTCACAGAACATTAAACTTTTTCAGATACTAGGTAGAAGTGGTATTTTAACATTAACCTATGATAGTCTGTGTCCACGACTACTTCTCAAGATCTGCTCCATTACCAACATTTGGGGCTAGATAAGATACATGCAAAAACCATCAACATGAAAATGAAATCTACATCCTTGTAAAAAAATGGGAGGAAAAATAATATCCACAAATTGAAATAGACTGTAGGATACCTCATTCCTGCAACATGATTATCTTGTCATGAACAATTAAAAAAGAAATCAGGAGAAATGTAATTTTTGCCACATTTTGACAATGAAATATTTTGCATATTCTATGAACAATTGATGAAAAAAGTCAGCGAAAGCTTGTCAACATCAGGATTATAGTAAAACATAAAGAAACCGCTCCAACACATATATAATCCTAAACATAAGTATCTATACATATAAGTATTTATTGAGGATATTGTATTTTGTGAAAATATGGAAGTGAAATCTTTGAAATAACACAATTTATGGTACCACTGCCTTACAAAGTCCATTCATTCAAGTATTTACGAAGTCCATTTGGGAATTTATTCAAAGCTCAAAGTTCAAAAAATTAATATGTATCCTAAAAAAACTCATATTTGAAAAGGAGATAACCCAAATATGTAGAGTATATATCTCACATTTATGTATCCTAATTTCTAGACATTGAAATGACACTTTTTAGCATACTATTGTGAATTCAGCCCAAAGTGCTAGAAAAAAATATTGATGGTTATTTTGCTAATATAGAAGTTTTATGCATGCATTTATTTAAATAGTTTGCTTGCATTCTCAAACATATCTAAGGATGCACACAATATTTTGCATCTTTAGTGCTGGTGTGTGAACTTGAGATAGTGAAGTCCAACATTTAATAGTTTGCCTACAATATGCACTAGTCGAATAGGTGAACAATAGTATTGTAGGTATGTGTTATGAGTATATGTATTGCAGGCCAATAAGAGTATGGTTGGAACAATGACATCCCACCCTTCCAAGTTTTCCTATAATTTGCACTGGTCTATAAGTGAACAATAGAACTGTAGGTGTGCATTTTTCATCACTTACCTAAATCCAACAACTTTAGCATAGAAATTTCAAAGAATATGTCCAGAACTGGTAGGTAATTTGTAAAATGAAAGAGTTGGCTTGATTTTTTCTAGAAAAGACTATATTCTTACATTGTTCAATGTAAATTCATGACACTTTTCCAAGCTTAGATGGAACAAAAAGGAACCAAGCTAGAAGGTTATTTAAAGAATCCTTACTTAGCCAGGGCAAAATGTTAGCCCTTTTTTTGTCAAAAACCATAAATGTTAAAAATTTAAGAAATCCAGTGAAGAGACTATAGAAATGTTATTATCAAACCACTAACATAAACAGAGCTAAGAAATATTGCTTTGTAAAAGAGATATTCATGGTCAAATTAACAAGAAAGTGACATTTTAGCATAGTTAATGCACTAGTGTTGTTGTTACAATATTTGGCCCAAACAATAAATAGAAAAACCCATTTTCAATTTAGTAGGAGCATGCTGGGCAAATAATCTCACAATAATACCCATCATTGAACATTCTGACCCACTAAATCACTTTTACATCCTTTTGAAGTCCTTCAACAAAGTACTTAAAAGTTGTGAACAATGTCATAACAATACTTCTAGCTATAGAACAAGCATTTCAATCTTGCCTATGTTTTAAGATATGGATATTTGTCCTTCAAACAGAGTTATGTGGCACAAAACCACTTTCACCCTTAAGCAAAAAGGTGGTTGTAAATTCATGGTGAACTTTCTAAGCACAAATATGCTCTTAGTATGGTATAGGATTTTCATACTAGTGTCAGATTTAAGGGTGCCAAAGACTTTATATTTTCACTATGATATGGTGCACGCTTGGCTTCAAGACAACATATTCTTTAGGAATTTCATGTTGGGAAACCTCCAAATTTGTTTCCAGGAAAACTCAAGTTAAATGGAAATTTTTTTGTATAATGGTTGTGATTCATATGGATGCACATTAATATATATGTTTTTTCCTAAATTTGAATAATTTATGTATTTTTTGGTGACCTTTTAGCATAGTTAATGCACTAGTGTCGTTACAATATTTGGCCCAAAAAGAAAAACCATTTTCAATTTAGTAGGGGCATGCTGGGCAAATAATCTCACAATAATACCCATCATTAAACATTCTGACCCACTAAATCACTTTTACATCCTTTTGAAATCCTTCAACAAAGTACTTAAAAGCTGTGAACAATGTCATAACAATACTTCTAGTTATACAAAACAAGCATTTCAAGCTTGCCTTTGTTTTATGATATGGATATTTGTCCTCCAAACAGAGTTATGTGGCACAAAACCACTTTCACCCTTAAGAAAAAATGTGGTTGTCAATGCATGGTGAACTCTCTTAGCACAAATATGTTTGTAGTATGGTATAGGATTCTCAGACTAGTTCCAGGTTTAAGGGTGCCAAAGACTTTAGATTTTAACTATCATATGGTGCACGCTTGGCTTCAAGACAACATATTCTTTAGGAATTTCATGTTGGGAAACCTCCAAATATGTTTCCAGGAAAACTCAAGTTAAATGGATTTTTTTTTGTATAATGGTTGTGATTCATATGGATGCACACACACACACACATATATATATATATGTGTGTGTATGTGTGTGTGTGTGTGTGTGTGTTTTCCTAAATTTGAATAATTTATGTATTTTTTGGTCAACCAGTTTTTTTATTCTATTTTTATCTAGTTCTAATTCAATTTGACAGCAGAAAGAACTCAAGAACTTGAGAGGATAAATTAATATCCTCCCCAACCAAGTTCAATTGTCGCTTGTGATGTGATTGTTGTTCGTGAGACAATTGTTGATCCGTACAAAAAATGTATATATTCTTGGAATATGATATAACTATGAATATTGAAGTGTTCAACTATCTTTTTGAGGACATTGTATTTATGAAAATCTAGAAGTCAAATCATTGAAATAACACAATTTATAGGAGTGACAAGGTATGCTAGGCAGTGGTAAGTTGGAAGTCAAATCTAAAATAACACAATTTTGGACAGTTGAGAACTTCATATGTGTGTGTAAGAACTGAAATCCATGAACACAATCACAACTCATCTTATAATGCTCTAAGTTCTCCAAAACCATAGATAGAGAAAACCAATAGTAACCTTAGCTCCACCAAAGGTATTTCAAAAAGATATTAAAAAATATTGATTGTTGGAGTATCATTGGTGGAGCTAGATTTCTCTTGGTTTTCCCTATCTAGGGTTTTTGAAAGCATGGAGAATTATATGATAGGTTGTGCTTGTGTTCATGGGTTTCATTTCTTCTTTTTATATATGAATTTTTCAGGTGAATGCTCCAAGAAACACTAGCACCTTAAGACAAAAACACATAAAGTACAAAGAAGATTGAACGAGAGAGAGAGAGAGAGAGAGAGAGAGAGAGAGAGAGAGAGAGAGAAAGTAGCACTACTCTACATCTCTAACTCAAGTATGAAAAGGAATATGCACAAGTTCACGATCGACTATAATAACAACTCACTCCTTCCTCTATTTATATGAGAGGTAAAGGGGCTTTACAATAACAAGTGGACCTAGTCCACTACAAGAAAACTTGCAAGACACAAGTAGGTCCACCCATGTGAAGCACTCTACTCTAAGTGACATGTGTGAGGCTCAAAGGTGCCAATGATTAAAAAGAAAGGCCTCCATTGCATGAGCACTACTCCCCAAGGTCCAACAATCCTCCAAAGCTCCAAAGCTCCAATGCATCTCCATGGTCGTGTGTCTCCTTAAGGACAATGCATATCCAGGGTCATGTGTCACCTTAAGGACTCCCACACCTACATATCCACTCCCTCAACCCAAGAGTCCACATGTCAAGTGTAAACCTCCATGCAAGCAACCAAGTAGAATGCCCTTTACATAAAAAAATCTTGGTAGAATGCCCTTTTCCATCCATATGTACTAGCCAAGAATGGGTTGCAAACAAAATTGTCCTTGGTCCAAACAATTAATTAATTTATATTAGTCAATGTCCTATGTGAGATTACCCTACCCTTTAGAAAAGAGTGGTTAAAGGAAATTTTATAATACCATCCACCTTTAAACTATAACCCAAGGCCACCTTTTTAACAAAATACTTAGCTTGGAGATTTATGAAGCTATGTGCTTCTTCTTGTTCTTGCTGCTTAATGGAATTTGCTCTATTTTCTTATCCTCTGTTTAATCTCTATGTTTTGCATTCTGCAACTCATTCCCTTGTTTCCTTAATATGGTTCATATATCAATTTTTCTATATTGAAACCTTCAAATATTCCCAACTTTAAAACATGCCCAATCTTCAAACTTGCAAATATCTCTTACCATCCCTATGTATTATTACATTTTTTGTTAACTTCTGGTTCTCATTTTTGCTTGAGCTAGTCCCTACCTTTTTTTATAGTCTTGTCATTCTTCATTTTCCTGCACATGGCTACTATACCTCAGAATTACACAGATCTTTACTATGTTTCCTCTTGGTGGAAGTTTCAAGGTTGAGATCTGTTTCACTTTCAAGTACTATAAGTGTAGAAAAAACCACTTTGACCTGCCATGGAACCCATAGAGCGTTGGACCTGGATCATAACATAAAAAGTCCCCTTTACCCTTGTCAACTACATGTTCAAATTTAATAGTGGATTTTATGAGCTACCCAGGAAACCTTTACAATTGAAATTGCACCTACAAACATGCCTCTAAGTCTTTATTAGATAAAACTTTGACTAATGTCTCCAAGGCTCAAAGTTGAAATGGTTTCTAACCCAAGATTGAAAAAATGTGTATTGGTAAAGGTATTGTCAATGGTGCAAGATTCACATCTACCTCCCCTCATGTTAACCTAGGTTTGTAGCACGATAATGCGACATTGGGGTTTGTAACAACTTTGGGTCACTTAGTGTTTAAATGGATACAACTGCTACTTCAGTAATACACTAGAAATGTTGAAATCTGCAAGCAATTCTCCTTGGACATCAAATATGGAATCTTTTTCCACTTATCATCAAGTTGATTTGTGTTAGTGTGATCATTAAGTTAAAGAACACTCATATCAAGCATTCTTATTAAATTTTATTTAAATATAAGAGTCCATACCTGACCCACATGGGGTCAGAAAAGGAGCCCTTTTTGACATAAGCGATAGAATAGTAGTTAGAACAATAGTCTAAATTATTCTACAAAGTACCAAAAAGGACATGACAAATTAAACATGGTTCTAGCATTTATACATCACCTTAGTGTGTGATGGCTAAGAAAAGCAGAAGATAAATCCAAATCTAACTAATACACTAGATATGCAGAAATCTGCATGCAATTCTCCTTCAACACTTCAAATATGGGTCCTTTTTCGACTTACCATCAAGTTGATTTGTTTCAGTGTGATCATTATTAAGTTAAAGAATATTCATCTCAAACATTCTTGCTAAAATTTACTTAAATATAATATCCCATACCTGGCCCACCTGGTGGCAGAAGAGGAAACCTTTTGGACATAAGCAAATGAATAATAGTTCGAACAATGGTTAAACTATTCTATAGAGTACTAATGAGGATATGACAAATTAAACATGGTTCTAGCATTTATAAAGTACCGTTGTGAGTGATGACCAAGCAAAGCAACAGATAAATCGAAATCTAACTCCAAGCTTTTGTGAAACCGTCCATCAAAGTCTCCACATAACTCAATTTAATGTGGACAATCAGAACAAATAAGCAACACCAATGAGTTCAGTGCATATTGGATTTCTATAAAATTCAAATATAGGTTGACTCCTATATAAGAGAAAAAATATATATATTATATGTAATATCTCTTCTAAAGAAGAGATAAAAGTATAACCAAATAGCCAGGTAGTTTCGGCCAAACAGAGGTATTCACTTGTAAGTTGTAGCATAGACCCTACATAACCCAATTTAATATCAAAACAAAATTTACAACCACTCCTAGATCAGAGCATGTGAGTTTTCTAATACTTCCTACACGGCATACAAAAGATTTTCCAATACTTTCTACTATCCAAAAACAACACTACATAAACTCTCCTTAACAAGACATTAGAATATCCAAATACAGAGTTAGTTCCATACAAAATTTCATCCAGGTAGATGTCAAAACCTTTCAATTTTAATGCTTCAGTGGATGATGAAGTTTGCAATTTCTGTATAGCTCCTTAGGTTGTTATAGAAGATTTTTTCAAGATGACACCTGTACATATCATCAAACAGGGTTTCCAAATTACTGAGGACTCTACTTTTAAAGTCTTCATCCTTTTGTTGGTTGCAATCCAAGCTTTTGATAGCATAAACAATAAATTCCATGAAGACTGGTGGCTTTCTGTTAAAAAATTGTGCGTTGTTGAGCTGTCATTTCATCCCACTCCATGGTAAAATCTTTCAGCTAATGGAGTTCAGGAAAATTTCTTTTGTTGGAGAAACTTTGTTACAACTATGGGGACAATTATCTAGGACTTAACGCTCACTTAAAAGGATTTCCCTCTTGGTAACTTCCTGCTGCAACCAATGATTGTCCACTGGCGAGCTTGATCTCAATGCATAACTCACTCAACCATCTTCAAGGGCAGAGAATTTGACACATTGGGAGAGAGCTGAAGAAAACAAAGGTGGCATACTGTCTTCATGCTGAGAATTTGATGAGGGAAGGATATTGTTATGACGTATGTTTAGACATGTGTGTCTATTGTGTCTAGTTTTACTTGCCCATTAGGTTCACATAACCTGGTTATATATATGTAGTCACATGAATTTATCCACATGTGAATAATCACATGTACATGTATTTATCCATATGTGAATAATCACATGTGGTCAAACATATTTATCCACATGTGATTATCTTCTAGGAACTTATAATTTTTTGTTTTTCCAACTACCTTGCTTACCCTACCTATCATTTGTAATCTATATATTGGAGGTATGTGGAGTGCATTTTGTAAGAGAAATGTGACAAAGGTTGCAGTTGTCATCATGCGTCATTGAAGATTATTTTATAGAAAAGGATATTCCCATACCCACTTTCACATGTTTTGATGTTTTTATTTGAGTTGGCAAAAGATCATTTCCAAGTTGGTAAACAACAACAACAATTGGAGAGAGATGACACGCTTGTAAGGTTGGTCCTCATGAGTTCAATTTGCCTTATGGGCCCTTCCTTCTATTTTGGATTTTCAGGGGTTATTTTGCATTCATGAGGTAGGGAACATACCATAGAGAATCTTCTCTTGTAAGATTGTGGGGCATACATCCCTTTGTGGCACATTTATGCTTGGAAGTTACAATTGTTGAGTAGGGATGCACTTACCAAGGAGGATTTATTGCTAAGTAGGTGGCTGCCTTTACTTTAGGAGATACACTTCCTGAGGGATTTAATTAGCCAAGAATGGTGCACTCCTTGAGGCCATTAATGGCCAATTTTTAACCCTGTCCTCTTTGCTTATATAAGGACAGAGGGCACACTAATATTTTGGACAACAGAATTGTTTGTGTTGTATCTTTCAGACGTGTAGAGCTTAAGCATGATGCCAGGCTGCTATAATACTTTATTTTCTGAGTAATACAAAAACCATGTGATTGTTTTTGGAGCATTTCCTTGCCATCCAGAACATTTTAGATTGTTGCATGATGTATATGAGGCCCTATTTCACTGCTATAACTTCTTGTCATAATTTTCAAATTGTAGAATTTCTGCCAAGTAGACATTATTTATCTGCTGTTGTAAATTAGCTCATGAAATGTAGTCTTTGAACTCATGAATATTTCCTTACAGTATTTTAGTATATACTCATCTAAAGTTTTCATAGGTGCAATCTAAAGGTTAAAGATTTAGGAGCCATAAAATTCATTCTTTGAGTAAAGAGCTGAAATATGGTGTAGAGCACTGACATGGTATCAGAGTTGTGCATATGAAATCCTTCAGCAAATCCATGTATGGATGGGACTGTTTTCTCTGATACAGAGCTGTCAGAAGCTTTCAGTGTGTGCAATTCCCTTGTTTCAGTGCTTGCAATTGAAAAAAACCATGATAATGTTTCCATGTGGTGACCATGAATAAAATGGACATGATATATCTGACTCAACACCTATTTTTTTTAGAGTTTCCTTATGTATTTCCAAAAGATTTGTTTGGGCTCCCACTGACGTGTGATCTCAAGTTCACCATTGAACTCAATGCAAGATGATTCCTATCTCCAAGGTTCCTTATCAAATGATTTCACCCAAGTTATATGAATTACATATGCATCTATAATAATTGTTGAACTTTGGATTGATCTGGCTTAATGCAACATTTTGAAGTTACTAATTTTAGTGATGAAGAAGTATTAGTCGTTGGAGCTTTGCATTTCCTATAGATGGTTGAATAACATCATTATCTAGAATCAATACTAGTCCTCATAGATTGATGACTTCTTTGATCAGATGAAAAGGACCATAATATTCTTAAAGATTGATTTGTGATTTTAATACCACCAATTAAGAATTTAGAAGGGCATCCCAAATATTGCATTCAAACCATGATTAAGAAATTACAATTTTATGGTACTGTTTAAGTTTACCAATGCCCTCGTACTCTTCATGAAACTAATGAATGGGGTTTTTCAGAAATACCTAGGCAAGTTTGTTCAAGTTTTTCTGATGACAGTTTGATTTATTCATGTGTTCGAAAGGAGCGTGAGGAGAACATAAGGTTGATATTGTAGTGACTTGGAGAGAATAAGAATGATTAAAATCTCTCTGAGTGTTCCTTCTTCTAGCCAAAGATCCATTCTTTGGGCCACATTACTTCTAGAGAAGGTATAGTCATGGACCTTGCCAAAATCAAGGCCATTACGGAATTCCTAACACTAAAGGATGCTCATAAGCTACACTATTTCAATGGATTGGTCGGGTATTATAGGAGATTCTTAGAAGAATTCTCCAAGATAGCTAATGCCATTACCAAGGTCAAGAAGAAGGTTAAGGAATTTGTATGGATATAGTAGTTTCAATGGGCCCTTTTGAAGCTTACAAATTAGGCTTACAAATTTGTAAACCACTGCTCTAGTCCTAAAAGTGTTAGAAATGGACTAAGATTTGTAGTATTTACACGTGCTAGAAATCATATTATCATGTAATGAGTAATTTATCGTCTTATGGATTGGTTCATTAGTCAAGAAACAAGATCATTATGAATGCATCAAGAGGAAGGCATCCCGGTTGTTGCTCTCATACCTGATGGACGAGTTACCCCAAATATTGAGAGGGAAAGAACCTGCGTAAGCCTGCGTTAGGAACGAACTTGCGTTGATAAAAGGAACGACTGGTTGCTCTCATTCGTAAAGCTTCGGTCTGTCTCCCTTCAAGTACTCGTTCCCACTCTTTCCACCTCTTTAGGCATCTGTACCAAAGTGTGGGAAAGGTAGTTCCATAACACTGAAAGTAGTCAAATCCATGCTTTGGTGAGTTGCAGTCTTTATCCAAATAATAGAATTTCATAAGCATCTAAGGAAGCAAAGCAAGTATATCCACGAGAAGATAAAGCATAGGTGGTGGAGGACGTAAAGACAAAGGCAGGGGTAGGAGCAGAGCCTATTGATTCGAAACCAAATGTCAAGATAGTAGGAATAAAGCAAGCAGCATACCTTTCAGTGAGAATGTTCTAGTTGGGCTCTTATTGAGGTCGTAGTCTAACGAGGCCGAGGAGTTGCCCAGAAAGTAATGGAAATTCCGGTCATATTTAGAGAAAATCCGGCAAGGATTTTTGCAAATCCAAGTTATAGTTGTTAAACTTCAAAATTTTAGGTGTCCTAGAAGTTTTTGATGGTGCTGAATCCAATTCCACCATCAAAAACATGATTCAAACACTGCCTCTAGAAGATTTTTTGAAATTTTTTTGCTTGGTTTCGGCCACTTTTGGCCGTCTCGGCAATTCCTCCACCTCGGTAGACTACTCCCTTATTGAGCTGTTTTCCTTTACATGTGAAGGAGAAATACTACCGAATTAAATAATGAAACCTTCATCATGCCAATCAGCACTTTCATTTGCGTGAAGCCCTTTGTAACCATTGTTGTCTATGTTTTCTACCCCATCTTGACCCTTTGTTAAACCTTCTGATATAGATGATTAGATCCGCTCTCCTCTATTTCTAATTAGTTGGTACACTTAATGATACTGAATGATTAACCTCTTGTAGGAGGTGTCTCATTCTAGATTTTGTATCCATCTTCTTTGCATCTAAAATTAGTTTTTGAATTATTATAAAATAAGTATTAGAAAACTTTACCCACTAGATGTATGAGAATAGTAGAAAAGTGGGTGATGCGTATGCTTTACCTACTACCTAATAGATGTATGAGAATAGTAGAAAAGTGGGTGATGTGTTTGTTCTACCTACTACCTAATAGATGTATGAGAATAGTAGAAAAGTGGGTGATGCAAGTGTTCTCTTGTTTTGTTAAGATACTCTATGTATCTTTGTGTGTTCTGTTAAGATAATCTCACTCTTGTTCTTTTAAGATACTCTTTGTATCTTTGTGTGTTTTGTTAAGATAATCCTTGTGTAAAGATTGATAATTAGAAACCATAGGTACAAAAAAATCCAAATGTGTGTTCTGTTAAGATAATTCTTGTGTAAAAATTGATAATTAGAAATCATGGGTACAAAAAATCCAATGAATCCAATCTAAGTGTGTAATAAAAAAAGAGTATAGCAATGAATGATGGCAGCACCTAACGAGCCATATATAGGGTATTCAATGCCCTTGAAGATGCACGGGACATAACCCGTTAACACACGAATTGCGAAATTCGCCACTAAATAAAAAAAGGCAATTCGTGTGTTAGCCAGCTATGTCCCGTGCATCTTCAAGGGCATTGAATACCCTATATATGGCTCGTTAGGCACTGCCATGATTGTGAAGACTTGAATCCAAATTTTAAAGTTACCGTATGAGTGGATATTAAAGCTGCAGTTCTTTTTGAAGTTCTGGCAGCGTCATTAAAGCTACATGGACTACTACTCATTAAAGCTATTCTGCAGTTCCTACAGAATTTTGAAGTTACCGTATGAGTGGATTTGGATTTGAAGTTTTGGGATCTTCATTAAAGCTACAATTATTTGGATTACTACTCATTAAAGATGCAGTTCTTTTCGAAGTTCTGGCATCCTCATTAAAGCTACAATTATTTGGATTACTACTCTTTAAAGCTGCGGTTCTTTTTGAAGTTCTGGCAGCGTCATTAAAGCTACATGGATTACTAGTCATTAAAGCTATTCTACAGTTCCTACAGAATTTTGAAGTTACCGTATGTGTGGATTTGGATTTGAAGTTCTGGGATCTTCATTAAAGCTACCATTATTTGGATTACTACTCATTAAAGATGTAGTTCTTTTTGAAGTTCTGACAGCGTCATTAAAGCTACAGTTATTTGGATTACTACTCATTAAAGCTATTCTACAGTTCCTACAGTTCTTTGGATTATATTTGAGAGAGCAAGCTACACTTCACGTTATCGTGTCTCACAAATTTGTTTGAATCAAGAGATACTGACTTGTCTTCACAGATATAGATCGAATGTTTTTTTGGTCTTGAACTGGTCATCCTTCCACAGAAATTGGATTGGTTCAAGCTCCTTACCTGTCGTACCACTGAATCTGGCCTCAATTACTCCGTAAGAGAATATTCAGATTTCTATCACAGCTGGCAACCACAGGTTCGAACCAAATAGGTCTCTTATACAGAATTCGGATCAATAAAGGCAACCACAGGTTTGAACCAAAGAGATCTCTTATACAGAATTCAGATAAATAAAGATAAACTTCGATCTGAGGAAGCTTGGATGCTATTAACACAGTGCACCTCGCATATATAGCCTCAGCACTTTAGTGTGATAAACCACAGATTTTTGGTCCAGCAAGGCGACCTTAAAAATGTCACAGATCTGTCCTCCACGAAGAATTTTAGATCACAATGGGCATTAAACTTTTGCACATGCCACAAAGTAACGTCCCTCAGGTCTTCACAGAACAATGTGCCAGTCACAGAACTTCGCACAAGATGCCACATAACTCGGACTCATGTCACAGAGAAGCTATATGATTTGGCTGTCAAGAATAGGATGATCAGCATAGTCTGTCACAGTTCAGATCTTATCAGTGGTACATGCACAGAACAATATACGGCTAGCAATATTTCTGGCGACTCTTATTTCAGACCCTATAGTAATATTAATGCGGTCTGACATGGCCGGATATAACACGATACACCACGCGGCTATTTTTTTTCTCTCTCATCACCGCGCCGCGTGTTGTATCGTGTTATATCGACTTTCCTATGCTATAGGGTATTGAATGCCTTGACAGTGACCGTGAGAGCCGAGGTTATTGAATGCCTTGACAGTGACCGTGACAGCGGAGGATTCTGACATTTGCTTTCACCGTAAACCCGTGTACAAAATTTCTCCGGCAAACACACTTTCCGGTCAACGGTTGCGGAAATGGGTTGACTCATAGGTCTTATGCGGAGGCAGCGGCTAACCAGCCTGCCATAGGGCATTAAATGCCCGGTTATATGCAGGCTAGATAACCCGATAACACGCGCACGCTCATTTCTTATTTATCTAGTCTCCGCGCGCGCCTATTATCGGGTTATCCAGCCTGCATATAATCAGGCATTTAATGCCCTATAGCAGGCTGATTAGCTCCTACCTTATGCGGATGCCAAATGATCCCATGGGCATGATGGCCAATAAATAATGTTTGCAGTAATACAGTACGTGATCCAGTTGGGCGAAATTAATGTTGAAAACCCATTTGAAGTGAATTCAAATTTGAATTCCGAAGGGCGTTATTTTATTTATTCCAATATCTGGTGCTTTTAATTAATTAGGCTCTTATTGCAGCTTGGCCTTTTTCATTTTTTTGTGATAACCTCCCGCAGGCTGCGTCTTGCAAGTTTTCCATGGATCTGGCTATGGATGTTTATATTCCAGAAGATTATGTTAGAAGGCGCTGCAAGCCAAATATAACGATGTGGAGGTTACTATTATTATCTATGTGGTGGCTACTATTATTATTATTTTATCATAGAGATACGTTTAGGGAACTAGCTGGCGTGTCGTTCACACCAAATATGAACAATTAGTTTTTAATGCATGAAATGTTTTTTTAATTATATCAAATTTATGTTTAATTTAATTTTTTTGCTATAATAAAATTAAAATTAATTAATTAAATTGTAATAAAATATTTTCCAGTATTATATAACAATTTAATGAATAATTATATAATAAATATTTTTATTTAAACCAGCATTTTTATTCACATAAATATCTATATTGTTATATAAATATTTCATATAAATAGAAAGAAATATTTTATATATACACTCTACAACGAACCATAAAAACTTATAAATTGTTTTTTTTATTAATAGATAGTTATAAAGAAGTAAATATTTTATTAATACAATATATTAATACTTTATTTCATATAAATATTTTATATAGATCGAGAGATACTTTATATATATACTTCACTAGGAACCATGAAAACTTCTAAATTGATTTTTTTATTAATAGATAGTTATAAAGAAGTAGATATCTTATTAATAAATATATTAATAATTGATTTCTTTTATTTATATAATAACTGGTTACTTAATATTATGAGTTATTTTCATTAATATTTATTAAAAATTAATTTATATATAAATATTTTATTTTAATTATTAATTATATTCATCAATATTATATATAAAATTGTGTAAACTCTCATAATTTATTTTAATTTAAATTATTATTTATCAATTATAACTTTTAATTTATCATTGTAAACGATCACCATGATCTTAAAATCTTACAAATTGCAAAACTATAAGAGAGTCTACAACTCTTCTGTAGGAAACAAATAGATGGTAGCATATGCACCTTACTTTCCCAATCCTTGCCATTTTAGATACAATATTAACATACCATAAAGATAAGCTTTTAAGAATATAAATCCAAATATCAAGGCCAACATCTCAAATATTTTTCTAAGTGCAATAAAGACTAGCATTTAAATTGCATTGAACAATCTATGAGTTATTAGACATTCATTTAAACTTGAAGTGGAAGTTCAAATGCTTGGAATTTATTTCCTTATAGCATTAGGTTTTTATTGCAACCATACAAAGGTTAAGAGGAAGGCATACACGTATTTATTGCACTTCAAAAATCAAGTACTAATCAAATATAAAATAGGTAAGAAGACCATAGAAACACCTAGTGGAGTTATTGGAACCTTGTTGAAATACAAGTACTCTAGTTACATTGCAAAGGTCTCACAAACATCAACTTATATTAATTTTCATGGCTTGAGTTTTGGCTATAAATTTAGTGTTTAATAAATTGAGAAGATAGTTTTTTTTTTTGTTAAGCTTGGTAGATCCTTCTTGTTCATTATAAAATAAGTAAGCAAGTTACACACATATATCCTGGTTAGGTGGTCTCAACTTGCCCAACGAGAAACCACGTCTGTTGACCACCTAACCGCAGTTTAAGTTGTCTAGTAGCAAAAAATACTTATTCTATCTATCCAAGCTATATAAACTTGATAGTCATGTCCACAACCATATTCTAGTTGTCTATACATATATATGACTGTAAATTGTAAATTAAAAGCTATCCGCATGAAAACAAATAAAAAAAGGACTAAGAGTCAACATTCTATTCCTCCTGTTCGGCGGAAGCCGAAGCCACCGACGCTGGATCTTTCGTTCTAGAGCCTGGAATCTTAGTCGGCACAAACAAGCATGGGAAATGTTTCTCTATATCACCCAGGTGGCCATCCTACTCCTACAATTGAAATTGCAGTTTTTGAAAGTCTTATTTATAATTTGGAAAGTCCTAGACAATAGTTATCCATATTTTCTCCATGGCCTTGCTGAGAAGGCATTTCATGAGCTAATATAGATAAATGGACTATTTGTATTGTGCCTCTTGACCTTTGGTGTGTCCCGAGTCTGGAATCAGGATCTTCCAATCCTCTATGTCTGTTGGCTCCACACTCACTTGACGATTTATATTTTCCTCCCATTCGGCTATGAGCTGTTTGATTTCCCCTATGGTGCTCCCTACATACGCAACCGCCGCTTCCTGGATTAGGTTGGCCATGAGCTTCTTGCCCCAACGTTTGCCCGCAGTGCTCGGCTCAACCTTGGCCTCGCTCCCTCGTAGTCTCTTCCTGCGGCCCTTGGTAATCGTTGCTCGAACCATAGCCACAATACCCCTGTACCTTCTGGGCACCTTCAAACATTGGTCTGAAACAAACCTCTGTGCTTTTCTTGGATAAGGAAAGTTACCTCCCGACTGACCTGTTGTGGGAGCAAGAAACCATAATTTCTAAAATGTTAATTTCTGAATTGCCTTCATCCCACGGTTCTGACAATGCAACAAATCTGTCACCCACGATTTATGCGCATAACCCCCGAGCGTAAGGGACCTCCACCCGAGACTCTCGAGATGCCCCTGCATGACCCCTGCCTTGCTCGCGCTGTGACCGTGGTCTTGGAGGCGAGGTGCATGGCCACCCACCAAACTTGTAACCCAGAGGTCAAGCCTGAAGGAATCATGCCCCTCATCTCCGTTGCCCCTCGTTGACTGCCTCTGCCCCCATTCCCCTTGACTTAGCCTCTGCTTAGCATGACTCAAATCCTCCCCACGACCTGACATCTGAACCCCAACACCCACAAGGCATCATGCCCCTAGCTTACTCACCACCCGACTTCCCAGCGACTAGCTTAAGCTAGCCCGACCAACATTCTCTGCATGCCAATCCCCCATTAAAGAAGACCCTGACTCGCGACAGTCTTCCCTCACCTAACGCTCCTTAGGGGCTTGGCGTTAGAGCATTTTAGGAATTGGAGTGGTCTGACCGCAACGATAATTGCCACTTCCTTACCTTTAACTCCCAGGTTTGCCAGGCATACAATAAACAACAATTCACTCAGGCACACTCCCTCACATCCTATCCCTATAATCCCCATGCGAGATAACAGAATGCCAAAATTAAGAGACAACCAAGCAGGCCCCCTGGAATTGGGATTTTTTCCACAGACCACCTCCTCCAAGCTAATTCCCCCGCCCTAGTTACTTGCCCACACAAACCCCATGCCCCCATGAAAGCCCGAGGTACTAGACCAAATGTATGGAAGCATAACAGAATGTACGCTGAGCCAGTTAACATACTCGATTATCTATGTTTGAAGACGTCACATCTCATCTCTTTCCTAAAGTCATCGCTCCTCTTTCATCGTCGTCACCTCTGGGATTACACCCTCCAAATTATTCTCTCCCTTTGCAATCGGTAAACTCAATTGCATGCAAATGCCACCTTCCCTCCTCTTGCTTGCCTTAAGCCTGCCGATGGCCACCATGCCCTGCGTGTCAAATGTGTGGGAGGCAGTGGAACCATCCCTTCTTGTGCTTTTCATTATGACAACCTTAATGGCTCTGTCCGCCAGCTCACACCCTGATCGGGGGGAGAAGATAGTTTTTTAATTTACTCAAATGAATTAAATTACAATACAACTTACATTACAAAGGTCTCACAAACATCAACTTATATTAACTTTCATGGCTTGAGTTTTAGTTATAAAGGAAATTCAAAACTAAGATTAGAAGTTTGGTTTTTAATAAATTGAGAAGACGTAAATTTACTCAAATGAATTAATTACAATACAAATTAATGTATCCAGTTGTAACAAGCTAATTTGGTTATTATAAGAATGAGTTTATGCTTTCATAGAAAAAATGTTATTTGGTAACATAGTATAGTTGAAAGGAAGCCTAGACTTTAAGAAGCATTATCGTGAGTGGACAATTTGTGTTTGTGCTCAGAATCACAAACTCAAATTATATTATGAATTATTTAGTTGAAGCAAATCATTCATATATAGTTATTATTGTGTGCACAAATAGATTGTTCTACATACATTATGGAATGATTGAACCTATGACAAAAGAAGAGAAGGAAGATAACTCCCATGGGTAGGACAATCATTGTAGAGGGTAACCTCGTTGATTTGTGATGACCTTAATTCAATATGAGTCACATATTGTCTATTAATATCTCAACAATATAATATATCTTCACCAAGTGGTTCATGGCCGAATCCCAACAAATATGGGTTGTTATTTCATAATGCCAAAGATTTCAAAGTTTCAAAGCATACACAATGTAACACACCCAATTGGAGGTCATTATCATCTTCTACTCATCGAGAGCTTTCTCATCTCATTATAAGCTCTAGGAACAATGTTATGGAACTCATAAGATGTACCATTTTATGCCACATCAACATTCATACAATTGACACATAGTAGTCTCACACCCATGTCTCATCATGATATTGCACCACATTCGCAAGCCAAACACCTTGGTTTGCTAGGTCATATCCAAATCTTGGTTTATATTTTATCCTTCCTACAGTCATATCCAATTCTTCTATATTTTTAGGTTTTTGGATGTTAATGATTTCTTATCAGTATGTTAAAAATATGTACTTCCATGTCATCTACCATGGAAATTGTAACTCAGTCCTCAACATCCACACCGTTGACCTAGATTGGATCATTATATTGTTTTTCATTCATGTCGATGCTTTTAGAGTGGAAAAAGTGGAGAAATCAGCTCACAAGACCATTTCTATCGGTAGGACCCAGTTTGGCAAATCAACGTCTGAAAAGTTCCGAGAGAATTTTGAGGCATCAAATGACGTTAACCAAAAACCTTAAATTTATTATGAAAAATAAATAATTTTAAAAAGAATTATAAATTGTAACTAAAAAAATGTAATTTATAAATGAATAATTTTATTCATTATCTACATTATGATTTGAAAATATAAATCGTTGTGTGGAGAAACTCTCTTCATCTCATTATGAGGAGATATGTAGGTGTTAGGCGTAACATAAAAAAAATATTAACATTTTTAACTGCCTACTCACTATGTTGAAATTATATATTATTGAATTTATATTAATATGTTGAATTTATAGAACATAAAGGATATTTTTACGCCGTAAGGCGTTTCCCTCTGAGAAAGACTTTCCCAGCTGCCACTCTGGACGGTTTCACACCGTTCGATTGCTTGTTAGACGATAGAAAGGTTTTAGGCCATAGATCTCACCACTTACCGGTAGTAACTGCTTCTTTGATTCGCGCCACTGAAGGAGAGACCGATTACCGCTAGTAACTGCTTCCTTGATTCGCGCCGCTGAAGGAGAGACAAACACGTCGGCAAGTCTCTGGAAGCACCAGTCTGTTTCTTTTCAAGATTTAGGGTGGCGTTGGTTCCTCACACATATTTTTTTAATATGGTTCGGTTTGCTTTCAGATAGCGAATTCTGTGTCAGGAAGGCAGCCCGCAAGAACATTCAATGGAAAAGTCTTCCAATTCAGAAGAGACGGCACCTGATTTTGGAAGCAAGGACTTTTAATTCGGTGTTTTGGTGTCTGATTCACTGCTGTAGCAGAGCATGAGGGGTTTGGGTAAGGATTTCAATTCACCACAACCGCCAGCAGTAGCAGGAGGAGAAGCAAAAGGAAAAACAAAAAAAGGTAAAGGAAGAAGAATGGCGCGCCACTGAAGGAGAGACAAACAGGTCGGCAAGTCTCTGGAAGCACCAGTCTGTTTTTTTTCAAGATTTAGGGTGGCGTTGGTTCCTCACACATATTTTTTTAATATGGTTCGGCATGCTTTCAGATAGCTAATTCTGTGTCAGGAAGGCAGCCTGCAAGAACATTCAATGGAAAAGTCTTCCAATTCAGAAGAGACGACACCTGATTTTGGAAGCAAGGACTTTTAATTCGGTGTTTTGGTGTCTGATTCACTGTTGTAGCAGAGCATGAGGGGTTTGGGTAATGATTTCAATTCACCACAACCGCCAGCAGTAGCAGAAGGAGAAGCAAAAGGAAAAACAGAAAAGAAGGTGAAGGAAGAAGAATGGCGCAGAAAAGGGGTTCGAAGGTTGCAGAGGTGGCCGATGATGAAGTCGTGGTGCCATCACAGGCCGTTCTCTTGGCAGACAGTTTTACTCAGAAGTTCCGCCCCATAACCATGGAGCGCCCCAAGGTATGAAGATATTCAAAATTGCTTGCATTTGAACAAAATGACACTCGATTGTGTCCGCCAGAGTTAGGATTAAGGCGCAGCTTTCTGAAAATTTCGATTCGATCTTTGTGCTACAAACTAAGTAAATCATGTGTAAAATAACGCACACGTTGCAGTGTCGAACGTAACGAGTAGGTGATACAGGGTATTAATATGTATACTTTTTCTCCCAAATAAATAAAAACTAAAAAGTTTTACAGACCAGTCCATATACGGCGTTTAGTTTAAAGAAAAAATTTGTGGGTAAAACCGTCCTATTGTATTAACACAATTAAAGCTAAAGTATATTTATTTGGATTTTCTTGGTCAAATAAATTTATATCAAAGTATTGTATATGCATCTGTAATGTTAATATTTCATTCATTTATTTATTGGATTGTATTTCAGAGATTGCCCAAATGTTTATTCCTATCATGTAGCTTGATTATCGTGAGTTGTCCTTCATACATGGGAATATAAACTTTTAAATGCCAATCATAATATGTAATGTAAGACCGCAAAGAACCTTCAGGTATAGTCTTATATTCTGTTCATAATTGGATTGTTAAACAAAATTCTTACTAACACGTTATTCATACACCAATACAATTGATCCATGTAATTTTTTCAAACAAACAATCATTAAGTAAGAAATTTTGATCCATGTATATTTTCAAACAAACAGCCGTAAATTGTTATGACATGGCTACCAATTTCGTAAAAAATAGATTCTTTGCTCAATTTCATGTCATTTGCTAAAATTTGCAAAAATATGGATAATTGATAATATGTTCTTTCAAAACAAAATGTGTTTATTGCATATAATTCTGTAATACAGAATAGAATGCTTTGACAACTATACCACTTTTCCATAACATATTGCAATTGGTGCTTAATACCAGCTTATTTCAGAGGAAGCAAATTTAAAGTGTTTATCTATCTGCCAAGTAGTAATATGCATCTTCCATTCTTGTTTGAATAATTAACCGTTTTTTTTAATTGATGGAATGGGTTTGCATAGAATCAAGGTTCATTTGTCAATAAATTCTGTAGCAATCTTGCTTCAATGGACTATAAGTAATGAGTTTGTATACCATTATAATTTTGTTATGCATCTCATGTTTTCCAAAATTAATCTATTTAATTAAATAAATAAACTTTCTTTTATGTTTTAGGGTTTGAAATGAGCATGTGAGCTTTTCTTATTTAGAGAAAAAAACACAACAACAACAAACTTTTAAGTTTCATCTCCTCAAAAAAGGAAATGTTATATATCTCTTCACATGCATTATATTTACATCTTGATTAAATTCTTAAATTTGTCTACACAGGAACATGTACCAATTACACATGTACAGGAGATGCAGTTGCCACTTATATGCATGAAGTGGAGACCCAAACTAATGCACTTTTATAAATTTAAAATAAATGTTAAAAAATATGTAAATTCCTATTTTTAAAATTTAAAATAAATGTTAAAAAATATGTAAATTCTTATTTTTAAAATTTAAAATAAATATTGCATTTTTTTAGGTTTAATAGTTTGATGAATAATTTGTTTCCCTAATTACATTGTTAAATATCTAAATTATTGCTTCTTCTAAAATGTTAAAAAACATGTAAATTCCTATTTTTAAAATTTAACTGTTAAAAAACATGTAAATTCTTATTTTTAAAATTTAAAATAAATGTTAAAAAAACATGTAAATTCCTATTTTTAAAATAAAAATAAATATTGCAGAAGTAATTATTAGATTAAATTTTTGGTAATTAAATTTTCTTTAAATTTATTATTTAGTTTTAATTTAAATTTATTTATTTATAATTTAACATAATAATCTTCTAAAATTTACATCTTATTGTCAAAATTACATAATACAATATAAATATGTAAATTCCTATTTTTAAAATTAAAATAAATATTGCATAATATAAATATGTAAATTCTTATTTTTAAAATTTAAAATAAATATTGCATAATTCATTATTAGATTAAATTTTCTTTAAATGTATTATTTATTTTAATTTTAATTTATTTATTTATAATTTAACATAATAATCTTTTCAAATTTACATCTTAATATTTTATTATTCATGTCAAAATTACATAATACAATATATAAAAGATCCATGTCAATTAATTATAATTAATTATAAAGTGTTTTGGGAAAGATTATTCATTATGTTTAATTTTTTCTTGATCAAATGCAACTACTCACACAATTACCACCATTGCTTAATTTATTAGCTATTTTATTTTTATATGTTTAGTTATTTATATTAAGAATGAGTACCCTATTTATCCAAGTATTATAATTTTTTAATTTAAATATTTGAAATTTGATATATATATATATATATATATATATATATATATATATATATATAAAGATTAAATTAAATAAATTTGTGTGATTTTTAAAAAGCACTGAATCTATATATGCATTCAAAAGAAGTCAATTTAAATAACACAAATCAAGATTTTTTTAAGGGTGTTAAATTCATATATATATAATAAAAAAATAGTTTAAATAACAGAAATCAAGACAACTCCAAAAATAACACTTAAAACAACTTTTTTTTAAAAACAATTATCTAAACTCATATTTTAAAAATATTAATTTTCATTTTCCAACTATATAATTAAATTTATTTGTATTATATAACATAAGAAATAAGTTTTATGATACTGCATGCTTCTTTTAAAAATATTCCAAGCTTACTAATGAATTAGGTTCTTCTGAAATATTAACAGCTTCTTTTAAAAATATTCCAAGCTTACTAATGAATTAGGTTCTTCTGAAATATTAACAGTCATTATATTCCAAGCTTACTAATGAATTAGGTTCTTCTGAAATATTAACAGTCATTAATTGGCAGGATAGAAAATAGAGAGTTGTGATTCCATGAAAATATGAACTTTGCAAGAAGACTTCAAGAGATTGGTGCTCTCCAGTCACATCTCAAATGTAACTTCTTCCGAGCAAATATCAACAAGGGTTTGTGTACTCAATATGCACAAGGATGGATACCAAGTTTAGGGAAGGATTCTTTATTTTTCTTAGTTCAAAATGATTGCATGTGAGGTTCAGAATTTGAGGCCATTTGTGGCTACATTTATGAGCTTTAATGTCTACCTCGTCTGAAGTATTTACTTGTTTACTTGTCTATTGCATTTATTTAGTTCATATCTGCATTCTCCCTATCCCTCTTTTTCTCTAGGAGAATCAAGGCCCTCATGTTTCTTCGATTTGCTATTGAACATATAAGGTAAGTTTAAATATTTACCCATTTGTTTACAGCTAACATGCCACGATGATACTCTTATTGCCGGAGATTTGGCAGGAAGGAATCTTACAGGACGGTTCAATGGATTAATGAATCTCTAAACAAAATTAGACCCTCTTTTTGTTTATGCAACCTCTAAGTAGTTTTCCAAATGAGAAGTCCTAGAGTAGAACAAATACCAATGACGAATATTAATTGTATATCCATATATAGGAAACACAACTATTATTAATTGTATATCCATATACAGGAAACACGACTAATTTTGTAGTTTGGAAATATATTTGTTGGTGTGTTTGAAAGTACTGTTTATTTACAAGTCTTCTACATGGAAACATGGAACTCTCATTGGGCTTTTTTAGTGAAAATAATTTGCGTTTGAATATTATATCATGAGATAAAATAGTTGCAACATTTTAATTAAATTTAAATGGTGGTTTTCAATAGTTATATAATTTAAATAATTATATATAAATTTGTACAATTTATTATATGTAATAAAACTAAAATATCATCTTTTATAATATCTATATAAAATTTAAATTTTTAATATATATGGTATACATATTTACAAATGTATTCTTCATACTATTTTGGAATTTAAACAAACTATCGGCCTCTTTTTGCACCTTTTGGGGCAATTGCTAGTTATTTACCTCTCTTAATTTAGTCTCTTCAATACTCACATTATTGGGAGCAGAGATCAATTTACCTTCAATTTAGTTCCTTCAATACCCACAATACCAACATTATTGGGAGAAGAGATCAATTTGCCTTCAATTTAGTCCCTTCAATACCCACGTTATTGGGGACAGAGATAAATTTACTATGTTGTTCTATTAGTTGTCTCGAGTATAATTTAAGCATTTTCCAGAGTTGAATGACAGCCTGTAGAGTTACAGCAGTTTGACTACTTTTACTTCAACTAGAGTTGAAAATCGAAGTTCATGGAGGAGATGAATTTCCTGCGGTTTTCTATATTATAAATCTAAAAATCTATCGAAATTAGAATGTCTCTCTAAGTTCTAAATTCGGAAGTAAGAACTTTGTAATTTAAACCTTCCTTAATTGATGTTCCTTAGACTTTGTGCAGATTTTCAAAGCTCATTCCAAAGTAGCTAAAAATTCTAATTATTATTTAACGCATGAATGACTTTTATAAATTCAAACGGTTGAAATCTTCTTTTTCTAAGTTTCAATTCAAAAATACTTAATCCAGAAACTAAAGGGAGTTTTGTTTTCTAAATTCAAATATCAATTTTAAAACTCGGAACGAAGTTTATAGTGAAGAAAAGAAAGTTATCTACTTAAAATTCGGATATCTACTGGAATTTGAGTCTGAGAACTCTTATGTTTTTGAAATAATTAATAATGATGTTTTCTAGTTTTTTTCACTTTTTTTTTATAAAAGAAGAGTGTACATCTGTTGTAATATATAAATTTTATTCAATTTTATTTTTTAGATGTGTATAAAATTGAACTTTTATGTTTTTGAAATAATTAATAATGATTTTTTCCAGTTTTTTTATAAAAGATAGTGTACATCTGTTGTAATATATAAATTTTATTCAATTTTATTTTTTAGTTGTGTATAAAATTGAAATATTTAATATAGGACATTTTTTTAATAGTAAATTTACTAATATTCTTTAATATAAAACATAATTTCTTGTTTTTAGTATAAGAAGTGAAAAACACATTTATTTATTTTGTAGCGTAGCACAAAGTTCAGGCTTCAAAAAACAATTTTTTCAATTAAAAAAATCAAAATACTATACACAACTAAGAGGAATATTAAGAAAGGCCTTGCATAGAAGCTTGAAACAAAAAAAGGGTAATTACAAAAGGAATATTAGTGAGTAGGAAGACAATGGTTGTAAAATTGCACAAATATGTCATTTATGCATGCAAATGAAAGATATATAGGGTATATTTATTTATTTATGTTTATGAGACTTTATGTAGATTTTCATAGCTTGTTTGAAGGTAGCTAAAAGCAAAAAAGTTATTTACTTAAAATTCTGATATCTATTGCTCTGGAATTTCAGCGTTAGAATTCTGAAGTTTTTGAAATAATTAGAAATGTATTTTTTGTTTTTTTTTTTTTTTTGTTTTATAATAAATAGTATACATTTGTTGTGACATAAATTTTATTATTTTTTAGATATGTGTAAAATCAAATTGAAGTATTTAATATAGAACCAAAAAATCTTTAAAATAGTAAATTTATTAATATTTATTTACCTCTCTCTTAATTTAGTCTCTTCAATATTCCCAATAATTTAATATAGAACCAAAAAATCTTTAAAATAGTAAATTTATTAATATTTATTTACCTCTCTCTTAATTTAGTCTCTTCAATACTCACATTATTGGGAGCAGAGATCAATTTACCTTCAATTTAGTCCCTTCAATACCCACAATACCAACATTATTGGGAGAAGAGATCAATTTGCCTTCAATTTAGTCCCTTCAATACCCACATTATTGGGGACAGAGATAAATTTATTTTCCCTCAATTTAGTCCATTTATTTTCCTTCAATTTAGTCCCTTCAATACCCGTGTTATTGGGGTCATAGATAAATTTATTTTCCCTCAATTTAGTTCTTTCAATAACCATATTATTAGGGTCATAAATCAATTTACTTTCTATCAATTTAGTTGCTTCAATACCCACATTAGGGGAGTATGTAAAAGAATTTTTTTTTGCCAGGGTTAACGAAATGGGTGAAAACAAAAACAGTTATGAATTAGTTTGAAATTAAAAAAAAAAAATATTAACTTATAAATTTATTTTCCCTCAATTTAGTTCCTTCAATATCCACGTTATTGGGGTCATAAATAAATTTATTTTCCCTCAATTTAGTTCTTTCAATAACCATATTATTAGGGTCATAAATCAATTTACTTTCTATCAATTTAGTTGCTTCAATACCCATATTAGGGGAGTATGTAAAATAATTTTTTTTTGCCACGGTTAAAGAAATGGGTGAAAACAAAAATAATTATGAATTAGTTTGAAAAAAAAAAAAGAAATATTAACTTACGGAGCAAGTTCATTATGAAAACTAAAAACATGTAGTCCAAGAAAAACAACCCTTAACCTTACTTCACTGCAATCTTTTATAACCCTAATGCATAAAACAATAGGACAACAATGTAAGGGAGCGTTGAGAATTGGGTTGCAATCTTTTATAGCCCTAATGCATAAAACAATAGGACAACAATGTAAGGGAGCGTTGAGAATTGGGTTTCATTCCAAGCTCCATTCATGCTGAATCGACCAATGGAAAAATGGTTAGAATCTTCGTTATTAATTTGGTTTCATTCCAAGCTCCATTTATGTAGAATGGACAAATGGTTGGAATCTTCGTTAATTTCTGGTTGGTTTTAAGGAAAGTTGGTTGAATAAAAACCATGTAGTGGGATGAATAGGCTCACCATTTTTTCAGTGGATGAACTCATGGATCAAAGACCTCTGGTTAAATCCTCGAGAGCTGATAGCGTACTTTTGTAAGTTTTTTTTTTTATTCTCTCCTATGAAATCTAAAGTTTTTTTTTTTATTCTCTCCTATGAAATCTACTTTAACGCTGGATATGAGGTTGTTTGTTGAATTTAGTTTAATTGTAAATCTTTTTGTTGAATTTAATTTAATTGTAAATCTCACATTAGAGTTAGTTAGATACCTTTAGCCATTGTGTACATACAAGATTTTTTACCCTCTTTTTGTGATGGGTTGCTTGGTGAGTTAGTGTAGGTGTAAATCTTTCTTGAGAGTTAATTATCTATTTTTAGCCATTGTGTATGTATAGGGTTAATTAGCTACGTTCAACCATTGTGTATGTACATTGTCATTGATTCTAACCTAGTTTGTATATATAATATATATACTGTTTTTTAGAGTTGTTTGGGATGTATATGGGTTTTTTGAAAAATTCCAAGTTAGTCTTTCATCCATTCATTCATGATGTTTAATATAATTTTGCTTTCCAAGTCTTACTGGAAATTTTACTCTTTTTTTAGAGTTGTTTGGGATGTATATGGGTTTTTTGAAAAATTCCAAGTTAGTCTCTCATTCATTCATTCATGATGTTTAATATAGTTACTCTTTTTTTTAGAGTTGTTTGGGATGTATATGGGTTTTTGGAAAAATTCCAAGTTAGTCTCTCATCCATTCATTCATGATGTTTAATATAATTTGGCTTTCCAAGTCTTACTGGAAATTTTACTCTTTTTTGAGAGTTGTTTGGGATGTATATGGGTTTTTTGAAAAATTCCAAGTTAGTCTCTCATTCATTCATTCATGATGTTTAATATAATTTGGCTTTCCAAGTCTTACTGTAAATTTCTCTCTCCTAAAGACGTTGGTGAAGATAGTAAGTATTGAATGATTAAAGAGGGTTACAATAACCCAATCCACCTGTTGGGGATCATCGATATGAATTCACTACTCTTTATCTGCTGGATGATTTCATAAATATTGGAAATAAGGTTGGTACTCAAAACTTGGTCTCAATATAATGAATTAGACTATAAGCTGTCATGTGACTATTCATGCTTATACATTCATGTGGTACTCAAAACTTGGTCTCAATATAATGAATTAGACTATCAACTGTCATGTGACTATTCATGCTTATACATTCATGAGGGACAACTGCAACAAAATATATCCAAGGCTTGAAAGGCCTATAAAATATTAAACTAAATTAATATTTGCAATGAAAATACATTGCAGGCGACAAAGGAAAAGCTTCTCGAAGCAATGGAAGGACACATATTGGGAGTTGCTGAGCTGGTATGACATTATAGCAAGGAAAAGTTTACAAAGTTCTCTATTGGGTATGCTATGGATATTGTGGAAAAAATTCCCACTTTGGATCCTAGTCAAATATATTGTCACTTCCGTTTAACTACTCATTCTTTTCCTAAATCATCAATAAACACACCATTACTACTTTTGTTGAACTTCATTCCATATTTGATGGTATCTTTTCCATTTTGCACAATGTAGAAGTTTTAATTCAAGCATGAAGAAATCTTTGTGGAGTGTGAATATTTTATTTTGTCTTTATTCCGGTTTATGAAAGATGCATCCATGGAACTTTCGATCATATGTTTTTTTTTTTGTGTTTTTCCCCTAAAAAATCATTGTTTAGTGTTGGAATGTTCTGATTGGTCTTATAATTGATAGAGAATAAGTGCAAAGGATCTACTTGATGTTAAATAATTTTGGATAGATCTTGTCCCTTGCATCTAGCAGGTTGGTTTTATTTAAGTATATATGCATTAATTGTTGTTCGGTTAGAATTAAATTTCCATTCAAGTTTAATTCTAGTTTTGGAGGGCTAAATATTTTGCCCCATAATATAGAAAGAAAATATTGATTTTTTGATGCCTTATTTTTTATGTTGCAACTTGCCGAGGTATGATCCATCACATGATTTTCAAACAAAGAGGAAACGACAACAACTGAGGAAACATGTTGAAATGACCAAGAGACAGAAAATTCACAACATCCTCCACAATAAGATGTTAGACTACCTCCTATATAAACTGGTAGACAATGCCATCTTCCACTAAGGCCAGATGTAAATCGACCTCCTTAGTATCCAGTGACACCTAGTAATTATGTGGGAAGACATGGGGGGGCGAATAGAATCCTACCGACCTCGTATTTTACCCAAGCTTTTAGAAAAGAGAAACATTGAAGATGTCCTTATCAGTGTGGGCTCTGGTATGCCTATCTCTACATCAATTCCCGCTATAATTGAATGCACAATTTGATGCATGTATGGATGTACATTAAGTTGGTAGTTTATTTTAGTAAACATGAATTTTGATGGTTGTGATGCAGGAGGTGGTGGTGCTTCTACATTTTTGTAGTTGGTCCTTCTAGTGGTGGTGGTACTCCTACCACTACCACTCTTGCCCTTGCAGTTGAAGAGAAAGAGGTCAATCTTTTGTTATAAAATATATAATTATAATTTTCCTTGAGACTTGGCCTTAGCACTGCTTTGACTACTTTGACTACAAAATTTGGGTAGTGTTGTTGGTAGTTGATTAGGTTAATGTGTTTTTGATACCATTTGTCTGTTCAACAAGAGGAACCCAAAGAGGAGAGTGATTAAATCTTACTGTAACAAAGCCTATCATTACATTAAGAATCTCCATGGTAAAATGGTGATGAATTTTCATGATTAAGAATTTTGTTACTTTTTATATATGTGTGTCTGTGTTTCTTTTTATAATTAATAATAATAATTTAAAATAAAGTTATAATTGAACTTCTCTTCTAATCAAACATAGTCAATTTAATTCATCTTCTAAGCGAGAATAAATGTAGTTGTTAATTTTTTAGATTTTATTATGCAAATTGCTAAATTGCAGATTATTAGCATATCGTTGTGGATATCTTTGTGACATTTGTATTATATCCTATATCATTTGTGACATTTGTATTATATCCTATATAATTTGTGACATTTGTATTATATCCTATATCAACATTTTGTTTGTTCTTCATGATGCAGAAAATTATGCCAATGCTTTTTGTGACATTTGTATTATATCCTCTATTATCATTTTGTTCTTCATGAAATCTGGCCAATGCTAAACGTACTCATCTTCAATTGAAAAATTAATGAATAATCATATTCAAATTGTCAAACACTTTGAATTGTTGTTCTAGTTAAAGCTCAAACAAAAAATTACAAGAAGTCAAATGAAAGGTTTTGAGTTTCAATCCCATGGCGAGCCACTAATGAAAGGTTTTGAGTTTCAATCACATGGCATTGATTTGATATTATGTTGCTTGCATTTTTAAAGAAAGAAATGGAAATAATAGATAATGGTAAATGTTAATCACCTTTTAGTGTAAATAAATATACATAATAGATGAATATATCCTTTAATTTAATGATTATATTTTTCAACAACGTTACTCAAAACCACATAGTAAATAAGTATACATAATAGAGGAATATATGTTTTTTTTATGAGTATTATGTATTATGAGTATTGATTGGCCTATATTGGTCAATTTTAATGGACTACTCTTCCTAGAACTCACCATATACAAAATGCTCACACAAACTCATGGGATATAGATGCAAGTGTCCAATCTATGTATAAAGAATCATTCATAAAGTTGTGATGCAATTTCAAATGTGGAAATATCACCATCATGTTTTTCACATCTTAGAAAATCAAGAGCCAATCTTTGTTACAAGCAGTATATTATCTATAAACTTCACATAATGTAAATAATTTAGCTTTATCTTCCACTTTTGCATGCAATTTTCTTTATTAATTCTTATTTTAAATGATCATTTACATGTCAATATTGTTCATCAATTTATGCCTTACGGCGTTTCCTTTGCAACATCTGGTGCAAATGCTAGTTTAATCCTTTTTCAATCATTTCTAAAATTGAAATGGAGATGGAGATTAATAGTTGCACCATTCCTAAAATTTAAATGGATATGGAGATTAATAGTTGCACAAATAGCATTGATCCACTGAATACAACGTGTTGGGCATATTTATGATCATGATAGGGCTCTACGCTCTTCTGTGGGGAAAATTGAAGGATATCAAGGCCTCAATGGATGAAAATTGTTTGGAAGCATTTCCCAGATGCAAGGAAATACTATCACAAAATGAAAATAAGGTAGACGGCATAGAAGTTGTGTCGAACAACCCCATGAATGAGAAGATTTAACCTCTTGAATTACACGCAATGAAACAATTTCTTGTCAAATAGAGAGTACAATTTGCTAATTTAGCATATGGTTATGGAAATTTACTAAAACAATGCATCCTTATCATTATTAACCACTCCTCTATAACACACAATATAAATACTTAATGGATTCTTGAATATTAACCTTTTGGCAATGTGTAATAGAAACAAATATTTTTTAAACCAATCGTGATGATTTATTAAATTTTAAGTCATAAAAATTCATAATGTAAAGTTTGTCATCATACTCTCAGCATTAATGCATACCTATTCATTTACATGGCTTCATCAGTTTGCATACAGCTGCAATTCCTCCTCAACAAGGGTATTAGTGTATACAAGATATGTGCATACCATCAACCATGTTCGGCCTTTACATGCGTGTCAGAATATAATAAAATGGGATCTCAAAATTTTAATACAGAATGGTGGACATAACTTACCAAACACACAACTCAATGACCCATAATAAATGAAATGTAGTACCAACAAACATTATTCACCACTGGAATCCTTAGGTTTCAACACTAATATGGGCATATGAAAGAAACCAAACTGCACTGACCCAACATGATGAGCAATATAAGCATTAGTTATGGTTCATAAATTGATATTTGGTAAATTTCATCACATTTTTAAAGAATATTTCATATATATATATATAGTAGACTCAATTATGATATACCACAAAATTACATATGGCCAAGACCAAGCATACATCATGAAAGAATCAAAAGAATCCTTCTTAACATGAAAATATCATTTCAATGTCCATGTCACAAAATGTAAAAATGATTACTTGGTACAACAATGAATTCTTACATAGTGGCCACTTCGTGTGAGGAAGCCCCACATATTAAGATCCACATAAGATCTTTACAAATATCATCACATGAACTGCAGATGATATGTCATCCATTTTAAAACATCGTACTTAACAAGTTACAGATTGAAAAATGAGAAGAATTTGGTATGATTTCATTGCATTATTGACTTATCTGTCCCACCTGTAAAGAAAATATAGAATTGATCAATCTAAGTAATTTTTCCACTATCAACAAATCCTTCTCACTTTTCTAAGTTCCACCACTGCCTCACATTCATTTACATCTGAATTCAACCCAAGACAACACTGAAGACATTTGCTCCAACCATCCATAACCTCTAAATTCAAATGCCCAAAAAGTTGCATATGGGATAGATGTGGCTAGTCTCGAATTTGTCTAAATATTTTTCAAATATGCCTGTCACATATAACGATCCATTGAATTCATCATAAAAGAAATCTGCAAGATGAAAATCCACACTTTTACCACAACTCTTTTCCTGCTCTAATAATAATAATGGGTAGTATGTACTGTGATTTTAATTTTTATAGAGTTGGAAATATGTACAATTTGTAGTTTTCATCATTACCCTACTCCATTGAAGTTGAATGGAGTAGGGTAATGATGAAATTGTAAGTTTCATTCATGCATCTTAGAGGAACCTACCTATAACAATTAGACAACAGTTTGTTAAACAGTTCATTATAGAATTTTCTCAAAACATAATCAAACTAAAGGTTTCTTCAATTTAAGCTTAAGGACCTCCTACAAATTTTAGGACAAATATTGTTGGCAACATCTGCTTTGATATCACAAATATCAAGAAGACTATTAAAATTATGTCTTCCAAACCTCAAACTTGATAATTGGTTGCTCTCGGGCTTGTCTAGTGTGAGTTATGGTGAAAAGTATTTGTTCACAGTGCAAATATAAATTAATGTTCAACCATAATTCAACAACAATGTGGTTGTGGTTATGAACTTTGAATTAAACTTGGACTCCATCGGTGGTAAAGAAGACATTAGGAAATATTTCTAGTATGTATCACGGGACGTAGAATAAGAACTATGTCCAACAGAAAAGGGGAAAAAATCCACAAAAAAAATGATGTGAGGTTAAAATAGCATTCTCCTTGCTATGAAATAGATGTAGAACTTCAGACATTGGGATCTCACAAATGTTGTGCTCCCTCTTTCAAATGCTCATAACTCTAATGTTGTGCTCTCCTCCTTTATTCCCTAGTGGTTGAGCCAAGACTGGGCAGCCTTATACCACCCACGCTTGAGGTGCAAGTGGGGATTTTGACTAAAGTTAGAAGCAATTTTGGGAAGCCTCTTGGATTCCATGTTGTAAAGATTCTTCTTATACATCAGATACCTAAACATAGCCATGATTTTAATGGGGGAAATGCCAGCTTCGATCAGGAGGATAGGATAGGGAATATTTACCTTGATCTTGAGGTTGTAGGTTATGAATTGCTTTTGAATCATCTCAATATTTCTCCACGACTCTTTGCATATACTGCAACCCCAAACTTCACATCCATATAAGACAACACGGGTGATGAGAGTCTATAAAAGGAACATTTTTTAACTCCAAATATAAAGAGCGAGCAACTTATCATTGTTTTCAAGCTCATAATAAGCTTTCTAGCCTCCAATAATCATTTTCTCAATGCTATCATTCTAGTTGAGCTGATGAGGAATGTCAATACCTAAATATTTATAAGCATAAACCTGTTCTAAGTAATTGTTATCATAGAATAAATTACGATGGGTGATATTTTTGGATTTAATTATCACGACTTTAGTCTTGTCAGTATTAACTGTCATACCCATCTTGGAGCAGTAATCATGAAGAGTCTTAAGCTACTTGTCTAGGTCATCATGGCTTCGGAAAGAAGAACGATATCATTGTCATAAAGGAGAAGAGTAATGATTATACCAACAAGCTTGGTTCCCTTACAACCTACAGTTTCCAAACACTTCTCTAGCTTATCGATGTAAATTCCAAAAAGGGTGGGGGATAGCGGACACCCTTGCTTAACCCAGATATTGCATTTAATATATTTATACCACCCTTTGTTGGTCTTAAGCTTGGAAACAACAGTATCGTAAAGGTGAATAACAAAAATCCTCAACTCAGGAGGAACCATTATCTCTTCAAGTATTTTGCAAAGCTTATCCCAAGGAATAGTGTCAATTTTTTTCTAAAGTCCAGAAAACAATAGAAGAGATTGATTTTACTATTTTGACATTCCTTGGCAATGATCCTGAGAGTGACAAGGTGGTCAATAGTGGAGTGAGGTCTCCTAAAACCAAATTTCTCTTTATCTCTTTTACCATGGCTTTCAAGCCAAAGGCTAATCTTCTTTTCCAAAATTAGCCCATATAGTTTGGCTAAGATGTGGCTAGTCATAATAGTCCTGTAGTTAGAAGGAACATTTTTGTCCCCACTTTCAAAGATAGGCACAATATGGATTTGCGTTCAAGGCTTAGGGAAGCCATGCTTTACTGCCAAATTGATAAGCTTGTGGAGATGAAGAATGAGGATAGACCTTCCCATTTTAAATATTTCAGCTTGGTATCATTCAATATCTTTAGCTTTCCCATTAGCGAGCTTATGAATCCCAGATTCAATGTCTTTTAGAGAAAATATATCTGCTTTAATAGGATTATTTAAGATGGTGCCCATGGTGTCCAAAGATTCATATAAATTCTTAAGATCAATGCCCCAATTCTCTAAGGGGATCAAATGATTTTTTATTTTTTTTACGAACAAGCGCATTCCACCAAAACTTTCTGGGTACAACTTTAGAAAGGTGAAGAAGATACTCTTGTCTCTTATTAATATATGACCTCTTTAGTTGGTAATTGAATTATTTATAATTTTCCATTTTAATGTTTTATAATTGCAAAAGCTTATCATAATATTAAATGTTATAATATTATGTTTAATATTATATAACGTAATAGTATTAAATAATATAAGGTGTTACAATGACGTGAAATGTTTGTTTTTGGAAAATTAAAGTAATGAGTCATTAGATTTAAAATGAAATTACAAAATAATATCATTCATATATATAATATGTTAATTTAAAATTAAAAAAAAAATATTAATTTAATTTAACTTTTACATATACATTAAATTAATTGAAGAGAATAATAATTAAATACAATGTTAAACATTTTTATTATATAAATTAAATTAAAAAAATTAATGAAGATGGTGATGATGATTAATGTCTACTAAAACTAATATTGTTTATGGAACCTTAAGAAGGTAAGAGATTAATTGACATTTTTTAAAATTTTGTTGAACTATGATTAAAAAAAAAAAGAGAAGCATTCCAAGATCACTATTGTTTTGCTTACTTGAAAAGGCAAAAAGTTGGTAGTGTGGCAAATGTTTTGAAAATGAGAACGGATATGAGTAAGAGCCCGACAATTCATGAGAAAGTATTTTTCATATTCCACCATCTTGGTATTGCAAAAGTGACATACTCTTTCGTCCCAAGATGTTATAAGAATAAACTAACACAATTTTACTTCAAAACTCATATGAATTATATCTAATATTTATAGTATTTCATAAATTATAAAACAAGAATTAGGTTTTATCTTTACCATGTTTCATAAATGATAAAAACAAAATAATTAAAAAAAATAATAATTCTAACGTAAAACAACATTGGAAGTGAAGAATTTAGTGAATTAAATGAGGAAACTATGAAGTGGAGGGTAATTACTAAATATTATTGAATTAAGCGAGGGAAGAAAGAAGGTAACCACCAAGATATTACAATATGGTAAATATTACAATATTTTTCCATATGTAAAACCACGTTATTTTTTTCTAATTTAATTTTAAATTTAAAACTTCATTGATCTAATGTAAGCACTCTCAAGAGAACTATTAAAATATAATTTTACTTTTATTTTTTTTATAAATTACTAGTAAAATATAATTTTATTTTAAATTTTTATTGTTATTTTACTTATTTAATATGGTTTTGAAAATTACCTTGATGGGGTGGATGAATACA
Organism: Pinus tabuliformis; assembly: GCA_031772625.1. Lineage (NCBI taxonomy): Eukaryota > Viridiplantae > Streptophyta > Pinopsida > Pinales > Pinaceae > Pinus > Pinus tabuliformis. The sequence continues at coordinate 1,233,091,537 of CM062809.1, read as the reverse complement.
GAGAAAGGGATCTCGGGGCACTTGTCACCCCCACCTACTCTCTTGATGAATAAGGAAGGGGTGGCATAGTATACTCCCCAAACACAATACATGTGGCATAAAAACCATTTAATGGCTCATTCCTTAACGTTATTCCATATTTTTCCTTCAAAGTGTCTACAACAACGAGATGAGGGGGGTTCAACTGGTTGCATGGGTGTTGTCCAAGCTACCTTGCAATTTAGTCTGCTATTCTCCAAATTGGAAACTATTTGAATGTGTGGGGTCCTTTGCAGGGTTTTTGGGCTCGGTGTGGACAACGTGGTGTTGTCGTGCAACTCTTTCTCTCTTTAGTAGGTTATATCATATGCTACAACTCTTAGGCTCCATTCAGCAGGGGAGGATAACCAACTCTTGTGAGAAAGTTGGTTAGAAGAAATTGAACAAGGGATTTAAAATTTTTGGATGATACGAGAGCTACAGGCACGCAACAATTGCTAAGGTCGAACAACAATTTAAATTTTGCTTCAAGGTAATTCTAGGTATTTGGCCTCTCCAGTTTAGGTCCATTTTTTTAGTTTATTGCAAGGTTTTCTTTGCCATCTAGAATTGTCATTACTCCAAGTCTCAGGGTTTTCCTTTCGGTGCATTCATAGTTATTTTGTTCAATTGGCTCCCAATCTTATTTTTGCTCTGGTTTCTAGTTAGTTCCCTTACCTTGACCTTAGTTCTCCGGGGTTTGGTATTTCATTGGGTGATTGGGCACAACCTTATCTTCCTCCTTGTCTCGCAGGCCTTTAGGTGGTGCCCTTCATACTTGTGTTAAAGGGATGGGTAGGTAGAGCGATTTTGAAAGAGAGTGGTCACTCGTGTGTTGTCTCAACACAGATTGAGTGGGGATATTTATAGATTCAGTGTATTGGGTTCCCTCCTAACAAGTGTAGATATGGGTCAACGGTGTGGAGCATTATGCCTAGGAAAAGGGGTCATAGTCGTCGAGTGAGGGGTAAACGTGGGAAATCTAATTGCGGATAGCCCAACCATTCTTGGGCTAAGACTCGGGCCTAGAAGGCGGTTGTTGCCTTTCAGGCTGCAACCTCGCCTTGCACCCAATCTAACATACACAAGCTAGAGCAGAATATGCACCAAGAGATATAATCTTTCTCATACTTGGAACTTATTGGAGAAGTTTCTCATTGGCTCCTTGATCAAGGCCACACTAGGGGGAGGAGAACACAATATTTCCACTTGGTCACCTTATGCTGGCAATTAAAAACTTTGTTGGGGCAAGTCCTCAAGGAGAAACATGATGATTGTAATGAGATCATATCATCCCTCGATGATCTACAAATAAACCAGTGGAGGATGCAAGACAATTTGGCTCGTTTGGAGCCTCGTGTGACTTGTCTAGTGGAACACTTGGAGCACATGGAGAAGCACATTTAGTGTGAATTTCCTAAACAACCACATACCAATTCTAGCCTAGTAAACCCTATGCTTGTAACTTCTTCTTATTCCTTGTGGCTATAAGTTGTGTAGATCTTTTCTCGTTTCTTAATAATCTTTTGTTTTTGTTATCTCAATATTTTTTGCTACTATCAAAATTATAGAATTATGGTGAATTAACTAACTAACAAATCTAGTAAAAATAAGATTAATAAACTTTTGAAACACTATAAACACCCATATAACTTATTGTCATAATGGAAATCTCATTGATTTATAAAAAAATGATTTTGAAATTTTTAAAAACAAAAATTACAAACTATAATTCCAAAAATATTTACCATTTAAAAATTCTAAAAAAAATTGAACGTGGAAAATTTCTAGAAACACATAAAATCATGGCAAAGGTGACTGCTAGACTTGGCCCAAAAGAAAGCCATTTAGAGTAATCCTTACCCGAGGCGGTTCTGATGTTGGTAATTTGTTGCGTATTTTTCATCATTTTGAATTTATTTATACACTAAAAACACATTTTCAATATATTTATTTATAATATTAAAAACATAGTTTTAATAACAAAAATTTACAATTTCCTAAAGGAAATTTCTGTCGTCAAATTAAAAAAGAAAGGGTCGAATTTATAGAGAGCGCCGCTCTGGAATATGACATAAGGTATCATCCAACGAGAGTATGCCAGGTAGGCAATGACATGTATGTGTATAGATTTATTTTAATGGTGTTTGACTGATTAATTGATGGCCTTGTTTACTGAGGTTGAGGAATGGGTGAGATGGTGATTAGAATTTGGGTAAAATAATTTTAAGAAATTTTGTAATAATAGTGTTTAAATTATGTTTTTAATGGTGGAAATAGATTCAGCATCAAAAATTTATGGGCACCTTAAATTTTGAAATTTCACAACTATAACTTTGATTTACAAAAATCTCTGCCAAATTATATTAAAATATTACTAAAATTTCTATAATTTTCAAAACAAAAAACAATCTAATCAAACTAATAGATCACCACCAGTCTGGGTAATTCCAAAAACCAGGATAGCCAAACTCCTTAACCTATGTCCCTATGTCCGAATACAGTAATATTTAAGATGGAAAGTTGCATCCATAGCTCTGAGCATGTTGGAGCACATATTTGTGCATATAACCCGCTCGGTGAATAACGCGATATGCTAATAGAGAGAAATTGGGTAAGTATTGTTGATATGAATATTTTCCCAAAATTAATCATTGTATGTAGCGCAGAGCTAATAATAGTGAGATGATGAATTCATTGGGTTGGTCATGGGAAATTCAGAATGAGATGATGAATTCATTGGGTTGGTCATGGGAAATTCAGAACGGAATCCGAACCCAATCACATGAAATGGAATTAATTCCCAAGAAAGGCCTACAATATTCTGTGTCTTGTCATGCCACGAAAAAATTGTCTCTGAAAACTTTGATGTTTGTTTTGGAAGCGAAACTTTGTAGATTTTTTGAACTCTATAAAATGACCAGTGGATAAATGTTGGCTTAATGGCCACCTATTACACAAACGATTGTTGGTAAATAATTTAAAGAGACTTAATTAGATCTTAAGTTATGATTTATCAAATTAATAGGAGGAATAATTTCACAGTCAGAGCCAATCCTTGAAACTCCGTTAAAACCATAATCACAATATGTATATAATAATTACTCATTAACATACTGGAACAAGCTTGGATTGGATTGGATACAAGTAATTTCGATACATGGATAAGCTTGGATTTTATTAGAAATACCAGTTACCTCTTCTGGTGTACTTGTCCCATCTGAATCAATGGTATTGTTTTTGTATTATAACTTTTAAATAAAATATTGTTTGATAAATTTTCTCAAAGCAACGAAACCGAAAGAAAAGCAGATAGTTCAACATTCGAGCACACAAGCAGAAATGCATAAGAGTAGTTGCGAAAAAATGAATAAATGCTTACAAAATTGAGTTTACAATTTTTTCGATTCAGAGAGAAGACATTCTACTTCTCTGCTATTCGAAGCTGTAGACCAAGGAACTATGGAAATAGTCGGGCAAGAGTTTATGGATTGAAATAATTAAAAATTATGTCCTCCTTGAAGCTGCTGCTATTGCTATGATTAATAGAAGCAGAGATCATCATATTCTTATTGCCTAGCAGATCAAACTTCTTCTTGGCTGTGGCCTCCACATCGTTGAAAGAAAGTCAGCCATCTCATTTATGCATCAATATATTTGGCTTGCAGCACCTTCTGACATAATCTTCTGGAATATAAACATCCATAGCTAGATCCATGGAAAACCTACAAGACGCTGCTGCGGGAGGTTATCACAAAAACTGAAAAGGGCTAACTGCGATAAAAGCTTACTTAATTAAAAGCACCAGATATTGGAATAAATAAAATAACGCCCTCCGAAATTCAAATTTGAATTCACTTCAAATGGGTTTTCAACATTAATTTCGCTAGACTGGATTGCGTACTGTATGATTGCAAACATTATTTATTGGCCATCATTCCCATGGGAATATCTTGCATCTGCATGAGCCATGGATCATGCGTCAACCCATTTCCGCAATCGTTAATCGGGAAAGTGTGTTTGCCGGGAAATTATGTACACGGGTTTACGGTGAAAGAAAATGTCAAAATCATCTGCTCTCACGGTCACTATCAAGGCATTCAATACCCAATAGCATAGGATTTATTGGTTGCCACAATATACTACCAAAAAACTTGCGTATAGGAGGCTCGCACAACATATAAGCTCATATATCATATAGAGATTAGACTTACTTGGCCTAGAGACTCGACTGCTCCATAGGGTAATTTCGCAACTGGTCATAGAGATAAGTTTGATTGACATAGAGGCTTGCTAAAAGATGCCACAGGTCTGTATAGTGCCTCAGGAAGCATCCATGCCTTAAGAATATGTCAAGTTCATTGGATAAAGGCTTGTGTTGTTTTCCAAGTGATTTCGAACCTTGTTGGTCACTTTGCAGATTTACACAATTTATTGAAATGGAATTGAAATCTTATTGATAATTTCCACAAAATTCACCAAAACTAATGCAGTAAGGGTTAGTAGGATAGAAAATCCCTGAACATCCAAAAGGGTTGATTTCAAATCTCATTGGGTAATGTTACAAGGAGAGCTCTGACGGTCAATCTGTAGAATTTCTTAATTTCCTTAAGACAACACAGGTAATGAAGTGAGGGTTTGCAGGGTAACAAATTGCCAAACATCTAGAGGTTTTCTTTCAAATTGCATTGCGTTTTGTTAAATAAAATAAATTTAATTTAACATTCCAGCCACATACTGTTTGTTCAAGATAAACATTCAGAATCTAAGAGGAATTAAGTATATATATGTAATTTTGATGGATGCATGCGATTTGGATTAAGCAATGAGAAAAGGCATTAGAAAAACTATGGAAAGAGGTATAAATATATTTACATTCTCAAGTAAACTCTGGGCCACATGGAGCTTTGACAAATCCATCCCGCCATTGTTGTGAAGTAGATCCAAGATGCTTAGTGTTCCATATTTCAATTCTCCGGCCAATCTTTCCTTGTGCAAACCCTTTGAACTGGGATTCGAATGGACTATTTTCAGTGCGTAAAATTGTGGTGGGAAAACCGATTCAAAACTCAACTATTGCAAAAGAAAGAATATGGTTTGAGAATAAATATCGTAGATACAGAAGTGAAAACTTCTAGATGCGTAGAGAAATATAAATATTTATTAATAATTAATTGACAGATGATGATTGTTTACAATGGGGGTTCCTGGCTTATATACCGCCATGGGCACCCTTTGGGGAAAGGGCATGATCTTATGATCGTGCCCTTTCATCTAATTAACCTAAAATTAAATACTAACTAATTTTTTACATAACATTGCCTTCCTCTCGAAAGAATGCTTTGTCCTCAAAGCATACGTAACGACGGATGTTGTTGACAAAATGATTCATTCTCCCAAGAAGCGTCTTCTTTGGGTAAGTATTTCCACTTGATCAGATATTCCAAGATGATCAAAGTCCCACACTTTAAAATGTCTTGGATTAATCTCTCAATTTCCGTTTTTTGGTGATGTGGATATTGGTATGGCTTGATGTTGATGGGATCTGACCCTGCTTTGACTTCTATTGTATGCTCAATTTCCCTATTAGGTGGCATTTTCATAGGTAGGTCTTGAAATACTTTTTCATGCTTCTGAATTAGATTTTGTATCTTTGGTGACTCTTCACTGGTCATATTTGCAGATAACATTTCTAATTGGTGACATTGTACTACATAAGTGGGTGCTCCTTTTCAACTCATCTTCATCATTTGAGACGATGATACAATTTGATTCTCTGGTGCTTGGAATTCGTGTAATTTGTACTTCTGACGTCCCCATTTGAATTTTATAAATTGTATTTGATGGTTGGCAGCATAAGTACCTAAAGTTCGTAGCCACTGGATACCTGAGACTACATCTACTCCTCCTAACGGTACTTTGAAGAACAGAGACTCTAAATTAAAGTCATGAATATGCAATTTGACCTTATGGCATTTCCCCACCTTTTCAATCTTCTTACTGTTAGCTACCATCACTTTCATGTTTGGTAAGGGAAATGAAAAAGTATTGAGTCCCTTTGCCATGGTTGCATCTAAAAAATTGTGTGCTACCAGAGTCGATGAGAACCACTACGTTGTTCTTCTTTATGTGTCCTTTTAACTTTAAGGTCTAAGGTTGTGATATACCTGTCATAGCTGATAATGACACTTCTGATAATGACACTTGCGGAATACCTCCGTCATCTAATTCTGGTAAGAATTCTGGGGCATCTTCTGTTTCTTCTATGTCAGAATCTTCATTGTTTGAATCATTGGTTGTTTCACAATTATATAGGTTCTTTGGTTCTTTTCCTTTAGCACATCTATGTTTGGGGTCCCACTTCTCACCACAGTGTTTGCATTTACCCTCTTTTATCCTTTGTGTTTCCGCATTAGATTTTTCATCTTCACGAAGATGTGGTGGAACATATCTTGTATTATTTGAGTCCACATACTGGGGTATTCTTCGTCTTGAATATGTTTTTTCTGATTTTGACCAAAATATTTGTTCGAATTTATTTTCAGCTGTTTTTGCTTTTCGTCTTGCTACTTCTATTGATGTAATGTCATGCATCTCAAGTTCTACTTGTAAATGGGTTTTGAGTCCCGAGATGTATGATTGAATTAGACAAGATTCTGATAACCCAGGTACTCGTGTTACTAAGGTCTCCCATTCTTGAGTGTATTCGTCCACACTTCCTTTTTGTCGTAATTTGATGAGTTTTGAAAAGAACTCTTCTTCCTTTACACCTTGGAATCTTTTAAAGAATGCATCCTTAAATTTTCTCCAACTAATGATGTGTGTTGTCTTTTTCCACCACATATACCAATTATATGCTTCCCCTTCCATTTTCATGGATGCGTGCCTAAGCTTTTCGTCATCATCATTGATGTCATATATCTCAAAGTATTCTTCTGCTTTATTTATCCATGCAACATTGTTTTTTTCGTTTCCATCGAATTTAGGCATCTCGACTTTTGCCCTTCACTGGTATGTCACTAATGGTTGAGCGAAAAAGGGGTGTTGATTGGTAAAGATATCCTAGAGTTGCTTGTTTTTAAGAGTCGCGTTACTCATTTCTTGGTGGGGGGTCGCTGATTTTTTTTGGGATTCAGCGTTTTCATGAGAGTCTGTTGATTTCGTTGAAACTGATGAGTTGTGCTCTTGATTTTCTTCATCTTCTTGTAGTAGTTGTGTGGGTGTATAATTCATCTTTTTACACAGAAGATTTAGCAATGTTAAAGTCTCTTTGTGATCCACTTGTGATTGGACACGATGATTTTCCATCTTTATTTCTATTCGATTTTTTGTATCCTGAAGACTTTTGATTTCGTCAGCCTGCCCCTTAAGCTTGATCTGAAAATCATCTAATCTTTTATTGACCTCATCGTTGTTGTTATTTATCTTATGCTCCGCGTCAAACAATTTTTTTTGGAAATCCGCCATTGTCATTGTCGACATTGAGCGAGTTTGTGGGGGTGTGTATTTATCTGCTAGCTTAAATTTTTTTTTAATTAATTAAAATATATGATTTTAATTAATTAATGTTACTTAGATATATGTAATTTTTAATTATATATAGTTTTAAATATATATAATCTAATTAAATATACGTATTTTTTTACAAATTATATATAGCTTTTAATTATATATAATTTAATTGAAATATATGTATATTTTATATACTATGCGTATATTAGGATTTATTTACTCTTTATGAAATATATCGTTGGACAGTCACGTCCCCCCTGCCACGGTCACGTTTTTTGAACAGTCCGAATGGTTTTAACGGTCGACCTTTTGGTGCAGATATCACCGCAGAGATCACCACATGGAATAGCAGATTCACCGCAGAGACCACTGCACGGAACAACAGGCCGACCGCAATGGAACCGTAGGTCCACCGCAGAGAAAAAAAACGACGCAGGCTTCCGCTCGACAATTCAGCGTGCCTACCTCCGACCTGTAGCGTGGTTAATTGTGGTGGTTTTTGTGTTACAACTCTGCGTAGCTATGTCCTGAAAAAGCCTGCGACTGGCTGCTGTTTACCCGCAAGGCCAGTGACCACACACTCCAGCCACGACACTAAGCAGACACATGCACAACCCACACGTAGCTGCTGTTTATGGAAACCCGGTAGGGCTTGATGGCTAGCAGAACCTGTGGGTGTCACCAGTCTGATGCTGGCTCCGATACCAGATGAAGTGAAAACTTCTAGATGCGCAGAGAAATATATATATATATATATATATATATATATATATATATATATATATATATATATATATATATATATATATATATTTATTTATTAATAATTAATTGACAGATGATGATTGTTTACAGTGGGGGTTACTGGCTTATATACCGCCATGGGCACCCTTTAGGGAAAGGGCATGATCTTATGATCGTTCCCTTTCGTCTAATTAACCTAAAATTAAATACTAACTAATTTTTTACATAACATATACTAACATAAAATTGTGGTGGGAAAACCGATTCAACACTCAAGTACTATAAAAGAATATGGTCTGAGAACAAATATCGTAGATACTAACATAAAGTAAATAGTTAATACATTAATATAAATGATACAAAATTCAAACTCAAAATCTAGCAAGAATATTTGAAAAGAGTAAAGGGATTTTTTTTCTCTTTTTATAATTTAGTTTAATTTATATTGGAAGATCTTAAAACATCATTTATTTTAATGGGGATGAAATCTTTTTAATGAAGAAAGTATAAGTCCCAAGTTAGATGTTATATAATTTGAAGAATCCAATAATATCATAAGAAATTTATTAAAGTCCATTCAAACTATTTTGGGACTCTTCCAAAATGAAACTTCGAAAAGCTCAAGGAAAAATTTATTTCACCATAGAAAAAGTGAAAGTGTTTTCTAGATGTTTTTAGTCCCCTTGCTATCCATACATCTAATTATTATGGAAGAACTCCAGTATATATCCTAATTTGAAGGAATAGTTTGAACAAGGACATTGATATGACCCTCAAGAACTAAATCCAAGAATTGTTCTTTGTTTAATATGATAGGGAAAATCATCTTCTCTCATCATGTACCCACTTAGCTAAGTGGCATTAAGGAGGTGAGTTAATGAAATTTTTCCTCTTTAAGTACTATTATAGGATCTCTTTTGAGTTTGTATATGTATTTTGCTCAACAAGAACTTTCCAACCATTGTATTCTTTCTTAATTATGAGTCATGCATAAAAAGATATGACCTTCTAAAAATTTCTTCATGTTCTCTTTTTCTCAACCACACTAGCAATCATATTAGTGATGTGGAAACAAGTTCACCATGCATTTGTATTATGTGATGTCACAATTAGTATAAGTCACCCTTGGGTTAACACTTGTTGAGACATTCATCTTTGCTTAACGGCTTATTGGGTTTGTTATTTGTTGTATATGATAGGCATTCTCTTATCATGTACTCATCCCTCTAAGTGGCATTAAGGAGGCGAGTTAATGGATTTTTTTCCTTTATATGTACTATTATAGGGTCTCTTTTGAGCTTGTATACATGTTTTTCTCAACAAGAACTTTTCAACCATTGTAATATGGCTTAACTATGAGTCATTCGTAACCAGGGTGTGTCAACATGTGCTAGGACGTGTTAGGGAGTGTCAGGGAAACACAAGGGAGCACTAGGTCAAATTAGTGCATGCAAATGAACAAATAAGAGTTTGTGACAGGAAGTGCTAGTGAGATACAGGTGTGATGAGGGAGTAACAAGGTATGGTAGGCATTGCTAAGGCATGCTAGAGGCCATGGAAACATGCCAAGATGTGTCAGGTTCTAGGGTGTGCCAATGCATGCCAGGGAGTGTTATGGAGTGCCAAGGAAACAAAAGGGATCACTAGTTTCAAATACATGGAAATGAATGAATAAGAGAGTGTGACAGGGATTGTTAGTGAGTTCTAGGTGTGGTAAGGAGGGAACGAAAAGATATGTTAGGTAGTGCCAAGGAATGCTAGAGTGCCAAGGCAACATACCAAGATGTGACATGTTCCAGGGTGTGTCAATGCGTGCCAACTGATGTTAGGGAGTGCCACAAAAACACAAGGGAGGAATAGTTCAAAATGCATGGAAATGAAGAGATAAGAGTGTGTGATAGGGAGTGTCAACGAGTTCCAAGTGTTCTAAGGAGGGAGTGACAAGGTAATATGCTAGGCAATGCCAAGGCATGCTAGAGTTCCAGTGCATGTCAGAGAGTGCTAGGGTATGCTAGGGTATGCTAGAGTGTCAATTAATTCCAGGTGTCCTAAGGATGAAGTGTTTTAGGAGGATTTCAGAATATGACTTGTAGGAGGCAATCCTATTGTTGTGATAAGGCGTGGACAAAGCAATTTCAGAGAAAGGGAGACTTTGGGTTGGGCACAATATTATTTTGCTAATGAATTGGTTGGGTTCCCAAGTCGCAAAAGAAGAAAGGTTATCTGTGAGGGTGTCAGTGTCAGTGATTTCAGTTTGTCACGAGTGATCAAATATGCTCTTACAAGGTGTTTTTAGGGTGTCAAGTCAATTTTTTGTCATTTCAGTGAGTCTTCAAATAAAAATTTGGTCACTGGCTAGTGTGTCTAGGGCTATTTCCACTCTCTCAAGAATTTCATATGTCGGTCACTTTCATCACTCATTTGATTCTACCATCATGAAAACATAATTAATATCACTTCAGTCACATCATCATGGTCTCCATTCAGCTTAGTGTCACCATTAGGTCATTAGGGTTAAGATCACAAAATTAGTCATTTCATGTATAAATCCGGTAAATGAGGAGTAGCAATAGGTAAATTTGTTCAATAACACTTGATTTCAAATGTAATTTATGTTTTTAGATGTAATAATGTTTCTAAGGTTTTAAAGATACAAGAATAGGTCCTAAGGCTACAAAACTAAAAAAGAAACTGAATTGGTGAGGCGGGTCATCCAACCTCATTAATCACTTAGACACCAAAAGCAAATTATAAAAGCACATGGAGGATCTCATTCACACTCATTTGCACCTGTATATTATCCTAGCATGGAGCTCCTCCCTCTCCTTTATCGATCTCCTCCCTCTTGTTTGAAGAAAATTGTGATTCCATAGCCCTCATTGGCAAAAATTGACTCTCACTGCGCACCTGGACAACACGCTGCGCACAAGAAGCCTTCACTGTGCACGGGACAGAGTTGTCCAAAATTGTTGTTTGAGCACCAAAATTCATTTTTCAAAGCTCCTCTTCAGTTGTTTCATCCTCCAGGCTCTATAACAAGTAAGTTTAATCATTTTCATGCCCTCCTTTGCCTCATATTTCAAGAAAATGATCAAATACTTCTTCTTCTAGGGTTTACATGATTTTCATGGTTTTGATCCTCAAATGATGAGTTGTTGCCCTAAACTCTTGATTCCTTGTCCCTACACCTTTGTTTGCAACTAATACACCATTTCCATCCATCACAAATCCTTATCCCCTCATTTTCTATCATTTTCCTCTAAACCCTAGTCTACCCTATCTCTTTCTTGGATAGGCCTATGTTCTGGCCTTTTCCACCCCCTCCCCTCACTCATTTCCCAAAATTCCTTTTTCCCCTACTCATTAACATCATCCCCTACCCTGCTAAATTTCCTTACATTTTTAGGCAACTCCTAAGTCCATCACACCACCTCATTCCCTCACAGTAGAAAATTTCACTGTTTTTGCTTGCCTTTCACCTAGGGTTTAAAGTATGGAGCTTGAATCATCACCGTTAGAAAAGAGGAAGTACAACAAGGGGGGAAAGATACTGAGGTTTGAGCCCTCTAATTGCAATGAAATCACCTCCTCCCCATTTTTCATGAAATGCTTTGAAGATGTCAATTGTTTAGGGTTTTCGCAAAGAGTGCAAGAAGTAGGTTACCATGAGCATCTCACATATATATTTTCCCTCACATTGAAGGAGGACAAGATCACCATTGCAAGGATTGATTTCATGTTTTTAGTGGGTTCCATCTCTCAGGCTACAAGCGTACCAAACCATGGTAAAAACTGGTTCAAAGGCATGAATCTAGACCTAGAAGAGTACAAACCCTACTTGAAATCACAATACAAAGGAGCTCACTCACATGTTTTCCCATTCAAATAGTTGTTGGAGAGATATGCACCATTGATTAAGGTTGTCATTAAGTTATTCACATTCGAGGGCAGATTTTCTAAGCTATATCAATACCACATAAGACTGCTCATGCACTTTACAACTGCCAAGTCTCTAAATTTGTCCAGCTACTTGTATAGGAGCCTAACCAAAATGTCTGAAACGGTGCAATTGAAAGGAAAAGTGCATTATCCCAGCCTCTTTCACCATAGCCTAATAAATACTATAATAATCCATCAGTTGAAAGAGAAGAACACGACATGGGACACCTTCATTGAGGCAGCCTTGAAAACACATATAACCATTTCACCAAGCCAGAAGCAAACCATGTCAGTACAACCCATGGAGGTGGGGTCACCAAGCAAACATGATGAGGTTTCCAAGGCACCTAGTCCTGAGGTGACCAAGACATATTAGAGAGGCATAAACCTTGTTTTTTCTCCTCAAATTGAGGAAGGGGCCAAGCCTACTACATCAACAGAACAAGGATCACCATCACATCATGAGGCTTCTTTTCATGATGAGGAGCCCAATGAGCATGACTTTGACCTAGTTGACTTAGAGGCATATGATGAGCATCAAACCATACAACAAGTCATCAAAGAGAAGGATTCTTAGATCATGGAGCTCAAGGACAATTTGGAAAGGGCCAAATTCATCATTTCATTCCTTGAGCAAGAAAACATTCAACTTAAGGCAAAACAACTAGTCATGAAGTAAGAGAAATTCAAAGACAAGAAAAAAGAGATGAAAGGAAAGGAAGTGGTGGACCATGAGGACACTGAGCAGCATGAAGTACAAGTGTCAAGGAAGAGACCAAGGACAATGGGTCTTAGGAAGGCACTTCAGAGGGAAAGAGAACAAAAGCCACCAATGGAAGAATTGACCTTTGAAGAGAGGATTGCCATGGAAATAAATGAGGACAAGGAGTTTTGGCTTGAAAAATTCAATTTCCACCTTGAGAAGCTCCTTGACAAGGCCAACATGGATAACAAGTTTCAAAATAAAATGGCCATCCATTATTACACAAGGAATCAGGTTGCCAAGGTCAAAATCAAGCAGTTGAAGGAAAAACTCAAGGAAACCCTAATCAACCAAGAGGAGAAGGGTAAGTTAGATTTTCTTGCTGATGCATCCATTATTGCATAACATACCTCATCAGGCATCTCTGGACAAATTTTTGGAGGATTTGGAGAAAATTTTGTGTTTTGGTGCAGATTGGTGCAGACTTGCATTTTTTTGGCAATTTTCTATCTAGGAGCGCAACGAGCTCATGCTGCGCTTCTTCCTCAAGGCTCCAAATGATGGAAACTTAGCATTTTTGGAAATATTATTACCCCCTCTCAAAACCCATTTTCCCACTTTCTTGTTCTAGGGCTTAGTTTTTGAGAAATTGGCAAAAAAAGGCCAAAAATCACCTTTCTGCCCCACTTTTTCCATTTCGTTGCGCACTTGGAGACACCTTGGGTGAATGGCCATATCTCAGCCAAAAATGGGTCATTGTGAGTGAAACGATACTCTAAAGACATATAAACTCTCCAATATTTCCAGAAAAGGATTCAGATATGGATTTTGACTTCATAAAGGCACTCAAAAATGGCCTCCAACAGCTCGCTTCACACGTGGAAAATTTTGAGATTTTTGTAAAATGTTCACTGTGTAATTTTTTGTAATTCCTAGTTTGAATTTGGTAAAAGTAAAAAGGGTGAAGTAGTAGAATGTGAGGGGTAAAAGTAAATGTAAATAATGGGTGGTTAGTCTTTGTAAGCTATTTTGATGTAAATTTGACCTCATTTATGAGAGAGGTTGGAGTCAAAATTAATTGTAGAAGTTGTTTTTAAGTTCCCTAAACATTAGGGTTTGGTTAGAACACCTCGTGGAATAGTTCCTAGAGTCATGGATTTGACCCTTGAGAGTGGGGAGATGTTTTTTTGGTATTTATGTATCATTTTCTCAGTGATAGAACAAGTTGGATATCAGAGGAGAGAACTATTGTAGCTTGTACTTGGACATTTTATGGAAATCAAAGGACACTGTTTGCAACTATTATCTAGGAATTCATGTGCAGTAACTTTGTGATGTTATTTTTTATCTGTTATAGCTTTATATGTAAGATATTCATCTTCCCTTTCCATTCATAAATTATTAAATTTTTTTCCTTACATTTTATAAACAAAATTCTTTGCATAAAGCTTTGTTTCGACGGAAAAATCATTATGTTCTACTTTCTTTCTTGCTTAATGAATTCATGTTTCATGCTCATTAAGATCTTTTGCTTCTTCTAAACACTACACTACACCAACAAACACTAAGATCCATCACAAAAGTAATGCTACCTTACTCCTTTATCTTTGCCGCTGTAACCCTTTGATCCTCTGACCTAGCTACCTGGTTTTTCTCCCTTATCCAGCAACAAAATCCTAAATTTTCCAAAACCCACCTGAGCCTAGCTATCTAGCCTAAAATAATTTACATTCCAGTCATCTCTTGGTTGTGATTTCATAGAGAGAGCCCTCTTTGGTTTGGTAGGGCTCGCTACCAAACTAAAATCTTGGTCTGTGGTTACCTCTGTCGATCTCCTCATCAGCCTAGGACATTGTGGAGGATAATAGAGGGCATGACAACTAGGGAGTGCCAAGGTGTTCTAGTGAATATAAGGTTCCCAAGTCATGGAAAAATGCAATTCTAGTTGTGAGGTCATGATTGCCAAGGTGTCTTAGGGAATGCTAGGGCATGTTAACATGTGCCAGATAATACGAAGACATGTCAAACAAGATAAGATGTGCCAAGTGCTAAGGCATGACAAGATGTACAAGGGTGTGGATGTTTGGTCAATTTAGAGTGTCCTAAATTGCTATATTAATTGTCAATCCGGGAGTCGTAAACTGTTGAAGTGTGGCGCACTATATGTGCAAGATAACCTATTTCTTACTTTTTGTCATTTTTGATTTTTTATTTTGTTTTGGGGGTTTTTATCTTTGTTATCTCATAATGTGAAATGGAAATTCTAAAAGACAAGTATGGATATAAATGTTCAAGGCAATTATGTCCTTTATAATGATTTCCAAAACTTCAAACTTCAAAAGGTCTTAGAACATGCTAATGATGAAATTAATTCCTAAAAGAAAATGAAAATGTGCCACTATTCTAATCAAACAAACAGTGATCTATTGATCATGAAACCATTATCCCTGTTGTTGTCTAAATACAAAAGAAATGAATTAAGCTACTGCACTCAAAGAAATCCAAAAATTGCAAGTAAAGTAAAGCTAAAATCAAATTACATCAATTCATATTCTGACCCCTCGCCAGTTAGTCCCGCTATGGCTTTCGGAGGTAATCATCAACAACTTGAGCAATCTGATATCTAATTGCAAAAAAGTAAAACTTAAAATCAAATCACATCAATTCATAGTCTGACCCCTCGCCAGTTAGTCCAGTTATGGCTTTCGGAGGTAATCATCAACAACTTGAGCAATCTGATATCTAATTGCAGAAAAATAAAATTAAAATCAAATTACACACTCATACTTCAATCCCTCGCCATTAGTCCAGCTATGGATTTCGGAGGTAACTGACAATGATATGAGCAATTTAATATCTAAGCTAACTAATAAAGCAAGGAAACAAAACTGAAATCAACAAAGCAGAACTGAAATTAAAAACTAGAAAAAGCAAAGACAACAGAGAATTAATCCCATGTCATTAGTCATTGTGAAAATTATATGCAAATGCCTGGGCTGCCTACTGTAATCTGGAACATACACACTGATCAACGTTAATAGCAATGTACAAAGCATGCAAAATTATGAACAAGAATGAAGCGTTAGTACCATAGTAATTGAAATATACATAAGTGAATAACTATTGCATAATAAACATAAAGAAACATAACATGAAACAAACTGTACAGCAATAAGAAACAAAACCTCGACGTGTGCAAGGGCCCTCTGCACAACCTCGGGCAACAGCTATCAATCAAGAATTATTCTTAGAAATAGGGTCTTCTCATATATTTCAGAACGCAGTCACAACAATGAAAACTAGTGTCACGGCACAGTGGGCTTTTTATCAGCGAAATTATATTCAAAAGACTAACTACTATGCGTATAGAAACGCATTATTTATAACAAAAGGTTACATAACTGTTTTCCTATTAGACTGCACTGACAGAGGACACGTAAACGACATCATCCATGGATTTAGCATCATGCTGCCGAGATTATGCAATCGATTGAAAACGGCTTGTTGGATTCACATCATGGGCAGCCTACAGGTGTCAACGTGCCTCCAGAAATCTAGAACGGCCACGCAAATCTTTCACGTGCTTGGAAACAGAGTCCTGTTTCCATAGGACTCTTTTGTTTGACCACTGCTTGACCACCATTGACCACGGCTTCCTCTAATGAATCTGATTGAGCCAATAGGACTCGGTCCATGTCCAAGTCATTTCCAACTTTCCCATGTGGCTCGCTTTGCCTAATGACACCTGCAATGTAGACTTTAACAAAAACTGTTGGGGAAAGTTGAAGCAACTGTGCAAAGTGACAGGATTTTGCAGCTCAATGAGCAAAAATCTAGTTCAAACAGCAGACACAAAACATAGTTAAAAACCACTTTAAATGCTCTTTTATGATTAATATGCAATGATGTTGATAGCTTAGGAGGTCCAGGTGAATGGAAAGAGTCTAGGAAAGTGTATAGGAAAGATGCAAGTTCAGGGCTCAACATACCCCCACTGTGAAGGTGTTGCATGTCCCCATGCAACCAAAATTTTGACCATCCTCTCTTCAATCCATATGCTCTGACACCTCCGCTAGCACATCCAGCCCTCTTCTCCTCTTCCTTGGTACTGCTAACATTCTAGGCTTCCTCATCAAGCATCTGAATTTGAGGTTGATAAGTGCTTTACTCAACCTCTTGCACTTCTTCTTCAATTTCTTGTTCTTTTTCTGCCACAGCCCAAGATGTAACATAGTGTTGTCATGAATGACATTGTCCAATCTTGTTTGTTCCCTTAATGTTTTATTTTCATTTTTAATGTGTCTATTTAAGACCTCCAATTCAAAAACTTCTTGTTTCAACAATTGGACTAGAGCTTCTTGTGCTGTGTGAGGCTGAGTGGATGAAGTGCTTGGACCTGTGGCTGTCTTTTCCAAGGATTCTATATAATCATACATCTCTTGCTAATTCGGATCTATCTCAGGTGTAGTTTTCCTTGGGCTGACCCCAAAATCCTGTTGAGAAGGACTGATTTCCAAATCTGGCCGAGAAGGACTCATGTCAAAATCTGGTCGTGAAATGGAAGTATGGTGTGGGCTACGGTTAGGAGAGGTTGTTGGAGGCTGCTCTGGTGTTTCCCCTCCCAAGTCAATAAAGTGGGGTCCTTTGGTTTGCACTGTCCTTAATTTCCCTTTAAGCCTGGAGCTTCTCCTTACATGCTGTGGACTAGTGTCTTTTTCCTCCCTACTCTGTTTTTCTTTTCCTTTCTTCTTGGCTGCAGCTGTCTGTTACTTAAGGTGAACTAGTCTTTCAGACAATACTTGATGGTCTTCTTTTGAGGAAGGTTCTGGGGTTTGATGCACAGCCTCAATGCTTCTTTTCTCTTTTTATTTTGTTGGCTTCTTACCCTCAATCTTTTCCTTCCTTCTTTTAGATAATATTTCTTCTCTACTAGTTTCTTCAACTATGTTAGTAGGAGTACTTTGAATTCTATCACTTGTTCTCTTTATTCTACTTCTTCTTGATGTGCTGCTTTCAGGGGTTTCTTGTGGATCTTGAAAGAAATTTCTGATTAGAAACTGCTCCCATGTGTCCTTCTTTTCTTTCAATTGTTTTTCTATCAAGATTTTCACAAGGCCATGGTGATACAAGTGTGGTTCTATGTCCCCTAGATTCTTTTGGACGGTTACAAACATCTTTTTCAAACTGTTCACTAAAAAGTAAGGTAGATTGAGGGTTTGGTTTTATAAAAAATTCATCAACAACTAGGTGTGACACATATACATTGATCCAAAACGTCCCTCACAGGTAATGAACTTTTGAAGAATCAACACTAGACTGGTCCACTTCTCTTCTAAAGCATGGACAGGGATTCCTCATTTAAAAATAGTTACATCCATACCTGGATTTCGTAGGATAACCCTCCAAGCCTTCTCGTCAAAGCTCTTGTTCTTGAACCAGCGTTCACCCTCCTGTGGAAGTTCTGTAGCAGCTGCTATAGATGCCTTGGTGACTGTAAACTTGAGGTCTCCAACTTCCACTTCCAGACCGTTAAAAGACCTCGCCAAAGTCTTTGTAATCTCCTTGTTGTAGCCCTTGAATTTTTCAATAAACCGTAGCCACCTTGCCTTCTTCAGTATGTTTTTCACTTGCGGGTATCCTTCCATAAACTTGGGCCCTTCTGGTTCTGCCCTCAACAACAGACCCATCCTTCCTTCTATCTTAAAACTCGTCTGCGTGAGTAAGGGTTTTTAGCGGAGGTAAGATGGCTGGGTTATGGTGGTGAACAGGGTTTATGGAGAAGAAAACAATGACTGTAAATGGAAAATAGAGAACAGGTAGCGGGAGTGAATTCACGGAATGGAGCGGAGACTTATATGCACAAGGTGGAAATGAAACCGTGGATTCAATAAAATAGTAAAGGAGTAAAGTGAACCCGACATAATTTTAAACTGAATGGTTGCGAAATGGAGGTAAACACGCTTATGAAATGGATGCGGAATTTGTGCGGCGGAGAGAAGCTGTGATCAAATCAACCACGTCCCATAATTACAGGTGTAGTATAAAAGTACAGCCAAACACGAGTTAAAATTGGAGGCTTGATCATGAGGCCGTTTTAAAATAAATGCAAGGCTTGTGGGGGAATCATATAGAGAGCGTGGAACGATTATGGAGCTATCAACGCCAATCATTGCATATAATGGAGCTATGGTTTTATAACTATGTAAAAATGTGCTTTGAATGCTATTTGAAATAAATTTCTACTCATACCTTGGAATTCTTGCCATTTTTCTTTTGTCCATTAATCTTTGATCAACTGCTCCTTGTTGATGCTTTTAAGTGCCTCATGTCTTCATAATAGGTTCTTGGTCATATTTGCATTTGATTTCATGGTTATGTAACTAACATCTGACTGTCAGCTTTGAAAAACAGAGTGATGGCTGCGGAAACTTCTTCTGGCTGTGGAAACTGGGCTCAGTTATGGAAACTGACACAACAATCATATGAATGAATGGAGATGGATAGATGATAACTGACTGAATGGAAATGGTCATGAAAAAAACTTTTATTGGTGGAATGAAATGAAATGGATGAAATGGAGTGGAAGGAAATGAAGTGGAGTGGAATGAAATGAAGTGGAGTGTCACAAAACTGTGAAATGAGAGAGATTTTTTTTTTTGGGAAAATATAAGGCGTCAGGAGTTCCTGATTTTCGCCCTATATTTTCTGTATAAGATTGCCAATCAGTGATTGGTTTTCACACTTACACATTTTTTTTTTTTTTTAGAAACAGGAAGGAACAAAGGATAGGCTGGTGGAGAAGAAGGATTCTTCTTCACCAGCCTTATTGCAGAACTATTTTGAAATATTTTGAAAAATTCCTCTTTTGAGAGTGACTTATGATAGACCTTTAATCTGTGGCCATTCACAATAAGAGGAGTTTGATGTTCATCAATGGTTTTGATTCTTACCGCTCCATTGCTAAAGATTTTGTCAATCTCATATGGCCCAAGCCAATGAGTCTAAAATTTTCCTTAAAATCTTTAAACTTGGAATCAAATAGCAATGCCCAATCTCCTTCTTGAAACTTTTTCTCTTTGATGTATTTGTCATGCCACTTAGCTCTTTGATAGTGAACTAGATCAGTTCTTAGAATTACCTCTTGTCTGATCTCATCTAGCTCATTCAACTACTCCATTCTGTGCTTTTGGGCTTCTGATAGATCCATCCACAACTGAACATCCATCTTGAAAGTTTTGACTTGGAACTCAATGGGGAGCAAGACTTCTTTCCCATAAAAAAGTTCATAGGGAGAATGTCCTGTTGTATTTCTCCATGTAGTTCTGTAGGCCCACAAGGATTCAGGAAGCCTTTCTGCCCAATCTCTTCTGTGTAAATGAACAATTTTGGTGATGATGCCCTCAATAACTTTGTTTGTAGACTCCACTTGGCCATTTGCTTGCGGATGGTAAGGAGTAGATTTTCTGTGCTTGATTTTGTATTCTTCCATCAACTTCTCCACCAAGTTAGATGTGAATTAACTTCCCTGATCTGTCACAATTTCTCTTGGAACACCAAAGCGAGTAAAAATATCCTCATAAATAAAATTAACAACTGAATTTTCAGTAGAAGAAAATAATGCTTTGGCTTCTACCCATTTAGTGACATAATCAGTACATACCAATATATACTTCTTTTGTTTAGATGGTGGGTTAATAGGTCCAATGAAATCTAAAGCCCATTTTTCAAAGGGAATTATGAGTACTTGTAGCTGCAATGGAATTTCATTTTGAAAGGGTAGGTTTCCCTACTCTTTGGCAGCTGTCACACCTTTTGACATACTGTTTTGCATCTTTGAAAAGGGATGGCCAATAATATCCCAAAGAGAGGATTTTATAGGCTGTCCTTTTGTCAGCAAAGTGTCTGCCGCATGGTTCATCATGACATGATTTGAGGATATCAGGGATTTCATCTTCCCTAACACATCTTCTGATCACAAGATCTGGCCCTGTTTTAAACAATTCGTTAGAAATCCATGAATATTTTGAACTCTCCTGAATAATCTTTCTTCTTTCACCAGGAAATAAATGTGGAGGCAGTTTCCATGTAACCAAATAGTTAGCTATATCTGCATACCAAGGAGTCTTAGTAGTTACTACAAATAAATATTCATAAGGAAACTTGTCCTCTACATGAGAATCTTCTTTAGTATTCTGAATCCTAGACAAGAAATCAGCTACTGTATTTTGTTTCATTGGTCTATCCAACACAATAATATTGAATTCTTGTAAAAGTAAGAGCCACCTTGTAACTCTGCCATTAGTAATAGGTTTGTTCTTTAGATATCTAATTGCAGATTGATCAGTATGAATAAAAGTTTCATAGCTTGTTATATAATGTCTAAACTTATTGATTTCATGAACAACAACTAAGAACTCTTTTTCAGTCACAGTATAGTTCAACTCAGTGGGAGTTAAATTTTTACTGGTATAGTAAATGGCATAAGGAACTAAATCCTTTTTACCCAACACAACCCCTAGAGCTGTATATGAAGCATCTATAGAAATATGGAAAGGAAGTTTCCAATTTGGTCCTCTCAAGATAGGTGCTTTAGATATTCTTGTTTTCAAAGTTTCAAATGCTGATTGACAATCAGGATCCCATTTGAATTCACAGTCTTTTGTAAGAAATTTGAAGAGTGGAGATGCGATTTTAGTGAAGTTCTCTATAAATCTTCTATAGTACCCAGTAAATCGCAGAAAAATTCTAACATCTTTTTGACAATTTGGAATAGGCAACTTGGAGATGACTTCAACTTTTGATCTATCAACTTTAATCCCATCCCCTGAAATGTGATGTCCCAAAACAATACCTTCAGTAAACATCATAAAGCATTTTTCATGACTTAATGAAAGGTTTGTTTCTTTACATCTTATAAGGACTTTTTCCAAATTCTCTAATGCCTCTTCAAATGAATTACCATAAATTGTAAAATCATCCATATAAACCTCTACACAATCATGGATTAGATCAGAAAAGATTCCTAGTACTGCTCTTTGGAATGTTGCGAGTGCATTACATAATCCAAAAGGAAGCACTCAATAAGCAAAAGTTCCCCATGGACAGGTAAATGTGGTCTTATCTTGATCTTTAGGTGCTACCTGAATTTGATTATAGCCACTAAAATCATCCATAAATGAAAATTAGTTTTTGCCTGCTAATGTATCTAATACTTGATCGATAAAGGGCAAAGGAAAGTGATCCTTCAAAGTTGCTTTATTCAATTCTCTGTAATCAATGCATACCCTCCATTTACCATTCTTTTTAGGTAATATAACCAAAGGAGAAACCCATTGGCTATCTGAAATTGGATAAATGAAGTTTACATTGAGTAATTTTTGGAGCTCTTCTTTCACTATTTCCCTAAGGTTTGGACTCATCCTTCTCTGAGGTTGTCTGATTGGTCTACTGTTTTCCTCGATGTAGATGTGATGAATGCAAGTCTTAGGGTCAATACCTTTCATATCACTATACTCCCATGCAAATGCAGTAGAATGTTTTTGCAAGATTTTGGTTAGCTCTTCCTGTTGTGACTTTTCCAAGTTTTTATTGATATTCAATTTTTTACCTGGAAAAATCTCAATGGTGGAACTACCGAACTCTTCCATAGAGTAAAGAGACATTTGTCTTGATGATAAATACTCAATGTCAGAATCTAACTGAAATTGTGTGTGGTCATATTCTGAAGATGTTTCAAAGTTTTCTAATGTGTTCAGAATTTGACTATCTTCACTAATTTCAGAAATGGTAAAGACAGGTTGTATAGTTTTCCTCATCATCGACCCATTCATTATCTCCTACTTCTGTAATTGCTTTTGCTGGAGGATACAAATTGAAATTCTTTGTCGAATTACCATCAGAAATGTACATATCTCCAGATCTACAACTAATGAAAGCATCAGCTGTGGCTAGCCAAGGTCTTCCTAAGATGAGTGGGTTCCCTCCTAAATTACTCTTGGGAGTCAAAATCATGAAATCTACTGGATATTCCCAAGAATATAAGGAGACTGAAATATCTTCTAATACACCATCTGATTTTATTATTGATCTATCTTCAAGCTGCAGTAAAGTAGGTGTAAAAAGAAGATTAGGAAGTTTAAGCTGTTCCATAGTCTGTCTACTCATAATGTTGATAGCAGCCCCTAAGTCAATTAATGTGTTTGGAATTTCTATCCCATTTATATGTGTCTTGACGATTGGACTACCTGGATCTACATATTTCTGCATGGTAATTTTTCCCATCATGATATCTGCAATTTTTCCTACCAGGTGGATTCTTCTTGTATCTCTTGGTTTCCTTCCTGGTCTTTTGAGACTCAACTCCTTTATTGTTTTTGCTAGAATAGGAATCTCTCTAATGGCTTGTAGCAAGGGAATCTTGATACAGACATTCTTTAATTCATCTAGAAAATCATAGTCAAGGAACAAGATTTGTTTTTCCACCCCTTTGTCAATTTGTAATCTTTCAGGGAAAGGAGGTGTGGATGAAGATGTAGGTTGCTCAACTATAGGAGTTGTGGGGGTTGACTCTTTTTATTTTTCTTTTTGAGTGTTTGGGTTTTGAAGAGATGCTTCAGAACCTTTATTGACTTTAAGAGAATCTTCCTCAGAAGTATTTTGCTTTTGAGCATCTATAGAAGGTTTTTCTAAAACACTACCAGACCTGAGTTGTACATCATTAAAAGGAACAATCATATAGGTAGGAAATTGTTGTCCTTCTACCATGTAAGCATTCTGAGGATTTGGCAATGGCTGGGCTGGTAGTTGATTTGTCTTTTGTTGGAATGGAAGCAAGAGTTGGGAATTTTGTTGAGGAAGTTGTTGTTGTTGTGGAAATGGCAATGAAAGTTGTGGGTTTTGATTTGGAAGCTGTGGAGCTTGTTGATTTTGAAAAGATGGAGGATATTGATAAAATTGAGCAAATCTCCCATAAGGATTTTGCATCCCTTGTACCCATGATTGATATGGATTTTGAGGTTGGGACCAAGGTAGTTGCCAAGAATTCCAATTTGGCGGGGGTTGAAAGTTCATAGGGTTGTTAAACCCTTGATTTTGTTGCCCCTGCGAAGGTCTCCTTGAAACAAAACAAGGAGTCTCTACTAAATTTGGATCTTCTTGAAAGACAGCTTTGAGCCTAGGAATTGAAGGACAATCCTTGGTCTCATGGCTTTCCGAGCAAATCATACATGTTTCTACAACTTTTGCATCCAAGGGGCATTCCCTTAGAGCATGTTTCTTCCTACATTTTGGACAAAAGATAACCAAGGCTTCAGCTTCTGCTTTCTTCTTGTTTTGTATTTTAAGGGTGTCTAGTTGTTCACTAAGGCTCCCTGGAATATCAGTTTTGAACTCATCAAGCATATTGCCAATCTCTGCCCTACTTACTGATCCAGTTGCAGATTTGTTTGCTCTAATAAGAGAAGGATCTCTAGGCCCTTTTCTTGTTTTAGATTTTCCCCTCGAGAGATGGACACATAGTTCTGCTATGTCACGAAGTGGAAGTTGAGAAATATCTCCCTTCCCCATCATGTTTAAAATACCTATCCATTCATCTATAATGGCTTCCAATAGAAGGGATTTCAAGGTCTCCTCATCTAAGTTACTCATTTTTTCTCTTTTTAAGTTGTATTGAAATATTTCAAGTAAATCCTCCAAGTTTTCATCTTCTTTTTGCACCATTTTGAATACCTCATGCTTATGGTTGGTGGGCATGCAACAGTCCAGGTATCTATCCAGAAATGTTTGTTTCATATCATTCCAAGTCCTAATAGATTGAGTGACTAGTCCCATGAACCATTTCAAAGTAGCTCCCTTCAATGTTGAAGGAAACAATTTGAGTTTTTGAGAGTCTTCCATATAGTCATAAGTTCGGCACACGACTTCAAACTCAAATAGAAATGTTTCAGGATCCTCACTTCGCAACCCATAAAATTTTGGGAGGACAAATGGTGAGATGTTTTTCATTGTTGTATGAGTTTCTTCATCAACTATAGGAAATCCAAATGAGTTATCTCCATCCCTATTTCCTCCATTATTACCTCTACCTCCTCCATTGTTTCCTCCTCCTCTACCTCCTCCTCCAAACCCGTTTACTACTTCCTCTGTCATGATAGTTTCCTCAGAGTTTTCAGAGTCCTCTGGTTCTTCTATTAATGGCGAACAAGAAGGAATTTCTCCCTCTTCTTCTTCAGGTGATTCTACTTCTTTGATTACAATATGTTCCCCTATAGAAGTGAAGAAAGGTTCTTTCCCTAGGTCAGATTTGATGGATAGTGTGGGAGAGTCTCCTAATTCAGCTGCTGCCCCTTGAATTCTAGGAATCCTAAGGCTGGGAGTGTGAGTTGGAGATGATGGAGGTGTATCTTGTCTATGCCTTGAAGTAGCTGGAGTTGTAAAAATCGAACTCTTGGCCCTAGCTATAAACCTTCCCCTAGAATCTCTTTCTCTATGCATGTCATTTTTTTATTTTTATCTTCAAGTTGGGCTAATAATTCTCTTTCTGATCTTCCAAATCACACTAGGTGCAAGAAGAGAGCATACTCAAGAAATTATTGAATCAATAACTCTCTTTTCTGATCCTCCAGATCACACTAGGTGCAAGAGGAGAGCATACTTTGAGAAGTTATCAATTTTTCCCTTCTTTGATTTTTCTTTTTTTTAAGAAATTGGCTACCTAGTTACACTTCCCCGGCAACGGTGCCAAAATGTTTGGTCAATTTAGAGTGTCCTAAATTGCTATATTAATTTTCAATCCGGGAGTCGTAAACTGTTGAAGTGTGGCGCACTATATGTGCAAGATAACCTATTTCTTACTTTTTGTCGTTTTTGATTTTTTATTTTGTTTTGGGGGTTTTTATCTTTGTTTATCTCCTAATGTGAAATGGAAATTCTAAAAGACAAGTATGGATATAAATGTTCAAGGAAATTATGTCCTTTATAATGATTTCCAAAACTTCAAACTTCAGAAGGTCTTAGAACATGCTAATGATGAAATTAATTCCTAAAAGAAAATGAAAATGTGCCACTATTCTAATCAAACAAACAGTGAACTATTGATCATGAAACCATTATCCCTGCTGTTGTCTAAATACAAAAGAAATGAATTAAGCTACTGCACTCAAAGAAATCCAAAAATTGCAAGTAAAGTAAAGCTAAAATAAAATTACATCAATTCATATTCTGACCTCTCGCCAGTTAGTCTCGCTATGGCTTTCGGAGGTAATCATCAAGAACTTGAGCAATCTGATATCTAATTGAAAAAAAGTAAAACTTAAAATCAAATCACATCAATTCATAGTCTGACCCCTCGCCAGTTAGTCTAGCTATGGCTTTCAGAGGTAATCATCAACAACTTGAGCAATCTGATATCTAATTGTAGAAAAATAAAACTAAAATCAAATTACGCACTCATACTTGAATCCCTCGCCATTAGTCCAGCTATGGCTTTCGGAGGTCACTGACAATGATATGAGCAATTTAATATCTAAGCTAACTAATAAAGCAAGGAAACAAAACTGAAATCAACAAAGCAGAACTAAAATTAAAAACTAGAAAAAGCAAAGACAACAAAGAATTAATCCCATGTCATTAGTCATTGTGAAAATTATATGCGAATGCCCAGGCTGCCTACTGTAATCTGGAACATACACACTAATCAACGTTAATAGCAATGTACAAAGCATGCAAAATTGTGAACAAGAATGAAACGTTAGTACCATAGTAACTGAAATATACATAAGTGAATAACTATGGCATAATAAACATAAAGAAACACAGCATGAAACAAACTATACAACAATAAGAAACAAAACCTCGGTGTGTGCAGGGGCCCTCTGCACAACCTCAGGCAATAGCTATCAATCAAGAATTATGCTCAGAAACAGAGTCTTCTCATATATTTCAGAACACAGTCACAACAATGAAAACTAGTGTCATGGCACAGTGGGCTTTTTATCAGAAAAATTATATTCAAAAGACTAATTACTATGCATATAGAAACACATTATTTATAACAAAAGGTTACGTAATTGTTTTCCTATTAGACTACGCTGACAGAGGACACGTAAATGACAATGTCCATGGATTTAGCATCATGCTGCCGAGATTATGCAATCTATTGAAAACGGCTTGTTGGATTCACATTGTGGGCAGCCTACAGGTGTCAGCGTGCCTCCAGAAATCTAGAAACGGCCACGAAAATCTTTCACGTGCTTGGAAACGGAGTCATGTTGCCATATGACTCTTTTGTTTGACCACCGCTTGACCACCATTGACCACGGCTTCCTCTGATGAATCCGACTGAGCCAATAGGACTCGGTCCATGTCCAAGTCATTTCCAACTTGCCCATGTGGCTCGCTTTGCTTGATGACACCTGCAATGTAGACTTTAACAAAAATAGCTGTGGAAAGTGACAGGATTCCGCAGCTCAATGAGCAAAAATCTAGTTCAAACAACAGACACAAAACATAGTTAAAAACCAGTTTAAATGCTCTTTTATGATTAATATGCAATGATGTTGATAGCTTAGGAGGTCCAGGTGAATGGAAAGAGTCTAGGAAAGTGTATAGGAAAGATGCAAGTTCAGGGCTCAACAGTGGCAATGCATGTCAGGGATTATAAAGGCAACAAAAGGGAGGAACAAGTTAAACTACAAGGAAATGAACACATAATAGGGTTAATAAGTCATCAATTTACCTTTTCCATGAGGGGCATGCTAGGCACACCAACACTAGGTGCCAATAGGTGCCAAGTGCCAAGTGTCAATGCATTCTAAGTGCCAAATATTCCTTCATTTCTTCTCATCTAGTTTCCAATAATTGATCTCAAATAAATTTAATATTAAACCGTGCCAAAGCATACCAAGTCATCTCAATGCATACCAAACATGCTAAGACTTTCCAAGTGCCAACATGTGCCAAGTGCTAATGTGCCTCAGGGAGTGTGATGCATGCTATGAAGTGGCAGAGCATATCAAAGAGTGCTAAGGTGTGCTAGAGAGTGGAAATGCATGTTGAGGAGTGTTAGGGAGTACTAGGAGAAGACAAGGGATCACTAAGTCAAAATGCATGGAAGTGAATGAATATGGGGGTGTGTCGAGGAGTGTCATTAATGAGTGCTAGTTGTCATGCCAAGGAGGGAGTGACAAGGTATGCTAAGCACGGGTAAGGCATGCCAGAGAATATAAGGGAATGTCATGAAGTGATAGAGTGTGCTAGGTAGTTCCGGGGTGTGCTAACATGTGCCAAATAGTGCCAAGGCATGCCATGTCCTAAGACATGCTAGGATGTGCATGGTGCTAGAGTATGCCAATATGCGTCAAGGAGTTTCAAGGCAACAAAAGGAATAACCAAATTAAAATGCAAGGAAATGAACACATAAGAGGGTTAATAAGTCGGGACTTTATATTTTTCAAAAGGGGCACACTAGGCACACTAATAATATGTTCCAATACATGCCAAGTGCCAATGTGTGCCAAGTGCTAATGTTTGTCAATGCAATATTATGCCAAGGCGTTCCAGGGCATGCTAGGGACTATAGGGCATGCCAACACATGATAGGGGAGTGTTATGCTATTATAGGGCATTCCAACATGTGCTTCGGCATCCTACTCATGGCAAGATGTTCTAGGTACAAAGATGTTCCAGGTACAAAGATGTTCCAAGACATGCGAGGTGTAGAAATTTTGCAAATTCTCTACAAATCTCGCTCTAAGACCTCTGTAGAAAATATGACTGTAGATTAACCCAATAATGCAATATACCAAAGAAAAATACTATAATCTACTTCTACTATCAATTTTCTTTGCGGAAGCTTAAAGATCTAGTTGAATCAGAGCTGAACACATATAACCATAAGAAGAAGAATCAATGCACATGAAACACAAAAAATACTCAGGGGAGAGCCTCAGCTAAAAACCCACTATCTGTAGTACCATACAAGGTGAAAATACATCAAAATTATACAAAGCCTTAGCTCTCACACAGCTAGTCAACTCTCAGTACAATCCTCACAGATGAAGGTGGAAATACATAGAGATAATACAAAGCCTTAATCCTCACAACTAGCCAGCTCTCAGTATAATCCTCATAGATGCTCACAGGCAATCCAAGCTTCTCACAAGCCTTCCTCTCTGCCCTCCAAGCCTCCTATTTCCTTGCTCAGTTTCTCCTGGGTGATCCTCCTATTACCAAATGGAAGACTCTCAACCAAGTGGAACACTGATCTCTCACACTGATCTCACACCCTGTCAGAACTACGCAATCCTCAAGGAACCTTACCTTGACTGCATGCATGATTTTCCTTTATAGGAGAAAACATGCAACTGATAGTACACTATCCTTGAATTTAATCTCAACTGGGTCTTTCTCAGAATAGACATGCATGAATTGTAGATGAGGGAATCTTTAGTTATCTGGAGTACACTTGTTGAGTGCATGCATGCATCAATTGACTAATAAATCACAATTAATTCCTCAAACAGTTTGGAACTAATTTAACTGGACTTAACTCAGTAAAATAAGCTAAGTAATTACACCTCAAATATAACTCAAGCTTATCTCCTTGATTAAGGAATAATCTCCTTAATTTAAGGGATAATTGTTGCATGACTTCAGAAAGACTTCTAACTTGAATTTCTCCAACTAATTAATCCATAATGAATTAATTAATTATTTTCAAGCAGCCAGTGAGACTAAATTTGAATTTTAATTCAAGGACAAATTAAAATTGGAATATTCTTGTTGCCACATTTCAACACTCCCTCTCAACAAGAAAGGGATTATCTGCTACCCCAATCCTGTCTCTATGGAACTCGAATTTACACTTTGACAATGCCTTTGTCAAAATGTCAGCATCTTGGTCCTCTGTCAAAATATACTGCAGCAACATGATCCTCCTCGATACGTAGTCTTTGAGATGATGATACCGGATGTCGATGTGCTTGGGCCTATCATGAAGTACTGGATCCTCAAAGAGTTTGATACAAATTTGATTATCACAATAGATCATAGTCGGATCCATCCTCTGATCAAACAAACCAACTAGGATTTTCTGCATCTAGATGGCCTCACATGCTTCCTGACTTGCAGCCATGTATTCTGCCTCTGCCGAGCTGAGTGAAACCGACCTCTGTTTCCTGCTGTACCAAGAAACTGCCGCTGACCCAAGGTTGAAAATCCCTCCTGATGTGCTCTTCTGATCTGATGGACTCCCTGCTCAATCTGCATCAGTGAAGCCCTGTAGCTTCACTCCCTCTGTTTGTTTGTACCATAATCCATACTGAGATGTGCCTCCGAGGTATCTCAATACATGCTTTGTCACCTTCCAAAACAACTTGGTAGGCTGAACCATTGCTTGACTCAGCTGGTTCACCACATAACACAAATCTGGTCATGTGTTCACTAAGTAGATTAGTGAAACCACAAGCTGCCTATACACAGTAGCCTCCACTACTTCTCCTGAAGTAGCATCCTCCTTCCTCCAGTTACCAGCTAGAGGAGTTTGCATGGGCTTGCACTTCTCCATGTGGAATCTCCTGAGTATCTCATTGGCATACTTTCCCTCAGACACAAACAACTTCCCATCCTTCTGTCATACTTCCATGCCAAGGAAGTAATGCATGAGACCCATGTCTTTCATCTCGAATTCTCTTTCAAGGTCCTCCTTGCAAGACATGATCAATTGATCATCACCAGTCAATATGAGATCATCAACATAAAGAATGATGATCAACAACTTACCTTCCACCACGATGTTGTCCAGGTTCGCATCCGCTTCAATCTTTGTGAAGCCCAACTCAGTGAAGTAGTTGTCTATCCTGGTGTACCAAGCACGAGGTGCTTACTTCAGCCTCTACAACGATCTTTTGAGTCAGCACACATGCGACTCACAATCGAAGGTCTTAAAACCTTCTAGCTACTCTATGTATCTAATGGATCTTCCAACCCATCTGTGCTGATAGTGCCAACATAGATCTCATAGATGAGTACCTTGCGACAGGTGCAAAAGTCTCATCATAGTCAATCCCCTCGACCTGTGAAAATCCACGGGCAACAAATCTTGCCTTATGCTTCTCCACACTACCATCAGCAACTTGCTTTACCTTGTAAAGCCAATGGGAACTCACAACTGAATTGTTCTTCGGTATTGGAACCACGTCCCAAACACTGTTACGAACTATGGAGTCATACTCCTCCACCATAGCATCAACCCAAATCAGCTGCTGCATTGCTTTCTCAAAGGAAGATGACTCATTCTTAACACATTCCCCAGCAAGGGCCATGTATCCAGTGTACCTCTCAGGTGAACTCCTCTGTCTGTGCTGAGAAGATGGTTCTCCCACTTTCTCTCTCGCATCCTACAACAATCTGTCAGCTTCCTTTTTGCGCTTCCGTCCATCTCTGGAAGACTTTGCTTGAGTGGATGTCTCCAATCCTAGAACCTCTACATGCGGCTGCTCCGCATCAATCTGAGGCTCCTCCTCCTTAGGAACCAACCGTTCCTCCACAGCCTATAGTTGGAGATCCCTCTTAAGGGAAACTCGCATGGCCTTTTGCTCATTAAACTTGAGATCTCCGCGAACCACTATCCTTCGACTGGTAGGCAAGTACACACAATAGTTGTGAGGTGTATCAGTGTACCCCAAAAGTATCCCCAACTCTACTGTTGGCTCAAGATTCTTTTGTGCATCCTTTGTCACATGGAAATATACCAATGAGCCAAAGATCCTACAGTGACCCACATCTGGTCTCTTATCGGAGAAAGATTCCTCTGGTGTCTTCATCCCAAGTATGCGATGTGGGCTTCTATTTTGCAAATAGACTGCTATGTTGCATGCCTCAGCCCACAAGTGAAGTGGTAGGCCTTGGTCATGCAACATCGACCGTGTTGTCCCTACAATAGTTATATTCTTCCTCTCAGGCAACCCATTTTGTTGTGGGTTATGAGGTGCCATCAACTCTTGTTTAATTCCTTTCGCTGCACAGAAGTTCTTAAAATCTTGAGAGATATATTCTCCACCATTGTCGCTTCTCAAGGCCTTGATCTTCTTCCCTAACTCCTTCTCGACCAAAGCTTTGAACTCACAAAACTTTGTGAAGGTTTGGTCCTTCTTCTGCATGAAATAAATCCAGCATTTACGAGAAAAATCATCAATGAAAATCACATAATACCTTTGCTTCGCGGTGGATCCCGTCGAGAATGGTCCACACACATCAGTATGAACTCGCTCTAAGATAGCCTTTGCTTCACTGTCTCGATAATAAAAGGAAGACTTGGTGTACTTTCCCAAGGTACAACCTTTGCATGTGTCAACTTGCTCAAGTTTACCTTTGGGAAGTCCTGTAGATATCTGTTGCATTATCTTCAAAGCCCCATGATGTAAATGGCCCAACCACCTGTGCCACAACTCACCAATGTCTTGGGTTTGCATCAATTATGCTTTCGTACTCAATGATGCATAATCATCTACCTACAGTTTATAGGGATTCTTCATCCAAATCCCTATCCTCTTGGTTTGACCCGTGTCTATGTGTCTTAGGAACGCCTTTCCTTTACTGAAGACAACATCATAGCCTTTGTCCTCCAACATCGCGATTGATACCAAGTTCTTCTTCAGTCCAGGCACATACATCACATTTGTCAAGGTGAGAGGAGCTCCATGCTCCCTCTAAAAAGCAACCGTGCCCACTCCTGAAACACTATACTTTCTGTTGTCACCCATCTCTTTGTGCATCATGAGGTCTTTCTCCTCCAAGGTATTGAATAAACTT
Source organism: Pinus tabuliformis (assembly GCA_031772625.1). Classification (NCBI taxonomy): domain Eukaryota; kingdom Viridiplantae; phylum Streptophyta; class Pinopsida; order Pinales; family Pinaceae; genus Pinus; species Pinus tabuliformis. Next base: position 1,233,058,812 of record CM062809.1, on the reverse strand, counting down.
TTATCGTCGTTCATGTGGAATGAGGATCCACTGTCAATATACCAGACACAACCCATCATTGATGACACCATGCATGCGATGAGGGTAAATTCCATTTTGAACTAAGAGGCTAATACCTCACCTTCCGATCCTTCTGAGGATCCCTTCTTGGACTTCTTCGATGGGAAATTAATCGCATAATGTCCCATCTCAATTGAAGTATGATATGAATTCGATTTGCACCTGCAACCCCGAACTTCAAACTTCGAATTCTCTTCTCCATATATTGTTCACAGCTCCGATAAACTCAGCTCTAATACCATGTAGAAATTTTACAAATTCTCTACAAATGTCGCTCTCAGACCTCTGTAGAAAATCTGACTATAGATTAACCTGATAATGCAATATACCAAAGAAAAATACTATAATCTACTTCTACTATCAATTTGCTTTGTGGAAGCTTAAAGATCTAGCTGAATCAGAGCTGAACACATATAACCATAAGAAGAAGAATCAATGCACATGAAACACAAAAAATACTCAAGGGAAAGCCTCAGCTAAAAACCCCACTATCTGTATTATCATACAAGGTGGAAATACATCAGAATTATACAAATCCTTAGCTCTCACACAACTAGCTAGCTCTCAGTACAATCCTCACAGATGAAGGTGGAAATACATAGAGATAATACAAAGCCTTAGCTCTCACAACTAGCCAGCTCTCAGTACAATCCTCACAGATGCTCACAGGCAATCTAGGCTTCTCACAAGCCTTCCTCTCTGCCCTCCAAGCCTCCTAATTCCTTGCGTAGTTTCTCTTGGGTGATCCTCCTATTACCAAGTGGAAGACTCTCAACCAAGTGGAACACTGATCTCTCACACTGATCTCACACCCTGTTAGAACTGCGCAATCCTCAAGGAACTTTACCTTGATTGCATGCATGAGTTTCCTTTATAAGAGAAAACATGCAACTGATAGTACATTGTCCTTGACTTTAATCTCAACTGGGTCTTTCTAATAATAGACATGCATGAGTTGTAGATGAGGGAATCTTCAGTTATCTGGAGTACACTTGTTGAGTGCATGCATGCATCAACTGACTGATAACTCATAATTAGTTCCTCAAACAGTTTGGAACTAGTTTAACTGGACTTAACTTAGTAAACTGAGCTAACTAATTACAACTCAAATATAACTCAATCTTATCTCCTTAATTAAGGGATAATCTCCTTAATTTAAGGGATAATTGTTGCATGACTTCAGAAAGACTTCTAACTTGAATTTCTCCAACTAATTAATCCATAATGAATTAATTAATTATTTTCAAGTAGCTGGTGAGACTAAATTCGAATTTTAATTCAAGGACAAATTAAAATTGGAATATTCTTGTTGCCACATTTCAACACGAGGTGCGAAGGAATGTTAATGTATTGTTCCAAATCATGTTAAGGTGTGCCATGAGTATTGAGGAGTGCTAGATCTCTCTCATTAATAGAATTGAGAAAGCTTGATTATGTATTATATAATATAGTTCCTACACACACTGAATGGAACTTTATTTAAAGGAAATTTTCTAGATAATAAACCTAATAGAGATGAACCATATGTTGACTCATAGGAAAACTATATTCTTATGACTTGAGGGAAATGATACACACTAATTACTTCTTAAAAAATTGACTCACTATTATAACCACTATGAACTTATACACATAATGAAAAAGACTCCACAACAATGGTCTTAAATCGTTATATTTTGAAAAAAAATATAGTGACAGGTACATAGCGTCATCAAAAACTCATTAGAATGATCAATGATGATGAATATTTTTTGACTGTCACCAAAAGTAACCAAAAAGAGCATTGGTTAGGGCAATAAAATATTGTCACTAGAAGTGTCACCAAAAAGACAATTAGTGATGGGCCTTTAATGACCCTCACTAAAAGTGTCACAAAAGAGATAATTAGTGATGGGCCTTTAACGAACCTCACCAAAAGTTTCATTGAAAATGGCTTTGGTGATAAACCTTAAAGGACCATCACTATATACACTTACAATGACGATTTTTTAAAGACCGTCACCATATGCGACATTGGTGACAGACCTTAAAGGTCTGTCACAGGCATGAAGCATAATCAAAAACTCATTAGAATGATCAATGATGATGAACATTTATTGAATATCACCAAAAGTAACCAAAAATATCATTGGTGACGATTAATAAAATATCGTCACCAGAAGTGTCACCAAAGAGAGAATTAGTGATGGGCCTTTAACGACCCTCACCAAAAGTGTCACCAAAGAGAGAATTAGTGACAGACCTTTAACGACCCTCACCAAAAGTGTCATTGAAAATGGCTTTGGTGACAAACCTTAAAGGACCATCACTATATACACTTACAACAAAGGATCTTAAAGGTCTGTCACATGCATGACCCTCACCAATGACCTTTTTTCTTGTAGTGGGTCTCCCTTTATATACATGACGGTACGGGGAGCACAAGTTTGTACTAGCGCTATCTAGTGCCGAAGCGAACGATGGTTGCTAGGTTTAAAGATATCCGAACACGTCTCTAGCCTAGACCTTATATATGTGATTGTTAGGTTTCAAATGTGCCTTAGGTTAATTGAGTTCATTGTAAAGTTTATCTTGAATTATGTCTCAGTTTTCAGGGCTTAGCGATGTGACTCAAAAAATCCTATATGCAGCTAAATGAGAAAAGACTCGTTCAAGTCAATGAATTGTTTACACTAGAGAGGGTAGAAAGCACAATCAAATGCAAAACAACCAAGAACCTAAAATGTAGGTTTTAACCCCGTACAGAAATTACCTGCATACGAATTCTAAAACACAGAAAATAAACAATGCAAGAGCATAACACATAAAACACATATACACAGAGATTTTCCCCTGGATCCCAAAACCGAGAATACCAGCTTGATTTTTCATTATGTTCCTTTCAATGTTACAATACATATTTATACATGCCGAAGCATCCAATACCATGGACCGAAAACCATCACATCCAAAACCATGGACCAAAAACCATCGCGTCCAAAACCATGTGTGAAAATCATGCACAAAACCATAGGTAGGTCCGCCCAACCTAACATAGGGTCCAAAACCAAAATTTTCCAGGGTGCTGCCCTGGACCCCATAGAGTGGGGTTATTTGTACCCCTCAAACCCTCTGTGACTCCCCCCACTACGCAATCGGTGCAACGAAGGGGGGGCTTCGCCCCCCTTATAATCCCCCAATTAACTACATGGGCTAGTCGTGGAAAGAATATAACACAACCCAACATTCTCTCACTTGTTGTTTTCTTTCCACAGGGGGCCACAAGAGATCTTATTCATTTATCTAGCTCTGCAATGCCCATTGTTTCTCTACACCAAGAGAACTTCTCATAACTCACAGATTTTTTCAATGCATTTGCAGTATTCTTCAAAGTGTCCACCTTTACCAGCAACACCTTTTGTCTTCTATCATATCCCTCACAAAGTGATATTGAACATCAATGTGCTTTGCCTTTGAATGATATGTAGGGTTCTTTGCCAAGAAAATTGCACTTTGGTTGTCACAGTCTATCCTTATAGCTCCCTGTACTAACCCCATATTTGAACACAATCTCTGCAACCAAACTTCTTCCTTGCCTGCATGAGTGGCTACCATGTACTCTGCCTCTGTAGTTGATAGTGCCACTACAGATTGTTTCTTACTCATCCAACTGACTGCACCTCCAAATAGGTTAAACACATACCCACTTGTAGATCTTCTCTGATCCAGATCTCCAGCCCAGTCTGCATCAAAAAAGCCACGAATATCCAACACTCTGTCCAATCCTGATCTTCCTTGGTAGCACAAACCATAATCACTAGTGCCATGCAAATACCTGAAAACCCGCTTCACTGTTGTCCAATGCTCCTTCCCTAGTTTTGACATAAACCTGCTCAATACTCCCACTGCATGTGCAATGTCTGGTCTAGTACAGACCATCGCATACATCAGGCTATCGACTGCACTTGCATATGGAACACGAGACATGTCCTCTTCCTCTTCTTGTGTCTTGGGACACTATTCAGTAGATAACTTTACACCTACAGGAATAGGAACCTTCACCGGTTTACTATCCTGCATACTAAACCTCTGCAATATTGTCTCAACATACTTCCTCTGGTTTAACTAGAGTTTCCTCTTTGACCGATCTCTTTTAATTTCCATGCCCAAAATATATTTTGCAGCACCAAGATCTTTCATGTCGAATTTGGGGGACAATTGGGTCTTCAAATCCTGGACAATTTCTTTGCCATTTCCAACCAGCAACATATCATCCACACACAAGACCAAATAAATAACACGGTCACCAATTAATTTAAAATACACACAGTGATCTGCTTTAATTCTGGTGAAGCCCAGTCCCCATATAAATGTATCAAATTTCTGATAGCACATCCTTGGTGGTTGTTTTAACCCATACCGAGACTTCTTTAACTTGCATACTAGTTCTTTCTTACCCTTCACCGCAAAGCCTTCAGGTTGCTTCATGTATATTTCCTCTTCTAGATCCCCATGAAGAAATGTTGTCTTCACATCCATCTATTCTACCTCAAAATCAAAAGTGGCAGCAACAGATAAAAGTAATCTAATAGAAGTTACCTTGGAAACAGGAGAAAAAATATCACCAAAATCAATTCCCGGCACTTGGGAATAACCTTTTGCTACCAACTGAGCTTTGTATTTCTCCACCTTTCCTTTTGCATTTGTCTTCTTCTTTAACACCCATTTGCTGCCAATGGGTTTCCTTCCAGCCGGCAACTCCACCAGATCCCAAGCCTCATTTTTGTGTAAAGTTGCCATTTCATCAACCATGGCCTCTTTCCAGAGTTTTCCATCCTCTGAATCCACTGCTTCCTTCATAGTTCTAGGATCATCATCAGTAATAGATAAAGAAAAATTTGAACAGAAAGCAGATGGACTATACCTTTTTGGTTGCCTTCTTTCTCGAATTGATCTTCTCACACCCGGAGTTTGTGGCTCTTCATCTTCTGATTCCTCATCTGTTGTAGAGTCTGATTCTTCCTCCTTTAGCTCAAACTCTATCTTCTCAGGTTCCTTAGGTTGGACTTCATGTTTAATAACATCTTTCAACTCTCTGAACACCACATCTCGGTTGTACACAACCTTCCTTGTTACTGGGTTCCAAAGCTTATAACCATTTAAACCATCCTTATACCCAATAAATATGCACTTTTCAGATTTACTATCCAACTTGGTTCATTTCTCCTTTGGAACATGTACATATGCATCACATAAAAATACCCTCAGATGTGAAAGAGAGGGTTTCTTACCATTCCATACCTCTTGTGGAGTCTTATCCTCCAACGCTAATGAAGGTGATCTGTTGACCAGGTAACATGCTGTCTCCACCCCCTCTGCCTAGAATTCCTGTCCTAACCCGACACCACTGAGCATGCTTCTTGCCCTTTCCATCAACGTCTTGTTCATTCTTTTTGCAACTCCATTTTCCTAAGGTGTGTATGGAGTACTATTCTACCGTGCTATACCACACTTCTTACAGAATTCTTCAACTTGCCGCAAAACTCTCCACTTTTATTTGTCCTCAACACCTATATCTTCTTCTTTGTCTGGTTTTCCACCAGAGCCTTAAATTATTTAAACCTGTCAAAGACTTCAGATTTATTCTTAAGGAAATATATCCATGTATTCATTGAGAAGTCATCTATAAATGATACATAGCACACAGAATTACCCAGTGATGGAACCTTCACAGGTCCAAACAAATCACTATGTACAAGCTCTAATATCTGTTTCACCCTCTTACCACCAGAGGGGAAACTCACCTGATTCTGCTTCCCATATACAAAATTTTCACAGAAATAAAAATCCATAGAGATATTACTCATACCTTCTATCATACCTTTACCATGAAGTATTCGAAGGCCCTTCTCTCCAATATATCCAAGCATTTGATGCCACAGCATGGTCTTCTCTCCAGAGACTACTAGATTTTCTGGTCCACTTTCAAGAACCACGGAACTATTGCACCCATCGACAACAGTGCTACCTTGCAGCTTGTACAGAGTTCCAATTCGAACTCCCCGCATCAATACCAATGCCCTCCAAACCATCTTGCAGGTATCCTTCTTGAACACTGTTTTTACACCTGCATTATCCATCTTGCTTACAAAAATTAGATTTCTGGATAATGCAGGAATATGCAGAACACCCGAAAGTGTTCTAGCCCTTCCACCTTGCAACTTCAACTTTACTTTTCCGCGACCAACAATTCTAGCCTTCCTGTCATCCCCCAACAAGACATCACCACCATCATATTTCTCATACTCGCAAAATCACTCTCTATGTGGTGTGAAGTGAAAGGATGCACCTGAGTCAATCAACCATGCCTCATGATCTACATGTGTACTTGAAGAAGCAAAGTACACATCCCCACCTTCATCTAAGGTGTTTTTCACCTCTGCAGAAGGAGCATCATCAAATCCCTTTCCTTTATTAGGAGCTTTAGATTTACAGTCCCTTTTGTAGTGCGCTTCCTTTCAGCATTTCCAGCACACCACCTTTACAGGTTTTCTTGGAGATTTAGATCTCCCTCTAGATTTAGATCTCCCACTCGATGACTTATTTTTGTTTCTGTTCTGGAACTGCCCTCGTACAGACAAGGAATCACCATTCTGGATCTCCATATTTTTCTGTCTCATCTCCTCCGCCAGCAAGGATGAGACTATTTCATCAAACTGCAAGGCAGTTGTATTACTACCTATTACAATAACCAGACTATCCCATGAATTTGGTAGAGAACACACCAAACTGATGCACTTATCTTCATCTGAAATTTTAATATCAACAGATAATAATTGACTTGCCACAGTATTAAATGGGTTTAGATGCTCTGTCACCGAGTCTCCATCTTTCACCCTCAGGTTATACAGCTTTTTCCACAGGAATAGTTTATTCACCAGAGACTTAGATTGGTACAAAGTCCCTAACTTGTCCCAAAAATCCTTCACCGTAGCTTCCCCCGATACATTCAACAATACTGAATTTGAGACACACAATCGTATTGTGCTCTTTGCCTTCCAATCCAACTTCTTCCATTCTTCATCGGACACTCTCGTTGGTTTAGTATCTGGATCTACAGTGATCCACTGATCTTTATCCACCAACAGATCCTCCATATTGATTTTCCACAACTCAAAATTTTGACCATTAAATTTCTCGGTCTCTATCTTTCCACTGCTCACCATCTTCTTTCACCACTAGAATCGATCTCACAAATCTCCCACTGAACAGTGTCCACCACAGGCCCGAGAAAAATCCCTCAGCAACAAAGGCGTCCCCTTGAAACCAAAACATCTCTGATACCAAATGTAGGTTTTAATCCCGTACAGAAATTACCTGCATACGAATTCTAAAACACAGAAAATAAACGATGCAAGAGCATAACACATAAAACACATATACACAGAGATTTCCCCTGGATCCCAAAACCGAGACTACCAGTTTGGTTTTTCATTATGTTCCTTTCAATGTTATAATACATATTTATACATGCTGAAGCATCCAATGCCATGGACCGAAAACCATCGCGTCCAAAACCATGTGCAAAAATATGCACAAAACCATAGGTAGGTCCGCCCAACCTAATATAGGGTCAAAAAAATTTTCTGGGCCGCTACCCCGAATCCCATAGAGTGGGGTTACCTGCACCCCTCAAACCCTCTGTGACTCCCCCCTGCTACGTAATCGGCGTAACGAAGGGGGGGGCTCTACCCCCCTTCTAACCCCCCGGTTAACTTCGTGGGCTAGTCATGGAAAGAATATAACACAACCAAACATCCATTTTGCTCAGGTGTATATGGAGTAGTCTTTTGCCATTCTATACCACACTTCTTATCGAATTCTTCCAATTCCTTGCTGCAAAACTCTCCACCGTTATCTGACCTCAACACCTTTATCTTCTTCTCTGTCTGGTTTTCCACCAGAACCTTAAATTATTTAAACCTGTCAAAGACTTCAGATTTCTTCTTAAGGAAATATATCCGTGTATTACTTGAGAAGTCATATATAAATGATACATAGTACATAAACTTACCCAGTGATGGAACCTTCACAGGTCTAAACACATCACTGTGCACAAGATCTAATATCTGTTTCTCCCTCTTACTACCAGAGGGGAAACTCACTCGATTCTGCTTCACATATACACAGTTTTCACAAAAATCAAAATCGGGAGAGCTATTACTCCTATCTTCTACCATACCTTTACCATGAAGTATTCGAAGGCCCTTCTCTCCAATATGTCCAAGACTTTGATGCCACAACATGGTCTTCTCTCCAGAGACCACTAGATTTTCTGCTTCACTTTCATGAACCACAAAACCGTTGCACCCATCAACAATAGTGCTACCTTGTAGCTTGTACAGAGTTCCAATTCGAACTCCCCACATCAATACCAGTGCTCACTGAACCATCTTGCAGGTATCCTTCTCGAACATTGTTATTACACCTGCATCATCCAGCTTGCTTACCGAAATGAGATTTCTGGCCAGTGCAGGAATATGCAGAACACCCGGAAGTGTTCTAACTCTTCCAACTTGCAACTTCAACTTTACTCACCACCATTGTATTTCTCATACTCGCAAAACCACTCTCTATGGGGAGTGAAGTGAAAGGATGCACCTGAGTCAATCAACCATGCCTCATGATTTACATGTGTACTTGAAGAAGCCAAGTACACATCCCCACCTTCATCTGAGGTGGTTTTCACCTTTGCAGAAGGAGCATCATTAGATCCCCTTCCTTTGTCAGGAGCTTTAGATTTACAGTCCCTTTTGTAGCGCCCTTATTTTATGCATTTCTAGCACACCACCTTTATAGGTTTTCCTGGAGATTTAGATCTCCCTCTAGATTTAGATCTCCCACTCAGTGACTTATTTTTGTTTCTGTTCTGGGACAGTCCTCATACAGACAAGGCATCACCATTCTGCCTCTCCATATTTTTCCGTCTCATCTCCTCCGTGACCAAGGATGAGACTATTTCATCAAACTGCAAGGTAGTTGTATTGCTACCTATTGCAATAACCATACTATCCCATGAATCTAGTAGAGAACACAACAAATCAATGCACTTATCTTCATTAGAAATTTAATATGAAGAGACAATAACTGACTTACCACAATATTAAATGCTTTCATATGCTTTGTCACTGAGTCTCTATCTTTCATCCTTAGGTTATACAGCTTTTTCCATAGGAATAGTTTATTCACCAAAGACTTAGAATGGTACAAAGTCCCTAACTTGTCCCACAAAGCCTTCACCGTAGCTTCCCCTAATACATTCAACAATACTGAATTTGTGACACACAATCATATTGTGCTCTTTTCCTTCCAATTTAACTTCTTCCATTCTTCATCGGGCACTCCCGTTGGTTTAGTACCTAGATCTATCACGATTTTCTAATATTTATCCACCAATAGATCCTCAATCTTGAGTTTCCACAACTCAAAACTCTGACCATTAAATTTCTTGATCTCTATCTTTCCACTACTCGCCATCTTCTTTCACCACTAGAATCGATCTCGCAGATCTCCTACTGAACAGGGTCTACCACAGGCCTGAGATAAACCCCTCAACAACAAAGGCATACCCTTGAAGCCAAAATAGCTTTGATACCAAATGTAGGTTTTAACCCCGTACATAATTTACCTGCATACGAATTCTAAAACACAAAAATAAACAATGTGAGAGCATAACACATAAAACACATATACATAGAGCTTTTCCCCTAGATCCCAAAACTATGACTACCAGATTGATTTTTCATTATGTCCCTTTCAATGGTAAAATACATATTTATACATGCCGAAGCATCCAATACCATGGACTGAAAACCATCGCGTCCAAAACCATGGACCAAAAACCATCGTGTCCAAGACCATGTGCGAAAACCATGCACAAAACCATATGTAGGTCAGCCCAACCTAATATAGGGTCCAAAAAAATTTTCCCTGAGGCACTGCCCTGGACCCCATAGAGGGGGGCTACCCTTCCCCCTCAAATCCCCTGGATAGGGGGGCTTCCGCCCCCCCTGTGACCCCCTCGTTGCACAATCGATGCAACGAAGGGGGGGCTTCGCCTCCCCTCTAACCCCCTGGTTAACTACATGGGCTAGTCATGGAAAGAATATATCACAACCTAACAAAAGATCTAAAATGACACTTCATGTAGGAAATCAATCGATAGTTGCATTTATATAAATCAGAAAGAGATTACAACTGGTGCCTTGACGTTGCTAGTCTCCTCCGACGTATCCGGGTTCCCACACTTCTGCTAGCACTTCATGGATAGACCCAACAATGAAATTTTCAAGGCCTCTTTCCCTCTAGTCTCAAACCACACCAAAACACACTATTCTCCCTCAAACATACACTAGAAAACTATAAGCTATAGATGTCTTGCTGATCATTGAAATTCTAAAAGCTCCAACTAAAAACTAGCTTTTGCTTGGGAAAAAGAGAGGTTTATATAGCTTGGATGGATGGGAGATGGTTCCTCTCTTCATGGGAGAAGGTCTTATCTCTTGAGTCTGTTCCATCCTAATAGGGGAAAGGATCCCAAACCAACTTCCTCAGGTCCATCCAGCCCAACCATCTACCAGACTTCCGTTACGAAGCTTCTAGAGTTGGAAGCTTCGACTCCATATTTAAAAAACTTTCCAAAAGAGGATTGACATGACTGAGAAAGGGCTCAATTGATCCAAATGGTGCTAGAAGTAGTTTTAATCCCTGCATATTGACGCGAGGACACAGGTCATTAGCATCGGTCTTGTAAACTAGGATAAAAGGAAGATTTTTGGGAAATGATGCAAAAGGGAATTGTTTTGCTCATGAAGAGGGACATATTGGGAGTTTCTCCATGATGGGAAATCATGTCGGGTTCACTGTAGAGGTCCTCCAGGATCGTGGATGGGGAGTACAGGGACAGTGACAAAATGTTGTGTAACACCTTGATAACCAGGAATCTTAGCTCATCAAAATGACTGGCAATAATAGGGATTCTCATATTTGAAATGTTGGGAAATTAGAAACAGGAACAATGCATTTTTTTGAGATGAATCATGGCATTAGTGCCCAAAATTAGGTCAGAATGAACAACTTTGTACAACCAGAGACTCCCTCATCTCTAGGGGCCAAAAATTAGTTTCACATTAATAGGACTTATCCCCCTGCACTTCCCAATTGTATAATTTGAAATCATGGAAGGAATGGATTGAGCCCCCCTCCAAAACAAAATTAGAATTATCAAGTAAGAATTAGAAAATAGATGAATTGTGGTTCAAGAGGGCAATGATATTCTTCATTGGGGTTATCATCATTCAGGAAATTTTAACCTCTTCGAAACTTGTAGTATTCTCAGAAGAAAGAACAATGACGATGATCAAGATTGCTGGACTAAAATATGGAATCTCAAACACTGGCCCAAAATCACTCTTTTTTTGGCTTCTATTATGGAACGAAACTTTGACATGGGAAAATCTTCAAAGCCGTGGTTCAGGGCCCCTCAATATTTCTTCTCTATTTCTCAAATTTAAAAATATTCAATCAAATTCTCATTAGCTACAACTTCTTTGCTTCTATCTAGGACCACCCTGCTATGCTCTTTCGAGATACCAATAGAATACAAAATAATGTCCTTTCCATTGTACAATTCTACCACGACTCCCCTTTTACTAATCCCATTGTCAAAAAAGAATGGAAAATCATCCTATGATTCATTACATCATAGATTTGGAAGGAGAATTATTGGGTAATTTAATTGTACATGAAATTACTTGCATTAAAATATCAATCGAGGGTTCATGTTCTTATGAAGCATACTTGCACTGACTATGCTAGGCAACTAAATTTTGATGAAAAGCAATCTAAACTATTGAAATGAATTTGCATAACTTTAAATGAAATTCTATCTAGAAAATGATCTCTAAATTCATTGAACACCACACTTCCTAAAGCAAGAAAATACTTCAATAAAATATTAATCTATGGAAAGCAGTAAAATCTAAACTAGAAAGCATGAAAATTCCTTTTACTCTACTGAATTGAAATGACAATGCTATTCTAACTTTTTGTTGAAATATATTATATTAAACATGAAATAAAATCTATTCTATTGAGCATAAATTTAAATATATTCTGTTGAACATGGAAGAAAATCTAATCTATGAAAATCCATTTATTCTATAAAGCAGTAAAAGTTTGTTGTAGCAATACAAATCCTATTTATAGGAAAGCAATAAAGTTATACTCTATCAAGAAGTAATGATCCTCTATTATAATGAACAAGAAACAAAATATTATTCTTAATGCAATCTAATTCTTATTCTAAAAGTGATTAGATTCTAAAACTCTTACCAATGTTTTATGATATCACTGCCTAGTGTCTCCTTTGAAATCATTTCTTTGGGAGGATTAACAAGGGCCACTTTGCTTCGTAGTATAACTAGTTCCTTTTGCATAGGAGTTTTCTATGTTGAAGTTGAAGTTTCTTGTGCTGGAGTTTTCTATGTAGAAGCTCTTTGAGTTGAGGATACAAGATTTTGCTACAATAACCTCTCTTGTTTCATGTTATAAGATCAGTCGTAATGGTGCTCTCCTAGTGTCTTTGTATATTATAAAAGGTTGAAAATGTTTTGGAGGCAACTCTTCAGCTCTTATACGCACCTCTTGATAAGAACCATCGTCTTTAAATACATAATCATATATGGAAGTTTCATGTACATAATTTTTTATACCAACATTAGAATTTATCTTCTTAATCACCTTATAAGGATCATGCAACTCGAGAGGAATAATAGAAACTTCAAAGCATAAAAAGGAATTAACTCTTTTTCTGCATGTTGGAAATTCTAAAGAGAATAAATGGAAATTGGAACTAGGAACTCGGGCCATAGCTTCTTAGATGCCCTTCTTAATTCAAGAGTAAATCTCATACCCACTATTTGATATAACACCTCTCTGCAAAGAATCTTTTCTAGTACATAAAGGGGCAGAGCATGAGGAGGACAATAGCAACCAATTATTGTTACATACATGAAATTTGCCTCGACATACCGATCTCCAATTCTTTGCAAACAATACATAGTAACATTGATCAACGCTGGCTAAAAGGTTTCTATAAAATTAATTTCTCATATGGAAAAGTCTATGATGGTGAAACGAGGAGATCATTTAAAACAAGAATAAAGGAGCATGGTGTTGACATAAAAAATCAGTGCCCCATCACCTCTACTCTAGCTAAGCATTCCCTCCTCACTAAGCATCACATCTGCTTGGAAGACACTATTATCATTGCCAAAGAGGATCACTACTTAAAAATAAGATTTAGAGAAGCTCTAGAAAAATTAAGACACCCTAACAATGTAAATCGAGATGGTGCACTTGAGTTTAGTAAAAGTTGGCTCCCAGTACTCTCTCAAATATAAGTTCTTAGGTCTCTAACATTTCTTATTTAAATAATTAAACAAATACATTAACACTAGTATAATAATTTATTATTATATAATGTCTAAATCATAATCTATTTTCACAATTATTAATATACTTATTTATTAACATAATTTTAATAAAATATATTAAAACAATAATCTACTAAACACATTACTAATAGATTATGGTATTGTACTATTATTATTGAATCAATACTTTTATATCAGTATATTAATAATAGATAAATACTTTAAACCATTTCTCTTAATACTTTAATTTATTTCTCTTAATTCTTTTCAATAGATTAGTAAATCCACTATAGCACTATACTGGTAGCATTATGCCTAACATATTAATATATTAATAATATTTTGTTAGTTATTTCTTAGTTTACATTATATCCATTCTTTTATCTAACATATTATTAATTCTATTATAATATTTCCAATTTTATTATAATAGACATTAATTCAAATATACATTAAATCATTGAGTTATCATTTTCTTTTTCATTTATTACTTTTAGGGTTTACTCCCTATTATCAACTGATGTTTCGTTTTTTTAGTATTTATATATTCATTTTCCTCCTCTCAAACAATTTTACATCTTGATGATGGGTGTTGGTGTGGATTCAAAATGTCAATTTAAAATGATCGTTATGGATAAAACTACAGAAACATATTCTTCAAATTCTAACTACCACAAAAACATAACAAAAGCAATCCATATTAAGTTGTGATTGATGAGTCCCAATATTTCAACAAGAATGTTGCAACTCCCAAGGCTACCAACTTAAATTATCAACCCGAGATTCGTAAAAACTTAAGAGGTGTCGACATTGTATGTGCAACATGCAATGTGTCATTCTTTCGTTGATATGATGCAATGAAGCAAATATTATGAAATCAAACACTAACCCAATTGCAAAAATGGAAATATTTGTCTACTTGTAGAATCTAAATTAATACTCTAGCTGTAGAATGTGGAATGTTGTTTTGAAAAAGGAAATTTGATCTTTTCAACAATAATGCTTCTAACTGAAACCTTAAGGAAGCATGAATTCAAGAATCAAGTCTAATCTACGTCGCATAAATGAATGACCCTTTTTATCATTGTTTTCAAGGAAAAATAGCTTTAGTAACAGAATCCATGTACATTTCATAAGAAAACATTCATTATTATTCAGATGAGGAAATATGTCTTCTAATTCTGATTGTAGATTTGTACTTGTAGTGAAGGAAAGGTGGGTCGAGACTCTAGAGTGGTATTTGGTCTTCCTCAATCATGTATTTAGAGCCTAGGAGCCATGATTCAAGCCTAAGAGAAAAAACCCAATCTTTTCGAGCAAATATGGTCAAGTTTACATGTGCTACAAGAGTGCTACAGGAGGTGCTATAGGAGGCCCTATTTTGCTACATGAGTGAGAAATTTTCGAATGCCCAAGTAAACCAAATGAAAATGGGATGGGAATTCTTTTTTATTAATTTGAATGTCTTAGGGCTCCATTCCAAGTGGAATCACTTGAAAATACCCATGTAAACATGTGCTAAAAATTAGCAGAAAATTACACTCTAAAAACTAGAAATTCAACAGCTAGTGAGCTAGTTGACCCACCAAATGGCTATCCTAAGCAAGTGAAAAATATATGGGATAAATTTTGTTATTAACTTGAATGTTTTTATGAACCAATACAAGTGAAATAAACTCAAATGAATCTCATTAAAACTTTCTAAAAAATAGCATAAAGTTACTACTATTTTGCTACAAGGGATTTCACGAAATTCTAGATTCGTGAACTAGTAACCCAATCCAAGTAACTCAATGATGGAGATGAATTTGCAAACTTGTTATAAGGATGAATCATGATTTTGAATCTTTAAATAACTTTAAAAAAAAATCGCTTCAATCATTTAACCAATGTAACCCACAACAAAATAAGCATGCATAATAAATGCAGAAATAAGAGATGCAAGTGAAAAAAACATTCAAAGGACATAAAGAAATTATACAAGAGGGCTCTAACACTCTTGGGATGGCCAAGCCCAAGGAAACCCAAATTAATATGAAGGAAAACAAGCTTTAGAATCTAAAAATTGCACCCAACTTCATTATTTGAATCAATCCAAGTACATCCTTGCTAGAAATGAAAGTGGAGCTACCAACGAACAAATTTTCTCCACACGAAGACTAGGAAATACATGCCCGTAGAGGAAAATTTGAATTGATACTTATAAAAATTGATGGGGAAGAATTCATCTTGAAAGGAGGAAGATTTCGCCTCCAAAATCCCTCAAATAGTGGATTTGGTTCCCAACACTAGGGATTTGCATTAAATGACAGGGAACACATTCCTATATTTTCTTTATCACTGCATCTCCAGAATTTGTCAATAGTTTCATGATATTGTGTTCATTTATTATCCAATATTAATCCTCCTATATTAGGGAGCAATTCCCTAGATTATCTTATCTTCCAAATCTTCATAATTTTCCCAATATTCTCACAATATTGTTACACGTCATTTTTTCGCATTAGGCAAATGACCATCGATTTTGATCTCTCTAAGTATCCAAAAATGTGTCCCGGAGCATTCCCATAAAAATTTTGAATCTAAATCATCCCAAATAAAGTGGAATTCCTAGATCCCATGGTACAAAACCTTGTTTTTGGCTACCTGTGTAGTTCCCTAGTTGATTTCTGCGCATACACAGAGAAGACCATTAATAGTTGCACATAAGTATGCATTGTCTTCCACTACAAACTGCAAACATGACTTGAAGTGTGTAAATTTAAAAAGTAAAGTCTAGAAGCATTGTTGGTAGCATCTATCCCAACCAACAAGCTTCGAATAGGTGCCTATTCAGTATTGATCCCTCCCATCGTGGAGTAACTCCCCTTCCTTTGTGGAACCTCTATCCCATTAAAAGTGGATCTCATCCCTTGGAGAATGGATCCAAAACTTCCCATTCTTGGCCTATAAAGATAATATAGGTCCGAGGATTGGAGGAGAACTGTTGGAAGTAGGTTTATGTTTTTGTGATTAGGTTGGAAGGCTTTTATTGCAAGGGATAGGGTTGGCGATTGTAGAAGGGACTTGCTACATCAAGGATATATGGTTATCTCTTTCAAGATAGTATGGGGAAGCCATGAGGAGTGTCGAGAGGATGTCTGAGCATTGAGGACCGAATGGTCAAAAACATTGAGGGACTTCATCAATCATTTCGTTAAATTGGTAAGAGGCCTCTATCATTCTATTTGCTTTCAGTCAATAAGAGTCTAGAGAAAGGTAGCAATTCCTATTTGTTTGTTACTAGGGTACTTTGAAGGCTAGGGAGATCGCTCTTGTTCGTAAGAGGGATTAGTCCACATAACAAATATTCTACAAAAATAAATAATATTAGGCACAAATATGCAATTATCTCTAAACCTTCCTAATGAACATATTAAAGCTAAAAATATGTCATCTAATGTAAAAAAGAGAGGTTTAATGTGCTAAAGGATGGTCATATGGGCCTTAATTTATTTCTAATTTGGAGGCCCATCATACCCCCTATTGAAAGTGTTTCTCATCCTCTGAGCAACTTAGTGACCTAATTGTGCCTCATTCATGGCCCTGATGGCCTCCTTAACATCCCAAGCTACCTCAGAAGGAATTTTGGCACATATTATCTTGCTCCATCCTCTTCCTCTTCTTCTCCAGTTCCTTATTGTGTAGATCCATAATTTTCTCCAAGTTCTAATTAGGCTTATACTTGTGTCTTATGAAAAGTCTCCCTGTTAATGTCCATAGTTTTTGCCTATGATACAAGTTTTCAAACATTATCCACAACATATGTGATAATTATCATCCTTGATGAGTCCATGGACTCTCTTCAATTGAAACTACTCCCTCCATGATTTGTCACTATGATTTTCTAAATTTTGGCAAACCAATACCCCCAATCCTTCTCTTAGATGTCCCTCTTCAAATCTAAGGTAAAGTTGCTCAAAACAATTCTTTTTGTAGGTCTCTAGACTTTCCTGTAGCACAATTATGTAGCAAATTTATCCCTTCCCGTAGTAGCTCTATTTCTCCTGTAGCAGTTATGTTTCTCCTAAAGAGGTTATGTTTCTCTTGTAGTAGTTATGCCCGATCCTACAGCACATGAAAATCAACTCTGTATCTCTTCTGTAGCACCGTAGGCAACCCTTGTTAGCATCTAGCTCAACCTTCAATGCCTTAATGAGCCTCTCTAACTATTTTGGGAATGAGCATTGATACAACTGAAGTTGAGCCTTGTTGTTTTCATTAGGGGAATTTTGAGGTCTAAAATGGGCCTCCTAAGGAAATTATAAAATAATAGTGGAAATAATAAAATAAGATTATATTACATCATTAAATTTTAGAGGGAAGAAATAAAAAACTATTTTTTCAACTCGTATTTTGTAATTATCTCCATATGGGTTTACTCAAATTTCAAGCAGAACACTCGCTAGATGCAGAATTTGATTCCTCATCTAAGGAGTAGCCATGTTTCATACTTTGTATGGACCCCGCTACAGGAAAAATGAGAAATACATGAAAAGCGTGATTGCAATCACATTTTTTCATATATTTCTCATTTTTTGTGTAGTAGGGTCCATTAAAAGTATGCAACATGGGTGCTCCTTGGATGAGGAATTAAATTTTGCATCCAATTAGAGTACTCACGCTTAAAATTTGAGTAAAAACTTTAGGTAGATAACTTGAAAATATGCGTTGAAAAAGTAGTTTTATTATCTTTTAATCTTTTTACCTTTTTTTACTCCAAAAATGGTAAATCATCCCCCATGGTTGACATCATCATCTTCAATCCTGTTGGCACTTATAAATTTTATTTTGGTTGTACATTTTTCTTAGGAGGCCCATTTTAGACCTCAAAATTCCCCTAATGATTTCTTTCTGTGGTAGTGGGATTGGTGTGCTTGGTGATCTGGTCCTCATTTCTCGTAATTATCACTTTCCCCACTTTTACTTCTCCACGTTGCATGGTTATTTGAGTAAAATGTAGTCTTATTAGTCAATGGTGGCCAAGTTTACTAGCCACCTTTAGCCTATAAAACCTTCTCTCATGTGCATTGAAAACACTATTTTTTAACCATAATATGCTCAACAGGAGAGGTGAAGAACAATTCATACCCATGCCAACCTGTGATATCAAATTGTTGGAGATTCCTGCATGCTAGAGTTGGTCCTCATAACATGACGATCTTGAAGGTGTTGATTTCCATTGCTTGCTTCTGCATAGGTCTTCATAGATTGATGATTCTTTGACTAATAAAATTGTTGTGTATGCAGGTTTCCCGTTTCTTCCTAGTGTCCAATTTGTTGGTGGAGTGGTTGGACTACTTCCTAAGTAGGGTGTGCCCCTTCTCAACTTTGAAAATGGCTTCATGATGCTAAAGGTAGCTGGACCTTCTGCTTTGTGGGTGAAAAAAGAATTGATGCTAAGTTCCGTTGTAATTGTACAGGTTGCTACAGGAGGAATCTCCTTCCTATAGTAGTAACTTAATTCTTCTTTTGAGACCTCATATTGTATGTAAGATTGAGGGCGAGTCACAAAAGGTATAAGGACGGGGTTAAAATCATCATGAAGTGGTGTAGGTGGTGGAAAAATTAAAAGCAAAGATTTTCTGTGTTTTCTTATGTATGGAAGAGTGGAAATTGAAGTTGAATTTTGGCTAGATGGAGTGGATGGGTGATGAAAGTGATGTTGATGGACCTCTATCAACATTTCCCAAAGAATACATGACCTTTTGGCCTCTTTCTCCAAATGGATCTGCCTCCTGTAGCACTTCTGGTCGCTCCTGTAGAATTTCAAGACAATATCCTGTACTAGAATTTTTTTATCCATATCCCTCAAACACCAGTCTCGATTGAACTAAAATGTTTTGAGCATTTTTTCATCATCCTTATGCAGCTCCCCATACAAAATCTCAACCAACAAATGCACAAAATTTTGAGAAAACTTAAAAATGGTTGTAGGTGATGGAGCCCAATTTCTCGAAAAGTGTGCATTAGAATTTGCTGAAATTCCTTGAGCATGTTATCATCATCCACATGTATCTCCGAATGAAACAAATCAGATAATGTATGCACGATTACAATATATGGTAAAAATAATTTTTGACCCTGTGTATTTTGGCCTCTTGTAGCAAAACAAAACCCTCCCATAGCATTTTAGGACATCGAGGAAAATGAATGGGAAAGACTTGGAAATGATGGGTGGATGTTGGAAATGGATGAGGGTGATGGATTGACATGGCCTTGGTTGTGTTGGAGCATTTGATCAAAGGAGGAGAAAGTCCAAGTTCAAGTTTCTTTGACTAGGTTTTTGATCATATTTTTTTTCTTTTGGTGCTAACTTATTCTTGTTGCTTGCAAAGGTTGGAGATAACCTACATTCGTTAGAGGGAGATACATGGAGAAAATAATTTTTTTCATTGTTTCATTTTTTCTTTTAGGCCTACTAGCTTCCTCAATGAGGTTTTCAACTAGTAGATCTGCCTAGATGCCTCAAAGGAGGTTTTCACCTAGTATCTTCTTTTTTTTCTCTTTTTTTTTTGTTTCCAACCCATTGACCGCTTCATGAAGGTTTTCAATCAATGAAAAAATATCATGCACCTCAAAGGAGTTTTTCACCTGAGATTTTATTCTTTTTCTTTTTTCTCTCTTTTTCCATTTTTATTTCTTTTTTCCTATCCTACTCTACTTGAAAAAACAAAATCTCTTTCAAGTGTAGGAATACTTCCTATGGAGCCATGTGCACATCAAGATGAAATATAAACTCACGTGTAGGCTCGAAACATATGCTTTGACATGTACCTAAATATGAGAGACCAATTTCTTTGACTGAGATGATACAAGGACTTGTTGAAGAAGAGTGTGTTGGTACAACTTAATGATTTTCTGGAACCATATTTCAATATAGTTGTGATGCCCTTGGTCCATTTTCACATTTGGATCTCTTTTGGTGTCCTCTTCTACCATGGCATTCAAATATTCCTCTTTTCACTAATTGTTCTCTTGAACACATGGAGGATCTGATGGTAAACATGAGGGAACTTTCTTAATCTCTAATTTTGATGTCTGGACCTCATCAAGTGCAACCCATGATTCTTTGGTAATCTCATTTGAATCTTATTTTTTTTAATGTTGTCCTTCAATTACATCAAGAGAATATCTTTTTTGTAATACTCTTCCTGAGCTAAGATGAATACCATTTAGATCAAAAGGATATGTTAGGAAGTGTTGTACCTCAACATTGTAAGTGGGCTAATCTACTTCCTTGTGTGGGTTTGGAAATGGTCGTATAGGTAGTTGAGTGGGAGTGGATCTTTGAGATGAATGTTGTTGGGGTTGCAATTGTGGTGGAGTTGGATGGTAGGGATAGAATGGAGTTTGGAATGGAGGATATTGAGGATATTGTGGATTTCTCCCATATTAAGTTCCTTTCCGACCTTGTTGCCAAGATTGGTTTTGGGGTTGAAATGGCCAAGGTTTCCAAGGAAAGAGTGTGTTCCAATTACTTTGAGATGGATGTGTATAAGCTTGAAATCGTGAATTAGGTCCTTGCATCATATCTAGTTGACTAGGATGCCATGGTCTTCTTGGAGCTACATAATATAAATTCTTTGGTGATTGACTTGCTCCATTGTCCTCTTGGTAAACTTCTTTCAACCTTGGTAATGATGGGAGATATTTAATAACATGTGATTATGCATGGACAACACAAATATCAACATCTTCTTTTTTCTCATATTGCATTATTAACATTTCTACTTGTTCACTTAGATTTATAATAATTTTTGTTTTAAAGTTATCAAGCAAATTTCCAAGTTCTTCTTGACTCGCCAATCTTGATGTTGATTTACTTACTCTTACCCTTCCTCTTTATATGCGCTTGCATGTTTAAAAAATTTCTTCAAATGATAATTGGCATACATCACCTCTACTCATGAGATCAAGCAGATCAATCCACTCATCCCTAATTGTTCTAAGTAAGAGGGTTTTTAGTGTGTCAAATCCTAAATGATGTAATTTTTCCCTCTTAACATTATACATGAATCTCTCTATTATATCCTCAAGGCTCTCATATTATTTTTGAGTCATTCTAAATATTTCCTCTTTAATACCATGATTTTATTGAATTAGTCCATAAACTCATGAACCATTTAAAAGATTTATCCTTCAATTTTTCCGGAAACAATCTCAATTTTTAAGAGTTTAATAAGTAGGCATAAGAACTACAAATAATTTCAAATTCAAAAAGAAAGGTTTCCAGATCCTCTCACCTCATACCATGGAATTTGGGAAGGAATGATGGAGGGATGTTTTCAATATGAACTCTAATATCAGTATCTTGAATGGGAAATCCAAGAGGATCTTCTTCATTGTCTTCATCTCCATCCATTTCTTCTACCTTATCTGTGATATTTTCTTCTTATACCTACAAAAGTGGATGGTGATGTGGTTCTTATTACACCACGTGATCAAATGGGGGGGTTTGGTGTTGGAGAATGTTTTTTGAATAAGAATGCTAATGAAATGAATTTTTTCTGTCTTTGAAATTCCTAATGATTTTTTTTTGTTCTTGCAGAAAGTAAAAGAATGAATAGTTTGACACCTCCCCAACAACGGTCCCAAAAAGTGATGAGCCCCAGTATTGCAACAAGAATGTTGCAACTCCCAAGCCTATAAACTTAAATTATCAACCCGGGGTTTGTACAAACTTGAGAGGCGTCGACACTATATGTGCAACATGCAATGTGTCATTCTTTCATTGATTTGATGCAATGAAGTGAATATCATGAAATCAAACACTAACCTAATTGCAAAAATGGAAACATTAGTCTACTTGTAGAATGTAAATTAATACTCTAATTGTAGAATGTGGAATGTTGTTTTGAAAAAGGAAATTTGATCTTTTCAACAATAAATCTTGTAACTGAAACCTTAAGGAAACATGAATTCAAGAATCAAGTATAATATACTTTGAATTGATGAATCACCCTTTTTATCACCGTGTTTAAGGAAACTTAGCTTTAGTAACAAAATCCATGCACATTTCATAAGAAAACATTCATTGTTATTCAGATGTGGAATTTTTTCTTCTAATTATGATCGCAGATTTGTACTTGCAGTTAAGGAAAGGTGGGTTTAGAGTGGTCTTTGGTATTCCTCAATCATGGATTAATAGCCTAGGGGTCATGATTCAAGCCTAAGAGATAAAAACCAATTTGTTTACATGAACTACAAGAGTGCTATAGGAGACCCTATTTTTCTACAAGAGAAAGAACTTGTCGAATGCCCAAGTAAATCAAATTGAAATGAGATGGGATTTTTTTTGTTATTAATTAGGATGTCTTAGGACTCCATTCCAAGTGGAATCACTTGAAAATACCTCTGTTAGCATGTGCTAAAAAATAGCAGAAAATTACTACTCTCAAAACTGGAAATTCAAGAACTAGTGAGCTAGTTAACCTACCAAATACCTATCCTAATCAAGTGAAAATGATATGGAGTAAAACTTTTTATTAACTTGATTTTTTTTATGAACCAATAGAAGTGGAATCAAATCAAATGAATTTTATTTACACTTTCTAAAAAATATCAGAAAATTATTACTATTTTTCTAAAAGGGATTTCTAGAAATTCTAGATTTGTGAACTAGTAACCCAATTCAAGTAGCTCAATGATCAATATGACTTTTAAGATATGTTCTAAGGATGAATAATTCTTGTGAATATATAAATAATCTACAAAAAAACTCACTTCAATCATTTAAAAAATGTAACCTACAACAAAAGAAACATGAATAGTAAATGCAGAAATAAGAGATGCAAGTGAAAAAGATGTTCAAAGAACATAAACAAATTATACAAGAGGGCTCTAAGGCTCCTGGGGTGGCCAATCCCAAGGAAACTTAGAGTACTATGAATGAAACCAAGCTTTAGAAGCTAAAAATGACAACCAACTTCATTATTTGGATCAATCCAAGTACATCCCTGTTATAAATGAAAGTGGAGCTACTAAGGAACAAGTTTTCTCCACATGAAGACTAAGAAGTACACGCCTCTAGAGAAAAGTTTGAATTGGTACTTATACAAATTTATGGGGAGGCATTCTTCCTTAAAGGAGGAATCTTTCCCTTCCAAAATCCCTCAAATAGTGGATCTGGTTCCCAACACTAGGAATTTGCATTAAATGACAGGGAACACATTCCTAGATTTTATCAATAACTACAACTCCAAAATTTATAAATAATTTCATTATATTTTGTTCATTTATTATACAATCTTGATCCTCCTATAGTAGGGATCAAGTCCCTAGATAATCTCATCCTCCAAATCTTCACAATCTACCCAATATGCTCACAATATTCTACATAAATAAATAATATTAGGCACAAATATGCAATTATCTCTAAACCTTCCTAATGAACACATTGTTGGCTTTTTGGGGCCTAACCCAGGTTCAAAGTTAATTAGCTAAGAAAATCTCGATACTACTGGCCCTTTCGACAATAGTCTGTGGAGCGCAGACTGAGGTCTCACATGAAGTAGTATGGGAGGGTGCTAGAACTAGGTTTCCACACCCTGGAGTTGTCTGATGAGTTCAACTGGTCCGCAGTTTGACCCTACACACAAATCGCTTCGCACACTTTCCCGTACCTCACAGCCTAATACACTGCCTTCGCGCAGCCCTACTCGGGGGTCGAACACTACGCTTCTGCATTATTACCCAATTCCTTACTGGTATTCCAATGTTAGTTGATTATTTTAACCTACTTGCATTCTTTAAGTTATACTTAACAACATAAACCATTCATACAAGTGCGCACGGTAAATAAACAATATATTTGCAAATTATATCAAACATGCATTAACCCAAGAATAGATGCATAGAATTATGATAAAACTTCTTTTAATAATTCCTTCCTCGGTTACAGACTCAACTCCACCCTGCGCACTCAGTTGCAGGGGTCCGCACACTCAGCTGTGGAGTACTAGGCCTCTGCGCAATCAGCTATAGAGCCTTCTCCTACCCTACGACCCGAAACTAGACTTTACTCTTAGATCTTCTACTACTTTCCTCTATCCATCACTGCCCTCTTTACAACTTAGAGCCTTGCTCTATTTATACAATCCCATGGTCCACGGACCATGGGCAGGTCTATCCAGCCGACATTACATTACAAAACTAGGGCGGACAACCCTATGACTCTATCATACTTTTGCGCTCTGCGCCCGCAATTCGCGGAGCTTTACAAAAAAATTTGGTCAAAACTTGGGCTTTAAGCCCCAAAACATGCCTTGGGGGGATTCCATGCCCAACAGGCCCCCAACACAAACATCGTGACTCGCCCTCAAGTCACTCTATCAGCGCGATGATCTTTGCGTGGAGTCCTGCCAGCTGTTCTCAAACTGCCTGGAGGTTAGCAACCCACTGAGCTGTTGTTTGTTGGACCTACTGTAGACGTTCTTCCAAGACCTCTAAGTCAGGAGTGCTTCTCTGCCTCAATGTGTACATCCACTGCAAGTGGGTAAGCTTTCCTTCGATAGCCGCTGTGATGGTGAATGCCTCATCGATCCAAGGCTAGACGCGCACTTTTAGGACTTCTTCCTTATGCCATGCCCCGTCCACCTGTTCTTTCAACACCTTATCCTGCTGCATCCTCGTTAGCCTTTGAGTGAGGACCACCCTCTGCGTAGTACCCCAGACATTTTCATATTAATGTTGGAGTTCTCGTGACTCTATCTGTAAGCGCTGGATATTGGGGTCCTCCTGTAGAGTTGTGAGGACCTCAAGTGATTCTTCCAACAAGCTAGTGCAGTCTTGCACTGCACCTCCAATCTCGTCCAATCTCATTGTGATAGCGCTAGCACATTGTTCTCTAACTTCCAGGGGAGTGGATGGTTGCGCCTTTAATTGCAGCTTGACAATTTGAAGATTCATCTCCAGCTGAACCTTGGTCATTTCTTCTTTGGCCTCACAGACTCTTGCTGCTAGCTTGTGGATCCGCACCTTCGCTGGTAGATCTGCTGGGATGGCCATCTCTGAGACACTTCGGCAAGTGTCGCCTATCACCTGCACTAGTTTTTGATTTTGCGACACCAATTCGTCACATTACAAGCTGAGTTGTTCCATATTTATCTTCTGCTCATTGATGACTTGGAGCGCGTGGCTCTCCCTAGCACACAGATCTTCCATTATCCCATCCTGCAATAGATATAATGTCTTGCACAGAAGGGTAGCTAGATTAACACCGAGACCTTTCATCGTGCTAACCGAGAACCTGTTGGCCTCATCTGATGTTACTAGAGCCCCTTCTAGCAACACGGTTTGGTTTTTCATCTGTGCGCGCACCATCTTCTTTGCTGCCGTGGATCCAACTACAAGGATACCAACCTAAGGGGGGCGCACCTGTAATTCCTGCAGCTGCGCTTTGAGGGCCCTCAACACAATCTAGTTCTCCTGCATGAAATCTTGGAGAGCCTCAGAGGTGACATCGCGCACTATCTCGCCGATTTCATGTAGGTCACCATTGGTTAAAGTGATCGAGTCAATGGATAGTTTGGACGCCTTGATCTTCTTCCGCGACCCAGCCTGCTCTATTGGGTGCTGGCGCTTCAACTGTGTTGACGTGGTTTGTGGGTCTGCGCCTCCTGCTTCAGTCTCTGCTTCCTCTGCTTCCTTCCCCTGTGTTTTTTGGTCCTTGCTTGCCTTCGCAACTGCCTCCTATGCTACTGCTGCTGCGACGACCTTCTCCTATTCAGCTAATTTTTGTGCTGCATCGTGCTACCCACAATTCGGCTGCCGTTGCCTCCTTCCTTCTTTTTTTAGCCAACTGTAAGATGTACAACTTGGCCTCGTCTTTCCTTCTTTGTGCCACCGATCCTTCGATCTTTGTGAGGTTTGGGGCATGCCACTCCTGTGGCCATGCCTCCAGGACATTGAAAATGGCATCGTTAGTGGCTACAAAGGGTAACTTTGTCCACTGTTTCGTCAACTCCTTCCGCGCCCTGATATATATGTTATGCATGTCTACCTTAATTTCTGCGAAGCTCTACAGACTGTTGTAGACCGTGGGTGACAACTGCAGCTTACAGTTGATCCAAATTCGAATGTTCATCTCCATGAGCACCCAGAAGATCTCGTTGTTGCGTATCCTTGTAGCATCCTTCATGCCCTAGAGAAAAGTGTATTTCGCGGCCTTTGATAATTCTCTGTCAATTATGGGGAATTGACTATCCTCCGGTAATTCTCTTGCTATGAGCACTATGGAAAGCAACAACCATGCATAGTGGAAGTTTTACCCTGCTCCTGGGCTTCGCAACAATTCTATAAGAACTCTATGTAGAGGAATTTGAACCAATTAAACTAGACCGCCTCCGTGCTCTACTAAGCCAGTGCGACCACTGGTGCAGGTACCTCATCGGCACGACACTTGCACATAACTTTTCCTATGAGGATTTGGGTTGCTATGCGTACTGATTTTTCCTTGATGATGGAAATGGCGTAGCCCCTCTTCTTATTTTCTAGCTTGTACTTTGTCTTCATGGCCTCTGCGAGGGCCAAATCACTGCGCTTCCCTTCCGATATGGTTTCGGGGTCCTTTCCTTTGTATGGAAGTCGGGAAACGTGATGAATCAAGTCTGCCGTGATGGGGATGGGCTCCTCTAGCCATAAATACCCCTCATGCACCAGGCAGAGCAGCTGCTTGATGATGAAAATGGTTATGGGGGCACGGTGGAAATGCGACACCCATAATAGGTTCAATAGCCCGACCTTTTCCACACCATGCAACCACTTCCACGGCTCTAATGTTGTCACCACCCCCGCGGTGTTCTGCTTCATGAGGTTTCCAGTCTCCAGGTGAGGGAACTTTTCGCGGTCAGCGAGGTCCCAATCTTCAAATTTCATGGTTGACATGCAACCCAAGTGTGTGCCTTCAAACATAATGCCATCTGGGAGGAGCGAGGTCTGGAGCGAACTCTTGGTCTCGTCCTGGTCCTTGGGCACTTTGGCCTTCCCTTTTCACAGGGGGACATAGGCAAGCAGTTTTGTCGCAGAGTGCGTAGGTTGAATATCCATCTCCATTCCTTTGTCTTCTTCCTCTGCGATGATAAGGACCTGTAGATATTCTTCTTCTTCCTCTGTTTCTATAGTGACAGCTTTCCCTTTCTCGTCCATTGATAGTTTGTTGCGTAGCGGATTCCACGGGGACATGCGTACGAGAGCCATTGCTTGTTTATCCTTCTTGGGTCTTGGCATGCACAGTGATTTCGGAATCTCTGCCACCATCCTGGAACCTTCTGTAACATCCTCCATAGTTAGGGCCTACGCGGCCTCGCTGGCGGTCACCTCTTCTATCCCCATACCATCCTTAGTAGCTGTCATTGTAGCTATGCAGCAATCTATCACTAGCAACTTTAAGGGCTTAATCAATGCTCGACTCACAATACTCAGGGCTCTGCTCGATCGCTCAATTCGCAAATGACCAAGTGTTGTTCCCTGGGTATCTGTTTGTATTTTATAGTGCTTTTTGAATTCGAATTCAACCATTCCCCCTAATTCCAGTTCATTAATGCTTTCTTGGCGGCAGATTTTCCCAAATCTTGCCCATAAATCGCGTCGTAAATACCCACCGCCCGCTCCATTTGGCCTCAAGTTGAGCATCCCATCGTGAATAGTGACTTCAACGGTCACTTTCTGGCCAACCCACGCGGTAGTGCAGCCCCTCGTGCGCGAGCGCAGACCTTGTGACTCTTTAATTTTTTGCGCATCTTCAAAATCGCGCAGCTCCTGGGCATAATAGTTTATAGTCCCACTCTCCCTTCCAACTGCCTGGAGCACTAAGGCTATCCCCCACTCAGCTAGTCAGGTGGCCGCACCACCCGTATAGAGTTCCATTCAGTCCTCCGTCATGGTTCCTGAAGAATCCCCACCTGCTGTTGTTATGGTCGGCATCACGCACTTTATTACTTGCAATGCGCTACTGCAGTCTCTATTCTTAGCAATTATCGGTTTAAGCCATGACATCAGACTGAGAAATTCGCAGCGATAGGCCTCAATGCTGTTCTCATGATCATATGCACCCTACCTTACTATTCTGGTATTTTTGCTGAGAAAATATTTCTTTATTTCGTTCTCCATCTTCTTGACTTCCGTGTTCGCCAGAGCACTCTTCTTCCATAACCACACCCTTTCTTTTTCAAGTTCACAGAGTTTAATGTTTCCCTGTTGGATTTCTTCCACAAGTATCATGCGTTCTGTTCCTTGCGGCTGTGTGACCCCTTCTTTCCGGGCTTTGCAAACCATCGTATCTACGGGTGCTACTGTGTGTGGTCTAGGCTTCGCATGCTCCATGGGAATTACAACATCTGCTTCATACTTCAGCTTCGAAAGTGCCCATGTGGTCAAGGTTTTGCAAATGGTCCTATAAGCCCATAGAACCACTGGTACACGCAGGGCCCAGTCAGTGTGTTTCACATGGTGGACTGTGTTCAGTACTTCGCACACTTTGTCAAAGGCTCCCACACAGATAATCTTCAGCAGGCTTGGTATTATCATAGTTCCTGTTCGTCGTCTGTGCCATCATCTTGCCCACTCCTTCTTGTTGGTCATGTTTCCTATCGCGAGGACGATGTGCGTTTGTGCAGGTTGCGCACCAGACGCTTGTACCCATCTGGAGAGGTGGGTGCGCAGGTTGTTTCGTCTGTCATACCCGACTTTCATCCACATTTTATTTTTTCTGAACTGCATGCGCATCATCCTTCTGCATTTGCGCAAGTCCTCAAAAATCCTTTGGTGCGTACCCCACCATCTTGCGGGCGTAGTGCGCAGTACCCATTTCAGAGCATCCAAACGTTATTGTTTCGATACTTCTTTTTCAAATTTGTTCAGGAAATCATCCACCTTGCTCAATCCATCATACGTAGGCAGATCTCTAACTTCTGTGTTCACGTAACGCAACGACCTTGTCATCATGTTACAGTGGAGCGTGGTTACCTCATGTAATTGATTCTGCCATCATTCTATTTCTTCATCTGAATCTAAGGTGCAGGAGCTTTTGCGCTCCCACGAGATTCTGCCATCTGCTGTTGGATATACCCAGTCCTACTCCTGCACGGTTATCTTGTATATACAGTCTAGATTGTCATTGGTGTCGCATTCGCGCACTGGCTCTGTGTAGCACGATCCTTCTGCAGGGTCTAATGGTACCACTACGCGTAGTGAATTTTGCTCAAAAATCATTTTTCGCTTCTTTAGATTTATCACTCCATTCATGTCAGTTGTCCAATCTATTCCTAGTATCATGGGATAGGGATTGCTGTCATCAACAATCTCTATCACTTCGAAATCTGCAAGTGCGCTCGCACCTTCGATATCTACTGTGATCCCCTACAATCTCCCCATAGGTAGGATCTTTTGTTGGTTTGCCATTTGTAGTTGGATAGGTGACCATTGTAGTGCAAGCCTGCCCATATGCTCCCATGTCTACTTTGGCAAGATGTTTGCGTCCAACCTGAGATCCAGAATCACTTGATCCATTTCATATTCCCCGATCTGCACAGTCAATCTCATCTCCCTTCCTGTTCGCGTTGTGTTCTCCCCGAGCTTCTGGACTACGTGTTGTTCTCTTGGTGCGGTCCCAACACATCTAGTGATGAGTTCTTGCAGTCCCTTCATAGCCTTGCTGTTGCATAGCAGCTTCATGCATGTCTCTAAGAATGTAGTGAGCATCGATGGGTCCATTTTTGGTTCTAGTTTGTCTTTACTTCCTGAAGTGGAGGCATCCACGAAGTTCTTATTAGCTTCCATGGATGTCTCCTTAGTGCGCTCTAAATCAAATTCTGCTTCCTTTGTTGGAGCCTTGTGAACCTAGACACTCTCTTTGGGATGCTTACCTTTATCATTGCCTATCGTGATACCACTTCGAAGCACAATATTCACATTTGGGTCTTCCTCGGGTGGCTCAGACCTCATCATTTTCAAGTTCTGAGTTGGGGAAGGCTGGAGTGCTCCCTTATCACGCAACCACGCTATCAGTGTGGGAAAGTCCTCTGTCTCGTGATCAAACTGCATACAATACAAGCAAGATAATCTCGTTGGATTTGTACAATCGCGGGCATAATTCCCTGGCCCTCTAAAATTGTAGCATATCAGTTGTCAACGACCTCTTCCTGGTCCCATTCCACCTCAATCTCGTCCGCACCCCTAGAATCCAGTGCACGCAATCGTTGCATTTTGATCGAGGGCTCGTGTTTCAGTTTGAACTCTGTAGGTAGGAGTTCGATCCATCATCAGTTCATAACTCCGATAGGTGCATTCATCGTGGTCTACTAATCTGCAAAAATTACAGAACAACTGCTTGGAATTTTGCGTATACTTCTGTAATAGAAAACAATTATCTGTAGCATGCTTCCCTCCTATTTGACAAATCATGCACCATAATGCAGGCGCCATGCTCGGTCTTTCTTGTGTCTTCAGTCTCAATGGCATTGGTCCTCCTCCCACTAGGTAATTCGCGAACACTGGACAATGGTCCTTGTCATGTCCCTGACCTTTGCACTTTACGCACCATACCTCCTCGCATGCTTCTGGGTGAGCTGTCCTATCTTGTTTCAAACTCTGCATCTCAAGGCACAAGTTATGCAACTACGCGTGGATCTATTGAACTCCCAGGTTAGGATCTTGTATTAGGATCTTGTGCAATCTCACCGCGATCTCCAAGGCCTCGGCCTGAGTTGCTAGCTTCTGTTGTGACAACGCATTCCTTAGTTGCGGCGTTAGCAATGCTACAAACCATGTGCGGTGTTGTCCATCCGTCAAGGTCATATTAGCTTCGCGGATCTTACTCTTCAGTCTCTGGTCCAGCTCCTTGGGGGTCTCACCTGGAAGCATCGCGATTTCCTTAAATCCAATGACTGATTGTGTCTCTGATTTTGGTCTGCTAAATTCTTTGTCCAACGCAACTTGGATATCCACGATCCCTGCGTTCGGATTTTCATTGGAATGCTTAATGTACCACGTCAGTGCGCAATCCTACAGAGTGATGACCAATGTTGCTTTCTCTATATTGTCATCCGTGACTCCCCATGCTTCCCATACAATCTTTTCCATGAACCAAAACTGGTTCGGGTCTTCATTCCCTACTCCCTTGAACACTGGCAACTTTATCTACTTGCCATATTGAACTGTGGTGGTGGCAGAGGTGGTGTGGGTGAAGACGGGGTTGAAGATGGTGAAGCTGGCGGTGGTGTAGGTGGGAGTGGTATGCATGAAATTCGTTGCTTTATCAAGCTGATCACATTTCTTGGTGAGACCTTTATGAGCTCTTCCTCGCTCTCTCGCGGAGGTGAAATCAAGGGGTTGGTTTCTAGTTTTTCACTACCTTCATTTCTATATATCCTCCCACTCTGCGTAGCCCCAAACATAAATTTATTCGCATAACCCGTATTTCACACAGTAGAATTTTAATCCAAGTGTTCAAATATTTAATGTACTTACCTCGTGGTCCTTTGAGGAAGCGTCATTATGCCTCGCTATAGCTGGCTGAAGTATCTACTACGAACTCGGTGATAAATCCTCCTATGATTTGATCGAGCCAGTGATCCACAATGTGCGTGATCTTATCTTTCGATGCTTATAGTCTACGCATCAATTCTGGAGTCCATACAATAAGTTTGCTGAGTCTACACCTTCCTTGACTGTCTGCTAGCTTCGTGACCCATTCGTACAACTCATTTGGGAAGAATGCAAAGAAAATTTCATGGATCTTTGTATATAAGTAGCAATCTAACCACTCTTCTTTTGATAGTCGTGGATTCCTGTTTTCCTGCGCCGCGTACTCGTGAATCTTTCTTTCCAACCACTCTTCAATTCATTTCTTTGTCGGATTCCAGTGATATGACATCATAAATCTCTTATGCAGATCCCAGTCCCGGCAACAGAACCATTTGTTGGCTTGTTGGGGCCTGACCCAGGTTCAGAGTTAGTTAGCCAAACAAATCTTGGTACTACTAGCCCTTTCGACTATAGTCCGCAGAGCACGGACTGAGGTCTCACCCGAAGTAGTATGGGAGGGTGCTAGAACTAGGTTTCCGCACCCAGGAGATGTCTGATGAGTTCAACTGGTCCACAGTTTGACCCTGCGCGCAAGTCGCTTCAAGCACTTTCTTGTACCTCACAACTTGATATACTGCCTTCGTGCATCCCTACTTGGGGGCCGAACACTGTGCTTCTACATTATTACCCAATTCCTTACTGGTATTCCAATGTTAGTTGATTATTTTAGCCTACTTTTGTGCTTTAAGTTATACTTAACAACATAAACCATTCATACAGGTGTGTGCAGTAAATAAACAATATATTTGCAAATTATATCAAACATGCATTAACCCAAGAATAGATGCACAAAATTATGATAAAACTTCTCTTTATTAATTCCTTCCTCGGTTAGAGACTCAACTCCACCCTGCGCACTCAGCTACAGGGGTTCGCGCACTCAGCTGCAGACTACTAGGCCTCTTCACACTCAGCTGCAGAGCCTTCTCCTACCCTACGACCTGAAACTAGACTTTACTCTTAGATCCTCTACTATTTTCCTCTATCCATCACTTTCCTCTTTACAACTTAGAGCCTCGCTCTATTTATACAATCCCATGGTCCGCAAACCATGGGTAGGTCTATCTAGCCGGCACTACATTATAAAACTAGGGCGAACAACCTGTCGAGCTATAAAAAGGGTCTCTTTCACCTATAATTACCTCACATTAGTTTGTCAATCTAGGAACGTTTTGTTATTTCAAAGAGTGTCTCAGTCTGAGGCTATCATTTGCCAGAGTAATGCTAGTAGTACAGTGCTAAAAAATACAAGAGTAAACGGATGCTTGTTTACAACAAACTACTTTTAAAGACTAAACCATGCATTCAGAAAACTAAGCAATTTATCAGTCAAGGGTTCAGCAGCAGTAACTCATCCCTTTGTAAACTGATGGGCCAAAGGAAATCAGGAAACAGATCATTGATTTGGGGGCCGGACAGTAAATTTCAACGCCCGCTACAGTCTTAGATCGTTCTTCACACCAAAGTGACAATAACACAAATGACAGGAAATGGAACGGTAGATAAGAAACGGAACAACAAATAAGAAATGGAACAGCAAATAGGAAACTGTAACAACAATAAATTCTAATAAGCAACAACACCTTAGTCTACAAGATCAAATGCAATAATCGTGTCCTACAGGAATCAAATGTCAATCCTCCACTTTTAAGGATGAATCGAACAACACAAAAAAATGGAACAACACTGATTAATAATGGACTATAGAACAGCGCTTGAAAGCCACTCATACATGCACACGACACACCTTAATAGTAATCTGATTCTGGTAATTCGGTTGTCAATCTCAGTTATAAAGAATACGACTGTATTTCAGAATGGAACAACAACATCTATAGATTCAACAATCGCAAGGGAACATAATCCCTAAGATGAGTTTAGTAATACCAATGAATAAGTGTACACACAGATACTCTATAATTGAACAACAACAGTATTCTGTAAAGACTAGAAATATTATATCAGCACTTAACGGAACAGTAATATGTTGCAAAGTTAATACAATGGTTCTGTCTTCAGAAATGATATTACTCAATAAATCAAACATAACAGAGCGTGTGATGTAAACTAACAGAACATATCAGATTACCAAATAACGCTGATGAGCAAACCATGCATAAACCAAAAGTAATAATACAGGAACAAGTGTTCCTCTAGGGTTGGGCCCTTAGCCTCCAGGGGTACATTACTTGAAGTTATTCCAGAATCGAAGATGAAATATCAACCGAGTTTGTATTAAAATAAAATTACAGTGGATCACTTCTCAATCGATAGTCGATGATCAAAGTCTCAACTTTAAGAGAAATTACATAAAAACATAACAGACTCCGCGGGCTAACAGTGCTGCCCCTTTTTATAATGGTGAAGGCGGAGATGTCTAGGTGCAAAAATAGTTAAAGCAGCGATCCCTCAGGATCAAAGGATCCTGAGGGATTCACCGAACCATTGGTCCTCATTTATCTCTTTACTTTCTTGTGCCGAGCCGATATCTCCATTTCCTTTCCAGGGCTGATACGCTTTGATTTGGTTTGCCTTGTTTGCATACAGTTCCCCGTCAAAGGGACAGCGGTTAACCTGGCCTTGTCCTTTCCTTTGGAATGACAGTCTTTCGTTTTTCCTTCTTCCTGCATAAGAAAATGACAATTGTCAGTGTTTTTGTTTTTCACATTAATCTTACACGTTTTATTACAATTTCTTATCATTTACCTAGTTCATGATGGAAAAGGTTTGTAAGTTTTAATGAAAAGATGCTGGAATAGTCATCAGAAACATACCTTCTTTAGCACTCCACACACCTCCCTGCTTACCCTTTTTCATGCCCTCATGAAAACATTGTAGTTGACATGTAAGGCAGTGAGAGAGTAGGTTGGAGATGGAATCTCATGTGGAGGTCTACAGCCATGATGCATAACTAGGTGTTCAAAAAAATGGCCTGTCTGACCCTCAGGCATCTCGTACAGGGCTTGGTATCCAGGTGCAGGGTACCAAATAATTGGACTCTGGAACCTATATCTTAACCAGGATGGCCTTTGTCACACATAATGAGTCGATCTTGCGGACAATATTGACCTCCCTAGTATCTAATGATATCTAGTGACAAGCAACCCAATCAAAAACTATCTTTCTCTAAATATGCAATTTATAAACAAAGGCAAACAAGTGTTTTAGGCCTACCTTGGGTCCAATGCAAGTTTGTGGAAGCCTCGCTCCTTTGATCCAAATGAGCTCCCTTGTAGCGAATCTGCAAACACAAACAAGCACACAAATTAAATAGCACCTAAAAAGCCAATATCATAAAGCATAGTTATCATGATGATCAAGGAATTCATGAAACAAATGACATAAGACAATTTGTTGATAAAAATGAACCTGATTGTATTAATTCAAATCAAAGAAGAACTTTACAACCTATGCCTTGATGTTGTACAAGATCCTTCCAGGGTCCAACAAGAAGTCTCCTCTACTTTGACAAGTTTCACTCACTTCTCAATGAATCCAAAATGTATGTGATCTCTCCTCTCAAGCTTAACTGGGAAGTCTCAATTCCACCAGCATTTACCCTCAAAAATGTTCAGCTTCTAACCTCCCTAGCAACCAGCCCAATGCCTTAATTTATAGGGCAATGGAGGGAAGTTACTAGGTCCTCCTTCAAAGGGATAAATCCCTCCTTCAAAGGGATAGCTCCTCTCATCAAGGGATTAGCTCCTTCTCTTTTAGGATGCATGAACCACCTAAGAGCGAACAATCCACGTCAAAATTCCTTCTAGAATCATCTAGAATTAACCCAAAGTGAGTTTTTTAGAATAAAATTGTGCCTTTTTTACTTTCATAGGGGTTCACACCCACTCCTTTAGAGACAGAGTGGGCAGGTCCGCAGGTAATGTGAACAGGGGGTGCGGGACCGCAAGCAATAGTGAGAGAAAGTGCGGAACCAGAGCTTTGTTGATTTTTAATGTCTTTCTCTCATTTTCAAAGCTTGACATGAAGAGCTGAGGTCTGAGACTTGCTTAGGAGGACAATATAAGTGATGATAGACCCATACTGACTGCAAATAGTCATGGTGACGATATTTTTGTGTAACAGATTGCCCCCTAAAGTGCGAAGTCTATAGTAGATGAGGATTTCATTTATTATCTAGGAAGAGTGAAGTACTTTATCATTTAGAGGATCATCTTGTGGAGAACCTGGTTGGAACCTGTAAAAACATTCAATGCAAAATATATATATGAGATCATATCATCGCTGAGGTAGGCATTCCCATACTCAGATCAAAACTGACTATAAAACTAACTATTGCTCTGACATAGGAATGATCTTGTAATACATCACAAGTATAGACACATGTAGACACAGTATGGACGCAACCATCTGTTTATGAATAGTCCACAATATAATGAATACAAAATTCCTCGCAGCCTGGATGGCGGAAACTAGATCCAGGTTCTTCATTTCTACTTCCCGAAATAGTACGATTCTATCCATGCGAATGAATTTGTTGAAGTCGAACATGGTAGAAACCACTTGATTACCAGTCAATGATGTACACTATTAACAAGTGTGAGAGAAACCACCAGTAATGTCAATGGCTCTCAAAGTACTCAGTACAATCCATGAGATGTGAATAGATGTGTTGATGTCGAACATGTCACGGAATCCTTTGATCGAAGGTCAATGATGCAACCTATCGTCGAAGGCGAGAAACCTGCCATTGAGGCATGCAGATCCCAAGGTACTGATGATTTCTAGATCATCTTTCTAGATAATGAGCTGAAGTCAATAGAAAGCGATCCATCGTAGGCAAGCCCACAACACGAAATCATAGATCAAGTTTGAAGAAATTTAGTTGCAAGGAATGACTCAGGGATGGTCAAGATGGATGACAGATATTTTGCAGATGAATGGCTTATTTGCACTGACCTCTTGAACACATAACGACACGGCAGATGGTTTGGTGACAATTGACCCAAAGTTAATACCCAGAAACCGGCTGAAGACTTTCAATGTGGTTTGATCAACTGTTAGGCAAAGGATTTCCCAACCTAGGTGGATAAAAGTGTCGTGTTCAAGAGTGGTTACAAAGTATGACAAACAGGCTCATTTTTCTCTCTTTTCCCCCACCATTTCTGGCAAGTACCTCTTTATTTTTGACAAGCTTGAGGAGGATAACATTTGCTTGATTATAATCTCATCTTTCGGATGAGTCCAACTTATTTTAAATTCTAACCCTAAGAAGGAGTGGTCTGTTCTTGTTTTTAATTGAACAGGTCCTTTACTGTTAAATTTTAACGAGTCCAGTAAAGGAGAAACTTGACGTTTTTCAATTTTAGAGAGACTGAAAAAACTTAAGAAAACTCCATGGTTGTCCTTTTTCATAAATTTGTGTCTCCCAAGCCCGAAAAAGTATAAAATAATACTTGAGAGAACTGCTTGATCATTACGACCAAGGAGTATTTTTCATAATTAGTGCCTCTGATCCGAAAAAGTTAAAAAGCGATCAATGACATGTTGTTTTATAACCAATATCGAATTTGAAACGACAAAAATCCGGTAATCTTTTCATGTTTTTACGGTCAGAAAAAGAGCCGTAAGTGGACCGTCTTTTTAGTTCCATTTTAACGAGTTTAAAAAGAAAAAATCGACGATATTTTCATGTTTTAGGAGTCAGAAAAGAGCTTAAAGGTGACTATAATGTTTTTTTCGTCGAAAATGACCGATTTCACCTAAAAAATCCGTTATCCTGAACAAAAACTCAAACATTACTCATACCTGTTTAAAATGGATAAAAATGCTGCAAAAGTTACCTTTCTAAAGTGAAACATAAACAAATTTACAATTCATTTATTCAAAAAACTCATAAAAAGGGCGTTCGTTAATTCATTTTTACCGTCTGAGATTTGGGTGAGAAAATAGAGCTTTTGGTCAGAAACTTCCCGTGAAGATTGCGGAAAATACATCCGTCAGAATCGAGTGCCGTCTCCTCCAGGTAATCCACATCATCCTACTCTTCAATTTTATCCGTTTCAAATTGTTTTGTAGGGTTTAATTTCATTTTTTAGAGGATTTTTAGGCTAGAAACCCGCGCGCGGGGGCCCGCAAGCACAACACAGGTAACCTGCGGACCCCGACTTTTTGTCAATGGGGAAAAAGTTAGGGGTCCGCACCTGCCGTGAAGGCAAGGTGCGGACCCATGCACTGTCTCTAACAGAGAGGGTACGGTCCCCGCAGCAAGGGTTTTTAACCCTAAATTTCTCAAAATTCACCCAAAAACTTCCATTTTTTATATTCTAAGTTTCCTTTTTGTTGGATGTAGAGTATACATCATGCTTCATTGGCGAGAACAGGAGCATGAGGACGTAGATCTTACCGCGATAAATCATCAACCTTCGATCGATGCATTGAAGGCATGCGGCTTGTACAAATTCTGGGCCATACCTAGCATGAGGGCCCAGGTGGACTTCTTGCAGTGGCTGGTAGACAGGTGGAGCATACAGGACCAGTGCTTCTTCATTGGTGGTCACCAGCTCGAAATGGAGCCGGCAGACATATACTTTTTGAATGGTTTGCCTAAGAGAGGTGAACATTTGACTCTATTCGGGACTAGGCCAGGTGGCCAGTCTGTCGATAGCCTCTGGCTAGAGTTCTGTAACAACCAGACTAGAGACAAAGGGATGGACATCAAAACCATATCCCTTCCTGAACTCATGGTAATCACGTTTACTATTACCAGGTTCCGTGGGAGCGCCGCACTACATATAGCCACTGGATCCCAGATGCGGATGGCAGTTGACTACTTTCGAGGCACCATCTTCAACTGGTGCGATGTTGTGTTGGCTAATGTAAAAGGCCAACTGACTAGAGCCAAGAACGGACAACTGAAGACCTTTGGATATGGTGCTTTAGTTGTGAGCTTTGGTCTGGAGAGGGTCCCAATGTTGGTCCCACAACACCTCACTGTTGGAGCTGGACTTCCTCAAGAGCCCAAACTGATGCAATGGGTTGCAGTTATGGCCTGTCATCCTGATGAGGGGACAGAGGTCGTTCGATTCAAACCTAAGTATTTCCATTGGTTGGAAAACCAGGTTTTTGCTATTTAGGGCTTTCCTTACATTGGGGTAGATTTTCGCGGTGACCCAAACATGGCTCTTCCACCAGGAGAGCAATGGGATGACTCAGGTAAAATCATTTTCAACATTTTCCTAATTTTAATTTTTTTTTGTTTTTATCTCGTCCCAAAATTGATGGTAAAAGTTTCAAATGCAGATGTGGGTCCACAGCGACCAGCTGCTCTCCGGCCTTACGAGAGGAAACAACCAGCTGCAGCGACACCAACCCCACAAGACGAATCAGCAGAGACCTTGGCCGAATTGGAGAGCCATCTAGAGCATTTGACAGGAGACATTCCAGAGACCGACATAGATGACATTCCTCTTCGACTACAACGCTATGTGATTGGGGTCCCAGGACCTTTTAGGAGGTTCCTTTGTAAGGTGGCCTGTACAGTGGTTTCTTATCGAGATTATCACCAGTGATAGGATGATCGCCCATTGTAGACACATGTGACATTTTTGATTTTTGTACTATCATTTCTGCCGATCATAAGGTATTTTTCAACCTATGATCGAGGACGATGTATATCTTGACACACTCCTATATTATACTATATCACTATTACCGGCTTATCTTGTAAAACATGTTATGGAATGTTTTTAAATTTACTTGTATGATTATTGCAAATGTCTACTTAACATTCGAGAAGCAATTGCATCTGCTAATGTATTTAAATATCTTGGAATATGCTGATATTAAATATAATCAAATTCATGTTCCAAGAGACGCACTCTCAAAAATAACCTCAATAACACTGGATTTCTAATGGAATATACTCTATTAAGCTGTAATACAACGAGTTCAAAATCTAACCTCACTATCAAACTCCGAATCCCAAATGAAATAGATTCAGATAATAACTCAATCACTGCACTATACTCTGCAATGTTGTTCGTTGTTTGACCGAGGCTTACCCCATGCATAGATACCAACTCGTCAGAGGGTGAATAGATAACCCAAGCTGCGGAAGAAATGTTCCATGTATTACGACAAGCACCATCAGCAAAACCAATGTATGCTTGGAGAGGCGTTGACATTTGCAATATCAAGAGTAAAACCAAGATAAGCAGGAATAATGACGAAAACACTCTCTATGCTAAGCACACTTTTCAAACTAAAACACATCAGCTAGAAAGAAAACTATCCTAACTAAAAATCTCCACACCCATTTTTAAGCATAATACCTCTTCAGGTAAAGACCATTTCTGGGTTTACCTAAAGAGACCCTGTCAAAGTCTACCAATTCATAGGCTCCTTTTGCCAGCTTTAGCTTGACAACATAGGGACCATGCCACATAGGAACGAATTTCCCAGCGCCTAATCTATCATTTTCTTGATCGTACAATAAGACTAGGTCTCCTTCCGAAAAATTTCGAGGGGTCACATTTCGATCATACTGAGCTTTAATACATTTTTCATGAGTTTCGATCGCCAATGCAGCATCACGTCGATTCTCATCTAGCTGAGCCAAGTATAACAAACGTTTTTCCTCTTCGGAAGTGGCTGGAAGTAACTCGATGGCCATTTGCAAAGACAGGATTTCACATTCAATGGGTAACACAGCTTCCAGACCATAAACTAGTTGGAAAGGAGTGAACCCTGTTGACGTTTTTACTGAGGTTTGATACGCCCAAAGCGCTGAAAATAACATGTTATGCCAATTCGACCTGTGAATCCCAATGATTCATCGGATCATGATGACTAGAACTTTCTTGATGGCTTCAACCAGATCATTAGCTTGTGGATAATATGGAGTTGAACTATCGTGATGCAAGCCAAGCTGGCCTGTAAGTTCAGTCATCATAACGTTTCGAAAATGATGCCCATGATCAGTGATAATCGCTTGTGGAACACCAAACCTAGCAATTATATGATTGAACACAAAAATCGCAGCTGTTTTGTCGTCTCCCTCAAATGTAGGCATCACCTCGGCCCACTTGGTAAAATAATCTACCGCAAGGATGATATACACATGCCCCCCAGCCGAGTGAGGGTTACATGTAATAAAATAGATACCCCATTTCGCAAATGGACCAACGACAATTATAGGGTGGAGAGGAGCAGGTGTAGTGCGCATCTTTCGATCAAAAACTTGGTAGTTGTGGCATTTTCGGATCGCGTTAATACAATCTTTAAACATAGACGGCCAGAAGTAGCCAGCGTGCAATATCATTTGGGCTGTGGCATACCCAGATATATGACCACCACATGCTCCAGAGTGACAGTCATTTAGAACCCTTTTAGCTTCCTCATGAGTTAAACAACGTTGAAAAATAGAGTCTGCCCCATGACGATAAAGAGTATCTCCAATAATTCTGATTTGTTGGGACTGGAATCGTATTTTTCGACGCTCTGACCTTGAAATTTCTGGTCGAAAGGATTGGGTCTGGAGATAAACAATGATATCCCCATACCATGGATCCAAAGTGCTAATTAGAAACAAGGATTCGTCCGCAATGGGCTCCTCCGCCACAGTTTCTGTGTCAGCACGCAGGAAGTCACACATTAACTCCGCAAAAACTAAAGATTTCTTCGACTTAGACTTTTCAAATTCCAAGTCGAACTCCTATAGGATCACAATCCATTTGGAGTGCTTTCCCCCTAGCAATTGCTTGGTCAAAATATAGGTCATAGGGTTACAATCAGAAATTACTGTAGTTTTACGTAGTAAAATGTAATGACGAAAACGTTGGACAGCTTGAACAACTACCAATGCCAATTTCTCCACATGTGAGTATTTTAGCTCAATTGGATTTAAAGTTTGACTAAGGTAATACATCACATGTTCAGTACCGAATTCATCTTCCTGAACTAACACCATTACAATGGTGGAATGCGAGGCAGCGAGATACAAGAAGTAGTCCTGGTTGTAGTTGGGAGGATGCAATAACAGTGCATGGATCAAAGCGTGTTTTAGTGCATCAAAAGATTTCTCAGCTATCTCATCCCAAAAGAATGGAGTATTCTGTTTCAACAACTGAGTAAAACCCTTTGTGACCTCGGCGTAGTTAGGAATGAATCGACGTAAAAAGTTTGCTTTCCCTTGCAAACTTTGGAGTTGGCGAAGACTCGAAGGAGGAGGAAATTTGACAATAGCTTCAAGCTTCGATGGATCGACGCGAATGTCGGCTTTCGAAACACCAAACCCCAGTAACCGACCCGTTTCTATACAGAAAACACACTTGTGTGGATTCAACCTAATCTGATAATGCCTACACCTCATAAAGATTGCTCGTAAATGGATGAGATGATCAGCTCGATGTAATGAATGAGCAGGCAAATCATCGAGATAGGGTTGCACAATGTGCTTGATGTCATGAAACGCATAAGACATGGCTCTTTGAAAAGTTGCCCCGATGTTCTTGAGCCCAAAAGGTAATTTGCAATAAGCAAATGTCCCCCATGGACAAATGAAAGCCGTTTTTGGTTGATCA
Organism: Pinus tabuliformis; assembly: GCA_031772625.1. NCBI lineage: Eukaryota > Viridiplantae > Streptophyta > Pinopsida > Pinales > Pinaceae > Pinus > Pinus tabuliformis. The sequence goes on along the minus strand of CM062809.1, from coordinate 1,233,016,112 downwards.
GCAAGTAGAATATTGATTTGATTGTATCCGGAAAAACCATCCATGAAGGAGAATATTTCGCTGCCGGCACAATCATCAATGATTTGATCGATATAGGGAGTTGGGTAATTGTCTTTTGGACAGGCTCGATTAATGTCCCTATAATCGATACATATTCTTATTGTCCCTTGCTTTTTGTTAACAGGAACAATATTCGATACCCAATCCGTTAACGGAATTGGATAAATGAAACCTACTTTGAGTAATTTTTCAACTTTTGCTTTAATAGCAGCAGCTTTTCTTGGGTGAATCTGACGCAAACATTGCCGGACGGGTTTAGCATCCAGGTAAGTTTTGATTTCATGAACAACAATTGCGGGGTCAATTCCTGGCATTTCCTCATATGACCAGGCAAACACGTTGTGGAATTCTTGAAATAGGGCCTTATATGTTTGAATTTCGTCTTCCGTACAAGAGGCACCTATATGAATTTTTCAACAATTCCAGGCTTAACCAAAATATAAATAGGAATAGTTCGAGAAATGTTTCCCAAATTTAACTCTGAATCAAGATTTTTCATTGGATTCTGAGGTTCCTTGACATATTCAATCGTAAAAATTGATGAAAAATCATTTTCAAAACGATCACTCTCGGGTAAAAATGAAGATCTATGATGAAGATCTTCCCATGGTAAATCATCGACACATAGGATTTCACGAATTTGCTCATCTGTATGAACAAGTTCAGAAAACGTTGTTGAATCCAAGTTTGATATTGAAAGTGATTCTTCATGGACCACATTCATTAAGTTAATTTTGGTTGAAGATGGGTCAGAAAATGAGTGCATGGCCTGATACGAAATTTCATATGGACTCAAAGGCATAACATCACCAAATGAGTCTATCTGAGATTCAGAAGGTACGATCCAAGGATCGTCATAAACAATGGTGTCTGACGAAATCATATGAATGGCTACAGTAGAAGACGATGCGTTGATAGGAGGAAAAGGAAAAGTTCCCAGTAAACCAGCATCTTTAACTAGTCCTACTCCAACATCCTTATACGGGATAGTCGTTTTGCCGACATGCTGAATACTTTCAGAAGAGGCTGGGTCGGATGAAAAGTAAGTCGGTTGGTCTATCGTTATGATATTTCCATTATGAGGGAGCTTTATAAGACGAAAGACTGATGAAACGACAGCTTTCATAGCGTAAGACCAACTATGACCCAAGAGAAGGTTGTAATCTAGAGGGGCATCAACCACCTCCACGTCTAGATCAATAGTTTTGCCTTCTACCCCTATAGGTAAATCCTATAGAATGCCAAAAGGATGAAACCCACGACCATCAAAGGCCTTTATAATCGTCGGGGATTGATTTATCGAAGGAGAACCAAGCGATCTCCAACACTATATCGACATAATACGCGTTGAGGCTCCCTCATCAATCACAGTCCTATAAATAGGTCTGTTTTTTACTAACACTGGGATCTGGAAAGCCATTTAATGAGGTAAGCGCGGTGTACTATTTTCTAGATCGAAAATTATAAGGTTCGAGTCCTGAACGTCAACAGATCCTATAGCTGACAATAGTAATTTACGTTGTGTTGGACATGATTGCAGCACTTCCAAAGTCGACATTGCTGAAGGTGAAACAGCTAAATCTTCAACAATGTTATAGTTCTGAGCCGCTCTCGCATGTGGATTGAAAGTTGACTTTCGAAGTATACCCTTGGCGGGCGGTTTGATTACTAAGTCTGGATTAGGTTTCTTGATCTGTAGTGGATCAGAATCAGGAGCTGAGGTTGATGGGTTAGAATGAGAAGATTCTGCTTCTTTACCATCAACATGACTTTTACTTCCATAATCATGCGATCGAGTCGTAATCCTAACATGGGACATCATCAGTATGGGTTCTTCGTTGGCATTTGAGGAAGAACCTATCATCTTACTGTCTTGACTTGGAGAAGGATCCTTCAAAACAGTAGGCGTTTGGGAACCTTTGACAATTTTTGCAACCTCTGCACGATGGGGCAGTCTCTTGTAAAATGCTCTTCGTAATGAGACAAGGATAACGAGGTTTGCGTTTCTCATCATTTGATTCCGCTTTTTCTAGTTTCTCTTTCGAATTTTTATCTGTTTTATTTTTCTTCTTCCTTTTCTTCTTACCACCGGATTTTGATTTGGTTGTAGATGACTCTACAACATGAATATCGGCGGAAATTTCCACGAAAGAATCTCCTGTCGAGGAATCTGGCAAGGTTATGATAGGAGAAGAATTCTTGTAAGACTTCTTCTTACTTTTGGTATTAACCGTACCAATCATACCATCAGCGGCATGAGACCCTGAAGGAGCTACAACAATTTGATTTTGCTTAGGAAGATCGGGGATTTTCTCGTGTAACGTACCTGACTGCGTATAAACTAAGTCAAGGTACTGTGCTTGAGCAATTACTTGCTCCTCAGTAACGATTCCGGCCTTAGCTACATCCCCAGTGATCTTTGGCAATAAATATTTTACAAACCATTCGGCTAAGATCTTATCCAGAATAAAAACCTTCACTAAACGCCGTCGACGTCTCCATTCATGATTGTGATCTGAAATATAAGTGGACGTATACTGCTTTAACGAAGTTAATAATTCTGTGCCATTGTCATATCTGACAGGCAACTGAAAATGAGTTAAAAACGAAGTAGCTAGCTGACTAAAGTTATAAAAAGTGGCTCGTGGTAACTCAATGTACCACTTGGCCGCAAGACCAATTAGAGTGCGCTGGAAAAGCCTTAAACGGATTGAATCATCTGAAATGGAATTATACGCACACCAGAGGTGATAAGTCATCACATGGTTCGACGGGTCCTCTCCTGATTTGCCTTCAAACTTAGGAATATCACTAGGCAACTTATTCGGCATCAGTGGCCAAAACGGAAGATACTTAATGGGATTGTTCGTAAGGCGTGACAAGTCAGGCAATTCTAAAGTTGCGAGAAACGGTAACTGACGTTTAGGGTCCCTAAAACTGTGGGTCATGAGACCAGCCCCAGGAGGAGGATATCCAGGATAACTAGGAATTGGAATTGCATTTGGGATATTATATCCTCCCGGAAAACCAGGATTAACCGGACCGTACTGGGGTTTTTGAGGTTGTTGATATGTATACCCAGGGTATGGTTGATACTGATAGACTGGCTGCTGCACAGTAGGACTGAATTGGTACTGTCCCTAGTACGGTTGATAAGTAAATTGAGGTTGACTTGTGACAACCGTACTTGAACCAAGTTGTCTTACAAGCATCTGAACCGAAGTTTGAATTGTGGATCCAGACTGAGGTAAATATGTCTGAGGAGTTGATACAGGAACAGTAGAAACTGGAGTCGTCGATAATCCAGAAGTAGGTGGGGTAGATTGAACAGATGTTGCAGCAGTTGCAGTAGCCGTTTGAGGTGGAGTATGAGGCGTACTAGGCCCAGGCTGAGAAACTACAGAAGGTACAGAAGTTTGAATAGTAGACTGGACAGGTTGCTGGGGTGAACCAGAAACTAAGGGTTGTCTAGTTTGAGATGAAAACTGTACATTCGGTTGCAAGACCTGTTAAGTTTGAGATGGATCCCACACTAAGTTCATTTCGGGGTACGGACCCATAACAGGTTGAGAATATTGAGGACCATAACCGGGTTGAGGGTAGGGTTGATAATTTAGAGGTACATTTCCAGTTCCTTGAACATATGATTGACCGGAAGGTGGTTGGAAACCTTGGTTCGAGTACTGACCTTGAGGTTGATAACCTTGAGGCACGTACTGATATTGAGGTTGACCTTGAGGTACATATTGATACTGGGGTTGACCCTGAGGTACATATTGAGTCCAGGGTTGACCTTGAGGAATGAACTGTCTCGTAGGTATGTATTGTCCTTGAGGTTGCCCCCCAGGCGCAAATTGGGTACCTTGAGGTTGCCCCCCAGGCGATAATTGAGGACTTTGAGGCTGCCCCCCAAGCGGTAACTGGCCACCTTGAGGTTGAGGATTAGGAATAGTACCTGACATCATGAGAATATCTTCTACACTCAACGGCTTAGTTCCATTGTTTCCAGTTAATAACCCTTGTTCAATAGGTTGAGGAGATGCTCTCGAAAAAGTACCAGTAAGTCACTGATACCCAGAGAGAACAGAAGGACTGTCGTACAAAAAGGTTTCTGGAGATTGAGAAAACATGGATGACTGTCTTGACATATTTAACAGAGGATAGTAACCCCTAGGTGTTGGGTGAAAAGGAATACGAGGTGGTGAAAAACTTAGTCCCGGATTTTCCAAAAAATTGGTCAATGAAAGATACCAAGCACTGCTCCTAGGTGGACTGTAAAAGATTGATTCACACTCCCTAAGTTCTATAACAGGTTGATTTTCATGGATAGGGATACCTTCCTCTTCCGGAGTAGCAAGTTCTTTAATAGATATAAGTCCAGAAGGAAGATTTTGGGTAATTATTCTTTCTACCCTGGGTGAACGAGGACCACTAGAAGTTGGAGAGGTAAACCCCGATGTTGGAGTAGCAGCAAATTCACTTTCAGGTTCAGATATTTCAGGTTCCTCACCTAAATCACTAGTAGATGAAAAGCTACCAGTAATTTCAGAAATAGACACAGATTGTGGATTATAATCTACTACTAGAGCTTGAAAATCAGGATGTACCACCAAAGAAGACTCTCCTTCTTCAGGTGACCCAACTCTACTGTCTCTAGGAGTTACGAGGGCTCTTAACCCTTCAGGCTAGCTTGGTGAAAACTCAGGAGGTTGGCCTCGAAGTCTACGGGACTTCCTCGGTAATTCAGCCACGATTAAATATTTTAACTACTTCACATGAAAACAAAGTAAAATCTCAATGAAAACCACCTAAAGCCTCTAAAGAACCAAAAAAATTTGAATCACATGCCTAAAGAATCTAGGAGATCAAACCACACACAAACAGTAACTTTCGGTACTGAAAACACTAGTTGGTGATGAAATCCAACGTCGCGGAGTTCATACAGAAATGACGGTTGGAACAGTTACCTCGGCAACCTGCTTAATGAATAGATTGGCACAAGTTCCTCCACTAAACCATCTCGAGTGAAGAGAACCCCCCAGAAAATCCAAGTGAGTCTAGCCGACATCTGCTCCAGGTATAGTGGGATCTTCCCTCCACCGTCACCTTAGGAAGAATCCTATAGAATATGGTCACTATGGTTACCAACGGAAACAAATATACCTGGGGGAACAGTCTACGATCCGATACGCACGCAAGGGCAGAGTAACAAGCTCAATCCCCATGAAGGCTCCTTGACATAATCCAAGGTTTACCAACAAGTGACCCCAGGCTCCTCGACAATGGTTAATCTGAGGTTTATCGTTTTTAATACGTGAATATCTGGCGTTGTTCCCAATGAGGAAGGATTGATTCCCACACTGGTGCGGACACGATCTCGTGCTTCTCCTTTAAGAGGAGCTTTCCCAAAGAATAGTTGCAACAATTTGATTTTTCTCCTACCGCAAGATACAGCTACTTGTTTGTTTTACTGTCTTGGAGAGTTAATTACTCGCTACTCCAAGACACTAGCCTAAGCTATGTTGGTGTAATAGAGCCCTAGAAATAAAAATATTACTAGATAAATTTTACTTTAAGCATTATTTTTATTGGTTTTTGTTTAAGTCAAGAGGTGCGGAGATGAAACTTGTGGTGTGAAGACTCGACTCAAAATCACTAAAAAATGCACTTAAGATGATAAGCAATCTTTTCCCTTCAATGAATTTCTAGCTAGGAAAGAGTTTGAGAATGCAAATGCTTGTAAACACAAATATTTCTTAACAAACAAATCAAAAGAAGAGCTTTTTGTCTTTTCCAATGCACTCAAAATGAGACAACTAGTTATTTTCACAAAAATTTCCTTTTTCTTTCAAACACTCAAATACTACAAAAACAAACTTTTTCCAAAAGAGATTTTGTTTATTTTTTATAAAACACTCAAAACTATGGAAATAACTAATCTTGAGATCTATAAACTATAAAAAACTATTTGAAGTAAAAGCTTACAAGATGTCTTTTCAAGGATGTTTTACTTAGCTATAAGCAAACAAAGGACTAATTTGTCCAGAATCACAAATCAATCAAAAAACAACCAATTTTTGTTTTCTTTTCTAAAAATGAAATCCAAACTTTTAACACAAGTATTTTCAAAGTTTCGCAATGAGAAACACAAGATAGATTCCTCAAAAAAGGTAGATTTTGCAAATGGTCAGACTCATAAGAAGGCCAGTAAAAACCAAGGTGATCTGAGGCTTCTATAGCTTCTAAGCTCTGAGCTACTACAAGACCAAAATGAAAACCAAACTCGGCAACCAAAACTTCTAGGAATTTCACCTAAAACCCTAACACCAATGGAATTAACCTAAGAAAAGTTCCTGACAAGTCACATGCAGGTCTGGGCAGGGGATAACAACATCTAAACAAAAACTAAGCTGACTAACAGAGAAAATCTTAAGTTTTCCAAAATTTTGATAGGGTCTGCAGGCCCACAGTTCACATAGGTGCGATACCGCTCTGTGCGAAAAGCAAAAGTGCGGATAGGTCCGCACTGTGTTGCAAGCTGAGGGTGCGGTCCTCTCCCAAAGTTATGAAAAACAAAAAATAATCCTAGATCTACTAAATCTACCCAATTCCACACACAACAAGCCAAAAACAGAAACAAAAACACAGTTTCTCAGGTCAAAGTAAAGCAAATCAAGAAATCAAGTCCCCAGTGGAGTCGCCATTTTGTCACACGGAATGAGTCGATCTTGCGGACAAGATTGACCTCCCTAGTATCTAATGATATCTAGTGACAAGCAAGCCAATCAAAAACTATCTTTCTCTAAATATGCAATTTATAAACAAAGGCAAACAAGTGTTTTAGGCCTACCTTGGGTCCAATGCAAGTTTGTGGAAGCCTCGCTCCTTTGATCCAAATGAGCTCCCTTGTAGCGAATCTGCAAACACAAACAAGCACACAAATTAAATAGCACCTGAAAAGCCAATATCATAAAGCATACTTATCATGATGATCAAGGAATTCATGAAACAAATGACATAAGACAATTTGTTGAGAAAAATGAATCTGATTGTATTAATTCAAATCAAAGAAGAACTTTACAACCTGTGCCTTGATGTTGTACAAGCTCCTCCCAGGGTCCAACAAGAAGTCTCCTCTACTTTGACAAGTTTCACTCACTTCCCAATGAAGCCAAAAGGTATGTGATCTCTCCTCTCAAGCTTAACTAGGAAGTCTCAATTCCACCAGCATTTACCCTCAAAAATGTTTAGCTTCTAACCTCCCTAGCAACCAGCCCAATGCCTTAATTTATAGTGCAATGGAGGGAAGTTACTAGGTCCTCCTTCAAAGGGATAAAGCCCTCCTTCAAAGGGATAGCTCCTCTCATCAAGGGATTAGCTCCTTCTCTTTTGGGATGCATGAACTACCAAAGAGCGAACAATCCACGTCAAAATTCCTTCTAGAATCATCTAGAATTAACCCAAAGTGAGTTTTTTAGAGTAAACTTGCGCCTTTTTGACTTTCACAGGGGTCCGCACCCACTCCTTTAGAGACAAAGCGGGCAGGTCCGCAGGTAATGTGAACAGGGGGTGTGGGACCGCAGGTAACAGTGAGAGAAAGTGCGGAACCAGAGCTTTGTTGATTTTTAATGTCTTTCTCTCATTTTCAAAGCTTGACATGAAGAGCTAAGGTCTGAGAATTGCTTAGGAGGATAGTATAAGTGATGATAGACCCATACTGACTGCAAATAGTCATGGTGATGATATTTTTGTGTAACAGCCCTGCCCTCAAAATGGTTTCTCCATAGAGGTGCAAGCAGTTGGCGGCTAACTTAAAATTTTCATACTTAAATGGTTCCCTGAGTTGGATATTCGGATTAGAGATATGGTATCGAAATTTAGCCGCATCAATGGCAAGGTCTTTAATAGTGAAAAAGTATTATATTCCCTGCCGATTGATTGTTGTATGAATGGGTCCTAATGCTTCAATTACGCTTGGAGTCCCCATGAGGTTCCTATGTTCCCTCTAGAACTATACTGGATCCCTAGGCTCAGCTCTTACCCACAAGTCTAATCCATTTTCTTGCCTTTAGAAAGCATTATAGGCTTTAAGCCATTTAATTTGATTAACCCCAAATGAAATAAATGCCTGTAATTGGATATCCCCAACAAAAGGGCCGGGGTTCAGCTCGGTCTCCTGGTCTAACACAAGGTTATGCAAATAAAACTCACACAGTAATCTTTGAACTTTTACCCCGTAGTGCTTACAGCAGTTTATAAAATCATCGATGGCATTAATTTGTATCGGGGCACCTGCTTTAATAGCCTTTATTTTCAATTGCAAATATCGTTCCATTAAAAACAAGGCATAATTCTTAGCAAGGGCTCTACATGCTAGGACGTCATTGTACAAAGAACATAAGGTATCCATCTGCTTGATAACTATATCTAACCTACGAGTTACCTTCACGACTTTCTCTTCTTCCCTTTGCCACCCTTCAAAGGCCTGGCTTTCGGATAGATTGACGTTCCTTAGCTATTGTTGTAATTCTTCATACCTTTCTCGAGGAACCGTTTGTTCTATGAGCTTTTCTACTGCTTGCTGAGCTTGCGTCAAACCCTCTCATAGGGTTACCGTCCTTGGATCACTATCCCACATGGTAGTGGAGACCGGGAGGTTTACTTGAATCTTCCTATTGGGTTTTTTCGTGGTTTGCATCCCTTCAGGGGACTATGCCTCCATCTTTACTTCTTTGTCATAGGCCAATACATTATGGGTAACAGTAAAATGCTATTCCTTTTGATTTTGAATAGCAGAGTGCTCCTCAACAACATTTGGAATAGCAGACCGCTTTTCGATAGGGTTTTGAACAACAGGATGGACTCTGGTCCTTCGAACCTTTTTCTTGAGAGGTTTTGCTATAATGGTTGCATGTCTCCCCCCCCGAAGTCCTTTTACCCTTTTTCTTGATTTCAAAATCTTGATCTGCTGTCGAAGCTGAACTATTACATTCAGTAGTCTTTGTTGTTCTTTCCATAATCTCTTAATTTCCTCAATTTCCTTAGAAGGAACAACAAACTGTTTACTACAGCCTGGACTATGATCTGGATCAATTCCCTAATTTTCTCTTTGGGGTGCTTCTTCATTGCTCTGCTCTGGTTGCTCCAGGGCAAGAACCCTAGCTGGTTCTATTATTTCTTGGGTGACTTCTTTTTCTGCCTCCCCTTCTTCCAGAATTTCTTCTGGTGTAGTCTGGCTAGGAACGAATTTTTCCTATTCTGCATCACTTCTCTCTCCTGTCATATTTTCATCATGAACAGGCTGACTCTCCTCTTCTACCTCCTCGGCATGTAATTCTTCGGGTGCATTTCTGTCCTCAGCAGAGTGTTCTTTTGGTTCTTCTTCAGCATGGAGATCTGGTGGGCTGGAAGGTTGGCCATATTCGCCCATATTGGCCAAAATTTTGGCCAATTCATCTTCTCTCAATGGATTCTGCAATGTGCTACCTTCATGCTATTTTGTTTCCTCCTCCTGCTCAGGTTGCTCGGTTTCTTCCTCCATTTCTCCTTCCTCATTTCCCTGTATTCCTTTGTCATTTTCTTCTCCTTCTAATCGTGGGGGTTGCTCATCCCCTGAATCGTTTACCTCTACTGGTTGGCTGGTATCTCCTTGGGACTTTTCCATCCTCCCTTTAATTCGTGCTAATCAGACCGATTTCCTTTGTTTTTCTAGACGCTCAGGTGTACTGGTGGCATGTTTACGTTTTGGGGATGGTGTGGTCAATCCCCCATCTATCATGGCAATTAGATCTTCCCAGCTGCTCTGTTACTGGGTAAGGCTATGGCTAACTATTAACCATATCAACCCATGGTGACTGACGACTGATTCTACATGTTGTGCCTTTTTCATGCTCCGTGCAACATCATGAAGTAATGAATTTAAAAATGCAGGTAAGTTTACAGAGCATTTTTGCTTTAATACAGCTAAAAGTTTAAGGTGTCATGGTCTTACCACGTCTTTTCTGCCTTCACAGGTGATGTAGCTCTGAATGGTCTTCGCCAATTCTGCCCATGGTTCTCCTAATGCTACTGGTAGAACCCCCTTTCCTCTAATTGTCAGGCTCTGGCCTTCCTCCTGGAAGGTTTCTATGATCTTCTGCAATCTCTCATTCTTTAACGTCCATATAGGTCCAGCGGCTGGCAGTCTCGAGACCTCTGCGATTATGTCATCGGTGACTGCTATGTGTCTCCCCCTTGCTATGGAGTGATTCTCTTGCAAGTTCTACAAGAATTCAATTGCTACAGTCTCATTGGATTCCTGTAAGCGATTGAAATACGTTAACCATCCTGCTCTTGCCAGGATTTCTCGTGCACCATTAGAGACTGTTAACACCTGTGGTTCTTTCTAAATCGATCTTCCTCCCATGTTTGTGGTTTCCCTGTAAAATCTCAAACTTTGACAATGGAACAACAGCTGTTCACGTTGCTAAAAAACAGAGAAGCTAATAGATGCAGGACTCGCTCAAAATCTAAAGGGCTTTACTAATGCCGTAGAGCATACTATGGAAATGGCTTAGGAACAGCAAGCCATGCAAAAATAAAAAATAGTATACCGTTGAGCCGTGCTATTCCCAAGTACGCAATTTCCCGAATAGTGGTCTGACACGTAATCCAGCGAATGATGAGGTTAACCTCCCCCCCCCGCAATGTGATAGGCCGTCCCGGCCGTCAAATAAAGGAGCGGCGTGCCGATCTGCCCTGGAACAGAGTCATAAAGGAACAACGTATGGCAATATGCCATGTTTACAAAAGTAGCAGGTTACCGAAATCGAGGTGCAAGGTCGGATCACTTAATAAGTGAGAGACTGCTGTGATATGATGCGAGGCTGGGAAGATAGGACAACTGCCGTGCATACAAAGTGTCATGCGGTCATTGTCAACTTTTCTGTCATGATTGGTGATAATAGATTTACATGCGTTTTATGGTTCGGGAAATAATATACATTCTTCTTATGTGATTTATTACTAAGGTATAAGAAATAGAAGGGTGTTGATAATTACCTACTGGTGTAAATAATGTGACTTCAATACCATTAACAGTGCTCTGCTACCCACAGGTGTCCATAACCTTGGCAGAGTTGTTTATTTCACCCATGGAAACATGATCCTTTGTGTATGCTTAGGAAATGTTGTGCGTTGTCAAAATGTAGGCCATTATGCTGGCTTGGTGACCAGTTAGCTATAATGCCATTCACGAGGAAGGAGCGAAAGGTGGGCAGGCTGGCTCGTGATGAGACCTCCTGTTCCAAGGGTTCTTAATTTGATATACCTTTTGGACCATATCCCTGGTGTGGTGGCCATAGTGGGAATGCCACTTCACTTTCTTCCTCATGATCATGGTAGGATAGCTCTTAATGAGACCCCCTATCCTGCATTTGACAACTTATATAAACAAGTCATTAAAACATCATTGTTTGCTCTCTTTTTTTTCATAAAGTACTTTCCCATTTATACACAAAGGGTGATTCAACACTCCTTAAGAGTAGGAATGGTGGAAGAAGTCTTAACATCTCAATAGGAACATATAAACCCTTTTTTCTTATTCCTGAATAATAATCAAAGAGGATTAAAAGGAACCAACATGATAAAGATAACCAATCAGAGCAGAGTTAGTGGAACAATGACAGCAAAAGATAATGGGTAAGTGTGTCCTTCCCTCTGTCCTCTTACCAATTCAGAGCAATTTCTTATAAAAATAGTGATTTTATAATTTACTGATTCTAGTATGTTGTGATTTTGTATTCATTGCATAAGTGCATAGTTGTGTTCCAAAAGACTTGAAATAACAGGAACAACAGGCATCCTTAATTTAGAATAGCAAGGGGAGAAAGCATAAGTAAAAGGAATATGAGGATGTTTTTGTTTCAAAAAGGAAGAGAAAAAGAATACAAGTGGTGTTCCTTTTGGAGAAAGGAAAAACAAAGATCAAAAAATGTTGTTCCTTTGGAAAAAGAACAGTAGAAAACACCAATGCCGTTCCTTTGGAAAAGGAACAGCAAAAATCGAAAATGATGTTCCTTTGGAAAAGGAACAACAAAAACACAAATGCCATTCCTTTGGAAAAGGAATAGCAAAAACTGAAAATGTTGTTCCTTTGGAAAAGGAACAGAAAAAACAAAAATGTCGTTCCTTTGGAAAAGGAACAACAAAAATCGAAAATGTTGTTCCTTTGGAAAAGGAATAGCAGAAGCACAAATTCTGTTCCTTTGGAAAAGGAACAGCAAAAGTCGAAAATGTTGTCCCTTTGGAAAAGGAACAGCAAAAAACACACATGTTGTTCCTTTGAAAAAGGAACAACAAGAATCGAAAATGTTGTTCCTTTGGAAAAGGAAGAGCAGAAAACAGAAATGCCATTCCTTTGGAAAAGTAACAGCAAAAAGCATAAATGTCGTTCCTTTGGAAAAGGAACAACAAAAATACAAAGTGTTGTTCCTTTGGAAAAGGAACAGCGAAAGCACAAGGAAAAGTTAAAGCAAAATGAACGGCTGATCCAAGAGGTGTTGTTCCTTTGAAAAAGGAATAGCAAAATGGAAATGTTGTCCCTTTGAGAAAAGGAATAGCAGAAAATAATAAAATTTCTGCTGCTCGAAGAGTAACAGCAAAGTGTTGATACAAAAATAATTCAAAAAAACAAATAAATTATGTACAAAGTGTGAAAGGTGATAAATTACTTAATGAATCACAGGTGAGGAAGACTTCTCTCCCTCCCCCAAAATTTCCATATTAGAGTCTTGGGGCAGCTGCTGGCAAAAGGACTCCCGAGTGAGTGGTTTGCGATAAAGTCGAACTCGGTGGCCATTTGCCTTGAAGGCATATCCAGAACCATCAATAGTGATTAGAGTAAGAGTACCATTGTCATGTACCTTCTGGATTTCGTATGGTCCCAACCAATGAGTTTGGAGTTTCCAGGGAAAGTCCTGAAACCTGAAATCGTACAAAAGTGCCCAGTCTCCTTCGTGGAAGACTTTATTTTTAATGAGAGCATCATGCCATTTAGCTCACTGCTGTTGGATCAGTGCAGTGTTTTGGAGTGCAGAGAGCATGATTTCATCCATCTCATTGATCTGTTGTAGTCGATTAATCTGTGCCTCGGTTATATCTAAGCCAACTTCCTGTGTTGTTCGCAATGTTTGGATTTTGAATTCTATGGGGAAGATGGGTTGTTTTCCAAACACCAATTGATAAGGTGGGTAACCAGTGGTACTTCTCCATGTTGTTCTGTAAGCCCACAGTGCTTCTGGTAGTCTGGCAGCCCAATCACGTCTATGTGATGCAATGGTTTTTGTTAGGATTTCTTCTATTATTTTATTATTGCTTTCTACCTGACCATTTGCCTGTGGGTGGTATGGGGTAGTGATTTTATGCTTGACGTGATATTTTTTGAGTTTTGCAGCTATTTTTTTCCCAGCAAACTGTGGTCCACCGTCTGTAGTTATATCTCTTGGAAGATCGTAGCGCACAAATATATGGAACAGGAACTGTATGACAGAATCCTCTATAGCTCTCGACAATGCCTCTGCTTCAACCCATTTGGTGACATATTCTGTTGCCACCAAAATATATGTTTTCTGGTTCAAGGGTGGGTTAATTGGTTCAACGAAATCAAGGGCCCATCGTTCGAATGGTTCAATGACTAGCTGTGGGTTCAAGGGCATGTCATCGAACTGACCAGGGCATCCTGCTCTCTGGCAACTATCACAAGCTTGGACGAATTTCTTTGCATTTTTTAAAATTGTAGGCCAATAATACCCTGTTTGCAGCACCTTGTGTCCAGTTCTGCGATTGGCGAAATGTCCGCCACATGGTCCGTCATGGTAAGCTTTTAAAATGTCAAAGATTTCATCTTCCTGAACGCATCTTCTGATATGCATATCTACCCCTGTGTGGAACAGGTAGCCTCCAACCCAAGAGAATCGAGCACTCCGTTGAACAATTTGTTTCCGCTCATTAGGGGTTAGATGTTTCGGTAGTTTACCTACTGCTAGGTAATTGGCAACATCAGCATACCAGGGCATTTTAACAGCAACAACAAACAAATGCTCGTCTGGAAATTGATCTTCAACTGTTGCTGCATCGATTGGCTTTGGCATTCTTGAGAGAAAATCGGCTATAGGATTTTCTTTTCCAGGTCGATCCTTGATTGTAATATCAAATTCCTACAAGAAAATCAGCCATCTAATTATTCTGCCATTTGTGATAGCCTTGTTTTCTAAATATTTTATGGCAGAATGGTCTGTATACAAGATAACAGGATATCCAGTAATGTAATGTCTGAACTTATTGATAGTATGTATTACAGCTAGAAATTCTTTTTCAGTAAAAGTGTAATTTAGTTCAGCAGGGGATAATTTTTTGCTAATATAATAAATTACATATGGTTTTTTATCCTCTTCCTGCCCAAGGACTGCTCCAATGGCTGTATCTGAGGCATCTGATGATATCTGAAATGGAAAATCCCAATTTGGTCCTCGAAGGACTGGGGCTGTAGACACAAGCCTCTTCAGATCTTGGAAAGCACGTTCACATTTTTCTGTCCAAAGAAAATCAACATTACCTGTTAGTGCATCCAGAGGTGCAGCAATATGCGAAAAATGTTCTATAAACCTCATATAATAACCAAAAAATCCAAGAAAACTGCATACCTCCATTTGAGTGGTAGGAGTGGGAATAAGCAAAATTATTTGGATTTTGGCTGGGTCTACCTGAATGCGCGCTGCTGAAATATAGTGTCCTAGAATAAGTCCTTCAGTCATCATCATATAGCATTTTTCATGGCTTAAACAAAGCCTGGTAGCAATGCAGCGTTGTAGGACTTTTTCCAGTGTGTCCAATGTTGGATCGAAATCATCTCCGTACGGTGTAAAGTCATCCATGTATACTTCGAGTCCTTCATTTATTAAGTCTGCAAAAATGCTGAGTTTGGAATGTGGCAGGAGCGTTGCATAAGCCAAAAGGTAGTACTCTGTAGGCAAATGTTCCCCAAGGACAAGTAAAAGTGGTTTTGTCTTGGTCTTCAGGGGCAATCTGGATCTGATTATATCCACTGAAGCCATCTAGGAAAGAAAAGAATTTCTTTCCTGCCAAAGTGTCTAATACTTGATCGATGAATGGGAGAGGGACGTGATCTTTTTGTGTTGCTTTATTTAGTTCTCTGTAGTCCATACAAATTCTCCATTTCCCATTCTTTTTTGGTACCACCACAAGCGGAGAGACCCATTTACTATCGGATATAGGATAGATGAAATTGACATCTAAAAGTTTTTGAAGTTCAACTTTTACCACATCTTTTAGATGAGGATTAAGTATCCTTTGAGGCTGGCGAACAGGTATCGCATATTTTTCTATGTAAATGTGGCGTTTACATAATTGGGGATCAATTCCTTTCATATCAGGGTAGTCCCATGCAAATGCTTCTTTATATTTCCTCAATAAATGGATGAGCTTTGTTTCTTGTTCGGAGGTGAGGTTGGCATTAATGTTTAAGGTTTTTCTCGGTTCAATTTCCACAACTTTGCTATTTGCAATAGAGGTAATAGGTATTGTTTGATCATGCGTATCTTTAATAGGATCTTCTTCTAATTCATTATCGAATGCTGCCTCTATCATGTGACATTGTGTGCGAGATCTGAGTTTAGTTTGACTAATAAAATTATTAATGGCATCGTCTTCTGTTTGGTCTTTAAAATCAAGTGCCTTTTGCATAGTTAATGGAGATCTAATGTTATCAGTAAGGTGTGATACAGGATACTTATTAGTTTTTATTATTGTGACACCTGGCTGTGCTGGAGGATATAAAGCTAAGTTCTTGATATTCTCTCCTCTGGTTATGGTCATATTGCCTTGTCGGCAGCCAATATAAGCATCGACAGTTGCAAGCCAAGGTCTACCTAAAATCAATGGATGTCCATCAAGTCGGTTTTTAGGATTTATTATCAGAAAATTGGTCGGATATTCCCAGGAGTCAACGGATACCATGACATCATGTAGTGTGCCCTCTGGCCTAACCACAGATCGGTCAGCCAGTTCTAGTAAAGTAGAGGTGGGTTCTACAGATGTAATGCCTAGCTTTTGGCAAGTAGTAGTTGTTAAGATGTTGATTGCAGCTCCTAGATCAACTAAGGCATTGGGGAAGGTTTGACCATAAATTTGTACGGTTACTATTGGATTTCCTGGGTCTTCGTATTTAATGAGTGTTTCTTTTCTTGATAATAAGTCAGATAGAGTGCCAACTACTTGGATTCTTGGATTGTTTGCTATATTCCTCCTTGGTTTCTTTACACACAATTCTTTGATAGTCTTTTCATATATCGGGATGTCTTGAATGGCTTGGAGGAATGGAAATTTTTATGTACAAATTTTGTAATTCTCCCAAAATGTCAAAATGAGGATATTGTGTAGGTCGAGGTATGATTAATCGTTCTGGGAACAGGGGAGAGGATGTGGTTTCTTGGTTATAAGTTTGTTTTTTGTTCACATCCTCTTATTGTGACAATTGTTCTCTAGGTAACTGATTTTCAACATGGGCTATCTTATCTCCCTCGGTTTCAATAATACGCCCAGATCTTAGTTGAAGATCATTACACTCCCTCAGGTCAGCTCCTATTTCTGGTGTTTCTACGATTTAGACAGATTTGACCGGTCTATTATTTGGGTTAGGGTTGGGTTGGGCTGGGAGTTGCGGTCTCAGGTTAGACTGGGGGTTTTGTTGTAAGGCTGGCAGTGTAGGTTGAGGGAGAGGAATGGTTCCTACTGGCTGAAGCATCGATCTTTGCTAGTTTGTCTGCCAAGCTAGACTTTGTGAAGTAGGAGGAGTCCATTGTGCTGGGTATGCGTTACTTTGCCAATATGGTGGGGCATAGGGAAAATTCAGCCAATTAGATTGGCTTGCTTGATTCGGCCACGGGATTGATGAAGGAAATGACTATGGTGACCAATTTGGAAATGGGGGTTGAGGTTGATTTTGCCACATATTATATTGCTGAGCATTATAATGTGGGGACTGAAAAGAAGAAGTTGGGTCCAAAAACATACCAGACTGTCGCGGCTACCACTGACAGCGCTGATTGAGCAGATACACCGATTCTAGCTCTTCTTCTGCTTCCTTGTATACTGCTTTTAATCCAGGAAGTGAGGGATAGCTTTCCGTAAGGTGGTCTTTTGTGCAGATGGCGCATGTTTGGACTACATCTAGTGGGCACTCCTTATGGCTATGTTTCTTCCTGCATCGGGGACAGAAGATTGCCAAATTCTGTTCTTCTTCCATTTGCTTTTGTTTGGCCTGCATAATATCAAGTTGTGTAGTTAGCGTCCCTAGTATATCAGTTTTAAAATTTTCCAATAAATTTCCAATTTTTGCACGCATTACTCCTTTTGTCGAAATTTTATTATCTCTTACAAACCGATCATGTTCTGCCGATTTTAATCTTGTGCTGCCTCTCGAGCTCCTGATACATAAATCAATAATGTCAGCAAAATTTTCCTGATAAATATCTCCTTTTCCCATAATTTTTGATGTTTCAAACCATTATTCCTTCATACCCCTAATTAATGTTGTTTTTAACACATTATCAGGTAAAGGTAGTGATGCATAAGGAGATCTTTGAAGATTATACTGAAAACGTTCCACATACTCCTCTAATGTTTCATTTGGTCTAGCTACCATCTGGAATATTTCGTCTTTTAGTTCTCTAGACCTGCAATAGTCTTGATATTTCTTTAGAAAAGATTCTTTCATTTGATCCCAGTTATTTATAACTCCACCACCTAGTCCCATGAGTCATCTCAAAGTAGCCCCTTTTAATGTAGAGGGGAATAATTTCAGTTTCTGGGGGTCGGTGGTGTAGTCATAACCCCTGCACAGCACATCGAACTCAAATAGGAATGCATCCAGATCCTCTGATGTAAGACCATGGAATGTAGGGATATGCTGAAGAGGAATTGCTTTCATTGGTGCATTCGCTGCAGTATCCACTATGGGGTATTGCAATGTGGAGGTTTGAGTGTTTGGCTGGTTTTGGGCCATTTGGTCAAATATATGCCAATAACCTTCTGGGATATCTAGGAGAGTGTTCCTAGGTTGAGAGGGAATGGATTTAACAGGAATGGTTTTAATAGCGCTTCCTCTATCTGGGATAATGAGAGTGCCTGATGTCTGAGGAGATTGAGTTTCTTCAAAAATGATCTTTGCAGCACTTCCCTTATTTGGGCTGCTCAATGGCTTAGTTGTCCCAAGAGGAGACCTTGGTTCCTCAATTTCCCCTGTCTCTCCTCTTCCTTCACAAAGATTGCTGAAATTCCCTTCTTGCAATAGTTCTGGAGTAGAATTTTCAATTTCTTGAAAATCCTACTCTTCAGTTTGACTATGCACCTCAGCAAAGGCTACAGATGGTGATCCTGTGGCCTGAAGGGAACTAGTAGGCTATCTGGAAATAACTTTTTTGGGTCCTACTTAAGGCTAAGATTCTGCTTTCTTAAAAATTTTGTCTATAAAGGTTGATCGGCCAAGGGTCACCGGCCCCTTAGCTTTTTCTGGCTTGGGTAAAGGTTTGGAATTCTTTTCTGGCTTTTTCTGCTTAGTCATGCACACAAATCAACTGCTAGGTTCTACCCAAACAAAACAATGACAAATCTGCAGGAAAGCGGGCAGAGGAGCAGGGTTTTTACGTGCTCCAAACGTAGGTTCTTACCTTCCGTTTTTAAAACCCAATTCTTCCCTAGCAGGATCTTACACTACTCTAAAAAGAAGCAAATGGCTACACTCTTTCCCCGGAAACAGCGCCAAAATGTCGAGCTATAAAAAGGGTCTCTTTCACCTCTAATTACCTCACATTAGTTTGTCAATCTAGGAACATTTTTTTATTTCAAAGAGTGTCTCAGTCTGAGGCTATCATTTGCCAAAGTAATGCTAGTAGTACAATGCTCAAAAATACAAGAGTAAACGGATGCTTGTTTACAACAAACTACTTTTAAAGACTAAACCATGCATTCAGAAAACTAAGCAATTTATCAGTTAAGGGTTCAGCAGTAGTAACTCATCCCTTTGTAAACTGATGGGCCAAAGGAAATCAGGGAACAAATCGTTGATCTGGGGGCTGGACAGTAAATGTCAACGCCCGCTACAGTCTTAGATCGTTCTTCACACCAAAGTGACAATAACGCAAATGACAGGAAATGGAACGACAGATAAGAAACAGAACAACAAATAAGAAATGGAACAGCAAACAGGAAACTGTAACAGCAATTAAGTCTAATAAGAAACAACACCTTAGTCTACAAGATCAAATGCAATAATCGTGTCCTACAGGAATCAAATGGCAATCCTCCACTTTTAAGGATGAATCGAACAACACACAAAAATGGAACATCACTGATTAATAATGGACTATAGAACAACACTTGAAAGCCACTCATACATGCACATGACACACCTTAATAGTAATCTGATTCTGGTAATCTGGTTGTCAATCTCAGTTATAAAGAATACGATTGTATTTCAGAATGGAACAACAACATCTATAGATTCAACAATCGCAAGGGAACATAATCCCTAAGATGAGTTCAGTAATACCAATGAATAAGTGTACACACAGATACTCTGTAATTGAATAGCAACAGTATTCTATAAAGACCGGCAATATTATATCAGCACTTAAAGGAACAGTAATACGTTGCAAAGTTAATACAATGGTTCTATCTTCAGAAATGATATTACTCAATAAATCAAACATAACAGAGCGTGTGATGTAAACTAACAGAACATATCAGATTACCAAATAACGTTGATGAGAAAACCACGCATAAACCAAAAGTAATAGTACAGGAGCAAGTGTTCCTCCAGGGCCGGGCCCTTAGCCTCCAGGGGTACACTGCTTGAAGTTATTCCAGAATCGAAGATGAAATATCAACCGAGTTTGTATTAATGCATAAGATAAAATTACAGTGGATCACTTCTCAATCGAGAGTCAATGATCAAAGTCTCAACTTTAAGAGAAATTACATAAAAACATAACAGACTCCCTGGGCTAACAGTGCTGCCCCTTTTTATAATGGTGAAGGCGGAGATGTCTAGGTGCAAAAATAGTTAAAGCAGCGATCCCTCAGGATCAAAGGATCCTAAGGGATTCGCCGAACCGTTGGTCCTCAGTTATCTCTTTACTTTCTTGCGCCAAGCCGATATCTCCATTTCCTTTCCAGGGTTGATACGCTTTGATTTGGTTTGCCTTGTTTGCATATGGTTCCCCGTCAAAGGGACAGCAGTTAACCTAGCCTTGTCCTTTCCTTTGGAACGACAGTCTTTCGTTTTTCCTTCTTCCTGCATAAGAAAATGACAATTGTCAGTGTTTTTGTTTTGCACATTAATTTTACAGGTTTTATTACAATTCCTTATCATCTACCTAGTTCATGATGGAAAAGGTTTGTAATTTTTAATGAAAAGATATTGGAATAATCATCAAAAACATACCTTCTTTAGTACTCCACACAACCCTATGACTCTATCATCCTTTCGCGGAGCTTTACAACAAAATTTGGTCAAATCTTGGGCTTTAAGCCCCAAAACATGCCTTGGGGGGATTCCATGCCCAACACATATTAAAGCTAAAAATATGTCATCTAATGCAAAAAATAGAGGTTTAATGTGCCCAAGGATGGTCAGATGGGCCTTAATTTATGTCTAATTTGGAGGCCCATTAGTGACATCCTTGGCGGTTTTGTATTGAATAAGGCCCGATGAAACAAAATAATGACATAATGACAGATTTGGTAGAAGTGATCATAATAGTTTACTTCCCACAATTTATTAAGATAAACATGGATGGGTAGAGATTCATCAGGTGTCTAACTCTAACTCATTGTTCGAAAGGAGGTAGAAAGACGAATGGAAACCATGATATATGCAGAAATTTAAAAAGGGGGGTTATGCATAAGATTCCTTTCTTTTAAAAAGTTGATAATATGTTGCACAATGCTACTGGTTAAGATACCAACACAATTGGAACTAAAAATATTTGCAGCTCTCTAAATAAGAGGGATCCAATCTAATAGAGAATGTGAAACATCCCACATACCATATATTCTACAAGGCATGGAGGAAAAATAAATAAAAGGGGGACCTAAAGAAACAATGACATATTTGCAAAAAGATTCCTATTTGTGCTTATTTGGGTCTCTCCTCTAGTCCCTTATCAAACTAGGAATAGTTCTATCGAGTATTTTTCATTCCTCAGGAACAATTTGTTTAACAAAATCAGGGTCATAATTGAGTTTGGCTTTGGGCAACTTATACTTGAATATATGGAGGCTAGAAGGAACTAACCACTATGGCACGAGGAGTGATCATTTTCCACTTATTTGTATTGATATGATCCAACGCCCTTTGTACCATACCTGTATATATGGTAGGATGCTCATTTTACTGCCTACTTTATGTAACCCTGACCTCACGACAATTGATTATGTAATTTCTTATATTTTTAAGCCTCTTTGATCCTATATTTCTATAGTAGGGGTTGCCTCTTCTTCCTCGGTGTCTGCTAATTCATCCTCAAGAGACTTGTACATTCTATCCCAAGTAGATATGCTTGCATCCTCCATAGTTATTGCTTTGTCTGAGAATAGGAAGCATTTTGGGTCTTTATCATCAATATCTTCCATAACTAGTCAAGGAGGTCTATGTATAGATAGATTTTTCTTGGCTCTCTCGATTTCAGCAGGCTTTGAAGAACCTGCAAGGCTTGCTTGTTGTAAACACAAATTCAAGAACGAGAATTCATAGTATTGGAATAGAGATTAGAACAATCAATTTGCATAACCGTCAATTGAACAACTATAACATGTACAATACAAGGTGCATTAAAATGAAAAGACATGAAATTAAACATAAAATGCACGTAATGAGTTGCCAAGTGGAATAGGGCCTTGTGAGACAGACAAGTTTCATGTAGGGATTGGAGTGTTGGGTGATATGTAAATTGATGTGGTTTCTGACATAACCTTAGGAATAAAATCTCATGAGAAACAAATGGAGCATTTTGAATAATTGTTGGGGTCATTTGTCTAGGAAGGCATGGAAGGCAAGGATAGCTTAGCATGTCGTGGATGAATGAGAGAAGGAATATGCTTGAGGGAATGGCATGTACAAAGATGAGGTGTCTCAAGAGTATAATCTCAAAAGAAACCAAAGGGGAGCCCCCCTAAAACCTCTGAGAAGAAACATTTAAGATGATGTGTAAAACACAAATAAATGGGAATGTCAAAGACGAATGGGAGAGACTGCATGTCACAAGAAACGACACATTAATCAGCTGAGTCACCCTGATGTTACAATCTTGGGGAAAATCTAGAGGTACACTTGCTAAAAACTATGTGATTATAAACTCCAAAAAGATATGGAGGGTGTGAAGAATCCTGACCAATAAATAGTGTATACAATGGGACCCATATAACATATGGCACAAGTATGAATATCTCATGCTTTGGTGAGTTGTCCTGACTATTTTAATAAGAAAGAAACAAGAAATTTTTGAGGAGAAACTTTTGGGATGCATATTGTTGACGAGAATGTCATTAGGTTGATTGTCAGGAATTTTTTTTTGTCTCGAGAGTTATATCTCAACATTTTTAGTGGAACCGCATAAGAAATCTCTAAGATATATCCTTCAAGATGATGTGGAGGGTGAGATAAATCCATTTACTAATACACACACACACACATCATTTATTTAAAAGTCTTTGCTATGGTGGTTCTTGACCTTTTCGCCTTATGAATTTTATTAAGTTTTAAGGCATGAAAGGGAAACTTAGGATTTAAAAAGTAAATTTTGATTCTTTTTTGTCTTTTTAAAGTATTTTTGAATTTAGAAGGGTTTAATATACATTAAAGGATTATAAAAGAGTCATATAAAATGGAAAAGGAAAATTTGGAAGGGTCCCCATTTATAGTAAATGGGGGGGGCGTTGTTTTGCCACAACAAGACCATGTTATTATGGATTTGGGATCTGATGTGAACATTTTTCCAATTCAGACATGGGAAATGATGGGAAAACCAAAGTTAATTTAGTCACCTTTTCAGATAAGGATGTCCAATCAATCAAGAAAATTCCCTATTGAAAAACTGGTAGGAGTAGAAGTTAATATCCATGGGGTGAAAAGAATTAACAACTTCCCAGTAATTGAGATTGTGGATGACACTAATCCTTAATGATCTAGAATTTCTTGGAATTGATTGGGAATTTGAATGTTATGTAAAAAATTAGTTTATTTTAGGTTTAGTTAGATGAAAGGGCACGATCATAAGATCATGCCCTTTCCCAAAGGGTGCCCATGGCGGTATATAAGCCAGGCAACCCATTGTAAATCATCATCATCTGTCTATTCATTTATTAATAAAGTATTTTTATATATATATTTCTGTTATCCGGAAGTTTTACACTCCATCTGGTATCAGAGCGAGTCGCTCCTGGGCTCACTATAGCACAGCTAACGGTTCTCCCGCTCACTTGTTCCGCACTAGTGTCCACGCATTGTCACCTGTTCACACCACCGTTGACCTGTAGCCATCCGTGGAAAACTGCGTAACACCTGAACGACATTGAAACCTAAACTACGTTGAACATCTGGCTTACTACTTAAACAGTCAAGGGTTCCGTCAAAAATCTGCGTGGTGGGAACTGCGTTATTTTTTTTAAAAACAGTCGAGGGTTCCGTTCTACCGTCCACTGTCGGCCGCATATGCAATCCGTCCACTTGCTGTTGACTGTCCAGACGTTTATGATATACGTATAAAGTAATTATAACGTGTTTTTCAGAACAGTGAACGAAAAGACGTGACTATCTGTTTTATATTTAACGCCAAAATATATTACGTTAAATTATATATAATATATTACATATATATATAATTAAATTATATATTATATATTATATATTATATATTATATATTATATATAATATATAAATTTTAATTAATTAAATACATATATATATATTCAAATATATAGCGTGAAATATATATTACGTTAAATTATATATTACATATATAACGTATATATAATTATATTATATATTATATATAATATATATAACTTAATTAATTAAATTTATTTTAATTAATTAAAATTTATATTTATATATATATGTAAAAGTTAATTTAATTAATTAAAAGCTATATATATATAAAATTTATTTTAGCTAAAAAAAAAAAAAGGGAGGAAAAAATATTTTAGCTGGCAAATAAATACACGCCTCCGCAAACCCGCTCAATGTCGACAATGACAATGGCGGATTTTCAAAAAAGGTTTTTGGATGCAGAGCAAAAGATAAATAACAACCACGACGAGGTCAGTAAAAGATTAAATGAAGTCGAGAGCAAGCTTGGAGAGCAAGCGGACAAAATCAAAAATCTTGAAGATACGACAAATCGAATAGAGATAAAAATGGAAAGTCAACATGTCCAAACAGGAGTAAACTTCAGAGAAGTCTTAACAATGCTGAAAAGTCTGTGTAAAAAGTCGAATTGTACACCCGAAGAGCTATTAAAAGAAGGTGAAGAGGATCAAGAACACATCTTGTCAGATTCAACTAAGTCCACAGACTCTCATGACAAGGTTGAATCCCCAAAAAAATCAGCGACACCCCACCAAGAAGCAAGTAACACTGCCTTTACAAACAAGCAACTTTGGGATACCCTTACTAATCAACACCCTCTTTTTGCTCAACCATTAGCCACATACCAGAAGAGGGTAAAGGTTGAGATGCCTAAATTCGATGGGAACGAAAAAAACAATGTCGCATGGATAAATAAAGCAGAAGAATACTTTGAGATATATGACATCACTGACGATGACGAAAAGCTCAGACATGCATCCATGAAAATGGAGGGAGAAGCATATAACTGGTATATGTGGTGGAAAAAGACAACACACGTCATTAGCTGGAGGAGATTTAAAGATGCATTCTTCAAAAGATTCCAAGGTGTAAAGGAAGAAGAGTTCTTTTCAAAACTCATCAAACTACGACAAAAAGGAAGTGTCGATGAATACACTCAAGAATGGGAGACCTTAGTAACACGAGTACCTGGGTTATCAGAATCTTGTCTAATTCAGTCATACATCTCGGGACTCAAAACCCATTTACAAGCAGAACTTGAGATGCATGATATTACATCTATAGAAGTAGCAAGACAAAAAGCAAAAATAGCCGAAAAGAAATCCGAACCAATATTTTGGTCAACAGCGGAAAAAGCTTATGCAAGACGAAGGATACCCCAGTATGTGGACTCAAATAATACAAGATATGTTCCACCACATCGTCGTGAAGATGAAAAATCTAATGTGGAAATGCAAAGGATAAAAGAGGGTAAATGTAAACGCTGTGGTGAGAAGTGGGACCCCAAACATAGATGTGCTAAAGGAAAAGAACCAAAGAACCTATATAATTGTGAAGCAACCAATGATTCAAACAGTGAAGATTATGACGTAGAAGACACAGAAGATGCCCCAGAATTCTCACCAGAACTAGATGATGGAAGTATTCCACAAGTATCATTATCAGCTATGACAGGTATATCACAACCTCAGACTTTAAAGTTAAAAGGACACATAAAGAAGAACAAAGTAGTGGTTCTCGTCGACTCTGGAAGCACACACAATTTTTTAGATGCAACCGTGGCAAAGAGACTCAATATTTTTTCGTTTCCCTTACCAAACATGAAAGTGATGATAGCTAACGGTAAGAAGATTAAAAAGGTGGGAAAATGCCATAAGGTTAAATTGCAGATTCAAAAGTTCAGTTTAGAGTCTCCGTTTTTCACAGTACCGTTAGGAGGAGTAGATGTAGTCTTAGGTATCCAATGGCTACGAACTTTAGGTACTTATGCCGCCAACCATCAAGTACAATTTATAAAATTCAAATGGGGAGGTCAGAAGTACAAGCTACACGGATTCCAAGCACTAGAAAATCAAGTTGTATCATCATCTCAGATGATGAAGCTGAGTCGAAAAAGAGCACCTACTTATGCAGTACAATGTCATCAATTAGAAATGTTATCTGCAAATATGACCATAGAAGAATCACCAGAGATACAAGATCTGATTCGGAAGCATGAAAAAGTATTTCAAGACCTACCTATGAAGATGCCGCCTAATAGGGAAATTGAGCATACAATAGAAGTCAAGGCAAGACCAGACCCTGTTAACATCAAGCCATACCGATATCCACATCACCAAAAAAATGAAACTTGAGAGATTAATCCAAGACCTTTTAAAATGTGCGACCTTGATCATCTTAGAATATCTGATCAAGTGGAAGGACTTACCCGAAGAAGACGCTTTCTGGGAGAATGAATCATTCTTCAACAACATCCGTCGTTACTTATGCTTTGAGGACAAAGCATTCTTTCGAGAGGAAGGCAATGTTATGTAAAAAATTAGTTTATTTTAGGTTTAGTTAGATGAAAGGGCACGATCATAAGATCATGCCCTTTCCCAAAGGGTGCCCATGGCGGTATATAAGCCAGGCAACCCATTGTAAATCATCATCATCTGTCTATTCATTTATTAATAAAGTATTTTTATATATATTTCTGTTATCCGGAAGTTTTACACTCCAGAAAACCAAAGTTAATTTAGTCACCTTTTCAGATAAGGATGTCCAATCAATCAAGAAAATTCCCTATTGAAAAACTGGTAGGAGTAGAAGTTAATATCCATGGGGTGAAAAGAATTGACAACTTCCCAGTAATTGAGATTGTGGATGACACTAATCCTTAATGATCTAGAATTTCTTGGAATTGATTGGGAATTTGATAATCAACATTAAAATAATGAAAATGATTTTTGAATAAAGATATTTGAAGGTAATAACACTATTAGATCCAATGGAGGGTGAGTGGTACATGGAACCAGTCTGAGAAGGATTCAACATAGAAGAAATTGATAATATCTTAATTGTAATTGTGTGTAGAGAAAGCTAGGTTAACCAAACTATTGATGAAGTACTAAGATGACAAAGTGTTAGCTCTTATGTATTAGACTTAGATGCAACCTTTGAGAATTGGCAACATAGGTTAGATGAAGTATCCACTAGAAGATGTTCATGTATTACCCGTGCAATGCATTGGATCAGAACAAAAGTGCATGATCCCCTAAAGCATGATGGGATAAGGACATATGTGCTTTTGAGGAATAGTTTGAGTCACAAAACCGAACCAACAGACACGTATAAGTTTACTGTGGAAAATATTCAAATTAAATCAAGAAATTGAAGGAATTAAATATGATGGATGGAGATGTCCTAAGACTCATCTAAAAGGGTGGATTGTAGTGTGGGACAAGAAAATAATATCGGAAGAAGAATGTTTGCACAAATTTGTACATACCTTAGACACCATCATCCAAAGTTGGTATATATAATTAGAAGCCCACAGAGGAACAACAGATTGGGTTGAGATGGTGCAAAATTTCAAGATGTTCGAAACAATATTAAATAATGAGGGGGGGCAGGGGGGGTGAATCAATATTTAGGCTAATTTTAACGTTTATGTCAATTTATATTTTCACATTCAAACTTGGAATTCACTATGTGAGCAAACATTAAAAATCATAACAACAACCATATGAATCCACACAAACACACACATCATGAGAAACGAACAAAAGAGACACCGAGGTTTAACGTGGAAACCCTTATGGGAGAAAAACACCAAAGCTTGTTTGTTATTTGATGTAAAAATGATCTCCTATTATATTACATAAAATTGTTTGTGAGCCAGCACTCATAAGAAGCACCAACTCCCTTTGATTATTTGCTATCACCCACTAGCAATAAGCACCAAATCCATTCTTTTGTAGACGTCTGATCAGCTTACCTGAAGCACCAAATGAAGAAAAAAATTTATGGGTTTGTTGTAAGTACCAACTTGCAACTCCTTGGATTTATGCAAGCACCAAATTTCACGAGGCACCAACCCCCAAGCTTTCTTCAGATACCCACAAACATGGAAGCACCAACTCCCTGTATGTAGGATCCAACCCACACTATATAAGGAAATCTCTACTCTCTGTAATTGGCAGCCACTCTACCCGATAACAACTCTTTGTTCTCCTATGTCCTTGGCCTTTTGTCATGCTAAAAAAACTTCATTCATACTCAACAAAATAATCTCTCTATCCATACTACAATAGATCTCTTTTCTCAGCACTCATACAATAGGCACATAGAAGTTCTCGACCTTCTTCCTCTAAACAAACATTCTTGACCTCTCATGGTAGCACAGGCACACTCTAGGCCTCCATTTTTGCATAGGAACACTCTCAGACTCTGCCTGCAAAAATGTCACACACTCAAAGCTCTCTACACAAATCTTTCAACTATGTTCCATTCCCCCACCTTGCTCAATTGCAATCCTAGTTATTGTTCCTCTGCTACACAGGGAACAATGTTGTCTCTGCTACCATTCACACTATCTGAGAGTGTACTCTTAGCATGAATCTCCATCCTATTGTTGCATCTAATTACTTCCCCCACTACAACATAAATAATCCTGAGAATGGGCACCTGAGAATTTCTCCATAATGACACTCATTTCTCAGTTCATTTGTGTACTCCTGCATGAATCTCCATGCTTCTTAATTGCTCGTAGGATCATATTTTACCTTAGGCGTGGATCTCTAGTCTATAATTTTATTTTCTACACTCAGAAATCTTATCCATTTAATTCTTCATGGCATGCAAGGAATATCAATGGTGTCTAATTCTATTTCAAGACAACCTACATTAATTTGTTCTTGCACATAATGGTCCTTCACTATCTTGAATCTGATCTCTCGGCATTCACCATTGACTCAAATATCAATTTTAGTTGTCAATGCATTCATCCAAGTGCCCAAGCACTTTTCTATAGACCCACAAGCCTTTCCAAAACTGCGGTGCCAAATTGAATTACCTTGACCCATTTTTATTTTATCAAGCAACACTGCAAAAAATCATTGAAACTAGACTTAAGCACCTTTTGATTTGACGCTAGTCTACTTTCCCGCCATAGTACCTCATGTGGTGACCTCCGCTCAATCTTTGAGGTGATTATTCCTTTTTAGGTCTGTGAGGGATTAATTCCCTTTGTTAATTTCTCCACGCCCTTGGTTCTCTTACATGCATGAGCCTTTGTGCTTTGCTAAGCTCGTATCCCTTCTATCCTGGCACTATTAGCTTACCTTCACATAAATATTTCGAGTTGAGCCCTGCAGGCTTAATTATCTTGTGGGTTACTCTTGATGCCTTTCTCATTCGCTACCACTCTATGATAATGCCTCATCATCCTAATGCCTACTTCCTGACACTTCCTCTCTATGCACGTTTAAAAACCATCGAACTTACCTTTATGAGATGAGATGTCTTGTGGGGTCCACCATTGCAACAAAGAGCCAATCATATTTCTACCGAGCTTAGTGAGTCATCATGTCTACCTAACGCTCAGTCAGCCAAAAACTTCCCTTAGTGCTTCACTTTAACCTTTTGGGCACGAAACGGTGGGCTAATGTCACTTGTGCCACATGTTGACCTATGATTGGTCCACGTGTCACTCAAAAATAGGCCATTCGGGTGCCCAAAACACTAAATTTGATTGCCACATGTCACGTTCCTATTGGTTGATGATGACATCATCTTTGAATAATTATAAACGACCACCTTTCCCATTGATAGGGAGGAGAGAGAATGGTTTGAGGCCTTGTTTTTCCACATATTTATTTTATAAAAATTTTGGGGGTCGTGGCCAATTTCTTTGCATTGCTCAAAATTCCTCCAGGCCAGCTCTTCTGTTCTTGCTGCCTTGTATTATTTTCGAGGTCACCTTTCCTCCAAGCTTGTGGGATGAGCCATTAAGGTGGGGGTCTCTCGCTCAATTATCCACCAATGACTACTTCCTGTTGCACTGTGTCAGGGATCCAATGTGTTTCGGCACCTGTCACCCATCACTTCTGCCACACTTAGAAACCTTCAGGATCATACCATTGGGCCTTCTCTATTGGGCCAAGCTGTAGGTGGGATCCGCCTATGACCAATGGGAAGCCTCTTGTTGCGTAGTTTCTCCACATCTTCTCATTTCTTTCCCTTGTACACCCTAAGGTTTCTCTGGGGTGTTACCTCCGAGCTACCTCTATCGGGATTTGTTAAAATGGGGGTTGCACTGTATGGCCAATTAACATGCTCCTCGTTGCCTCATTGTCCAAGCCACATACACCCAGTCCTCTTTTGGCTGCTCCATTAGCAGCTTTGCTAGGTTTGGCCACATTTCCAAACTTGAACTTTCCCAAAGGGTCCTCCAACTGTAATAGCTCTGCAATTTTGACTTGGGGCACTTAATTTTTGACTGGAAATAACTCCTAATCCAGGAGGTCATTTTTCGACTTCAATATACCGTTGGAAATCTCTTTCTGAGAACAATCTAGCTATTCCATCTCCAAGAGAATATGAGCTAAAATATTAAGGTCTAAACTCCTCCAAATCGAGGGACTCCCTAACCATTATAGCTATAAGAATTTATAGATTATTTTCATATATTGCTACTCTGATGGTTTTCTACCTAAGATTGCAACAACCATAGGACTCCCCCTGAGATTAACACACCAAGAAAATCAATTCTGTCCCAACGAAAATCAGCGCTAACATGGTTAACATCACACTTATGCTACCACCAACATCAATGCTAATATTGTTTACATCAATGCTAACACACTTTCTTCCAACTGATATGCCATATCAGCATTGAAACCATCGGGAAATTTTATCAATGCTAACCCCATCGGTGGCTTAATGTCAGCCGGAATAGCATTACAAGCTGTATTGAACCTTACACAGTAATCTTGGACACTTTCACCTACATTCCTTTTTATATTTTCATACTCAGATAGAATTTGGAGTGGATTTTTCTTTACCTCCCATCGGTCCAAGAATTGTCTATGAAGAACTGGCAAAGTATTGATAGATCCCGCTGGTAATGCTCTGAACCACTTTCGAACCTCGCCTCCAAAACTCTGCACAAATAACCTCATGGACACATTTTCGGCATCTACCTCATGAAGATCAAAGAAGTCGTTCATCCTATCAACATGCTGCTACGCTGTGATACTTTGAGTGGCATCAAACAGAGGTATTTTACTTTGGTAATCAATGGGCATATCATCCAAATTCTGAGGCAGAACGAGGGGTGCATATCTGGCAGCCATGACTCAAGGCAGATTTGAAATTGGTCTCGGAGAAAGAGGAGGATTTATGACAACAATAGCTGTTGATGTAGCAGAAGTAATGGGTATTTGAGGAGTAATGAGAGGCTGATGAGGGAGGGAAGTTATAAATGAAGATGTCGAATGACTTATAGGAATATGGGGAATTGATGATGAGGCAAAAGATGTTGAAGTCGAATCAGAGAGCTCAGGAATTCGATTAGTGGTGACGGATGACTGAGGAGAGTTTTGAAGATTTTGGTTACTTATCAAATTGGCTCGTTGGATTTCAAGCTCTCTGGTGAATTCTGGGTCTGCGACTATGTCCAACAATTCACTATCAAATGTGGTTCTAAACAGGGAGAGACCAAAGTATTCATCAAAAGGAAGATCTTCAAGGAACAACCACTCTACCAGGCATGAATGAGATCTGAAAACCGGTCTAGGACTTGATACACTTTCTTTTCTGAGTATCCGGGGAATAAGATTAGGATTTTCAAATACGGGAGGAGGATCGAGATCAGGATTGGACCTGGTGTATCTTCTTGAAGCCAGTGTGTTCAAAGTTCTCAAAAGTTTGATATTGCTTTACAACTTTCCACTGTTCAGCCTACTGAATTCTAAACTTTATCATCCAAAAGTTCAGAACTTCTCAATTGTACTGGGGTGATTTGTCTTTCTTCCCCAGTATGGTTGCCACTATGTTAGAGCCTAGATCGACCTCAAGCTGAAGGGAGGCAATCTTAGGATAACCACAAACCAAACTTAACCTGGTAGCTAGCCCTACTAGGTTGGGAGAGGGCTCTCTCCTTGTCAATCTCAGTTGAGATGACTGAATCAAATACGGATTTTATGCTAGGTATAGTATCTCTAGGGTCTTTGATTGATTTTGATGGTTTTGTTGCTGGATCAAATGGAATAGGCAGCTTTGGGTCCGGGAAATCAAGTCAGAATTGCAGGGTATTCTGTGGGGCGAGGTAGGTAGGTGTTTTGGCACTTGGAATTGAGTGAGATGGTAGGTCTAATACTGGTGAGGATCTGAGGATGGCATGCAAGGATCCTGAGTCCTCTTCATACATTTGAAAACATCAAAAACTAAATGTATTCCCAAGGCAGAGCACTGTTACCAATGTATTCTACCTATCTATCTTGATTTCATTTAGTTAAGAAGAATGAAATAGATTTTGGCACATATACACATGAGAAAAACTAATGATAGAAGGAGAAACAATGAAAAAACACATTACCTCAAGAATACCACAAAAATAGCTGCAAATCCTGGTTTATTTCCTTGCCAAACTGCTATAGAGATGTACAATGTAGCTCAAAGCATCCACAAGAGTCCAACCTTTGCTAATGACTGAAAAAATACATAATATAGACATCAAACCACCTATGCTAGCCATCAGGGATCGAACTAGGAGAAAAGGGGTGGTTTCAACCATTTCTAAACTAGTAACAAGAATATAGGCAGTGGAACAACTTGCCTCTATAACCATGGAAACTGATTCATTTACCCCTCAACCACTTCAAAATGATGAATCTACCCTCTAAGGTCATTTTGCAATTACATTTACATGGCATAGCATAATTTACAATCATAAATTCATCCATTATGAGAGAAAAAGTCAATTTGTGAAATAACTAGGTGAAAACTAGATTTTTGGGCAAAACTGGCAAAATTTATCCTATGCGCAACGCCACTGTTCCTATGCATAGTGCCGCTTCAGACCCAGTTTGGAGGCCTCCCCATTGACCAAATTGAGCCCAATATAGCTCATTGGAAAGATCTTCCTATCTAGTTTCTAGAACATCTTGAATTTTTGCATTTGGAGGTCATGTTCCCCCTCAAAAGTGGAATCTCCCAAGGCTGCTTCCTGTGTGTCCAAAAAGAGGCAGAGAGGGCATTTTTTGATGGTTTTTTGACCTTTAAGTGACCAAGATTTGCTCCAAAATTGCTTAAAATTTCAGGGATTGATGCTATCATCATGATGAATCTAAATATGCAAGCCATTCTTTCAAAAAGTGTCTCGATCAAAAGCGTAGTTCCACCGATTCCAAATTCCTGTGTTGCAAAATTTAAATTTCGAAAATTGCAAAACCTTACCAAAATTTTCCCAAAATTGGCACAAGGCACTCTCATCCACTGCTTTGATGAGCTAATGAGGCATCGGCTGGGATTTACAACTTGTCTTGCTCCTTTTTGCTTCTCAAGGCCTTCCTCAACCTTGCCTTGAGCTTCCTCATCCTCATATTGCATATTTTGTTCCGGGTCATATATTTATAGGCCATGTCACGAAGCATCTTATTTTCTTTATTGGTCTTCTCAAGCATCTTTTTAAGGTGTATGTTGAACCTTTCAAGCCAATTTTTCCGGTCATTCTCAATCTCTTGCTCAATGGAGGTCATCTTGACCTTTGCCTTCTTTGCCTTTTACCAGTTCTCCTTGATCATTTGCAACTCCCTGAGGACTTGATTGTCAGTCAATTGCTTGTTTTCTTGCTAAAGGTAATTGATGATCCACTTTGCCCTCTCTAAATTGATTGACAAGGCTTGTATATCAGCCTCTTGCTCTTTGATGATCATGTATGTATTTATCTTTGTACCTTGAGTCTCTAAATCAATGACATCAACTCCCTATGTCTCCTTATGATCAACTAGGTCAAAGTCCCTCTCTTGCCCATCACTAGGATCCTTCTCATGCATTTTTCCCTTGCCTTTACCTTTGCCCTTGCTGTGCTACCCAACTTGTACCTGTTTAGTTGAAGATGAAGGCAAAGCCCCTTCCACTCCTTGTGGAGATAGCATTTGCCTATGGCCTGAAGATGAAGGCGAGACCCCTTCCACACCTTGTGGAGATAATACTTGCCTGGCAGCTGCAAAAAGTTTCCTAGTGCCTCTTTCATAGGTCACAAACACTGGCACTCCCATAGTTTCAGTCTCTTGGACCTTTTGCTGTCCTGAAGGTCCACCTTCTTCTTGAGGCACTGATGAAAATACTTGAGGGCCTTTGAACACTTCATGAGAAATGAAGGTCTCCCATGGTATGTTAAGTAGATTCAGCTGATGTAAGACAATGATTTTAATCACAAAGAAGTGGTAGATGCTATTTAACTGTTGGGGATATGGCTTCTTCTTAACATAGAGTGCCATTTTCTCAATATTTCAGAACATGAAGTAAGGAATATTCATCATCCTCACCCTAGTAAAATGCATCAACAATCTAATGTGGTAAGCATACAACCGAGAAAACCTACCTTCACAAGTAAAGTATTTGATGATTATCTTCATAAGTGGGCCAAACCTGTCCTCCAAGAATTTGAAGGGGAACACTCTCTTCAATTTGCCATGGTATTTAGTCTTGATGTAAGGCTCATAGTACTCCCTGTCAATATCTATCCTTTGTTCCATTTTTCACCTACATTTGGAATGCCTGTAGCCTCTGAAATCACAGCAAGTGACAAAGTGAAGGTAACTCCAGCAAAGTTTACTTCATTATTGTCCAGATGTGTCACAAACAACCTTGCTAATTCATGATGAAACTTAACCTTCTCCACCATTTCACAGAAACCAAAACATCATTGATGTTTGAAACATGAGATGGCAAGTGGACAAGCAAGCAATTCCCTCAAAATAATGGGCTCCTCCTTGATGATCTTTTCCCCTTTGTGAGGTTTCCTCTACCACAAAATTATTTCCCTAGAACTGTCAGTATGTGTCTCCTCCTCCATTTCATACTCACTATCCCTCTCCATTATTGTACTATTGTTTGTCTTTATGGTCAGTGAGGAGTGATGGATTAGTGAATGAGGGTATGATGAGTATGAAGAGATTTTAGATAGGAAAGTCAATGAGGGTGCACAAGAATGGGATAGGGTTGTGGGGAATGAGTAGGTTAATGAATGGTGTAGGGTTTGGGAGTATGGTAGGGTTTTGGGGAGTATTGCAGGAAAATTCCAGGGAGGGGATTATGTATGGGAGGATGAATTGTTGGAAAACAATGAAGATGATATAGGACAGTAGCAGTAATAATTGTATTTGAAAAAGAGCAACAATTAGGGTTTAATGATATGGACAACATAATTAGGGTTTAATGTGTAGAGAGACAACACAACCCAAAAATTTAAGCAACAACCCTTGTCTGCAAGGAAAGTGATATTACTTACTTGAGAATAGAGAAATTTGGGTGTTTTAAAGAAATTTGATGTAATTAGTAGGAATTGGCAGCTCACATGACAGGTGCGCAGCACCTATCCTATACCTAGCACCCGTTTAAAAATGCACAATGGAGAAAACCCAGGTGCGCAGTGCCGATCCTATGCGTAGCGCCATGATTAGGTGCGTAGCGCTAGGCAATTTTTCTCCAAAACACAACAAACTGCTTCTCTTTGCTCACTATCACCTTAAATCGCGATTTTGCTCATAAACTTCAACTTCAAACAATGAATTAACTTGAGAATGAAATGGCTTTTATGTGGCTTGGGCACTTTTTAATTTTTCACTCTACAAAACCCACTTTATAATGTCCTTTGGCTTTTTCATATGCTCTGTTTTTTGATGCTTGAATTTTTTCTTAAAACAGTTGAACTAATGCTCGATGATCTTTTTTCTTGCAGTGGCATGTACTTGGAGATATCAGCAGGTGACCAGGAGCAACATGAGACTTAATTATTACATATAAGAAATGATGAAATTACATGAAATTACAAATAAATACAAATGCTCTGTTTTTCACCTCAAACTGGTTTTGAGGTGAAAAACTTATTAAATTTACAAATTATGACTTTAAAGTCTTCCTGATGGTTATTTTCATCCTCATGTGTTTGCTGACCCTTATTGGTCAATGGTTACTAAAAATTTGACATGGTGAAACCCTAATACCTAATAAAACTGAAACCCTAAGACCTAAGACCTATTTGATGAAATAAACTGAAAAGGAAACTGGGCTTGAACCATTGATTGAAACACACATGAAAAATGGTCAGTAGATATGTGTCATGAGGGAAAAAATTGAAATGTGCCTACCATCAGTTGATCCATGACCTAATGGAATGCTACTCATTGAGAATGGGACCCCTAATATGAATGCAAAAGAGTGAATTTTGATCACTGATGGCAGTGTGAAGACACTGACACTAACATAAACAACAAAGCGCACTTCGAAGAAACGAAATGCACTTTGAAACAATGAAGGATCCTTGTCTCTTAAAAGGCTCATGTGGCACTCATGAAGCTTGAATCCTTTGAGTGCAAGGCACACTCCTGAATCATGAAGCCTTTGAGTGCATGGCACACCCATGAATCTTGAAGCCTTTGAGAACATGGAACACTCATGAAGCACGCAGCCTTAAGGAGCATGACGTATTCTTGAAGCATGGATATTTTATCCTTCCATTTAAGCACTTGGCACACCCTTGAAGCTTGAATCCTTTAATTTCATGGTTCACTCTTGAAGCACAAATCCTTCATCCTTCTCTTAAAGAGAACATGGCACAATCGCGAAGCCTGAAGCCTTCATTTGAGCGCTTTGACTCAAATAATTTCACCTTCATATTTCCTCTTAATCACATAAGTGCACTACGAAGGCTCGAATCCTAACCCCTTTGTCCCTTCATTGTGCGCCCTTGCACCCTCCTTTGTTCTTTGAGTGAATGAGCGCACTTCGAAAGCTTGAAGCCTAACTGCTTCGTCGCGTCAGAGTGCACCCTTTTTCCCTCCTTTGTTCTTGGGCACGTGATCATTCTTCGAAGGCTTGAAGCCTAACCCATTCATTCTTTTAGTGTGTGCCCTTGCACCCTCCTTAGCTTCCTTGAGCACATGAGCGCATCTTAAACCAACAAATGATTCTCCTTTGTGCTTCGGATCTACACCCTGCTCCCTTGAGTTCTCTATGTCTTACTTGAGCAAACAAGGGCACCTTGAAGGCCTCTTGTGAGCCTTGATGAGTATGATTACACCCTCCTAATCAAGCCTTCTTCTTTTAACCCTCTCACATGCCTTATATGAGAAGTTTAATCATTCCATGAGCTAGGTAATGATAGAATAGATGTTTTTAGACTAGTTTTGTCTTGTCATGAATGATTTTCATTAGCAGGAGTGTTATGAGGAGTTTTTCATCTACGCATAAATAGTAATTCCCTAGGTAGGTGGCTATA
This sequence comes from Pinus tabuliformis, assembly GCA_031772625.1. NCBI lineage: Eukaryota > Viridiplantae > Streptophyta > Pinopsida > Pinales > Pinaceae > Pinus > Pinus tabuliformis. The sequence goes on along the minus strand of CM062809.1, from coordinate 1,232,978,639 downwards.
CCTAGAAAAATAGATTTGAGCCGCTTATCCTTTTTCTACTGATGACAAATAAGACAAGCGAATCAAAGGACCTACTTGTTCTTTCGCTTTCCTTTTGTCTCCTTTGTATGGATCCCGTCACTTCTCCTCGAACTTAACTTGCTCAAAAAGTACTTGCAAGCATAAACAGAAGACAGAGAACTAATCAAAGAAAGAGATCTATCAACTATAAGTAAATGGAATCAGATACATTCACACATATAAACATCATATATCAAGATAAGCATATGGTAAAAGTTGTAAACAACTTTATTAAGTAGAATGAAGAATTACAACCATGAAGTCTGATCCATTGTCACTCTTCCAACTTGGGTTCCAACCAACATTGCATCAATAGCACAACACTCCGGTAGCATAACAACACTTGCTTATAATCTCAATCTTCACACCAACAGTATCTCCTAACAAATTCTCAAAGTAGAGCCCCTGATCACTTAGATGAGTGCTCAATTTATAGGCAAATGGAGGAGGTTTGGTCATAAATGAGGGTATTGAATGGCCTTCCAAACTTAGACTTAGTTTCCATGGAGGAAGGGATGAGAGGATAGGAGGTTACTTGACTCATTCACTATCCAATTTCGAGCTCATAGGAGATGATAAGTGTGGGAATATTTGAGATGGCTCTAGAAGATAAGAATATTCCCAGAACCCTTTGTGAATTTCACTCAATCTCCCCCAACGCAAGTCAAAGTGGGCCTAGGTGCTCTACAGAGCACCCTGACATGGGCCTACCTATACTTAAGCGCACTTACCCCTGTCCAAGGCTACACTGGTCCCTCAAGGAGGCATTTCTGGAGGGATTCAGGCCAAAAACTCTTAGGGAAGGAGGCATTCAAAGTGGTGACTTGTCTAGGGCATGTAGAAACTAAATTAGGGTTTGATGAGCCCTAAAAGTACTGATCTGAATGATGGGAGTGATGTGCCCAAATGGACCTGTAACGGATGCCCCTAAAGCATGAAGTCGAAAATGTTAATGTTGAGTGATATGCTTTACGATGTGATGAGAAGGTTCCAAAGTGGTTGGTGACCTGCATCGATTACAATACATAATATCATGATATTTTGTTTTTTTCTCATGAATCACTGAGGGAAGGCATACCCATGGTCAGCATATAAACTTTCATTACAAGTACATAGACAGTCGTCTATAGATATAGACCCATGATAGGATGACCATCAATGTAAAGCCATTGTATGGATGATTTGGTACATTTCCTGAAATCGCAGCCCGGATGGATGAAACTAGATCTGGGGTCTTCTATCTTGTTCAATCATTCGCTCAAGTATGAGTCTAACCATGCGAATATGTGATCTGAAGTCGAAGATGGGAAGATACCGTTTGATTACTAGCCAATGATGTAAGTCATTAACAAATGCGAGAGAAATCATCGATAATTATAATGATCCTCAAGGTACGATAGTACATTTTGCATGGTGTGAATGGATGTTTTGATGTCAAACATCATACAAAGTCTTTCGGTCGAAGGCCAGTGATGTAAACCTATCGTCGGAAGCGAGAAACTTGCCATTGATGTATGCAAGCCTCAAGGTACTGGAAAGGTGTTTCTAAGTCAACTTCTTGGATAATGTGCTGATGTCGACAAGAAGCAACTCATTGCAGGAGGGCCTTGATGTATCCCACATCAACGACATGAAATGAGTGTAATGATTTTGGAGACGGAATTTGACTGATGACACAGGGTTCAGGATTGGAGGTCATGAAAATGAAGGTTTATGAGTATTGCAAAGGATGAATTACAAACTGAGTGACTTCTCTTGAACATGTCGGTGACATTGAATGGATTAGAAGCATTGACCCAAAAAAAAAAAGCAATTGATGGTATGATAGACCAAGGTATGATGACCATCAAGCAGATAACCCAACCCAATAGTCACAATGATGAAGTGAAAGTGTCATGTTCAAGAGTGACCTACTGCCATAAAGTGGTTTACCCGTTTTCCCATTTTCCCCAGTCATTGCTGACTAGTACCTCTTTATTTTTATCAAGCTTGAGGAGGATAACATATGCTTGTTGTATAATTCCACCCTTCGGGTGAATCCATCGCTATGTGATGTTTTAACGAGTCTAGCGAAGGTGAAACTTGGTCTTGTCATGATGGACACGTTTGTCGCTATTTGATGTTTTAACGAGTCTAACGACAATGATAACTTGGTCCTTTTCATGTTTAGAGAGTTTGAAAAGGGACAAAAAGAAACTCCACAAGTTCTTTTTCATATATTTGTGTCTCATGTCCGAAAAATCATAAAACAATACAAGAGAGAACTTATTGACCATGTTCAATCAACGTATTCCTTTTTCGTAAATAATCTATCTCTGTCCAGAAAAGGGTTAAAATTATATTGAGTAGATGTCGTTTCCAATCCGTTAACGAGTTGAAAAGGAAAAGCGCTCGACAATCTTTTCATATTTCGAGAGTCTAAATTTTTTTTTAAAGAGGACTCCACTTAGAGGAACAAGTGGTGTCTAGGATAGCAACTGGCTCCGGTGATGTTGGAACTTCTCAAAACATGTAATGGTCAAGAGGCCGGCTAATAAGACTACTCATTGCAACTATTCCTCAAAAAGGGTAAAACAACCAAGTGAAAGTGTATGATCGGCCAAGCAGATATTGACAATGGAAGGAGAAAAAGCCAAGGCTCATTTGATGGAAGAGGCTAATAGAATGGAAATCACAAGCATTAAAATGGAGATGCAATCATTTTTACACAAGCTTGAACCATAGGGAACTATGCTTAGATTCAGTTTCATGTTTACACAAGCTTGAAATGAAAAACTATGCTTGGATTCAGTTTCATGTTTACACAAGCTTGAAACGAAAAACTATGCTTGGATTCAGTTTCATTTTTACACAAGCTTGAAATGAAAAAATTTGCTTGAGATTGTTTTACATGCCCCCAACATGATGAATCGATTCGAGGCGCATGCCCCACAAGCTTCATTACATTCACCTTAGTAGAATACTCATTGCTATCAAGTGGATGGAATGAAGGTTCATTTACGAGATCAATTGAAAGACTCGACTGGGATTTTACGAGATCTAATCAAATACTTGACTTGGAACTTTGCTCCAAGGGACCTTGTTTCATTTTTTAATGAGCTTGACATAATACAAGGAGCTCTGCTCAGATTCCTTGTTTCATTTTTTAACGAGCTTGACACAAGACAAGGAACTCTGCTCTAGGTGACCTTTGTTTCACGACCCATAAGAGGTCATGACTTCTAAGAGGTTCTCATTAGATGGGAGAACAATGCTCTGGAAGGAGAGATCTGGTTCCAATTCCCCCCGTACATAATGTACAACATCATGGAATTGATTATCCGTTGATGTAGGCATGGAACGATTTGCCACATAATTGACCCGTGGCGGGGATGATACCATTGGTACAAAAGGACCATTTATGGAAGATGGTTGACTGGAAGCCATATTTGGACCAGGAAATGAAAGCTGGTTAATAGTGACAATTCTACCTTCATGCGGGAAACAAATCACTTGAAAGAGTGTTGAAACAATAGTTCCCATGTCATAAACATAGTCATGCCCAAGAATTAAATTGTAATCTAAAGGGCCTGGGACCACCATCAAATTTAGATAAATGATTTTTCCTCCCAAAGTAATAGGAAACTAAGGAAGGATTCCTAATGGTTGATTGGTTCCTTTGTTAAAAGCCAACAGATTCTAGGTAACAAGCATAAGTGGCGACGAACCGAGTGCTTGCCAAGCAGTGGAGGAAAGGATACTCACAGATGCACCTTCATCTATAATAGTTCCAGGTACAGTCATATTACAAACCTGTACTATGATCTGGAAAGGCACATAAGAAGGAAGACAACACCCTGCTAGTCAATTCCAATCAAAGGAAGTGACCAGACTACTTGGAGGGGGTACTGTAGAAACGAGAGTATTACCCCCTTGAGTTATGAGAGCAGGAGGATTTTGCTTCTGTCATGATGGAATAGGAGGATTTCCCCCAAGCTCATTAGAATCTGAAGAAACGAAAAGAACCTGAGTGGTATCATACTCACTCTCTATAGGAAAGGTACAATTATCTGAAGGTAAAATCGAGTCATTTGTATCCTCGACCTGTGATTGGTCAGGTATAGACTCATGAGATTCACATTTAGAGAGAGTGGTTTTGACCGACGGTTGATTTAAGTAAGTCACTTTATCAAGTAGTGATTGATTAATGGAGAGTCTCCTGTAACTAGATGGAAGTCGTTGTGAAGAAGCAGGATAGTTATCCAACACTTTTTGGGCTTCATCCAGATAGGGACAAAGGTTGATGGGGTGATTCCCTTCACATAACCTACATTGAAACTTAACTTTACCCTTCTTTCCATGAACTTTACTATCACTAGTTGATGGTGTGTCACCAACATGATCTCTAGAAGTTGATGACATAGGATGATGTGAACGAGAAGACCATTCTTCTAAGATTTGAGGAATACCAGGACAATTTTGAAGAAGATGGTCTCCCGTACAAATTTTGCATGGATATCGAACTTTGTGAGGCTTATGGGATGGTTTCTCATCAAAAGTTGCATTTGAAGTAATGGTTTCTTGGTTGCCCCCTTGTTAAATTCGCTTCTTCTTCTTCTTGTTCCCTTTCTTCTTCTTCTTAGCCACCTGGTTACTAGTATCAATACTTTCACCAGGTGAAGAGGAAGAAGGGGAGGAAGAAACAACCGATGAAGAAGGAAAAAGGTCAACTTTGGGATCAACTGGAGGTTGATTTTGTCCAGTTGGAGGAGTAATCAATTGTGGAGAAATCATGACTTTTTGAACCAAGTAGGTTGAAAAGAACCATACTGGCAAGCCAATGGTAAATCCTAGAAGGGATAATGTAGCCATATAAGGAGCACCAATATTTCCAAAAGGAGGAAAAGGACTGGGGTTCCCATCAAAAGGAATTCCTTAATTGGTGGACTCCGGATTTGTCGCCATATGTCTCAACCTAAGATCAACTAAGGAGCGAGCGTGGAGGATGTTATCCATGGTAAATTAATTTTATTTTAATCAAAATAACATAACAAAACAAAAGAGGGATGATCTACGAAAAAGGATTACCAAGCGACTGTGAACTATAGAATACCTCCCGACGAACAGAGAAGTACGGGCAGGCAATCTCCACGAATGGTGTGTTCGGTGTATCATAGCGTACAAGGAATCTGACTCGGTTACCTAAGGATGGATAACAACCTAGTGTTGTCCTCCAATATATAATTGAAAGTACGTGGAGGCCCAATTCGTATTAGTGTTGTCTAATGCGAAACTGAATAGTGAGAGCATTCCCATATGCTTTACGTACTATAACACTGCCCTATATACTCGAAGGTACGTGGACGAGCTACGATATACTCACGTACGTGGAATGAGGTATCGCACTCGGGATGTATCACAGACAAGTTAGTGACATCTGCTATGTTTTACGACACTGGAACACGTCTCTAGCCTAGAACCTCCAAATGTTTTGCGTTAGGTGACAATGCTCCATTAGGTTAATTGATGTTAATTTTAAGTTGATCTTGATTAAGAATTTTCCTTTCAAGGTTCACCACGTGATGTATTTTCAATTCCTAGAATGCAACTAATATGATAGGCATCCTTTTCATTCAATTTTGACAATGAAAACCTTAGCTAGTAGGGATAGAAGAATCAGATTCTTGTAATCAAAGGAAAAAGAACACATCTAATGCAATTTCCCTAAACTATTCCTATGAGCACACACAAACTTTTTTAATGCACAATGCAAGATTTTCTTTTCAATTCCCTTAATGTTGTGATGAACAAAAGGAAACTAATGCACATACAATCAATCAATCTTTTTGCAATAACGAAGACTTTACGACAGTTCCGTTTCGAAAGAAATGAAGACTTTTACGACACTTTCTTTTCAACAAACATTAATCGACTATAAAATAAGTTTGACAATGAATTGATAGTGATAAAGAAATCATTTAAGAAACACTAAACAATGAAGGAAAAAGGAGGGATGGCAAAGGAAACACAAAATGATTTCAGAGACACAAGCATCATTGACCTTTTAGCAAGCAGAAATAGAAGGAAATTTGGCAAAAAATCAACTCAAAAGAGGGATTTTTGTCATGAGGAGGATTAGTGCAGCCTTGAATGGGAGACAGTGTGCTTCAGAGCACTTTCCTCAAGCCAAGGGTGCTCTGCAACGCTCTGTCTCTAGACCAAACCTGCGCTGGTGCGAGAGAGGCCATCCTAGGGGCTTACAGGCACAATTTTCACCAAAAAACACTTCAAAAGGCTGAAACAAGATCAATGGAAGCATGTGAGGTCTACTAGAGTGTACTAAGATGAAGATAAACTACTCGGAATGATGATCGTTCCATAGTATGGTGGCCACTTTGTTATGAGGAATTTTGCATATATGGGTAAACAATAATTCCCTAGGTAGGTAGCTATACCTAGAACAACAGATTTAAAGTGCTTATCCTTTTTCTATAGATGACAAGTAAGAAAAGGGAATCAAAGGACCTACTTGTTATTTCGCTTTCCTTTTGACTTTTTTTGTGTGGCTCTCGTCGCTTCTCCTCGAACTTAACTCGTTCAAAAAGTACCTGCAAGCATAAACAAAAGACATAGAACCAATCAAAGCAAGATATCTATCGACTATAAGTAAATGGAATCATATAAATTAACACATATAAACATCATATATCAATATAAGCATTTGGAAAAAGGTGTAAACAGATTTATTAAGTAGAAGGAAGAATTACAACCATGAAGTCTGATCCATTGTCACTCTTCCAGCTTAGGTTCCAACCAACATCACATCAATAGCACAACACTCTGGTAGCATAACAACACTTGCTTATAATCTCAATCTTCACACCAACAGTATCTCCTTACAAATTCTCAAATTCAAACTCTTGATCACTTAGATGAGTGCTCAATGTATAGGAAAATGGAGGAGGTTTGGTCATAAATGAGGGTATTGAATAGCCTTCCAAACTTAGAGTTAGTTTCCATGGAGGAAGGGATGAGAGGATATAAGGTTACTTAACTCATTCCTTATCCAATTTCGAGCTCATAGGAGATGATAAGTGTGTGAATCTTCTAGATGGCTTCAGAACATAAGAATATTCCCAAAACCCTATGTGAATTTCGCTCAATCTTGTCTAGTGTAAGTCAAAGTGGGCCTAGGTGCTCTGAAGAGCACCCTGACATGAGCCTACCTGCACTAAAGTGCACTTACCCTTGTCCAAGGCTGCGCTGGTCCCTCAAGGAGGCATTTTTGGAGGGATTCAGGCCAAAATCTCTGAGGGAAGGAAGCATTCAAAGTGGTGACTTGTCTAGGGCATGTAGCAACTGAATTAGGGTTTGATGAGCCCTAAAAGTACTGATCTGAATCATGGGAGTGATGTACCCAAATGGATCTGTAACAAGGAGTAGATTCCTAACATGACAATGTGATTCTCAAGAGCATATAGCAAGGAGAAAGCATAAAGAAACACCTACGAAGAAGAAGAAAAAAGAGAGTTATGATGGATACATGAAGCATATCATGGATCGAGACAGAAAGAAGACATTGCATGATGACTTACAGGATTTTGATATTGATCAAAGACACTTTGGAGGGTGAAGATGAAAAACAAAGTGTATTTTTCATGAAGATGAAGCATAGATCATATCTAACATCAAGAAGGAAAGATGAACTAGCAAGCAAGACAACTTGGCATTTCCACCTCATCATGAAGTCCATGTCATCAATGTCAAGTTGTAACTTGTACAAGTGTCATCATACTGGTCAATGTGTGTCCATGTGTCATTCCGCATCATCATGTGGAATGTAATGATGTATTCTTAAGAAAAGGAAAAAATGTAATGCGTGGAAGTACAAGATTCATATTTGGAACATGAAGAGTCACTTAGTCATATATGGACAAAATGTTTGTAGGAGAAGTCCAAAAGTCATTTAGAAGTTCAAGAGTTGCATAGAAGTCCTAAGGTCATAATTAAAGCCCAAGAGTTATGAAGGTAACTCTAGAGTCACGGGGATATGAAAGGTCATCCCCCTTGTTATAAAAGCAAACTCATAACTCAAGCAAAGGGATTTTGGAGGCTTACACCTTGGAGAGCTAGTCTTGGCTTCTCTTCTTGGATTACAAGAGAAAACTATTGTTTGGAGAAGCAAGAAGTGACTTAATGTTCCATTACTGGAACTAGTGTCTCACTATTGTAACTGTGTACTTGGATGTCCCACCTTATAATTGAAGCTCGATGAGCCAACACATTTTCATGCATGTATTTTTAATGTCTTAGGACTATTCCTTGGAAGTTTTTTATGTTTGTTTCATTCATATGTACTAAGGAAATTGAACTATTTCGGTGGCATCGATACTTATATTGTTGAAGGTGTGTTGTATGTGGTTTAACGATCATTCTGTCTATATGAACTATTTCGCTAGATAACTAACAAATTTTTATTTATCATGTGTCTTTGTTAGGTTAGTATTATTACTTCCTTCTAGAGGCTCACTTTTTGTCTCCCCCTCGTGAAGGTCTCCTTTTACACATTGCAACCTATGTTTCACAATGTTAGCTTACTTTCTTGTTCAAGGGTTATGTATATGATCTCTTATGTTATCTGTTCAAACCAATATGAACCTTTATGATATGGTGGTCAAGTCGATACTCTAGATGGGGCTCCTACTCCAAACGATGTGAGGTCTAATTGAGACTTCACATTGAGGAGATCCCCTGTGTGTTGGCGGTATCTAGCACCATTAACAAATTGGTAATTGAGGCTTGGAGTCCTTACTCTTTTTATTAATGGAACTATTTTTTATTCTGTGTCTTTTGTTCTAATATAATTTTTGAAAAGATATTAACTTGTGTAATCTAACAATTGAAAGAAATAATGATTCACCCTACTCTCAATATCTCCAACATTATTTCCATGTTTATGCAAAAACCTTGTGAAGGACGTTGGTTTTCTATGAAAAGAATTCTAAGATAACTCAAGACATTGGACTCAAGTGCTCTAAGGTGGATGACTTAAATTTGATTAGATATTATAATTTGTACTTTGATGGGGACAAAGAAAATGGAGTGTCAACTTCAAGATATTTCATGAGTCTTGGATTAGTAGTTGTCTCTTGGAGATCATGCAAACAACTAATTCCAATATATTTAAAGGAAAAATATATGCAAATTTTACAAGGAATAAAGGACATTATGTGGCCCAAGAAAATACTTGAAGCTTTGTAAGAGAAACATGTGAATTATACTCCTCTTCTAGTAGACAATACTTTTGCAATCAAGTTTGCCAAGAATCCTACATGATTGAACCAATCATATCCACAAGAATTCTACGTTATTGAATTACGCATACCACATAAGAATCCTACATGATTGAACTAAACATATCACACAACACTATTTAGAAACATCATGATCATCTAGATAGATTCACTCATGTAAAGATATACCATGAGTTTGATGATGAGATTCCACCTTTGAGGGGGGGTCCCTATCTTGGATCAATCTCTAGAATTTCCTTTTGAAGCACCATATCCTCCTCATGAAGAATTTTCATCCACTTCATAAAAATGGGAAGTTCAATTGGATGATGTGAATGAGAGGATTAAAAGGATCAACCTTGATGAAAATGTAGTAGCGTCTTAATCAATTAGGAAACCTAGGCCATCTCAAAAAGTCTCGTCTATGTGGCTCATTAAGACACTTGAAAATGTTATTCCTAATAAATTTGGAAATATTATAATGAGAAGTCCAACCAAACAATATGGAGTTAATGCATATAGCTTATTTTTAGATTATGTAAATGGCACGGATATTTATATGACTATGATTTGAATCCATCTACAAACTTTGAACCAACTTCCTTTGACAAAGCCACTTCTCATTATGAACCAAAAGAATCTATGCAGAAGGAGTTTGATGCTCTCGTCAAGAATAAGACCTAGAATTTGGTGGGCTCTCCATTTGAAACTAAACTAATTGGTTGTACATAGATCTTCATGAATGAGTACAAATCAGATGGATCACTTGATAAAACACAATGCAAGACTCATCGCAATAGGATTCAAATAGAAATAAGGCACAGATTATGAGGAGACGTTTCCCCCAAAAAAACTAGGTTATCGTTCATTTTCTATTTGTCTTGGTAGCACAAATTGGAGGTAAAAATCATCATTTGGATGTGAAGACTGTCTTCTTGAATGGCTAATTGAAAGATAATTTTTTCATGAATCAGCCAAAGGTTTTTTTTTGTTTGTGAGGGGACAAGGATATGAAGTATGTAAACTCATCAAATCCTTATCTAGCCTACAACAAGAACCATGAGCCTTGTATGAAAATTGAATTTCAAGCACTTTTATCTTGATGTTGTGACTCTATTTGTTAAGAAAATTGGTAAATTTGTTTATATCTTGTAATGTATGTAGATGATATGTTGATAACAAAGAGAAATAAAAGCTATAACACATCTAGAAAGAAAGAGTTGAAGAAAGGCTTTGAGGTGAAAAAATTGGGACACCTTCACTACTACTTGTGAATTTTAAGTGGCTCAAAATCTAAACATATCCATTTCACAAAAGAAATACATTGGAAAAAGGTTGGAAAAAATCGGCATGACCGAGTGTAACCCTCACTCTACTTCAATGGAATAGAATTTGAAGATCAAAAGAAGGGAATGAATTTGAGGATGCAACTTAGTATAGATAGCTTCTTGGAATTATTTTCTACCTTACAACCTTCAAAATAGATACTTCATTCATTGTTAGGATTCTTTCTGTAACCACCCCATCCCACATTTACTTGCTTTTACAATCTCTCCAGGTAAACATGAGATGAGAGTTACTATGACATGACCCAACATCCAAGTTCCAGTTATGGAAGTGGGGTCTACTAACCAGAAACTTACTAAAACCTCTTAGGGACACCAGATCACCTAGGTGTCAGACCACAACCCCTGGTGATCATACCCTAAGTTGGAACTTCTTTTCAGCTAAGCTCACAGCCCAACCTCACGCATAAGTAGTTGCGAGTGTGGATAAAAGGCTCTAGTCGCATGCAAATGCCTCCCTCTGTGTGGTTGCAACTGAAATTTCGTAGTACCATGCATGCGGTCATGATAGCAATGCCACATCTTCAGGGCTAGCCTATAAGACATTTCCCATAACAACCCAAAACTTTCCAAAATCAAGTTTAAGGTGATGACACGACTATATGATAAGTACTAAGGCTAGATATTACTTAGAAGTTGTCAAACACATGAGAACATTTTTTCAAACATATAGTAAACATAGTAACTATAGGTCATGAATGCATATATGTTCATTGTCCCATTAACTTCAACAAGGAATAATAAAAAAGGTTTAATGCCTTCTCAAACTAGATGCAACAACACTTTTTAGACCATGCATTCACATAACCATTTAGTAACTTATCAAATCATGAATAGGATCCATAACCAAAGCAAATAATTTAACCAAGCCTATAACTATCATATAACTAGAATGAATCCATGACAAATCAATCATAAAATCAACACATTAACCAATACATGTTCTCATTCATCACAAAAAGGAAATAACTCATATTAACATATGCAAATGCCAACCAAGTCAGGGACTTCCATGTACCACCCAACCATTAATTGAGATTAACCAAATTTCTCTTTCACCCAATCACCCATGTGCCATATTCCAAGCATGAATGTGGGATCTTATGGGATAAATAAAAACATAACCAACCAGGGCTTACAGAGGCAAAATGACCTTAACCCTCAACCACAGTGATTTCACCTAAACCAATCCAGAAATCACTAAAACCAAACAAGTCTGGATGCCTCCAACATTCTTCATCATACCCAGAGGAATTTTCCTGTCTCCACCCATCCATCAAGAGTTCAAGGAGAAATCCCATCTCCACCCTTGACCCTTGGGAATTTCCCGAGACCACCTCATCAGGATACAAATTCTACCGGAGATCCAAAGCTTAAAGCAAACAAGCAACCCAAAACACCATGGCTATCCAGGAAATGGCAAGGCAAGGCTGAAAACCACTCTCATTCCATGAAAATCCCATGCCAAGAAAACAAGGCAAACAAATGACCAAATGCATGTACCACGTATCTAAATCTCAACAATGAAATCACACATGCAACATGTTACCTGCAATGTCCTCTTGTTGTATCTTATTTTCCAACCTTTTCCTTATGCTCCCTTGATTTCCTATGCTTGTCCTTTGCTTGCTTGTGTCCAAGTGCTTACTTTGTTTTCTCTTAGAGCTCTATTTCTGAAAGTGGTCAAATCTAGAACTGATAAAAGTGGTGAATTGTTTCTCTGATGCCTTTTTATCATTGAATTTTAGTCTCTTCCTTTCCTTTTTCCTCTTTTCTTCATTTTCCCTCTTTTTTTCTCTAGTTTCCCTTGCATGCATATTTGTGTCTCTTAATCTCCTTTTGCTCCTATTTTCCTTTATTTCTCATATTAAATTGTCATTTATTGCCTCTTTTCCTTTGCCAATGCCTTTGCCAATTTCCATAGCCATTAATTAACTACAAGTGATGCCCACTATGATGTTTTTCCCTCCATTCGACTTGGAATATGTGTCCCACGACCTTGGTCTTATTTTATTTACATGGAAAATAACCCAGGGTTGTTACACTTTCCATGTTTATGCAAAAACCTTGTGAAGGACATTTGTTTGTTGCAAAAAGAATTCTAGGGGAACTCGAGACTTTTGACTCAAGTCTTCTAAGGTGGATGGATTCAATTTGATTAGATATTTTAATTTAAACTTTGATGGGGACAAAGAAAATGGAGTGTCAACTTCAAGCTATTTCATGAGTCTTGGATCAATAGTTGTCTCTTGGAGATCACACAAACAATCAATTCCAATAGATTTAAAGGAAAAAAAATATGAAAAATGTACAAGCAAGAAAGGAGATTGTGTGGCTCAAAAAGATACTCGAAGATTTACAAGAGAAATTGGTGAATTCTACTCTTATAGTTGACAATACTTTTACAATCAAATTGGCTAAGAATCTTACATGATTGAACCAAACATATCACATAACATAAATTAATTTGATGTCATGTGGAGGTCATGATTATTCATTTAAACATTATTCCATAAATTAATAAATTATAGACATCTTCACGAAACTCTTAAAAAAAAAAAATAAAAAAAAAAAATAAATAAAATAAAAAAATAAAAAAAAAATAAAAAAATAAAAATTTAAATTTTTAAAATAATTTTTACATCACAAATATCACTCAAAATTGGGAAAAAAAATGTGAAATACCTCATCTTCATAATTATAATATTTTATAAAAAATATGTAAATAATTAAGTTAGAAAAGCTATAAAAATTAAATGAATATGAAAAATCATACTACCTTAAGAAAACAAACCATACTTACATAATGAAAAGCAATTCAAAAATAGAATTATTCCTCAATCTAGGTAACAAAAAAAATTATTTTGATCATTTTTAAGTTATATGTATCACCTAAGAAAAACATATCAACATATCAACCAATGACATTAAAGGATTTTAAATAAATCGTGCATGGATGGTCTCCCCTGAGCCCAAAAACTAAGTACCTTTACCTTTTCTACATCAACATATAACTAGAATAGAAAACAAATCGATCAAGTCAATAAAATTCTATAACATTCTAAGAAATGTGGCCATTTCCATTGGGCCTAAATTTTATTTAGGCACCTTGAATAGCCTACCGAATTCACGAAGTTATATCTCTAGAAAAGTTAGGCCTCTATATTTTGTACCTCATCGAATTGACTTAGTATCTCAGGTTTGTAGGTTACATCATTTTTAGATTTCAATGGCTACTTGTATATCACCAATTTATTACGGAAAACGTGTCACATTCCAATTTCAACAAGCATATCAATGCGTTGGTTGAAATTTCAAGGGAAAAGAAGTAATCTAACATTTTGGCTTCGTCCATTTTTGAATGAAAAAATATTTTATACTCATTAATAAATAAATAATAATATATGAAATATTCAAAAGAAAGACAAAAATATTTTATTTAATTAAATTTATAGTTTATACACGAGAGTTTGATATTTATATTTATAGTAATGAAATTAATATAAAAGATAGGCATAATAATTTTGAAAATAATGATATTTATGGGTTTCAATTCATTCTTATTTTAAAAACTAATAGTTTTTTTTTGGTGTGCATTGTTCATTCAATCATTATATCTCATATTTATAGTAATGAGATTAATATAAAAGATAGGCATAATAATTTTGAGAATAATGATATATGTGGGTTTCAATTCATTTTTACTTTAGAAATTAATAGTTTTTCTTTCGTGTGCATCATTCATTCAACCATCATATTTGCATGTCTTGTTTGCATTGTTCATTCAACCATCATATTTGCATGTCTTTACTTGTACCTGTACCCTTAATTACCCATGCACTAATATTATCTCAAGTTTCCTCATATTATCCATAACCATGCTCTAAGTTTTGTTGGGTGACCTTCAACCATGATCTGAGTTTTCTCCCCTATCCCCTTCCCTCTTATAAGTAGTTTTTGGCTTACCATAAACATCACATTAACAAGAGGTGGTTTCAGTTGTCTATGAACCATACATTGAATTAATGGTTTCTTGATGATCACAAACCTTCACATCACACAGTTTCTAGCAAACCACAAACTATATATTGCATCAATATGGTTTTAAGATTGCCACAAACTTCACAAGTTATACATGTCTTATTAGGCTTACATCACAACTGACTCAGATACATACACATTCCATCCATGGAGATTCCACTTAAATATTTTTGGAGGACCACTATAAAACTTGAAATATAACATGCAAACTTGGTACAATAATGTGACTGACATAACAATATGTTAATGAATTTGTTATTATTATTCCACACACTTTTATCTACATCCACCACCTAATTTCAATTGTTGCTCCAACCAATATTATTTATAGCCATAACAATTTCAGTTATTGCTCCAACCAATATTATTTATAGCCATAACATTACCATGTCTTCTCTGAACCAAAATCCAAAAATTTCTTTCCCTATTATATCAAAGACCTCGATAAACAACCTAATCTATTGATTCTTTACTTTCTATCTGCATTATGCCTTCCTAATATTTACTAGTCAATAATTCAGGTAAATAAAAACGATCAAAAACCTAGATAAACGACCTAATATAGTATTGAGTTTTTAATTTCTATCTTCATTATGCCTTCCTAATATCTAGGAGTCAATAATTCATGTAAATAAAACTAGTTTGTTGTCGCTTTCTTTAACAAAGACTTTAGTTATTATATATAATAATAGCGAGCTTAATTAAATCTCACTCAATTCTTCAAACCAGATTTACATGAATAACATAACAATTTTTAAAATATTGGAATTCAGAAGACCATTGGAATTCAGAAGACCACTTAATTGTATTCAACAAAACTTTAAAATATTGGAATTCAGAAAACCCCTCAATTGCATTCAACAGAACCCTAACCTGTAAAAGCTTCATTCATATATAATAAATCTGATTAGGATTAATCTCATCATAGTACTCAGTTATGTCATTCCTGTAAAATTCTTAACTTACAGCCCAAAGATCATCAATACCGAATATTTCACAACCAGAACTTAATATGATAGATGACATACCTTGATTAACAGCGGAAGATGTAATGGCTTTAACTTACAGCCCAAAGATCATCAATACTGAATATTTCACAACCAGAACTTAATATGATAGATGACATACCTTGATTAACAGCGGAAGATGTAATGGTTGCCATCTACTTTGATCTGACTCCTGGCTATTCCTCTTCTTCAGAATTCGGTTTCTCTCCTCTTGCCCTCACTTCCTTTATGTGCTTCTTGATGGAGAAGAATGCAGCTCTTGTGTGTGGGAGAGAGAGGACCCAATCCTTTATATATTATTTAACTCTAATCTGGTACGTCCATCATATACCAATTCAACGCTTAAGATCTAATGCTTTAGATTAGAAACTGCTTTAGGATAAAATCTAAATGCTTTAAGATTAGATCGGGTCACATTAAGATTAGAAACTGCTTTAACGTTAAAAAGCAATGAGCCTTTTGCTGTTTCTAATAGCAGTTTCTAACATTCTCCCACTTGACCCGACTATTCATAATATTAAGTGTTGAACATCATACTATGATAAATTGCTGAGAGTTATGGCGGTTGTGCACTATTAATTCAATGCATTCCCTTCCATATACTACAATACCAGCAATCCATCAATTCATACTCATAATTTATATAAACCAGCATAATGGTCCACATAATGTCTTATATCATAATGATTAAACATAATATCTTTATAAGACTCTTTCTTGTTTAAAATTACATAAAATACGTATTACTACATTAAAACAAGAAACACATGATTGTATATCAGAAACACATAAAAGAGCTCAGAATGTCACACATCAATTATCATTAATACAACCAAGACCCATTCTTTGAATATGTTCCTTAAATTGTCTTGGTTGTAACCCTTTCGTCAAAGGGTCTGTAATCATAAGTTTTGTCCTGATGTGCATGATTGACATTCTTTGTTTCTGAACCTCATCTTTCACAACAAGATACTTCAGTTCCATATGTTTGGCACCTTTAGAGTACTTGTCGTTCTTTGAGAAAATTACTGCTGCAGAGTTATCACAATAAATTTTCAGCGGCTTGCTAATGGTGTCGACAACCGCAAGTCCTGAAATAAAGTTCCGCAACCATAATGCATGAATTGTGGCTTCAAAATATGCCACAAATTCTGCCTCCATAGTGGATGAAGCAACGATAGTCTGTTTCGCACTTTTCCATGATATGGCACCTTGAGCAAACATAAACAGGTAACCAAAAGTCGATTTTCTAGTATCGATGCATCCAGCAAAATCTGAATCGCTATATCCAATCACTTCCGATTCATTGGATGAGCATGTAATCTTTCGTTGAGAGAAATTCCTTAGTCTCATGCAATATACTTAAATTATTTGCAGCAAGCAAGACGTCATCAACATAAAGGACCAGATAAATAAACTTGCTCCCACTGATCTTTCGGTATATACAGTGATCAACCGTATTTTCCTTAAAACCAAAAGATGTAATAATGGTATTGAACTTAATATACCACTGCCGGGATGCTTGTTTAAGCCCATATATTGACTTCTTAAGTTTACACACCAATTGTTCTTTACTTTCTACAGAAAAACCCTCAGGTTGATCCATATAAACATCCTCATCAAGATCTCCATTCAGAAAAGCTGTTTTCACATCCATTTGATGCAACTCCAAATCATAATGAGCTACTAATGTCATTATTATTCTTAGTGAGTCCTTTTTCGAAACAGGAGAAAATGTCTCCTTGTAATCAACACCATCTTTCTGAGTGTAACCCTTAGCAACAAGTCTAGCTTTATACCGTTTGATATTACCACTAGAGTCGTGTTTGGTTTTAAAAACCCATTTGCATCCGACTCTTTTACAGCCATGTGGTAACTCAACGAGATCCAAAACTTCATTCTGTTGCATGGATTTCAGTTCTTCTTTCATGGCATTAATCCATTCCTTTGACTCTTTACTTTCTACAGCATGTGAAAACGAAACTGGATCCTTATTGATTCCAATATCATAATCTGATTCTTGCATATAAACCACATAATCATTAGAAATAGCTGACCTACGATTTCTTTGAGGTCTTCTTAATGCTACTTGTTGTGGTTCATGCATATCAGCATTATGTAAGTCATTTTCTTCAGGAAGTACTTCTTCATTTATATGTTGTTCATTATCATCATGCTGTTATACAACAGCTGGAACAACATTTGGAGTAGTAGTAGATGGAGGAACTATTCTAGGTAATGTAACATTTACCCTTGTTTCCTTTATTTCTACTATTTCTCTTCTAGTACTCCCACTGACTTCACCGTTCTCAATGAATCTTGCATTACCAGTTTCTAATTGCCTCTCAACTTCATTTAAAAACGTCTCAAGGACATTCACAAATATCAGTGTGTATTAGTTCAAGAAGCTAGCTGCTTCTAGTGGCTCCTTTCTTATTATGTTATTATGTTTGGTTTGTTTACCTTTAATACAATCCACACATAATTCTAGATCACTAAAGTCCAAATTTGACAAAATTTCATTACTTACTAATCTCATCATTCTTTCTTTGGATATATGACCTAGTTGTTTATGCCACAAGAAAGCAGAATTTTCATTCAACATGCTACGTTTTCATCCAACATTATTTACTACATTCAACAAGGAATTCGCATAAGTGTCATTCAGTTTCAATTTATATAAACCGTCAATTAGAATACCAGAACCAACATTATCAGCATTCTTATATAAATCGAAACAACCAGATCCAATCATACATCTAAAACCAGAAATATCCAATTTACTTGCGGAAATAAGGTTTCTAGATAATGAAGGTACATAAAGGGTATTGTATAAGTTTAATACATATCCACTTTCTAGAATTAGACGATAAGTCTCTTTTTACAGATACGACATTGAACACTCTTTAGTTCCTTCTTTTCCTCATCCTGCCCATTCTTAGCAGGTGCCTTTTTCTTCTTGAAATGACTTGATTTTCCTTTCTTTTCTTTACCAACTTTATTACTCATAAAACTTACTGAGTGATTCACTTGATTTTTCAAACGTCCTTCTTCCTAAACAAGTCTACTGGCCAATTCATTAACATTCCACTTATCCTTTATAGTGTTATAGTTAATCTGAATAGGTCCATATTCAGAAGGTAGCGAGTTCAGGATGAACTGGACAAGAAAAGAATCCTCTACTGTAAGTCCCAGGGAGTTTAACCTTGCTACAATATTAGTCATCTCTATAATGTGCTCTTGCATAGTTCGCGACCCATCAAACTTCATGGTCGTGAGTTCTGCCATAAGAGTACCAGCGAGTGACTTATCAGCTGAACGAAAACGCTCTTCCACAGACTGCATATATTCCTTAGCAGTTTCTGTTTGTGGAATTGTTGACTTGATGTTGTTAGCAACAGTCATCTTAATAAACATAAGGCTCAATCTGTTACTGCGTTCCCATGCTTTATGGTGTGATTTTTCTGCCTCAGTACTATCTCTTGTAAGAGCAGCAGGCTTATCCACAAGGAGTGCCAAGTCAAGATCCTGAATACCTAAATGGAAATTGACTTGTTCTTTCCATTCAGAAAAATTAACACCAGTGAACAATGTAACAGATGAAGCATGTGTATTCATGGTAACTCCTTGATTAAAAATGAAATAACTATAAGCTCATAACTAACGCGATTCAGATGTAGACATAATAGTATAAAATAGCACTCCTTTGGGTAGATACTATCCTATACTTAACATAATTAAATACCAAAACATAAGTAGGTAACAAATATGTTCAATTAAATAGAACTGACATCTTTGGATGATCAATATTTATTTAATCAAAATATCTATTAAACCTCATCATGTCAACTAGTTATAGAACAAGACTTTCCTTTGGGTAAGCTCTCAGGTTCTATCATTAGTGACGCCAGTGTTAATTGGTATTATTATAACTGGCAATTTCTATCATTAATCATTATGTCACTTATGCACTAAATGATTATTCTGATTTTGACCACTTTGGTGATTAACAAAATCATAAATCTCATGTGCACAAATAACTTATAACACATACCTTATGCAAAACAACATTCTGATTTTGACCACTTTGGTGATTAACAAAATCATAAATCTCATGTGCATAAACAATCATTAATGTATGCAAAACAATCATTCATAGAGCAATTACTTTTATGCCCAAATTTCAAACAATTATTTTGTACCAGTAAACTTTAATCGTGCAAAGCCAAAACAGTAAATGATGCACGAAAAGACCCTTCTAAACTTCAATCCAAATTATATTGAATATAAGTAATTAGAGTCCATATTTCCAACCAGCAAATGTGACCCTTGGAAACTAATACCCAAATTACAGGTCTTCCAAACAAAGTTCGGCCATAAGGAGGATTCTCCGCGAGCATCATCGGTTCAATCCTGGCATCTTGACCGATTTAAACAGAAAGAATAAGCATAGTAAATTTTGCAGGTTATGCATGGAAAGGAAGGAATAGTCAAAAGTGGGGCTTTTCAAAGTTTCGAACCAATACATGTGGCGCTATTTCTTTCTTTAAAAATAAGAACCATTTCTGGATTTACTGTAGCACAGGCGTAAAGCTATAAATCATATGTATACTTAACCAACCATGGATAGGCAAATAAAGATAACGAAAAGCAGGTCATTCATTAAAACCCATATTACGGCCCATTTGAATGAAAACTCGTGGGAGAGAGCCAATCTGGTATTTCATGGGAGAGAGCCAATCTGACTCCGTAAAAGGGTTGAATATAAAGAAATCGATATAGTTGTGCACGTCCACGATTTCGTCCCCTTTGATTCATCGATACAATAATATTGGGCGGTGAGTATGAGAAATCTAGGGTGCAGTTAATGAGGGCAATGAAATAGTTGTTTTACAACTGGAACTCAAAAGCAACAGTGCCTCACCCTTCTGGAAACTCAAATCCCAATCTCAAAACTATGGAAAGCAATCATAATATCACGCTGGTGATCTTACTGTGCACAACTCACAAAAGCTAGATGTGGATCATGCGTGGTAAGGAAAATTTATGCTCGTCCACTGCATGCATGGCGTGATGTTGAGATCCCACGATAGGAGTCAACCTCTTATCCAATTGAGGAGATATTCAGGAGTCAGATTGGGGTTTATCAAGGGACTGCATCCGAATATACGACAAATGTTTTGAGTATATGTTCAGCGAAAAGATTTAAACGTATCCCATACCCGCTGAAATTTAAGGCGAATAGACGACACGAGAAGGGGAGGGCGGATTCCAATTAATTCCCGTTGGCTTAAGACTTCGATTAATGGAGGACAAAACCAGACGTTATGCAGAATTTGCTTGCGGTGGATTTGTTTCGTGATCATTTCATGAAACCCCCACAATTTCCCGAAGGCTCAATCACTTGAGTAAAGCACAGAACAGATCAATTGCAATTATAGGAAATATTCGGTTATTGATTGTGGCTCTGATACCAAATGTAAAATTCTTAACTTACAGCCCAAAGATCATCAATACCGAATATTTCACAACCAGAACTTAATATGATAGATGACATACCTTGATTAACAGCGGAAGATGTAATGGCTGCCATCTACTTTGATCTGACTCCTGGCTGTTCCTCTTCTTCAGAATTCGGTTTCTCTCCTCTTGCCCTCACTTCCTTTATGTGCTTCTTGATGGAGAAGAATGCAGCTCTTGTGTGTGGGAGAGAGAGGACCCAATCCTTTATATATTATTTAACTCTAATCTGGTACGTCTATCATATACCAATTCAACGCTTAAGATCTAATGCTTTAGATTAGAAACTGCTTTAGGATAAAATCTAAATGCTTTAAGATTAGATCGGGTCACATTAAGATTAGAAACTGCTTTAACATTAAAAAGCAATGAGCCTTTTGCTGTTTCTAATAGCAGTTTCTAACAATTCCACCATGGATCAAACTATCTTGTAAGCCGTCAGCAGTGGCCACGTAAGCTTGTCGCATCTCAAATTTAAACTCTGAATGATATTTAATGTCTGAAGCAATAGATAGAGGATCAAGGGCTGTTTAATGAACTTCGACACCCCTGATGCTGTAGGAGGCTCCAAATTCTGGGACTTTCAGATCCGGGTACTTCAACTTTCGGGGCTTCTAATAGTGGGTTCTTCGATTTTGGAAGCACTACCGCTTCTGGTCAATCAATTCCAGAATTTGGTGCAATATCTACTCCAGAATTGGAAGCAGTAAAACATTTGAATGTACTTGAGTTAAAATCATTGGGCATAATTTTATTTTTATTTTTGCATTTACTCCTCAGTAGGATAATATGGAGAGGGTCATCAGTCTCATGGTCTCCCTGGATTTAGGTTTCTTTTGTTAAATCTTTGATTTGAATAATCGGCTAAAATTAAATGGATATTTAATTCTAATCGGCTAAAATTAAATGGATATTTAAAGGAGTTAATAATAGAAAGATTAAAAGAATATTTACCATATTTTGGTAGGAATTATTTTTTCATATACCAAGGAAATTAGGAAATTATCCAAATGCATATATTAAAAATTAATATAGTGTAAATTAGAAAATTATTTGCCATTTTATGCTAAGAGTATTATGTCAATTTTTTTTTTAAATGAATCAAGGAAATGATCCAAAAGCATTATAAATTAATATTAATTAAAAGTTATTATATTATATATTTATATGAAGGAATTAAGTATTTGTTTTTCTAATTTACATATTATCTGAAAGTAAGTAAAATTTAAAGAATTAGTATAGTTATAAAAATTAAATGGTTAATCAATGTTGATAAGCATAAATCAATAATAAATCTCAAAAAACTTATTTCATTTTTATAAAATTGTTAACATTAAATAAATCATAAAAATTAACTAAATTATAACAATATTTAAAATAATAATAATAATAGATAAAAAATATTAATATATAAGTTAAATATATATACAATTAATATATAAGTTATATATATATATATATATATATATATATATATATATATATATATATATATATTATTATTATTATTATTATAAAAAACATATAACTAGAGTTTTAACCATGGTGATTTATTCTTACTCTAGAGACTTAAATTGTAAAAAGGTTTCATACTACGTGCCAATACTATAGCTCATCAATATAACATGCTCAAGAAACCATAACTCATTTCATATGACTTTTTTAAATTAATAAATTTAATTAAAAAAACATAAATACTTTGAAAATAAATCTCAAACATAAATTGTGTATACTATTAAAAATATTCTAAAATATTTTATAGAAATAAAACTATCTATTTAATACTTATCGATAATTAAATTAAAATTATACAATTTATTCCAAAATAAATATACTTATAAACATAATAAAATTCAAAGTATCAAAACTTGAAATATTATAAACATTATACTTTTATTTATCTTCAAATATTTATATTATATTCTTTTTAATCTTCCGCGTTTGGTTTTTAATCTCATCAATAAGATTTTGCTGGTCTACATTGTGTTCTTATCGATTCACTTGTTCATTGTTGTCTGAAAAAACTGTGCTTGGCTAGAAAATCATTGCAATAAACATAAATAATATTCAGCGTCTCTTACTTAACGAGTTATGGGCAGGACGAGTTGGAAGGGTAAATATAGGCTCAGATCTAATTGCAAATTTAGATATTCAATAGATATGAATCTCAGTTGATATAAAAAATATGCAATCCATCTAAAAATAAAATATCCAAAATCAATAAATACATATTTATTTTTATATATAGATATATAATAAATTATAATTATATATATGAACGGTATTTATTTTTATTAAATTTGTATAATTGTGATAATACATATTTAGAGAATTAAAAGAATATTGATGTGATTATCATGGAAAATATGTCTGAAAAATTTGATATAGATTATAGAAGTCTTAATTCAATAAAAGAAAGTTCCCAATTTTCAATTTTTAGATTAAAGATTGAAAATATGTTTAATTATCGTTTTTCTTTCTAATCTTTACTATTACATATTAAATTTGTGAAACAAATTTGTAAAACTTTCATCCCTCATGTGTATTTATTTCCTTCATGTGGCTCTTCTTTTTATCATCTTTCTCTTATCATCTTTCTCTGTTCCCTGATGATGGATCCCATTTGGGATTCGAAACGTTGGTGTATAAATTCTACAACTGTGGATTCTCCGGTCAAAAATTCAAAAATTACAATATTTATGAGATATTATTAGAAAATTGTTGGCGAACCTTCTGAGCTTGACAAATGGTGCTAATGAGCTTATGGACAAGTTCTCACTATGTTAGCTGACCTATTGAAAGCAAGTTAGCTAAGAAGTCAGCCTCACCAATCTCACATTGACATAGTGTACATGATGGACATAATATACATTAATGACATAGTGTATATGATGGACATAATATATATTAAGAGGATATGTTTCATGTTTTAGATAATTTTTTTGCAAATCAATCTCACAACTTTTTATTCATGCTCGTAGTGTAAGAAGATACAAGCAATATGAAAGTAAGTCTCGTCACCAACTTTTTATTCACGCTCATAGTGTAAGAGGATACAAGCAATATGAAAGTAAGTCTTATCACCAACTCTAGCTTCTGTAGTTTTGGTGTTTGGAATCCATTTATAAATAATTTCTCCCATGTATACAAAGCAAGTGGTGATAGTTTATCCAAAAATATTATAGTAGGTTTATCAGCTTATCTTTTCAGCTTTAAGGGGGACAATCTGGTTGTGAAAAATAGTGTAAATTTTTTTTTTTTTTTATCTATTACTGTTTAGCTTTTGTACTATCTAAAACATATACCAGATATATAATAAACATAGAAAAATATTTATCGTAGATATATGAAATGCCATATAGAGATAGATAAAAACAAGGAACATGAAAACAGATCGTACGAGAAAAAGATAAAAGTGATGCAAAAGTTATTTTTGTATATTTTTGGTGAATGGGATCGAAATCCATAAATATGTAATTTTCTTTTATTAATGAAAAATATTTTCCCAGTTAAAAAAAAAATAAAATTTTATAATAGTTTTCTAAATCACTTTTATTTTTTTATTATCAAATTAATTTTATCTTCGAATCAACATGCATAAGATAGATCCAAATAGTCTATTACAACAATACCATAAAAATTAAATATTTATACGGCAAAGGAAGAATAAATATTATGACCTTTTAAAGTAAAAATAAAATTTTAAATTTATCGATAATGTAAAATAAATTTTATTAATAAAACCTTTATGATTGATCAAATTTCAAACTCTTAACACGTAAAAATAAGATTTAACCTCGGCCTGGAGTATGCCGTAAAACTGTTTCTGCTTGGCTAAGAGCTCGTCTTCCTGGACGTAAGGAAACAGGTTAATGGCCCAAGACCCAGAGGCATCTGGGAGGAGTGATAGCCCGCTCCCTTACGGACCACCACCGGGTTATTACAGGTGGCGTGGTTTTCCTTGATAACAGTGATGAGTCAAACCGACATTCGCGGATAGCAGCCAGAGATGGCTGTCCTCACTGTTGGTTTGACACCTGAGTTTGATAGGTTTTACCACCTTCGGATAAAAAATAAGATTTAACCTGCCCTAAACCGTAGCTAAGGCCTATAGGCAGCCATTTAAGCTTATATGGGTGGGCTAATCTAATCTAATATTAAACATAGCCAATAATATAATCTAATCTAAGAGTGCTACAATCAAGTACTTCCATTTTCTATTGGTTATCATGGGTAGCACTCACAGACAATAAGCAGTTATGGCATTCATAGAGAGTGGTATTCAAGCGGAGACGGAAATAAACATCTCCCTCATACGCATCGGTGGAGATGGTGGCGATTCCTCGTGCCATTAAGAAATCTCCGGTGCCTCCCACCACTGATATATCTCTGTATTTAGTAAGTATTGGGTCCGCTCCAGCGAATGTAATGGTGCCTCTGTGCTCTGTAGAGTTGAGAACAAAGGTGAATCCGAGCCAAGCGCTGAAGGTGTCCTTCATGTCATAAAAGTAGAATCCCTGAGCTCTGCCAACCGGAGGGGAGCGCATATCATTGTCTAGCGTGATGGGATCGTCGAAGACCACCAGATCTCCAAAGTGGTTATTATCAGTGAGGGTGGTGAGGTTGGCGCCTTGGGGAGCCGCCACAATCGCAGATGTAGCGTTCTCGGCGTTTCTGCCATTGTAAAGGACATCGTGGAAATAAAAAACCTTATTCCAATAAGGCTTTTCGTATTCGCGCTTCTTCCAGACAAAGCCATCAGTCACTTGCAGCAATACAGTGGATACCAGAAGCCATAAAATGCACAAATGCACAAGCTCTCTACTACTGGACTTCACTGGCATTGCCATTATATGCATAATGATAATGTAAATTGCAGAAATACAGAAGATGGGATCTAGAAATAAATATTTTAATTAGAACTGTAAGCGACGAATGCTCTGTGATCAGTTCCATGCTTATATAGACGTTTTTTCTGATCTCAACGCGTACCTACCTTATATTCTTTTTCAAATAGGATTCTTTCAATACTCAATCACAAGATGGTTGAGTGCGAGAAAAGCCTTGGGTCACGCAAAATAGAATATCCGTGGTCAGCACGCGTGACAGATTCATGGAGACTGAGAAAGAACTTCAGATCGAAGGGAGGTCCTTGTAGAGTATCAGTGCAAAGCACTCTATGTAGTGGACATTACGGTTACGCCACGCCTTGTTTAGAAGCCGCCGTGTTTGCAGGTAGCTATTATGACCGTCGCAGGAGGGTTAAGCTTTATGATGTAGTCTAATTCTGCTAAGCCATTTAGAAGTACAATGTAAACTTCCCATTAATGGAGAAAAAACTGCCAACTAACAAAGAATAATGTGCGGCATGACAGAGAAACTATGCGTATTGGAGATATATAGCTCGCCATACTCAACCCCACGTAAGGTAGTTTGGTGCAAGTTTACAATCAGGATGGTTGTTACTCACTTGAAAAAGTCACTTGCTGCATTGTAATTCTGCTAATAAGTGTTTATATTTTAGCTTCGATATGACTTCTTAAAGTCGTTTCTATTTTCAACCAGTCTCATGGGGTTTGAATTTGTATTCAAGGATTAACTTAAAACAATTTTATAGGTTTATTTTAAATTATTATAGTTAATATTATTTATTATAGTTAGTATTATTAATTATTGAAAAAAATTAATTATGTTTATAGGATATATGTTTTTTACTAATTATTAGATGGATGACAAAGATTTAACTTTTATGGAATATGTTCCAATATTTATATTAGTATTCAAAGATTAAAGTTTAAGATTTATTTCTAAATTAATTATGTTCTTTCAATTGATTTATCTCAAATTTATTAACTAAAAAAATGTCATATCAACATATATCATATTGGACATGTAGTATTGATAATTGATAACATTATGATAAAAACTATTTACAAATTCATAATTTCCATGGTAAGAAATATATATATATATACATATTCCTTTTATGATTAATAACTATACATTACTTTAAAACAAAGTTATAATTTAATTAAATTTTATGATTTTTTAGTTTATTTTGGGCAATGTGAGATGTATTATGGAATAAGATTTTTTAATGCTTATCATGGATTGATGCCTATTAATTTAATTTATATGATTGCACTAGTATATAAGTTAAATATAATCATAGTGATTTACTCTCACTTTACTATAGAGACACTTAATCTATAAATAGGGTTTGTTACAATACCATGGGTCAATATGACATGCTAATTCATTTTATATGTACTTATTTATATGACATTTTTTTAAATTATTCAATTTAATTAAAAGCACAAAAATAGTATAACTACGTCGGAGATCAATCTCAACCTTTGATTTTTGCATAGGCCTAGTTTAACTTATAGACAAAATAATTTTTTTCACGACATTTTTTCTAGTTAATGTTAATCAAAATCTGAGAGAGATTTTTAAAAACTTGAGTTTGAATTGTTTAATGCATAATTTGACTGCCCTAGGGGCTTTTCATAGTGCTAAATCCATATATGCATTCAAAAATGTATTTTAAAGAACAAAAATTCTTGAAATTATATTGCCAAATTTTGGTGAATTCCAGTGAAAAAGGTTATTTCATCTATAAATTAGACTAGGCCTTTGTGTATATTGTTATGAATATTCTGGAATATTTCTTGGAAGTTAAATATTTATCATCTACTTAATAATTATCAATATTTAATTTAAAATTCTAGAAGCACTATTCAAAAAATAAACACCCTGGCATAATTAGGTGGATGGTAGAGATCTCTATAGAATATTCAAAAATATGTTTAATACTAGTATGAGATTAAATTGACCTTTCTTTAGAAAATAGTTATGCAAAAATCATATGAACATGCGATATGGTTTTCTAGACATTAGTATTAACCCTGAAATTGACACACATATATTTAACTCATATAATTTTAGCAATATGAAATATAGCATAACGTAAGTATTACGTTATTTTGATGTCTCGAAATATTTATTAAGCATTTAAATTAAAGAAAAATTGCATGATAAATCTTTAAAAAATTTAAATTTCAAAAAAAAATGTTATTGTGAGGGATTTTTGAGTGAAAAGTAAGAGATGATCACGATTAAACAAATGAGGGGAGGTGCATGCATTATATAATTAAGAGGTAGGTATATTATAATAATCTAATTTTAATATTATGGAACGAAGACACTAAATTGGTGTATTCCATTTCTGGTGAAATAAAAGATTTAAGTGTGGATCTTTTATTTTTTGGATTTGACATTAGGAGGAAATATTTCTAAAATATATTAATCAAAATTAAAATTAAAATATAAATTAGTGAAAAAAAATATTATATATATATATATATATATATATATATATATATTTGTGTGAAAGTTAATGATAGTTTGTCATTGTTAAATACACATGGGCAGCAAGAGAGATATGAAAGATAAAACATGCAATACAATTTTTATTGACAAATGATATACATTTATAGTACATTGTTTGACCGTTGGGTTTCACATCCCAAGGTCTCTTGGACTGCTTTGGTCTATTCAGCTTCCACACTAACCCATTTAGGATTAGGTGTCCAACATTCCCCCCCTAATCCGAAGGATTATGTATGAGTCCAAGAAGAGAGCTGTAATAAAAAATGTGCAAATATGCATGGCAACACTAGGCTGAATGTGCTCTATGAAATGTTGGTATAAAGGGCGGTGGTTTAAGGATGACCACCAACGCTGGAACGCTTAGTGCAGTTCCTGGAACTCTTCCAAAACTGGTAAGAAACTGAAGTCTTCTGCTAGAGGAAGTGATCCTATTGTTTTAAAGAGGGAAACCTTCAACCATGAAAGGGAGGCCTCACCTCGCATAAAAGGGAGAACTTCAACCTGAAAAGGGAAGTCTCAACCTGTGATGGTTTAAGGATAACCAACAACTCTGGAATGCTTAATGTAATTCCTGGAATTCTTCCAAAACTGGCAAGAAGCTGGAGTCTTCTGCTACAGGAAGTGTTCTCAATTTTGTTCCTGGAATTCTTCCAAAATTGGCAAGAAGCTGAAGTCTTCTGCTAGAGGAAGTGTCCCAGATTGCCAACTGAAGGCATGTTCAGGGGCATCTTTGTCTCTGGCTACAACTCTGAAACTGGTGTGGCAGGTTGTGGCTCAGGCTCGCTCGATGTGACTTTGAAGCTTGTAGATGACCATCATTTCCCCCCCTGTCAGATACAAGGTGAGATGATGGAGAAAACTCAACTGAAAGATTTTTCAATACTCTGGAACAAGTTCTGACATGTGTTTGGAATATCTTCTTCGCTGTTGATGCCCATTGCCAAGAAGCGATCCATCCGAGATGAATCTTTGTTCTTGCAGGACGTTTGTTTTTGAAGCATCTGCGTGGAGAATGGCTAGATTTATGACAGTGCTTACATGGATGAAGATCAAAACAGTGATCTTTCAAATGGCCAACTCGGTCACAGTGTTGGCATTTCACGATCTGTTGTTTTTGTTGTTGTTGTTGCTGTGGAAGAGGGGCAGAATCTGGAACAGCTGGAGGTGAATTGTCATGAGGAGCAGGTGAACTGTCATGAATAAATCCAGCACTCTGAAATTGAATGGGCTTGGCATAGTCTGGAATATGAAAGGACACGTCCTTGTCATATCCAAGACCAGTTTTGTGCTTGTTGTGGACAAGCTCTTCCCAAGGTCTAATGATCGATTTGGGAAGTGCAGGTTGAACTTCTACATCTGCATGTAACTTTTCTCTTGTTCTGGGAACTGAATCAACCTCAACTTCATATTCTTGTCGCTGATGGGAGTCTATCTCAATCTTGAAGAGAGGATTGTTTTGAGCAGAAAACAATTCAGAATGATGTCTTTTCTGTTGTAGCTCATCTTGCTGAAGCTGAGATTCCAGCTGCAAAAATTCAATGTTTTCTTGTACATTTTTCAAACAAGTTTGAATGTCTTTGACAATGGCTTTGTCAATCATAATTGTATTTTTCATAGTAGAATGTATTAGAGTATTCAGTAATTCTAATACAACGTCGATTCTATCCATTTCACAATAATATCACTGCAAAAATTGATTGGCGTACAACTTTGTCTTCAAAAAATATTCAAGTATGTAGGTTCTCAATATACCTCCATATACCATGCAATTTCATACCATATGACATATTTTTTCCATGAACATATTGTGCGAAAAATTACACAGAAAAAAACATCTTAGCCAACAGACTGTAATGAAGAAGTAGCCGGGAAGTAGAGAACCTGGTTACACAATGAGATCTCTTCAAAAATCTAAATCAATATATGACAACCCAAACATTTGCAGAAGTCATAACACTTGTCTTATAACTTGAATATCTATGTATTTCAGCCGCCAGACTTGAATTTCAAAATCCCTTCAAGTAGGAAGACCAGTGTGAACTTCTAACATTGCTTTGGGTCTGCTCAAAGCTTGAAGTCAAGAACATAAAGAATTTCATTCCATTTCAGTCACCATAGACTTGATATTACACCTTCAATCTTCATCATCATTGTATACATAATTGCAAACCGCTGACAAAGCACCCGTGACCGGTGAGGATCGAACGAGGGAAATCACAAGACTGTGAATTAAGTCCTCAATTCGCCTGAAAGACCGTCGGAAGCTTTGACAAACAAATCTCTTTCAAGGTTTAATATTCTTTGCCTTATATACAAAGTTATATTGAACCACAGGCCTGAAAATAGGAATCACAGAGATATCATATCAGAGTTTACTGTGCAATTTTGGAGAAGGAAAACTAGCCTTAGACATCTGTATGATAGTGAAACCCTCAAAAACATATGCCAAATATTCAAGGCCACAGGTCCATGCAACTGTTCAGATAGGTGCCCTAAAGGGCCGAAAATTATCAGAGGCACTCCAAAAGAACTTCGGTTTGATTGTAGTCTGTAGCCCAAACATAATTCAGATTTGTCCTTCAAGTAGAAGCCAAAATGCTGAAAGAATCAATCGAAAACAGGGTGTGAATCTTTCTCAGAGCTGTCTGTAAAGTAAACTTGAGAAAACCCAGTGGAACCCTACCAAAACATAACACAAGAAGATAAGCCCAAAACCATTTCAGAATTCTCGGCCTCCAAGAAAAATTTTCAAGACAGCTCCAGGTCGATAGATTGTAAGAGCGAATGCCAAAAGATCAGCGTACAAAATCCTTTTTATGGTGCGCATCACCCACAGCTAAGGTTATTTGCATATACATTGTGACAAGGTTATTTGCAACTACAATCGGCAGTCATACGCCCCAGGAGGTGCAAACGAGCTTGGAAGTAAACAATCGAAAACACTGTTTTCTTGCTCGGATCCCCACGCTTCAACAGTGAATCGTTTCATATACAACTCAACAGTCCTCCAACTTCATTTGCTCTATTTTTAAACTAGAATGGAGAAATGTAATGGACCAGGCTGAACAGGGACGGATCCTTCCCTTTATGCCCACGATGGCCTTATGTATACATTCGACAATTCTGTTAACTGTCCATCGTTCGCGTTACAAACCATAAATCCTTGCCATTCGTACCTTTTTCAAACCACAACTGTAAACACCTGATTGATTGAGTAGAGGAATGAGATTTTACCGCACCAGCGGAGCTCGAATTTCCTAATACAAATGCCCACACAATAATGGAGAACGGGGAAAGCACAACCTCTTCCCGCGGGCCAGCTAATAACTCCTCTCAAGCATTTTGGACGCAAGAAGACACCGCAGATGTATCCGGGGCTGCTACGAATGTCGAGCTTCTAAAACGGGCCTGGAGAAATGAGAAAGCTGCTCCAGAAATTCTTGCCTTCCAGAATGAGCTGGTTCAGCGCTCATGGGGACACTGACCACTGCGAGACCCGGTTTCTGCAGCTCGAACCGCAACAGCACTCTCAACGCATCCAGATGAACAGAATGTAAGGTGAATGTCAGGCGACGGTTTAATGGAATATGGCAGAAGAGCAAACGTTCATCAGGCAGTCAAAGAGGGCAGGTAAGGAATATGGTAGACAGGCACAGGCAGTGTCAGACAAAGGTTATGCAGAGATGAGCAGCGCAGAGGACAATACAGGAATATTAATGAACCGCTGATTATATGAAACAACGTCAGGGGCAGTGCAGCGTTACATGCATGTGATTATAAAAAACGGTCAGAGAAACGCAGGAGAAGTGCATAAAATGGCGCTGGAGAAATGACAGGTTTCTATTTTCAACCAGTCTCATGAGGTTTGAATTTGTATTCAAGGATTAACTTAAAACAATTTTATAGGTTTATTTTAAATTATTATAGTTAGTATTATTAATTATTGAAAAAAATTAATTATGTTTATAGGATATAGGTTTTTTACTAATTATTAGATGGATGACAGAGACTTAATTTTTATGGAATATGTTCCAATATTTATATTAGTATTCAAAGATTAAAGTTTAAGATTTATTTCTAAATTAATTATGTTCTTTCAATTAATTTATCTCAAATTCATTAATTAAAAAAATGTCATATCAACATATATCATATTGGACATGTAGTATTGATAATTGATAACATTATGATAAAAACTATTTACAAATTCATAATTTCCATGGTAAGAAATATATATATCTATATATATATATATATATATATATATATATATATATATATATATATATATATATACATATTCCTTTTATAATTAATAACAATACATTACTTTAAAACAAAGTTATAATTTAATTAAATTTTATGATTTTTTATTTTATTTTGGGCAATGTGAGTATATATATATATATACATATTCCTTTTATAATTAATAACAATACATTACTTTAAAACAAAGTTATAATTTAATTAAATTTTATGATTTTTTATTTTATTTTGGGCAATGTGAGATGCATTATGGAATAAGATTTTTTAATGCTTATCATGGATTGATGCCTATTTTAATTTATATGATTGCACTAGTATATAAGTTTAATATAATCATAGTGATTTACTCTCACTTTACTATGGAGATACTTAATCTATAAATAGGGTTTGTTACAATACCATGGGCCAATACGACATGCTAAAAAATCATAATTCATTTTATATGTACTTATTTATATGACATTTTTTTTTAAATTATTCAATTTAATTAAAAGCACAAAAATAGTATAACTACGTTGGAGATCATTCTCAACCTTTGATTTTTGTATAGGCCTACTTTAACTTATAGACAAAATAATTTTTTTCACGACATTTTTTCTAGTTAATTTTAATCAAAATCTGAGAGAGATTTTTAAAAACTTGAGTTTGAATTGTTTAATGCATAATTTGAGTGCCCTAGGGGTTTTTCATAGTGATAAATCCATATATGCATTCAAAAATGTATTTTAAAGAACAAAAATTCTTGAAATTGTATTGCCAAATTTTGGTGAATTCCGGTGAAAAAGGTTATTTCCTCTATACGTTAGACTATGCCTTTGTGTATATTGTTATGAATATTCTGGAATATTTCTTGGAAGTTAAATATTTATCATCTACTTAATAATTATCAATATTTAATTTAAAATTCTAAAATCACTATTCAAAAAATAAACACCCTCGCATAATTAGGTGGATGGTAGAGATCTCTATAGAATATTCAAGAATATGTTTAATACTAGTATGAGATTAGATTGACCTTTCTTTACAAAATAGTTATGCAAAAATCATATAAACATGCGTTATGGTTTTCTCGACATTAGTATTAACAATAAGATTGGCATATATATATTTAACTCATATAATTTTAACAATATGAAATATAACATAATGTAAACATGCGTTATGGTTTTCTAGGCATTAGTATTAACAATGAAATTGGCACACATATATTTAACTCATATAACTTTATCAATATGAAATATAGCATAATGTAAGTATTACATTATTTTGATGTCTGGAAATATTTATTAAGCATTTTAATTAAGGAAAAATTGCATGATAAATCTTTAAAATTTTTAAATTTCAAGAAAAATGTTATTGTGAGGGATTTGAGTGAAAATTAAAGTAAGAGATGATCACGATTAAACAAATGAGGGGAGGTGCATGCATTATATAATTAAGAGGTAGGTATATTATTATAATCTAATTTTAATATTATGGAACGAAGACACTAAATTGGTGCATTCCATTTTTGGTGAGATAAAAGATTTAAGTGTGGATCTTTTATTTTTTGGATTTGACACTAGAGGAAATATTTCTAAAATATATTAATCAAAATTAAAATTAAAATATAAATTAGTGAAAAAAATATATATATATTTTTGTGTGAAAGTTAATGATAGTTTGTCATGATTAGTTAGTGGCAATTTAAATTTGGAAAAACAATTATATGTTAACTTGGATGTATATTTAGAGGTATTTATGCAATGAATTTGAATATGGTATAAAAATATGAAATGTAAGAAAATGGGTTTCCTTTCCGAACATATAATTTTTATTTATAGAAATTGTGTTTTATATTTTCGTTAGTACAACCTTTGAGTATCTAAGTAATGGAATCTTGCTACAAAATCTTGTTTTGCAGTGGTAGAGAACATATTTTTCTTGAGCACAACTATTTTTCCAAAATTTATAATCTTAATTTTGTATTCTTTTTTAAATTATGAAAGTTATTATATTCTTGAAATTACAAGGTCTTCCATTAGTGTAATATAAAAATCTCTTACCATTATCAAACACTCATTTTTACTTTTAGATTTTAGGTCTTAATGTCTCTAGTGCATCATAGTAAGTTTTTCTTTTTGTTTCTAGAATGTAGATCTCAATGTCTCTAGCCCACTATATAATTTTTTTCCCCAAATGATTAAGGCCTCAAAAAGTTATAGAGGAAACAGAGGAGGGATGTATTTTATGATTTTAATATATTTCAATAGAAAAATGTATTAAAAATAGTAAGAACTATTC
The DNA here is from genome assembly GCA_031772625.1 of Pinus tabuliformis. Taxonomy (NCBI): domain Eukaryota; kingdom Viridiplantae; phylum Streptophyta; class Pinopsida; order Pinales; family Pinaceae; genus Pinus; species Pinus tabuliformis. Next base: position 1,232,943,452 of record CM062809.1, on the reverse strand, counting down.
ATTTTCTTTTTAAATAAGATATTTAGAATCTACATCATTGACTCTATATGGGTATATGGTGTTATGGACAACATATTTGTCTAACTTATAGAAAAATAATGTGAAATATAGAGATGTATATATGTGTTTTCTCAAAATATAATATTTTGATGTATTAGCGGCCCAAACGACTAGGTTTGTAATTCCAAACCTATATCTGAAGCAACCAAGTCACCGTGCAAGTAAGATTCCTATAAGGAAAATTTTTAAATTAAAACCAAAAGAAATTGTGCATGTTAATAGTGTGTGTGCACGTTAGATTGTGACTCCCTAAACAATCACAAAGTCCAAGAATACAATTGTCATGACTTGTAATTCTTATCTTGATGAGGTGTCATGATGTTCCATTGATAAGTTTTCAGTGTGATATAGGTCTACATCTAGAAGATCTAGAATAGTCAATGATGTATCATAAATTTATATTTTGAGATCAATACAATATAACATAAAGGATTTAATCCTTTTACGCTAGTTCTCTTGTCTTGTTTCACTCTTGCCAATTCTTAACATCGTATCAGAGTCATGGTAAAGGGGATTAGCGTTATGAGATAATCATGATGGGATGTAGGTGATGGATCCAAGGAGGAAGTTTGGAAATGACGTGATGTTGGCTTCCCTGTTAGATGGACTGTTAAAGCCACTAAAATTTACTATTTGACAAATTCAATTTACCATTCATCTAGTTATAATAAATTTATGTTCTTGTAATGATTATCAACACGATAGATTTTTCAAAGTTTTCCCTTACCTCTACTCCACTTAAAATACAATATCATATAGATTCTCATGACCATATGCCCATGATATTCACAGATTCAAAAACCCTTGAATATGGAGATCATCTAAAGAGCAAGCATGTTACAAGATTTATCAAATATAGCAGGAATCCAATAATAGTTACAGGAAACCCATTATGCTACCAAGAATAATCAACGACCTTGTTAAGTCTAAACTTAAATATTCCAAACACTCCTACAACTTGGCACTCAATCAAACAATAATTCATCAAATGTCTAAAACACTCAAATTTACAAAGGGATCAATTCTCAATGCTTGCAACCTTTGTGCACTCTAATTTCTACAAACAATTTAAATGGGTCACATTCACTTATCACAGGTTTAAACCGATGGTTTCTAATCATGAACTGGGCCTAATTCATTGGCTTACCTATCTAGATTATACATCCATCATCTCCCAAAAGTATAAAATTTACTTCATCAAAGAAACTTTCAGATAAATCATCAAAATACAATATTTAAACACATAGAAGAATATTTAGTTATCACAGATTAGTATTCTTCAAATTACAATTTAGTTATAAAAATGATACTTAATTCTTCAAGAATCGAATTCTCTTGAATATTCACAAATTACCTAGAACATACAGAATGAATAACCACTTAAATACAATCAAAATACAATATTTAAACACATAGAAGAATATTTAGTTATCACAGATTAGTATTCTTCAAATTACAATTTAGTTATAAAAATGATACTTAATTCTTCAAGAATCGAATTCTCTTGAATCTTCACAAATTACCTAGAACATATAGAATGAATAACCACTTACCTTTGACACACTTCCAAATTAGTGATTTCCTTCCTTACACATTTCAGTTTGCAAGGTATATTATAACCCCACTAGATCAACACATTCCAACATAAATTTCAACAGTTTGGAGCATATTTTCAACAAGAGGTGAGATCAACTCCATGGAATAACAATTTTTCTCTCAGTGATGGAAATAAACAACAAACCTATATCCTTCATTCTCTTGAATGGACAAATAGGGATTACCCAATCTTTAATTCCATGCTAGATATTCTTAATGCAGGGTGAATTGATTTCACTTAGTCCTTAAACGGAGTTTTTCTATCTCACATATAGGCACCAACTTCTTAATGAGTTCAATATTGTTTCTCAAGGGTAAATATTTACATAAACCATCCTTAATTATTAAATTTAATTTGATTCCTACTCTGTCTTGCATGAAGATTTCCTTTATATTTGTCTTGTAAATAGAGTCAGCATGCACATAGTTTTCCTCTCCTCATTGTCTTAGATTCTTAGCATAGGCTTCACTCCTCTTATGTGAAATATTTCACCCTCCCACTTATTGATTGTTCTGAATTGGCATATGTAGATTAGATTGATAACACATAAAGACAATCACATAATGGAAATTATTTTCTTTAATCCATCATGGATTCTAGATGTGCACACAAACTAGAACTAGCCAATTAAATGTTCACATAGACTATTAACATGATGAAAATGATTCCTTTCATTAATAAAATTATATATGTATATATATATATATATATATATATATATATATGTATATATATATATATATATATATATATATATATATATATATATATATATGTATATATATATATATATGTATATATATATATATATGTATATATATATATATATGTATATATATATGTATATACACACACACACACACACACACATATATATATATATGTATATATACATATATATATATATATATATATATATATACATATATATATATATATATATATATATATATATATATGTATATATACATATATATATACATATATATATATGTATATATACATATATATATACATATATATGTATATATATGTATATATGTATGTATATATATGTATATATACATATATACATATATATGTATATATATGTATATATATATGTATATATACATATATGTGATCTCATTCCTTAAGGAGTAGTTGTATGGTGTTACCCTACCTCAAGGGTTTTGATATTAATAAATATTTGAAGCTTTTATCATCTATTGTGTTATTCTTCTAGAATATTCATATGTTTTATATATTTACAAGTCAGTTCTATTACAAGTGGTATCAGAGCTATTTCTTGGGCAAAGAGGCGATCATTTTTGTTTTCTATTTTTGCAGGTTTTTTTGGGGAAAATAGTGGGCAGCGAGTTTGGAGATCATATCTGAAAATTTTGGTGCAAAATTTTCAAAAATATGTAGTATAACTAGGGGGGCTAAAATGGGGTACAAAGGGAGGTACTCAAGCGAATAATGTGATGTAATAATGTAATAAATAAATGGGTCATAGTTAATAAATAAGGTGGTTAAACCGCATTATGAAAGGGTCCACAAGTAGTTATGAAATAATGCGATAAGCCCATTGTGATGGATGTATGGTATTGAGAGACCCATGGTAATTACCCATGGTATTGTATGTATGAAGCCTACATAGAGGCTATAGACTTTCCATTGAGGAATAGTGAATATGGTTTTGTATTGACAAGAATTGGCTTGTGGAGTGATCTCCTTCCTTATGGAGTAGTTGTATTGTGTTTCCCTACCTCAAGGGTTTTGATATTAATACAAATATGAAGCTTTATCATCTATTGTGCTATTCTTTTGGCAGATTCATATGTTTTATATATTTGCAGGTCAGATCTATTACAAGTGGTATCATATCTCTTTCCTGGGCAAAGCAGGGAGAATTATTTTTCCTTTTTGGCAGGATTATGGAGAAAATAGTGGGCGACAAGTTTGTAGATCATATATGAAAATTTTGGTGCAAAATATTAAAAAATATGTAGTATACCCAGGGGGATAATATGGGTTACATAGGGAGGTACGCAAGGGAATAATGTGATGTAATATTGTAATAAATAAATGGGTCATAGTTAATAGATAAAGTGGTTAGGCCACATTATGCAAGGGGACCACAAGTAGTTAGAAAATAATGTGATAAGCCCATTGTATTGGATGTATGGTATTGAGAGACCCATGGTAATTACCCATGGTATTATATGTATGAAGCCTATATAGAGGCTAGAGACTCTCCATTGATTGATGTCAAGTATTGTTGTATTGATAAGCATATGGCTTGTGGAGTATTATCCTTCCTTAAGGAGTGATTTCATGGTGTTACCCTACCTCAATGGTTTTCTACAGATCATAATAAAGATATATTTCTATTATAGCAATCTCTTGTGATAATTTTTAGTGTATATTTCACAATTTCAATATATTTGTAGGTCAGATCCATTACAACTTTGTTGTAGCTACTGCAACGCACTCCAAAATTTTGGCTTGCACTTGAATTTCGGAGCCTTCCTTGGTCTTTTCCTTGATTTTCACAAACACTCAAGCTCATTCCATGAGCTTTCTTGAAGTTCTTTGGCCCCTTTGCCTTATTGGATTAATTGTCATCTTTTGGCATGTTTGATTGTTATATAATGTGTGCGAGCCTTTTTCTGGTGGTTTTGAACGTCGTTCCTGATGTGTAGGAGTTTTCCTAACCCTGTAAACATCTATTGAACTCACACATAATGTCTTGAGCATTGTCACACAAATTTCGTCATGACTATCCTAAAGTCTATCTTAAGGGTTGCACTTGTCGCATCTTGTCATGAGGCACTCACATAGAGGGGAATATTTTTCTTATTGTCAGGCGGAAAGAGTCGATTGTGCGGACACAACCAACCTCCCTAGGAGCCTAAGACTCTCTAGTGACAAACAAGACAAATAAGAGCAATCCTTCTCTAAACATGTATTTACTATATAAGAAATCAAGTGTTTAGATCCTACCTGTAGTCCAACACTGTTGTAGCAGTCCAGCCTCACTGATCCGGATGAGCTCCTCCTTCACTTTGAAACCTGCATCCACTAACAATCAAACGATTAAATATCACTTGATAATCTCATAGAATAAAACATATTTAACACATAGACCAAGGAGTACATGAAACAACTCATAAATAACAAGTTATTGAGAAGAATGGACTCATTTGCATTAATAGGAAACAAAAGGAACAATTACAACCTGAGCCTTGGTGTTGTGCAAGTCCCTCCCAGGGTCCATCAAGAGTTCTCCTTTACTTTGACAAAGCTCACCCACTTCCAAATAGAACAAGCAAAGATGGCAATCTCTCCTCACAAGCTTCTAAATGGGAGTCCTAATTCCAGCAGCATCTACCCTTAGAAATGTTTAGCTTCCAACCTCCCCTCCTTCTGGCCCAATGCCTGTATTTATAGTGCTCAAGAGGAAGTTAATCAGGTCCACCATCAATGGGATAATCCCCTCTTTGGATGGGATAGCTCCCTTATTGATGGGATAAGTTCCTCTTTGGTAGGGGTACATGAACCATCTGGAGGCGCTCAATACACGTCGAACAACCTTCTAGAATGCTCTAGAAATGACCACAAGTAACTTTTTAAAGATGAAACTTGCGCATTTTGACCTTTACAGGGGGACACACCTACCCCTTTACATACAGAGCGTCCAAAGACGCAGCTTTTGTGAACATTGGGTGCGTACCCGCAGGTAAGGTTGAGAGAACCTGCGTATCCAGAGATAAATACATTTATAAAGACTTTCTCTCTTTTTGGAGTTTGACATGGAGAGCAGAGGCATAAGACTTGCCTAAGAGGATAGCATGACTGTTGATAGAGCCATACTAACTGTAAATAGCCATGGTGACATTTTTTAGTGTAACAGATTGCCCCCTAAAGTGCGAAGCCTGTAATAGATTAGGGTTTTGTATTATCTAGGAAGGGTGAAGCGCTTTATCATTTCAAGGATTATCTTGTGGAGAGCCTGGTCAGAACCTGCGATTTTCAACACAAAATACATGTATAAGATTATATCATCACTGAGGTAGGCATTCCCATACTCAGATCAAAACTTTAACTAACAGACTAACTACTCTGATACAGGAATGATCTTGCAGTACATCATAATCATAGACTTTTGTAGACACAGTATGGGCGCAGCCATCTGTTTATGATTAGTCTACTAGATAATGAATACAAAACTCCTCGTAGCCTGGATGGTGGAAACTAGATCCAGGGTCTTCATTTCTACCTCCCGAATTGGTACGATTCTAACCATGCGAATAAATGAGTTGATGTCGAACATGGTAGAAACCACTTGATTACCAGTCGATCATGTAAACTGTTAACAAGTGTGAGAGAGACCACCAGTAATGTCAATGGTTCTCAAAGTACCCAGTACAATCCATGAGATGTGAATGAATGAGTTGATGTCGAACATTTCACGGAATCCTTCGATCGAAAGTCAATGATGTAAACTGACGTCAAAGGCGAGAAACCTGCCATTGATGCATGCAGACTTCAAGGTACTGATGATTTCTAAGTCATCTCTCTAGATAATGTGCTGATGTCGATAGAAAGCGACCCGTTGCAGGGAAAGCCCACAACACGAAATCATTGTTCAAGTTGAAGAAATGTTGCTGTAAGGACTGACTCAGGGATGGTCAAATGGATGACAAGTATTTTGCAGATGAAAGTTTTGCTTGCAGACCTCTTGAACACATAACGACACAACAGATGGCTTGGTGACGAATGACTCAAAGTTAATCCCCGGAACCCGGCTGAAGACTTTCAAAGTGGTTTGATCAACTGTGAGGCAAAGGATTTCCCAACCCAGGTGAATGAAAAGTGTCGTGTCCAAGAGTGATAATAAAGTTTCTTCTGAGACAAAAGATAAGAAATAGGCTCATTCTTCTCTCTTTTCCCCCACCATTTCTGGCAAGTACCTCTTTATTTTTAACAAGCTTGAGGAGGATAACATATGCTTGATTATAAGCTCATCCTTCGGATGAGTCCAACCTAGTTTTGATTCGAACCCTAGGAAGGAGTGGTTCGTTCCTGTTTGTAATTGAACAAGCCCTTTACTGTGAAATTTTAACGAGCCCAGTATAGGAGAAACTCGGCGTTTTTCAATTTTAGAGAGCTTGAAAAACTTAAGAAGACTCCAGGTTGAACTTTTTCGTAAATTTGTGTCCCCCAAGCCCGAAAAAGTATAAAATAATACCTGGGAGAACCGCTTGATCTTGCGACCAAGGAGTACTTTCATGATTAGTGTCTCTGACCTGAAAAGTAAAAAGCGATCAAGGACACATCATTTTATTTCCGTATCGAGTTTGAAACGACAAAAATCCGGCAATCTTTTCCTGTTTTTACGGTCAGAAAAGAGCTATAAGGGGACCGTCTTTTAATTCCGTTTTAACGAGTGTAAAAGAAACGCTCGGCAATCTTTTCATATTTTGAGAGTCTGAAAAGGGCTTAAAAGAGAACTCCAAGGTTTCACTTTTTCGTAAGTTTTAACGAGTTCAAAAAAAAATGATAAAAATGTACTCATGGTTTTCATTTTTTCGTAAGTTTTAATGAGTTCGAAAAAAATGATAAAAATGTACTCATATGGCCGACTTTCAATTTAATTTACGAGCAGGAAAAGACGGAAAGAACTCGGCATTTTCATTTTTTTTACTAGAATGAAAGATAGCAAAATAATCTCGGTATTTTCATGAGTTTAACGAGTCTTGAAAATAACTGAAATTGACTCGATATAGGTTTCATTTTTACAAAAGCTTGAAACAGAGAAAAACTATGCTTCAGAGTAGTTTCATTTTTACACAAGCTTGAAACAGAGAGAAAACTGTGCTTGATGCCCCCTAAGCATAACTGCTAGAGTGCATGCCCCCCCCCCAGCTTCATTTTATTCAACTACGGTGGATGAAATGAAGGTTCAAGTACGAGATCATTTGAAAGATCCAACCTAAAATTACGTAAAAAACTGAAATAACTAACCTAAATATACAACTTAACATTTAAGATCTAGTCAAACTCTCGACTCAAGTAGAGGAGGATTTGTTTCATTTTTTAACGAGCTTGACACAGGAAAAGAACTATGCTCGGATTCGGTTTCATGTTTACGCAAGCTTGAAACGAAAAACTATGCTTGTTATAAGTTCACATGCCCCTAACATAATGACACAAAACGAGGTACATGCCCCCCAAGCTTCATTGCATTCAATGAGTTGGATGGAATGAAGCTTTACTTTCAAGATCTTGGAAAGACTTGTGGGAGTTGTTTCATTTTTTTTGTGAGGTTGACATAGGAAAAGAACTATCCTCAAAACCCTTGTTTCATTTTTTAAACGAGCTTGACACAAGATAAGGAACTATGCTCATAACTACTCTACAGTCTACCTAACAAAGAACTATACCTAAAAATCCTTGATTCATTTTTTAACGAGCTTGACACAAGACAAGGAACTGTGCTCTAAAATCCTTGATTCATTTTTTAATGAGCTTGACACAAGACAAGGAACTATGCTCATGACTATGCTCTACAATCTACCTACTTAACCTACCCTTGTTTCATTTTTTAACGAGCTTGACACAAGACAAGGAACTATGCTCAAAAAGTTCGCATGCCCCCAGCATAATGATGCAAAGCAAGGTACATGCCCCCCAGGCTTCATTGCATTCAACCAGATGGATGGAATGAAGGTTTATTTTCAATATTTAACTTGAAAAGGGAGTTGTTTCATTTTTAAGGAGGTTGACACAAGAAAAGAACTATCCTCATACCTGATTCATTTTTTAACAAGGTTGGCTCAGTAACAGGAACTATCCTCAAAAAACCTTGATTCCTTTTTTAATGAGCTTGACACAAGACAAGGAACTATGCTTCAGAGTAGTTTCATTTTTACACAAGCTTGAAACAGAGAGAAAACTGTGCTTGATGCCCCCTAAGCATAACTGCTAGAGTGCATGCCCCCCCCCAGCTTCATTTTATTCAACTACAGTGGATGAAATGAAGGTTCAAGTACGAGATCATTTGAAAGATCCAACCTAAAATTACGTAAAAAACTGAAATAACTAACCTAAATATACAACTTAACATTTAAGATCTAGTCAAACTCTCGACTCAAGTAGAGGAGGATTTGTTTCATTTTTTAACGAGCTTGACACAGGAAAAGAACTATGCTTGGATTCGGTTTCATGTTTACGCAAGCTTGAAACGAAAAACTATGCTTGTTATAAGTTCACATGCCCCTAGCATAATGACACAAAACGAGGTACAATTTGGAGTCCCCAGTGGAGTCGCCAATTTGTCAGGCGGAAAGAGTTGATTGTGCGGACACAACCAACCTCCCTGGGAGCCTAAGACTCTCTAGTGACAAACAAGACAAATAAGAGAAATCCTTCTCTAAACATGTATTTACTATATAAGAAATCAAGTGTTTAGATCCTACCTGTAGTCCAACGCTGTTGTAGCAGTCCAGCCTCACTGATCCGGATGAGCTCCTCCTTCACTTTGAAACCTGCATCCACTAACAATCAAATGATTAAATAGCACTTGATAATCTCATAGAATAAAACATATTTAACACATAGACCAAGGAGTACATGAAACAACTCATAAATAACAAGTTATTGAGAAGAATGGACTCATTTGCATTAATAGGAAACAAAAGGAACAATTACAACCTGAGCCTTGGTGTTGTGCAAGTCCCTCCCAGGGTCCATCAAGAGTTCTCCTTTACTTTGACAAAGCTCACCCACTTCCAAATAGAACAAGCAAAGATGGCAATCTCTCCTCACAAGCTTCTAAATGGGAGTCCTAATTCCAGCAGCATCTACCCTTAGAAATGTTTAGCTTCCAACCTCCCCTCCTTCTGGCCCAATGCCTGTATTTATAGTGCTCAAGAGGAAGTTAATCAGGTCCACCATCAATGGGATAATCCCCTCTTTGGATGGGATAGCTCCCTTATTAATGGGATAAGTTCCTCTTTGGTAGGGGTACATGAACCATCTGGAGGCGCTCAATACACGTTGAACAACCTTCTAGAATGCTCTAGAAATGACCACAAGTAACTTTTTAAAGATGAAACTTGCGCATTTTGACCTTTACAGGGGGAAGCACCTGCCCCTTTACATACAGAGCGTCCAAAGACGCAGCTTTTGTGAACATTGGGTGCGTACCCGCAGGTAAGGTTGAGAGAACCTGCGTATCCAGAGATAAATACATTTATAAAGACTTTCTCTCTTTTTGGAGTTTGACATGGAGAGCAGAGGCATAAGACTTGCCTAAGAGGATAGCATGACTGTTGATAGAGCCATACTAACTATAAATAGCCATGGTGACATTTTTTAGTGTAACACTTATGTGTTTCGATGATCTATTTTGTCATGTCATCAAAGTGTGCTAGGTGTGTGATCATAGTTCAAGTTCACCATGAGTCCACCTCTCTTCCTGCACTTAGCCATTTGTGGAAAATTTTATGACCGGGAAACTTAGCTTCACCAGGCCCTGATTGAGGTGCACACTACACAGTCTCAACCCTCTTGGATGTGACCCTACTGCTTAGAACTACACAATGCATAGTCACCTTCCTTAGGGTTGTTATTCTTCTCAAGTCCAGAGTCCAACAACCTCCCTTAACCTCCAAAATTATGCAGTTATGCCTCCCAGCCTACCTTGAACTGTGCACTTTGTACCTTCAACCCTCAATATTTTCCCTTGGATGTTGGAATTGTGCAATGTGCAGAGATCCCATCCTCCCTTGGCCTCCAAAAACACGTATATGCTTCCTCCAGTGCCCTTCCCTCAATCGGAGCTCATTGCCTTCAAAAACTGTGCAGATCTGTCCTCGAAGCCTCTATGTTGTTGAGTACCCATTGGCTCTAGAAACTACATATTTTTTCCTCTAAGGGCCCCATCCTATAGCAACCACTTCCAGCTTGAACTACACAATTATGTGCCTCAGTGGGCTTTACATAATTTTTATCCACAGTGAGGACTGTGCAAAAAATTTCATCAGTCAAGCCTGAGTTGGACTTTGTGCAGTGTCATTGATAAAGCTCTCTCCCTATCAGCTAGAACTATGAAATGCACAGTCACTGGTCCCTTTCTTCCCTCTATCACTTGTCGCAAGCCCAGTTCATGGATAATAATGCATCATCTTAGACTAGGCACTTTTTGGATTGATGTTGTCCCATCATGAGTCAATTGCATGAAAAGGTGCACTATCATGTCATGGTGAGGTGATGAAGAAGGAGAAGGCGGAGGGATGCATTCCTAAAGAATATCTTGCAGCTAAAATTATAGGCATATCTATCAAGAGGAAGCAAAGGGACACAAGTTTACAACTACCATCCAATACTAAAGATCATTGAAGACCCTGCATCACCAAGTTATGCGAAGGAGAAGAGAAAGATTATCCAATAAGACATCTAGCACTCAACATTAATAGTGACTTGATATTTCCACATAATCAAGCCAGTCCATGTGAGCAGTGTTATGTCAAGTCATGTCATGAGTTTTCATATGCCACATCACTAGTGTGGACCATGTATATTGTAATCAAATGTATTTTAAAATGCAAGTCCAAAGGACACACATGAATATGAAGAGTCATGAAATTTGAAAATTCATAGGAAGTTGAACAATCATGAGGGTAGTTAAAGAGTCACAAGGGAGAAGCATTACCCCTTGGTTATATATATCCCATCATTGTATGAGAAAGGGTCCTTTTCACCTTGGCTCCTCCCGCAAGGCATTGGAGAGATCAATTAGTTCTTTGAGGAGCAAGGAGTTGCTCCAATGTCCCACTAATGGGGCCAGTGATGTATAATGTAAATATGTTTCTTGGAACTTCTTAATAACATAAGCCTTTAAAGGCCATTACGTTCTTCATGAATGGACTATGAATGTTTGTAAGACTATTATGTGGATGTTTATATTTCATGTTTGCTTTCACATGTACTAAGATAATTGAACTATTTCGGTTATTTTAGTGCTTATCTTATTAAGAATGTGTTGTAATGGTTGTTATCATTGTCCCATCCTTTTGGACTATTCCGTGGGATACTAGACATATCATTCCTTGTTTCTTGGTTGTAACGATCATCGGATTCGTTGTGGACTATTCCATTGGCTGTTAGATGTATCTTTCCTTGTTTGTTGGTTATAATGACTGTCGCATTTGCTATGGATTATTCCACTAGATGTTAGACGGGTCCTTCTGGTTCATGCATGTCTCTTCCTGGGTGGTACTATTACCTCTCACTTAAAGGCTCACTTTTCTATCCCCCTTTGTAGTAGAAGAACCTAGACACATTTGCAATGCACACTCACGAGGCACACTCCCCTTCATTTTCGAAGACACCATTGCATCACTCTCTTGTGCTGATAGCTAGAGCCAAGGAAAATATTTCAGTATTTGGCAGTCAGGCCTTTATACCAGATGGGACTCCTACACTAAATGGTGTGAGGTCTAATTAGGACTTCATATTGTGGAGATCCCTTGAATGTTAGTGGGTCTAGCGCCATCAACATTTCTGGTGCTAGAAGGAGGGCAGCCAATATTTTATGGTTGATAGACCCACCAACCCCACTAATCCATCTTCTAGTCAAGGAAACAATGATCAATCCACCTCCCCTACTCGTGCTTCTGAAGTTGGTAACTCTTCCCAACCCAAGCCTGAATGTGAAATCTCATATGAGCAGCTTCAGGCCATCTGCCCCATCACCTGTTAGTTTGAAAAAGGTGTTGGATTGATTCTGGGAGTAATGAGTCTTCCATATTCTCCAAAGAAGAATAAGACAATCTCCACAGAGATAGTAGTTTCGTCCTTAAATAAGTGGTTCTCGCCGATCTTGAATAATTAGCAAACTCTGTGGAATGGGAAGAAGAGCCTCCTCTCTCCAATGGTGGTAACGGAGGCAACACCTTACTCTTGGGATCAACTTTTGGTGGGATAGGTGATGAGCACTAGTATTGCAACAAGAATGTTGCAACTCCTGGAGCTACTAGCTTTACTTTATCAACCCGAGGTTCATACAGACTTGGAGGTGACAGTGCTATATACATAAGTAAAAGTGATGGTTCTGCCTTTTGTCACTGTTCAACTTGTGAGAGACCACTAGGGTTTTCAAGCCAAAATTTTGCTGATTTAGAAGAAGCTTGAGTGCTGATGAAAGAAAGAGAAATCTACTCTAGGAAAAATCTTGTCTACTGCAAATGAGGAAAATGACTGAAATCCTATGCTAAAAACACACCATTCTCTAACTAAATGCTGAGAACCTATGATTTACAAGAATGCTAAGCTAACATGTATGAAATGATACTATCTAAAGCATGGAAATTCAAGACATCAAACATCACTATTGTGCATGTAAAGGACTGAAATAAATATGTTTTGTTCTTTTTATTCTTTTTCTAGAAAATCAAGTGTAAACTCTAATCTCTTTCGATGATGTGATAGGTGGCTTAGTGATGATAATGGATGGTTGGGAGGTTTAGGAGATGGTTAGAAAGTTTGAGAGACCCTTGGGTGACTTGGTGTGGCTTCCTAGAGGTTTCCCCTCAATTCGGCCTCAAAACAAGCCACTACAGGAAAACCTACAGGATGTACTAGAAACCTACAGGATTCCTTGTATTTCTACAGGATACAACCGAGAGAAAAACGATGGTTGCTGGAGGTGATGGAAGGCTTAGAGAAGGTGGTGGATGGGTGGAATGGAGTGATAAAATTCCCAGGATCACTCAAAACTCAAAACCAAGGTTAGGAGATGGTTGGATTCGCTCAACATGCTTGGAGGAATTTCTATCTAAAATGATGAGATTGGTGAAGATCTTGGTGAAAGAAAGGAATGATTTTGGATGGATGAAGTTGGAAGGTGATTTCTTGCTATGAGATCCCTTTATATTTCTGATGCACCTTCTCTGCATCAAACATTTATAATTGCCAAAAAGTCATGTAAACAAGAAGAAGTCTAACAAGCTAGAAAAGCAGAATTTAATGAACTAACTATCTACTTCATGCATGAGGAAAATTGTTGAGCAAAATGGAATCATGGATGATATATACTGCAAGACTGAAGATGGAAGAGATGGTAATTAAATCCTACACTTGTAAAAATGATCAAATTCTGGTTCAAGTACAGTAAACTCTAAATCTTATGAAAAATGGAAATCTGTCATTTTGGGTCTGCATAAAGGTCTTTTCCTCAAATCATGATCCCTGAGGGAAGAGGTGAAACCAAGACACCTACTGACATCTTTGTGGTGCTCCTTTTATCCCTTCCAACCTACTACTGAAGTAAAGCAAAAATGGAAGCAAACTAATAAACAACTAATCAAATCCACAATACTTGCAAAGAAATACTTCTAGAGACAATTTAACCATGAATCTATGAAACTAATCCAAGCATATAGATACAAGAAGAGGAGCCTTTCCTGATAGGGTTGGGACTTAACCCAAGCGATTCAGCCCTCTGAGTGAACTCAGTGCTGGATTAAGAAAAAGCTCATTTTCATTATCAAAACAGAAAATTACATCAATGTCTTCCATAAGTTTGGAGCTTGAAAATAACTAGTGTTTTTACAACAAAAATTTGAATCCTAATGAGGATCTAGGCCTCTCTACTTATACAATTGAAGTCCCCAACAACTTCCTTAAATCTAGGGAGGCTCGGCTCCCAAACTCGAGATGAAATAACTCTTTTTCTATCACTTGCTTGGCTGCCTTTTGATCTTCATGACTTGGCTGATTGCACTCCAAGCTGGTGTGATTAATGGAGGAATATTCGAATGGGGGAGGAGTAAATGAGGAGGATTTACCTCCTACAATCTCTCTCCCTTGTCCCATTCAAGTTTCAAACCTTAGTCTTGCCAAAATTCCTTGATTTTCTCTTCCAAACCTGCATTCAATGCTTATGAGTCCACCAGGCATAATATCTCATTTTAACTCATCTCATTAAAAAAAATAATCAAAACATGTAATAAATTGTGAGAAGAGTTGATTTGACTAGCTAGAAGGTGAATTAAGGCCCATATAATTACCCAATGATGAGGCTCATCATCACCCCGCTACTGAAATTTTTGCTCACCCTATGAGAAACTTAATCAATATCCATGTCTTTTATAGCTCTAGTGGCTTCCCTAACATCCCATGCTGCTGTTGTGGTTTCCTCTTCTTGTGCATAGAATCTTACCTTATTTTCTACCTCCTCCCACTACTTTCTTTCTTCTTCTTCATTCCTTCCTTCTAACATCCCCAAGAGCAGTGGTGGACTGAGTCTCAAGCCAATCCAATTGAGTTTGAGCCTTTGGATGGATTGCTTGTACATGGGTGTCATGTTTAGTGCTTCTCTCATCCTTTGAGGAGAGTGGTACTCTCTGATCTTCAAAATGTATGGAAAAGTATTCCATCTCCTTAGGCAAGCTTGCATGTTGTCATCCCCTAACAATCTGAACATGTCCTCAAAATGTGTAATGGCTTGCTCTTGGGTAGCAAGATACCTAGGTGCAAGTTGAGGATCATTTGCAATTAAATTATGTGTGCTAATGATAGCCATTGGATTGGACTGCTCAACTCTGATCATAAGAGGCTCTGTTTGTTCCCTTGCCAATATCCTCTTCATTTCTGTAGCCCTTGCTTCCTCATGGTTCATCCATGATGCCAAATCCATCAACTGTAAATCCCCTAGATTTGCATTAGGGTCCCATACATTCATATCTATCAAATCCATGTTATGAAAGTAGAACTCAAACATCTTAGCCCTATCCTCTAATGTAATTTGATCACAGAGATCAATGAACTATCTATAATCCTAGAATGGCATGGTGCCTCTCTGTGCTAGGGTCTTGATTTGGAACTGCAGCAACTATTCCTTAAGGTATAGTGCATAAGACTTAGCTGGAATCTTGCATTGGATTTCTTCCAAAGATAGACTGGCCATGGATGCCAACTGTTTCTCTCTTTCTTGCAGATGTCCTTTCAACTATGCATTTTCTGCCTCCCACCGAGTCTTCATGATGGCCTCTCTGTCCCTTAAGATACTTAGTTCCCTTCCCATCTCTTAGAGCTTCTCCTCCATGTGACCAATGTCCTCCACTCCCTTGGACTTGGAAATTTGCATCCATCTATGACTTCTCGCTCTTTCTTTCTCAAGCTCAAAGAATAATGGAATGGAAAGCTTTTGTGGAATGACCTTGCCCCCCAATAAATTTGTAGTAGGAGTCAAGGTTAGGTTGAGGACTAGGTTCCCTTAGCTCCGGGTCCTCTCTCTTTGTTTCTGGTTGCTTACTTCTTTCTTCATCCAATTTTTGAATTTCATGTAGGTTTAGCAGATTTTCCTATAGGACTTCCTCTGCTTCCTATAGGTCCTACTATGTATCATGTAGGATGATTTTTCCTTTGGGTGAGGTAGACTTGGTTACAACCCTTCTCACATAGGTGATAGGAGACTTAGGGGATGTTTGTGTTGAGGATCCTTCTTCTTGAGTTTTTATAAGAGGAGCCATATTCTCCTGTTGTTTAGGTGAGTCCTCAATAACAATGGGAACCTTGGTTGGAGTTTGGGGTTTTCCCTACCTTATCCTTGTGCTTTTCCTTGTTCTAAAGTATAAGGGGGTTTTCCTCTATCTTTTGCCTTTTTGTTTGATAGGGGTGCTAAGGGCAGTGAGGGAAATTGTTGCCTCTCTCTTAGTGGGTTCTGGAGACACCCTAGGTGACTCCTCCTTGTCTTCTTCCCCCTCTTTTCCATTGCCCTTTTTACCTATGCCTTTCCCTTCTTCTTCTCCCTCTATATCCTCATCTTGTTTATCAGTTTCCTCCTTGACATCTTCCTCTGTTTCTTCATCACCTTCTTTCTCTTTCTCTTCCTCTTCATCCTCATCTATCTCCTCTTCATCCCTTTCTGCTTCTTCTCCATCTGTTTTTGTTATGAAACCAGCTCACAAAAAGATAGAAAAGATAGATCAACACCTTAGAATTCAGCCTCTTCAAGGGGGCAACCTCCTTTACATTACACAAATGAATGATTGATTGATGATACAAATGACATGACCTCCTTTCTATATATAGGAGTCTAAGGAGTCATAATATAATCAAAGCCGACATAACAATAATAATGTAAGGGCACAATAATAACAATAGTGGGCTTCTATGGGGAACAATAGTAACAATATGGGGACTACATGGGTACAACAGTATAATAAGGGGGCTGTACTAATAACAATAAGGGGTTACACTAGTAGTATAGGAGCCTAACATGCCCCTCTCCTTCAAAAAGTGTTGTCCTCAATGCTTGAGTAGTTCTTGATGCTTCTGTAGAATATTCTTGTCCTCCCATGTGGAATCTTCAAAGGGTAAGTTCCTCCACTTGATGAGATACTCTGAAATTGATCGATTTCATAGTTGTCGGGTTCTTATTTCTGTGACTGCTCCAGGTTCCAACATGATTTTTCCTTCCTCTTCAAGTTCTGGAAATATTGTTTGAATTTGGATCTTCTAAAACTTTTGAATGAATGGCCACACTTCTTCATCCTTCTTCCATTCATCCCTTGCTTCATTTATCCAATCTAGTTGGATAATAGAAATAGCACAAAACAATGCTTCCACATCCTCATCCTTTCTTGAGAGTGCATCTGCAACAAAATTTTTCTTCCCTTTTCTATAGATGATGTCAAACTCATAACCCAATATAATTGTGACCCATTTTTTCTGTTCTTCTATAGATAATATTTTTTCTAAAAAGTATTTAAGACTATCATGATCCATTTTTACCTTGAAGTGTCTTCCCATTCGGTAAGGTCGCCATTTCTTAGGTGCATGTAGTATTTCCAACATTTCCTTCTCATAAATAGCTTGCTTGAGATGTAGCAGTAAAAATACCCAATCAACTACATCAAAACATTTTTCACTACAATGTTGATCTACCTGTTGTTTCATTCGATTTTGCACCAAAGTGGAATTATCCTTTAAAATTTGGAGAACTTGTTGTTGATGCTTGATGTGATCTTTCACTGCTTGAAACTTTTTCTTCTTGATATTTCCTTGTATCTTGAAAGTTTGAGGAGTGGTAATTTCTTCCAATGCTTTACAAGATATGGTCGGATTCATTTCCTGATGCTCGATGTGATCTTTCACTTCTTGAACATTTTTCTTCTTGATATGTCCTTCTATCTTGATAATTTGACGAGTGGTAATTCCAGCCAATGCACTACAAGATATGGTTGGATTCATTTCTTCTTTCTCGATGTGATCTTTCACTTCTTGAACATTTTTCTTCTTGATATGTCCTTCTATCTTGAGAGTTTGAGGAGTGGTAATTCTTGTCAATGCTTTACAAGATATGGTCAGATTCATTTCTTCTTTCTCTGGGGTTGGTTCCTGGTGTATATACTCTTCTTTTGATGTTTCTTGATCCTTTTCTTCCTCCTCTTCATAATATATGTAAAATAATTTCTTCTCAGCACACTTATGACCTTTAGTGCATTTGCTATCACAATTGTAACAAAGCCCTTTTTCTCTTTTCTCTTCCAATTATTGTGGTGTAACCCTTGTAGGTTGTGGAAGGCTAGGAGAAACAACACTTCCATTATTATAGGTGTGAGGGGTAGACTTCCTTGTTGCCATAATTATACTTTCCACTATGTAACAAAGCTCTTTTACTCTTTCCAATTGTTGTGGTGTTGCTCTAAAGAACATGTTGCTCTTTGTATCCTCATAATGTGCTATCATTTCCTCCGTGAAAATTGACCACGTAACAAGTTGTTTATGAGAACAAAGCCCTTTATACCATAAAAATTGATTCGGTTCTAAATATGAAGATGTAATACATACCTTTTGTAACAGTGGTACACCATGTAGATCAAAATATTGCTCCATATGAAGTATCCAATTTACCGGATCCTTGCCATCAAACTTCCTCATATCGCCTTTTCTTGATTTTAGGAGCTCGATCTTGAAATGACTATAACACTGTAATTATAGTTCTTCCAATTCTAAAATTGCAACCTGCAGTAGCCCTCTATGTCCTCTTTCCAATGACACTAGTCTGATCCAAATTGGATTCTCCAAGGAAGAGTTATGCCAAATCTCCCACAGTGACCTGATTATAGACTAGTTCAATAGAGAGAACTTGTACGACATGCCACATGTCCCTGTTTCGACCTTTGGCTCTAAAAAATATATACAAGAAACTACAGTCCATCCTCTTTCTATACCTTCTTATGAAACTTCAATCCGATGCTCAGAGAGAAAGTTATGACGATTTTCCCCAGGTAACCTGTTGGGAATGTAATTCAGGAGTCTGTAAAAAGACCAACTTCCTCAGATCATATCTCCACAAATGTAGTGCGAAAAGCTCTGAAATTCAAACCCAAGGTTCAGTGTGATTTCGTCTCAAATTATTTTTTTAGCTTCTGAAACGTCGCAAAAAAATTTTTATAGCAAAAATGCCACGATGACCTATTTGGAGCAGCGAAACCCTAGAATCCAAAGCTCTGATACCAAATGTTATGAAACCAGCTCACAAAAAGATAGAAAATATAGATCAACGCCTTAGAATTCAGCCTCTTCAAGGGGGCAACCTCCTTTACATTACACAAATGAATGATTATTTGATTATACAAATGACAAGACCTCCTTTCTATATATAGGAGTCTAAGGAGTCATAATATAATCAGAGCCGACATAACAATAATATTGTAAGGGCACAATAATAACAATAATGGGCTTTTATGGGGAACAATTGTAACAATATGGGGACTACATGGGTACAACAATATAATAAGGGGGTTGTACTAATAACAATAAGGGGTTACACTAGTCGTATAGGGGCCTAACAGTTTTTGTCTCTTCTTCATCCTTTTCACTGACAGTAGGGCTAATATCATATCTGAGGGCTTTGATATCCTCATATGTCTACATGTCTCTGAAAATATCCCATTGGATAGGAATTCTAAGGTTTTGGAGGGCATCTTCTATGATGATTCTAATTAAACCATGGTGGGATAACTGTTGGGGGTTCCCCTCCTGCACCTTTATTCTTGTATTTATCATTGATTGCAGAAGGAAGTATGGTATGCTGAGCCTGTGGTGTGGAGGTGTTTCTACTCCAAATCCCAATTCTTCAAGGATCCTAATGTGATTTACATAAACCACACTATACCTACCTTCACATGATATGTATTTTATAAGGTGGTAGCTTACCTCATTCTAGGGGTATGGTAGGCTTGTTCACCTTACTCCATTCTTGTCCTCAATGGGCTCCTCTCCCTCTAAAATGAATTTCTTCTTGGCATTTTGGCTATCTCCCTTGTCTTCCTTTCTACAAGGCACTCCTAGGGGAAGTGTGGTAATTCTACTTACGAGTTTATGGGTGAGCTCTATGGAGAGGCCTATCACCACAATAATGGCATGGGTTCTAGTTAGTGGAATGAGGGAGAGAGGAAAATATCGGGCCACCCCATCATCATACCCCCTCAATTTCTCAAAATACCCCATGCAATTATGCCTCATGAAGATTTCTAACACAGGAGGGTGTTGGTGAATCCTTACAGTGTTAATGGGCTCCCTTCTATTAAACCCACCTATCATTTTTTCCAGTGAATTTTGAGGATCAGTGATGGTTGATACAAATTTTAATGCAAGAAGAAATGTGACTGAAATACTTGAGGAGACAATTCCTTTACACAACTATCAAATTCACTCAAACTAGGAGATATTTATGTTCTATTCACTTGGAAAAATGGAAGGAAATGCAAAGCATACCTCCTCATGGTGTTTTTTGTAGCCAACCCCTATGTTTTCCCTTCTGAAATTGCTCTCAACCAATCCTGTAGACTGTCTAACTATATCCTGTATTATTCATGTGTAATCATGTAGGAATTCATGTGTGATCCTATAGGAAGTCCTATGCAGGAGAAAGATGGAATTTTTCTCTTATTAAGGTTGCTTGAGTATGAGAGCGATTTTGTTAGAGTGAGCCTCGAGGAGATGAATGCATGGGTGCATGGGTGCATGGGGATCAATGATTATTTCCTCTTATGATCGAGTTGAGTGAGGTGGTGTGCTAGGAGCCGAGGTACAATTTTTTCTATTTTTGGACAATTGGTCCCCACTACCACCTCATCATTCCCCTCTCCTCGTAATCAACTCCCACTTCGGGCATCCATAGCCTTAACTGCCTTCGTCCTCCTCCTCTTTTTTTTTTACTTAACTGCTACCACGTGTGGGAGGACTAATTGTTTTGTCTTTGTCGACTAAACGAACGTGGCCAATTTAGTTGGCTACCTTTCGCTTATAAACCAACTCACTCACAACCTTTACATCTTTTTAGTACATAAATCAAATGAGAGAGTGAAGCGAGATACTTACATGTGGTGCTTATACCTTGCTGCAGTTTGTTGATGACATGAGATGCTTGTTGTGTGTTGGCTGCATGTAATTTTTCCTTCCTTTTTTTATTTCCCTCTGGTGATTCCCTTGATGTGCAGGTACTTGGTGTTGAAGATGATGGTTTTGTTGCTGCTTTGGAGCTTCTTCTACCCTTGGATCTCCATGCTGGAAGCTTGTTGCTACTCATGATTTTTATTCTATGGGATAGGCTGCTACAGGATTTCCTACAGGATGTCCTGCAGCTGCTTCTCCCTAAGAATTTTTAATCATTTCTTCTGCTGGGACTTTGAGGATGATGACATGGATAGAGAGGAGGTCTAGGAGTGCATATAATGAGAAGCACACTCAGGTGTTTTTCCCTTCTACTCCCTATTTCGTTTTCCACTGTGTTATTTTTGAAGACTGTGAATTTTTTTTGAAAAATGAATTTATTTTATGATGGATGCAGGGGTGATCAAGGTGGAGCGAGGTATGGTAATGAAGTTATGATGTAGGGTTTTTTAATTTTTTGAAATGGACAGGTTATTTCCTTGCCCTAGGGTTACTCATTTTAGGATTCCAAAGCCACTGTAATTTCTATAGGATCATCTTGTAGGTTTTCACCGGATCCTATAGGTTTACAGGGAATCCTGTAGAAAACACAGTACCCTTGCAAACTGAGGCAAATGAGTGAAGAAATGAAAAGAATGGTGGAATGATGAAAGCTAATGGATGGAAAAATAAAAATGTGAGCAGAATAGGCCCCTTTTGATTCTCCTTTGCTCTCTAATCATCCTCCTGTTGACTTGCAAACAATTTTTCATGATTTTTTTTTTCATTTTTTTTTGAAAACAACTAGCCTTCCTCCAAGAGGATTTCATTCTAGCTGCTTTCCCTGGGCGCCTCAAGAAAAGTTTTCACCTAGAGATCTTTTTATTTCTCTTTTTTTTTTTTCTTTTTCTTTTTTGAAACCATTGGTCTGCCCCAAGAGGTTTTCAACCAAATAGTGGGACTCAAGCACCTCATGGAGGTTTTCACTTGAGTCCTTATTCTTTTTCCTTTTCTCAGTGACTTGGTGAGGCATGATCTGAAACTTTCTCCACCACCATCACTGTTTTATTGATACCATAAATGAACTCTTTCTTTGACAATGATCTCTTGCAAACTTTCGGTCTGTACCCATTAAAAAGTCAAGGAATGGCCTCTGCATCTATGGTTCTGATCTGCACTAAACCATTATCATGACATCTCTCTATAACATAAGGCCCTAACCATATTGTCCTTAACATTCCCTTAAAGTATTTATATTTGGAATCATATAACAAAGCCCAATCACCTTCTTGAAATTGCTTGTCCTTGATGTTCTTATCATGCCAGATCTTCCTCTGAAGTTGAGTTACCTCTTTGTGTAGGAGGGCTTGCATTCTGAACTCATCTAAACCATTCAACTACAGAAACCTCTCTTTTTGTGCACTGTTGAGATCTAGATCTAGTTGGGCTTCCATCCTCAATGTGTTATACTCAAATTCAATGGATAGCAAGGCCTTTTTCGAATAGAATAGCTCATAGGGTGTGAATCCAGTGGTGGTCTTCTAGGTGTTATTATAGGCCTAGGTGGCCTCAACTAGTCTATCTGCCCAATATTTCCTACTGCTGCTAACCAATTTGTCAAGATTTCCTCCAGCACTTTGTTGGTTACCTCCACTTTCCCATTAGCTTGTTGGTGATAGGGAGTGGAGGTCCTATGCTTGATCTTGTGCTAGATGAGCAAGTCATTAATCATGTTGGAGGTAAATTGGCTGCCTTGATCAGTGACAAGTTCTCTAGGGTACCCAAATTTGTAAAATACATTCTCCTTAAGAACTCAACCACCTTCTCCTCTATTGCTGCCTTAATTACCTTGGTTTCAACCCACTTAGTTAGATAGTCAAGGCACACAATGATATATTGATTTTGCTTCGAAGGAGGGTCAATAGGTCCAATTAAGTCCATGCCCCACTTGTCAAATAGCTCAAAAGTCACTTGAGGTTACATAGGAATTTGATCTCTTGGAGTAGGCTTTCCCATCCTTTGGCACTGATCACACTGACTAGTATATCTTTTCACATCTTGATGAAGAGTGGGTGAATAATACCTAGCTCGTAACACTTGAAATGATGTCCTCTTTGCTGCAAAGTGACCTCCACAAGGCCCATCATGATAGTTCAGAAGGATCTCAAATACTTCCTCCTCCCTAACACATCTTCTCATAAGTTGATTTGGGCCAAGTTTGAAGAGGTTCCCCCAATCCAGGTGAAGGGGACACTCTTCCTCACAATCTTACTTTTCTCTTTAGAGGACAAATTCGGTGGGAATTTTGCAGACACCAAATATTTTTCTATGTTAGCAAACCATGGAGAGAGAATTGAAATGGCGAATAAGTGCTCATCTAGTAACTGATCATCAATGATTCCCTCTTCACCTGCAAGCACAATTAATCTGGGCAAAAAGTCTGCAACAACATTTTCCTTGCTAGGCTTCTCAATAATAGTTAGATCAATCTGTTGTAATAAAAGTAACCATCTAATAATCGGGGCATTCACATCAGGTTTATTCATTAAATATTTGATTGCAGCATGGTCATTATGTACAAATGTTCTATACCCTATAATATAATGCCTAAATTTGTTCAATGAATGCATAACAATCAAGAGCTCCTTTTCGGTCACTGTGTAGTTCAGTTCGGCCTTTCATAGATTCTTACTGATAAAACAAATTTCATAAGGAAATTTCTCATCTATCTGGCCTAGGACTGCTCCTATGTCTTTCTCATCTATATGGCCTAGGACTGCTCCTATGGCTTTATGTGAGGCATCAACATGAATATGAAAAGGAAGCCCGCCCAATTTGGGCCTCGGAGAATCGCTGCAGTGGTTAACTTGTCCTTCAGGGTGTCCAAGCCTCTTGACAACTTCTTGACCATACAAAGTCAGATTCTTTGGCCAATAACCCAAACAAAGGAGAAGCCAACTTGCTAAAGTCTTTTATAATCCTTTGGTAATATCCAAATAACCATAGGAAATTTCTGACATCTCTCTACTTTTGTGGAGGTGGGACCCTTTGGATGATAGCTATTTTGTTTGGGTCCACCTGCAGTCCTTGTTGAGATATTTAATGACCTAGCACAGTCCCTGCAGTCATCAAGAATTCACATTTCTCAGGACTGAGAGACAAGTTCATTTCAATGCATTTGTGCAGAACCTTACCTAAGTTGGACAGAGCCTCCTCAAAATCACCTCCATAAGGTGTGAAATCATCCATATAGATTTCTACCACATTATGGACTAACTCGGCAAAGATACTCAAGATTGATCTCTAAAAAGTGGCATGAGCATTGCATAGGCCAAAATGAAGTACCCTATAGGCAAAAGTACACCAAGGACAAGTGAAGGTTGTTTTATCCTGGTCTTTCCGGTTGATCTAGATTTGATTGTACCCATTGAATCCATCTAGGAAAAAGAAAAAAAAATTCCCTACCAGACCATCTAGCACTTGCTTGATCAAAGGTAGAGGGAAATGGTCCTTCTTTGTGGCTTTTTTTAACTCCCTGTAATCGACACAAATCCTCCACTTACCATTTTCCTTTGGAACGAACACCAAAGGAGAGACCCACTCACTATCTGAGATAGGGTAAATGAATACTACATCTAGTAGTTTTTGCAGTTCTTCTTTGACTATATCTTTAGGAGCTGGATTCATCCTCCTTTGGGATTGTCAGATTGGCTTACAACCTTCCTTAGATAAATATGGTGAGTACACACAAAGGGGTGTACTCCCTTAATTTCTTGGTAACTCTAATCAAAGGCATCCAGATGTTCTTTTAGCATGTTGCACAACTTTTCTTCTTAGAGAATAGAAAGAGATGGATTGATTTTCAAAGTTCTCTCAGGGCCAAATTCTATGGTTTTGACATGGATAGGGTTGTAATCAGATAAGAATAGGCCAATTTGATGGTTGTTTTGGATTTCATTTCCTACTTCTTCTAAGGACAACGTACCGGGAGTTGGACTTTGGAGTATGTGTTCGATCAAATCATCTTCATCCTGCTGTCCCTCTCCCATGGCTATTTCTAAAGTATAGAGTTAAGCGAAATAAACTTCATCTTCCTCCTCCTCTTCCAACCACAAAGGTAATTCATGTTATAGATATGGTTGAGCAAGAGGGTATACAACTAATTGCTTGGACATATGCCCATTCTTGATGGTCATATTTCTAGCTCTGCAGCTAATGTAAGCATCAGCAGTGGCTAAGTAGGGCCTCCCAGGGATGAGAGGGTAACCAGTAAGCTTAGCCTTAGGCTGGAGAACTAGGAAATCTAAAAGGTATTCCCAATAATCAATGGAGACCATCACAGCCTCCGTAATCCCCTTAGGGGTCACTGTGGAGCGGTCTACAAGTTGGAGAATTTTTGTGGTCTTCCTTAATGAACCTTGGAGGTTGAGCTTGAGCATGGTGTCCTTGGTCATCAAATTAATGACATCCCCAAGATCGATCAAAGTGTGAGGGACAATGGTGCCATTGATGTGCACATCTACTACAGGGCTTCCAGGGTCCAAATACTTTGGACAGATTACCTGTCCCAGCATTAAGTTGGATAGTTTTCCAATGACATTAATAGTAGGGGCATCTCTTCTTCACCTCCCTCGATGCTTGAAGCACTTTTCCTTAATCAACTTATTGTAAATAGGCACATCCTTAATATCTTGGAGAAGTGTAATTTTGACACATAGGTTTTTCAATTCTCCCAAAAGTTCAGTCTCTTCTGGGGTAGGCTGGAGTGGTTGGGTTAATCTCTCAAGAAAGGGTGGTGGATTTACTTTAAGCATGATTTCCTCTCTTTCTTCCTCAACCTCCTTAGGTGGAGGAAGAGGTTGGTTGTCTGGGATTACTCTCCCAGATCTCAGGTTGATTTCATGAAAATCCACAGCATAAGATGGATATGATGGCTCTCCACTCTATACTTGTTGTGCATGTTTGTTGTTCAGGTTCAGATTTGGCTGCGTAGGCATCTGGGGTTGTGTAGGTGGAGAAGTGTGTAAAATATGTGATTGGGTAGGTGGTGAAGGCAATAAGTCTGGAACATTGTTGTATTGGGGCCGCCACCCATGGGGTGGTGCATTCCACTAAGGTTGTGGTGGAGCATATGGTTGAAATGACTGGTTGGCTGGCTAGGAATGATACTAAGGTGCAAAGGACCAAGGAGGAGGTGTAGACCGGGAAGGATGAGTAGGGGGACCCCATAGAGGTATGGATGTGGTCTCGTTGGGGTTGTAATATGCATGGGATGACCCTTGCATGCCCTGCTGGTATGGCCTAATCCCATGAGGTCTCCTTTGGTTTATGTAGCAGAGCTGCTCACTCACCCCTTCGTCTCCTTGATATACAACTTTGAGTCCATGTAAAGAGGGGAACTTATCTGTGGAGTGGTTTTCTTCACAAATTGAGCAAATTTCAATAGAATTCAATGGACATTCATTCCTAGGGTGCCTCTTGGTGCATCTAGGACAAAAAAGGACCAAGGCTCTCTCTGCTTCCTCCTGCTTTCTCTTAATGTGCATAGTGTCCATCTGTAGGGAAATAGTTTGCAACATCTCACTTTTGAAATCCTATAACATATTTCCAATTTCACCCTTGATGGATGAATTGGAAGAGGATGGACTGACCACAGGTTGACTACCCATACCCTTTCTCCTGGCTACCCTAGAATGGTTTCTAAAGATAGTCTTGATATCCTCATAGGGTAAATGGTAGATATCCCCTCCTGCTAATAAGTGTAGGGTATCCAAGAGGTCTTCCCTTAATCCTCTAAGTAGGACCAGCTTCAGTGACTCAAGGTCAAGTGTGCACTTAGCCCTTTTGTAGCTAAGCTGGAATCTTTCTTCATAATCCTATAGGGATTCATCATTGCCTAAGGTCATCCTAAAAATTTCCTCTTTAGTGTCTTTAGACCTACAGTAGTCCCGATACTTGTTGTTTAAGGCTTGCTACGTCTGATCCAAGTTTTGATGCTATCTCCAGGTAAACCCATGAATCAACACAAAGCTACATCCTTGAGAGTGGATGGAAATAGTTTCAACTTCTGCTCATCCTTTGTATAGTCCTAAGTTTAAAATATGACAACCAAATCAAATAAGAAAGTGTCTGGGTATTCTGTGGTCAGGTCATGTAAATGAGGAAGGGCAGAAGGGCTTATATTTTTCATCTTAGTATCCCCATTGGTTTCCCTGATGGGGAAGGCACCCTCAACTCTTTCTCTATTTCCTCGATCATTTCTATTTTCAGCCATAGGTTTAGTAGGAATTGGTTCCTCTTTTTCTTCTTCCCCTGTAGCTTCTTCAAATATGTCTGGTTTCTCACTTAAGGGTTCCTCCAGTTCACAACCACTGAAGAGGAGGGAAGGTTGGTTATTTGAAGCAGTGGGGGTATTTGGTAAAAATTTCCCTAAGTTTTCCCTATTGCTACGAGGCATGAAAAGAAATGTTTTTGTTTGGTTTTGTGCCTTTTTCAAACTTTGAAAGTAATTTTAGAATTGAAATTGAAAACTGAATGAAAACTACTGACTGAATGAAATATTATCTACTTGATTGAAATCTTACTTGCATAATGGAAAGGAAATCAAAGAATGAAGAATGAAAAGGAATCAAACCAAATTACTTTTGTAGAAATGAAACTAAGAGAAGAATATTAGAAACAAGAAATAGAAGAAAGAAAGCAGGAATCACATATTAATTATACACCTCCCCAGCAACAGTACCAAAAAGTGTTGAGCACCAGTATTGTAGCAAGAATGCTACAACTCCTGGAGCTACCAGCTTTAATTTATCAACTCGGGGTTCGTACAAACTTGGAGGTAATAGTGCTGTATACACAAGTAAAAGTGATGGTTCTGCCTTTTGTCATTATTCAGCTAGTGAGAGACCACTAGAGTTTTCAAGCCAGACTTCTATGGATTCAGAAAAAGCTTGAGTGCTGATGAAAGAAAGAGAAATCTACTCTACGAGAAAGCTTGTCCACTGCAAATGAGGAAAATGACTGAAATCCTATGCTAAAAACACACCATTCTCTAACTAACTGCTAAGAACATATTCTTTACAATAATGACAATCTAACATGTATGAAATGATACTATATAAATCATGGAAATTCAAGACATCAAACATCACTGCTATGCATGTAAAGGACTGAAATAAATATGTTTTGTTCTTTTTATTCTTTTTCTAGAAAATCAAGTGTAAACCCTAATATCTTTTGGTGATGTGGTAGGTGGCTTAGTGATGTTGGTGGATGGTTGGGAGGTTTAGGAGATGGTTGGAAGGTTTGGGAGACCCTTGGGTGACCTGGTGTGGCTTCCTAGAGGTTTTCCCTCAATTCAGCCACAAAACAGGCCACTACAAGAAAACCTACAGGATGTACTAGAAACTACAGGATTCCTTGTATTTCGACATGATACAATCGAGAACAAAACAATGGTTGATGGAGGTGATGGAAGGCTTAGGGAAGGTGGTGGATGGGTGGAATGGAGTGAGAAAATTCCTATTATCACTTAGAACTCAAAACCAAGGTTAGGAGATGGTTGGATTCGCTCAACATGCTTGGAGGAATTTCTATCTAAGATGATGAGATTGGTGAAGATCTTGGTGAAAGCAAGGAATGATTATGGATGGATAAAGTTGGAAGGTGGTTGCCTGCTATGCGATCTATTTAGATTTATGAAGCACCTACTCTGCATCAAACATTTATAATTTCCAAAAATTCATGTAAACAAGAGGAATTCTAACAAGCTAGAAAAGCGGAATTTAATGAACTAGTTGTCTACTTCATGCATGAGGAAAATTTCTGAATAAAATGGAATCATGGATGAGATTTATTGTAAGACTGAATATGGAAGAGATGGAGATTAAATCATACACTTGTAAAAATGATCAAATGCTGGTTCAAGTACAATAAACTCTAAATATTATGAGAAAATGGAAATTTGTCTTTTTGGGGCTGGATAAGGGTCTTTTCCTCAAATCATGATCCCTAAGGGAAGAGGTGAGGCTAAGACACCTACTAACAACTTTGTGGTGCTCCTTTTATCCCTTCTAACCTGCTACTGAAGTAAAGCACAAATGGAAGCAAACTAATAAACAACTTATCAAATCCACAGTACTTGCAATGAAGTACTTCTAGACACAATTTAACCATGAATCTATGAAACTAAGCCAAACATACATATACAAGAAGAGAAACCTTTGCTACTAGGGTTGGGACCTAACCCAAGAGATTCATCCCTTTGAGTTAACTCAGTGCTAGATCAAGATAAACCTCATTTTCTTTATCAAAACAGAAAATTACATCAATGTCTTCCACAAGTCTGGAGCTCAAAAATAACTAGTAATTTTACAACAAAAGTTCAAATCCTAATAAGGCTCTAGGCCTCTCTACTTATACAACTGAATTCCCCAATGAATTCATTAAATCTAGGGAGGTTCGGCTCCAAAACTTGAGATGAACTAACTCTTTGTCTATCACTTGCTCGGTTTCCTTTTGATCTTCACTACTTGGCTGATTGCACTCCACGTTGGTGTGATTAATGGAGGAATATTCGAATGGGGGAGGAGTAAATGAGGAGGATTTACCTCCTACAATCTCTCTCCCTTGTCCCATTCGAGTTTAAAACCTTAGTCTTGCCAAAATTCCTTGATTTTCTCTTCCAAACCTGCATTCAATGCATATTAGTCTAAGAGGCATAATATTTGACTTTAACTCATCTCATTATAAAAAATATAATCAAAACATGAAATAAATTGTGAGAAGAGTTGATTTGACTAGCTAGGAGGTGAATTAAGGCTCATATAATTACCCAATGATGAGGCTCACCAATAGGCATAGAGTAAGAAGAAGAGGAAGAAGAACCATCAGATTCTGAAAAGGAAGAGGGAGACAATGAAGAGGAAGACATGGCAGATCAAAATCTAGATTGGATGACTTAGGGTCCACTAGCACTTCTAGGTTTCCTTCACAAGATTACAAGGCATGTGGAGAAGATTTTGACAAAGTGTGGCCCTAATAAGACAATGAAGGTTGAGTATCACTTGGACAAATTCTACCTAGAACTCCAATTCTTGAGGTACGTTACGATGATGTTGCATGCAGATTTTTTCCATATACCTTGGATGGTAAAGCGGTTGTATGGTATCACATCCTTCCTCCAAACTCCATCTAGAGTTGGAGGGGATTTAAAAATATCTTTCTTGAGAAATTTGTTGAAGATAAGACCCCTGCCATGTTATTAAAGGAGTTGGGTAATCTTAAGATGGAGCAAAAGGAAAAGGTTAAATATTTCAATCAGAGGTTAAATTGCATCTTGAAAAAAAATTTGATAACACAAACCTCACGAATCCATCACCATAGATTACTACACTTCTACCTTGCCAACAAATAGTTCGCAGTTTGTAAAGCAAACTATGAGACACACATTAACAGAAAACTACAAAGAGACTATTTTCATTGAGAAGGACGTGTATGCTATTGGAGTCATCTGAGATGATGAATCAATAAAACACTCCAAGGACATGGGTAAGAGGTCTTAGGCCTTCGTGAGTGACGATAAGGAGAAAGAACCAAATTATATTGAAATTCTGACTCGTCTCATCAAGTGCCTGACCACTGAAATGGTTGAGATAAAACAAAGGAAAAGCGAGACTACCATGAGCAGCAAACCCCCCAAGTTCTTGTTTAGAAGGAATTCATCTTCAAGTAGTAGCGGCAACTAGCCAACAAATTTTGCGTAGAGTTCCAATGTTGTCTTGAATATTAAGAAAATTGGCACGGATTCATATTGCACATTTCATAATGAGCATCATTCTGGAAAAGACATGCCCATAGTGGAACCAACTCATGAGAAGGATGTTTGCATAGTTTGTTGATTCAATCATGGTTGAGGATCATACTGAGCCTAATGAAGGGACAGAAGAATCTACTGTAACTGATGAAGATCCAAGTGTTGGGCATGTAGTGAACATGTTTCATTGTGTTTGTACAACACAAAAAAGTATTGCTGAACAACTGGTACAACCTAAGAATTCAAGGGTCGACCACAGTAATTTAGGTGCCAAAACAAAAATTCAAAGAAAAACTGTTAAGGAAACTCAATCCATTAGCTAACTCAACACAAAGAAGTTAGATTAAGTCTAGGAAAGCAGTCTCAATGAAAAGTTTTTCCAATAATAGTAAGGACATAACCATCCCTCTGAAAACCACAAACCAAGTTCCATCCTTGGACACCTCGGTTAGTCTTCCTGTATGGATTATAACATTGTGGATGATATGAAGAAGGTTTGTGAAAACATATCCATGTTTGAACTCACAAATATCATGAGCCAACAGGACATCCTTCTATAGGCACTTGGGAAAACCTCTTCAAGTAATGCTACCTTTTCGGACAAGGGATCTAGTAAATCTATTGATACTCTCACATATGTACTTAATGCACTCACGATGGATGCAAACACACTCTACTCATCGTTCTTGTTAATGTTCAAAATCTTCAATTTCAATGTACACAATTGCTTGGTTGATTCAGGTGCATCGGTGAATGTCATGCCATTATCTGTTCCCAAGAAAATAAATGCTAAATGGGAAAATACAGATGCACAAATTATTCGTATGGAGAGAACTCATGTCCAAGAAATTGGTGTACTCATAGATGTCATCATTCATTTATCATTTGACAGAAAAGTTCACCAATGTATCAACATAGTGATTATGGACATTTTGGAAGCATATAGAGTGTTACTAAGCAGCGACTGGTCAAGAAAGCTTTAAGGATACTTTTCCATCGACTAGTCACACCTATGGCTTCCGTACAAGGGCAGGAGAAATCACATCCTGGTAGAATTAGAGAGATACATGAAGCACATGGTTACTCCCTTGAATGGACACAACAAGCCAATGGCTTTCGCAAAACTATTATTTGGAAATTATTTTCTAGAAACTCAACTAGGGTGTTATTTTGTAGAGCCATCCCCAGTCCCACCAGACACACAGTTGGATCTCCTTCCTTGTCCAACTGGAAATAGTGAACTCTGTACAGTTAATAGTAGTATTAGTAGTAGTAGTAGTATTACTAGTGTAGTTAGCAGTCCCTATACATATGATATGTGGATTATGTATTTCGATGGATCCAAAATGCATGAGGGCTCTAGATCTAGTTGTGTCTTAATAGACCCGCTATAGAGAAAACATTAGATATCTAGCTACTTGGAATTCAAGTGCATGAATAACATTGTCGAGTACGAAGCACTCATCTTAGGCTTACATAAATCCATCAACCTCAATGTTGTTTTTTTGAAAGTGGTAGGTGACTCAAAAATCATGGTGCGTCAGGTACGTAACACCATACACTATGTGTCACCTCATCTTAAAAGTTATCAACAAGAGGTATGGCAACTCATCTCACATTTCCAATATTTTAATATTATTTCCATTCCAAGAATGTGTAATGCTTTTGTGGATGGCTTGGAAAATGTTGTTGCTAGAATGTCACAATTAAGGGACAATTTTTCTATTGAAATTATGTATAAACCTTATGTCCCAAATAATATCACTAACTTACATGTTTTTTATGATGACCAACATATATTGTATTTTATGGCGAACACTGACATGTTCAAAGATGCAACGATTGATGAGGACAAGCACGAAAGAGCACTGCAGGATGCAGCCAATGCAAGTAAAGGGAACCTCATCCCCAAGGGTGTGGTATCATTGGAGAAGTTGTATGATCTGCAAAACTGCTTCTGGGGACCTGTTAATGCCAAGACCCATAGTTCCACTCTGTCGCATGAGAAAATCAACTTGGGGACTGAGAAGGATCTGAAATATGTTAATCTCAGTACTTTTCGCACACCAAAAGAGCGATAAGCCTTCATCTGCTTATTCAAGTAGTATCATGATGTCTTCGCATGCACGTACGATGAACTCAAGACATATGACACGTGAATCATCCACCATGTAATACCAATCAAGGAAGGGGCCAAGCCATTTCAACAGAAACTGAGGAAATGTAATCCAACACTTGAGCCCCTCATAAAAAAGGAGTTGAGAAAACTGCAAGATGCTCAGATCATCTACAAGGTGCAACATTTGACCTGGGTATCAAACTTGGTTCCTGTGAGGAAGAAGTCTAGGGAGATCTGCATGTGTGTATATTTCGGGAATCATACTCGCGCCATGGACAAGGATAACTACCCCTTGTCGTCCGTGGAGTAAATATTTCAAACAATATCGAGGTTCGAAATGTTTTCTTTGCTTGACATATTTTAAGGTACAACTAGGTTCTTGTCGTAGAGCTTGACAAAATAAAAAGTACATTTAGAATGAAGTGTGTCTCATTGACATTCCAATAGATGTCTTTTGTGCTAGTCAACGCGGGTGCGACTTTCCAACATGAAATGGACATCACCTTCCATGGGCTTATTGGCCAAAGCTTAGTGGTCTATCTCGATGATGTAACATTTGTTTCTAAATAGAGGTTAGACCACCTATGTCATTTGAAGAATATTTTTTATTGATGTCACAAATACGGGATATCCTTGAATCCCAAGAAGAGTATCTTTACAGTGTCCGAGGGTAATCTCTTGGGACACATAATTTTTAAAAG
Organism: Pinus tabuliformis; assembly: GCA_031772625.1. NCBI lineage: Eukaryota > Viridiplantae > Streptophyta > Pinopsida > Pinales > Pinaceae > Pinus > Pinus tabuliformis. Next base: position 1,232,909,724 of record CM062809.1, on the reverse strand, counting down.
TGGGATCAAGGTAGACCTAGAGAGGTTTAGGACTATCACACAGATTACCTTCCCAGTGAATAAGAAATTCATGCAGTCCTTTTTGTGGAAGATCAACTTCCTCTACAAGTTCATCTCTGACTATGCTCAAATTGTTAAATCGATACAGGAGATGGTGAAGAAGGATGTAGTTTATAGATGGGAAAAAATGGGAAAGGATGCATTCACCCATATCAAATAAGCTATAGCAAAAGCACCCACGTTGTATAGCCTGGACATTAGTAAAGACTTCTTTCTTTACACTTTTGCTTCTGACACTTCTGTTGTTGTTGTACTTCCTCAAAAGGATGAGTTGAACAATGAACAAACTATCTCCTTCATGAGCACAAGTATGCAAGGACTAGAGCTTAATTACCCCTAAGTGGACAAATAGGATTATGTTGTGTACCAGGTGGTAAAGCACCTCAGACCCTATCTGTTAAAGAACCTTAATGTTATATTTGTTCCACACCTGACAGTGAGATCACTACTTGTTCAAGAAGAGTTAGGTGAAAGGAGGGTGAACTGGATGACTGGGTTACAAGCATATGATCTGGACATCAAGTTAGTTCACACAATCAAGGCTGATGGTCTTTTCCAATTAGCAACAGAGGCAATAAATGTGAAATATGAAGAAGAATATATCACATGATGGGAGAAAGATATTTAAATGTACAACACTGAGCGAGTGCCCCCCACTACAAACATCAACTCTCGGTACATGAATGTGTGCCAATACCTTAAGCATGGCATAGTTCCCTCTCACTTTTCCACATGGCAAAAGAAGGCACCCTGACTTAAAGTATTATCATATCAGTTGGTGCATAGGGCGTTGTTTAGGAAGCACCATAATGGAGTATTTCTCAGGTGTTTTGAGGTGCACGATTCAGAAAAGATATTGTGTGATCTCCACGACGAACTAGTTGGGGGACACTTTGTAGGAAACACTACAACACATAAGGTTTTGAGGGTCAGATTTTACGGGCATAAATCATTCAAAGATTCTCATGCATATGCCCACAAGTTTATGGTTTATCAAAGGTGTGCCAATAGAAATCAGAATTCAATAGCCCCGCTGTAGCCCATTGAAATGGAAGAATATTTTCAATAGTGGGGCTTGGATATCATTCGGGAAATTTTCCCGCACTCGTCAAAGAAACACTGCTATATTCTAACTGTTATAGACTATTTCACGCAGTGGACAAAGGAAGTTCTGCAAAAATAGGTGAACGATTAGGAAGTCATCATCTTTCTGCAACAGAACATCATTTCTAGGTTTGACATTCCTACGTCACTTGTTTTTTACAATGCAACATATTTTTCATCATTAATAATTTATGATTTTTCATTGGAAAATGGTATTATATTGAAACACTCAGCTAATTATTATCTGCAGGGGAATGGTCTTGTTGAATCCACGAACAAGAACCTTATTTGTATCATCAAAAATACCATATTCTCTGAATAGTGAAACTAGAACTCTACTTTGGCGAATGCCTTATGCACTGACTGAGTCACACCTAAACCTTCTATGGACACCTCCACTTACTTCCTGGTGTACGAGAAAGAATCCATTCTCTTACCGAACATCTACTTTCCCACTCTCCAACTATCACAAGAGTCCCAAGGCAAGCCCTATCTTTTAGTTCAGTGTAGGATGGACACTTTGCACAAGATATAAGAAGAAAGTTTGAAAGCCAAAGAACTCTTTTTACTTCACTAGTGTCATATAAGAGGTGGTTTGATAGGAAGTATGCAGGGAAAAATAAATTTAGTATGGGTGACCTAGCCTTAAAGTGGGATAAAGCCCATGAGGACAAAGGAAAACACTCTAAGTTTCAATCCATGTGGATTGGACCATACATAGTAAATGAGAAGCTTGGCCAACACATGTATCATCTTCAGTCACTTGACAGGAAGATTGACTCTCTCTCTATCAATGGAAAAGACTTAAAAAAATATTTTCAATGAAGATCAAGGGTTGTGCCCCACACTATGTACATAGTATTTTTTTGTTTTCTTTTTGTTTCTTTTCTTGAATTTTGTGTTGTTTTTGTCATGTGAATAAGTATTTTTCCTGATTATGTTGTGGTTTCTAAGTGTGTGTGGCTAATGTCTAAAGAATCTTGTGACACTGCACCATTTGGCTAGCCTTCTGTACTTCTTCCTTATGTTGGTTACATCTTTTGGTAGATGAATTTCCGACAGAAAATATGATCCATCCGTTAGGAGAGTTTTCTTCCAAAAATGAACCCATGGCTAGTCCTGAAACCTCATGCCTATACTCAGTATTTCTATTGGTATTCTGAAGCTTATCCAATTAGTAGAAATGGAGAAGGAGAAAATCTAAACAAGCAAACCTAAATCAAAAACTATATGATTCTCTGAAGGAACAACTTCTTCTGCTCTCAATAAGTTGGGATCCCTCTTCTACCCAAAAATAAATAAGTTTCGATGCACATTTCTCTTTAAATAAATAAATAAAGGTGAAAGAAGAGAAAGGATTCCTGTGCAGAGAGGTGAAGAAAGCAACTTCATCGTGGTACTATCCAGTCTCGATGGCAATAGAGGAATTTTTGTGTTCGCGTGAATCCATTGGGGTACTATCCAAGCCTGCTGGCAGTGGAGCAACACCAGAGATGAAAAATTATGCTTTGAAAATCTTAATCTTACTAGCCAAACTACCCTTCCCAACTCGAAACATTGTGATTACGTTGAATCTTATGTTGTGTTTAACTGATAAGGTATAGGTGTAACCATGTCTTCCCATGGGGTAAGGAGGAAGGCCAAAGTGATATGCATGATGAATCAATACTCGCTGAGGAACCAAGGCCTTGCACAGAAGAAACTAACCAAGACAGAGAAGCTAGAGTTCAACTAGTGTGTCGCCAAGTGTTGTATTTATTGCAACACCCTCCAAAATTATGCCTTGCACTCAAATTTCAGAGCCTTCCTTGGTATTTTCCTTGATTTTTGCAAACACTCAAGCTCATTCCATGAGCTTTCTTGAATTTATTTGGCCCCTTTTTCTTATTGGATTAACTATCTTCTTTTTCCCTGTTTGATTGTTATATAATGTTTGCGAGCCTTTTTCTAGTCGTTTCAAAGGTCAGTCTTTGTGTGTATGAGTTTTCCTAACCATGTAAACATCCATTGTACTCACACATAAGGTCTTGAGAGATGTTGCACAAGTTTCGTGGTGGTCGTCCTAAAGTCTATCTTAAGTGTTGCACTTGTTGCATCTTGTCATGAGGCACTCACATAGAGGGCAATGTTTTTCTTGTGTGTTCCGATGATGTATGTTTTCATGTTATCAAAGTATGCTAAATGTGTGATCATAGTTTATGTTCATCACGAGTCCATCTCTCTTCTTGCACCTAGCCATTTTCAGAAAATTTTCTCGACCGGGCAACTTAGCTTCACCAGGCCCTGACTCAGTTGCACACTGTGCAGTCTCAGCCCTCTTGGATGTGACCATACTGCTTGAAACTGCACAGTCACTGTCCTCCAAGGTTGTTGTTATACGCAATTCTAGAACCCAAAATCCACCCTTAACCTCTAGAATTGTGCAGTTGTGCCTCCTAATCTTCCTTGAACTATGCACTTTGCACCTTCAACTCTCAAGCTTTTCCCTTCCCTGCTGAAATTGTGCAATGCGTAGAGATCCAAACCTCCCTTGGCCTCCAACACTTTTAAAATGCTTCCTCCAGTGCTCTTCCTTTAGATGAATCTCATTGCCTTCATAAGCTACGTAGATCTGTTTTCTAGGCCGCTTTGTTGCCCAATCCCCCTTGCCTCCAAAAACTGTGTAGTTTGTCCTTCCACGGCCTCATCTTGCAGCATCCACTGCCTGCTTGAACTATGAAATTTTGTCCCTCAATGGGCACTATGAATTTTTTCTCCTCAGTGAGGACTATGTATAAAATTTCCTCAGTCAAGCCTGAGTTGTGCTCTATGCAGTCTCATTCATCAAGCTCCCTTCCTGCCAACTAGAACTACACAATGTCCAGTCATTAGGGCCTTTCTCCCCTCTGCCACTTGTCCTAGGCTTAGTTCATGGATAATAATGCATCATCTTAGACTAGGGAGTTTTCATGTTGATGTTTTCCCATCATGAGTGAATTGCAAGGATAGGTGCACTACCAAGTCATGGCGAGATGATGAAGAAGGAGAAGGAGCAGGAAAGCATGCCTAAAAACTCTCTTGCAGTTGAACTTACAAGAGGATCTATCAAGAGGAAGTAAAGGTACACAAGTTTGTAACTACCATCCAAGACTAAACATCATTGAAGACCCTGCATCACCAAGCTATGCGGAGGGGAAGAGAAAACATATCCAAGAAGACATCTAGCACTCAGCGGCAATAGTGACTTGACATTGCCACATGATCAGGCCAGTCCATGTTAGCTCAAGTTGTGTCATGAGTTGTCATATTCCACATCACTAATGTGGACCATGTATATTGTAATCAAATGCCTTTTAAAGTGGAAGTCCAAAGGACACACATGAGTGTGAAGAGTCATGTAATTTGAAAATTCATAGGAAGTTAAACAGTCATGAGGGTAGTTAAAGAGTCAAAAGGGGGAAGCATAAACCCTTGGTTATATATACCCCTTATTGTATGAGCAAGGGACTTTTTCACCTTGGCTCCTCTCGCAAGGCATTAGAGAGATCGACTAGTTCGTTGAGGAGCAAGGAGTGGCTCCAATGTCCCACTACTGGGGCTGCTGATGTACAATGTAAATATGTGTCTTGGAATTTTTCTTAATAAAAAAAGCCTTTTAAGGCCAACATGTTCTTCATGCATGGACTATGAATGTTTGTAAGACTATTATGTGGATGTTTTTGTTTCATGTTCACTTTCACATGTGCTAAGATAGTTGAACTATTTCAGTTATTTTAAGGCTTATATTATTGAGAATGTGTTGTAATGGTTGTTATCATTGTCCCATTGTTGTGGACTATTCCACGGGATAATAGACATATCATTCCTTATTTTTTGGTTGTAACAATCACCGCATCTGATGTGGACTATTCCACTAGATATTAGACATATATTTCCATGTTTGTTGGTTGTAACAACTGTCGCATCCATTGTGGACTATTCAGCTAGATGTTAGACAGGTCCTTCTGGTTCATGTGTGTCTCTTATTGAGTGGTACTATTACCTCTCACTTAGAGGCTCACTTTTCTCTCCTCCTTTGTAATAGGAGAACCTCAACATGGTTGCAATGCACACTCACCAGGCACACTCCCCTTGATTTTTGAAGATACTATTGCATCACTCTCTTGTGCTAATAGCTAGATTCAAGGAAAATATTTAAGGATTTGGAAATTGGGCCTTTATACCATATGGGACTCCTACAGCAAATGGTGTGAGGTTTGATTGGGACTTCATATTTGGGAGATCCCCATAATGTTGGCAGGTACAACATCATCAAAAAACTTGTAATAGATATGACTTGCAAATATATAAAACATATGAATATGCCAGAAGAATAACACAATAGATGATACAATCTTCATATCTTTATTAATATCAAAACCCTTGAGGTAGGGAAACACCATACAACTACTCGTTAAGTAAGGAGACCACTCCATAAGCTAATGCATTTCAATACAAAGAAATACTCGACATCCCTCAATGGAGAGTCTCTAACCTCTATATAGGCTTCAAACGTACATACAATACCATGGGAAACTACCATGGGTCTGTCAATACCATAAATCTAAGACAATGGGCTTATCACATTATTTCCTAACCACTAGTGGTCCCTTGCATAATTCGGCTTAACCACTTTCTTTATTAACTATGGCCCATTTATTTATTATATCACATTATTCCCTTGACTATCTCCTGATGAGCCTCATCATTGGGTAATTATATGGGCCTTAATTCACCTCCTAGATTAGTCAAACCAACTATTCTCATAACTTAGTTCATACTTTTGATTATATTTTGTTTATGAGATGAGTTAGAGTTGGATATTTTTCTTTGTGGTCTAATGTGCATTTAATGCAGGATTAAAGGATAAAAGCAAGGAATTTTGGCAAATACCAAGGTCAAAACTCGAATGGGACAAGGGAGAGGGATTATAGGAGTTAAATCCTCCTCATTTACTACCCCTCCATTCGAATATCCCTCCATCAGATCAGAGTGAAAACAACCAAATCATGAGGACTAGAAGGCAGCTGAGAAAGTGAAAGATAAAGCACTAGTTTATCTCAAGTTTGGGAGACGAGCCTACCTAATTTTAAGGAAGTCATTTGAGACTTCAGATGTATAAGTAGAGAGGCCTAGGACCTTAATAGGATTTAAATTTTTTATTGTAAAACTCTACTCTATTTTCGAGTTGCAAGACTTGTGACAGTTTTTGGTGTAATCCATTGTTTTGGTAATAAGAATGAGTTTTGTTTCGAGCCAGCACTGAGTTAACTTAGAGGGATGAAGCTATTGGGTTAGGGCCAAACCCTAGCATCCAAGGCTACTCTTTATTTTACATGTATGCTAGTGTAGATTCATAGCTTAATTGTTCATTTGTTTGGTAGCTGCATTTCCATTACAACAGTGTAGGTTGGATTGGTTATGTGATAGTTTGTTTCCATTTATTCCTTCTTTGATGTAGTAGGTTATCAAGGAGAAAAAGGATCACCACAAGGTTTTCAGCAAGTGTCTCAGCCTCACTTCCTCCCTCTGGGACCATGACTTGAGGAAGGGACCCTTCAGCAGCCCCAAAAACACAAATTTCTAGTTCTTGTATGAGCTTTGGAGTTTGTTGTCTTTGATTCAGTACTTGGTTAATGTTGCAAGGAAGATTTCATTGTCATATTTTTCCATCTCCATTTCTACAATAAGATCTCACTCATGCTTTCATTCCCTTCAGCAACTTCCTTCATGCATAATATAGGTAATTGATTCATGCTTTTCTAGTTTATGAAAACGTATCTAGTTGCATAGTTCTTGGAAGACACACATGTTTTAAGCAAAGCAGGTACTTCAAGAGGGGACCAAGACTTCATCACCAATAGCCACCTTCCACTTCATCCACCTTAGCCATCCCTTGTTTCACCATCACCCTCACTAGTTTTTCATCATTTTTCATTGAAATTCCCCTAGATACATTGAGTGAATCTAGCCATCTTTTATCTTAGATATTGACTCCTGAGTGCTCCTAGACCTTCTAACACCCCATTCTACCCATCACAAACCTTTTCCAGGCTTCCCAACACCTACAACACCTCACAATTAGCTCTCCGTTGTATCCTATAGGTTTCATGTAATTCCTACAAGATCATCTTGTACGTTTCTAGTACATCCTATAGGTTTTCCTAAAACGGCTTGTTTTGAGGCCGAATTGATGGGAAACCTCTAGAAAGTCACAAAAATTCTCCTAGGACCCCTCCACACCATCCAACCACTTCATAAACTTTCTAGCCATCCTTAAACACCTTACATCCACTTGTCACATCCACAAGAACAATTAGTTTTCATACTTGATTTTGCCTAAAAAAACCCAAAAAAGTGAAAATAGATTTAGTTTAGTTTCTTTGCCTGCACATTAGTAATGTTTGATGCTTTTTACTTTTGCAACTTAGATAGTAGCATTTGTTTAGTGTTGATTTAACAATTCTGCTTAGCATAGCTGCTTAAATGGTTAATTAGGGTATGGTGTGATTTAGCATTACATGTTGTTTTTTCCCATTACTGCAGTAGAGTAGCTCTCTTAGAGTAGATTTTCCCTTCTTCCATCAAAGAATCAAGCTTCTTATGAATCTATAGAAGTCTGGCTTGGAACCCCAGTGGTCTCTCACCAGCTGAACAGTGATAACAGGTAGAACCATCACTTTTACTTGTGCATACAACACTGTCACCTCCAAGTTTCTACGTGATCTAGATTTAAACAAGAACGCAACAAATTACAGATATAACCATAAACACAAAGATGAAGAAAAAACAATAATTCATTTCATTAATGTAAAATACTGAAATATGCTTACAAATAGAAATGGAAATAAACTAGCTAGCGCGATGGTAGCTTATCTCTGGGATGAGATGTGGCGGCTACATGCCTCTGAATGGTGTTACAATGAGGCTAGAAGGCCTATTTATTGTTGAGAAAAAATGGAAATCCCTCAACATCCAAAAACATAACCCTAGAAGATGAAACTCCAAACTGTGGGCCCTGTTTGGGTAAATTGGTACATCAACTTCTTGGGGTCGTAACTTTGGCATCCAATCTCCATTGACACGTACAATAGCTCGTTAAAAAGATCTATCCGAGGAATATAAATTTGGGAAGAGAAGCATTGGTATATGACCCATGTTGCTCTTGGTTTTCCCAAGAAACGTCGTTTAGGGCCTCAAAATAGATCCGGAAGTTCAGGGCCCAAAAAACTGCTAAAAATAGTAAATTGTGCTACAATTAAGGAAACTGAAAAACTGAAAGAGGTAGTTGTGGGGGTCCAAGTGGGATAGGTGGGTGACCACCAACATCCACCTGGATCAATACGAACCCCAGCTTGATAAGTAAAGTTGGTAGCCCAAGAGCTGCAACATCCTTGTTGCAATACTGGCACTCATCACCTCCCTCTATACCCCATATTGTCCCACCTAGGTAGACTACAGCCTACAGACTTACATTTTAAACTTGAAAGGTTAGTTTTGGAACCTCCAATTGGTTCCTAGCTCCCTATAAGTTATTACATAACGCATAATAGTATTCATTAAATCCTTCATTCCATGATTATATAACTAATAATCCATTTAAATAATAAATTAGGTAAAACAAATCCCTATCTTCCTAATGAATCTATCCTTATAGAACTAATTACAAATTTAGGAAAATATAATTAATCCATTAAGGGAACCCACTCCCTTTAGTAATTCAAGACCCCCTCAGGTCTTGTGTAAAACAATTGGTTCCTGATGGGAAATGCTCTTGCATTAGCTTCCCAAGGAGAAAAATATTCACAATCTCCTGATCATGAGTTTCCATTAGTTGAATCCATCCTGGATTCCAAATATTATGCTGTTTCTTTCCATTTATCTTGTTGTTTTATTGTTGCATTGTTGTTATTAGTAAATTTCCATGATTCCAAACTTTTTGTTGTTTTCCAACGTCCTTTCCCTCATATTTATTATTATCCAATTTCTCCTTGATACTAATCTTCTCATCTATCCCTTTATGATCCCACTCAGAATTATTCATCAAATGACTCCATAACAAACCCATTTTAATATTCAGTCTTGTTCTTGGATGGTATACATCACTGTTGCACCCTGGTTTATTCAAATATTCTTAAAACCCTTGTATGGTTGTTTTCATTTCTTTGTCTCCATGCCTTATCCTCTCCTCAACTCCTAAAGTGTGATGTTATTTAAACATATGCAACTAGAAATGCATATCTTGATTATGCATCCTTAAACTATATGACTCTTCAAACAAGCTATGTTATTTGCTTTTGCCAAAAGACAAATAATTAAACTTGTTACACTTTTTATGGTCATGTATTATGATAATTTGTCTCAGAATTATCATTATCTTCCACATTCATCCCTCCTTTATCAAGCTCCAAACTTGCATATTTCATCAACCATATCAAAACCTTACAATCTACACCATCTTTATTCCAACCAATGAATCTCTTCATTTTTCCATTTTCCTCAAATTGTCACCTCAATTATTCAACCTCCTGGTTGTATTTCTTTTTCTTTAATCTACCTCTAGATGGGTTTTATGTCTCATCTAATTATGTCTCCTTTCTTGTCTCACCTTTAAAAAGATAACTTTTAATTCTATCTTTTTGGAGGCTTTCTTCATGCATGTAATCTAGCAAGTCATTTACTTCTTCATCCAACCTAAAAGTGTACTTTCTGTTATATATTTCTCCCTCGTCATTCATTCTGTCATTTTGACTTTCTAGAAGGTATTTTTTTTTTGTCAAAACACATCTCTTCCCACACATGCTAAGTCTCCATTCAGGTTTCATTATCTCAATAATACCCTAATGAGGAAGCGTTACAATACCTCCTATTCCCTTATACTTCTTTGTTGGTTACAGTTTCTTATTTGAATCCATGGGTTGTTCCCTTGCCATTATTAAAGCTTCAAAATATATGTTGGTAGTATTTATAACTTCCCAATTATATAATTTTCTCAAATGCTCCCTCCATTTCCATGTCTTGAAAGACAAATCTTCCTCTTCAAAAACTTTGCTTTTTTTCCTACATAAAATAAACACATCATAGCAAATATTTTCCTTGTGTCATTCTCTAGGTCTGTTCTAATCTACAAGGATGATCCCTGACACAACCTGCTTATTTTTCTTACTATTTTTCCTTTCTAGTGCACTGATTTCTCTTCGAAATTTTAGTTCACTTCTTACAACGTCTTGATCATGCTTTGCACCCTCATTATCATTATTGTATTTCAAGGAAGTCATTTCTTCTTCAAGTTCCTTAATCATATCCCTTTGGTTTGGCATCCTCATATGCTTTTCAAAACCAGTTCCGTCTAGGTTTACAAACTCGATGTAGTCCTCATCAATCTTTCAATTTATCAACCATTATTCCAAAAACTTTAATTCTTCTCCAAATTTCAACAACATTAAATTTGAATGTTGTTCTATATTAGTGATCTTCATGAATTGACCCCTCATCTTTATCTTATTTTGTAACAACTTTCGATAATTTTTCCTCATATTCTTGGTCCCCTTCATTTCTATCTACACATGCCAACTTTGTCTTCGTTGCTTTGTCAATAGGCTCTTGCAGTGATACTTTGAATATTTCATTTACTAACTATAGGTGGTATTTAATTTTATTGTGTTTATAATACATACCTTCTTGTATGAAAATTGTAGATGGTTGTTCACCTTCATCACCTTTATAACTTGCAAACATAAAAAAAAATATTAGCTTCAAAATCATAAGGCTTTTTAGCCTCCTCTATTGTTTTTGTCATGAGATCTTCATAAGGATGTAAGCTTTCTAGGAAATCTACAAGATTTTCATGAAGTTTCTTGTCGAAAACATCATCATCATATTCTTCTTTGATTATAGGTACTTTCTTTGGTTCACAAAAGAAACCTCTTTCTTTAGTCATTATCATTTTTCTCAACTCCATTGAGTTTCTCGTTATTCAACTTTACTTGCAACATACCCCACTTCACCTTCTTCCGCAAAATATGTCTGCATCTTTTGTCTTCCTCTCCTTCCCATAGAATCTCCATTAGTACATTAAATTATACCTTTATCTTATTTATTTCTCTATCGAACTCTTCATCTCTCCTTCCTTTGTGGCTTATCCCTAAACCTTTGTTATAACTATCAATAGTCATCTCCCTTCTCTCTTTTTGAGCTTCCTCTTGCCCACTATGAACTATAATCAAGCCTACGTAGCAAGCATTCTCCATTGTCCTATCAACCAATACCTCACCATGATTTTGCTTTGTGGTCTAATGTGCATTTAATGTGGTATTAAAGGATAAAAGCAAGGAATTTTGGGAAAGACCAAGGTCAAAAATCGAATGGGACAAGGGAAAGAGATTATAGGAGGTAAATCCTCCTCATTTACTACCCCTCCATTTGAATATTCCTCCATCAGTTTGGAGTGAAAACAAAGAAATCATGAGGACTAGAAGGTAGCCGAGCAAGTGAAAGACAAAGCACCAGTTTATCTCGACTTTGGGGTACGAGCCTCCCTAATTTTAAGGAAGTCGTTGGAGACTTCAGATTTATAAGTAGAGAGGCCTAGGACCTCAGTAGGATTCATATTTTTTATTGTAAAGCTCTACTCAATTTTCGAGCTGCAACACTTGTGACAGTTTTCTATGTAATCCATTGTTTTGGTAATAAGAATGAGTTTTGTCCTGAGCCAGCACTGAGTTAACTCATAGGGATGAAGCTCTTGGGTTAGGGACCAACCCTATCAGCCAAGTATCCTCTTTATTGTACATGTATGCTAGTGTAGATTCATAGCTTAATTGTTCATTTGTTTGGTAGCAACTTTTCCATTACAACAGTGTAGGTTAGATTGGTTGTGTGATAGTTTGCTTTCATTTGTGCCTTCTTTCAAGTAGCAGGTTACCAAGGAGAAAAAGGATCACCACAAGGTTTTCAGGAGGTGTCTCGGCCTCACTTCCTCCCTCTGGGACCATTACTTGAGGAAGGGACCCTTCAGCAACCCCAAAAACACAGATTTCTAGTTCTTATATGAGCTTTGGAGTTTGTTGTCTTTGATTCAGTGCTTGGTTAATTTTGCAAGGTAGATTTCGTTGTCATATTTTTACATCTCCAATTCTGAAATAAGAACTCACTCATGCTTCCATTCCCTTCAACAACTTACTTCATGCATAATATAGGTAATTGATATATTCTTTTCTAGTTTATGAAAATGTATCTAGTTGCATAGTTCTTGGAAGACACACATGTTTTAATCAAAGTAGGTACTTCAAGAGGGGACCAAGACTTCATCACCAACAGCCACCTTCCACTTCATCCACCTTAGCCATCCCTTGTTTCACCATCACCCTCACTAGTTTTTCATCATTTTTCATTGAAATTCCCCTAGATACATTGAGTGAATCTAGCCATCTCTTATCTTGGATATTGACTCCTGAGTGCTTGTAGACCTTCTAACACTCCATTCCATCCATCACACACCTTTCCCCAGCTTCCCAACACCTCCAACACCTCACAATTATCTCTCGATTGTATCATGTAGGTTTCCTGTAATTCCTACAGGATCATCCTGTAAGTTTCTAGTACATCCTATAGGTTTTCTTGAAACAACCTGTTTGAGGCCAAATTGATGGGAAACCTCTAGGAAGTCACAAAAATCCTCCTAGGACCCCTCCACACCATCCAACCACTTCATAAACCTTCTAGCCATCCTTAAACACCTTCCATCCACCTGTCACATCCACAAGAACAATTAGTTTGCATACTTGATTTTCCTTAAAAAACCCCAAAAAGTGAAAACAGATTTAGTTTAGTTTCTTTGCCTGCACATCAGTAATGTTTGATGCTTTTTACTTCTGCAACTTAGATAGTAGCATTTGTTTAGTGTTGATTTAGCAATTCTGCTTAGCATAGCTGCTTAAATGGTTAATTAGGGTATGGTGTGATTTAGCATTACATGTTTTTTTTTCCCATTCTTGTAGTAGAGTAGCTCTCTTAGAGTAGATTTTCCCTTCTTCCATCAAAGAATCAAGCTTCTTCTGACTCTATAGAAGTCTGGCTTGGAACCCTAGTGGTCTCTTGCCAGTTGAGCAGTGACAACAGGCAGAACCATCACTTTTACTTGTGCATACAACACTGTCACCTCCAAGTTTGTACGAACCCCAAGTTGATAAGTAAAGCTGGTAGCCCAGGAGTTGTAGCATCCTTACTGTAATACTGATGCTCAGGAATTTTTAGCACCATTTTCATGCAGGTGTCTGAGTAGAATGTGATTACTTCTTTATTTTCTTCTATTTCTTGTCTTCAATATTTTGTCGTTAGCTTATTTATACAAAAGTAATCTAGTTGCTTCCATTCTTTCATTTTTCATTATCTTCTTTCCTTTCCATTCTGCAAGTAGGATTTCAATTCAGCAAGTAGCTTTTTCATTCTGTCAGTGATTTTCATTCAATCAAAAATTTCATTTCTGCAAGTACTTTCAAGGTCTTAAAACAAATAATACAACACCAACCCAGAAATATTTCCTTTCATGCCTCGTAGGAATAGGGACAACTTAGGGAAATTTTTTCCAAATACCCCTACTACATCCAATAGCCAACCTTCTCTCTTCTTTGGTGGCTGTGAACTGGAGGAACCTTTAGGTGAGCAACCTGACATATTTTAAGAGCCTACAAGGGAAGAAGAAGAAGAGGAACCCATTGATACTGAACCAATGGCTGAAAAATGAAATGACTGAGGGAATAGAGAGAGAGAGTTGAGGGTTCCTTCCCCATTAGGGAAACCAATGAGGACACTAAGATGAAAAATATAAGCCCCTCTGCCATACCTCATTTCCATGGCCTGACCACAGAGGATCGCGACACTTTCCTATTTGAGTTTGTTGTTATATGTTGAACCTATGACTATACAAATGAAGAGCAGAAGTTAAAAATATTTCCATCTACCCTCAAGGATGCAACATTGCACTGGTTCATGGGCTTACCTAGATATAGCATCACAACTTGGGCTCAGATGAAGTAGGCCTTTAACAACAAATATCAGAACTACTGTCGGTCAAAACCACTCCATAGATATGTGCCCTTCTTTACCCAGACTCAAAGCTGTACATAAAGGAGCTGAAGGGGTCACTAAGCAGCTTTGCTACATTAACCAAAGGAGACCTCCTAGGCCTGGACCATACCAGCAAGGCATGCAAGGGTCATCCCATGCATATTGCAACCCCAACCAAACCATAGCTATACCTTCTTAGGGACCCCCTACTCATCCTTCCTGGTCTACACTCCCTCCTTGGTCCTATGCATCTCAGTATCATTCCCAGCCAGCCAGCCAGTCATTTCAACCTTACACTCTACTGCAACCTCAATGGAATACACCAAACCAGGAGTGGAGGCCCCAATACAACAATGCCCCAGCTCTATTGCCTCCACCACCTACACAACCACAACTCCTACACTCTGCTCCACCCAAGAAACCCCATATGCCTACCCAACCAAATCTGAACCTGAACAATAGGCAGGCTCAGCAACTATGCAGTGGAGAGACATCATATCCAGTTTATGTTGTGGAAATCCAGGAGATTAACCTAAGATCTAGGAGAGTTCTCCTGGATAACAAACCTCCCCCTCCACCTAGGGAGGTTGAGGAAGAAAGAGAGGAAAGAAACCTTAAATTAAATCCACCCTTTCCTGAGAGATTAGCCAAACACTCCAACCTACCCCAAAAGAGACAAAACTTCTGGGATAATTGAAAAATCTATGTGTAAAGATCCCCCTTCTCTAGGCAATAAAAAATGTTCCATTTACAATAATTTGATTAAAGAGAAATGCTTCAAGCATCTAGGGAGGTGAAAAAGGGATGCCCCTACCATTAATGTCATTGGGAAGCTTTCTGACTTAATGTTGGGGCAGGTAATATGTCCAAAATATTTGGACCCTCGAAGCCTTGTAGTAGATGTGCACATCAATGGAACCATTGTCCCACACACTCCGATCGATCTTGGGGCTGCCATTAATGTGATGACCAAGGACACCATGCTCAAGCTCAACCTCTAAGGTTAATTGAGGAAGACCACAACAATTCTGCAACTTGCAGACCGTTCCACAGTAACCCCTGAGGGAATTGTGGAGGATGTGATGGTCTCCATTAACTCTTGGGAGTACCATGCAGATTTCCTAGTTCTCTAGCCTAAGGCTAAGTTTACTGGCTATCCTCTCATCCTTGGGAGGCCATGGTTGGCCACAGACGATGCTTAGATTAGCTGTAGAGCTAGGAATATGACCATCAAGAATGAGCATATGTCTAAGCAGTTAGTCCTATACCCTCCTGCCCAACCTTCTTTAGAGCATGATTTACCTTTATGGTTGGAGGAGGAGGAAGAAGATGAGGTTTATTCTACCCAACTTTATGCTTTGGAAGCAACCATGGGAGGACGACAACAAGATGAGGATGACTTGATTGAACACCTCCTCCAATGTCTAACTCCTGGATCATTTCCTTTAGAAGAAGTAGTAAAGGAAACCTAGAACAATCATCCAATTGACTTATGGTTGGTCAATTCCAACCCACTCCATGTCAAAACAATAGAATTCATCCTAGAGAAAACCTTGAAAATCAATCCATCTCTTTCTACTCTCAAAGAGGAGAAGCTATGCAACATGTTAAAGGAAAATCTAGAAGCCTTCGCTTGGAGTTACAAGGAAATGAAGGGAGTACACCCCTCAAGGTGTGCTCACCACATATACATCAAAGAAGGTTGCAAGCCGGTCCGGCAACCACAAAGGAGGATGAATCTAGTTTGTAAAGATATAGTCAAAGAAGAATTGCAAAAACTGCTAGATGCAAGATTCATTTACCCTATCTCCGACAATGAGTGAGTCTCCGCTTTGGGGTTAGTTCCCAAGAAAAATGGTAAGTGGAGGATTTGTGTCAATTACAGGGAGTTGAACAAAGCCACAAATAAGGATCATTTTCCTCTACCCTTTATTGACCAAGTGCTAGATGTCCTGGCAAGGAAAAGGTTTTTCTCTTTCCTAGATGGATTCAGTGGGTACAACCAAATCCATATTTGCCCATAAGACCAGGATAAGACCACATTCACCTATCCTTGGGGTACCTTTTCCTATAGGGTCCTTCCTTTTGGCCTATGCAATGCTCCTACCACTTTCCAGAGAGCAGTATTGAGTATTTTCGCCGAATTAGTCCATGATGTGGTGGAAATTTATATGGATGATTTTACACCTTATGGCTGTGATTTTCAAGAAGCCCTGTCTAACCTAGGCAAATTATTGCACAAATGCATTAAAATGAACCTATCTCTCAGTCTTGAAAAATGTGAATTCTTAATGACTACAGGGATCATGCTAGGTCATTCAATATCTCAGCAAGGACTGCAAGTGGACCCAAACAAAATAGCCATCATCCAAAGGGTCCCACCTCCTCGAAAACAGAGAGATGTTAGAAGTTTCCTAGGGTTAGCTAGATACTACTAAAGGTTCATAAAGGACTTCAGCAAGTTGGCCTCTCCTTTATTTGGTTTGTTGGCTAAAGATTCTGAGTTTATATGGTCAAAAAGATGTCAAGAGGCCTTAGACATTCTAAAGGATAAGTTAACCACTGCACCAATTCTTCGAGGCCCAAACTGGGCCCTCCACTTTCATATCCATGTTAATGCCTCACACAAAGGCATAGGAGAAGCCCTAGGTCAAGTAGAGGAAAAATTGCCTTATGCTATCTATTTTATCAATAAGAACTTGTCAAAGGCTGAGCTAAATTATACAGTGACCGAAAAGGAACTCTTGGTTGTTGTGCATTCATTAAAAAAATTCAGGCATTGCATTACAGACTATCAAACATTTGTGCATACTAACCATGTTGCAATCAAATATTTAATAAACAAACCAGATGTGAATTATCGAATTATAAGATGGTTACTTTTATTACAGCAGTTTGATCTAACCATTGTTGATAAGCCTGGTAAGGAAAATGTTGTTGCAGAATTTTTATCTAGGGTAAATGTGCCACAGGTGAAGAAGAATGGTGGATGACCAGTTACCAGATGGGCACTTGTTTTCTATTTCAGTTCTCTCTCCATGGTTCGCTGATATAGAAAACTATTTGGTATTAGCATTGTTCCCACCAAACTTGTCCTCCAAAAAAAAGAGCAAGATAGTAAGGAAAAGCACCCCCTTCACTTGGATTGGGGGCACTCTTTTCAAACTTGGCCCAGATCAAATATTGAGAAGGTGTGTTGGGGAAGAGCAAGTCTTTGACATCCTTCTGACCTATCATGATGGGCCTTGTGGAGGTCACTTTGCAGCAAAGAGGATAGAATAAAAGTGTTACAAGTAGGCTATTTTTGGCCCACTCTTTATCAGGATGTGAAAAAGTACACTAGTCAGTGTGATCAGTGCGAGAGGATGGGAAGGCCTACTCCAAGAGATGAAATGCCTCTACAACCTCAAGTGACTTTTGAGCCATTTGACAGGTGGGGCATGGACTTCATTGGGCCTATTGACCCTCCTTCAAGGCAAAAACAATACATTATTGTGTGCAATGATTATTTGAATAAGTGGGCTGAAACCAAGGCAATTAAGGCAGCAACAAAAGAGAAGGTGCCTCAGTTCCTAAGGGAGAATGTCTTCTACAAGTTTGGGTGCCCTAGAGAGCTGGTTACAGACCAAGGTAGCCAGTTTACCTCCAACGTGATTGAATACCTACTTAGCCAACACAAGATCAAGCATAGGGCCTCCACTCCCTATCATCCATAAGCTAATGGGCAAGTGGAGGTGACCAACAGAGCACTGGATGGCATCTTAACCAAGGTGGTGAGGAACAGCAGGAAGGATTGGGTAGAAAGACTAGTTGAGGCCACCTAGGCCTATAATACCACATGGAATACCACCACTAGATTCATACCCCATGAGCTGGTCTATGGGAAAAAGTCCTTGTTGTCCATTGAGTTTGAATATAACACATTAAGGATGGTAGCCCAACTAGATTTAGATTTCAGCAGTTCACAAAAAGAGAGATTGTTCCAATTGAATGGCTTGGATGAATTCAGAAAGCAGGCCCTCTTACATACAGAGGTAGTTCAACTTCAGAGGAAGATCTGACATGATAAAAATATTAAGGAGAAGCAATTTCAGGAAGGCAATTAGGCATTTTTATATGATTCTAGGTATAAATACTTCAAGGGAAAGTTAAGGACAAGATGGCTCAGGCCTTATGTTGTGGAAAGACGCCATGATAATGGTTCAGTGCAAATCAGAACCATAGATGATGAAACCATTCCTTTTCTTGTTAATGGACACCGATTGAAAATGTACAAGAGACCTTTATCAAAACAAGAGTTCGTTGATAATATCAATAAAACAGTGATGATGGTCGAGCAAGTTCCAGCTCCTCCCTCATCAAATCACTAAGAAAAAAGAAAAAGAATAAGGACTCGGGTGAAAACCTCCATGAGGCGTGTGAGTCCCATATTTGGGTTGAAAACCTCTTGAGGAAACCCAGTGATGAAAAAAAAAAGAGAAAAAAGAAAAATAGAATAAGAAGATCTTTGGATGAAAACCTTCCTTGAGGCACCCAAGGCAAACAGTTAGGATGAAAACCTCTCTGAGGCAGCCTAGTTGTTTTCCAGACTAACTAGGCGAGAAAGACAGTCAAGGAGCAAAAGAGGATCCCAAGGAGACCCCTGCCTCTCTCATATTCATCTTATTCACTCCTTACCATGAATCACTCCATTATTTTTGTCATTTTTCCACTCCATTGCTTCGATTTATGCAAAGACTATGTTTTCTACAGGGTCCCCTGAAAACCTACAGGATGATCCTGTAGGAATTACAGTGGCCCATAAATCCTACATGAAGAAATCCGAAGGCATATGATGGACTTTTTAGGTCCCTAAAATTCACCCTATGCATGATCTAGCACCTCACCTCTTCCACCATCATCATCCCTACACTCACCATTCAAAACAAAAAAGATCAGTTTCAACAGTTTCTGCCAGTCTTAAGAAGAAAAAAAAAAGAGAAACTGAGAGGAGTAAAGAGAATTACCTGAGTATCCTTTTCTCTCCACACTTCTACTCCTTCTTTCCATCCATGTCACCATCCTCACAGCCCCAACAAGCAAAATGATTAAATAATTCTGAGGGAGAAGTAGCTACAGGACATCCTGTAGGAAATCCTGTAGTAGCCTATCCCACAGAATGCCAATCACACCAGCAACAAGTCTTCACTAGGATGATCCAGGAGCTGCACAACAGTAACATTAGATCTTCAACAACATATACCTGCAAAAGAAAAAAAACCATAGAAAACAACAAGAGGAGGAAGAAGAATGTCATGCAACAAATATACACTACAACACCTCTAGTCTTCGACAACTGTAGCATAGAATTGAAACCACAGGTAAGTATCCCATTCGCTCTCTCATATGCATCATGTAGTAAAAAATTGTAAGGGTTACAAGATAGTTGGTTTGTAAGTGAAAAGGTGGCCAGTTAACTTGGCCACCTTCGTTCAGTCAGCACATGCACAACCAGGTGTCCTCTCACACATGGCTACAATCAACTCAAAGACAGAGAAGGAGTAGGACAAAAAATGATTAAACTACGGATCTGTTATGAAACCAGCTCAAGAAAAGATAGAAAAGATAGATCAACGCCTTAGAATTCAGCCTCTTCGAGGGGGCAACCTCCTTTACATTACATAAATGAACAATTCTTGGATGATACAAATGACAAAACCTCCTTTCTATATATAGGAGTCTAAGGAGTCACAATATAATCTAGCCGAACTAACAATAATAATATAAAGCCACAAAAATAACAGTAGAGTGATTCTATCGGGCACAGTAATAACAATATGGGGGCAATAGGGGCACAACAATATTAATAAGGGGTATAACTACAATAGTAATGGGGTAATCACTAGTATTATAGGGACCCAACATGCCCCTCTCCTTCAAAAAAGTGTTGTCCTCAACGCTTGAGTAGTTCTGGATACTTCTGCATAAAATTCTCATCGTCCCATGTGGAATCTTCAGCCGGTAAGTTCTTCCACTTGATAAGATACTCTAAAATTGATCGATTTTGTAGCTGTCGAGTTCTTGTTTCTGTGACTGCTTCTGGTTCTAATATAATTTTTCCTTCCTCGTCAAGTTCTGGCAATATTGTTTGAACTGGGAGCTTGTCGCCTATAACCTTCTTTAAACATGAAACATGGAAAACTGGGTGCAATTGAGAAGCTGCAGGAAGCTCCAATTTGTATGCCATAGTACCAATCTTTTGCAACACCTTGTACAAACCATAATACTTTGGTGATAAATTTATTATCCTTCTTAGCTTGCTTGAGGGACATTTGCTTATATGGTTGTAGCCGTAGGAATACCCAATCACCTACATCAAAACTTCTTTCACTGCGATGTTGATCTGCCTGTTGTTTCATTCTATTCTGTGCCAACACGAGGTTATCCTTTAAGAGTTGGAGGACTTGTTGTTGATGTTCGATGTGATGTTCCACTGCCTGAACCTTAGAATTTTCTCTTAAATATGATGTGATGGATGGTGGTTGATACCCATAAAGTGCCATAAATGGGGTCACTTTTGTTGCTGTATGGAAGGAAGTGTTATACCACCATTCAGCCAAAGGCAACCATTTGACCTATTGTGTCTGTTTATCAGATACAAAGCAACGAAGATATCCTTCCAAACATTTGTTTACTATCTTAGTTTGCCCATCAGATTGAGGATGATAAGATGAGCTATGAGCTAACTGAGTACCCAGACAAGAAAATAATTCTGTCCAAAAATTTCTAGTGAAAATGAGATCTCTGTCACTTACAATAATCTTTGGGTTTCCATGTAGCTTTTGAATTGTTTCCATAAATGCAGTAGAAACTGTACTGGCTTTAAATGGATGTGATAATGCACAAAAGTGTGCATACTTGGTAAGTCTGTCAACTACCACCATGATGACACTCTTTCCCTCATACTTTGGTAAACCTGTGATAAAATCCATTGAAACCTCCTCCCAACGTTGGCTTGGAAAGGATAAAGGTTGTAATAGACCTAGTGTCTTAATTGTTTCAACTTTATTTTGTTGTCAAACCAAACATTCCGCCACAAACTTTTGAATATCTGATTTAAGGCCATCCCAACAAAATTCCTTCTTAACCCTGTGGTAATTTTTTAAAAATCCTGAGTGCCCTCCTAAGGGAGAAGTGTGCAATTCCATAAGAATCTTTTGTTTTAGCTGGGATTTCTTACAGAGGTATAAGCGATCTTTGTACCATAATGAATCATTTTGCCAGCTAAATGTATCAGACATACTGGAATCTTGTTGTAACTTTCGAATAAGTGCCCAAACTTCTTCGTCATTCTTCCATTCCTCCCTTGCTTCGTTTATCCAATCTGGTTGGATAATAGAAATGGCGCACAACAATGCTTCCACATCCTCATCCTTTCTTGAGAGTGCATCTGCCACCACATTTTGCTTCCCTTTTTTGTAGATGATTTCAAAGTCATAACCCAACATCTTTGTGACCCACTTTTGTTGCTCTTCAGAGGATAATCTTTGTTCTAAAAAGTATTTAAGGCTATCATGATCCATTTTTACCTTGAAGTGTCTTCCCATTAGGTAGGGTCGCCATTTCTTAAGTGCATGGAGTATTGCCAACATTTCCTTCTCGTAAATAGCTTTGTGTAAAAACTTTCCCTTGATTGGACGACTTTCAAAAGCAATGGGTCTTTCATCCTGCATTAAAACAGCACCAATTCCATTTCCTGAAGCATCACATTCCACAATAAAGGTTTTTGTGAAGTCCGGTGTAGCTAAGACCGGTACTTGGCACATTGCCTCTTTAAGATGTTCGAATGCCTTTGTTGCTTCTGGGGTCCATGACAATGCATCTTTCTTCAATAATGTTGTTAGAGGTGCTGCTATTCTCCCATAATTCTTAACAAACTTGCGATAAGACCCTGTCAACCTGAGAAATCCTCGCAGATGCTTTATGGATGTGGGAATTTTCCATTCCTTAATGGCTTTAATTTTGCTAGGGTCTACCTTGACTCCTTCATGAGATACAATATGACCCAGATATTCCACCTCTTGTACTCCAAAGAAACATTTGGATCTTTTTGCATATAACTGTTTCTCCTCCAATAGTTGTAACACCCTATCAACATGTTCAACATGATCCTTCCAAGACTTGCTGTAGATTAGTATATCATGAAAGAATACTAACACAAATTTTCTAAGGAATGGTTTGAAAATTGAATTCATCAAACCTTGAAATGTTGAGGGTGCACTTGTAAGGCCAAAAGGCATGACCAAAAACTCGTAATGACCCTCATGATTTCTAAATGCTGTTTTCAGAATGTCTTCAATCTTCATTCTGATTTGATGATATCTCGAACGAAGATCCAACTTGGTGAAGTAAATTGATCCATGCAATTCATCCAGTAATTCATCAATGACAGGAATGGGAAACTTATCTTTAATAGTGAGCTTGTTGAGCTCCCTATAATCCGGACACATGCGCCATGATCCATCCTTCTTGTGCACCAATACGACTAGAGCAGAGAAAGAACTTTGACTTGGTTGAATTATACCAGCCTCTAGCATTTCTGTGACCATACGTTCAATTTCACTCTTTTGGGCATAGGGATATCTGTACGCCCTGATGTTTGGAGGAACACTTCCTGGAATCAGATGAATAGCATGATCATGATCACGAATAGGTGGGAGACATTTGGGAGTCTCAAATACCTTGGAATGATTGTCCAAGACTTTTTGGAGATCTGGAGAAATAGATGATTCCACTGTGGACACATCTAGTGAACATAATTGTGCAATTACACCTCTTTGTTCCTTTTTTAGAAGCTTTGTCATACCGTTAGAGCTTATTATCTTTCCCGGTTTCCCTGCAATACCCCTTAATTCAACTTCCTTTCCTTCCACAGAAAATTTCATGAAAAGTTCTTGAAAATTAAAAGCTATTGTACCCAAGGATTGTAGCCATTGGACTCCTAGTACAACATCAGCACCTCCCATTGGAATGGAAAGCATTGGGCTAGTCAATACATATTCTCCCATGGATAGCTTGATATTATGGCACTTTCCCGAGCAATTTATTGTTCCTCCATTTGCAATCATCACTTGACACTCTGGTGCTGGATATAAGAAGCAATTCAATTCTCTTGCTACCTTACAATGAATAAAATTGTGGGTACTTCCTGAATCAATCAACACTATTACCTTTTTCTTCTTGATTTGTCCTTCTATCTTGATGGTTTGAGGGGTGGTAATTCCCGCCAATGCATTACAAGATATGGTCGGATTCATTTCTTCCTTATCTAGGCTTTGTTCCTGGAGTATATCCTCTTCTTTTGACCTTTCTTTCTCCTTTTCTTCTTCCTCTTCACAATCCATGTAGAATAATTTCCTCTCAGCACACTTATGACCTTTGGTGTATTTGCTATCACAACTGTAACAAAGCACTTTTGCTCTTTTTTCTTCCAATTGTTGTGGTGTCAACCTTATAGGTTGTGGAAGACTAGTGGCCACTGTTAGCGTTTGAAATTTCACCTCAGGCTGAGAAAGGTAAACCTCAAGGCAACATCAAACCACTTAGCCTCGTAGCTAGCCCTACGGGGCAGGAGAGGGCTCTCTCCAGTCTATCTCGATAACGATCTTCAATGGGCGAGATAACCAATAGGGTAACACTGATTTTAGGCTAGTAAACTGATCAAAGGGTTGATTTGGGATTTTTAGGGTTTTTGGTGGCAAATTGAGGAGGTGGCAATTTTGGATGCGGGGATTGGACACAGTTTCTGCAGGGGGTTCTTTGGGGCGAGGTAGGAGACAGTATTAATGCCTTTGATTGAGGTGGATGATTAAGAATGACAGATGAGGAGTTAAGGAGAGCAAACAATAACTTTGAATTCTCCTTAAACAGTAGAAAACATTGAAATTAAACAAACTTAAAAGCAGAGCATGACAGTCATGAGTTCTACTTTAACACTTCATTTGCTTAATGTGCAGAAGGAAAAGAAAGGAAATGATTCACATAACACACTTACAAGTACATAGAGAAACACACCATCAATACATGTAACCACAAGAATGCCAAAAAGGACTGCAAAACCCTGGTCTTCCTTAGCCAAAAATTGCAGAGATACAGTGAATAATACAATGATAGCTTCTCCCTCAAGAGTCCAACCATGAAAATGAGCAAGAGAGTACATAATATAGATCATCTAACATATTTCCCTGCCTCTAGGGGTCGATCTCACTATCCTATGAGCTGTTTCAACCAATGCTAAACTAAGCACTGAAAACTAGGCAGTCAAAACAACTTGCCTCTATAAACTAGGAAACCAATCCATTCATTTAATTTTCACCTATCTCATGAATGAATCTTCTAGAAGAGATACATAAGTGTAAAAGTGTCATAAAATTACATTATTTACATCACGGAGGATGACAATCCACTCCAAAAAGTCAAACATGGTCAAAACTACGTTTTGCTGAGTTGTACACTGAAATTTTGAGAAATTTGCCTGATAGGTCGCGCGCCATTCCCTGACGGGTCGCGCGCCTTTGAGGGAACTTTTGGGGCACTTCTAGGTGTCCAAAGGGGGAAATAGTAGGCTTGTTGGAAAGGTCTATGAGTCTACTTTCCAACCCAACTAGAATTTCTGAATTTGGTGGTCATTTGCCCCTCCAAAATTGCAATCTCCCAAGACTTCTTTCTGTGTCTCAAAAATGTAGCAGAAAGTCATTTTTTGCTTGTTTTTTGACTTTCTGGAGGCCCAAAACTTCATAAAATCTCTTGGAAATGGATGAGCATGTGTAACTTTTCATGACAAATCTGGAAATGCCGAGTTTTTTCAAAATAGAGTTGCCAAGTGAAAGGGTCGCGCAGGGGGTGAGACCCGTTAAAAGGGCAAAACCTGCAAATTGCCTGAAAAAACCAAAATTGACCCAAAATGCTCAAAATTTCTTGGGATTTGTGCTATGACTGAGCTATTTAGTGCCTTTCTCCTTCAAGGAAGCCTTGGCCAAGATGTGGAGGGGATCGGGCCTTTTTCTCCTTTTTTGTGCTTTGGCCAACCGCCTTTGAAGCACCTTCATCTTCGCCTTGCACACGTGCATCCGTGCCCAATAATGGTTCTTCATGTTTCTCAATAATTTCTTATCTTGGTTGGCCTTAGCCAACAGCCTCTCCAAGTGAGCATTGAGCCGGATAAGCATGGACTCTCGCTCAGCGGGCAATAGATCACCGGGTCTTCTTCGATTCAAGTTGCGGTCACTACGAATCCTCCACAACTCATCAAGAGTTTGCTCATCCTCCAACTTCTTGTTGCGCTGCTCTAGATATGAGATTGTCCACTGTGCCCCCTCTAATTTCCTCTGCAATGCATCATTTTCAGCTCTAAGGTGCTGAATGATCTCCTTTGACTCTTGGCTAGGAGAACTGACATCGAGATCAATAAGCTCTATATCTAGAACACCTGATGGCCCCTCATCAATCCTGGGCTGTTTACCCCTCTCTGATACCTGTGCTGTTGTCGGAGACGAGGCCCCTTCCACCTGGTGTGGAGATAACACTCGTGGTGCTGATGAAGAAGGTGAGACCCCTTCCACCTGATGTGGAGAAAGTACTCGCCTAGCTGCTGCAAATAAGGCCCTTTGGACTCTCTGATAAGTGACCAATGGAGGAGAGCTGACATATCTGGTCTCAGGGATATCATGCTGTTGTGATGGTCCTCCTTCCTCATGAACAATCTCCGGATGTGGTGGTGGTGCTGTAAAGAACTCACGAGAGATGAACTCCTCCCATGAGATGCCCTGCTGAGCCAACTGGTGTAAGACCACAAGCTGAATCAAACCATAATGGTAGAGGCTCCTATACTGCTATGCCGGGCTCTTCCGCTGCATCATGGGCACCATCCTCTCAATATTTTGGCAGAAGAAAATAGGAATGTTCATCATCCGTACCTGTGTGAAATGCATCAATAGGCGAATATGGTACGAATATACCTGTGAAAATCTGCCCTCACAGGTAAAATAGAGCATGATAAGCCTCATCATGGGAGCATAATCACTCCTGAGAAATCTGAAGGGAAACACACCTATCAAGTGTCTCATGAATGCGGGTCTAACGAAAGGCTCCAACTGAACGTTGTCCAACATCCTGCCCTCGTTCCACACCTCTCCGACATTCGGTATCCCTGTGGCTTGAGCAATCATCTCGGGCGTCAATGTAAAATCCACCCCAGCAAGTTTCACATGTCCATCATGCAAATGCAACACAAATAAGCGAGCCAACTCCCTGTGATGCTGAATCTGAGAGATCCTCTCGCAAAACTCATAACAAGGCATATAACGGAAACATGATACTGCCATTGGACAAGCCTGTAAATCTGTCAAAGAAGTGGGCTCCTCTCTCCTATGATGACCACCCTTTCCACCCTTATGAGGCCTCCTCTGTACCTCAAACTCTGAAGCTGATGCCTGGTCATCACTTTGCTCGTAATTGGTTTCGGTTTCTGACATTGTTTAAGGAGCAAAGTGGCTGAAATGTACTGCTGTTTCTGCTTGGTAAAATGCTGATTAAAATGTTGTTTCAAGGGGACAAGGAGCACGAGGGGAATGTTAGGGGAGGGATACTTTAAAGGGAAAATGGGAATAAATATATAAAACAGGGATTTTGGGAAAAATCATTGCAAAATCATTGCTTATACACCATTATACAAACTTATTAACATGGATATTATTAGAGGTAGGGTTAGGGTTTGATTTTTACTTGTTAGGGAAGAGGGGTAGGGTTTAGGGCTTTTCACTAATTTTGCAAGGGAAATTTACATGGAATGTCAAGGAAAAAGAAATGGGAATGGGGAAAAAATGATTACAAGGGAATACCTTAAAACAACATAAAACCCTAGCCATTTTTACAATTTCAAACTACAACAACATGGAGCTTTTCTCTTGCACATGGAGATCTTTGAAAATGTACTCATGATTTCTTTTAACCATAACAAGCAACAAATTTTTAAGCTTGAGGGCCTACCTCACACAATCTGGCGATTTTGTGGCTCCTTGGTGAAATTTGCAGGCAGTTTTATAAGGAGGGCACTGACGGGTCGCGCACCTCACCCAACGGGTCGCGCGCCACTGACAGGTCACGCCCGTTATAAATTTGCACTGTCGGAGGGCGCTCAACGTGTCGCGCGCCTCTGACGGGTCGCGCGCCTGGTCTGACGGGTCGCGCGCCTGTCCAGCTCAAAAACTTCGTCCAATCTGTCGCCCAATCGTTCTTGCAAGTGACTTAGATGCACAATGAGGCTCGATGGAGGGAGATTGGGCTTTTATAACCTTGATTTGAATTAATTTCATGCCCAAACCCACTTTATAATGTTTTTCTTTGACACTTTATAAACTTGATGTTTTTGGTTTCCTTTTATCCTGAAATTGACTAATTTGATGCTTTTGCTCGATACTTTTTGCAGGGATAACATCTGAGGGATCTTGGCAAGGGAGCCAGGGTTACATGCTGTCCTTTGAAGCCTTCTGAAATTTTACCATTTTTTACAAAATTTTGAAAAATGACCTTGGCTTTAAAAACAGGGTTTTTAAATCCAAGGTGAAATTTAACTGTACAAGATAGAATCTTTCGAAGAAATACTTTGAAAATAATCCCTCTGGCTTGCTGGGCACTTATTGACCTTCAAAGACATGACCTTGAAGACAATCTTGACCAAAACCCTAGACCTAATGCCTAGTGACCAAATTTTGCTTGAAAACTCTTTGAAATCACAAAATTTGACCGTGACACTCTGAGACCACTTTGTAAGAGCATATTTGATCACTGGAGGAAGGCTGGAAAGACTAACACTAACATTGGCTCCAATGGGGATGGTAGCTCCTTGGAGGTGCCAAGAACCGCAGACCTCTGGGAGAGCAGACCAGTGCTTTCAACCATTGGGCAATGGAGTCATTATTTGACAAACAATACAAGACCTTGACTCATTTATTGACTGAAACTTGATTCAAACCGACTCAATTATGAAACCTACATGACTGAAAACTAACTCACAAATGACTCATGACTGACTTAACTAAAACAAGAACTTACAAAGCTTATTGAAGGGCAGCAGTCCATCAAGATGTGAAATCATGATGACAACCACCTGTGAGTCTTACAAGACAATATACATCAAACTATATCAAAATGCCAATACAACCAATCAAGCAGATGCCTTCTTGATTGATTCTCTTGATTAGATCTTTTGGTCAACAATACAAACCTATAATTGGGCATCCAAAAACATAGTTGACCATGGCTGCAACAAAACACTGTAAAAATCACTTTCACTGCGGGCTGCAACAAACTTGCTAGAGGATCGTGAAAAACATGAAGATTTGCCACTGCCACCTCCTGCTGAAAGAACAAGGTGTCCTTTGTTTCAATTTCTGATCTGCCTTCATCATGTGCTTCGGTGAAAGTATGCTCATGGGCTTCAAAAAACTCTGAACAAATGGATGGGTAGATCTCTTCTTGGAAAAGCATTTCAGCACATGAAACATATGAAGAGGAATCTGAATGGAAATCCTGAATGTTTTGTTCTTCTATGGTGTGAAGGTGCTGTAGGTCATCTTCATATGATATCACAACCAAATTATCAAGTTCCTTATTACATTCTTCAATATTATCAAGCACAATATTATCATTTAGATCGTCTGCCACAAATTCACTCAAAGAAACATTTTCACTTGCTTGAACGAAGATCTTGTCTTGTTTTTCACAGAGGCAATGGACTACCTCCTCATGAAGATCTAGTGCTGGCGAGATGAGAGCATTTAGGTCTGCTACTTCATTTTCTTCATTTGAGGCAGCCGCGACAATACAACTCTCTTTTATGAGATCCGGAACAACATGTTTTGCCTCATCACAATTTATCTCCCGATCTGATTTATCATCATCACTGATTGGAACATTACTTTCCTGCGTTACCTGCATGTTGTCTTCTTCTATGGACAGATCTGAAACAACATTTGTTCTTTCCTCATTTTCAACCATATGGAAATCTTCAGCTTGCTGATCTTGACAAATATCCTCTAAGATTTCTGTGTGCTGCTGAAATGGATTCTCATACAGAGCCTCCATAATCTCAATGTCCATAAAATTATCATCTTCATAATATTTCTCAAGGCTTTCAATAAAACTATAAGCATGCTTGCAACAGTCATGAACCAAATTTAATGATGGATAAGATGCTTGATATCTTTCAATAAACAAGGCATGAAAATCCTTTAAACAGTAAATACAAGCAGGCGGAAAACTTTCATACCATGATTGGGCTTTACCTTCTAGAGTGGCCAAGAATATCTTCATCAAGCAATCTTCAGGAAAATCCACCTTCAACTTGTGAATATGCATATGAAATCTAACCAGATGTAAAGCAACATCCTTCTTACCATCATCATTAAATATAGGCAGATTCCTTGACCAATCTACCTTTGGAATTTTATTCGGAAAACCAGGTGATGAGCCCCAAAAATGGACAAATATTTGGGCTCATTCAACCTCCTAATTTGGCTTAGTCCACCATTCTCATTTGTTTATTGCATGTTTTTGATTATTTTTATGTTAATAGAGTGAATTTGGTTAGTCATTATGCCAACAAGTCTAATGGGTGCTTTGTGTAGCCTTTTTGGTCAACTTGGAGACAAAATGGAAGGTCTTAATGAGCACTTGGCAGCCAAATTCGTGGGAGAACAAGCTAGAGGATTTGTAGGAAGGTGTCCCCCTCATTTATGGGCCCTTACCTCGAATTCTCCACCATCAGCTCGGAGTTCAAGGGCCACCGAATCAATCAGCTCAAGGGCAGCCAAGCAAGTCAAGTTGGACTGCTGTTAACTCCAAGTCTTGGGCAGCCAAGTCCCTAACTTTTAGGAGGACTGTTGGGTCCTCAAATTGTATAAATAAGAAGGCTTGGGGCCTCATTTTGGTTAGCTAGTTAGTAGTCATTTTGTAGCTAGTAGTTAGTCATTCTTGGGATTAGCTAGTTAGTCATTTCGGTTAGCCAATTAGTCTTTTCTTTGTAATCCAGTTTTGGCATGATATCAGACTTTTGATTATGAATAAAGGCAGCAGATTTTGATCTAATTCTGAGTTTCTAAGATAGCAATAGATCTCCTCGGTGTTGTAATGTTGTGTGCATTTCGTTTCAGCCCTTTGAGTTTTTACTTTCACATGCAATTTGAATTACAGGTTGTTAATTTAGTCTTTTTCATGAGTTTAGATAGGATTTGCTTATGGTGAATTGGTTTCCAGTTGCTTAGGTTAGCAGAGGATAGATATAATCTATTGGAGCTCCAGCAAAAAGGTTGTTAAGGCTCACTGCCATCTCATTTGGGATTGGGGTGCAGTCCATAACTAACCACCAAAAATACGCGTTTCTCCACTTGATGATTGCTGCAACACAGTCACGGTTATGTTAGATGCTTCCATGTAATTCACACCTGCACCACACTCCTTCACCACAGCTTCATGCACATTCTTCTTCACGTTTTGGATTGCTGTTCATTTAATTCATAAGCACAGGTAGTCTAGGTTAATGCATTTTCGGTTTGGTGACAGTCACAAGCATTTGTTGCATTTACACTGCTTTCCCTCATTCCATTACCTTCTCCTCCATCTTGATCACGCATGCAAACACATCTTTGACCTCTGCTCCGCTCTGTTATCTCCCAAAGTCTTTCACTCCTCACGTAGCTTCACTCTTTAGCCCTTTCGTTGACATAGCCCTCTATCTTCCAACCCACTCCCTACACTCACTCCCCATCCTATTCCTCCACTTCTGAGCCATCACCACCCTTATTCCTACCTTACACATCTCCCCCTACCATTCCATCACTCCTCCATCACTTCAAACACTCACGGTAGGTCATCCTGTAGCAGTTTGTAGACATCCTGTAGAAACCAGAGTATCCTGTAGGATCCCCTGCAGACATCCTGTAGGAGGCCACTCACTCGGTTGCTGAGCTTCTGAACGTGAGGAACCTCTGTGGATGGATGCTAAGGATCCCTAGGGACCTCTCCTAGCCTCCCCAACCTTTCCCACGCTTTCCTTCCTTCTCCATCCCATCTGCACGACCAAACCCTAGTTAGCACAAAATCACAATCATCCCACACACTTAAAAAAAAAATACAAAAACATGTCTTTTATGATGCAAGTAGCTTAGATCCATGCATTTTCACTTATTAGAGGTAATGACAACATTGGTAGAAGTTGCATTTACATTCTTTGCATTGTAGAGGTTAGACTAGTCAAATTAGGGTTTCCTAGGTTTACATGCTTTGATTTGCTTTCAGTTCATTTTTGTCAAGTAAAGTAGCTTTCCTTTGAGATTAGCTTTCGTCCATCAATTAGCAAGCTTCTTCTGAGAGCCTATAGAAGTTGGCTTGAGCCCTAGCGGACTTGTGCCAGCTGACCAAGTGACAGCTGCGATAAGAGCTAGTACTTGTGCATATAGCACCGTCGCTTCCAAGTTTGTACGAACTACCGGGTTGATAAAATGAGAGACAGGAAGCCCCAGGAGTTGTAGCATTATTGCTACAATACTGGAGCTCACCATCTTTTTGGCGTCGTTGCCGGGGAAGCGGCAGAGTATTGGTGATTGTTGCTATTCTTCTATTTTCCTTTACAACCTTCTGCTAAGTAGTTTATTTCATTTCCCTTATGCAATTTCATTTATGCAAAAGTAGATTAGCATTTCTTGCTTTCATAGATTAGCCTTTCCTGCTTTCATAGATTAGCATTTCCTGCTTTCATAGATTAGCATTTCAATTCCGCAATTTCATTTCTGCAAGCGTAGATTAGCATTTCAATTCCGCAATTTCATTTCTGCAAGCGTAGATTAG
Organism: Pinus tabuliformis; assembly: GCA_031772625.1. Lineage (NCBI taxonomy): Eukaryota > Viridiplantae > Streptophyta > Pinopsida > Pinales > Pinaceae > Pinus > Pinus tabuliformis. Next base: position 1,232,877,591 of record CM062809.1, on the reverse strand, counting down.
CCTTTCAATTTCGCAAGCGTAGCCTAGCATTTCATTCCTGCAATTTCATTTGAGCAAAATAGATTAGTCCTTTCCTGCTTTCATTTCAATTCCGCATTTTCATTTCAGCAAGATAGTTAGTTGCAGTTCAATCTATTTCAGTTTTGCAAGTAGAAGCAGAAAAAAAGAAAAAACAACCAAAAAGATTTCATTTCATGCTTTGTAGGAGTAGAGATAAGTTAGAAAAATGATTGCGCAACCCCCCCCACTGCTTCACACAGCCAACGTTCTTCTTCGATGGCTGTGATGAAAGAACCCCTGGGTGGACATCAAGACATATCTGAAGAACCTCTAGGGGAGAAGAAGAAAGAAACACTCCTCTGAAGCGAATGGCTACAAGCAGAAATGATTGGAGCAACATCTTGTCCAAAGATGAATTTGAAAATCAGATCAAAGATTTCAAGAGTGATATGAGGCAGTTTCTTGCCATGCAACTAGATACCTTGCAGATCCAAAAGAAGCAAGAGGAAGCCAAGAGGGCTTTGGTCATCTTTTGTCCCAGGTGCTATAGAAAGCATCCTAGGAACGAATGTCCAATGCACCCTCTAGAAGTGTGTTTCATCTGTGAAGAATACCATCCTACAGATTAGTGCCCTTCCTTGCCCAGAATCAAAGCTACATATCAAAGAGCCAAGGGAGCCACTGAATCACTCTGTTATATGAACCAAAGGAGGCCACATGGACCCGTACCCTACCGGCAGGAACTGCAAGGGACACCCGAGACCTATTATGACCCTTACCAAGCCACCTTCATGCCTTCTTGGGGTCCCCCTGCTCATCCTTCCTGGTCTACACCTCCTCATTGGTCATATCCTCCTTGTTCCTTCACAGATCCATATTATGCCCAACTAGTTGCTCATTCATTTCACTCTTATGCTCAGCCGCAGCCTCAGTGGAATGCACCTTATCAGGGGTGGAGGCCCCAGTACAACTCTCATCCCACTCATTTTCCTCCACCACCTTCTCATCCACAACCATTGCCTCCTCCTCCACCAAGGCAACCCCAAATGCCTACCCAACCACAATGCCATCCATCTCCATCTCAATCTCACACCTCCACTCAGCTACCCGTACCTCCATTTCCAAAACCATGCAATGGAGCAGCTCAACCCAATTGCAAATCTGAGGCACAACATGTGCAAATGATTCCTCGTGAGCTCAATGATGTTCACCAAAGCTCAGGAAAAGTAATGCAAAAAAGAGATCATCTTGAAAGCATTGAAGGACCAAAAGCAAAAGAAGATTCAAAAGAGGAGATCAAAGAACCAAGGGCTGCACTTGATGAAGAAAAGAGATCAGAATCAAAGATCGAGAAAGCCTCCTCATGGTTACCATCACATCCTCCATGTACTCAAGAGAAAGATCAGCAAAAGGAGGAAGATGAGAAAGTCATGATAGAAGGTGACATGAAGAATGATCTAGATCAGAAAAAGGACCAAGGATATCAAAGCTATATTGAGACATGGTTCCAGACAGTCACTAAGTTGCAGCAGTACTCTCTTCCTCAGCTATGTTTTGTACTTTCAAAGTCAGATCATTTTGTCTCTGAAATTTGGATAGTTGTCAAAGCATGCATTCCGAGCCTTCACATCATTTTGTCTCTAATCTCGATGTGCACATGGCTCCATTGGAAGTATTCTTATACTTGAAAATGATTTTGTTTTTCAAGTAGGGTAGGGTAGGAAAAAAATGAAAAAAAAAAGTAAAGAAATGAAAAAATGAAAATAGGAGAAAAATAAAAATCTAAGGTGAAAACCCCCTCGGAGGCGCCTTAGATTGGCTCATTGATTGAAAACCTCCATGAGGCGGTCAATGGGTTGGAAAGAAAAGAAAATAAAAGGGAATAAGATCCCTGGGTGAAAACCTTCCTTGGAGGCGCCCAGGGCAGGCAATTAGGGTGAAAACCTCCATGAGGCGCCCTAGTTGTTTTTCAAAAAAAAAAAAAAGAGAAAAAAGAAAAAGAAAAATAAAGCTAATCATCATTGAATAATTTTATGTTGCAGCAATGACATTTCAGGTTGCAAGAAGGATGTTTCATGGCAGGAGGAGCACTCAAATCAAGGTCAAAGGAGTTTTTGTGCCTTCTACAGGAAGTTTCGTATCTTCTACAGGAAGCTTACAAAAAAGCCAAATTGATCTCCAAAGAGGACCTGAAGGCTTGGAATATGTCCATGAGGCCTACACTCATCCATGTTTCCACTCCTCACCCCTTTTCCATCATTTTTTCATGTCATTATGCTTCTTTCCTCAAAACTGTGTTTTCTACAGGAAGCTCTGTATTTCTACAGGAGACATCCTGTAGAACCTTTGGACGAGCCAAATACAATTTCAAAAATGAATCTAATGGTGGGAATCTGTTGATCAGGCCTGCAAGCACTTGTGTGTCCATCCCTTGCCTTTCTCCATCATTTTTCCACCTCCTTGTGCTTCTCATTGTGCTTCTACAGGAACTTCCTGTAGAAATTGTGGGAAACTAGGCATGCATTTCAAAAAGTGGTTTGGCGAGCATGGTAGCTTCCTCAAAGGTTCAGAAGTCCTCATGCAATCTTCCAACTCCTACTCCATCATCTCCATACCTGCATCACAGCCAAAATTCATTTTGTCATACCATGCAAACACATGCAAAATGCCTTGAAGCCAAAAACACATAGAGCAGAATTTGTTTTTGCCATAACTTGAGAACCATGCATCCATTTGACAAACCGTTTTATGGGGGATTGTACAAGGTCGATGAAAACATGCCTGAGCAGTTTCATGCAATTCCGGTGCACGGTTTCCAAGAAATCAGCCTCCATCAACATCAGCCATTTTTGCATTTTCTCCATAACCGTGCATCCGTTTCAAAACCTGTTTCATGGGGAGATGAAAGTGGGTGATAGTAGCCTACCCAAGCAGTTTCAGCCAATTCCGATGCACGGTTTCCGAGAAATAGAGCTATGAAATCTTCAGCCATTTTCCAATTTTCTCGAAATCCGTGCATCCATTGATCACGAATTTGCTATGGGAGATGCATAATGATGGTAGTAACATGCTCACCAAGTTTTAGATCAAACCGATCTACCGTTTGGGAGAAATGGCAAAAAGAAGTTCTGGTTGTGACCATGCAGCAGCAGCAACTTGAGCGGGCAGAGTTGAACGTGGAAATGAACCCGTGCAGCTTAGATCCGTCCAGAGGGCACCTGCACAAGAAAAAAAACAGCCATAAATCATCAGTCAAGTCACCATACATGCAGCAAATGAAGATCAACACATGCATGCAGCAACACGCTTCACAATCAGCCGTTTAACTTGCAGGTACGTGACTAAACTTGTTCCTCTGTTTGCATGAATCTAATCTAAAGAAATGCATGAATGAATGAGATGAGTGGGTTCAGCCAAGAAGGGAGCCACGTTCAATTGCACTCAGCAAGGCAAAAATCACGCATGCATGGATCAGCCATTCACGTGAAGTTCAAAAACAAAACACAGTCAGTTGGGGATATTCCAAACTCTAGTGCAACTAATGGAATTGAATACAAGCAGAGAACGAATAGTTAGCAACAGCAGTTCATGACAACACTTCAGTTCGAAAAAACCAGCGCGCATGTCTTTTTTGCCACCTCACCACAAGTCACGCAGTAATTCAAGGAATGCTCGGCTGAAACTCTCACCACTCTTTGTTCAACTGCGGTCAACTGAAGCGCATGTCCACCATCCAGATCAGTTAAACAATGGTGCTCTACCGATTTCTGCCTTTTATTCTCGAGATCTCTTCAGTTCCTCAAAAAAATTCCCGCCTGTCGCACTCTACAGGCGTTTTCTACAGGAAACGGGTGGGGTCTTCTACAGGAAAGTGCAGCAGAGCAGAGAAGCCTGAAATTTCAGCATTCTTGAGGCTCCTCTCAGTGGTTCAACTTCATATCTAGTTGAATCAAACATATCTCTGTGACATTTAACCAGAAGTAAATCTAAGCCTACTTTGCATATGTCTGAAGCAGTTCTCCATTGACTTATCAAAGATCTGGTCTCGCCTTTTGAGCATATATCTGGTTTCTTTTGAGGCAGAGATCATTTCTTGGAGGTAAATTAGTTGTCTTTAAAGATCTAATCTAAAGCTCTGTGCAATAAGATATATCAGGAGTAGTACGAGGCCAGATTCGAGCTAACCTGTTGTATGGTTCTGAGGCATAATCTACATCACTTTATAAGGCAGCTTGTATCAGAAGCTGTTTGGCTCCTTTCTGTCAAGGCCTTCTGGCATATTCTCATGCTTTCCTGAGGCAAAGGCATCTAGCAGTGGGTTTTATTCGTGTATCCTTTTTGTCATTATGATTGACATCTTAGCATAAGGCTACTCTCTGTGATGATTGACATCTTCACCTAGGGCTGAGACTACTCAATATGACTATTTGATCCCTAATCTGAAAATTTCTGAGTTCAATTGCATGGCTGAGAATCTTGTAATCTTGCTGGTGCATTTATTTTTTATCTGAGCAGCATTCATTTTGATTTGCGCTTGCATGGTGTAATGAGGGTATATTTGCATTTATCTCTATTCTGAAAGGTATGAAGCAGTGTTTCTCTTCATCAAGCTTGGGGCTTGAAGAAAGGTGAAAATAGCTGAGGTGGATCATGCTATTTTATTGTTCGTTCGCTTGCACGTGATATTGCAGAAGGTATGAAAGCCGTGGAATTGCTTTTAGAGCTTTCAAAGGATATGGCTGTGTGTGAACAGATTGGCAAGGTACAAGGTTGTATCCTCCTCCTTGTAACAATGTCAAATAGTGACAATCCTAAAGCTGCTAAGGATGCAAGCGAAGTTCTGGAGAATCTCCCATACAGTGAGCATAATGTAGTGCAAATGGCACAGGCGAACTATTTCAAGCCCTTGATACAGAACCTGAGAGAAGGGTCTAACACAATGAAGATTGTTATAGCAACATTGCCCAAAGAACAGAGTGACACAACAGCTGCATTATTGGGATCTGATGAGATCATATACCAGCTATTATCCTTAATAAATTGGACACCACCTTCAATACATGGAAGCATTGTTCGAGCATTTCATGCCATTTGTTGTGTACCAGCGGCTGTTGAGGCAAGGACAACTTGATCTATCTTATGTTCTGTTCTGCTTCTGTTATCAATTCTTAGTAGAGTTCAAATCCAAGATTAAGAATGCCATTCGATTCAATTAAAGGCCTGGAAACACTCCTTCCCATCCAGATTTGGCATGCACTATCTATTCTCGGGCAGCTCATTGTACTTGTGTGATTTTATAATACATTGGGCTTGCGTCAGTTGGATTCGTCAGCTTCCAGGTAGCAGTACAGTTCAAGGAGAAGGCAGCCTCAGCCACGCAGGCCAAAACAGTGAATACTGTTTCTACAGGAAGACAGAAAAAGCCACTACAAGACTGTTTCTACAGGAAGCCAACGAACAGTTTCTATAGGAAAGTTTGAAAAGAGGGAAGCCAAAGGAGAAATCGGCCGAGATGCTAGCCAAGGAAGTCACCAGGGCCATCAAAGACAAGGGGAGAGATTTGGTTGCTCAGAGGATGAGCAACACTTTCAGTAGGGGGGTGATGATGAGCCCCAAAAATGGACAAATATTTGGGCTCATTCAACCTCCTAATTTGGCTTAGTCCACCATTCTCATTTGTTTATTGCATGTTTTTGATTATTTTTATGTTAATAGAGTGAATTTGGTTAGTCATTATGCCAACAAGTCTAATGGGTGCTTTGTGTAGCCTTTTTGGTCAACTTGGAGACAAAATGGAAGGTCTTAATGAGCACTTGGCAGCCAAATTCGTGGGAGAACAAGCTAGAGGATTTGTAGGAAGGTGTCCCCCTCATTTATGGGCCCTTACCTCGAATTCTCCACCATCAGCTCGGAGTTCAAGGGCCACCGAATCAATCAGCTCAAGGGCAGCCAAGCAAGTCAAGTTGGACTGCTGTTAACTCCAAGTCTTGGGCAGCCAAGTCCCTAACTTTTAGGAGGACTGTTGGGTCCTCAAATTGTATAAATAAGAAGGCTTGGGGCCTCATTTTGGTTAGCTAGTTAGTAGTCATTTTGTAGCTATTAGTTAGTCATTCTTGGGATTAGCTAGTTAGTCATTTCGGTTAGCCAATTAGTCTTTTCTTTGTAATCCAGTTTTGGCATGATATCAGACTTTTGATTATGAATAAAGGCAGCAGATTTTGATCTAATTCTGAGTTTCTAAGATAGCAATAGATCTCCTCGGTGTTGTAATGTTGTGTGCATTTCATTTCAGCCCTTTGAGTTTTTACTTTCACATGCAATTTGAATTACAAGTTGTTAATTTAGTCTTTTTCATGAGTTTAGATAGGATTTGCTTATGGTGAATTGGTTTCCAATTGCTTAGGTTAGCAGAGGATAGATATAATCTATTGGAGCTCCAGCAAAAAGGCTGTTAAGGCTCACTGCCATCTCATTTTGGATTGGGGTGCAGTCCATAACTAACCACCAAAAATACGCATTTCTCCACTTGATGATTGCTGCAACATAGTCACGGTTATGTTAGATGCTTCCATGTAATTCACACCTGCACCACACTCCTTCACCACAGCTTCATGCACATTCTTCTTCACGTTTTGGATTGCTGTTCATTTAATTCATAAGCACAGGTAGTCTAGGTTAATGCATTTTCGGTTTGGTGACAGTCACAAGAATTTGTTGCATTTACACTACTTTCCCTCGTTCCATTACCTTCTCCTCCATCTTGATCACGCATGCAAACACATCTTTGACCTCTGCTCCGCTCTGTTATCTCCCAAAGTCTTTCACTCCTCACGTAGCTTCACTCTTTAGCCCTTTCGTTGACATAGCCCTCTATCTTCCAACCCACTCCCTACACTCACTCCCCATCCTATTCCTCCACTTCTGAGCCATCACCACCCTTATTCCTACCTTACACATCTCCCCCTACCATTCCATCACTCCTCCATCACTTCAAACACTCATGGTAGGTCATCCTGTAGCAGTTTGTAGACATCCTGTAGAAACCAGAGTATCTTGTAGGATCCCCTGCAGACATCCTGTAGGAGGCCACTCACTCGGTTGCTGAGCTTCTGAACGTGAGGAACCTCTGTGGATGGATGCTAAGGATCCCTAGGGACCTCTCCTAGCCTCCGCAACCTTTCCCACGCTTTCCTTCCTTCTCCATCCCATCTGCACGACCAAACCCTAGTTAGCACAAAATCACAATCATCCCACACACTTAAAAAAAAAAATACAAAAACATGTCTTTTATGATGCAAGTAGCTTAGATCCATGCATTTTCACTTATTAGAGGTAATGACAGCATTGGTAGAAGTTGCATTTACATTCTTTGCATTGTAGAGGTTAGACTAGTCAAATTAGGGTTTCCTAGGTTTACATGCTTTGATTTGCTTTCAGTTCATTTTTGTCAAGTAAAGTAGCTTTCCTTTGAGATTAGCTTTCGTCCATCAATTAGCAAGCTTCTTCTGAGAGCCTATAAAAGTTGGCTTGAGCCCTAGCGGACTTGTGCCAGCTGACCAAGTGACAGCTGCGACAAGAGCTAGTACTTATGCATATAGCACCGTCGCTTCCAAGTTTGTACGAACTACCGGGTTGATAAAATGAGAGACAGGAAGCCCCAGGAGTTGTAGCATTATTGCTACAATACTGGAGCTCACCACCAGGGATGTGATCTCGGCTCAGGGGAGCATATCTTCTTGCAATCCGATCCATATTGAAAAGCTCAAAGCTACTGATCTCTCTGCAGTGAAGTCACCATGAAGCACAGATTGCTGGATTCTTGCAGTGAAAGGAGTTGCCAAATGAATGATTTCAGCCTGTGAAAACTCTCAACTTATCATCCAAAAGTTCAGAGTTTACAAATGAACTGGGGTAAAATGCAATCGAAGTGGCCGTATTCACAAGCTCACGGAGATGGACTGAAGCAGCGTTTATCTACTTCCGCTAATGCAAAGCAAAAGCGTTTCGAAGGCTACCTGGCATAACTTCAGGCTTCGTCTAAGACTTATGAAACCAACACATCAATCCACAAACAATTTGTTCTCCCCAGTATGGTCGCCAATATGTTAGCGCTTGAAATTTCACCTCAGGCTGAGAAAGGTAAACCTCAAGGCAAATTCAAACCACTTAGCCTCGTAGCTAGCCCTACGGGGCAGGAGAGGGCTCTCTCCGGTCTATCTCAATAAAGATCTTCAATGGGCGAGATAACCAATAGGGTAACACTGATTTTAGGCTAGTAAACTGATCGAAGGGTTGATTTCGGATTTTTAGGGTTTTTGGTGGAAAATTGAGGAGGTGGCAATTTTGGATGCGGGGATTGGACACAGTTTCTGCAGGGGGTTCTTTGGGGTGAGGTAGGAGACAGTATTGATGCCTTTGATTGAGGTGGATGATTAATAATGACAGATGAGGAGTTAAGGAGAGCAAACAATAACTTTGAATTCTCCTTAAACAGTAGAAAACATTGAAATTAAACAAACTTAAAAGCAGAGCATGACAGTCATGAGTTCTACTTTAACACTTCATCTGCTTAATGTGCGGAAGGAAAAGAAAGGAAATGATTCACATAACACACTTACAAGTACATAGAGAAACACACCATCAATACATGTAACCACAAGAATCCCAAAAAGGACTGCAAAACCCTAGTCTTCCTTAGCAAAAAATTGCAGAGATACAGTGAATAATACAATGATAGCTTCTCCCTCAAGAGTCCAACCATGAAAATGAGCAAGAGAGTGCATCATATAGATCATCTAACACCTTTCCCTACCTCTAGGGGTCGAGCTCACTATCCTATGAGCTGTTTCAACCAATTCTAAACTAAGCACTGAAAACTAGGCAGTCAAAACAACTTGCCTCTATAAACTAGGAAACCAATCCATTCATTTAATTTTCACCTATCTCATGAATGAATCTTCTAGAAGAGATACATAAGTGTAAAAGTGTCATAAAATTACATTATTTACATCAAGGAATATGACAATCCACTCCAAAAAGTCAAACATGGTCAAAACTGCGTTTTGCTGAGTTGTACACTGAAATTTTGAGAAATTTGCCTAATAGGTCACGCGCCATTCCCTGACGGGTCACGCGCCTTTGAGGGCACTTTTGGGGCACTTCCAGGTGTCCAAATGGGGCAAGCGTAGGCTTGTTGGAAAGGTCTGTGAGTCTACTTTCCAACCCAACTGGAATTTCTGAATTTGGTGGTCATTTGCCCCTCCAAAATTGCAATCTCCCAAGACTGCTTTCCGTGTCTCAAAAATGTAGCAGAAAGTCATTTTTTGCTTGTTTTTTGACTTTCTGGAGGCCCAAAACTTCATAAAATCTCTTGGCAATGGATGAGCATGTGTAACTTTTCATGAAAAATCTGGAAATGCCGAGTTTTTTCAAAATAGGGTTGCCAAGTGAAAGGGTCGCGCGGGGGGTGAGACCCGTTAAAAGGGCAAAACCTGCAAATTGCTTGAAAAAACCAAAATTGACCCAAAACGATCAAAATTTCTTGGGATTTGTGCTGTGACTGAGCTATTTAGTGCCTTGCTCCTTCAAGGAAGCCTTAGCCAAGATGTGGAGGGGATCGGGCCTTTTTCTCCTTTTTTGTGCTTTGGCCAACCGCCTTTGAAGCACCTTCATCTTCGCCTTGCACACGTGCATCCGCGCCCAATAATGGTTCTTCATGTTTCTCAACAATTCCTTATCTTGGTTGGCCTTAGCCAACAACCTCTCCAAGTGAGCATTGAGCCGGATAAGCATGGACTCTCGCTCAGCGGGCAATAGATCACCGTGTTGTGGGGAAAAATTCCTATGCAGGACGATCCTATCCACCTAAGGTGTGACAGTGCCTTAGCAACAAACAGAGACAACTATTCTAGTATTCTTCCTTTATGAATTAAGAATGAAGAGAGATAGATGGCTAACCAGTGTCTTTCATTTGTCCCTCGATCCGATCTCTCTTCTCTTTGAGTGTTCCCAACTACTTGCCTTCTCGCTCGCCCAGCTTCAAGAGGTTTCTGCAAGATCACAACAAGAGAACACTACACAAGACATGGATTCATATTCATAACTAGTTCAGGATTAGAAATAAACTAAACATACTAATTCAATCATACATCAAAAATACATCAGTATATAGGAGGAACCAAGATAGCTTTATCGATGAATAACAAGGTTCAGGAAGAGATACAACCCAGAGGGCTCCAATCCAGCATCTCCTTCCCAGCAAATGGAATTCCTATCTTCACCCCCTTCAAAGCATTAAGCACCCAATGATTCCAATCTCAAACCAACAGCAATTCTTTGCAATAACAAAATTCCAGCCTCCAGATCTCATGGAGGAGAGATCATATAGATGTTTGGAGAGAGGATGAGTCAGCTTGAGATCTGACTAGTGTCCTCTCCCTCTGTCAGTTCTTGATTCCACTTGGAGGTTCTTGCTTCCACTTGGAGATTTGGAACCTCTTACTCATCACCAGTAGAATTCCCTGAGGCAAGTGTCATTGAGGAAGATTTTGGAAGCTTCCTGGGTTTTGACACCTCATGGAATGAACTTGCCACATGTCAACTCTCGCTCAGCGCAGGTAGCCAGTGTTGGCTTTGACATTCAGCGCAGGTAGCCAGTGGAGCCACTGAATTGATCTTGAATTGACTTGTTTTTGAGCTGTTTCTGGTGGAGAACTTCTGTGAATTGCTGTGGTTTGTTAGCCTTGTTCCTCTAGGGGTAGGAACAACATGTTTAGGGACTTTGGATCCCTTAGATTATGGACATTTCATGCTCAATGCTGTAAGGCACAAAAATGTCTATAACAGTTGCCCCCTAAAGTATGAGGCTATTTATCGGGCGAAATGCTTTATCAGGGGGATCCGAAGTTCATCCAGTGCTGGGAGGAGACCTGTAATAAGATACAATACAATACATTATTTTTTATACTGCTTTCATGATCTAGATGAGGCGGGCATTCCCATGCTCAGCTTTATAAATTCATTTTTCTGTACATAGAACAGACAATCGTCTGGTGGTAGACTGATAATTTTGATGAAATTATCATCCTTTGAGTAGGATGATTATCTGCTGCAATGATGTACATGTCAATGTCTTTATCTCTCCTGAATATATATCGCAGCCCGGATGGATGAAACTATATCCGGGGTCTTCAAACTCGTTCAATCTTCACTCTAAGTACAAGTCGATCCATGTGAGAAATGTTCTGAAGTCGAACATGGAAAGACATCGCTTGATTACCGGTCAATGAGGTAAACCGTGAACAAGCGCGAGAGGAATCACCGATAATGATAATGACCCTCAAGGTATTGCAGTACAATTCACGTGGTGTGAATAAGGGACTTGGCGTCGAACACCACGCAAAATCTTTCGGTCGAAGGTCATTGATGTATACCTGTCGCCGGAAGTGAGAAACTTGCCATTGAGGCATGCAAGCTTCAAAGTACTGAAGGGGTTGTTCCTAGATCAACTTCTTGGATAATGAGCTGATGTCGACAAGAAGCGATCCCTCAAAGGAGGGCCTTAATGAATCCCACATCAATGACATGGAACGGAGCTAATGATTTTGATGGAGGTGAAATCGATCTGTGACATATGATTCAAGGTGGCGGTCATGAAAGGATGAAGGATAATGTACGACAGTGGATGGGACACGGTTGACTTTTCTGAACGACTTCTCTTGAACATATGGCGACACTGATGCGATGGATCAGTAGCATTACCCCAAATATGGATGGTATGGTGAGACCATGGATGTGACCGGTGAATGAAACAACCCAACCCGATTGTGGTACGGAGGAAAAGTGTCATGTTCAAGAGCGACTTGCTACCATCAAAGTTTTCTTGAGTTTCTCCCAATTTTTCCCCAGTCATTGCTAACTAGTACCTCTTTATTTTTGTCAAGCTTGAGGAGGATAACATATGCTTGTTCTATAACCTACCCTTCGGGCAAGCCCATCGCTATGTTTTAACGAGCCTAGCGATAGTGAAACTCGTTCTCGTCTAAAGACAAGTTTGTCGCTATTTAATGATTTTAACGAGTCTAACGACAAGGATAACTCGGTCCTTTTCATTTTTAGAGAGTCTGAAAAGGTACATAAAGTTAACTCCAAAAGTCTTTTTTCGTCATCTAATCCCTTAAGTCTGAAAAAGTATAAAACAATACAGAAGGGATGAGTTTTCGATAGTTTTAACGAGCCGAATAAAACAAGCGCTCGATCTTTTTGTGCAATAATCCCTCAGGTCCAAAAAGATTAAAATCTAGAGGAGGGATAACACTTCCTGTCCCTTGAACGAGCTGGAAGGCCAAGGACTCGACAATCTTTTCATATTTTACGAGTCAGATGAAAAGAGCTTAAAGAAGACTCGTCTTTTGAGGAACGAGTGATAAAATGGGTTAGCAGCTGATTCCAGGTACAGGTTGGAATTTTCCAATCACGGCAGTGTCACAAGGATGGCTAGGTGAAATCACTCTTCGCAGCTGTTCCTCAAAATGGGTAAACAATCATATGGAGGTGAATGATCGGCCAAATGAAAAGTGGAGGTGACGGTGCAAACACGACCAAGGCTTTAATGGCTGATAATGTTACATTCACAGTGGTTATTTACCGGGTAGTGGTTCATTTTTTATTTTAAAATGAGCTTAAACGCTGGTGGAAACACTTGCTCATTGCTTATGTTTATTTTTTAACGAGCATGAAGTCCGCGTTAAAACTGCTCGGATCTTGCGTTTATTTTTTAACGAGCATGAACTGTGTGCTAAAACTGCTCGATATTATATGGTCAAATTTTTGATTTTTTACCATAACTAGCTTTGCCCTTTTCAAAGATAGTACTGTATCCTCAATTGCTGCATCAAACTAGTTAGAAATGAATAACATTTGCTTGAAAATGAGATTATAACCCTAATATTTTGCTTTGAACTACGTAAAAAGCAATTAAAAAAGTGTTTTTACCTCTCATTTTACCATTTCATTTGAACTTGGTTTGTTGGAGCTTTGGAGGTGCCTCTTCCCCCTTGATTTTCATCAACTGATTCCAGGAGATTCTGCGGACGATTTTCGGTGCCGTCTGGACCAGGTAGGAGCTAAACCCTAGCTCTTTCTTTTCATGGTTTCCTTTTTCCATTCTGTGCCTGTTTTCCTGTTCCCCTAAGCCCCTGGGGTTTTGCTAGGGCGCTCTGCCATCAGCGCAGCTGGTTCACTCGAAACCTGCGTTGAATGTCAAGCTGCATGAAGGCAGTTTGACCTTCAACGCAGGTGGAACACTGGCTAGTTGCGTTGGGCATAGAAAAACAGTTTTGTTGCACAGTTTTTGATGAAAATTTTGCCAGTTTCTCATCAAATCCAGGATCTAACTCCTCTCATGTTTTGTTTTCAGAGATTATTGGAGCAAAATGACCCTTACATGGCGAGAACGAGAACATGAAGAAGAGGACATGATTGCCCTCCATGATCCTGTCACGGTGAACGCGCTGCGGAACTGTGGTCTACTGAAGTTCTTCCGTATCTCTAGTATGAGAGCACAGATCTCCTTACTGCAGTATATGCTTGATGCTTGGGATCCTATCAACCAAGTATTTCAGATCAGGAGCAAATCCATCTCTTTGACCGTGGTAGACATTTACTTCTTGACTGGTTTGTCGAGGCGGGGTGCCCCCATTTCTTTGTCAGGTTCGGCCCGAGGGAATGACTCCGTGAGAGATTATGTCCGTCAGTATTGCAGGGAAGGATCTCAGCCGAGTAGAGACGGCAAGGTCGTTATCCGTGAGATTGCTGACAGGTCTCTCAGGTCCATTTTGTATACTATTGGTAGGATGGCCGGTAGTGCATCTCTTCATGTTGCCAACAGATCCTATGTGCAGCACGCCTTGGAGTGCCTCCAACCGAAAATATTCAACTGGTGTGATGCAGTACTTCTTCAGATGAAAAGCCAGTTGACCAAGGTAAAGGACGGGAAGCTGAAGAACTTTGGATTTGGTTCTATTTTGACTGCCTTTGCCTTGGAGAAGATACCACTGATGCAGCCTCAGTATATCGCACTCGACTTGCCTTCTCCTACCGAGCCACGCATGCAGAGATGGGTTGATCACATGTCTAGGCATGCTGGTCAATCTCAGATTTCTTTCACTGATACCTTCTTCAGGTGGTTCGAGCATCAGGAGATGGTCTATTCCGAGTATCCATATGTTGATATGGATTTCTGAGGTGATCCGGACTTGGTATTGCCGGATGGCGAACAATGGGGCACTATCGGTAAAATCTTAGACCATATCACTGTTTACTGTTTTTATTTATAATGTCCTTGTGCTTTATTCTATCAAGACTTTAATCAAACTCATGTGTGCATGCAGATGTTGGTCCTGTTCGTCCAGCAGTTCACCCAAGAGCGCGAGTTGCTTCCCCAGCAGGGGAGACCGCTGGGAGGGTTATTCTTCGTGACCTTGATGTGGCCGAGACCCTTACAGTTGTGCAGGAGCAGGTTGAGAGCCTTACTCTCGGCATTCCCGATGTGAGGATTGATGAGTTACCTTTATAGTTGCAGCGGCATACTAATGGTGTGCCTAGACGATGGACTCGTCTCTTACGCATGATTGCACAGGCCGTGACGTGCTATCATGAGCATCACTAGACTAGGGTGCCCCCTAGCATTTTTGAGTTTTTGGGTCATGCGACCGATTTTTGTCTTGGTTACAGAACATTATGTATAAACGATAAATAGCTTATATATATATATATATATTTTGATTTTCGGGGTTTATTTTGGTTGAGTTATATGATCCATATGTGCAACATTGATGATGTGTCTCTTTTTATAAATGTCGCAAATGTCTATCTAACACATAGTTTGCTAATGAGTCGGTTAATGTGTTTAAGTTTCTGGAAATATGTTGGTATTGAATTAAATCAAATTGTCTTTCCAAAATCTTAACCCTTAGGAACATGCGATAAATAGCTGGGTTGCGGACGGAATATATACCATTGAGTTGTAGTATTACGAGTTGTGAGTCTAGCCTGACGATTAGTCGGCGTATACCATGGGTGATGGCATCAGAGAGTAGTTCTATCAACGCGCTATACTCAGCGATGTTATTCGTTGATTGACCAATACATATGCCTCTGAAACTTACTAACTCGCCGCTTGGATAAAAAATGGCCCAGGCTGTGGAGGACAGGTTCTGCGAACTACGACTCGCTCCATCGGCATATCCAACACATGTCTCCAGAAGGTTTGACATCTGCAATAAATGTAAAAAGGCGGATTACTCGACCAAAACAAACACTTTAGCGAAAACAAAATACAACAAAAGCATGCAGGTTACTATTTAAGCATAGTAACGCTTGAGGTACAACCCATTATGGGGTTGCGCCAGTGGAATTTCGTCATAATCCATTAACTCGTAGGCTCCTTTTGCTAACACTCGTTTAACAATATAGGGGCCCATCCATAAAGAATTAAATTTACCTGCTCCCAATTTATCGGATTCTTGGTCATAAAGCAAGACCAAGTCACCTTCTGAGAAGACACGGGGTTTGACATTTTTGTCGAACTGCGCCTTGACTCGTTTCTTATGGGCTTTCCGTGTCTCAAAAATGTAGCAGAAAGTCATTTTTTGCTTGTTTTTTGACTTTCTGGAGGCCCAAAACTTCATAAAATCTCTTGGCAATGGATGAGCATGTGTAACTTTTCATGAAAAATCTGGAAATGCCGAGTTTTTTCAAAATAGGGTTGCCAAGTGAAAGGGTCGCGCGGGGGGTGAGACCCGTTAAAAGGGCAAAACCTGCAAATTGCTTGAAAAAACCAAAATTGACCCAAAACGATCAAAATTTCTTGGGATTTGTGCTGTGACTGAGCTATTTAGTGCCTTGCTCCTTCAAGGAAGCCTTAGCCAAGATGTGGAGGGGATCGGGCCTTTTTCTCCTTTTTTGTGCTTTGGCCAACCGCCTTTGAAGCACCTTCATCTTCGCCTTGCACACGTGCATCCGCGCCCAATAATGGTTCTTCATGTTTCTCAACAATTCCTTATCTTGGTTGGCCTTAGCCAACAACCTCTCCAAGTGAGCATTGAGCCGGATAAGCATGGACTCTCGCTCAGCGGGCAATAGATCACCGTGTTGTGGGGAAAAATTCCTATGCAGGACGATCCTATCCACCTAAGGTGTGACAGTGCCTTAGCAACAAACAGAGACAACTATTCTAGTATTCTTCCTTTATGAATTAAGAATGAAGAGAGATAGATGGCTAACCAGTGTCTTTCGTTTGTCCCTCGATCCGGTCTCTCTTCTCTTTGAGTGTTCCCAACTACTTGCCTTCTCGCTCGCCCAGCTTCAAGAGGTTTCTGCAAGATCACAACAAGAGAACACTACACAAGACATGGATTCATATTCATAACTAGTTCAGGATTAGAAATAAACTAAACATACTAATTCAATCATACATCAAAAATACATCAGTATATAGGAGGAACCAAGATAGCTTTATCGATGAATAACAAGGTTCAGGAAGAGATACAACCCAGAGGGCTCCAATCCAGCATCTCCTTCCCAGCAAATGGAATTCCTATCTTCACCCCCTTCAAAGCATTAAGCACCCAATGATTCCAATCTCAAACCAACAGCAATTCTTTGCAATAACAAAATTCCAGCCTCCAGATCTCATGGAGGAGAGATCATATAGATGTTTGGAGAGAGGATGAGTCAGCTTGAGATCTGACTAGTGTCCTCTCCCTCTGTCAGTTCTTGATTCCACTTGGAGGTTCTTGCTTCCACTTGGAGATTTGGAACCTCTTACTCATCACCAGTAGAATTCCCTGAGGCAAGTGTCATTGAGGAAGATTTTGGAAGCTTCCTGGGTTTTGACACCTCATGGAATGAACTTGCCACATGTCAACTCTCGCTCAGCGCAGGTAGCCAGTGTTGGCTTTGACATTCAGCGCAGGTAGCCAGTGGAGCCACTGAATTGATCTTGAATTGACTTGTTTTTGAGCTGTTTCTGGTGGAGAACTTCTGTGAATTGCTGTGGTTTGTTAGCCTTGTTCCTCTAGGGGTAGGAACAACATGTTTAGGGACTTTGGATCCCTTAGATTATGGACATTTCATGCTCAATGCTGTAAGGCACAAAAATGTCTATAACAGTTGCCCCCTAAAGTATGAGGCTATTTATCGGGCGAAATGCTTTATCAGGGGGATCCGAAGTTCATCCAGTGCTGGGAGGAGACCTGTAATAAGATACAATACAATACATTATTTTTTATACTGCTTTCATGATCTAGATGAGGCGGGCATTCCCATGCTCAGCTTTATAAATTCATTTTTCTGTACATAGAACAGACAATCGTCTGGTGGTAGACTGATAATTTTGATGAAATTATCATCCTTTGAGTAGGATGATTATCTGCTGCAATGATGTACATGTCAATGTCTTTATCTCTCCTGAATATATATCGCAGCCCGGATGGATGAAACTATATCCGGGGTCTTCAAACTCGTTCAATCTTCACTCTAAGTACAAGTCGATCCATGTGAGAAATGTTCTGAAGTCGAACATGGAAAGACATCGCTTGATTACCGGTCAATGAGGTAAATCGTGAACAAGCGCGAGAGGAATCACCGATAATGATAATGACCCTCAAGGTATTGCAGTACAATTCACGTGGTGTGAATAAGGGACTTGGCGTCGAACACCACGCAAAATCTTTCGGTCGAAGGTCATTGATGTATACCTGTCGCCGGAAGTGAGAAACTTGCCATTGAGGCATGCGAGCTTCAAAGTACTGAAGGGGTTGTTCCTAGATCAACTTCTTGGATAATGAGCTGATGTCGACAAGAAGCGATCCGTCAAAGGAGGGCCTTAATGAATCCCACATCAATGACATGGAACGGAGCTAATGATTTTGATGGAGGTGAAATCGATCTGTGACATATGATTCAAGGTGGCGGTCATGAAAGGATGAAGGATAATGTACGACAGTGGATGGGACACGGTTGACTTTTCTGAACGACTTCTCTTGAACATATGGCGACACTGATGCGATGGATCGGTAGCATTACCCCAAATATGGATGGTATGGTGAGACCATGGATGTGACCGGTGAATGAAACAACCCAACCCGATTGTGGTACGGAGGAAAAGTGTCATGTTCAAGAGCGACTTGCTACCATCAAAGTTTTCTTGAGTTTCTCCCAATTTTTCCCCAGTCATTGCTAACTAGTACCTCTTTATTTTTGTCAAGCTTGAGGAGGATAACATATGCTTGTTCTATAACCTACCCTTCGGGCAAGCCCATCGCTATGTTTTAACGAGCCTAGCGATAGTGAAACTCGTTCTCGTCTAAAGACAAGTTTGTCGCTATTTAATGATTTTAACGAGTCTAACGACAAGGATAACTCGGTCCTTTTCATTTTTAGAGAGTCTGAAAAGGTACATAAAGTTAACTCCAAAAGTCTTTTTTCGTCATCTAATCCCTTAAGTCCGAAAAAGTATAAAACAATACAGAAGGGATGAGTTTTCGATAGTTTTAACGAGCCGAATAAAACAAGCGCTCGATCTTTTTGTGCAATAATCCCTCAGGTCCAAAAAGATTAAAATCTAGAGGAGGGATAACACTTCCTGTCCCTTGAACGAGCTGGAAGGCCAAGGACTCGACAATCTTTTCATATTTTACGAGTCAGATGAAAAGAGCTTAAAGAAGACTCGTCTTTTGAGGAACGAGTGATAAAATGGGTTAGCAGCTGATTCCAGGTACAGGTTGGAATTTTCCAATCACGGCAGTGTCACAAGGATGGCTAGGTGAAATCACTCTTCGCAGCTGTTCCTCAAAATGGGTAAACAATCATATGGAGGTGAATGATCGGCCAAATGAAAAGTGGAGGTGACGGTGCAAACACGACCAAGGCTTTAATGGCTGATAATGTTACATTCACAGTGGTTATTTACCGGGTAGTGGTTCATTTTTTATTTTAAAATGAGCTTAAACGCTGGTGGAAACACTTGCTCATTGCTTATGTTTATTTTTTAACGAGCATGAAGTCCGCGTTAAAACTGCTCGGATCTTGCGCTTATTTTTTAACGAGCATGAACTGTGTGCTAAAACTGCTCGATATTATATGGTCAAATTTTTGATTTTTTACCATAGCTAGCTTTGCCCTTTTCAAAGATAGTACTGTATCCTCAATTGCTGCATCAAACTAGTTAGAAATGAATAACATTTGCTTGAAAATGAGATTAGAACCCTAATATTTTGCTTTGAACTACGTAAAAAGCAATTAAAAAAGTGTTTTTACCTCTCATTTTACCATTTCATTTGAACTTGGTTTGTTGGAGCTTTGGAGGTGCCTCTTCCCCCTTGATTTTCATCAACTGATTCCAGGAGATTCTGCGGACGATTTTCGGTGCCGTCTGGACCAGGTAGGAGCTAAACCCTAGCTCTTTCTTTTCATGGTTTCCTTTTTCCATTCTGTGCCTGTTTTCCTGTTCCCCTGAGCCCCTGGGGTTTTGTTAGGGCGCTCTGCCATCAGCGCAGCTGGTTCACTCGAAACCTGCGTTGAATGTCAAGCTGCATGAAGGCAGTTTGACCTTCAACGCAGGTGGAACACTGGCTAGTTGCGTTGGGCATAGAAAAACAGTTTTGTTGCACAGTTTTTGATGAAAATTTTGCCAGTTTCTCATCAAATCCAGGATCTAACTCCTCTCATGTTTTGTTTTCAGAGATTATTGGAGCAAAATGACCCTTACATGGCGAGAACGAGAACATGAAGAAGAGGACATGATTGCCCTCCATGATCCTGTCACGGTGAACGCGCTGCGGAACTGTGGTCTACTGAAGTTCTTCCGTATCTCTAGTATGAGAGCACAGATCTCCTTACTGCAGTATATGCTTGATGCTTGGGATCCTATCAACCAAGTATTTCAGATCAGGAGCAAATCCATCTCTTTGACCGTGGTAGACATTTACTTCTTGACTGGTTTGTCGAGGCGGGGTGCCCCCATTTCTTTGTCAGGTTCGGCCCGAGGGAATGACTCCGTGAGACATTATGTCTGTCAGTATTGCAGGGAAGGATCTCAGCCGAGTAGAGACGGCAAGGTCGTTATCCGTGAGATTGCTGACAGGTCTCTCAGGTCCATTTTGTATACTATTGGTAGGATGGCCGGTAGTGCATCTCTTCATGTTGCCAACAGATCCTATGTGCAGCACGCCTTGGAGTGCCTCCAACCGAAAATATTCAACTGGTGTGATGCAGTACTTCTTCAGATGAAAAGCCAGTTGACCAAGGTAAAGGACGGGAAGCTGAAGAACTTTGGATTTGGTTCTATTTTGACTGCCTTTGCCTTGGAGAAGATACCACTGATGCAGCCTCAGTATATCGCACTCGACTTGCCTTCTCCTACCGAGCCACGCATGTAGAGATGGGTTGATCACATGTCTAGGCATGCTGGTCAATCTCAGATTTCTTTCACTGATACCTTCTTCAGGTGGTTCGAGCATCAGGAGATGGTCTATTCCGAGTATCCATATGTTGGTATGGATTTCTGAGGTGATCCGGACTTGGTATTGCCGGATGGCGAACAATGGGGCACTATCGGTAAAATCTTAGACCATATCACTGTTTACTGTTTTTATTTATAATGTCCTTGTGCTTTATTCTATCAAGACTTTAATCAAACTCATGTGTGCATGCAGATGTTGGTCCTGTTCGTCCAGCAGTTCACCCAAGAGCGCGAGTTGCTTCCCCAGCAGGGGAGACCGCTGGGAGGGTTATTCTTCGTGACCTTGATGTGGCCGAGACCCTTACAGTTGTGCAGGAGCAGGTTGAGAGCCTTACTCTCGGCATTCCCGATGTGAGGATTGATGAGTTACCTTTATAGTTGCAGCGGCATACTACTGGTGTGCCTAGACGATGGACTCGTCTCTTACGCATGATTGCACAGGCCGTGACGTGCTATCATGAGCATCACTAGACTAGGGTGCCCCCTAGCATTTTTGAGTTTTTGGGTCATGCGACCGATTTTTGTCTTGGTTACAGAACATTATGTATAAACGATAAATAGCTTATATATATATATATATATATATATATATTTTGATTTTCGGGGTTTATTTTGGTTGAGTTATATGATCCATATGTACAACATTGATGATGTGTCTCTTTTTATAAATGTCGCAAATGTCTATCTAACACATAGTTTGCTAATGAGTCGGTTAATGTGTTTAAGTTTCTGGAAATATGTTGGTATTGAATTAAATCAAATTGTCTTTCCAAAATCTTAACCCTTAGGAACATGCGATAAATAGCTGGGTTGCGGACGGAATATATACCATTGAGTTGTAGTATTACGAGTTGTGAGTCTAGCCTGACGATTAGTCGGCGTATACCATGGGTGATGGCATCAGAGAGTAGTTCTATCAACGCGCTATACTCAGCGATGTTATTCGTTGATTGACCAATACATACGCCTCTGAAACTTACTAACTCGCCGCTTGGATAAAAAATGGCCCAGGCTGCGGAGGACAGGTTCTGCGAACTACGACTCGCTCCATCGGCATATCCAACACATGTCTCCAGAAGGTTTGACATCTGCAATAAATGTAAAAAGGCGGATTACTCGACCAAAACAAACACTTTAGCGAAAACAAAATACAACAAAAGCATGCAGGTTACTATTTAAGCATAGTAACGCTTGAGGTACAACCCATTATGGGGTTGCGCCAGTGGAATTTCGTCATAATCCATTAACTCGTAGGCTCCTTTTGCTAACACTCGTTTAACAATATAGGGGCCCATCCATAAAGAATTAAATTTACCTGCTCCCAATTTATCGGATTCTTGGTCATAAAGCAAGACCAAGTCACCTTCTGAGAAGACACGGGGTTTGACATTTTTGTCGAACTGCGCCTTGACTCGTTTCTTATGGGCTTTGTTAGCCAAAGCGGCGTCATGATGGGTTTCATCCAATTGGATTAATTCCAAGAAACGGGCCTCTTCTTCTGAAGTTCCGGGGAGGAGATCAATTGCGAGTTTAAGAGATGAGATTTCACACTGGATTGGCAAGATTGCTTCCAGGCCATACACCAGTTGGAAAGGTGTGAACCCGGTCGCATTCCTTACCGATGTTCGGTAAGCCCACAAGGCTGAGTACAGGATTAGATGCCACCTTCTTTTGTGAACTCCGATCATCCTTTGCAACATACGCTTCAGGACCTTGTTGATTGCTTCAACTTGTTCGTTGGCTTGTGGATAATACGGGGTAGAGCTGTCGTGAGATAGCCCTAGCTTGGCAGCTAATTCAACCATCATGTGATTGCGAAAATGCGATCCATGATCTGTAACTATAGCCAGTGGTACGCCGAACCTGGCGACTACATGATTGAAAAAGAAAAGGGCAGCTGTTTCACTAGTGTTATCTAATGTAGGCATCGCCTCGGCCCATTTGGTAAAATAGTCAACGGTGACTATAATATACCCATGCCCCCTGGTCGAGGTGGGGTTACATGTCATGAAATCGATGCCCCATTTGGCGAAAGGCCCAACAGCAACTATTGGCTGTAAAGGTGCAGGTGGTCTTCTGGTTTTGCTATCAAAAATTTGACAAGCATGGCAACTTCTGACTGCGGTTATGCAATCTTTGAACATGGTTGACCAGAAGTATCCTGCTCGTAAGATTGTTTGTGCTGTAGCATATCCAGATTGATGCCCCCCACACGCGCCTGAATGACACTCATTCAGGGCTTTTTCGGCCTCCTCATGGGTAAGGCACCTTCTCAGAACTGTATCGATACCACGACGGTAAAGCGTATCACCGACGATCATGTAGTCTTTCGCTTGGTATCGTATACGTTTTTGTTCTGAGTGAGAGGTGTTAGGCCTGAATTTTTGGGTTTGGAGATAAATTATTATATCTCCATACCACTCATTGCTTGTAGATATCAGAAACAAATGCTCATCCACGATTGATTCTTCGGATGTTTCATCGTTGGACGACGATGGGAGATCGCACAATAATTCTGCGAAAACTAAAGCTTTCTTTGATTTGGATTTTACAAATTCCAGATCAAACTCTTGAAGGATCGCTATCCATTTTGAATATTTGCCTCCCAGCAACTGTCGCGACAATATATAAGTCATGGGGTTGCAATCTGATAGAATGGTAGTTTTCCGAAAGAGGACATAATGTCGAAATCTTTGTATCGCTTGAACAGCAGCGAGTGCTAGGTTTTCAACATAAGAATATTTGATTTCTGTATCATTCAAGTTTTTGCTTAAATAATATATAGGATGTTCAATTCCATCGACTTCTTGAACTAAAACCATCGCAATGGTTGTATCCGCTGCAGCCAGATACAGGTTAAAATCTCTTTGATAGTCCGGGGCATACATTAATGATGCTTTTACTAGAGAATCTTTCAGAGCATCAAAGGAAGCTTGCGCCACCTGATCCCAGACAAAAGGTACATCCTTTTTCAAAAGACGAGTATAACCTTTAGCAAGTTCTGCGTAATTTGGAATGAACCTCCTCAGAAAGTTTGCTTTCCCTTGGAGTTTCTGAATCTGAAGCAAATTTGAAGGTGGAGGAAAATTAATGATTGCCTGAACCTTGCAAGGGTCGAGACGAATCCCATCCTTAGAGACTACAAAGCCAAGTAAACGACCAGAACTGACGCAAAATACACATTTGTGCGGATTGAGCCTTATCTTGTAGTGTCGGCAACGTAGAAATATCGCTCTTAAATGCTGCAGATGATCAGTCCGCTTTTGCGAATGAAAGAGCCGGAAGGTCGTCGAGATAAGGTTGAACGATGTTCTTGATGTCATGGAAGGCATAATTCATCGCCCTCTGAAACGTCGCCCCTGCGTTCTTTAAACCAAAGGGTAATTTTCGATAAGCGAATGTGCCCCACGGACAAATGAATGCAGTCTTTGACTGGTCCTGTGGGCGGATATTTATTTGATTATACCCGGAGAATCCATCCATGAATGAAAAGATTTCACATCTGGCGCATTCATCAATTATCTGGTCGATGAAGGGTGTAGGGTAGTTGTCTTTCGGACAAGCTTGGTTTACATCCCTATAATCGACACACACTCTAATTGTCCCTTGTTTCTTCATAACAGGGACAATATTCGATACCCAATCGGTTAGAGGAACCGGGTAGATGAAACCAGCATGGAGAAGCTTTTCAACTTCTGCTTTAATGGCAGCGGCTTTCTTGGGGTGCACCTACCGAAGCCGTTGTCTTACCGGTTTGACATCTGGATACATCTTAATTTCGTGTTCAATGATACTCGAGTCAATGCCTGGCATTTCATCATATGACCAAGCAAAGACATCTCTGAACTCGCGAAAAAGAGCGTTATATATTTCCAGTTCTGAAGGAGAACATCCTTTGCCGACATAAATATTCTCTACAACATTTGTTTTAGTCGAGATATTTATGGCTATAGTCTCTTCAATATTGGATAAGTTTTGCTCAGAATCCACCCTATTTACAGTGTTTGATAGGAATTCAAAAACTGAAGGGTGGTAAAGGTCCTGTCGAGTATCTTCTTCATAATCTGGAAGAAGGGAACGATGGTGGCAATCATTCCATGGTGCCCCCTCAATCAACATTGATTGTAGGATTCCTTCGTCAGTCCCATGCACTTTTGACCAAGGATCTAATGGGGTACCATATTCTCTAGACCTATCTACCCAAACGCTTGATGAGCGTTGACTTGGGTTCGCCTCCCATGCCCGAAACATTGATTGCTACAATATTTCTATAGGGCTTGGGGGCAAAACCATTGCATTATCCATGTCGATATCGTCTTCTGAGATCTTCGTGGAAGATATCATGTTGCAGGCTCCTACCAACGCTACTTCTCCTATATAGATGGGAGGTGGAAGTGCGAAAGTTCCCATTAATGTGGGGTCTTTCAGTAGGCTTACTCCGATGTCTTGAAGCGAATGGTTGCTTCCATGGATCATGGGAATGCTTCCTGTAACTTGTGAACCATTAGGGAGGAAGTCTTGTTGGTCGACGATCGTAATCCCTCCTTGAAAAGGGAATGCGATCTTCCTAAAATAAGTCGACACTACAGCTACCATGGCATATATCCACGGTCTTCCCAGTAGGATGTTGTAGTCAATATTCCCATCGATGACTTCAACATCTATTTCTACTGTTTTCCCCCCTAGTTCAACTTTCAAGTTATTAAGGATACCGCACGGGGTATAGGTCCTTCCGTCGAATGCTTTCAATGTCATTGAAGATCGCGACAAGGTCGGAGACCCTAAAGTTTTCCAGCAACTCATCGACATAATACATGTAGATGCCCCCTCATCAATAATTGTTCGGTGAACAGTTTTGTTGAGGGCTTTCACTTGAATAAGGAAAGCTAATTGAGCTGGTAACTGAGGATCGTATCCTTTGTGGTCGAAGGATACAAGATTGGAATCCTTAGGATCAACCCCACCAATAGCCGATAACAAAGCCTGCCTTTGGGATGGACAATTTTGTATTACTTCAAGAGTCAACATAGCGGATGGCGATTGGGCCAAATCTTCCACTATGTTATAATGCTGCGCCGCTCTGGCGCGAGGATTAAATGTCGACTTGTGTACTACTCCCTTTGGCGGTTTTATTGTTAATTCAGGAATGATGGGTGGTACAACTTCTATCGAAGTTGTTGTCGAACAACTTGGTTGATCTTTACCTTTGTCGTTCGACAGCTGCGGATCCCCGTAATCTTTGTTCCTTGTCGAAATCAAAGCATCATTTTGTTGCTTGGAGATCGACAACATTAGTACTTGCGACGGGGAAGCATTTCCACTATCAACCAGATTTTGACCTGGATTGGGAAACGGATCAGTTAACACAGCTGAGGTTTGCGAACTTTTGAAGAACCTTTTAAGCTCAGCTTTGTATGGACAATTGCCTGTCCAATGATCGTCATCACATATTTGACATGGACTTTTTGGTTTTCCTTTCCCAGGAGGGTTTGCAGAAGTTTTTCCGGGAGATGAGTCACCCTGTTTCTTCTTCTTCCCTTTGTTTTGCTTCTTCTTGCTTCCTGGTTGATTGGTTTCTTTGCCTTTATCTGCTGATACGACATTTACTTCCGAAGCAAGAATTTCTTCTTTTGCATTTTGATCTGAAGTCTTACGGGCTTTCTTAGACGAAGCCTTTGTCGATTTCGCGTTTGTCATGCCAATCACACCATCGCCAGCATGAGAGTCACTATTTGATTTAGGAGGAGGAGGAATTGAGAATTCCGGTCTAGGGGCGTCATGTATTTTGTCGTAGAGCGTGCCAGACTGAGTGTAGACTAAGTCTAGATATTGTGCACGAGCAATAACTTGCTCCTTCGTTACGACTCCCCCCTTGGCCACATCTTCTGTTATGGCAGGAAGTAACGACTTGATAAACCATTCAGCTAATAGCTGATCGGGAACGTATGTTTTCACCATTCTACGATGACGACACCAATCATGTATGTGATCGGATATATGAGTGGCCGTTGTCTGTTTGAAGTTGGTTAAGATTTTTGTTCCCGTTTCATTTTGGACCTATGTCGCCCCACCAGTTGGCGATTGTGGTTGTGTCACAGGGTCAAGGGGCTGTTGCATTACAACCTGAGAAATCTGAGGTTGACATACAACAGGCAACGTTTGAACCTGTGACACAGTCAGAATAGCTGGTGTGGTTGGGATGTTCGACATAGGTACACATTATTGCATAGAATACACAACCCTTGGTTGTTGAGGCAGCATAGGTACCCAACCCCTTGATGTAACTCCAGTATAACTTGAATACTGTTGTGAACTCCCGTATGGATACCCTCCCGGAGGGGGTAATGAAAGGGCATACTGCCCCCCATACGGTAGAAATCCGGAACTCAAGGGGATTGTTTGTCCTTGGGGACTGGATTGCCCAAATTGACCTCCAAATGGATCAATTTGGCGAGTTTCAACATAAGAGTTGCCAGATATTATTCCAGAGGAACAAACTAGAACAGACCACACTGTCGAAATAGTCCCTGGGTGGACTCCTTCTAGTGGTTGTGAGCTAGTTGGGACAGATGGTACGTCGACAAACATTGTTGGAGTGACGGCAGGGAGTTCTGTTGTCGCTGTGTCATTCGACACAGTCCTAGATGCTGACGGTTGTTCAAACATTTTGAGTCTATCCAATAGATTGCCTAGCGATTCTACAGGAACTTCCACTGGTGGTAGACTAACTTATGATGTCGAAGGAAATAGAGTGACCCCGACTCCAAAATGGGTTGGAGTACTTGCTTGCGGATCCTCTACAATTTACTCTATCGCAATCAAACCAGGTGGAAGAGGAAGACCATCAAGTCCGTAAAATATTTCTGGTGCCGAAGAAGGGGTTGAATCAACAATGAAAAATGTTTGAAGAACAATACTCTCTGGACCGGTTACAGATGGAACTGGTTCAGTAACACAAGTGTTTGTTCTCAGACTAGGATCAGTATCACTGTCCCTCTGTGATTGTTGAACTTCTTCTGTAGAGGCAGGGTTTCCAGAAATGTTTGGAGTAACCGGAACCTCTGATGTCGTCGGAACACTTGTTCTAACTTTAATAGGAGATTTCGAACCGGTTAAATGAGTTCGCTTTGTCCGTACTGTTTTCGATTCCGGAGACAAAGACGGTTGACTCATAAGCCTCCGCGAACGACGGGGTTTCAATTGACTTTCTTTCACGATTGCGGATTACTCGATCAACCAAAATACAAAAGGGGAAAGTGTGTTTCTGAATTAAATGAATTTTTTAGACGCTTTTAGACACAACTTGCTTTTTCACTTTTAAAGAGTCGAGAAAAAGCTAACGATGACTCTAGTCTCCTTCGATGTTTTAACGAGCCCGAAGTGACAAATGCTCGGATGGACTTTTTCTGTTATAGAGTCTGAAAAAGGCCAAAAGGAACTGCTCTTGAGTTCTAGGCAGAGGGTGTGCCAAACTTTTCACAAAACCGCAGAATACTTTTTAGGGTATGGGCGGTCGATCTTCCTGAATGCTGTGTTCAGTGCATTGTGATCAGTAGGGCGGCCGACACGGTTTCCTAAGGATAAAGGTTTTATGCCTATAGGGGTCTCCCAATATATACGCGATGGTACGTGGGAGTACAATCCGTACTGGCGCTATCGTCCCTCAGGAGGAATCACCCACCATCAACGAGATCGAAAGTCACCAGGCTTTACGACGCCGGAACACGTCTCTAGCTTAGACCTCTATGTTGTGCATTATGTTGCAAAGCGTTGTTAAGTTCATTCAATTTATTTTAGGTTGATCTTTTTAGAAGTTTGCCTTTTGAGGTTCACCACGAGATGTATGATACAATTCATAAATGCAGTCTAAAGATGATAAGCAAGCTTTATATCTTTTCAACTTTGAAAATCCTAGCTACTAAGGGAAAAGAAAGACACCATCTTTTCTCAAAGAGCAATCAGCACACTCTAATGCACTTTTCCTAAATCAGACATGCAAACTATCAAAATGCAAATGCACAATGCAGGTGTTTGTTTTCCGCTTTCTTAGTATTGATGCCTACACAGAAAGTTTTTTGTACAACTTTGAATTTGCTTTTAAATGACAAATACTAACAAGTTTACTTTTTCGAATCAGAGAGGGTAGAAGAGATTACAACACTTAACGATTTTCGAAATGAATACTTGTTTCGACACTTAAAAGAGACAAACTCAAACCAATAAGCAAGAGTAAATGTATAATCAACTGTAAACAGCCAATGAACTCTCTCCTAAGATCACAATCAACAGATCTGAATCAAAGGTTACAGGATGACTATTTCACTCTTGCAAAGGAAAACTATAAATGACGCCACAAACACATAAAAACACTCACAGTCTTTTTGTACAAAAGGAGGCGGAATTTAAGCAGAGAAAAGGAGTTATCAGACTGGTACCTATGCTGGTTACAGGCTGCAAAAATCAGATATCCAAACAAGGCAAAACAGAGCAGAGAACCCCAGCTGCACAAGGGATAAACTGGTTCAGCGCAACCTCAACACAGGGGTTTTTACATTCAGTGCAGGTAGCCTTCACGGGACCTGCGTTGAAATGCAGAACCTCTTCACAGGGGTCGCGCTGAAGGAGAAACGAGAGTTTCTCACTGGGTTCTGGGTCACAGATTGCTGATTAATATACAGTTTCAGGCCAAATCAAAGCAACAAGCAAGGTACAATCAAAGGGATTCTTTGAGGGAGTACTAAGATCTATCACAAAGGATCATCAAATCATTTGTGAGTCCATTTGTTGAGATCATAGACAAGTCCAGTGACTGGATCAAAGCAACAACTGTCTACTTTGCATCTGGGAATAGCAGATGCAGTTCGATTGTTGCTGTCGAGTCTATGAAACAAACAATGATAGAAACACAAATAAAATGACTAAACAGATCTCCCCAGCGGAGTCGCCAATTTGTTGTGGGGAAAAATGCCTATGTAGGACGATCCTATCCACCTAAGGTGTGACAGTGCCTTAGCAACAAACAGAGACAGCTATTCTAGTATTCTTCCTTTATGAATTAAGAATGAAGAGAGATAGATGGACTAATCGGTGTCTTCTGTTTGTCCCTCGATCCGGTCTCTCTTATCTTTGAGTGTTCCCAGCTACTTGCCTTCTCGCTCGCCCAGCTTCAAGAGGTTTCTGCAAGATCACAAGAAGAGAACACTACACAAGACATGGATTCATATTCATAACTAGTTCAGGATTAGAAATAAACTAAACATACTAATGCAATCATACATCAAAAATACATCAGTATATAGGAGAAACCAAGATAGCTTTATTGATGAATAACAAGGTTCAGGAAGAGATACAACCCAGAGGGCTCCAATCCAGCATCTCCTTCCCAGCAAATGGAATTCCTATCTTCACCCCCTTCAAAGCATTAAGCACCCAATGATTCCAATCTCAAACCAACAGCAATTCTTTGCAATAACAAAATTCCAGCCTCCAGATCTCATGGAGGAGAGATCCATATATAGATGTTTGGAGAGAGGATGAGTCAGCTTGAGATCTGACTAGTGTCCTCTCCCTCTGTCAGTTCTTGATTCCACTTGGAGGTTCTTGCTTCCACTTGGAGATTTGGAACCTCTTACTCATCACCAGTCGAATTCCCTGAGGCAAGTGTCATTGAGGAAGATTTTGGAAGCTTCCTGGGTTTTGACACCTCGTGGAATGAACTTGCCACATGTCAACTCTCGCTCAGCGCAGGTAGCCAGTGTTGGCTTTGACATTCAGCGCAGGTAGCCAGTGGAGCCACTGAATTGATCCTGAATTGACTTGTTTTTGAGCAGTTTTTGGTGGAGAACTT
The DNA here is from genome assembly GCA_031772625.1 of Pinus tabuliformis. Classification (NCBI taxonomy): domain Eukaryota; kingdom Viridiplantae; phylum Streptophyta; class Pinopsida; order Pinales; family Pinaceae; genus Pinus; species Pinus tabuliformis. Next base: position 1,232,847,220 of record CM062809.1, on the reverse strand, counting down.
CTGTGAATTGCTGTGGTTTGTTAGCCTTGTTCCTCTAGGGGTAGGAACAACATGTTTAGGGACTTTGGATCCCTTAGATTATGGACATTTCATGCTCAATGCTGTAAGGCACAAAAATGTCTATAACACACCGGGTCTTCTTCGATTCAAGTTGCGGTCACTACGAATCCTCCACAACTCATCAAGAGTTTGCTCATCCTCCAACTGCTTGTTGCGCTGCTCTAGATATGAGATTGTCCATTGTGCCCCCTCTAATCTCCTCTGCAATGCATCATTTTCAGCTCTAAGGTGCTGAATGTTCTCCTTTGACTCTTGGCTAGGAGAACTGACATCGAGATCAACAAGCTCTATATCTGGAACACCTGATGGCCCCTCATCAATCTTGGGCTGTTTACCCCTCTCTGATACCTGTGCTACTGTCGGAGATGAGGCCCCTTCCACCTGGTGTGGAGATAACACTCGTGGTGCTGATGAAGAAGGCGAGACCCCTTCCACCTGCTGTGGAGAAAGTACTCGCCTAGCTGCTGCAAATAAGGCCCTTTGGCCTCTCTGATAAGTGACCAATGGAGGAGAGCTGACATATCTGGTCTCAGGGATATCATGCTGCTGTGTTGGTCCTCCTTCCTCATGAACAATCTCCGGATGTGGTGGTGGTGCTGTAAAGAACTCACGAGAGATGAACTCCTCCCATGAGATGCCCTGCTGAGCCAACTGGTGTAAGACCACAAGCTGAATCAAACCATAATGGTAGAGACTCCTATACTGCTGTGCCGGGCTCTTCCGCTGCATCACGGGCACCATCCTCTCAATATTTTGGCAGAAGAAAATAGGGATGTTCATCATCCGTACCCGTGTGAAATGCATCAATAGGCGAATATGGTACGAATATACCTGTGAAAATCTGCCCTCACAGGTAAAATAGAGCATGATAAGCCTCATCATGGGAGCATACTCACTCCTAAGAAATCTGAAGGGAAACACACCTGTCAAGTGTCTCATGAATGCAGGTCTAACGAAAGGCTCCAACTGAACACTGTCCAACATCCTGCGCTTGTTCCACACCTCTCCGACATTCGGTATCCCTGTGGCTTGAGAAATCATCTCGGGTGTCAATGTAAAATCCACCCCAGCAAGGTTCACATGTCCATCATGCAAATGCAACACAAATAAGCGAGCCAACTCCCTGTGATGCTGAATCTGAGAGATCCTCTCGCAAAACTCATAACAAGACATATAACGGAAACATGATACTGCCATTGGACAAGCCTGTAAATTTGTCAAAGAAGTGGGCTCCTCTCTCCTACGATGACCACCCTTTCCACCCTTATGAGGCCTCCTCTGTACCTCAAACTCTGAAGCTGATGCCTGGTCATCACTTTGCTCGTAATTGGTTTCGGTTTTTGACATTGTTTAAGGAGCAAAGTGGCTGAAATGTACTGCTGTTTCTGCTTGGTAAAATGCTGATTAAAATGTTGTTTCAAGGGGACAAGGAGCACGAGGGGAATGTTAGGGGAGGGACACTTTAAAGGGAAAATGGGAATAAATATATAAAACATGGATTTTGGGAAAAATCATTGCAAAATCATTGCTTATACACCATTATACAAACTTATTAACATGGATATTATTAGAGGTAGGGTTAGGGTTTGATTTTTACTTGTTAGGGAAGAGGGGTAGGGTTTAGGGCTTTTCACTAATTTTGCAAGGGAAATTTACATGGAATGTCAAGGAAAAAGAAATGGGAATGGGGAAAAAATGATTACAAGGGAATACCTTAAAACAACATAAAACCCTAGCCACTTTTACAATTTCAAACTACAGCAACATGGAGCTTTTCTCTTGCACATGGAGATCTTTGAAAATGTACTCATGATTTCTTTTAACCATAACAAGCAACAAATTTTTAAGCTTGAGGGCCTACCTCACACAATCCGGCGATTTTGTGGCTCCTTGGTGAAATTTGCAGGCGGTTTTATAAGGAGGGCGCTGACGGGTCGCGCGCCTCACTCAACCGGTCGCACGCCACTGACGGGTCGTGCCCGTTATAAATTTGCACTGTCAGAGGCCGCTCAACGGGTCGTGCGCCTGGTCTGACGGGTCACGCGCCTGTCCAACTCAAAAACTTCGTCCAATCTGTCGCCCAATCTCTCTTGCAAGTGACTTAGATGCACAATGAGGCTCGATGGAGGGAGATTGGGCTTTTATAACCTTGATTTGAATTAATTTCATGCCCAAACCCACTTTATAATGTTTTTCTTTGACACTTTATAAACTTGATGTTTTTGGTTTCCTTTTATCCTGAAATTGACTAATTTGATGCTTTTGCTCGATACTTTTTGCAGGGATAACATCTGAGGGATCTTGGCAAGGGAGCTAGGGTTACATGCTGTCCTTTGAAACCTTTTGAAATTTTACCTTTTTTTACAAAATTTTGAAAAATGACCTTGGCTTTAAAAACAGGGTTTTTAAATCCAAGGTGAAATTTAACTGTACAAGATAGAATCTTTCGAAGAAATACTTTGAAAATCATCTCTGTGGCTTGCTGGGCACTTATTGACCTTCAGAGACATGACCTTGAAGACAATCTTGACCAAAACCCTAGACCTAATGCCTAGTGACGAAATTTTGCTTGAAAACTCTTTGAAATCACAAAATTTGACCGTGACACTCTGAGACCACTTTGTAAGAGCATATTTGATCACTGGAGGAAGGCTGGAAAGAATGACACTAACAGCCACAACACTTCCGTCTTTATAGTTGTGAGTGGTATGCTTCCTGGTTTCCATAATTTTGCTTTCCATTTTTCTTGCTAACCTGAATGCCTTCTCTAATGAATCAGGTTCCCAAAGGCGAACATCATGTTGGATATTATCCTTTAAAGACCCTATGAACACATCAATCCTATGCTCCTCTGGAATATCTTTTACCCTTATGTTCAATTTTTGGAACTCCTCAATGTGCTCCATTATTGAACCCTTTTGTTTGAGACTTATCAATTGGCTAAAAAAAGTGTTGCTTTTTGTATCCTCATAATGTGCTATCAATTCTTCTGTAAAAATTGCCCAAGTGATAAATTGTTTACGAGAGCAAAGCCATTGATACCATACAAACTGATTTGTTTCCAAATATAAAGTTGCCATACGTACCTTTTGTGTGTTTTGCACATTATTGAGATCGAAGAATTGCTCCATCTGTAATATCCATGTGGCGGGATCCCTGCCATCAAACTTCTTCATATCGATTTTTGGAATATGGTGAGTCTTCGATCCAACATTAGAGTCTATGGAATCATGATTAAAATTTCTTTTGTTCTCATCATGAGTTTCCTTTAGTACCCTTTCACCCTTAGTGACCATTTCTTGTAGCAACTTATTCATATTTATCTTCAATTCTTCCATCTTATCATCCATGCCATCAATTTTAGCGTCCATGCTGTTCACCTTAGCTTCCATGCCATCCATCTTAGCTTCTACGCCTTTCTTTAAACAATCCATCTTAGCTTCTACACCCTTCTTTAAACCATCCATCTTAGCTTCTACATCTTTCCTTAAACCATCCATCTTAGATTCTGTTGCTTTTTGTGCAAGTGACACTTGTTGCACTTGTTCTTGTAATTTTGATATATCATATAGCATTTCTTCTTCTTCTTCATGAGTCATGCTAGAGATTTCAGGTTCCTTACTAGGTGTTTGCATTTTGTTTCCTTGGGGAATCAGTTACCGATAATAATTCTCTAATATGCCCTTTGAATTCCTTCAAAATAAATTTTCAAGCCAAGCTTAAGCAAAAATTAAAGAAAATCTACACACCTTTTTTTCACTTTGTAGGAGCTCGATATTGCCTCTGATGTATCTTTGTACTTTCTAATTATCTAGTTCTGAATTTGTGATTTGTAGTAGCCCTTTGTGTCCTCTTTCCAATGCCACAAGTCTGACCCAAATTGGATTCTCCAAGGAAGAGTTATGCGAAATCTCCCACAGTGACTTGATTATAGACTAGTTCAGTAGAGCGAACTTGTATGACGTGCTACGAGTCATTGTTTCGACCTTTGGATCTGAAAAACACCCACAAGAAACTACAGTCCGTCCTCTTTCTTTACCTTCTTACGAAACTTCAATCAGATCCCCAGAGAGAAAGTTATGACGATTTTCCGCAGGTCACCTATTTTGAATGTAATTCAGGAGTCTGCAAAAAGACCAACTTCCTTAGATCATATCTCCGCAAATATCGTGCGAAAATCTCTGAAATTCGGACCCAAGGTTCAGAGCGATTTCTTCTCAAATGGGTTTTTTTGCGACTTCAGAAACATCACAGAAAAAAAGTTATTGCGAAAATGCAACGATGACCTGTTTGGAGCAGCAAAACCCTAGAATCCAAAGCTCTGATACCAAATGTTATGAAACCAGCTCAAGAAAAGATAGAAAAGATAGATCAACGCCTTAGAATTCAGCCTCTTCGAGGGGGAAACCTCCTTTACATTACATAAATGAACAATTCTTGGATGATACAAATGACAAAACCTCCTTTCTATATATAGGAGTCTAAGGAGTCACAATATAATCCAGCCGACCTAACAATAATAATATAAAGCCACAAAAATAACAATAGAGGGATTCTATGGGGCACAGTAATAACAATATGGGGGCAATAGGGGCACAACAATATTAATAAGGGTTATAACTACAATAGTAATGGGGTAATCACTAGTATTATAGGGACCCAACAGGATCTAAGAGGTGGGGGATGATTTTGAGGAGTGGGAAATGATGAGGTGGTAGAAGGGACCAGCGGTCCAAACATGGCAACGTACCTTTGCTGCTAGCACACCACCTCACCTTGAATCACCATAAGAGGAAATAAAACATCATTCCCATGCATTCATGCATTTCTCCTCCTAGAAAATCCCTCACACAAGTCACTCTCATAACCCAAGCCACCCACTGAAAGCAAAGATCCATCGTTCTGCATAGGAATTCCTACAGGATCATGCACAGGAATTCCTACAGGATACAATCTATAGGATACACATAGACTATCTACAGGATTGGCGGAAAAGAGTTCAGAAGGGATATCAAGGGAATTGGCCATAGAAACCAGTCTAAAGAGTTAGGCTCTAAAATTTCATCCCCCTTTGCAAGTAAATGAACTAGGGATACTCTAAAATTGAGTGAATTTAGCAACTGTGTGAAGTGAATTAAATACATAGTCAACTCTATTTTGCTCTTGCATTTGAAAATTTATGTCAACCCTCTCATTGTCTCTTCAATATTCACCATCAAAATGATAGGAGGGTTTAATAGGAGAGAGCCCACAAACAACACCCCCACATGCTTGAAATATTTATAGGACACAACTGGATGGGGTTTTTCGAAAAATTCAAAGGGTATGATGATGTGGTGGCTCAAGAATTTTCTCTCTCCCTCACTCCACACAATAGAATCCATGCCACTATTGTAGTAAGGGTCCTCACTATAGATATCACTCCATATATCATCAGTAGGGACACCACACTTCCCCTAGGAATCCCATGGAGAAAATAAGATGAAGGAGACAACCAAGTGGCAAAAAGAAAATTCTTTTTAGAAGGTGAAGAACGAACTAAGGACAAAAATGAAGGAGGGAAATTTTACCATACCCATGGAGTGAGGTAGGCTACCATCTCATCAAATACATCTCATGTGAGGGTAGATATAGTTTTTTCTATGGCTATCATTTCAGGATCCTTGAGGAATTAAGATTTGGAGTAGAAACACCACCTCACCAAAGACTTAGCATACCATTTTTATTGCTTCAATCACTCATAGACTCAAGCATCAAAGTGAAGGAGGGGAATTCCCAACAATTGGCTCACCATGGGTTGATTAGGATCCTTATTGAAGATGCCTTCCAAAACCTCAGAACCCCTATAACATGTTCAGTTTTCAGATACATGCCAGCAAAGGATGACATTAAAGCCCTCACTTATGATGTTAGTCCTACTGTCAGTGAAGAGGAGGTAAAGCAGGAAGAGGAAGAAACAGAGCAAGATAAGGATGAGATGGATGAAGAAGGAGCTGACTCAAAGGAACAGGATGAAGATGAAGAATAAGAGGGAGGAGAGAAGGAGGATGATGAAGAAAAATAGGAGCAAATTAAGGAGGAAACTGATAGATATGATGAAGATCTAGAAGAACAAGAAGATAGGAAAAACAAAGAGGAAGAATGTAATAAAATAGAGGGGACAAAAGACAAGGAGGAGTCACCTAGGGTGTCTCTAGAGGCCATTGAGAAAGAGGCAACAACTGCCCTCACTACTCTTAGCACCATAATCAAGCAAAAAGGAAAAAGGCAGAGGCAGACCCCACTATATTTCAGGACAAGAAAGAGCACAACAATAAAACAGGGGAAGCCACAAACATCAACAAAAATTCCTATTGAGATTGAATATTCCCCTACTCAAAAAGAAAAAATTCCTTCCCCTAACTCCCCTATCACCTATGTAAGGAGGCCTACTACTAGATCAACTTACTCAAAGTGTAAGGCAATCGTACAGGATCTACAACAAAATCTACAGGAAGCAAAAACAATCCTATAGGATACTCTGCTAAATCTACATGAGGCACATAAATTGGAAAGAAAGGTAGGGGAGCAGTAAGAAGTTAAAGAGGAGGACCCATAAACAAAGGAACCCATCCCCCAACCTAACATGGACTCCTATTACTGGTTTATTGAAGGACGCAAGGTCATACCTCAAAAATTTTCCATCCCATTGTTCTTGGAGCTTGAGAAGAAGAGGGCTAGAACTCACCGATGGATGCAGATCGCCAAATCAAAAGGGGTGGAAGACATTGGGAACATGGAGGAAAAACTCAAAGAAATGGGCAGAGAGCTAAGTGGCTTAAGTGACAGAGAAGCTATAATGAGAAATCAACTTGAGACAAAAAATGCATGGCTAAGGGCAAAACTGCAGGAAAGATAGAACCAACTAGCATGTATGGAAAACCTCTCCTTGGAGATAGTCCAATGTAGGATGCCAACTAAATCCTATGCTCTCTACCTCAAAGAACAATGGTTGCAGTTTTAGATTAAGATGCTAGCACAGAGGAGAACCATGCCATTTCAGGACTACAGGCAGTTTATTGATCTTTGTGATCAAAGTACACTAGAGGATAGGGCCAAAATGGTTGAGTTTTATTTGCAAAACATGGCCCTCACAGACATGAATGTTTGGGACCCTAATTCCAATCTAGGAGATCTACAATTAATGACTTTGGAATCATGGATGAACCATGAGGAGTCAAGAGCTGCAGAGATGAAAAGGATATTGGCCAGAGAGAAAACTGAACCTCTTTTGATTAGAATTGAACAATCAAATCCCATGGCCCTCATCAATACCCATAATTTGATTTCAAATGATCCTTAGCTGGCACCTAAATATCTTGCTGCCCAAGAGCAATAAATTTCATATTTTGAGGACATGTTTAGGCTGCTAAGAGATGATAGTATACATGATTTCCTAAGGAGAAGGAACACACTGCCACATAGCCTAAAGATAAGAGAATATCACTCCCCTCAAAGGTTGAGAGAGGCATTCAACATGACACCTATGTATAAGAAATCTATGCAAAGGTTGAAGGTCAATTGGATAGGCCTAAAACTCAGTCCACCACTACTCTTAAGGATGCTAGAAGGGAGAAAACAAGGAGAAGAAAAGAGGCAGTGTGAAGAGGTAGAAAAGAAAGCAGGATTCTATGAACAAGAAGAGGATACCATAGGATAGGCATGGGATGTCAAAGAGGCTACTAGAGCCATGAAGGATATGGATATTGACTAAGTTGCTCAGAGGATGAGAAACACTTTTAGTAGGGGTGTGATGATGAGCCTCATCATTAGGTAATTATATGGGCCTTAATTCACCTCCTAGATTAATCAAACCAACTATTCTCATAACCTATTGCATACTTTTGATTATATTTTGTTTATGAGATGAGTTAGAGTTGGATATTTTTCTTTGTGGTCTAATGTGCATTTAATGCAGGATTAAAGGATAAAAGAAAGGAATTTTGGCAAAGACCAAGGTCAAAACTCGAATGGGACAAGGGAGAGGGATTATAGGAGTTAAATCCTCCTCATTTACTACCCCTCCATTCGAATATCCCTCCATCAGCTCAGAGTGAAAACAACCAAATCATGAGGACTAGAAGGCAGCTGAGAAAGTGAAAGATAAAGCACTAGTTTATCTCAAGTTTGGGAGACGAGCCTACCTAATTTTAAGGAAGTCATTTGAGACTTCAGATGTATAAGTAGAGAGGACTAAGACCTTAATAGGATTTAAATTTTTTATTGTAAAACTCTACTCTATTTTCGAGTTGCAAGACTTGTGACAGTTTTTGGTGTAATCCATTGTTTTGGTAATAAGAATGAGTTTTGTTTTGAGCCAGCACTGAGTTAACTTAGAGGGATGAAGCTATTGGGTTAGGGCCAAACCCTAACATCCAAGGCTACTCTTTATTTTACATGTATGCTAGTGTAGATTCATAGCTTAATTGTTCATTTGTTTGGTAGCTGCAATTCCATTACAACAGTGTAGGTTGGATTGGTTATGTGATAGTTTGTTTCCATTTGTTCCTTCTTTGATGTAGTAGGTTATCAAGGAGAAAAAGGATCACCACAAGGTTTTCAGCAAGTGTCTCAGCCTCACTTCCTCCCTTTGGGACCATGACTTGAGGAAGGGACCCTTCAGCAGCCCCAAAAACACAAATTTCTAGTTCTTGTATGAGCTTTGGAGTTTGTTGTCTTTGATTAAGTACTTGGTTAATGTTACAAGGAATATTTCATTGTCATATTTTTCCATCTCCATTTCTACAATAAGATCTCACTCATGCTTGCATTCCCTTCAGCAACTTCCTTCATGCATAATATAGGTAACTGATTCATGCTTTTCTAGTTTATGAAAACGTATCTAGTTGCATAGTTCTTGGAAGACACACATGTTTTAAGCAAAGTAGGTACTTCAAGAGGGGACCAAGACTTCATCACCAATAGACACCTTCCACTTCATCCACCTTAGCCATCCCTTGTTTCACCATCACCCTCACTAGTTTTTCATCATTTTTCATTGAAATTCCCCTAGATACATTGAGTGAATCTAGCCATCTCTTATCTTAGATATTGACTCCTGAGTGCTCCTAGACCTTCTAACACCCCATTCTACCCATCACACACCTTTTCCAGGTTCCCAACACCTACAACACCTCACAATTAGCTCTCCGCTGTATCCTATAGGTTTCATGTAATTCCTACAAGATCATCTTGTACGTTTCTAGTACATCCTATAGGTTTTCCTAAAACGGCTTGTTTTGAGGCCGAATTGATGGGAAACCTCTAGAAAGTCACAAAAATTCTCCTAGGACCCCTCCACACCATCCAACCACTTCATAAACTTTCTAGCCATCCTTAAACACCTTACATCCACCTGTCACATCCACAAGAACAATTAGTTTTCATACTTGATTTTGCCTAAAAAAACCCAAAAAAGTGAAAATAGATTTAGTTTAGTTTCTTTGCCTGCACATTAGTAATGTTTGATGCTTTTTACTTTTGCAACTTAGATAGTAGCATTTGTTTAGTGTTGATTTAACATTTCTGCTTAGCATAGCTGCTTAAATGGTTAATTAGGGTATGGTATGATTTAGCATTACATGTTGTTTTTTCCCATTACTGCAGTAGAGTAGCTCTCTTAGAGTAGATTTTCCCTTCTTCCATCGAAGAATCAAGCTTCTTATGAATCTATAGAAGTCTGGCTTGGAACCTCAGTGGTCTCTCACCAGCTGAACAGTGACAACAGGTAGAACCATCACTTTTACTTGTGCATACAGCACTGTCACCTCCAAGTTTCTACGTGATCTAGATTTAAACAAGAACGCAACAAATTACAGATATAACCATAAACACAAAGATGAAGCAAAAATAATAATTCATTTCATTAATGTAAAATACTGAAATATGCTTACAAATAGAAATGGAAATAAACTAGCTAGCGCGATGGTAGCTTATCTCTGGGATGAGATGTGCCGGCTACATGCCTCTGAATGGTGTTACAATGAGGCTAGAAGGCCTATTTATTGTTGAGGAAAAATGGAAATCCCTCAACATCCAAAAACATAACCCTAGAAGATGAAACTCCAAACTGTGGGCCCTGTTTGGGTAAATTGGTACATCAACTTCCTGGGGTCGTAACTTTGGCATCCAATCTCCATTGACACGTACAATAGCTCGTTAAAAAGATCTATCCGAGGAATTTAACTTTGGGAAGAGAAGCATTGGTAGATGACCCATGTTGCTCTTGGTTTTCCCAAGAAACGTCGTTTAGGGCCTCAAAATAGATCCGGAAGTTCAGGGCCCAAAAAATTGCTAAAAATAGTAAATTGTGCTACAATTAAGGAAACTGAAAAACTGAAAGAGGTAGTTGTGGGGGTCCAAGTGGGATAGGTGGGTGACCACCAACATCCACCTGGATCAATACGAACCCCAGCTTGATAATTAAAGTTGGTAGCCCAAGAGCTGCAACATCCTTGTTGCAATACTGGCACTCATCACCTCCCTCTATACCCCATATTGTCCCACCTAGGTAGACTACAACCTACAGACTTACATTTTAAACTTGAAAGGTTAGTTTTGGAACCTCCAATTGGTTCCTAGCTCCCTATAAGTTATTACATAACGCATAATAGTATTCATTAAATCCTTCATTCCATGATTATATAACTAATAATCCATTTACATAATAAATTAGGGAAAACAAATCCCTATCTTCCTAATGACTCTATCCTTATAGAACTAATTACAAATTTAGGAAAATATAATTAAATCCATTAAGGGAACCCACTCCCTTTAGTAATTTCAAGACCCCCTCAGGTCTTGTGTAAAATAATTGATTCCTGATGGGAAATGCTCTTGCATTAGATTCCCAAGGAGAAAAATATTCACAATCTCCTGATCATGAGTTTCCATTGGTTGAATCCATCCTGGATTCCAAATATTATGTTGTTTCTTTCCATTTATCTTGTTGTTTTATTGTTGCATTGTTGTTATTAGTAAATTTCCATGATTCCAAACTTTTTGTTGTTTTCCAATGTCCTTTCCCTCATATTTATTATTATCCAATTTCTCCTTGATACTAATCTTCTCATCTATCCCTTTATGATCCCACTCAGAATTATTCATCAAATGACTCCATAACAAACCCATTTTAATATTCAGTCTTGTTCTTGGATGGTATACATCACTGTTGCACCCTGGTTTATTCAAATATTCTTAAAACCCTTGTATGGTTGTTTTCATTTCTTTGTCTCCATGCCTTATCCTCTCCTCAACTCCTAAAGTGTGATGTTCTTTAAACATATGCAACTAGAAATGCATATCTTGATTATGCATCCTTAAACTATATGACTCTTCAAACAAGCTATGTTATTTGCTTTTGCCAAAAGACAAATAATTAAACTTGTTACACTTTTTATGGTCATGTATTATGATAATTTGTCTCAGAATTATCATTATCTTCCACATTCATCCCTCCTTTATCAAGCTCCAAACTTGCATATTTCATCAACCATATCAAAACCTTACAATCTACACCATCTTTAATCCAACCAATGAATCTCTTCATTTTTCCATTTTCCTCAAATTGTCACCTCAATTATTCAACCTCCTGGTTGTATTTCTTTTTCTTTAATCTACCTCTAGATGGGTTTTATGTCTCATCTAATTATGTCTCCTTTCTTGTCTCACCTTTAAAAAGATAACTTTTAATTCTATCTTTTTGGAGGCTTTCTTCATGCATGTAATCTAGCAAGTCATTTACTTCTTCATCCAACCTAAAAGTGTACTTTCTGTTATATATTTCTCCCTCGTCATTCATTCTGTCATTTTGACTTTCTAGAAGGTATTTTTTTTTTGTCAAAACACATCTCTTCCCACACATGCTAAGTCTCCATTCAGGTTTCATTATCTCAATAATACCCTAATGACGAAGCGTTACAATACCTCCTATTCCCTTATACTTCTTTGTTGGTTACAGTTTCTTATTTGAATCCATGGGTTGTTCCCTTGCCATTATTAAAGCTTCAAAATATATGTTGGTAGTATGTATAACTTCCCAATTATATAATTTTCTCAAATGCTCCCTCCATTTCCATGTCTTGAAAGACAAATCTTCCTCTTCAAAAACTTTGCTTTTTTTCCTACATAAAATAAACACATCATAGCAAATATTTTCCTTGTGTCATTCTCTAGGTCTGTTCTAATCTACAAGGATGATCCCTGACACAACCTGCTTATTTTTCTTACTATTTTTCCTTTCTAGTGCACTGATTTCTCTTCGAAATTTTAGTTCACTTCTTACAACGTCTTGATCATGCTTTGCACCCTCATTATCATTATTGTATTTCAAGGAAGTCATTTCTTCTTCAAGTTCCTTAATCATACCCCTTTGGTTTGGCATCCTCATATGCTTTTCAAAACCAGTTCCATCTAGGTTTACAAACTCGGTGTAGTCCTCATCAATCTTTCAATTTATCAACCATTATTCCAAAAACTTTAATTCTTCTCCAAATTTCAACAACATTAAATTTGAATGTTGTTCTATATTAGTGATCTTCATGAATTGACCCCTCATCTTTATCTTATTTTGTAACAACTTTCGATAATTTTTCCTCATATTCTTGGTCCCCTTCATTTCTATCTACACATGCCAACTTTGTCTTCGTTGCTTTGTCAATAGGCTCTTGCAGTGATACTTTGAATATTTCATTTACTAACTATAGGTGGTATTTAATTTTATTGTGTTTATAATACATACCTTCTTGTATGAAAATTGTAGATGGTTGTTCACCTTCATCACCTTTATAACCTGCAAACATAAAAAAAAATATTAGCTTCAAAATCATAAGGCTTTTTAGCCTCCTCTATTGTTTTTGTCATGAGATCTTCATAAGGATGTAAGCTTTCTAGGAAATCTACAAGATTTTCATGAAGTTTCTTGTCGAAAACATCATCATCATATTCTTCTTTGATTATAGGTACTTTCTTTGGTTCACAAAAGAAACCTCTTTCTTTAGTCATTATCATTTTTCTCAACTCCATTGAGTTTCTCGTTATTCAACTTTACTTGCAACATACCCCACTTCACCTTCTTCCGCAAAATATGTCTGCATCTTTTGTCTTCCTCTCCTTCCCATAGAATCTCCATTAGTACATTAAATTATACCTTTATCTCATTTATTTCTCTATCGAACTCTTCATCTCTCCTTCCTTTGTGGCTTATCCCTAAACCTTTGTTATGACTATCAATAGTCATCTCCCTTCTCTCTTTTTGAGCTTCCTCTTGCCCACTATGAACTATAATCAAGCCTACCTAGCAAGCATTCTCCATTGTCCTATCAACCAATACCTCACCATGATTTCTCCTTAGCTCATCCTTTCAATATTCCAATGGTTCTCTCCTTTATAACCTTTTCTTTTATATCACTCCTTGCTCCTCCTAGGCTTCTACACTTTCACCTTCTCTTAAGAACATTTACTTTTCCTCCTTCCTTTTCAATTTCAGTTGAAATTTGTTTTACAACTTCCTGGTTGTAGGGTTCCTTGCCACAAATTTTCTTCATTAAGAGCCTCACATGCTCTTTTTTTCTACCAAAACTCCTCTTGTTGTAATGGTTGATACCAATTATTTCATTCTTGCTACATGTAATCAATAATTTACTTCATATATTGATTGAAAACAGAAGACCACTTTATCTATGTTCAACCTTAGAAAACATATATGTTGTTGTTGTAGTGTTTTTGACTCCATTGTTGTGGTCCTTTCAATTCCCTTTCAACCTTAGAAAATTTTTCCTTCACAATTGCTTATCAAGTCCAATTTGTTCTACTCCATCCAAGTAGATTTCATCCAAAGAACTTTAGTGTTCTTTCACTCTGGACCTGCAATACACAAATATCTGGAAATAGTGTTTTATTTTACTTGAACAAGTAGGAATGAACCTTCTGTGATAGCAATTGATGTTGGATTCCTTTTTGGATGGACTATTAACACCACCAACATTTACACTTTTAAAAATTCATCTTACCATTCATCCAATTACAGGAAATTTATGTTCGTGTAATGATTAGCAAAACTACATATTTCTCAAAGTTTTCCCTTACCTTTTTAAAATAAAATCTTATACAAATTATCATAATCATATGCCCACAATATTCACAAATTCAAAATCCCTTCAATTAAGAAATTATCTAAAGATTACAGGGTTTATCAAATATCACAGGAATCCAGCTATGGTTATAGGAAACCCATTATGCTACCAAGAATACTCAACCACCTTGATAATTCTAAACTTAAATATTTCAAACACTCTTGCAACTCAAAATTCATTCACACATCAATCCATCAATTGTCCAAACCACTCAAATTTACAAAGTATTTGATTCTCAATGCTTGAAACCTTTGTGTGATCCAATTTCTAAAAGAAATTTAAATGGGTGGTATTCACTTATCACATGTTTAAACCAATGGATTCTAATCATGAATTAGGCACAATTCATTGGCTTACTTATATGGATTATAAATCCATCATCGTCCATAAGTATAACAATTACTCCATCATAGCAAATTTCAAATCAATCGTAAAAATGTTTTTTTTTAAACCCACTAAAGAATATCTAGTTATCATAGAGTGGAATTATTCAAATTAATATTCAGTTATAAAAATGATATTTGATTCTTCAAGAATCAAATTTTCTTGAATATTGAAAAATTACCCAAAACAGACAGAAGGAATAACTAGTTACCTCTAAGACACTTCCAAATTGATAATTTGCTTATGCACTTTAGTTTTCAAGCTGTAATATAACCCCACTAGATCAACACATTCCAACATAATTTTCAAAAATTTGATGCCTCTTTTCAACAAGAGGCAATATCAACTTCATGGAATAATGATGTCTCTCAATGATGGAAATAAACAACAAACATGTATCCTTCGTTTTCTTGATCAAATGAATAGGGATTATCCAATCTTCAATTCTTTGCTAGACATTCTCAACGTAGGGTGAATCAATTTCACTCAGTCCTCAAATGGAGTTCCCCTATCTCGCATACACGCATCATCCTCTTAAAGAGTTCAATCTTGTTTCTCCGGGGTAAATATTTACATAAACCCTCCTCAAATGTGAAATTTAATTTCATTCCTACTCTATCTTAAATAGATATTTCATTTCTTCCCCACTAGGGGTGATTGACTTGGTTAGTGAGTCATCTTAGGAAAATTCAAGCCCTCCCATGTGACTGCAATGAATATAGAATATGGAAAGTACAAGATGCTAAGTAGTCTGTCAGATAATGTTATGTAGTTTGTATTCCTCTGGCATTAGATATGGTGAGCAGAAACATCATTTAGGAGATGAAAAGTTGTAGTTTGGAATGTTGCACCTGCTCTATTCATTAAGAGGCCCTATCTGGAGAGCCAAACTGGGGTTTATAAGTTGTTTTAGGCTGGAATATGAAGGAAGAATTTCCAGTGAGAGTCAAACAAGTAGTGATTTGGGATCTTGAGTCAGTGCTTAAACAAGGATTGGCTCTATCTAGTTGTATTGTAGCTTCTCTCATCTCATTCAGTAGGTGTCTAGCCTTGCAACCTTAGATTTATAGCATGAAGGTAACTATGGAGGTAATTCCATCTCATTGGGTTATGTTTATGTTGCATGTTAATGTTTTGTTTATATAGTGTTGGAAGCAAATGAACAATGTTTTTTGAACCTGTGATCTGTTGGTGGGTGGTTCGGGTGTAATAGAGGCCTCAAATTTGTTGAGGAAAAACAATGTAATTGGGATAATTTATCTCAACCTAGAATGGTGAATTTTCTGGGGATCACTCAGTTCTTAGTGTTTCATAGGTGAAATGGATGTTTGAGGTGGGAGTGGGCAGCAATGAGCCAAGTTGACGAAGGTCCCCTGCTTTGAGGTATTTTAGAACCCAGTTTGATCTCTTCTCTATGTTGTTAATTTTATCGATTCTGCTAGTACAGGAGGTTTTGGGCTCATATTTCCTGTTGGGAAGAGTATGTTGGTGTACCTAGGTCAGGGACTATGTGGTTTAGCATGTCCCTGCATAGGGTGGTCCACGAGTGGAGAAATTCCCCTGGTGTGAGGCCTCGGCAGGGAATTCATCAAGTGTAGGCAGTTGAGATGATATGATAGAATAGCCATGTCTGGTTTGGTGGTGGCCTCCATGGATAGCAAGGTGCTTGACCTGACAAGGTAGGGGTGATGAACGAGGATGAGATGGGAGGCATGGATATGGAAGGTGAGGTAGTGCATGCCCAAGACCACTCTTTGAGTCATGTAGAACATCTGCCCTCCTTTGGTACAAATTTTTATCAACTATGAGACACCCAGGCTAACGTGGACATCCTCCGCCAATAGAGGTATGATGAACAGAATGAGATCATGGCCTACATCAATGATGTGCAGTATAGTCACAGTGAAATTCTGGAGCAGTTGGCTTTAGTGAGATGCATCTAGTGCCACACCAATGAGATAATGGATGAAATTGAGGTGTGATTGGATCACATAGACTATCATTACCGTGAAGGTCACGACCTTCCAGCAATCCAGGTGGTCAAGCTATGAATAGCCATCCTTGATATGAAAATTGTAGGTTTCCTTTTAGTTTTTTATGTATTTTGAAATATTCAACCATTTTCCCAAGGGGTATAGGTAATGAATGGGTTCATATCTTATGTTTTGTCTCCCTCTCCTTGGTAAAAAAATATAGCCAGACTGAAGTGGGGAGAGTCGCAAGCCATCAAAATGTAAGTTATTTTTATTTGATAATATACTGAAATCTCCTTGATCGACAAAAAAATTTAGATATTTTTTTTTTCATGTTTTATAAACATATTTATCATGCACCAATTTTTCCTCCCTCATTGTCTTGAATTCTTAAGATAGAATTTACTCCTCTTTTGTTACAAATTTACCCTTCTGCTTATCAACTATTCTGAATTGGCATATTCATATTAGAGTGATATATACATAAACACAATCACATAATGAAACTTATTTTCATCTATCTATCATGGATTCTAAATTTTCACAGAAACTAGAACTAGTCAATTAAATATTCACAAAGACTTTTAACATAGTGAAAACACTTCATTTTAGTAATAAAAGTATGTATACATATACTCAGAAACACCTCAGGTTTGGATCTTGTTATGTCACCAACTCATAGAAAGATAGATCAACGACTTAGAAATTATCTTCTTTGAGGGGGAAACCTCTTTTACATTACATAAATGAAAAATTATTGGATTATTTAAATGATAAGACCTCCTTGGTATATATAGGAGTCTAAGGGGTCACAATATAATCAGAGTCTACATAACAATAATAATGTAAGGGAACAAAAATAGCAATAGTGGGCTTCTATGGAGCACAACAATTATCATAGGTGTTACAGATCCATTTGGGCACATCACTCCCATCATCCAGATCAGTGTTTTAGGGCTCATCAAACCCTAATTTCAGTTGTTACATGCCCTAAACAAGTCACCCTTTTGAATGCCTCCTTCCCAGACAGTATCATGACATGCAGACATCTTGAAATGACCTCTAGAGGGACCAGCGTAGGTAGGCCCATGTAAGGGTGCACTGCAGAGCAATTAAGTCCATGCCAGGGTGCTCTGCAGAGCACTTAGGCTTCCTTTCACCTGTGTTGGGCGAGTTTGAGCAAAATTCACATAGGGTTTGGGGAATATTCTTATCTCTTGGAGTCATCTAGAATGTTCCCTAACTTATTAACTCCTATGAGCTCAAAAATGGATGAGGAATGAGTTAAGATGCATCCTATCCTCTCATCCCTTCGTTCATGGAACTAATTCTAAGTATGGAAGGTCATTCAATACAACCATTTGTGACAAAAATTCCTTCATATCTGTATAAATTTAACACTCATCTAAGTGATCAGGGGTTGGACTATGTTGAATTGTAAGGAGATAATGTTGCTATGAGAATTGACTTTGAAGCAAGTATGGTAATGCTACAAGTTTGTCATGCTTTTGATGTGATGTGGATGGGATCCAAGTTGGAGGAATGACTTTGAATCAGACACAATGGTTGTAATTCCTTCTTCTATTCAATAAAGTGTTTGAACCTTTCTCCCATATGTTTGTATTGTCTTATGATTCTTATATGTGTGAAATGTATCTGATTCCATTCATTTGTATTCAATAGATATTTTGCTTTGATTGGTTCTTTGTCTTCTGTTTGTGTTTACAGGTACTTCTCAAATGTGTTAAGTGCAGGAAGGAGCGACAGTATCGATACAAAGGAGACAAGAGGAAAGCAGAACTACAAGTAGGTATTCTCATCTTCTTTGTCTTATCTACTTCTTATAGGAAAAGACTAAAATGCTTTAAACTGTTGTTCTAGATATGGCTACTTATCTAGGGAATTAGTATTTATCTGTAGATACGAAATTCTCCAAAACAATAGGGGGATACACTAATAACAATAAGGGGAATACACTAGTATTATAGGGACCTAACATGCCCCTATCCTTCAAAAAAGTGTTGTCCTCAATGCTTGAGTAGTTATGGATGCTTTTGTATAAAATTCTCATCCTCCCATGTGGAATCTTTAGTAGGTAAGTTCTTCCACTTAATGAGATACTCTGAAATAAATTGATTAACATTTGGTAGAGATAACTCGAGTGTCAAGTGATGGTTGCAAATGGAGGAACTATAAATTTCTCTCATACCAAATGTTATGCAACCAACTCACAGAAAAGATAGATCAACGACTTAACAATTATCCTCTTCAATGGGGAAACCTCCTTTACCTTACATAAATGAACAATTCTTGGACGATTCAAATGATGAGACCTCCTTGGTATATATAGGATTTTAAGGGGTCGCGATATAATCAGAGCCTACATAGCAATAATAATGTAAGGGAAAAAAAATAACAATAGTGGGTTTATATGGGGCACAACAATAACAACTTGGGGGATACATGGGCACACCAATAACAATAGGGTGCTAAACTAATAAAATAAGGGGAATACACTAGTATTATAGGGACCCTAACAGATCTTCACTCCATGGCCTGATTAATATTCATTTGGTTTCCCCCCTATTATGCCTAAAGACTTAAATTTTAAACCTAGAAGGTTAATTCTAGAACCTC
This sequence comes from Pinus tabuliformis, assembly GCA_031772625.1. Taxonomy (NCBI): domain Eukaryota; kingdom Viridiplantae; phylum Streptophyta; class Pinopsida; order Pinales; family Pinaceae; genus Pinus; species Pinus tabuliformis. Next base: position 1,232,827,995 of record CM062809.1, on the reverse strand, counting down.
CAACTGATTCCTAACTCTCTATAACTAATTACATAGTATTATTCATTAAATCCTTTGTTCCATAATTTTCTAACTAATAATAAATTTACATAATAAATTAGGGAAGACAAATCCCTATCTTCCTAATGACTCTATCCTTCTAGAACTAGTTACAAATTTAGGAAAATATAATTAAATCCATTAAGAGAACCCACTCCCTTTAGTAATTTGAAGACCCCCTTAGGTCTTGTACAAAATATTTGATTATTGATAAGAAATGCTCGTACATCATGCAGTGTGATCCCTTCATCAAGAAAATGATACTCTTCAAAGAGGTACTTTGTTTCAAGGAAATTATTTTACAATTTTGAATATTAGTTTAGATTACGATTGTTTAAAAATTATCAAAATATATTTATATTGTTATAAAAGGGTAAAGGAGGATTTACCACTGTAAATCTGTCGAAAAATATGGGAATTATTCTTTATCAAAATTGTCTTAAATTTAAGATTTATTTTTGAAAAGAAAGAGGGTTTTTTTGTTGTAAAATTCTCCACATGGTGGGCTTAATCATTATATATGTCATTACGCTTTGATTTCTTTTGGGGGCTGGATGAATGAGGGAGATTCTAGAATTTCTATGTGAAAAATATTTATTTATAAAAAAGGGGTGCTCTCAGTCTAGTATTTTCTAGATTTAAATCTGGAAATTATTTTTGGATTTTCACTCCAAATGACTATTTTCCTGACAATTGCAACAATTTCAAGCAATTAAATTTCATTCTCTCTACCTGAAGTTTTTATAAATACAACCATAGGTTGAGGCCAAGGAATTATAGAGCTATATACAATTTAATTTCTCTATAAAAAACCACAGTGACCGAGATTCGCCAACACAGTTTGGTCATCTATTTAAGAACATCTTGTGTTTGAATCCTCTTAGATATCGCTACACAAATATATTTATAGTCTACCTAGATCTAATTGATAGTATCTCAACCTCAATGACTTTCTAAATTAGATATTGTTTCTCGAAGCACCCCTTTTCCAAACTCAAAGTCAATTCCTACACTTCAGCTTCCTTATATATCCCTAATGAAGTAGCTTATATAAATGTGTGGTGTCTAATAAAAATAGGGGATATGTAGTGAAAATAGAAGTATTTTTAATTGGAAAGATATATTGGGAAGCGGGGTACAAAAAAAAAAAATTGGGGGATATTTATCAATATCTAATCAAATTAGAGGTATTATTTAATATCTCATGAGCACACAATCCATGATATAGATTCACTACGTGGAGACCCCATGTGCGTATATTTAAGTGCACCATGCACAAAGTCTTCAAGTATAGGTAGAATTTATACTTTTTTTCACCATCCAAGATGGTTGGTTCAAATAATCATAGATTCTTAGCATTTATTACTGAATGCATCCCAAAGTATGGAGATATATCTAACTTGAATACATTATCTCTAACTTGTTCATTGATTTCAAAAGGGATGTATTTCAAAGGATTTGATTTCTCATCTACCCCTTACATGCACTCTTTATTGAGATGGAGATGGATTTTATAATATACCTAAAAAGTATATTACCTTTTATTTTATGATATATGTTTATATTGTAATTATTAATAGTTTTATTTAGGAAAACGGGGAAATAGAAATTGAAACTCGAAAGGTTGATCATGGATCAGAGAATATTTCATTGAGAGAAGAAACAGGAAATAAACATCAAAAAAGGGGCAAGGAAAAGGTACAACAGTTAATGATTACAATATAAATATATATTATTGAATAAAATGTAATATACTTTTTAGGTATATTACATATTTTATACCTAAGGCTAAATTTGTGATGCATCCCATCCTAGTTAGGAAAAAGTTTATGTTTATCTTAACTCTTCCTAAGATTTTATTTTGTCTTTGGATCCCTATGTATAATCCTATCCATGAACCTAATGGGATGTTTTACCTCCCCATGTTTTTCCTATTCATTCTTCTTCAGTTTCATCTTTGTATCTATGTATCTAATCCTATATATGGACCTCTTGGAACATTTTATCTCGTGATTCCTACTCACTCTCCTTGTGTTGCCCATAAACAACATCAAAATATGGTGGTGGAAAACAATAATAACAAGCTTCAAAAGGATATTTCAAGTGGAAGAATGTATTACTATATCGCAAGAGTGTCTAATATATAATAATTGGTCATACGTGGTCTTTGGATAATATATGTTATATCCTCTCAATAGTTGCACCAAATTTTTGTGAACAACATTAGCTTCTCCATTTTCTTTGGGATGAAATTTCATGGAATGCTTCAATTTAGCATCCATTTTGTCCCATAGGGCTATCCAAACTTAACAATAATTCTTGCATCTATATTAAACACAATTAAACAAGAAAATCCAAAATGTATTGTTGGGTGCAACCCAAATTGGTCCAAATTTTGGTCAAAGAATCTGCATTTTGAGGAGCAGCGTGAGTGGAGCTGGCAAAGTTCTATTCATCGCGTAGTGTTTAGGGGCTTTGGGGTGGGTCAAAAGTCCCTTATTTTGTAACGGGTTTTGGGTATTAGTCCATTGTTTTGTCAGATCCATGGTATGTGGATCGTGGTCTTGTAGTAAGGAAGTCTATATAAAGAATATGTAATACTTTATCGAATATAGAAGAACTAGCTAAGCATAGATTGTTCGTATTCTCTGTCTTAAGTCTATATTTTTGGGGAAGTTGAGTGTGTAGAGGCCTTGAAGAGTTTGCAGTTGAATGCACAAAACAACTGCAACTGGGTGCACAGGTCAAGGGAGGGAATGTATTGAAGATCCTTATTAATAAGGAAGAAGTTATGGCGAAGTATTGTGTATATTTCTGTGTTCATTCTCTGTTGTTATTGATATCATTATGCATGTGTTTTACTGAATTATGCAAAAGAATACATGTTATACTATTTTATGATATGGCTATGCATTAAGTAACAATCTATGAAGTTAATCATCAACGCAAAGCTATTCATGTACGTGAAGTTATAGATAGAAGTAAGACTTAATTGAACACATGGGCACCACAACACGCATATCCCTCTAGCTGTAGAAACCTAGTTCTGCAACCTCCCATAACCGCTTCAGGTGAGACTACGATCTGCTTGCAAGTCATTGCCGAAAGGGCCAATGATTGAGGGTTTTTTTGGTGCACAATACAGTCTGAACCTGGGTCAATCCCCCTTAAACCAGCTAATGGTTCTGTTGCCAAGACAGGGGTCTGCTTAAGGGATATGTTTTGGTGTCTGTTGAAGAAAGAGATACAGGAGTGGGTTGAACAAAAAGAAAGGGAATTTGAGGAAAAAGAGAATAGAAAGCCTCAATTATCAGTTGAAGACTCGTTGCATAAGTATATCTTCTAAGAGGAATATGAAATCTTCTTTGGTTTGTTCCACATTGAATTGCACGAGTGGGTATCTAAGTTGACCAAGCATAAGACTTGTTTCAAGAATGACAAACCTAAGGAGTGGAATCATGAATTGATACAACGACTCAAGTACGTCAATAAAAGTATCTCAAGGGCTATTGATTTATGGATTGATATCATTTTGGGAGGGTTCATCACTGAGTTCACAATAGATGTGATCGTATCCTATAAAAAAGTTGAATGAAGATTCTTCAAAGAACCGCAAGGTAAGTTCTTAAGATATTTTAATCTTTGGATCAAGATGTTATTGTGTGAAAAGGGGATTCTGTGTATGCAATCATATTAATGCTTGGACGAAGAAGTAAACCTGAGATAGGTCTACACGAAGTGGAAAAAAATATATAACAGATCCGAAGAATTTTACTGAAACTGATTATAGCCCCTTGTTAGGAGGATCTGAGAGTGAAGAAGAAATAAGTAACCCTACAACCCCATGACATTCCCCCATCCATCCTGAAGGCGCATTAAAGTTAGGTGTTGAGAAGAATCAGGATGTCTTTGGGATTCCGCATCCATCCACCCCCCTTACACCCCATCCTCCTCCCCATAACTCCCCTACACCCCCTCCCCCTCCCCCTCCACCTAGCCCCTAAAAAGGAAAATGACCGATGACATTAAGCTGATTATTTTTAAAGGACTGGGATTAGAGGATCCTGATTAGTTTTGGTTTGTAGATGATGTAATATGGACAACAAGACATATCACTAGTGATGATATAAATAAGGCACATCTCTTCACATCGTTGCAAGAAAGAGCACTAACCCGGTATATGAAATAGTTTGTGACTAACCCGACTGCTTTGTTGGATGAAATTAAGAAAGCACTAGTATCAGAATTCAAGAAGTCAAAATTAGAATCGCAGTGCATCACAGAGCTACAAGAAATCAAGCAAAGAGTGACTAAATCTGTGTGGGAGTTGGATCAACGATTCAAGGTGTTGATGGGTCAAGTAAGCTTTAATACACCCCCATAACATCATAAGGAATGGTTCATAATTGCGCTACTACCACATATTAGGTTACCTTTGATGCAATAGAAGATCGCGACTCAAGTTGAAGCATTGGATATTGCGTTGAAGCTAGAAACTTCGCCGATTGGAGATACTCATGCAGGGGTACAACAGATATAGAGTTAGCTAACCAATTTGACCTTGGAATTGTAGGATCTCAAGAAAGGTAAAGGGACCATATCAGAAGTACGGTGTATAAAATGCAAAGTAGAGGGTCATTATAAGGACCAATGCCCTATGCTCAGAGATTATTTGGTAAGTGGATCACCTAATCCAATAAACCCAGGTATTTGGTGCAAGATTTGTAGAATGAGATGCCAAAATCTCTCTAAATATTTATACCTATTACAGAAGTATGTACAAACCTAGAACGATCTATTTTGCAACTTTTGTAGATCAGTAGGCCATGATGAGAAAAATTGTCGAAGTTATGACTTAATGATGGAGTGCATTGTTGATTCTTATAGACTTCAAGTTGAAGGACATAAGCACGAGGAGCCAGGCCAGCATGCTTGTCGAGGAGGATTTCAAGGATGAGGAGGAGGAGCTGGTCGAGGATGTGGCCAGATTATTTGTTATAACTTTGGACAAGTAGGACACTTCGCAAGACACTATCAGAACCCTACGACAACATACATTTACTGTAAGTCTTTTGATCATGTGATATAATAATGCCCCATCCTTATTGCAAAGATGCAGGAGAAAAGGAACTAGCATCTTCAAGAAAATATTCAAATGATGATCGGTGAGCCAAGGGAGGATCAACCGTGCATCGAAATTGTAACAAGAAGTGGAGCTATGACTGGAAATGATAAATCCAATGGGAAAAAGGAATATGAACCTACATGGGTAAGAAAAGTTACTAAAAAATCCCCTGCATCTGATATCCTAAAGGAAAAGAAAGTATTCATGAAGGAAAGGCGAAACTTTATGGATGATGGGGCCTCGACCTCTATCATGCAACCTACTTAGAAGGATAACTTTGAGATAGCACTGGTTGTGACACAAGATGTCGATCCAAATATTTTAAAGTCTTTTCTATAGACTTGCATGAAGTTGTTAAGAAATTAGAAGGATGTAGAGGGATTGCAGGAATTGATACTCTTGTGATCCTAAAGAGGTTCCATAGAGTAAGATGCGTACAATGAATAATCTACATAGACACAAGAAGTGGATTGGAAAGGAAATGAGGCTTACAACACAGATTGGGGAATAAGACACGGATCAAGTTATCTTGGATCTAGGATATGATGCCAATGTCTTGCCGAAGAAAACTTGGGAATTTATGGGGAAGTTGAAGCTACAATGGTCAACTATCCAACTAAAAATGGTGAATCAACATACGATAATCCCTCTAAAAATATTGTCAGGTATGACAGTAGACATTGATGGAGTGTGCATTGTTAGTGTCAGTCAGTTCTTGTTATCACTGGTGATCAAATATTCTTTTAGATGATTTTGTTAGGGGTCTTCATGTCAAATTTTAATCATTTCATTAGGTTTTCAGAATAAAATTTGATCACTAGCTAGTGTGTCTAGGTTTATTACTGCTCCTTCAAAATTTTCATGTTCTGGTCACTGCCATCACACAGTTGGATGTGCCATCACTGAAAGGTCATCATCATCATGTCATTCATATCACCATGGTATTCATTCAATTCAATGTCACCATTAGGTCATTAGGGTTAGAGTCATCAAAATTGTCATGTCATTCATAAAACCAACAAATGAAGGAGTAGTGATAGGGTTTTTCTCAAAAGGTTTTGTTCCAAAGTGTAATTTATTAAAATGATGTAATCATTTTAATGTCCTAAAACTTCATTTGAAAATTCCAAAGTTACATAGTTTATTCCAGAATCAAAGCGAAAATATATGGTGGGCCACCCTACCATTAAGAAGTTGATTTCTACGAGCTATAAAGATCATCTCATTCCTTTTCTCTCTCTCATATTCATTGCTAGAGAGATCTCATTCACCAACAAGTCATTTCCTCAGCATTCTCATAGGAAAAACTACTCCAAAAGGAAATCCAAACAATTTTATTTCATTTTCCATGAATTTTGCTGCGTTTTCCACAGTTTTGTTGCATTTTCTCTCCATGAGCCCTAAAACTTGTTTTCAACGGGTTTCAACAGTGATTGAAGTCTCAAAATTATTTCTACAAGTAATTTCAAGTCTCTCCACCTCTCCATAAGTCTATTTCCCTTGATTTCATGTTGCAAAACCTCCATTACTCCCTACGATGCGTTTTCACAGTTTTCTAGTTGGAATATGTATAAATTCGCTAGGCTAGAGCCTATACCCATTTACTCCCATTCCACTTCTCAAAGGTCCCTAACACCTCTACCTATCTCCCTAAATTTTCCTACCCTCTTTCCCCTTCCCTAAACCCTCCATCCTATCCCCTCATCCATTTCCCTACTTTCCTAATTAGGGTTTTTACTTGCACACAATCAAAATGGAGGAGGAAAGGAAATCCTATAAAAAAAGGAGGTCAAATCTTGAGATATGAACCACTAAACATTGAGGAGCTAATGTCTTCCCCATTTTCGAATCAGTGCTTTGAGAATGTAGGGTGTTTAGGGTTTTGTGAGCTAGTTCAAAGGGTCTAATGCCATGCCAAATTGACTAGTTTGTTTGCCACTCATTTGAGGAGAGATAAGGTCACTATTGCAGGTGTTACATTCACTATTTCAATTTAATTCATAGGTTTAGCCACAGGGATACCCAACCATGGAGAAAAATGGTTTAAGAGTCACGACTTGGACCTGCAAAACTATCAACCTTTCATCAAAAGTCACTACAAACACATCATTAAGAAGGCTTTTCCTTTTGGACAGCTCCTTGAGAAATTTTCTCCATTAATGAGGGTTATAATGAAGTAATTTACATGTGAGGGAAGATTTTCTGGACTGTACAAATACCATATTAGACTGATCATGCATTTCACATGGGTAAAACCACTAAACCTAACTTACTACCTCTACAAAAGTTTGGCTAAAATGGCAACGAAGGTGTAGCATAGACAAAGTGATCATCAAAAAATTATTTTTCACCATGCCCTCATCAATATTATTGTATTTCATTAGCTTTCCCAAAATAATATCAGTTGGGAAACATTCACTCAGTCAGATGTCTTATTTTCGTCTACTAGTCAATCTGCAAGCCCAAGTACACCATCAGCACCACCTAAGCATGTAAAGAGTGGCTCATCTAGCAGACCTGGAGTTGAGAGGATACCTAGGCCTGAAGTGACTCAAACATATTAGAGAGGCAATAGGATTTTTTTTACTCCACATATTGTGGAAGGGGCCAAGTTAACACCAGCAACATCGACAAAGAAAGGATTACAATCACAACATGAGGCACTATTTCAAGATGAGGAACCATTTCATCTTGAAACTGACATGGTTGACTTGAAGGTTAATGAGGAGCATAAGACAATAGAGTAGGTCATCATGGAGAAAGATGTTGAGATAAAAGAGCTTAAAGATAGTTTATCAAAGGCCAATTTCATGATTTCATTCTTAAGGTAGGAGAATCAGCAGTTGAAGGTAAAACAACTACTCTTGGAAAAGTATGAGGTTGATGTTGGAAAAAAGGATATAAATGGAAAAGTAGTGATTGATGCAGAGGATTAAAATGAACATCAGGAGCAGGTGACAAGGAAAAGGCCAAGGACTAGAGGCCTCAAAAGAGCAATTTAGCAACAAAGAGAGAAAATGACTTCAGTTGACCTAATTGTAGCAAAAATCAATGAGAATAGAGAGTTTTGGCTTGATAAGGTAAATTGTCATTTGGAGAAGCTTCTTAAAATGGCTAATAGAGACAATAGGCTACAAAGACACATAGCTTCAAATTATTACACAAGGAATCAGGTTTCTAGGGTTAAGATCAAGAAGTTGAAGGAAAAACTCAATGAAACCATAATCAAGAAAAAAGGGAAGCTAAAGTTGGATTTTCTTTTTGATTCCTCCCTCATACCATAGCATAGCACTTGAGGACTTCATAAACAAGTTTTGAGGATTTTTGGAGAAATTTTGGTTTTTTGTGAATTTTTCCACATTTTGACACAGTTATGGAGTAAAAAACACAGCATGCCCCACACTATGCTTTTGTTAGGGAGCTCCAAATCACATTTTGTTTGCATATCTAGATTTTACATGACTTATATATCACATTTAGTCTAAGGGAGAAGACTTTTAGCAGGTTTTGATAGGTGAAAATGGCCAACAACCACCTAAAAATCACCTTTCTACCCTCTTGTTGAAGACCACGCTACGTTTCTGAGAGTACATGTGGGAGAATGCAATTTTGAGGGGCTAGAAGTAGCCTTTTTCAGCTCCTAAAGAGTCCATCATGTATCAAACGTCCACAAATTTCCAATGAGCCATCAAGATCAAAATTTGGACTTTAGGAAGGCTTTCAAAAACTAGATCTCCCAAATTCACTGTGTTTTCTCTAGGCTTGTTATGTTTTTGGCTGATTTCGCTGCTTTTTATCCCATGACAGCTTTTCTTCAGTTTTATCAGTTGGATTTGACTTTTTATAGTTTAATTGATTAACCTGGATGTAATTATGATATAATTATGAGTAAATAGTCTTGTTAATGTCGTTTTATGTAAAGTTAGGCTTCATTATGAGAGTGGTTTGAGTCAAAGTTTAATTGGAGGAGTTATTTTAACCTCCATAGACATTAGGGTTTGGTTGGAACACCTCATGTAACATTTCCTATACTCATGGATTCAACCCCTGAGAGAAGGGAGTTGTTTTTTTGGTCTATATGTATCATTTTCTCAGTCATAGAACAAGTTGGACATCAAATAAGAGAACACTTGTAGCTTGTACTTGGAAATTTTATTCAAGAAATCAAAGGAGCGGTTTGTAGCTATTATAAAGGAATTCATGTGCAGTGAGTTTGTGATGATGTATTTTCTTTGTTTCAGTTTTATTTGAATTATAATCTCTCCTTTCATATCTTGTTTCTTCAGTGGTTTTCCTTAAAGTTTATAAGCAAAATTCTTTTCCTAAAGCTTTGTTTTTATGGGAATATCATTTTGTGTAATTTTCCTTGTAACTTAATGAATTCATGTGCTCATGCTCATTACAAACTTTTTCTTCTTCCAAACACTACACTACACTAAATCCCTAAAGCCATCACAAAGGAATTTCTACCTTGCTCCTCTATATCTTTGTTGTTGTAACCCTTTGATCCTTTAACCTAGCTACCTGGTTTTCATCCCTTATCCAACATCAAAACCTAAAACTTTCAAAACCCTACCTGAGCCTAGCATATCTAGCCTAACATCTTTTCCCATTCCAGTCATATTTGGTTATGAATTCATTGAGAGATCCCTCTCTGGTTTAACAGGGCTAGCTGCTAAATCCTAAGTGGTTTGAGGTTACCTCCTTGGATCTCCTTTCTCAGCCTTGGGATATTGTGGAGGATAACTTTTTAGCGTTGTTGTTGGAGATCGAAGTGATACATCTTCCATGGGAAAGAGAAATAAGGATCAGCTCTGATTGGTAATGGTTAACAATTATGAGACACAATAAAGGTTGTGTATCTTTCACCTGGTGACTCCAGTGTCGAAGAATACAAAGGTTTAGAATTTTCACGGCGAATCCATTATTCAAAATTCGGTAGTTTGAAGAACCTCTTGGTGACTTAATTGTTTTCAATATGGATTCAACTAATCAAACATATGCTCCTATTAATTGTGCTCACATTCCTGGTTTTCCAAATCTAATTCCTTGAATAGATTGGCAAACTAATTTTCCCAAATTCATAGATGGAAACAAGGATGAGGCTATTCTGAATCTAATAAAATTTAATTGGCATATACATAAGATTTGGATTAGTTTTCATGAGGATTGTTTGATGAAAATGTTTATGGCTACACTAGAAGGGAAAGAAAGATCATGGTATGAAAGGTTAAACCCAAGTAGCTTATACTCTTTTAATGATTTCCATAGAGTGTTATCCAAGCATGGGAAGTCTCTTTTACAAAGCTATTGCGATTATTGTGAAGGTTTTATTGCATATCCTAAAAGTATTGATGATATTGAATGTACGGATGATGAAGAGATCATTGGAGCCTTCTATGATTTTTCCTTCCAACAACAATCTGCAGAAGCTAATAAATTTGATACACGAGATCATACTCAACACATAATAGCCTCTTCTTTGATTGATGAAGAAAAAAATGATGAATATAATCTATATGTTCATAAATATTCCCCACAGGAAACAATTCTGGTAGCAACACAACACACTGATTAGTTAGAGGTTAAGGAAGAAATTCAACAGCTTGAAACTAATCAAGAAGTTTAGGAGAATAATGAAAAAGAACAAGTTATTTTATATCATGTGGGTGTACACATTAGCACTGTGGTTGTCAAAAAAAGTCATCTTTCCAATCATCAAGTAAAATTAATTGAGCATAACATTGAAGAATCATTTATTGATTTGCAGTAGTCTTATGATCCACAAGAACATCTCCAACATACAATATTTTCTTCCACGATTAAAGATCCATAAGATTTGAATGATGAAAGCCATGTCTTATTTCATGATTCTAATGATGAGTTATAGCAATCTTGCCAACTTCTATGTGATCTAGTTAATGATGAAGACATCCTTTTTGCATATGATCTTTTTGGTGTGTTTGATGAAATTCAAGAAAATTTAGAGCCCTTATCTATTTTGGATGATGAGAATGAAAAACAATTTTCTCTCATTTCGTTTGATGGGAATTAGCTTCAACATATAAACAAACCAGCATTGTAGAATAAGGTTTGCTTTATTTCTTTTAATAATCCAGAAGATCTTATGTTGCATGATTTCCATGATCCTCTGCTGAGTTTTTTGCAGTCATCAGTAGAGGAATAATTTTCCAAGTTTTTCAATACATGTATTGGATCCAGTGGAAAAGTTGAGTTTCCAATTTCCTTTTTCTTTTTCCTACTCAAGGAAAGTGTGAGCATGATTCAAGTAAGTAGTCATCTGCTGGATTGGTTACACTGGAGGGATCATTTCACATGATTGTATATAATCTTGAATAGGTGGGCAGTTATCATCAGGATTTGAAGCCTGAGGTGAAGGCCCTAAGATCTCGATGGTTTGCTATCATAAGTAAGTTCTGTCAGTATGTTTTTTATAGTGAATTCATTTAGTTAGTTAGTCAATTTATAGTTTTGAGTTTGGTCTCTTTTTTTTTACTCCATGCCTAATGGATAAGGCTACCTAGTCTACAGTTTTTTTGACACCTCCAAGGAGCTACCATCCCTAGCTGGAGCTAATGTTAGTTTCAGGCAATTATGCCTATGCCCAGTGGTCAAATATGCTTTTACAAGGTTTTGTTAGGGGTCTTGAAGTCAAATTTTAATCATTTCATTAGGTTTTCAAAATAAAATTTGATCATTGGCTAGTGTGTCTAGGTATATTGTTTCTCCTTAAAAAATTTCATGTTTCAGTCACTTCCATCACTGAAAGGTCGTCATCATCATCTCATTCATATTACCATGGTCTTCGTTCAGCTCAGTGTCACCATTAGGTCATTAGGATTAGAGTCATCAAAACTATCATGTCATTCATAAAACTGACAAATGGAGTAGTGATAGGGTTTTTCTCAAAAGGTTTTGTTCCAAAGTGTAATTTATTCAAATGATGTAATAAGTTTAATGTTCTAAAGCTACATTTGAAAATTCCAAAGTTACATAGTTTATTCCAAAATCAAAGTGAAAATATATGCTGGGCCACCCTACTATTAAGAAATTGATTTCTACAAGCTATAAAGACCATCTCATTCCTTTTATCTCTCTCATATTAATTGCTAGAGAGCTCTCATTCACCAACAAGTCATTTCCTCAACATTGTCATAGGAAATACTCCAAAAGACAATTCAAACAGTTTCGTTGCATTTTCTAGGAATTTCGCTGTGTTTTCCAGGGTTTCACTGTGTTTTCTATCCACAAGCCTTAAACCTTGTTTTCAACGGGTTTCAACAGGAATTGAAGTATTGAAATTCTTTATAAAAGTAAGTTCAAGTCTCTCCAGCTCTCCATAAGTCTATTTCTCTTTATTTCATGTTGCAAAACCTCCATTACTCCCTACACTACGTTTTCATAGTTTTTCTAGTTGGAATATGTATAAATTTCCTAGACCATACACTACACCCATTTCCTCCCATTCCACTTCTCGAAGGTCCATAACACCCCTACCTATCTCCCTAAATTTTCCTACCCTCTTTCCTCTTCCCTAAACCCTTCATCCTGTCCCCTCATCCATTCCCATGTTTTCCTAATTAGGGTTTTCACTTGCATGTAGTCAAAATGGAGGAAAGGAAATGCTATAACAATGGAGGTCAAATCTTGAGATATGAACCACTAAAAAATGAGGAGCTGATATCTTCCCAACTGTCCAAGCAGTGTTTTGATAATGTAGGGTGTTTATGGTTTTGTGAACTACTTCAAAGGGTCAAATACCATCCCAAATTGACTAGTTTGTTTGCCACTCATTTGAGGAGAGATAAGGTCACTATTGCAGGTGTTGCTTTCACTATTTCAAATGAAGTCATAGTAGAAGCCACAGGGATACCCAACCATGGAGAGAAATGGTTTAAGAGTCAAGACTTGGACCTGCAAAACTATCAACCTTTCATCAAAGATCACTACAAGCACAACAATAAGAAGGTTTTTCCTTTTGGATAGCTCCTTGAGAAATTTTATCCATTAATGAGGGCTATAGTGAAGTACTTTACATGTGAGGGAAGATTTTCTAGACTGTACAAATATATTAGACTGCTGATGCATTTCACAGGGGTAAAACCATTAAACCTAGCCTACCACCTCTACAAAAGTTTGGCTAAAATGGCAGAGAAGGTGCAACATAGATAGAGCGATCATCAAAAAAGACTTTTTCACCATGCCCTCATCAATATTATTGTATTTCATCATCTTTCTCAAAATATTATCACTTGGGAAACATTCACTCAGGTAGATGTCTTATTGTCTTCTACTAGTCAATTTGCAAGCACAAGTACACCATTAGCACCACCTAAGCATGTAAAGAGTGGCTCATCTAGAAGACCTGTAGTTGAGAGGATACCTAGGCCTGAAGTGACTCAAACATATCAAAGAGGCAATAGGCTTTTGTTTACTCCACATATTGTGGAAGGGGCCAATCTTACACCAGTAGCATCAGCAGAGCAAGGATTACAATCACAACATGAGGCACTATTTCAAGATGAAGAACCATTTCATCTTGACACTGACATGGTTGAATTGAAGGTTAATGAGAATCAAAGGACAATAGAGCAAGTAATCATGGAGAAAGATGTTGAGATAAAAAGCATTAAAGAAATTTTATCAAAGGCCAATTTCATGATTTCATTCCTAGAGAAGGACAATCAGCAATTGAAGGTAAAATAGCTAATCTTGGAAAAGTATGAGGTTGATATTGGAAAAGAGGATATAAAGGGGAAAGTAGTGATTGATGTAGAGGATTCAAATGAACGTCAGGAGCAGCTGACAAGGAAAAGGCTAAGGACTAGAGGCCTCAAAAAGAACACTTTAGCAACAAAGAGAGCAAATGACTTCAGTTGACCTAATTGTAGAAGAAATCAATGAGAATAAAGAGCTTTGGCTTGATAAGGTAAATTGTCATTTGGAGAAGCTTCTTAAAAGGGCTACCAAAGACAACAGGTTGCAAAGACACATGGCTGCTCATTATTACACAAGGAATCAGATTTCTATGGTTATGATCAAGTAGTTGAAGGAAAAACTCAATGAAACCCTAATCAAGAAAAAAAGGAAGGTAAAGTTGGATTTTCTTGCTGATGCCTCCCTCATAGCATAGCATAGCACCTGAGGACTTCATAAACCAATTTTGAGGACTTTTGGAGAAATTTTGGTTTTTTGTGAATTTTTTCACATTTTGACACAGTCGTGGAGTCAAACACGCAGTGTGCCCCACATTGTGCTTTTGTTAGTGAGCTCCAAATCACATTTTGTTTGCATATCTAGATTTGGCATGACTTATATATAACATTTAGCCTGAGGGAGCAGAATTTAAGTAGGTTTTGGTAGGTTAAAATGGCAAAAAACCACCTAAAAATTGCCTTTATGCCCTCCTGTTGAGGACCATGTTGCGTTTCTAAGAGTACATGTGGTAGAATGCAGTTTTGATGGGATGGAATTAACCATTTTCATCACCTGAAGAGTCCATCATGTATCATACATCCACATATTTACAATGAGCCATCAACATCAAAATTTGGACTTCAGGAAAGCCTTTAGAAACCAGTTTTCCCAAATTCGCTATGTTTTCTCCAAGCTCGTTGTGTTTTTCGCTGATTTCACTGCATTTTTACATGTGACAACTTTTCTTCAGTTTTATCAGTTGGATTCAATTTTTTATGGTGTAATTAATTAACCTTGGTGTAGTTATCATATAATGATGAGTAAATAGTTTTGTTAAAGTTGTTTTATGTAAAGTTAGGCTTCATTAATGAAAGTAGTTTGAGTCAAGGTTTAATTGGAGGAGTTGCTTTAACCTCCCTAGACATTAGGGTTTGGTTGGAACACCTCATGTAATAGTTTCTAGACTCATGGATTTGACCCTTGAGAGAAGTGAGATGTTTTTTTGGTCTATATGTATCATTTTCTCAGTAATAGAATAGGTTGGACATCAAAGAAAAGAACACTTGTAGCTTGTACTTGGACATTTTATTCATGAAATCAAAGGCGCAATTTGCAGCTATTATCTAGGAATTCATGTGCAGTGAGTTTTTGATGATGTATTTTCTCTATTTCAGTTTTATTTTAATGATATACATTTCTCCTTTCATATCTTGTTTCTTCAGTGGTTTTCCTTAAAGTTTATAAACATAATTCTTTGCATAAATATTTATTTTTATGGGAATATCATTTTGTTTAATTTTGCTTCTAACTTAATGAATTCATGTGCTCATGCTCATTAAGACATTTTTCTTCTTCCAAACACTATATTACACCGACAAATCCTAAAGCCATCACAAAGGCATTGCTACCTTGATCCTCTATATCTTTACTGAATCACTGATGTAACCCTTTGATCCTTTAACCCAGCTATCGTGTTTTCATCCCTTATCCAACATCAAAACCTAAAACTTTTAAAACTCTACCTAAGCCTAACATATCTAGTTTAACATCTTTTCCCGTTCCAGACATCTTTGGTAGGGCTAGTTGTTGAACCCTAAGTGGTTTTAGGTTACCTCCTTTGATCTACCTTCTCAGCCTTGGGATATTGTGGAGGATAACACGCACTACCACTGGCTTCGAAGTGATTGAGATTATGGATGACAATAATCCCTACCCCACATTTCTTGGATTGGATTGGGGATTTTTTTAACATGGCTATAACTAACTTGAAGAAAAGGAAAATGATATTTGAAAGCAATAATATGAGAGTTATTGTGCCATTAGAGCCATCGGAGGGAGTGAGATATATTGAACCTGTCAGAGAAGAGTACTGTGCAGATGAAATCGACAACATTTATCAGATAACATCAAAAGAAGAAGAATAGATCAACCCTACTAAAGATGGAAAACTGACTTGGGAGCAAGATAGTTCTTGCACTTCAGACTTAGAAGAGGAATTCGAAGACTAGAAGAATAGGTTGCATGAAGTGTCTACAAGGTGATGTGCAAGGATCACTAAAGAAGTGCATTGTATGACAGCTGAGGTATGTAATTTACCTTTGTATGATGGTTTGGGTAATATAAATACTTTCTTTAGAGATTATGAAAGATGAGTACCAAATTGTCATATATTGTTAGCTATGGATGAAGCACTCAGGGCTACCCCTGCTAGATAGTGGGGTACTCATACGAATAATATATGAGATGGAGAAAGTACAGAAGGTTTATGTGGGTAATGTTTGGTCAAGCAAAAACAGAGCTCGTAGACAAGTATGCTAGCCAAAATGATCCTATACACCACATACAGGTTTGTATGGCATCTTGGGGAGAAATTTTGCAAGAAGAATGGGTGCATGGCTTCATCCATACCCTAGAAACAATTCCTCAGAATTGGTATTTGGAAACTGAGCTTCGACATGATACTGCTAGCTAGGCAGAAATGGTTGATGGATTTATAATGACATTTAGATTTGAAGATGATTGTCCACATATAGATGTAGCTCTGAATGTAGTTAATAAGAAGATTTTGAGAACAAATTTCTAGTTATCTGGCAACCTGATTGGGCTGCGCAGATACGTAATGTAATGGAATGCTATAATCTCACTGCGGAAGAGGATGAATATCCTCACAATATTGACATCAAAGAATTAGAAGGTCATCGCAAAGTAAATGGACCTGAGATAGAAATCGCTGATATAATGAAGCCATTAAAGATGAAGAAGGTGAATATAGGGTTGGAGGCTTAACCAAAGTATGCAACAATAAGAGATTACTGGGTTGAAGACACAATTATAAAGATAACAGATCTCTTGCATGAATATAAGGAGTTGTTCCCCACTAAGTTTTTAGATATGAAGGGCATATTAGGAGATTTGGGAGTTATGAGGATTTCTTTGAAGCCTAATGTGAAGCCTGTCAAGAAGAAACCTTATAGACTAAATCAAAAATACAAGGAGAAGGTGGAAGAAGAATTATACAAAATGTTAACAACTGGAATAATCGAACTTATCAAAGAGTCTGAATGGGTAAGTCCCATGGTGGTTCAAGAAAACAAGGCAAAAGTGGAAATCAGAATTTGTGTTGACTTAAGGAAATTGAATGATGCATGCCTGCATGATCCCTTCCCTACACCATTTACAGATGAAGTATTGGAAAATGTAGGAGGACAGGAGGCCTATTCTTTCACAGATGAATTTTCAGGATACCATCAGATCAGAATTGCACCAGAAGATAGACATAAAACAACTTTTGCTACAGAGTGCAGCTCTTATTAGAACATGATTATGCCTTTTGGTTTGAAGAATGTCCCTACTATATTTTCTAGAGTTGTAGTTGCGGCCTTTAAAGAATATATACACAAATTTTTGGAAGTTTACTTCGACAATTGGACAATCTTTGGTCTATTAAAGAAGCATGTGACAAGCTTAAGGTTGATGTTGGATAAGTGTAGGCAATACTAGATCTCATTGAACTTGAATAAGTGCATATTTTGTGCACCATTTGGTATACTATTGGGACATGCAGTTTATAAATAGGGATTAATGGTGGATCCCGTGAAGATCGCAGTTATTGTGAACCTACCCACACTAGAAACAATGAGACAATTGTGCATGACACTGGGACACACTAGCTAGTACAGAAAGTTTATAAAGGGGTATGTGCAGATAATTTTGTCGATGGAGAAATTGATAAAAAAAGGATGTGACTTTTCAATGGAGAAAATAATGCCATAAGATCTTGGATTTACTGAAGGAGAAAATGGTAAATGTGTCTATTCTAGTTTTCTCGGACTTGAAGAAGGAGCTCCATGTGCATGTTGATGCATCTTGCATAGCATTAGGTGTAGTGCTAGCACAACTAGGAGCAAGAGAAATTAATCATCCCATAGAATTTGTTAGTAGGAAATTGTCCAACATGGAAAATAACTATAGCATGATGAAAAGAGAGGGATTACCTATGGTGTATGGATTACAGAAATTTAGGCACTACTTGTTGGGGGTGCATTTCAAAATGTTCACTAATCACTCCATGCTAAAATATTTGGTGAATAAGCATGTTTTAGGGGGAAATATGTGTCGATGGTTGTTACTATTTTAGGAGTATGGATTTGAAGTTATAGTGAAGCCATGAAAATCGAATGTTGGGCCTTACCATATATCAAGAATAGAGACAGGAGAAGAACCCACAAATATTAATAATAACCTGTTTGATGCATAGTTATTCACAATTAGAGTCATAGATGATCACTTCGTGGAAATTATTCAGTTTTTGGCCACATGAATGGCACCTACAGAGTACACTATGAAGCAAAAGAAGAAGTTGGTGGTTCAAGTAGTTGATTTCTCATTTATTGTTGGAAACTTGTATAAAATGGGATCGGATGAAGTACTGCAGAGATACGTCCCTGAACACAAACGATAGAGTATTCTGATAGAAGCTCCTGGAGGAGTCACAGGTGGGCACTATGTAGGAAAAGCCATTGCGCATAAAATCCTGAGAGTTGGGCTATGGTGGCCCACAGTACATAAGGATGCAAAATAATTCTGTCAAGAATGTGATGTATTTCAAAGAAAAGTAAGACCATCTAGAAAAGATAAGATTCCACTAGTACCACAGGTAACTTTGCAGGCTTTTGAAAAATGGGCTATTGACTTTGTTGGACCTATCAGCCCACTAGGAAAGAACACTGGTGTGAGGTATATCATCACTGCCACTTATTATTTGACAAGATGGGCCGAGGCACAACCAATGAAGGATTGCAGTGCAAAAACTGCTGTGAATTCATCTTTGAACATATACTTTCCAGGTTTGGTTGTCTAAAGATCTTGATGAGTGACTAAGGCACACATATCTTGAACAAGACCATTGAAGCACTAAGTAGGGAATTTCAAGTTCACCACCAAAAGAGAACTCCTTATCATCCTTGGGAAAATGGAATAGTGGAAGCTTTCAATAAGTTTCTGGAAAATGCATTTACCAAAGTATACAATGTGAACAAAGAAGACTAGGATTTAAGGATTTCAACATTGCTATGGGCATATAGAACAACATGCAAAAATGTCGTTGGTACTCCGCATCTTCACGGAGAATTCAGTTTCACTGGGTCCATGTCGGAGACAGTGGGGCAGTTGTTACACCATTCATGCAGGTCGCTACTTATGCGACAAGGAATTTCGCTACCTTAGCACAGTTAGAGTTACTGCCGCCATTTACCGTGGCTTCCATTCGAAGCTTATCACACTTCTCCTTCCAACCTTCCAACACCGGGTAGGTGTCAGACTCTATACATCGTGTTAACACTTGGCAGAGTCCTGTGTTTTTAATAAACAGTCGCTACCCCCTGGTATGTGCCGCTTTCCCAACCCAAAGATAGGAGGGAGAACACCCCTTCTCCCTTGACAGGGTAGACAACATTTAGGTTGGTATATGGACAAGAGGTAGTTATGCCTATAGAATACATTGTGCCAAGTTTGAGAATTGTAGTTGTCACATATATTGAAGACCCTGACATTTTGAAGGAAAGAATGTCGCAGATTCTAGCACTAGAAGAAGATAGATTCATAGTAGGGTTCCATCAGCAAGTACAGAAAGAAAGGGAGAAGGCCTAGCATGACAGGAATATCAAGAAGAAGACATTCTGGGAAGGAGATCTTGTATTATTATATGACAACAAATTCGTGAAGTTCCTAGGAAAATTTAAAAGACATTGGTTAGGACCATATATCATCAAGAACCTTTGATGGTGGTGCAGTTCAGCTTGCGAAGTTGAATGGTTAGCTGATTCAAGGACGAGTGAATAGTAGCAGGTTGAATATATACATGGATGACTCTGTCCCTGTAGATTCACACTAAAAAATGAAAGGAAGGAATTATTTGTGCCACCTATAATTGAAAGCGGTCGCAGGACTATAAAATACTCTGCAGAAAGGGACTTCGTCGAAGAAAGATTATTGTGTGATACTCAGGAATAGGAACTGTGAAAAATAAAAGGTGACTACACTACAAGGAAAGGTTCATCGATGTTGGCCAGAAATATGACCGTTCGAAGGAAAAAGCTATTGTTAAAAGGAAATTGTCATTAAGGGGCACAAGAGAAGAGAATTTATGAAGCACAACTGGTTGTATCCAACCTAATACCTTCATTAAATGAGAAAATATTGAAGCAATCATGAGAGTGGAATTCACATTTGTTATAAAAACCATATCGTATGCCACATTTGACGCTTTGTTGTCTGGAGAATTTGAGAAATTGCATCTAAGTGTGAAGAAAGCTATTATATGTAAGAGAGGAGTTTTGAGGAACTTGTTAAAATATTTGTAGAAAGAGGATTAGTGGGTATTATGGAGGCACAAGAAGCAAAGGTACCCATGTCCCCAAGGCACCAAAGGTCACCTAGAAATAAGGTACCCACAGAACCACAACTGTAGAAGAAGTAAGAGAAGAGACCAACTAAGGTCTTTGGGGTGGAACTCAGAACATCCCTGAGGAATAAAACACTGAAGGAAGTGTGCACGAAGAACAAAGAAGATAAGGGGAAGAATCTTGTGTAGAAAGGAAATAAGTCGATGCAACAGAAGGCACCTCAACAAATCAATGATAGTGAAAAGGAGGTCAAATTTCACTGCATGGAGACAGATGACAAAGAGATTCCCATTGTGCTCCCACCTTACAAGCCACCAAGAAAACCAAACATCAAGCTGGTTAAGGAACCAAAGGAGGGAAATTTTTTCAGGTACACTCCATTACTGTCAAGGGAAGTGGCATTTGAGGGTGAAGTGTTGGGGAAGATCCCCCAGCTGAATATGGAATAATGGGACTTTAAAAATCAAAGAATATACTTGCAATTTGAACCAAGTAGATATCTAAAGTAGGTTCAGTACGTAGAAAGTGGAGTCATGAGGCTAGAGTCATTCCAGTGGGCTATAGGATTGCAAAGAGTGGGCCTCTTGAATATGTTGAATATGCCACACTTCGACCAAAGCACATCCAGTACAATCTGTGTGCAGCAGCTCCTCGCACTGGTACATGGTGGATGCATTTGGCTAGGACAAGGATCCCGATCGATGAGATGTTAATCAAAAAAATCACAGTGTTGCCTCATCAAGGAAAAGACCCCACAAAAGAATTTGTGGGAAAATATAAGGACAAGGAGATGGCACAAATGATGAAGGAAAATTTTGGACTAGTGAAGCAATAGCGGGGATATGATATCAATTCCATTGATGACTAGGGAGTGTGTTTCACTGCACACATATTGGCAGGTAAGATAATGAGGAAGTGTAGGGCTAATGAGGTGCCTGCAACTATAGTATCTTTGGTTGCGCAGTGCAGCGTAGGGGTCTAGTTTAACTGGGCTGCCTATCTATGCAAGGAATTTTTGGTAGATTGTAAGGAAGCACGGGAAGAGGGGAAGACGTTCCACTACACTTGGTTGATAATCCTCATCATGCTAGTTGCGTGGAAATAACCAGAAGACTTTCACTTTCCATATGTCGAGGTGGATGTTTGTGAAGCATCGAGGTATGTGTCCCTCTAGTTTACTAAGGAGCCAACGTCTGCAACGGAGAATATGATTTTATTTGTAGTCATGGAAATGGATCTACACATGGTGGTGAATCAACATCCAAGACTATCACCAAGTTTATATAAGCAAAATTGTAACATTACGAACTTCAAAGCAAAGTTCCACAAATCCTATGTAGAGGAAATTAAGGACCCGACTGCGACATGGCACCTGTTTCCGTACTTAGAAATTGAAGAATATTTTCTCGTCATAGTACAATAATGGGCGGAAGAATGTATGACTCCAACTGGTTGGAATAGAGAAGGCTACCCCGTAGGATGTAGGTACAAGTGGAAAGGATGTAGAGACAGAGATAGAGGAAACGGTGTAGGAGCATGAGGAACCCCTCAGTGATGTAGGAGTGTCATAGGAGTCACCTTTTATTTTCAGAAGGAGAGACACAACAACTGCGGCAGGCAAGAGGAAAAAGAAGAAAGAAGATAAGTCCAAGGGCACAAAAGCACTTTTCCTCACTGATGGGGACATCAGAGAGAAGTTCTAGGAGATCATAGCGGAGACCTAGGACAGAATTGGTGATCACTATAGAACAATATTGGCTGAGGTATAGTATGGCATCATGGATTTGAAGGCATTACCGCAAATAGAAAGACAATTAGAACAAATACTCAACCACTATAGGTATAGCGAAGAATAGAGACACACTTTTGCATTAGAATTTTGCAAGTGCCAGCCAGGGCACTATAGTTCTACACACCAGAGTACAAAGAATGAGCCAAAACATGGAATACCATTAACATAAATATTACCACACTGCCCATTCAAGTGTTTCATTAATTCCATTAAAGTTTAACAACCAAGTTGTAGGAGTGGTAACAACGAACCTCGACGTTGATGAAGCGGGCGGAAAAGGAGAAAGTTGTGCTGAAGAAGGAGCTGGAGCATGTTCCTAAGAAAAGAGATGATGCATTTCAGTGAAAAAAATAGTTGGAAAAAGCCATTGAAGATAGTTTCAGAATAGTCCTGGATGTGAAGGTCGGTGAGGAGGAACCACCAGCAAAGAAGGTCGCAAAGCTCGCCCTCATGATCAAGGAATCAAAGAATACACTGGCAAAGATAAAATTCGAGTATGATGTGCATATATCAGAGCTGCAAATAAGGTTGCAACCAGCCACACCACTAGAAGTGTGGGAGTAGAAGAGGAAAGACTTAAATCCAACATTGAAAGGCATCTCTGACATAGTGGCGAACTATGGGAAATTATTGGATGACACGATGTAAATTTAGACCTCAGTATAGGAGGATCCAAACATCCAAAAGATCAAGGAGTAATTACAAGTAAATCAGAAGCCCATGACAAGATCTTGGCAATTGTAAAGAACCTACTAGTCTTGCAGAAACTTGCTAGTATTACTGAAGGGAAGAACCTCCAAAAGCAGATAGATGATCTTCGGATGAAGGAGAAAATTTTGCAAGAGAGGACTCAGCCATGGCGCGATGACACCCTCAAACTATCTCAGGAATTGGATGAGAGGATCAAAGAGTTGAAGAAAAGAGAGTCAGAAATACTACAAGAGGTTGTTGGCCCAACCATAGAGGCATTGCTGGAGCAAATGTGCTGAAAGAAGAAACAAATGGCTGAGACAATCTAGCAGTGTAATGCAGTCTATAATGGAATTGCAGTGAAAATCAAGGGAGTTGTAGTTGAGTTACTCAGGACATGTCACAGGTGAGTGTTGTAGGGTTGTTGGGCATAGCCCAACTTGGTCCAAGTTTTGGTAAAATATTTCGCATTTTGAGGAGCGGAGCGTGTAGAGCTGACGAAGTTCTATTCATTGCGCAGTGTTTAGGGGCTTTGGGATGGGTCAAAAGTCCCTTATTTTGTAACGGTTTTTGGGTATTAGTCTATTGTTTTATCATATCCATGGTATGTGGACCATGGTCTTGTAGTAAGGAAGTCTATATAAAGAAGATGTAATACTTTGTCAAATATAGAAGAACTAGCTAAGAATAGATTTTCTGTATTCTCTCTCTTGAGTTTGTATTTTTGGGGAAGGCTTCGTAGCTGAGTGCGCGGATGACTTAAAAAGTCTACACCTAAGTGCGCAAACCACCTGCAACTGGGTGCACAGGTCAGGGAGTGGCATGTATTGAAGATCCTTATTAATAAAGAAGAATTTTTGGCGAAATATTTTGTATCTTTTTGTGTTCATTATCTATTTTTATTGATATTGTTATGCATTTTTTTTTAACTGAATTACGTGAAAGAATACATGTTATACTATTTTATGTTATGTCTATGCATTAAATAAAAATCCGTGAAGTTAATCATCAATGCAAAGCTATTAATGTACCTAAAGTTATAGATAGAAGTAAGACTTAAGTGAACACACGAGCGCCACAATGCGCATATCCCTATAGCTGCAAAAACCTGGTTTTGCAACCTCCCATAACCGCTTCGAGTGAGACTATGATCTACGTATAGGTTGCTGCCAAAAGGGCCAGTGGTTGAGGGTTTTGTTGGTGCATAGTACACTCTGAACCTCGGTCAAGCCCCCTTAAACCAACATGTACCCATACACTAGAAAAAAATAATAAACTACTTCATTAATTTTGATTATATTTTGGCAAGGCCTAAGCACACATCTTTCTAAAACAATGCACAATCACAAACAAATAGTCATGGATCGGACTTGTAGTTTTTGGTAAACCTCCAATAAAATCCATAAATATACTTTCCCAAAATTTTCTAAGGACCAATGATGATATGTGCAACCCAACATATTTCTTGGCTTACTAGTGCTACAAAGATTACATCCAAAAATATACTTAAAAACTCTTCTCTTACATTTTAGGCTAATATGTGTGCATGTGTGCACACACACACACACATTAAATTATTTCCCCAATGCTAAAATTTCCAATAATTCTTTGATTGTAAACTTACCTTATTAATTGAATTCTCCTTTTCAATGGGATATACTATTTTCCCAATTTATAAAGTAGTGTGCCTAGCATACGATACTCATTTTCCTCCAAATCAACATCTATTATCTTTCTTGATTGTTAAAATACATCTCCAAAACCAATGTCTTCTTCACACTATTCACTCAAGACTTCATAAATGAAAATCTCAAGCTATAATATGGTTCCTACGTAATATTTTGCTTGGATAGTCAATGTCTACAACCTTATTGGTTGTGTCACTTTCATACTTTATAACTAGATGAATTTATTTTAAAATCCCCATCCAATCTGCAATGTCATGCTTGTTGCAACTTAATTTGACTTTGTTGACGCTAAAGAGGTTAACTATAAGTCTAAATCATTTCTCTCATTCCCAAAGAAATAATGTTTCCATTTCATCATCACTTACAAAAAGGCATAGAGTTCCTTGTTATATGTGGGATAGTTATGTATATATTTATGAAACAACTTAGAATAATAACACAAGTTCTGTCAATGCAGTTAGATAACTCAAGATGCATCGCCACAATAGATAATGCATCTCCCTTGTAAAATTCCTCATCCAACATCCATTCCTAGATAAGGATATTGGGGTGATGAGATGGATTTTGATGAGTTTGTGCTCTTATAATATTCCTCTAAAATATTATACCTACTTTGATTGTGTTGGAAAATGTAACTAGGTTCGGTCTTCATTTAATGTATTTGAGTCATCTTCTAATGTACTTATCAAAAGAATAAAGACAAGAATTATTATTATTATTATTTTGACTTATTAAATCATGGTTTCCATGCTTGGCTCAATATGTTTTAGGTCAGAGTCCCCATTGATGACTTTAGGATTTATTCTAAGTCAATAGAGTCATTGTACTTTTAAAGAGACCCTTATTGGGCTTTTGAATCATGTAAAAAGGTTAAGTATTGAGTCAAATATTATTTATGTATCCTCCACACTAAGTCAACCAAGAAGAGATTAGTTCAGCCTAAGGACCCTAATTCGACCTCACATGGTGCATGTAAATACAAGCACATCGAATTCATTTGGAACACACTCTCTCACAAGAAGTTCAATATCTCTTGTAGCTGGGAAACGTGTGAAGTCTGTTGTTGGGAAGCCAAAGGAAGTGAAACTTGGGTGGAGCCTAAGGAGGAAGAAAATAAAAAAATTGTTACCTCTCTCTCTTTGTTTCGTGCCCTAAATTGGGAGATCAAACTCTTCCAAGTTTCACTATTGTCGGAAGCTGCTAGTTTTCAGAAGTTGTTGCCTAGTCAAAGTTGCTAGAAAGGGTTCAAAATGTTGGGAGGTTGACTTGGTGTGGAGGGAAGGTTTAGTCTTGGTCTAGGTTGAAGTGTCTCAAAGAATATTATTGAAAGGAAGAATTTATTGATTGGCTTTCCCCTCGAGGGATGATTTTCCCTAGAATAGTGCCTACATCTAGTGTTTATTGTTTTATGTGTTGTTGCTTTGGTAATTGCTTGATGAAATAAAAGAAATAAGATATAAAGAATCGTAATAATAAGAAACATCATAAGTGATTATCAATAGTAAGAAAATATTTCTGCCTTTCTAATTTTCTAACATGGTATTAGAGCTTTGGTGAAGAAGGAAGAAAAAGGCAATCTCAAGCACTTGATCAACGAACCATTCAAAAGGATTCTCAAGCACTTGATCAAGGAACTATTCAGAAGAATTATCTCAAGTAAGGAATCTACTATATTCAAGGAATATGTCTAACACAATCAAGGGAGAGAATAAACTTGAAGGTGTTGGAAATAATACTGAGAGGGGGGGTGAATCAGTATTATCAAATCAATAATTTAATTTTCCAAACAGATTTGTATACGCTACTTCAGCTAAGTGAACTAGCGTGTATACGCAACTGTACTTAAGGCAACCAACGTATATGCATAGAACTTTTGATTTACCCAATTTATCATGCATTGAACATTAACCAGTATATCAGAGATTTATTAGACAGTGCAGTAAAAGTAGAATAAAGCATCACACATAAGCAACACACATGAACACCAAGATATAAGGTGGAAACCCAATGTGGATGAAAACCACCTGCTACTGTCGCCTCTGTCTCTTTTAATAATAAGAAAATATGTTTACAATTTTGTACTGGTTTAGACTTATACTAGTACGCAACCTCTACCTGTAGAAGGTTACAACCTTCTCTCATTCTCTAGCTTCTCCTGGAAGGGAGCTACAACCCCCTAACTCTTGTACTAGTCGATATGTTTACTAGTACGTAGGCTGTGACCTACAGAAGGCTACGACTTTCTTTCTTCCTCCAAGGACCATGTTTCATAAATTTTCAGACTGGATCCATCATAACTGTAATTCAATCATCAAATACATCTACATCAACCAATCACTTTTTGAACCAAACACAACCAAATCAATCAATCACCTTGACAACCCATCAATCTGATCAATCAGAATACTGTCACCAGAACCCAAACGAGAACCCAGAACTCTGCAACAGCAAATAGAAACAACTAAAACATATTTTATAACGTATACGCTACTTCCATGTGTCGAACCAGCGTTTATACATGCTTTTCTCAAATCCAACCAGTGTATACATCTACAAATATTAATTCATAATTCTGCAGATATTCCAGACTTCAGTGATACCCAGATCATAATATTTACAAAACAACACATGCCTTAGTATATAGATCTAGAATAAACATGATCAAACCATATAAAAATAATTCATTTCAAGCCTTAAGATCATGATCCATCATTAGATCTTATCCTCCATCAACTGCTAAGGTTCATCCCTGGTTCAGATCAAGCACAACACCATAAGCGAATAACTTGCATACTAGATCTCACACTTCATCCGATATTCAATACTTGTGCACCTTGGCCTAATGATCTTCTCCTCCTTTTATAGTTTTAGGCCTTTCTCAATACCATGGACCAAAACCACTTAGGACCAATACCTTGGACCAAATACCTAGGGTCAATACCTCGAACCAAATACCTTGGACCAATACCATGGATCAAAATATCACAAACCAAATACTTCGAACCAAAAACTTAGTTTTCCAAGGTATACGTGCTTTTCTTTCTGTGAGAGTGCGTGTGTACGTATACGCTACTTGTGGTCAGTGAACCTGCATGTATACACAACTTGGTCAAGGTGAACATGTGTATACCTCTATTTCTTCATTATGTGTAGACTAATCTGTAATTCTTTGTTGTTAGCCTACTGTACTGTGATATTTCATCTGAGTGAGTTGCCATCAAGGACAATACCTGTATCATAATGCCAACAATATTCCCCTTTGGACTTGATGGCAACAACAACACCAAGTCACTCTCCCCCTTTGACATCAAGGGCAAAGGGTCATGCTCCCCCTCTAACATACATTATGCTAGTCATGCTCCCCCTAAGTACATGCTGAAATCTCTGATATGCTGAAGTGTACTGATTGAGCTCCCATGATTAACTCCATGCTCCCCTTGAGCACAAGCAAAGTCTACAAAAATATTTCTAAAATAATAACATGACTCTTATACATACATCACCAATTACCTTCCTATCACCAATGACTCTTACATACATCCATCTCCCAAAGTGCGAATATACCAATTTTGATTCATCCACCCAACCAAGTGGGAATATACCAATTTTGATTCATCCACCCAACCAAGTGGGAATATACCAATTTTGATTCATCCACCCAACCAAGTGGGGATATACCAATTGTTTATACATGAAAAAAACAAGAAATATTACATCATCCATCCCATGCATAGTGGGGTTACAAATTAGGTCTTTTCATGACCTTTACATTAAAAGATATGCATGACATTTATAATAAGGACAACTGATCTAAACAAGACCATGATAGTCATCAGCAACTATCATACACCATATATGATCTACACCATCAGCAACATCAAGATTAATAGCCTGTATATTTTCATCATCAAAAGAGTCACCTGAACCTAAACAATTATGCGGATTTGTACCAAGATCTTCTAAGATAATGCCAACCATGCATTATTAGAAGCATATGCTCCCCCTTAACATGTGCTAGATGTTCACTATCAGATCTAATTATTGCATATATCAATAAGAGATATCAAAGCATCATCATCAATCAAATATACTTCAAGTTATCAACAACCTTATGAGGACCAATGTATTTCCACATGTTATCAACAGATTGTAACCATCATCAAATAGAGTAGATAATTGACAGAACCATAGAAGACCCCTTTTTCCTGAGTCTGGCCCACTTCTTTTCCTCAAACCAACATATACGAGACTGTTCCCACAGAAACCCGCATATGTACATGACTACGCTTCATGAAACTCGCGCATAACAACCTTTCTATGGAAAATAGGATTTAACAGCAGGATGATGCAGCAATTACTCCTAGCTTTTGTTTGAGATATTCAAATGTCTCTCTGGGCAGTGGTTTAGTGAATATATCAGCAACTTGTTCTTTGGAGGGAACATACTCCAATTTTACCTTTTGTTCAAGCACTTGTTGACATAGAAAATGATATTTGATGGGTATGTGCTTGGTCTTGGAGTGCATGACTGGATTCTTTGAAATACTGATGGCACATGTATTATCAGATAGAATGGAGATAATGCAATTGAACTTTATTTCTTGCTGAACCAAGACACAAACCTAGAACCCATATAGAATGCACCACCACTAGTGCTTTTTCTGTCATCAACGCTTTCTGCCCAATCTGCATCTTTATATGCATGAAGAATACGATCTGTATCTCTAGGATACCATAAACCAAATTTTTGTGTTCCTTGAAGATATTTGAAAATCCTTTTGACTGCCTGAAGGTGTGATTCTTTTGGATTTGCTTGGAATCTTCCAACTATTCCTACTGCATGCATGATGTCAGGTCGGGTACCTGTTAGATAAAGCAGACTACCAATCATAATACCAGGCCCTTGGAGCCTGTTTTAGACCATAGAGAGCCCTTCTAAGTCTGCATACAAGTTTTACATCATTTCCAAGAATTAATCCTTTTGGTTGTTCAATATAGACTTCTTCTAAGTCTCCATTAAGAAAGGAAAATTTTACATCCATTTGGTATACTTTGAATTTCTGAAAACTAGAAAGAGCAAGAAACATCCTTATGGCTTCAAGTATAGCAATAGGTGCAAAAATTTCTTCAAAATCTATACTTCTTGTTGAGCATATCCTTTACAAACAAGTCTGGCCTTGTTTCTAATAACTTCTCCATTTTCATTCAGCTTATTTTTGAATATCCATTTAGTTCCTATGATATTCTTATCATGAGGTATAGGAACTAATTCCCAAGTATTATTCTTTTCAATTTTCTCAAGTTCTTCATTCATGGCCTTGACCCAACATTCATCCTTGCATGCTTCATTTACATTTTGAGGTTTGGTTAAGGGTAGTAATGCTAGATAGCTTGAGGTTTCTGTAATAGTTCTTCTTGTCTGTACACCTGCCTCTTTTTCCCCTAAAATTTGAGTTTTTGGATGATTTTTATGAATATACCTAGACAAAGTCTTTTCTTCTACCGTTATCTCTTATTCTGGTGCTTCATTGGTTTCTTCTTCAGAACCAGTGTGATTTGATGTGGGAAAATAATCCCCATCTTCTTCATTGTCATAATTCAGTTTTTATCTGTTTTAGATTTTTGCATGCTTCATCAACCACAACATCAATACTTTCAATAATTTTCCCAAGTCTTTTATTATAACATTTATATCCCTTACTTCGGGAAGAGTAACCAACAAGAATACCTTCATCTGCTCTGGGTTCAAACTTACCAAGTTTTTCATCAGTCCTTTTGATGTAACATTTGCTTCCAAAACCTTTAAAGTATTTTATAGTAGGAGTCTTACCATACCAAAGTTCATGTGGAGTTTGAGTTTTGTTTACCCAAACATCTGCTTGATTGAGAATAGTGATAGCGGCAAATGAGCTTCACCCCAGAAGGTTGCAAGAGTTCCAGATTCATCTAGCATAGCTTGAGCCATTTGTTGAACAGTTTTGTTCATTCTTTCTACCATTCCATTTTGCTAAGGAGTCCTTGCAGTGGAGAACTACCTTTTTATTCCATGTTGTTCACAAAAGTCAAAGAATTCATCCGAGGTAAATTCCCCTCCTCGATCAGATCTGAGGCATTTGGTTTTGTGATCTGATTCATTTTCAACCAAAGCTTTGAAGGCTTTGAGCTTTTCAAATGCTTCATCTTTATGCTTTGGAAGACTTGTCCAACACATTCTGTAAAAATCATCAATGAACAATATAAAGTATTCTTCTCCACGAGGTGACTTTTTCCTTGATGATCCACATAAATCAGTATGAAGAAGTTCAAGAGGCTTACTAGCTGATCCTTCTTTTTCAATGAAGTGAGATCTGGTTTTCTTACCGAATTGACATGGTTTGCATATTGTATTTTCAGGAATGTTGATATCTGGAAGATCACGAACAACCTGGAATCTGCATGCTTTTCTTATTTTAGAAAAGCTTAGATGTCCCAATCTTTTGTGCCATAGCCAGTTTTCATCATTTTTGCTTAGATAACACTATTGTTGTCCTCCCTTGAGTATGTAAAAGTGGTTTTGAGTTCTTGTACCTTTGATCACAGTTTCTCCTGTATCAAGCTCACGACCAACACATCCATTTGATCGAAACACCACTTCATTTACTTGATCACACATTTGACTGAAACTCAACAAGTTATGCTTTAGGCCATCAACATACATAACATTCCCAACTTTAACCTTTTATTTCAAGAATACAGAGACTTTACCTTTTATGACAGCAGGAGTGCCGTTTCCAAATGAGACATTCTTTTCCTTTTCTAATGCGTTATATGAGTGAAGTTTTTCTTTGTCACCTATCATGTGTTTTGAGCATCCACTGTCAATGTACCATTGATTTTCTTGTCCTTCTGCATACAAGGCTATACCACGTCTTTCTGTTTGCGGTTCTTTATTTCTCCATATTTTTGGATTTAATGGAGTTTTCTCCTTTTGAGATATTTGCTGAAATTTAATCCTGCATTCAAATTCTTCATGCCCAAATTTGTTACAAATTGAGCATTCTATTTCATTTTCAAGAACATAAAAGTTGTTATAGGAACTTTTCTTGAACCCTGTCACATTCCTTTGATTTCATGCTTCTCTAGTCATGATGGTTTTGTAAGCAACACATTGAGCAACTTTGTGTCCAAAATTATAACATGAGAAACATTGACCATTAAATAAGTTCCTGCGATTATCAAATCTATTGACCTGGTGATTGTAGTTTCTATTGATATTCATCTTTGAAGAAAATTGAGTATCATTTACCTGATGTTGGTTGTGTCTTCTGTTCATCCTTGAAGCAGATTGAGCCTGATTTGCCTAGCAATCTATTTTAAGCCTTTGCTAACGATTGTCATACTGTTCACTGTTCTTTACTGCATCAAGATAGTTTTTAGTGGAGGTTGACGACTTCAGTGATTGAGATGCTTCTTCAGTATATCCAAGACCTATCTTTATCAGAGGAGAATGCTACACTTTGATAATTTCATTTAAGGTTTCTGATCCTTTAGCAAATCTAATATTGAGAGATTTTATTTTCTCAAGATCCTTTCTTAGACCCACAATTTCACATTCTAGTTTTTCATTGTGTTTTTCTCTTTCAGCAAGTTGGTATGTCAAGGTATCTAGAATCATATTCTTTTCTTCTAAGAAAATTTTAATTTTAGAGATTTCTTCATGAAGGTCATCTTCTTCTAAAGCATCCCAAAAATTATCATCTTCATAAGCCATTAGAAGTCTATATTCATTACTATTTTCATCTTCATCACTATTTGATAAACCATTGCTATCTTCATGAGTATAGTAACTCTTTTTACTTACACATTGTTTTCTATTCCATTTTTCAGATTCCTTCCCTTTATCATATTTATCTTTATGAGGACATTTGGCAACATAATGACCGACTCTACCACAGGCAAAACATTTCAAAGGTAGTTTACCTCTAAATCTTCCAGAACCCCGTTGAAGCTTCTTGACAAAGTTTACTTCATCTTCTTCTTCTGAAATATGTCTTGATTCTTTGAGTTCTTCCTTTCCTTTTGCTGAAGCTTTAAATGTTTCTTCTCTCATATCTGATGGGCCTCCTCTTCTCATCTCAAAGGCAGTTAAGATTCCATGAAGCTATGTCATAGTGATAGTCTGTAGATCTTGTTTTTCTTCTACAGCAGATACTTTTGATTCAAATTTAGTAGAAAAGGATCCTAAAACTTTCTCAACTAAGGTAACTTCCTTTATCTCTTCACCCAGATTATTCATGCAATTAAAAACCTCATCTATACGTAAGAATTAACTAGCTATACTTTCATCATTGTGCATCTTAAGAGTTTCATATTGAATTCTGAGTGTTTGCAGTTTAACACGTTTTACCTGAGAGTCTACTTCGTAGCTTAGAATGATTTTGTCCCATATTTCTTTGGCTGATTTGAGATGCATAACTTTGACAAACTCTGATTGTGACAAACTTCCCAATAATGTATTGATAGCCCTGGCATTGGTTTCACATTTCTTTTTACCTGTCATATTTGTAGGAATTGCTTATGGAAATGTATATCCTCCTTCCACGATTTCCCAGACATCTGTTGCAAGTGATTGTAGATAGGATGTGTTTCTTATCTTCCAATAAAAAAAGTTGCTCCCATCAAAGATTGGCGATCTGATCGATCCCATGCTTTCTTGATTACTCATGATGATGGATCTCCCTTCAAGCAATCAAGCTTCTTCTGAAGGACCTGCTCTGATACCAATTGTTGGAAATAATACTGAGAGGGGGGTGAATCAGTATTATCAGATCAATAATTTAATTTTCCAAATAGATTTGTATACGCTACTTCAGCTAAGTGAACTAGCATGTATACACAACTGTACTTAAGGCAACCAACATATATGCAGAGAACTTTTGATTTACCCAATTTATCATGCATTGAACTTTAACCAGTATATTAGAGATTTATTAGACAGTGTAGTAAAAGAAGAATAAAGCATCACACATAAGCAACACACATGAACACCAAGATATAAGGTGTAAACCCAATGTGGGTGAAAACCCCCTGCTTCTGTCACCTCTGTCTTCTTTTAATAATAAGAAAATATGTTTACAATTTTGTACTGGTGCAGACTTATACCAGTACGCAGGCTTCTACCTACAGAAGGTTACAACCTTCTCTCATTCTCCAGCTTCTCCTGGAAGGGAGCTACAACCCCCTAACTCTTGTACTAGCCGATATGTTTACTAGTACGTAGGCTGCGACCTACAGAAGGCTATGACCTTCTTTCTTCCTCCAAGGACCATGTTTCATAAATTTTCAGACTGGATCTATTATAACTGTAATTCAATCATCAAATACATCTGCATCAACCAATCACTTTCTAAACCAACCACAACCAAATCAATCAATCACCTTGACAACCTGTTGTGCTCTACAACAACCCCCCATTTCATACAATTTTTATTTTTCTAAACTATAATATGAAATGGGCCCCTTTTCATTTAAATTGGTATCAACTTATCATTATTCAAAAGGTCCGAAAAGAAATAAAACATTATAAACCTTTTTAAATCACTTAATCAGTCTTATAATAAAGAATGAATAATCCTTTATTATTGCGATAAAGCGATCGCAAGATCGCATATCGCAATAAAAAAGGATGCATAACATAAGACCCATTGGTTTTCCCCAATGCGACAATGCACAAATGGCTATCGGATATCGGGAAGGCAAGCGATCATAACAAAAGGCCCCTCTTCGCTCCGATGCGATATCACTATCGGCGATCGAGGATGTACCATGCATGCATCTAAAGCCCTCGTTTAAAACTCCTGATGCGAATTGGCGATATCGCTATCGGCAATCGGGGATTCCGAAAGGACACCAATATAACAACTTAAGCATTCCCCTGATCGCCGATTGCGATAAAGCTAAGCGCAAATTTCAAAAAAGATTGATAAGGCCGGGATATATTATGGTTATTTAGTATTAAAGGCCTTTCTCTTCTTGATAGTGATTCACTTACGCTCAACCGCCAAAACATCAAAGCCACGCTTAAATGAATCATTCGACCAATAAACGATATGATGAGAATTTAAAGGATTGACAGGTTTAAACGACCATTTAATGAAATAGTAAGGCTAAAATCTCTTCAGAGATTGTATCCGCGACCACCTTAAGTTAATCCTCCATTATTCATTGGTTAATATATCTCGTTCATATTTGGTTTGCGCCACCAATTCTCCGCATTACGTTCATTTTCTCTCCTGTGCAGAGCTCTTCTGAAGCAGCAAATTCAAGCCAAATGGGGAAGAAATCTAAGAAAACTGGAACATCTTCCGCTTCGGCAGTTATAGGATAACACATTGTCAATCCAGGACCAAGCAAAAATGGACTGATATTGGACACCACATGTCTAGGACTCGGTAAAACTACTTGGCTGAGCATCTACAATCTGATTGAAGCCGAAGAGCCTGAGGTAACAACAGTGCAAGCCACAACAGACCCGACTCGGAAGTCTGATGCTACTCTAAAGGATTTAGCTGACTCTTACCTTCATCGGATAGCAGCCCAAGAACAAATTCTCCCATATACATATGTGGTGAGATGGGCAATTGAAGAAATCCCAATCACAAACAGGACATTTTGCACCATGGACGGGAGAGTCTTCGGCTCGTTTCAACCCGATGATTTGAGGCAAATGTACCATTTTCCTGCACCAGAGAAGAAGTACAACAAAGCATTCCTGGAGAAATTCAGAAGTGAAAACGACATTGAATCAAAACCCATACGGGATTGGAGGCAAAACCCAACGAAACACAAGCATGAGTCTTCGGGTAAGTACTTTGTCGATTCCTTGTGTTCTCCTTATTGTTATGCCGGAGTAATGATGTGTAGGTTGTGGGGGTTACATGATTCCTCAAACTTCACTATAGAGATGGTACCTTTAATGGAGGCAGCATGCAATAGTGAAATAATGGATTGGGGAAATATACTATCTGATAAGTTAGCAACCGCGGTTCTTGAATTCAGAAACAAATCCTGCGTTACTGAAAGGTTCATTCCCCCATTTTACTATAGTGCCTACATCTTGGACACCCTGTGTTTTAATTCCAAATTTCCTATGCTGGGGTGGAGATGGACTCCACAAGACCCCATGCCCATTCATATATACCACCAGAAGTTATGGAAAGCCCACTATAAACACCATTTATATCAAGTTTGCAATGGTTTTATGTTACCCATTCACTATGCCATTTTTGACAAACCTGCTCCTAAGATTTCCTCACAAGCAGAGATTGACTTGACAGCCATAGGGAGATGGTTTGGAGAAGAAAAATTCACCTATGTAAGAGTTTTCGGCAGCCATGCCAAGCCTCATGTCCTCCCTTTGTATACACCCGACAAACTGTTAGCCCGAGAGGTAGCATATCAGATTACATCCGAAGGAGTTACACAGACTCTAAGGAATAAATTTACGCTCTGCATGACTATAAACATGCAGAGAAAGAAGCAGATAAGATTAAGGCACTGAATCTCGCCACTCTTCCTAATAGGCGATTTGATCCAAACAAAGTCACCTACAATGCACTTGAACAGGAAAAACTCACTAAATTTGACCATAAAGATGATGATTTTGATGACCTGTTCTCCTCAGCTGAGTCGCTATTCCAGGTTCAATCACTTGCCAGAATGAGATATCATGACGACGGGTTAGTTGAATTTAACAGACTTAGAGAATAGAGGTTGCAAACTCTGCCTATAGATCTGTTAGCAATGACCCCGATGACACAATCAAGCGAGCCTGAGCAGCGACTTACCAATGAACCTCCTGCTACATCAAAAATTGCTGGAGAAATCCAAGCAAAAGAGCAGGAGGAAGTGCAAAGAAAAGAGCAGGAGGAAATACAGAGGAAAGAGCAGGAGCAGAGTAGCACGGACGTGAATGTAGATGCCCAGATTGACCCGAAATTACTCCAGGAATGGCAGCAATTTGACTCAATCATAAGCAATCTTGAGAGGTCAAAGGAAGCCGATACATCAAAAGCGACTGACACATAGGATACAACTTCTAAAGAGGTTCCAAGTGGAACCAGCGACCTACCCATTTCTACAGGAATAGAGATGATTCCCAAGGATCATTCGGATCAGATAGTTTTGCAAGTGGAAGAGATACCTCCATTGGATGTCTTTTACAGCCCAAAGCACAGGTCTATAGTAAAACAACAGCGGAAAAGGAGAAGGACTGATCAACCTTCCCTATTCCCTGAACAAACAGTGACAGCCAATGTGGTCTGGAAAGAGGAGTTTGATCCTTTTGATGACCTTACAAAATTGTCCCAATATGCTGGAGCCTATTCGGGGGCCACCATGGACAAGGCATCAGAAGTAACTAATCTGTTAAGAGA
This sequence comes from Pinus tabuliformis, assembly GCA_031772625.1. Classification (NCBI taxonomy): domain Eukaryota; kingdom Viridiplantae; phylum Streptophyta; class Pinopsida; order Pinales; family Pinaceae; genus Pinus; species Pinus tabuliformis. The sequence goes on along the minus strand of CM062809.1, from coordinate 1,232,790,907 downwards.
AAAGGACCAAGCAATCGCCTCACTACAAACACAATTATTGGAAGCGCAATAGAAAGCAGAGCAAATCGAACAGTAGTTGTCTACACAGCAACAAATAAACAATCAATTGAATAAACAATTGCAGGAAGAGAAACAAAGAATTGATTCAAGTGCAATTGAAAAGCAAAAAGAGCTGTCGGAAGTGTTGGCAAAATTGAAAGCAGTGCATGAACAGATGGAGAAATCTAAAGATGAGCAAATTGCTCAATTATTAGCCCAAATAGAAAAGTCCAAGAATCTTCCACAGCCTGTAGAGTTCAGAGCAGAAGCACAACAGATTAACAAAGCATTGGTAACACAAATAAGGCTGTTATGTCAAAAAATCGCTCAAGCAGAACCCTTATGTGACATAACATCATCAATAATTGATAAATCGGTTGATGCTAGAACAGACTTGGAGCAGGCCGATGAGACCTTGACCAATTTTCTTGAGTGGAAAGACACTGATGAGGGACAGGCAGCTAATTTGCCAAAAATCTTAGAATCCCATAAAGAGATCCTATTTATGGAATGGCAGTCCCAGTTAATGAAGGCAGAGAGAGCAGTTTCCAGATGCAAGTTAACCACAAGTAATTTGGTTGAATTGATTAATGATACTCTCTACTTATCTAACATGATCTCTCAATGTACCCCAGGTAAATTACTATCAGCTAAAACATTGGAGCAGTCATGTTATCAAGAGTTGGAGAAGAATGGGAGATTGATCGCAGGTATTAATAGTTTGACTTGGGACACCTATTGGTTGTTCCTAGTAAAACCATACAGCCAGAGAGCCGCCCTCAAGTGCCTGACAGATGCAATCGGGTGTATCATTCCCGATATACAAGATGCCAACTATGTTGCTCAACTCAATTCTTGTCTCAACCGACCCCCATAAGTGGAACCAATGCTAGCAATATGCCAACTCAGGTTGAAAGGCAAATAGCCAAAGAGATGAATCATGCTGCCGACTGCTAGATTGCTATGAGGAAGATACTCCAAATCAAGTTGTACCAATTAAGTAGGATTTTAATTTCATAGTTAGTCAGTTTTAATCAAGTATTTATAGACCCTTTCAATGCATTGGAGAGGGTCGTAAGCTTTTGTATATGACTTAAACCTGAAGTTGCACTACTGTACTTGAGGCATATTTTTTTATAAAGACTGGGCCAATTATTCCAATTTTGATAACGAAGCTTTTATGTTGATGTGCACTACTGCCTTTATTTAAAAGTATTTCTGAGTCGGAAGAAGGAATTCAAATATCGATTGATGTTGGGAATGATTTGCAGCTCATATGGTACTACTATCTATGTCTGAGTTCATTCTTTTTATGTGAATTGTTGTTTGATCGCTCTTGCTATTATCGGATATATGCATGTGTTTTTAACAACATTCTTTACAATTTCCACTATTGGATGTTTACAGCATGCTTTTCTTTTATCATACATGTATCGGTAATATAAAAGGATAAGTGTAACAATGTTTTGTTAATCACTTTGTTCAACTATTTGAACAAAGCAATCATTAAGTAAATAAATGTCTATGTTTATTGTGTAGAGTCATCTATATGCCTATCAATGAACAAAGATCATCAAGCGTTGCACTTAAAAGAATAGAAGCCTCCCGGGATAGAATAGTCATTTATGCTTTCGCTGTTAGATTAAGTCATCCACTCATTATCATTTATTAGAAACCAATCACTCATCCATCCCCTCTTATTCATTATTGGGAAACTGGTCCCATTATACCCAGTCGGAGCCACCATCCCAAACGAAAAAGGAGTTGTATTAAGGTCCAGACCGGGTGGTTATCCCCCAATGTTGATACAACGATTTTCGGGGCATCAACATTTTTGGTGCTAGAAGGAGGGCCCTAACTATGAGTGGTGAGCAAATCCAAATCTATAGACCATTCTGAGAGTAATTCTCCCTCCACATCACCTCGTACTTCCCAATTGCATGCTAGATCTCCAGTATCCAAGTGAGAAGAAGAGGATTCAACTACCATTGCTCAAACCCACAACACTCCAGAACGATTAAGTCCTGAGTCCCTTGAAGTTCAGTTACTCATCCATAAACTTTAAGGCTTCTTAATAACACCACAAAAATCTTAAGTATCTCAAAGCAGTGAGACTTCGCAATTCAATCTACCTCATCCCCTCACTAGACTTCAGAGTGGAAAGCTTGGTATTGAACCCACTGAGCTACCCTTACCTAAAAGGAAAAGGGCAAAGAAGAACACTGAAGGATCTGACAGTGAAGCACTTTCATCCACATCCTCCATCTCATATTCCCCAGTGCGAAGTCAACCATCCGCTCCCTCATTACACATTGTTGTTCATCAGGGATTAGGAACTTCAACATCCCAACCTGCTCAATCCTCAATATCAAGTCCTTCCCAAACATCTGCAATTTCATCAGCCATCTCATCCCCTACTGGTGTTTCAATGGCAAATCCATGGAATAGACCTAGTGCGGTCAATATTCCTGCACCATTACATGCATTACCTGATGCTCCTGAAAAATGGTTACCCAAGTTTAACCCAGATGATGGAAACAAGTTGAGGAACATATTAATAACTTCATGTTATCGGTTAATTTGAAAGGAGTAATAGAGGAAGATGTTTTCGTTAGGATTTTCCCTTATACTTTGCAAGGATCAGCAGGATCCTGGTATTTTTCCTTGCCTTCTGGATCCATTACCAGTTGGACCACTTGCCAAGAGCAATTTCTCACTAAGTATGGTGATGATAGATCTTTAGCCACATTAATCAATGATCTCTCCAATATTAGGATAGAGCATAGGGAACCAATTAAAGAATTCAATGCGCGATTCAATAAACTCTTGAATAAAATCCCAACGGCCTCCAAACCAAGTGAGCAAATCAGAAGCGAATGGTATATAACTACCCTACCTTCCAATATAGCTATTTTCGTAGATAGGGCCGGAAAACCAACTTTAGCTGAAAACATGAAAGAAGCACTTGCTATGGAGAAACGTATTAATGCTCTAGAAAAGAAAGCTGCTCTTGAAGATAGAAAATCCAAAAAAGTTTCTTTTAAAGACGATTCAAAGAAGAAAACACCTAAAGATCCATAATATATGGAGGGTCTGCAAAAAGTCCTTAAGACTTTGTCAAATGAAATGGTTGAAATCAAAAAACAAGTAGCAGAAACCTCAACTAAAAGGCCCTTTAGAAATTTCAAGAAAACCGAATCAAAACCACCAAATGTTATATCTAATGTAGATTCAGATCCTGAAGAAGATGAAGAAGAGGAAAAAATTTCACCAACTGATGAAGAAGAGGAAGTTGTTGAATGCCATGGAATGTGGGATTTCATACTGCCTAACTCTGATACAAAAAATGAACAAGAAGCCTTTCCTGTCACTACTAGGAGTAAAGGTGCCCCTGAACCCGTCCAGGCAACTTCAAAGAAAAGAAGTGCAGGTGCTACTACTACAAAGGAAAAGGTATCCACAAAGAAGCCAGCTGCAACAGTTCCCCAAAACCAACCTTCATCCTCGAATATACCTTCAACATCTAAAACGTTGGTAGTATCCGATTCAATGGATTACAATATTGTTGATGATATGAAGAAAACCAAGGCAAACATTACCATGTTTGAACTTAGTAAACTAAAACATCAGCAGAAATTGCTTCTCAAGGAATTGAATGTTGTTCCTTCTTCACCTCTTCCCAGTGCTAAAGCTGCAAACGATTCAGGACAACCACCTTCTAGCAGGATTGAAGCTACTGATACAATTCTGATTGGAGACAGATCAAATTCCCATACTCCTCCTTTCCTCTTAACCTATGAGATTTATAATCGAAATCTACACAATTGTTTGATTGACTCAGGGGCATCCTCAAATATAATGCCAGCTTTAGTTTGTTCCAAACTAAACATTGAGCCCCAAAAGTTCGCAATTCACATTGTGCAGCTAGATAGAACCAAGGTCCAGGTTTTAGGAGAAATTAACTCTGTAATTATCAAGTTATCAGCTGATCCATGAGTAGTTCAAAGAATTGATATCTTAATTGCTGATATACCTTAATTTTATGGTTTAATCTTGAGTAGGGATTGGTCTGAGAAGCTCCATTAATATATTTCTACCGATTGGTCCCATATGTGGCTACCCTACAAGGCAAGCCAAATCAAATAAAAATCAATCGAGAGAAACATATGACCCATACTGTTATAGAATTTGAACAGGAAAATAAACCAATAGCATTTAATAACAATATCTTGGGGAATTATTCATCTGAGTCATTCTTTGGCAATTTCACAGCCCAACCATCTCCTTTCTCAGTAAAAAATTTTACATCTCAGATTGAAAATTATTCACAAACAGATAGGTCAAGATGTTTTAACAATACTGAGAAAACTGTAAATAAAATTGTTGATAATTCTTTATTTTGGTCACTATATTTTGATGGGTTTAAGTCTAGCGAAGGCTCGGGAGTAGGATGTATTTTGGTTAGCCCTCAGGGAGAAAAAAAAATGATGTCCAGTAGGTTGGAGTTTGAATGCACAAACAATACAGCTGAGTATGAAGCCTTAGTCCAAGGACTATACAAAGCGATTGGCCTTAAGGTTCAATATTTGAAAGTGTTTGGCGATTCAGAAATTATTATTAAGCAGGTCAGAAATACGATTCATTGTCTTTCTGGCCACCTCAAACATTATCAGTCGTTGGTACAAGAACTCACCTCTCAATTTTCAGCATTCAATATTTCTTCCATCCCTAGGTCTCAAAATTCAGCAGCCAACTTGCTAGCCAATGTGGCTTCCAAACTCCTACCTTCCGAAGATTATAGCCCAGATAGATTTTCAGTAGAGTTACTTTTTAGACCATCAATTCCTGACAATGTCACAAATTGGAGAGTGTTTAATCATGATGAGGACATCTTACATTTTTTGACTTCCAAAAAGTCCTATGATGATCAGATCATTGAGGAAAGCGAGCATGATCTTCAGATGAGAGAAAAGCACAAGGAAAGCTCAATACCAAAGCCTGTGGTGAAGCTGTAGGATCTTTACGATATTAAAGACAGGTTTAAACCTGTGACCAATACAAAGCTCCAAAGTTCCACCTTAAGGTTTGAATTGATAAATCTTGGCACTGAGCAAAATCCTGAAAACATTAATTTAGGATTAGGACTTTCTATGGAAAAAAAGACAGCATTCATTAGACTGTTAAGGAAAAATAAACATGTCTTCGCTTGCAAATATGATGATTTAAAGACATATGATACATCTATCATCCAACATACCATTCCAATGCTTGCCGAACAAAAACCAGTTCAACAAAATCTGAGGAAAATATATCCGAACTTAGAGAGTCAAATAGAATCAGAACTCAATAAACTCTTGAAAGTTAAGATTATTTTTCCTGTTCGGCACTCAAACTGGGTCTCCAATATGGTGCCTGTTAGGAAGAAAAATGGCGACATCAGGATTTGTATAGATTTCATAAATTTGAATAAGGCAAGTCAAAAAGATAATTTCCCATTACCTACTATGGAGCAGATACTCCATTCAGTGGCAGGCTCTAAGTTAATGTCCTTTTTAGATGGTTTTTCAGGATATAACCAAGTTCTGGTCGATCCTGATGACAGACTCAAAACTACCTTCAGAACAAAATGGGGAACTTATGCTTATCAGAAAATGCCTTTCGGACTTATTAGTGCAGGAGCCACATTCCAAAGAGCGATGGATATAGCTTTCAAAGGATTGATCAATAAAACAGTAGTTGTCTACTTAGATGATATTACTGTATTTTCTAAGAAGAGATCCAATCATTTGCATGATTTAAACCAAATCTTTGAACGCTGCAGAAGGTATGGTATTTCACTCAATCCCAAAAAATGTTGGAAATAATACTGAGAGGGGGGGTGAATCAGTATTATCTAGCAATTTAACAAATCTTCCTTATTTGATCTTTTGAATTATTCTTGCATATCAGTACCATAAAATAATGAGCATGAACAAAGAAAATAGACAGTCACACCAAAGAACACAAGATGTAAGGTGGAAACCCAATGCGGCAGAAAACCACCTGCTGCAATATGTCTCTATCTTCTTTCAATTTAGAAATTCTTTTACAATGATTTTGTACTGGTGCAGTCCTTTACCAGTACGCAGGCTGCAACCTGCAGAGAGCTACAACTCTCTCTCGTTTTCCAGTCTCTCCTGGAAGGGAGCTACAACCCCCTACTTCTTTTCATACAAGGACCACTTTTCATAAATTTTCAAACTGGATCCATAAGCATTAATTGATCATCAAGTGTAAGAGAATCACCCAATCAACTGTAGTAACCAGATCAACAATAATAAGACCAAAACCCAGAACACAACAATGAGAAACAAGGATTTTAAGAGAAGGAAGCACCCTGCTCAACTGCCAGCCTGAGTCCGGACTCACCCTGTTCAACTGCTAGCCTGAGTCCCTGGACTCACCCTGCTCAACTGCTGACCTGAGTCCCTGGACGCACCCTGCTCAACTGCTAGCCTGCGTCCCGGACGCACCTTGCTCAACTGCTAGCCTGCGTCCCTCGCACTGAGTCTATTGAACTGCCTGCGTCCCGGTGCACCAGAACCCTTCCTGCACCTGCGTCCGGCGCTCCTGAAACGCTTCGCTCCTGCGTCCCGGACGCATCTGAACCCTTACTGCACCTGCGTCCCTCTGGGCAAAGATGATTTCAAGACTTTAGAAGTAACCCAGACAATCAGATCTACAGATCCGAGCAAGAGCCGAAGAGATCTCGGTCCATCAGATTCGCCTTGTTTAGATCTAGACCAGATCTTATCCTCATAAGATGTTTAACCAAAAACATGATTAATCCAAATGAACTCCTTTGCTTTATATAGGCAAGCTCCTCCCCAAAACATGGAACAATACCACGAGCCGACACCATAGAAACACAAAACCGTCGGCTAGAAACCACACAAGAAACCCCTACGTGCTTTTCTCTGTCTTGAAATGTGTGCACTGGGTGGATGCACCCCCTGAACGGCTGGTCTGCGTCCCTGGACGCGGGTTCTGCATGGTATACCTGCGGGGACGCACTTTCTGAACAGATTGCCTGCGTCCTTCTTAAAAATAGAGAGCTGATCATCAAGAATAGTGATCTATCACCTGAATGGGTTGCCATCAAGGACAACACCTGAATCATAATGCCAACAATCTCCCCCTTTGGACTTGATGGCAACCTCATGATCTTCAGCTTCATTCTCCCCCTTTGACATCAAGGGCAAAGGGTATGCTCCCCCTACGCTCATGCTCCCCCTATGAGCCTGATCTGCAGCAACGTACCACCATGAAAGAGATAGAGACATATTGCAGCTATTTCCAAGATCTCCTTCTCCATAATGCCAACAATGCATTATGTGCTCCCCCTGAGCCTATACCACCAATAAGAAGATGTTCAACAATAAGATGATGCATCAACAACCCCCAGCTTTTGCCTGAGGTATTCAAAAGTGTCCCTGGGCAACGGTTTGGTGAAAATATCAGCAACTTGTTCCTTAGAAGGAACATACTCCAACTTGACCTTCTGTTCAAGTACTTGTTCCCGGAGAAAATGGTACTTGATTGGTATGTGCTTGGTTTTTGAATGCATAACCGGATTCTTTGAGATGCTGATTGCACTTGTGTTGTCACATAAGATAGGGATTGGAGGTGTACAAGTGATTTGATAATCCTGCAAAGTCTGCATCATCCAAAGGAGTTGGGTGCAACAAGATGCAGCAGCAACATATTCTGCTTCAGCTGTAGACAAGGCAATTGAACTCTGTTTCTTGCTGAACCAAGATACCAGTCTGGAACCCATAAAGAATGCACCACCACTTGTGCTTTTCCTGTCATCCACGCTTCCGGCCCAATCTGCATCTGTATAAGCATGAAGAGTGAGATCTGTATCTCTAGGATACCATAAGCCATAATTTTGAGTCCCTTGAAGATATTTGAAAATTCTCTTCACTGCCTGAAGATGAGTTTCCTTCGGATTTGCCTGAAATCTTCCAACTATTCCAACTGCATGCATGATGTCCGGTCGGGTACCTGTCAAATATAGTAAACTTCCAATCATAGATCTGTAGGTTGGTTGATGTACTGCTGCAGATTCATCATTTGCACTGAGACTACATCCTGTGACCATGGGTGTACATACTGGTTTTGCATCTTCCATGCCATATTTCTTCAAAATCTGCTTGAGATACTTGGTTTGAGATAAAAGGATTCCTCCTTCCTTTTGTTGGATTTGCAAACCAAGGAAGTATGTCAGTTCTCCTAGCAAGGACATTTCAAATTCTTTCTGCATGACTGAGGCAAAGCTTTGACTCATAGCTTCTTCATTGCTGCCAAAAATAATGTCATCTACATACACAACAAGTATTAGCAATTTGTCATTTTCAACTTTTATATATAGATTGCTATCTGCTGAACCTTTTGAAAAACCTTGTTGATGAAGATATTTGTCCAACCGGTAGTACCAAGCCCTTGGGGCTTGTTTGAGACCATAGAGAGCCTTTTTCAATCGGCATACAAGATTTGGATCATTTCCAAGAATGAACCCATCTGGCTGTTCAATGTACACTTCTTCTTCCAAGTCTCCATTCAGAAAGGCTGATTTTACGTCCATTTGAAATACTTTGAAGTTCTGAAAACTTGAGAGAGCAAGGAACATTCGGATGGCCTCAAGTCTTGCAACAGGAGCAAAAGTTTCTTCAAAGTCTATTCCTTCTTGCTGTGCATACCCTTTACAAACAAGTCTGGCTTTGTTTCTAATTACTTCTCCATTTTCATTCAATTTATTTTTGAAGACCCATTTTGTTCCGATAACATTCTTATCCTTTGGTCTAGGAACCAGCTCCCAAGTGTTGTTCTTTTCGATTTGCTCAAGTTCTTCATCCATTGCTTTCACCCAACATTCATCTTTGCATGCCTCTTTCACATTTTGTGGTTCAGTAGAGGAGAGTAATGCCAAATAGCTTGAAGCTTCTGCAACTGTTCTTCTAGTTTGTATACCTGCTTCTTTCTGTCCCATGATCTGAGATTCTGGATGGTTCTTCTGAACATATCTGGATGGAGTCTTTTCTTCTATTCTTGTTCGTTCTTCTGCGTCTTTGTGAGGTTCTTCTTGAGATTCTTCTTGAGGTTCTTCTTGAGGTTCTTCTTCTTCATCATTCTGTCTTTGAGGGTAGCTTTCATCTTCTTCGATGTCTTCACGATGTATTTGCCTAGGAATGTATCCCTTCTCATCAACCACTACATCAATGCTGTCAACAATTCTGCCAAGTCTTTTATTGTAGCATTTGTATGCTTTGCTATGTGGAGAATAGCCAAGAAGAATGCCTTCATCTGCTCTAGGATCAAGTTTGCCAAGCTGCTCCTCAGTATTCTTGATATAGCATTTGCTCCCAAAGATTTTGAAGTGCTTTACTGAAGGAGTTTTACCACTCCAGAGCTCATGAGGAGTTTGAGTGCTGTTCACCCGAACATTTGTCTTGTTGAGAATAATAACCGCAGCATGTGCAGCTTCACCCCAGAAAGTTGCGGGAGTTCCTGATTCATCAAGCATAGCACGAGCCATTTGTTGGATTGTTCTGTTCATTCTTTCAACAACTCCATTTTGCTGAGGAGTTCTAGCTGTAGAGAATTCTCTCCTTATCCCATGTTCATCACAGAAATCGAAAAATTCATTTGAAGTAAATTCCCCACCTCTGTCGGATCTGAGGCACTTAATTTTGTGACCTGATTCATTTTCAACCAAGGCTTTGAAGGATTTGAATTTTTCGAATGCTTCATCTTTGTGCTTCATAAGTCCTAACCAAACAAACCTGGAGAAATCGTCAATAAATAATATCAAGTATTCCTCTCCTCTAGGTGTTCTTTTCCTGAATGGTCCACATACATCTGTATGTACTAGCTCAAGAGGCATGCTAGCTGATCCTTCTTTCTCTGGAAAGTTAGTCCTGGTTTGTTTTCCAAACTGACATGATCTGCATATGGTGTTGTCAGGAATTTTGATATCTGGAAGATCGCGAACTGCCTGATATTTGCATGCTTTCCTTATTTGAGAGAAGCTTAGATGTCCCAACCTTCGATGCCATAACCAGTGCTCTTCATCCTTGCTTAGATAGCATTGTTGTTGTCCTTCTTCAAATATGTATAGATTATTTGGAGTTCTTTTCCTTTGAGAACTGTTTTACCTGTATCAAGATCACGAACAAGACATCCATTTGATCTGAATATAACCTCGGTTCTTTGATCACACATCTGGCTGACACTTAGTAGATTATGCTTCAATCCATCAACAAACAAAACATTTCCAGCCTTAACATCTTCTTTTAAAGGAGCAATACCTTTTCCTTTTATAGTTGCAGGAGTATCATTTCCAAAAGAGAATTTCTTTCCCTTTTCTAAAATAGAATAAGACTCAAGTTTTTCTTTATCACCTGTCATATGCTTTGAACATCCACTGTCAATGTACCATAGATTTTCCTGTCCTTCTGCATAAAATGCTATCCCACATCTTTCTGTTTGAGGTTCCTTTATTCTCCATGTTTTGGTTCCTGAGGCTTGTTCCTTTTTCCGTTCTTGTTCCTTTCTTTCCTGAAACCTGCTTCTGCATTCAAAGTCTTCATGACCAAAATTATTGCAAATAGAACATTCAACTTCATTTTCAAGAGCCGAAAAGCTGTTATAGGTCTTTTTTGTAATCCCTGTCATACTTCTTTGTTTTTGAGCTTCCCTAGTCATGATTGTTTTATACGCAACACATTGAGCTGCTTTGTGACCAAAGTTATGACAAGAAAAGCATTGTCCATTGAAGAAGCTTCTGCGGTTATTGAATCTACCGGCCAACTGATTGTAATTTCTATTTTCATCTATTTTTGAACCAAACTGGGAAGATTTTACCTGTGGCTGGTTGTGGCTTTTGTTCACCCTTAAGCTGGATTGCCCCTGATAGTTTCTGTTTGAAGTTTGTCCCTGCTTTACCTGATGATCTTCATTGTGCTTTTGCTCATTTCTTCTTGCTGCATCAAGATAACTTTTTGAAGTGGATGCTTGAGAAGTTTCTCCATTATAGCCCAGACCTGTCTTATTTAGTGGAGACCGCTGCACACTGATAATCTCATCCAAAGTTTCAGATCCTTTGACAAACTTGAGATTAATAGCTTTTGTTTTCTCAATTTCTTTTCTAAGACCAACAATTTCACCTTCTAATTTTTCAAGATGTTTTTCCTTTTCATCAATTTGAAATTGTAGAGTATCAATGATCATGTTCTTTTCTTCTATACATCTCTTGAGTCTAGTAATTTCATCATAAAGGTTATCCACATCTACAGCATCCTCATAATCATCATCTTCAAATGCCATTAACAACCTATATTTATTACCTTGTTCATCTTCATCACTGTTTGATAAGCCATCACTATCTTCATGGGTGTAGTAGCTTTTCTTATTTGCACTTTGTTTCTTGTTCCATCTAGCTGGTTCCTTTCCTTTATCCTTATAAGGACATTTTGCAGCATAATGACCTACTCTTCCACAAGCAAAGCATTTGAAAGGTAGCTTACCTCTGAACCTTCCAGAACCCCTTTGAAGATTTCTGACAAAATTTGATTCTTCTTCCTCTTCTTCTGGAACATGGCTTGCTTCATAGTGATCTTCTTTGCCTGATGCCTTAAAAGCAGCCTCCCTTCTGTCTGATGGACCTCCCTTTCTCATTTCATAAGCAGTTAGAATTCCATGTAGCTGAGACATAGTGAGAACACGAAGATTTTCTTTTTCTTCTATTGCAGATACTTTAGATTCAAACTTGGGGGATAATGATCTTAGAATCTTTTGAACTACTATAGACTCTTTTATTTCTTCACCCAAATTTTTCATACAATTAACAATCTCATCTACCCGAAGAAAATAATTAGCCACACTTTCATCATTATACATCTTGAGAGTCTCATATTGAATCCTGAGAGTTTGAAGTTTAGCTTGTTTTACCTGTTCATCTCCTTCATAGCTCGTGATCATTTTGTCCCATATTTCTTTTGCTGATTTGAAGTGCATTACCTTCATGAATTCTGTTTGGGATATACTTCCTAATAGAGTACTGACTGCTTTTGCATTTGTTTCATACTTCTTTTTCTCAGCTGGATCTGTAGGAGTAGCTGAAGGAAAAGCATAGCCTGTTTCTACAATGTCCCAAACTTCTGTACCAAGAGATTGAAGATATGCAGTAACTCTTACCTTCCAATAATTGAAGTTTGTCCCATCAAAAACCGGTGGCCTGATTGATGCTTCTCTCTCGTAGTTGCTCATGATGAACGATCTACCTTCAAGCGATCAAGCTTTTCTGAAGGACCTGCTCTGATACCAATTGTTGGAAATAATACTGAGAGGGGGGGTGAATCAGTATTATCTAGCAATTTAACAAATCTTCCTTATTTGATCTTTTGAATTATTCTTGCATATCAGTACCATAAAATAATGAGCATGAACAAAGAAAATAGACAGTCACACCAAAGAACACAAGATGTAAGGTGGAAACCCAATGCGGGAGAAAACCACCTGCTGCAATATGTCTCTATCTTCTTTCAATTTAGAAATTCTTTTACAATGATTTTGTACTGGTGCAGTCCTTTACCAGTACGCAGGCTGCAACCTGCAGAGAGCTACAACTCTCTCTCGTTTTCCAGTCTCTCCTGGAAGGGAGCTACAACCCCCTACTTCTTTTCATACAAGGACCACTTTTCATAAATTTTCAAACTGGATCCATAAGCATTAATTGATCATCAAGTGTAAGAGAATCACCCAATCAACTGTAGTAACCAGATCAACAATAATAGGACCAAAACCCAGAACACAACAATGAGAAACAAGGATTTTAAGAGAAGGAAGCACCCTGCTCAACTGCCAGCCTGAGTCCGGACTCACCCTGTTCAACTGCTAGCCTGAGTCCCTGGACTCACCCTCCTCAACTGCTGACCTGAGTCCCTGGACGCACCCTGCTCAACTGCTAGCCTGCGTCCCTCGCACTGAGTCTATTGAACTGCCTGCGTCCCGGCGCACCAGAACCCTTCCTGCACCTGCGTCCGGCGCTCCTGAAACGCTTCGCTCCTGCGTCCCGGACGCATCTGAACCCTTACTGCACCTGCGTCCCTCTGGGCAAAGATGATTTCAAGACTTTAGAAGTAACCCAGACAATCAGATCTACAGATCCGAGCAAGAGCCGAAGAGATCTCGGTCCATCAGATTCGCCTTGTTTAGATCTAGACCAGATCTTATCCTCATAAGATGTTTAACCAAAAACATGATTAATCCAAATGAACTCCTTTGCTTTATATAGGCAAGCTCCTCCCCAAAACATGGAACAATACCACGAGCTGACACCATAGAAACACAAAACCGTCGGCTAGAAACCACACAAGAAACCCCTACGTGCTTTTCTCTGTCTTGAAATGTGTGCACTGGGTGGACGCACCCCCTGAACGGCTGGCCTGCGTCCCTGGACGCGGGTTCTGCATGGTATACCTGCGGGGACGCACTTTCTGAACAGATTGCCTGCGTCCTTCTTAAAAATAGAGAGCTGATCATCAAGAATAGTGATCTATCACCTGAATGGGTTGCCATCAAGGACAACACCTGAATCATAATGCCAACAAAAAATACTTCTTCGCTCTTAATCAAGGAAAGCTCTTGGGCTTTATTATTTCCAAAGATGGCATTTATATTGATCCGGATAGGATTAAAGAAATATCTGAAATCCCTTTTCCTCATAATAAAAAATCATGCAGTCATTTTTAGGCCAAATTAATTTTGTCAAAAGATTTGTTTCGGACTTTTCTCACATCATTTTACCACTACAAACTATGATTAAGAAAAATTCAGTGTTTAGATGGGGATCAATAGAAAAGGAAGCATTTGATTCCATTAAACAATCAATAATCAATGCCCCTGCTTTGAACACTCCTGATTTTTCTAATCATTTCACATTGTATACTATCGCATCCAATTCATCTTATGCAGTAGTACTCACTCAGATTAATGATCACAACTTGGAAGCACCGATTTCATTTTATAGTTCAAACTTGCAGGGTGCTGAACTGAATTATTCCGAAGTAGAAAAACAAACCTTTGATGTATATAAAGCTGTCAAACATTACAGACCCTTCCTTTTAAAAGCCCATACCAAAGTTATAGTTCCTTTTCCGGCAGTAAGACAATTACTAATTCAAAGGGAATTAGGTGAAAAAAGGGCAAATTGGGTTACATCACTTCAAGAATATGACTTGGAAATCAAGCCAGCAAAGATTGTTAGAGGCCAAAGTTTTTGTAGGTTATTGGCAAGAGCATCCAACATTCAACAACTAGGTGATACAGAACATATTGAAGAAATCAACCAGATAAGTATTACTGATTCTGAATCACAATATGCAGACTTGATCTTTTATTTGAAAAATGGATATGCACCTCCTAACCTATCTTATAAAAACAAAAGGGCCATTAGATTAAAAGCAAAAAACTTCACAATCATTGATGATGTACTTTTTAGGCAAAATTATGATTCAATTTTATTAAGATGCCTAGAAAAACCTGAAGCACAAAAGGTTTTGCAGGAACTACATGATGGACCAGCGGGAGGACATTTTGGAGCTGACACAACAGCCCACAAAATCATTCATGCTGGATACTATTGGCCCACCCTGTTCGGAGATGCTCATGAATATGTAAGGAAATGTCGAAGTTGTCAAACTTCTAGTGGAAGACAAAGAAAGCCAGCTTTCGCTTTGCAACCAGTCAACATTGAACAACCATTTGAGCAATGGGGATTGGACATCATTGGAGAAATCACTCTGCATTCTTCCAAACAACATAAGTATATCCTTACTGCCACTGATTATTTTACTAAGTGGGTTGAAACGATTCCTTTAAAGACAACAAATTCTGAGGCAATTATGGAATTCATAGATCAATTCATCATTACCAGGTTTGGTGTCCCAAATGCTCTTGTTTTTGATAATGCATCTTATTCCTCTGGAAATGCTATGTTTGATTTCGCTATTAAAAGAGGGTTTAAATTGAAATATTCTGTAAATTACTATCCCCAGGGTAATGGTTTAGCAGAATCTACCAATAAAAATCTAGTTAAAATTATTAAGCGAACTATCGAACAGAATCATAAAAACTGGCACAAATCTTTAATATTCGCACTATGGGCTGATAGGATAACACAGAAGGCTTCCATAGGTTCTTCTCCATTCAATCTTGTATATGGGAAAGAAGTAGTTCTACCAACAAATCTTGTCCTTCCTTCTCTAGCCCTAGTTCAGTTTATTGAAGAAAGCCCTTCTTCTTCTATTCAACTTAGACATGATCAAATCTTAAAATTAGAAGAGGAAAGAGAAAGGGCCAAAATTACTCATGCAAAACATCAGCAAATTATCAAGTCATCCTTTGATTCAACTTCATACAGTTCAAAACAGTTGCAAGTTGGTGATCTAGTTCTGAAATGGGACAAAGCCCATGAGGATAAAGGAAAACACACCAAGTTCCAGAAAATGTGGCTTGGACCATTTTAGATCTGCGAGAAAATAGGCCATTCGACATTCATATTACAAGATTTATCAGGTAAGAGAGAACTTCTTCCTATTAATGGCCTCATCTTAAATAAATTCTTCAATTGAGGAGGTAACCCCTTCTCCCTTTTTAGTTTAGTAGAATTTGTAGTTTGTAGGACCATTAGGAAATAAAGTTGTAAGGTATCTTCCATTGACCTTTGCTGTATTTAAAAGTTTCTCAAAGAAGTAGTTTTGATATTTAATTTTAAATAATAGAAGCCTTAAACGAAAGGGACAATTTCTAGGAAATTAGGTATATTCACATTCCGAAACCACATTTCAATTTTTGTGAACTCTTCTCAAGGTTTAGAAGTATTGTAAATCATTTTATGTTTTCAAATTGGTCACAAAAAAGGTTATCAATATCAAAACAGAAACTAATCCAACTTCAACATCTTCAACTCTTACCCTGTCATCCATTTGCTCTTAAGGAGAAAATTGTCCATCCCATTCATCAAAGTTTGTGATTACTCAGAGTGTAATTCTAAAATATTTGATATAAAAGATAAGGGGTCTTATTACAAGCCTGCTTACCATGATCATCGGGAAATATTTTAACCGACATTACCAACACTACATACCAAAACAGGGTAATGGCTTAGAATCATAAGACAAGGGGTCTCATCACGAGCCAGCTTGTTTGGTTAGATTACTACTAGTGAATGGCATTGTCACTCAGCTGACCACCAAACCAAGACAATGGCTTTTGATCTTACAAAATAACAGAAAAGTAAAAAGAGATACAAAATATGAAAGCATGTTTTGAATTCATTCTTTTAATCATACTCTGAAATGGATGGGATAATGGACAATAACATGGTTAAAAGGTATCCCTGTTGAAACTATTAACGTTTGCTGGCAACAGAGGCTCTACCTATGACAAAGGAGTCAATTAAAAAGGTTGATTTGGAAAGGTTTTCTGTTTTATCATTATCAACTAATAGAGGCCAATTTAAAACTTAGAATGTATCTAATTTTAACAAGAGAAGAAATTAGCAAAGATAGTTTTTATTTTATTTGGAATGCATATATACCTAGTTATATTAGAAATTTCCTCTTTGATAAGATTCCTATTTAAAGAAAGTGTAAGTATTTCAGTACTTCTCAGAGATAACTGTTTCTCCCAGCAAATCGCCAATTTTTGTGCTCTACAACAACCCCCCATTTCATACAATTTTTATTTTTCTAAACTATAATATGAAATGGGCCCCTTTTCATTTAAATTGGTTTCAACTTATCTTATTCAAAAGGTCCGAAAAGAAGTAAAACATTATAAACCTTTTTAAATCACTTAATCGGTCTTATAATAAAGAATGAATAATCCTTTATTATTGCGATAAAGCGATCGCAAGATCGCATATCGCAATAACAAAGGATGCATAACATAAGACCCATTGGTTTTCCCCAATGCGACAATGCAAAAATGGCTATCGGATATCGGGAAGGCAAGCGATCATAACAAAAGGCCCCTTTTCGCTCCGATGTCATATTGCTATCGGCGATCGGGGATGTACCATGCATGCATCTAAAGCCCTCGTTTAAAACTCCCAATGCAAATTGGCGATATCGCTATCAGTGATCGGGGATTCCGAAAGGACACTAGTAGAACAACTTAAGCATTCCCCCGATCGCCGATTGCGATAAAGATAAGCGCAGATTTCAAAAAAGTTTGATAAGGCCGGGATATATTATGGTTATTTAGTATTAAAGGCCTTTCTCTTCCCGATAGAGATTCACTTATGCTCAACCGCCAAAACATCAAAGCCACGCTTAAATGAATCATTCGGCCAATAAATGATATGATGAGCATTTAAAGGATTGACAGGTTTAAACGACCATTTAATGAAACAGTAAGGCTAAAATCTCTTTAGAGATTGTATCCACGGCCACCTTAAGTTAATCCTCCATTATTCATTGATTAATATATCTCGTTCATATTTGGTTTGTGCCACCAATTCTCTGCATTACGTTCATTTTCTCTCCTGTGCAGAGCTCTTCTGAAGCAGCAAATTCAAGCCAAATGGGGAAGAAATCTAAGAAAACTGGAACAGCTTCCGCTTCGGTAGTTATAGGACAACACATTTCCGATCCAGGACCAAGCAAAAAGGGACTGATATCGGACACCACATGTCTAGGACTCGGTAAAACTACTTGGTTGAACATCTACAATCTGATTGAAGCCGAAGAGCCTGAGGTAACAATAGTGCAAGCCACAACAGATCCGACTCGGAAGTCTATGCTACTCTAAAGGATTTAGCTGACTCTTACCTTCATCGGATAGCAGCCCGAGAACAAATTCTCCCATATACAGATGTGGTGAGATGGGAAATTGAAGAAATCCCAATCACAAATAGGACATTTTGCACCATGGACGGGAGAGTATTCGGCTTGTTTCAACCCGATGATTTGAGGCAAATGTACCATTTTCCTGCACCATAGAAGAAGTACAACAAAGCATTCCTGGAGAAATTCAGGAATGAAAACGACATTGAATCAGAACCCATATGGGATTGGAGGAAAAACCCAGTGAAACATAAGCATGAGTTTTCGGGTAAGTACTCTGTCGATTCCTTGTGTTCTCCTTATTGTTATGTCGGAGTAATGATGTGTAGGTTGTGGGGGTTACATGATTCCTCAAACCTCACTATAGAGATGGTATCTTTAATGGAGGAAACATGCAATAGTGAAATAATGTATTGGGGAAATATACTCTCTAATAAGTTAGCAACCGCGGTTCTTGAATTCAAAAACAAATCCCGCATTACTGAAAGGTTCATTCCCCCATTTTACTATAGTGCCTACATCTTGGACACCTTGTGTTTTAATTCTGAATTTCCTGTGCTGGGGTGGAGATGGACTCCACAAGACCCCATGCCCATTCATATATACCACCAGAAGTTATGGAAAGCCCACTATTAACACCATTTATATCAAGTTTGCAATCGTTTTATGTTACCCATTCACTATGCCATTTTTGACAAGCCTGCTCCTAAGATTTCCTCACAAGCGGAGATTGACTTGACAGCCATAGGGAGATGGTTTGGAGAAGAAAAATTCACCTATGTAAGAGTTTTTGGCAGCCATGCCAAGCCTCATGTCTTCCCTTTGTATACACCCGACAAACTATTAGCCCGAGAGGTAGCATATCAGATTACATCCGAAGGAGTTACACAGACTCTAAGGAATAAAAAGAAATAGCTTTGGCCTTCTTTTCCTCTAAGATGTGGTGTTTATGCTCTGCATGGCTATAAACATGCAGAGAAAGAAGCAGATAAGATACTGAATCTCGCCACTCTTCCTAATAGGCGATTTGATCCAAACAAAGTCACCTAAAATGCACTTGAACAGGCAAAACTCACTAAATTTGACCATAAAGATGATGATTTTGATGACCTGTTCTCCTCAGCCGAGTCGCTATTCTAGGTTCAATCACTAGCCAGAATGAGATATCATGACGATGGGTTAGT
Organism: Pinus tabuliformis; assembly: GCA_031772625.1. Taxonomy (NCBI): domain Eukaryota; kingdom Viridiplantae; phylum Streptophyta; class Pinopsida; order Pinales; family Pinaceae; genus Pinus; species Pinus tabuliformis. Next base: position 1,232,771,793 of record CM062809.1, on the reverse strand, counting down.
TGAATTTAACAGACTTAGAGAACAGAGGTTGCAAACTCTGCCTCTAGATCTGTTAGCAACGACCCCGATGACACAATCAAGCGAGCCTGAGCAACGACTTACCAATGAACCTCCTGCTACATCAGAAATTGCTAGAGAAATCCAAACAAAAGAGTAGGAGGAAGTGCAGAGAAAAGAGCAGGAGGAAATACAGAGGAAAGAGCAGGAGCAGAGTAGCACGGACGTGAATGTAGATGCCCAAATTGACCCGAAATTGCTCCAGGAATGGCAACAATTCGACTCAATCATAAGAAATCTTGAGAGCTCAAAGGAAGCTGATACATCAAAAGCGGCTGACGTACAGGATACAACTTCTAAAGAGGTTCCAAGTGGAACCAGCGGCCTACCCCTTTCTACAGGAATAGAGATAATTCCCAAGGATCCTTCGGATCAGATTGTTTTTCAAGTGGAAGAGATACCTCCATTGGATGTCTTTTACAGCCCAAAGCACAGGGCTGTAGTAAAATGACATCGGAAAAGGAGAAGGACTGATCAACCTTCCCTATTCCCTGAACAAACAGTGATAGCCAATGTGGTCTGGAAAGAGGAGTTTGATCCTTCTGATGACCTTACAAAATTGTCCCAATATGCTGGAGCCTATTCGACGGCCACCATGGACAAGGCATTAGAAGTAACTAATCTGTCAAGAGAAAAGGACCAAGCAATCGCCTCACTACAAACACAGTTATCTGAAGCACAGCAAAAAGTAGAGCAACTCGAACATCAGTTGTCTACACAGCAACAAATAAACAATCAATTGAATAAACAATTGCAGGAAGAGAAACAAAGAATTGATTCAAGTGCAATTCAAAAGCAAAAAGAACTGTTGGAAGTGTTGGCAAAATTGAAAGCAGTGCATGAATAGATGGGTAAATCTAAAGATGAGAAAATTGCTCAATTATTAGCCCAAATAGAAAAGTCCAAGAATCTTTCGCAGCCTGCAGAGTTCAGAGTAGAAGCACAACAGAAACAAAGCATTGGTAACACAAATAAGGCTGTTATGTCAAAAAATCGCTCAAGCAGAACCCTTATGTGACATAACATCATCAATAATTGATAAATCGGTTGATGCTAGAACAGACTTGGAGCAGGCCGATGAGACCTTGACCAATTTTCTTGAGTGGCAAGACACTGATGAGGGACAGGCAGCTAATTTGCCAAAAATCTTAGAATCCCATAAAAAGATCCTATTTATGGAATGGCAGTCCCAGTTAATGAAGGCAGAGAGAGCAGTTTCCAGATGCAAGTTAACTACAAATAATTTGGTTGAATTGATTAATGATACTCTCTACTTATCTAACATGATCTCTCATTGTACCCCAGGTAAATTACTATCAGCTAAAACATTGGAGTAGTCATGTTATCAAGAGCTGGAGAAGAATGGGAGATTGATCGCAGGTATTAACAGTTTGACTTGGGACACCTATTGGTTGTTCCTAGTAAAACCATACAGCCAGAGAGCCGCCCTCAAGTTCCTGACAGATGCAATTGGATGTATCATTCCCGATATACAAGATGCCACCTATGCTGCTCAACTCAATTCTCGTCTCAACCGACCCCCAGAAGTGGAACCAATGCTAGCAATATGCCAACTCAGGTCGAAAGGCAAATAGCCAAAGTGATGAATCATGCTGCCGACTGCCAGATTGCTATGAGGAAGATGCTCCAAATCAAGTTGTACCAATTAAGTAGGATTTTAATTTCATAGTTAGTTAGTTTTAATCAAGTATTTAAACACCCTTTCAATGCATTGGAAAGGGTCGTAAGTTTTTATATATGACTTAAACCTGAAGTTGCACTACTGTACTTTAGGCATATTTTTTTTATAAAGACTGGGCCAATTATTCCAATTTTGATAACGAAGCTTTTATGTGGATGTGCACTACTGCCTAGGTGGGTTGCTTGTTCCTACAATCGGAACTGTGTAAACTACTGATTTCTGCACTGTAGACACTTTGGTGTAGTGAATCCTTGGGTTTTCTCAGGATTACTAATGATTGAATCAAATTGTTCCCATTCCTTGATTAACTTGGGATCAATATTAATATCTGTATTAAGGGGTTCACTAGTTGTTACCTGCTTCTGCTCCTTTTCTGTTGTTTTCTCCTTCTCAGGAATCTTTTCAATTTCGGGAGCATTCTCAGTAATTTTCTCCTCAATGTAGCCTTGAGGTTGTACCATAGAGGTCATATTTAACAAGTCTAGGGGTAGGGTTTCCAATCTCTGCGCCTTGAGCCTATAGAATTCCTCTAGTCCTTCTGCTTCCAATTTGATCTTGGCCATATATTTGACCCAAGAAAATATTTCTGCTGAAACAAATAAGTCGTCATAGCTATCCTCCTCATGATCAAATTTGGCGATTTTAGCCTGAGAGGTAACATTGTAGGCAACCTTTCTAGGATCGTACTGCCTTTTTGGGATAGTTTCAAGTTTTAAAAACTTTATTTTCTCGGCCTCCTTCTTTGCATGTTTAAAATCATGCAGGGTAAAAGTAGCACATCGAAGGGAAAATGTCTGCCACATGTGCTTTTTAGAATCCCTAAGGGTCTTTGACATTCCTTCAACTGTTATTTGATGTGCTAGTTCCCTGGCCAGTAATTTATCAGGGATGTACAGAGGAAGAACATGAGGGTTGGCAAGGTTGCCAAAAAGTCTTATATAGGTGAATCTTTCTTCTCCAAACCAACTGCCAATTGTAGTTAGGTCGACTGATGCTTCCTCGGATAATCTAGGAGCAGGCTTATTGAATATGGCATAATACACGGGAAGAATAAAACCATGGAAAATTCTATATAGATGGTTCTTATAATGGGCTTTCCATAGCTCCTTATGATAGATGTGAATGGGATTGGGATCTTGCGGAGTCCATTTCCATCCAAGAATGGGGTATTTGGAATTAAAATAGATAGTGTCCATGATATAGGCACTCATGTAAAAGGGAGGTATCACCCGGGTAGACACAAACCTATTTTTTCTATATTCAAGTATCTCGGTGGCCATTTTATCAGACAGAATGTTTTCCCAGTCCATGATATAGCCATTAATTGCAGCCTCCATTAATGGGACCATATCTATAGAGAATTTAGTGGAATCATGGAATTCGAAGATTCTGCACATCATTGCACCAACATAACAATAAGGAGAAGCCAATGAATCTACAGAGTACATACCCAATTTCTCATGCTTGTGTTTGGTCGGAAAATGTCTCCATTGCTTGATAGGGTCAGATTCAATGTCGTTCTCCTTGGCAAAAGCCTCCAAAAATTCCTTGTTATACCACTTCTCTGGCTGAGGTAAATGGTACATTTGTCTAAGATCCTCTGCTCTAAATGGCCCGAACACTTTTCCATCAGCTGTAGAGAATGACCTGTCTGTGGTCACAACGCTTTCAACAATCCACCTGGCCACATCATTATAGGGAAAAACTTTGGCACGCGCTTCTATTCTATGTAGATATGAGCAGGCCAATTCCTTCAAAGTATTGTCTGATTTGCTTATGGAATCTGCCGTAGCTTCTTCTTCGAGTTCTTCAAGTTCCTCCACTTCCAACAAATTGTAGATACTCTCCCAGCTTGCTTTTCCTAAGCCGAGGTAGGTCGTATGTGATATCAATCCTTTCTTATTTGGTTCTGGTACTTTGACTACGACAGGGTCCTTGGTTTTATTCACCTTCTTTCCCATTTCCTTTGGATTCATCAGCGCATAGTAGCTCTACACAGACAATGAAAAACGTAACAAGGAAATATACCCGCTCAAAGCTAATATAAAATGACAAGAGTTAAGGTAATTCGCACATGATAAACCAAATGTAATTAAGTATTACCATGGGTTAAATCCTTGAAGGATTCACCTTTAACTGTAAAATTAATGACCACCATAACTGCCTGTTAGAGTCGGTCTAGTAGCCCTCCATCAGTGATCAAAGCTCTTTGCATTTGCATAAGTAGGTGTCTCATCAGTGTCTTGCATTCCATTAGACATGCCATAACCCTGATGGAGGAGCTGGTGTCTTTGTCCCCCTCTTGGCAGCTGAATCAAGTTATTTCAGTCCTCAGTCACTTTCAAGCTTGTCTTGTCTTGGCTTGAGGTCAAATTCCTAGGTCTAGGGTTTTGGTCAAGTTTGTTTACAAGAGTCATGTATTTGAAGGTCAATAAGTGCTCAGCAAGCCAGAGGGATGATTTTAAAGGTGTTTCTTCGCAAATTTCAATCTTGTACAGTTAATCTTTACCTTGGATTTAAAAACTCTGTTTTTAAAGCCAAGGTCAGTATTTAAATTTTTGTAAAAAGTGATGAAATTTCAAAAAACTTCCAGAGACAGCATGTAACCCTGGCTCCCTTGCCAAGATCCCTCAGATGCTGTCCCTGCAAAAATTATCAAAGAAAAGCATCAAATCAACCAATTTCAGGATAAAAGGAAACCATGTGGGTTGTGACATGAAATTAATTCAAACAAGGCTATAAAAGCCCTAATCTCCCTCTATCAAGCCTCATTATGCATCCAAGTGATAGAGCAACTGATTGCAAGACAGTTTGAGTGAAATTTGTGAGCTTGACAGGCGCGCGACCCGTCAGAGGCGCGCGACTCATCAGGCACCCTCTGCTAGTGCAAAATTATAACGGGTGCGACCCGTCAGAGGCGCGCGACCCGTTGGGTGAGGCGCGCGACCCGTCAGCGCCCTCTTTGTAAAACCGCCTGAAAATTCACCAAGGAGCCACAAATTGCCAAATTTTGCAAAGTAGGCCCTCCATCATGAAAAATTATTGCTTGCTACAATTCAAGAAGATCATGATTGTATTTTTAAAGGTCTTCATTTGCAAGTAAAAGTCTCCATTGTGCTTTTGGGCTTAAAGTTGTCAAAATGCCAATTCATGTCACCATTTAGCTGAGTCTATCATCATTCAGAGGGTTGTCATCATCATGTCAAGTTCCATAGGGTCATTCTACAGCTTATTCATGCTTCAGTTGCGCCTAGGCAAGGTCATTTCCCTCTCCTAGGGTTTTGAAGGAAATTTCTCTTGGGCGGCCAAATCATCGGCAAAACTCATATCCTGATGTTCATACACCTTCCCCTATCCTTAAAGTACCTTACCAAATGCTTCCCATCACTGAGATCCCCCAAATTCCTCATTTTCGCACAAACCCTAGTTTCTAGCTACAACCTGCAATTTTCTAGGTTGGGCCTGTGTTTTTCCCTTTTGGACCCCTTCCCCTCACTAGATCTCCACGATTCCACTTTCCCCTGCTTCCTAACATCCCTCCCCACTCCCAAAAATTTCCCCAAGAATTTAGAAGCCCCCTATCCCCTTCATTTCGCTCCATTTCGACAAAATTCCTTGTTTCACACATCGGGACAAGTCGCACTCAAATGATGTTCCAGAGAAATAAAAGATGAATTTTGGAAAACTGAGAGAGGTTTTTGTCCACAACATGCCAAGGAAGAAAAAACTCCTTCACTTTTTGCACAGGTGTCATGGTTTTAAAGAAATGTCAAAAATACCGGCGAGAACGAAGGTGCTCCAAGGACGGTTGGCCAAAGCACAAAAACAAAGGAAAACGCCTGATCCACTCCAAATTTTGGCCAAAGCCTCTTTGACTGAGCATGGTACTTGATTGGGGACTCCGAGCCCAAATTTCAAGAAATTTGGAGAAAATTTTGTCATTTGTGAATTTTTTATGCCAAACACAGGTTTTCTCCATTAACGGGTCTCACCCCCCGCGCGACCCTTCATCATGGCAACTCCATTTGGCAAAAACTCAGCATTTCCAGATTTTTCATACAAAGTTACATATGCTCATGGATGGACTTGAGATTTGGTGAAGTTTTGGGCCTCCAGAAAGTCAAAAAACTAGCAAAAAATGACTTTCTGCCACTTTTTTGAATTGCAGAAAGCAGTCTTGGGAGATTTGATTTTTGACAGGGCAAATGAACTCCAAATCCAAAAGTTCCAGTTGGGTTGGAAAGTAGACTCACAGACCTTTCCAACAAGCCCCCTTTTGCTCAATTTTTCCACCTGAAAGTGCCCCAAAGATGGCTCCAAAGGGGCGCGACCCGTCAAGTAGGGGCGCGCGACCCGTCAGGCAGTTTTTTCAAAAAATGCACTGTACAGCCCAGAAAACGCAGATTTGACTCAGTTTGACTTTTTGGGATGAAATGTGATTATATTTGATGTAATTATTGTAATTTTAAGACACTTTTACTCTTATGTAACACTTCTAGAAGATTCATTCATGAAAAGGGTAAATATTAAATGAATGAATTGGTTTCCTAGCTTATAGAGGCAAGTTGTTTTGACTGCCTAGTTTGTAGTGCTTAGTTTAGAAGTAGTTGAAACAGCTCCTAGGATAGTGAGCTCGACCCATGGAGGTAGGGAAAGAGGTTAGATCATCTATATTATGTACTTTCTTGCTCATTTTCATGGTTGGACTCTTGAGGGAGAAGCTATCATTGTATTATTCACTGTATCTCTGCAATTTTTGGCTAAGGAAGACCAGGGTTTTGCAGTCCTCTTTGGGATTCTTGTGGACTCATGTGTTGATGGTGTGTTTCTCAATGTACTTGTAAGCTTGTTATGTGATTCATTTCCTTTCTTTTACTTCTGCACATTAAACAAATGAAGTGTTAAAGTAAGAATCCATGCTTGCCATGCTCTGCTTTTAAGTTTGTTTAATTTCAATGTTTTCTTCTGTCTAAAGGGAGTTCAAAGTTATTGTTTTCTCTCTTTAGCTCTTCATCTTTCATTCCTGACCATTCACCTCAGTTAAAGGCACCAACGCTGTCTCCTACCTCGCCCCAAGGAACCCCCTGCAGAAACTGTGTCCCAATCCCCGCACCCAAAATTGCCCTCTCCTCAATTTGCCACCAAAAACCCAAAAAACCCCAAATCAAACTCTTTGATCAATTTACTAGCCTAATATTAGTGTTACCTTATTGGTCATCTCATCCATTGAAGATTTTACGAGATAGACCGGAGAGAGCCTTCTCCTGCCCCGTAGGGCTAGCTACGAGGCTAAATGGTTTGATGTTGCCTTGAGGTTTACCTTTCTCAGCCTGAGGTGAAATTTCAAGCGCTAACATACTGGCGACCATACTGGGGAGAACAAACTTGTTTGTGGATTGATGTGTTTATTTCATAAGTCTTAGACGGAGCCTGAAGTTACGCCAGGTAGCCTTCGAAACGCTTTTGCTTTGCATAAGCGGAAGTAGATACACGCTGCTTCAGTCAATCTCCGTGAGCTTGTGAATACAGCACTTCATTTGCATTTCACCCCAGTTCATGTATCAAGTTCAGATCTGATTGTTGATTGTGGACAACGATCAGACACTTGAAAGGCTAAAATCATTCACTTGGCGACTCTAAATCATTTTCGAGATCAGATCCAAAGACTCCACTGGAGGATGATCCCGACTAGCAAAAACATGAAAGGACAACATGGACAGACCAGGTATTCAAGTTGGAATTTCATTCAAGACATTTTGTTCTTTGTCATAAATTATTTCTTCTCTTTTCCCAAGAATGTTAAGAAGGCTTTGCAAAGTATACTGTATTTGAGAAGAGATCCTCGACCTGCAGTTGATTTTTTCCCTTTGAAGATTGTGAATACCAAAGATTTGCATGCCTTTGAGCTTAGTCAGGATCCTTTTTCCGAATTTTGTGATGACCATCTTCAAATTGATGAATCTCAAGCAACCAACACTAATTCTATACCTGCTGTACCTACCCCTACACCTTGTAAAATTCCAGATCGGTATAAACCTCTTGTTTTACCTTCTGTTCTCCATGCTTTCCCCAAAAATTATGATCTATACTTGCCGAGGTTTGATGGTGAATGTAAGAATGTCAACGCTGAGCAACATGTGCAGAATTTTGAGAATTTTCTAGATCTTTTTGAAGTTGATGAAGAAGATGTTAGTATAAGGCTTTTTTCTCTTTCTTTGCAAGCCAAAGTGAAGAGTTGGTTCAAAGCCCTGCCTGATGCAAGCATTTCAGATTTCCAGCAGTTTGTCAAAGTTTTTCTCGACAGGTGGATGATCGGACAGAACCTTTTCTTGATTATAGAAGAGTATAACCAGCTGAAAAGATTGCCAGGGGAGACAGTACAACAGTTTTTAGCCAGATTTAACCAAGTTTATTATTCGATGCCAGTTGATATAAGGCCTACTCCTAAATCTGCTCTCTTGCACTATCCGGGTGCCTTTGATCCGGAGATGGAGTTTCAGCTGAGAGAAAGGGATATTGCAACACTTCACGAGATGCAGAACAGTGCAGTAAATGTAGAGGCTCATCTGCTGATCCGAAGGGCAAGGTTGAAAGAAGAAGAGATGAAAAACATAGATCCGGAAAAATCGACATCTCTAGAGGTGAAGCTTGACATTTTAGTAAGTGTCGTGGAAAAGATGATGGACAAGATCAACACAAGGAATGATTATGATGTTCATGGCTCGCTGATTGAAGAAGAACAAGTTGCTGATCCAAAACATTTTGTTTCTTATCCTGGTTGTCATAGATCTGATAATGATTGTTTTGTAGATCATCTTGGAGAGGAGAGATCTGTTGATATGACCTGCATGCTTGATGATATGTTTTATACCGATGATTTGCCTCAGTATGATCAGTATGATGATGATTATGTTCTCCAAACAGAAGCTAATCTTGCAGACAAATCAGCAGCTAGTTTGTGGAAGGAGGAAGTTCATTTTCAGCAGTTTGAAAACAATGTTCAGCCATCACATATCAGCTATGACATTGACGAGGAAAGTGCAGCAAAGTTTGAAGTAAGTGAAGGATCTTTACCTTTTTGTTTTGATTCATGTCAGTTCATTAGAGACAACTTCCATGAACTTAGAAATCAGCTGTCAACAAGTCTTGATCCAGACCATCTTGAAGGCAATAAAAACCTTGTTCCAGACTTCTCATATTCAGATTTGCAGCCCCCAAATGCCATTGGTTGTCAAGTTGCAGATGAAGGCATGGAAGCTGACGTATTTGATCAAATGATACAAGAAGTCTCCCTACCATTATGTTTTGAATCATTTCAGTATTTGAAGGGAAATTTGCATAGTCCATCTTCAGTGAAGAATGAGCAGCATGTAGGTAATCATGTAATCACAATGGAACCAATAGAAATGGGATTGCAACAGTCTTTTCAAGTTTTTCATGATCCAATAGCTGATGTTTTGGATGAGGTTTGCAGTCAAAGTTTTTCTCCATTGTCTACATGTGAGCTTGAAACATGTGCTGATATGAATTTGATCCGGCAGCCGGTTTCTTTGTCATTTTCAGCAGGGGTCTCGTCACAAGGCTCAGATCAAAGTTTTCATTCATGGTATGAGGAGAAGAGAAGTAATCTATTGGATGAGCTAAGTTCCAGTGTGCTTGAATTTCAAGATCCTTATGCAGTGTTTTTGGAGGTGGATAGAGAAGCCATATCATTCAATGGATCTGTTTCTAAGTTGTCATGGGAGTTGCCTTTCAGTAGTTCTCTCTTGTTGTTCATAAGCAAGCACTTGTGGACAATTCGAACAGCAGATGGTATACTTACTTGGTTGCATTGGTTGTTTCATTTCACTTGATCAGGTGATGAATGAAACTGTTAGAGTAGGTTTTGACGAATAAGCTCCCCTTTGAGCATCATTTTCAGTTGGTCGGTTGTGTTTAAGTATTGAGTCAGTTTTTAGTTGAGTGAGAGTCAATTTGTGTCATCGAGTCATCAGTTTTTAGTCATGCATTTTAGTTTGAGTTTTTGACTCCATTGCCCAATGATTATAAAGCACCGGTCTGCTCTCCTAGAGGTCTAAGGTTCTTGGTACCTCCAAGGAGCTACCATCCCCATTGGAGCCAATGTTAGAGTCGGTCTAGTAGCCCTCCATCAGCGATCAAAGCTCTTTGCATTTGCATAAGTAGGTGTCTCATCAGTGTCTTGCATTCCATTAGGCATGCCATAACCCTGATGGAGGAGCTGGTGTCTTTGTCCCCCTCTTGGCAGCTGAATCAAGTTATTTCAGTCCTCAGTCACTTTCAAGCTTGTCTTGTCTTGGCTTGAGGTCAAATTCCTAGGTCTAGGGTTTTGGTCAAGTTTGTTTACAAGGTCATGTATTTGAAGGTCAATAAGTGCTCAGCAAGCCAGAGGGATGATTTAAAAGGTGTTTCTTCGCAAATTTCAATCTTGTACAGTTAATCTTTACCTTGGATTTAAAAACTCTGTTTTTAAAGCCAAGGTCATTTTTTAAATTTTTGTAAAAAGTGATGAAATTTCAAAAACCTTCCAGAGACAGCATGTAACCCTGGCTACCTTGCCATGATCCCTCAGATGCTGTCCCTGCAAAAATTATCAAAGAAAAGCATCAAATCAACCAATTTCAGGATAAAAGGAAACCATGTGGGTTGTGACATGAAATTAATTCAAACAAGGCTATAAAAGCCCTAATCTCCCTCTATCAAGCCTCATTATGCATCCAAGTGATAGAGCAACTGATTGCAAGATGGTTTGAGTGAAATTTGTGAGCTTGACAGGCACGCGAACCGTCAGACCAGGCGCGCGACCCGTCAGAGGCGCGCGACCCGTCAGGCACCCTCCGCCAGTGCAAAATTATAATGGGTGCGACCCGTTGGGTGAGGCGCGCGACCCGTCAGCGCCCTCTTTGTAAAACCGCCTGAAAATTCACCAAGGAGCCACAAATTGCCAAATTTTGCAAAGTAGGCCCTCCATCATGAAAAATTATTGCTTGCTACAGTTCAAGAAGATCATGATTTTATTTTTAAAGGTCTTCATTTGCAAGTAAAAGTCTCCATTGTGCTTTTGGGCTTAAAGTTGTCAAAATGCCAATTCATGTCACCATTTAGCTGAGTCTATCATCATTCAGAGGGTTGTCATCATCATGTCAAGTTCCATAGGGTCATTCTACAGCTTATTCATGCTTCAGTTGCGCCTAGGCAAGGTCATTTCCCTCTCCTGGGGTTTTGAAGGCAATTTCTCTTGGGCGGCCAAATCATCAGAAAAACTCATATCCTGATGTTCATACACCTTCCCATATCCTTAAAGTACCTTACCAAATGCTTCCCATCACTGAGATCCCCCAAATTCCTCATTTTCGCACAAACCCTAGTTTCTAGCTACAACCTGCAATTTTCTAGGTTGGGCCTGTGTTTTTCCCTTTTGGACCCCTTCCCCTCACTCGATCTCCACGATTCCAACTTCCCCTACTTCCTAACATCCCTCCCCACTCCCAAAAATTTCCCCAAGAATTTAGAATCCCCCTATCCCCTTCATTTCGCTCCATTTCGACAAAATTCCTTGTTTCACACATCGGGACAAGTCGCACTAAAATGATGTTCCAGAGCAATAAAAGATGAATTTTTCAAAACTGAGAGAGGTTTTTGTCCAAAACATGCCAAGGAAGAAAAACCTCCTTCAAGTTTTGCACAACTGTCATGGTTTTAAAGAAATGTCAAAAATACCGGCGAGAACGAAGGTGCTCCAAGGACGGTTGGCCAAAGCACAAAAACGAAGGAAAACGCCCGATCCACTCCAAATTTTGGCCAAAGCCTCTTTGAATGAGCATGGTACTTGATTGGGGACTCCCAGCCCAAATTTCAAGAAATTTGGAGAAAATTTTGTCATTTGTGAATTTTTTATGCCAAACACAGGTTTTCTCCATTAACGGGTCTCACCCCCCGCGCGACCCTTCATCATGGCAACTCCATTTGGACAAAACTCAGCATTTCCAGATTTTTCATGCAAATTTACATATTCTCATGGATGGACTTGAGATTTGGTGAAGTTTTGGGCCTCCAGAAAGTCAAAAAACTAGCAAAAAATGACTTTCTGCCACTTTTTTGAATTGCAGAAAGCAGTCTTGGGAGATTTGATTTTTGACAGGGCAAATGAACTCCAAATCCAAACATTCTAGTTGGGTTGGAAATTAGACTCATAGACCTTTCCAACAAACCCACTTTTGCTCAATTTGGCCACCTGAAAGTGCCCCAAAGATGGCTCCAAAGACGCGCGACCCGTCAAGTAGGGGCGCGCGACCCGTCAGGCAGTTTTTTCAAAAAATGCACTGTACAGCCCAGAAAACGCAGATTTGACTCAGTTTGACTTTTTGGGATGAAATGTGATTCTCTTTGATGTAATTATTGTACTTTTAAGACACTTTTACTCTTATGTAACACTTCTAGAAGATTCATTTATGAAAAGGGTAAATATTAAATGAATGAATTGGTTTCCTAGCTTATAGAGGCAAGTTGTTTTGACTGCCTAGTTTGTAGTGCTTAGTTTAGAAGTAGTTGAAACAGCTCCTAGGATAGTGAGCTCGACCCATGGAGGCAGGGAAAGAGGTTAGATCATCTATATTATGTACTTTCTTGCTCATTTTCATGGTTGGACTCTTGAGGGAGAAGCTATCATTGTATTATTCACTGTATCTCTGCAATTTTTGGCTAAGGAAGACCAGGGTTTTGCAGTCCTCTTTGGGATTCTTGTGGACTCATGTGTTGATGGTGTGTTTCTCAATGTACTTTTAAGCTTGTTATGTGATTCATTTCCTTTCTTTTACTTCTGTACATTAAACAAATGAAGTGTTAAAGTAAGAATTCATGCTTGCCATGCTCTGCTTTTAAGTTTGTTTAATTTCAATGTTTTCTTCTGTCTAAAGGGAATTCAAAGTTATTGTTTGCTCTCTTTAGCTCTTCATCTTTCATTCCTGACCATTCACCTCAGTTAAAGGCATCAACGTTGTCTCCTACCTCGCCCCAAGGAACCCCCTGCAGAAACTGTGTCCAATCCCCGCACCCAAAATTGCCCTCTCCTCAATTTGCCACCAAAAACCCAAAAAACCCCAAATCAAACTCTTTGATCAGTTTACTAGCCTAATATCAGTGTTACCTTATTGGTCATCTCATCCATTGAAGATTTTACGAGATAGACCGGAGAGAGCCTTCTCCTGCCCCATAGGGCTAGCTACGAGGCTAAATGCTTTGATGTTGCCTTGAGGTTTACCTTTCTCAGCCTGAGGTGAAATTTCAAGCGTTAACACTGCCAACCATAGTTAATAAATGTAATAATTATTTTTCCCATCGCACATATGCTTGATGTTCCTTTACAATGTATCTTTTGATTTTCCCGATCAGCGATCAACGATAAATCGCAAATCGCAACGGGAGGTTCATCGGTCAGGCTTAACGTTTTGGGCTGATAGCCCCGATTGCGATAAAGGTAAGGAATGTAATAAGGCAGAGGGATAATTAGCAAATCATTTGATTTATTGCTTTTTCATTTATTATTCCTTTTAATATTTACATTTGCTAATAATACCCTTTTATGATCTTTCTTTGAAACGCCCGCCTTACTTTATGATATCGCAACCAGGGAATTCAAAAGGGCTTTCACTATGTGTCATGTGATATGTGTGATCGTTGATTGCGATTACACTATCGGATTGGAGGTTTAGTATTTGGGATGCATCCTTGTTTAATTTTGCGATATGCGATCTCCGATCGCATTATCGCATTGGAGATTTGCTTATGAGGGCTTTTTCAAAGAAGGATATATCATATTCTATCATATTTTAACAAAAGGTTTTGGATATTAGTTCTATTGCATCAGACCTTTTGATAAGGATTTCCATGTGTCATATGATTAATTCCCGACAAGCAAATTTTATTGAATCATTGAATTTTAACCAAGTTTTTAAAAGCGGGACCCATTTCTATTTAAAAAAAAAATTGATAAAAATTTAGAAATGGGGGGGTTGTTGTACAATACAACAATTGGCGATTCACTGGAAGAAACAATTATCTCTGAGAATATAATGCAATATTTTGACTTTCTTAATTTGGAAACCTGAGTATAGAGAAAATAATTTAAGAACAATTAGATAATCATTAACTCTGAATATAATGAAAACATGTTTCTGCAATTTCTTTTTCATCTTAAAAAATAAAAACATTCTAAGTTTACTTAAGCCTTGATTGGTTGATAAAGATAAAACAAGAGGACTTCTCCAACTTAGCTTATATGATGACTCCGTTGTCATAGGTAGAGCCTCTGCTACCAACAAACGTTTATAGTCTCGACAGGATTACCTTTTAACCATTCAATCATTCATTGTCCCATCCATCTCAGAGTATAATTTCTAAGAGTAAATCCAAAAATATATGTTTACACATATTTTCCTTTTTGTATTTTCCATCTTCTTTATTTTTATTTTTATTAAAATATAAAAAGCCATTGTCCTGGTTTGGTGGCCAACTGTTGACAATGCCATTCACTGGTTGTAATTGAATTGAATACTCTGGCTCGTGATGAGACCCCTTGTCTTATAATTATAAGCCATTACCCTATTTTGATATGCAGTATTGGTAATGTCAATTTAATTAGTTCCCTATGATCATGGTAAGCAGGCTCATAATGAGACCTCCTATCTTTTATATCAAACATATTTTAGAATTATACTCTGAAAAAACATAATCTTTGTGGATGGGGTGAATGATTTACTCCTTAAGAGAATATGGATGACAATTTAAGAGTTGTAGATGCTAGGTTTGGATAAGTCTTTGCTTTTTTATAGATAACCTCATTCGGGCTTTAAAAACTTGGAATGATTTACAGTATTTTCAAGGTTTGTAAAATATTTTACAAAAAATAAAAGAGGTTTACAGAGTTTTATTTTTATCTAACTCCCTAGAACTTCCTTATTTTGCTTTAAGACTTTCATCTTTCAAAAGTAAGTATTTACATTATTTTCTTTTAAGCAACTTTCAAAAAAGTAAAGGCCAATAGAAGGCTATTTACAACCTTATTTCCTAACAAACAAACAAAACTATAAAATCAAACAAACACAACTACAAATTGAATATTTACATGTAAGAAGGGACTACCTTCTTAGGTAAAGAATTTTTTCAAAATAAGCCCATTGACAGGAAGAGAATCTCCCTTAACTGATAGATCTTGCAATATTAATGTTGATGGGCCTACCTTCTCGATAATTTGAAACGGTCCCAACCACATTTTCTGAAATTTAGTGTGTTTTCCTTTATCTTCGTTTGCTTTGTCCCATTTTAAACAAGATCACCAATTTGTAAAAATTTTGGGCCGGTGAAATTGTATCAAAAGAAGAATTAATAACCTGTTGATGCTTTGCATGTGTAATTCTGGCTTTTTCCCTTTCTTCTTCTAATTTAAGAATTTGATTGTATCTCAATTGAATAGAAGATGAGGGATTTTCTTCAATAAACTGCACTAAGGCTAGAGATGGGAGTGCTAAGTTTGCTAGTATGACAACTTCCTTCCCATACACTAAATTAAATGGAGAAGTGCCTATTGAGGCCTTCTGTGTTATGCAGTCTGCGCATAATGCAAATATTAAAGAGTTGTGCCAATTCTTTTGTTTCTGATCAACAGTTCTCTTAATGATTTTGATAAGATTTTTATTGGTTGATTCTACTAAACCATTACCCTGAGGGTAGTAGTTTGTGGAATATTTAAATTTAAATCCTCTTTTAATGGAAAATTCAAGTATAGTATTTCCAGAGAAATAAGATGCATTATAAAAAATGAGAGCATTAGGTATGCCAAACCTGGTAATGATGAACTTATCTATGAATTCAATAATTTCCTCAGAGTTGGTTGCCTTCAAAGGAATTGCTTCTACCCACTTTGTAAAGTAATTCGTGGCTATAAGGATATATCTGTGTTGCATGGAAGAATGCAGAATAATCTCTCCAATGATATCCAATCCCCATTTTTCAAATGGTTGTTCGATGTTGACTGGTTGCAAAGGAAAAGCTAGCTTTCTTTGTCTTCCACTCGTAGTTTGACATGTTCTGTGTTTCCTTACATATTCATGGGTATATTTAAATAAGGTGGGCCAATAATAACCAACATTTATAATTTTGTGACCTATTGTATCACCTCCAAAATGTCCACCTGCTGGACCATCAAGTAATTCCTGCAAGACCTTCCGTGCTTCAGTTTTTTCGAGGCATCTTAATAAAATCGAATCATAATTCCTTATGAACAACACATCATCAATAATCTTGAAGTTTTTAGCTTTCAATCTTATGGCACGTTTATTTTTATAGAAGATATTAGGAGGAGCATATCCATTTTTTAAATAAAATAACAAATCCGCATATTGAGATTCAGGGTTGATGGTACTTATCTCATTGATCTCCTCAATATTGTTTGAACCTTCACGTTCCTGAATGTTAGAAGCTCCTGCTAACAACATGCAAAAACGTTGACCTTTGACAATTTTCGTTGGTTTAATGTCCAAATCATATTCTTGTAATGTTGTAACCCAGTTTGCCCTCTTCTCTCCTAATTCCCTCTGGACTAGTAATTGTCTCATTGCTGAGTTTTTAAGAGGAAAGCCCTAAAGTGTTTAATAGTTTTGAACACAGCGAAGGCTTGTTTTTCTACTTCAGAATAATTAAGCTCAGCACCTTGGAGATTTGAACTAAAAAATGATATGGGTGCTTCCATGTTTTGATCATTGATTTGTGTCAACACAGCTGCATAGGAAGTATCGAATGCTAAGGTGTATAAAATAAATTTATTAGAAAAATTTGGAGTGTTTAATGCAGAAGAATTTATGATTACCTGTTTAATTGAATCAAAAGCTTCCTTCTCTTTATGCCCCCATTTGAACACTGAATTTTTCTTGATCATGGTCTGTAATGGTAAAACAATCTGTGAAAAATCTGGAACAAACCTTTTTACAAAATTTATTTGACCTAAAAATGATTGCATTGATTTTTTATTGTGTGGAAGTGGGATATCAGAAATCTCCTTGATCCTTTCTGGATCGATATAAATACCATCTTTTGAGACAATAAACCCCAAGAGTTTACCTTGGTCAAGAGAAAAAAATGATTTCTTGGGATTCAATGAAATCCCATACCTTTTACAGCGTTCAAAGATTTGCTTCAAATCATGTAAATGATTTGCTCTTTTCTTGGAGAAGACAGTAATGTCATCCAAATAGACAACAACTGACTTATTAATTAAACCCTTGAATGCTATATCCATTACTCTCTGGAAGGTACCCCAACATTAATCAAATCGAAAGGCATTTTTTGGTAGGCATATGTTCCCCACTTAGTTCTGAAAGTAGTCTTGAGTCTGTCATCTGGATGCACAAATATTTGGTTATATCCAGAAAAACCATCCAGAAAAGACATTAATTCGGAACCAGCTACTGAATGAAGAGTTTTCTCCATTATTGGTAGTGGGAAGTTATCCTTTTGGCTAGCTTTATTAAGATTTCTGAAATCAATGCAAATTCTAATGTCACCATTCTTCTTTCTAATAGGCACTAAGTTAGAAACCCACTTTGAATGTCTAACAGGGAAAATTATCTTAGCTTTCAAGAGTTTTTTTAACTCTGCTTTAATTTGACTTTCTAGGTTCGGATGAATTTTCCTCAATTTTTGCTGCACTGGCTTCTCTTCGGACATCATTGGAATTATATGTTGTATGATAGAAGTATCATATGTTTTTAACTCATCGTAATTCCAAGAAAAACCATTTTTGTATCTATTCAAAAGTTTGATAAAGGCAAATCTTTCTTCTGAAGTAAGTCCTAATCCTAGATTAATATTTTGTGGTTTGGTCTCAGTGCCAAGGTTTATTAATTCAAATCTCAAAGTAGAACTTTGAAGTTTTGAATTAGTAACTGGATTAAACCTCTCCTTGATGTCATATAGATCCTCAAGCTTGACCACTGATTTAGGTATGGAATTTTCCTCAATTTTTTGCTTCATTTGAAGACCACGACCACTCTCATTAATAATTTGATCATCATAGGATTTCTTAGAAGTTAAGAAATTCAAAATGTCATCATCATGATTGAATACCCGCCAGTTAGTGACATTGTCTGAAACTGATGGTCTAAAAATTAATTCCATTGAAAATCTATCAGGGTTGTAATTCTCAGATGGGAGGAGCTTAGAAGCAACATTGGCTAGTAAATCAGTTGCTAAATTCTGAGATCTAGGAATGGGAGAGATACTAAATGCTAGAAAATGAGATATAAGGTCTTGAACCAAGGACTGATAATGTTTAATATGACAAGAAAGGTAATGTATAGTATTCCTTGCTTGATAACGATCTCAGAGTCACCAAATATTTTAAGATATTTCACTTTCAGGCTTATTTCTTTGTAGAGTCCTTGGATCAATGCCTCATATTCAACAGTATTATTTGTACACTTGAATTCTAGTCTGCAAGATAACATAGTTTTTTCCCCTCAGAACTAACTAAAATACATCCTGCTCCTGCACCGTCATTGGATTTTGACCCATCAAAATATAAAGACCAAAATACAGGTTTATCTACAGTTTTATTTACAATTTCTTCAGAAATATTAACACACCTTGATGTATCTATACGAGAAATTTTTTCTATTTGAGATGTGAAACTATTAACTGAGAAAGTTGATGATTGAGTGTTAAAATTACCAAAGAAATATTCAGATGAGTAGTTTCCAAGAATATTATTATTGAAAGCTATGGGCTGGTTTTCTTGCTCAAATTCTGTTATAGTATGAGTCATATGCTTCTCCTGATCGATCTTAATCTGATTTGGCTTTCCTTTATAGGGAAGCCACATGTGAGACCAATCGGTAGAAATGTAACCATGGAGTTTCTCAAACCAATCCCTGCTTAGAATTAAGCCATAAAACTCAGGAATGTCAAAAATCAATATATCAATTCTCTGAACTACCCTTGGATCAGTTGATAACCTAATGGTAACTAAATTAATTTCTCGAAATACTTGGACCTTAATTCAATCCAACTGAACAATATGCACTGCAAATTTTTGGGGTTCAATATTCAATTTTGAGCAAACCGAAGCTGGCATTATATTCGATGAAGCCCCTAAATATATCAAGCAATTATGTAGATTTCTATTGTAAATTTCATAGGTCAAGAGAAAAGGAGGAGTATGAGAATTAGATCTATCTCTAATCAAAACAGCATCAGTAGCTTCTACTCTATCAGATGGTGGCTTACCTATTCCATTAGCTGCCTTGGACAGTACAACATTTGGAAGAGGAGAAGAAGGCACAACATTTAATTCTTTAAGTAGCAATTTTTGTTGATGTTTGAGCTTGCTAAGCTCAAATAAAGAAATGTTTGCTTTAGTCTTCTTCATGTCTTCTATGATATTGTAATCCATAGAGTCAGAGACTACCAATGTTTTAGATGGTGAGGGAGGATTGGAAGATGATGGTTGGTTTTGAGTAGGCACTGTTGTAGTCTTCTTTATGGGAGCCTTATCTTTGGTAGTAGTACTTACATTTTTCTTCTTTTGAATTGGTTGAACAGGCTCTGCAGCAACTTTACTCCTGGTACTTACTGGGAAAGCTTCCTGTTCACTTTCAGTATCTGAATTGGGCAAAATGAAGTCCCACATACCATGACATTCTACAACCTCTTCTTCCTCAGTTTCTTCTGATGATAAGATTGTATCTTCATCTTCATCGTTATCTGGATCTAATTCTGCATTAGATATAGCATTAGGTGGTTTTGTTTAAGCTCTTTTGAAGTTCCTAAATGGCTTTTTAGTGGAGGTCTCAGCTACTTGTTTCTTAATTTCTACCATTTCATTTGACATAGTTTTTAAAACCTTTTGCAGACCCTCCATGTCATATGGATCTTTAGCCACTTTCTTCTTTGAATTGTCTTTAAAAGTAACTTTTTTGGACTTTTTCTCTTCAAGGGCGGTTTTCTTTTCTAAGGAAATGATACGTTTTTCCACAGCAATTGCTTCCTTCATATTCTCTGCTAAAGTGGGCTTTGCAGCTCTATCTACGAAGATTGCTATATTCGAAGGTAAGGCAGATATATACCATTCACTTCAAACCTCTTCACTAGGTTTAGATGTGGTAGGAATCTTATTTAAGAGCTTATTAAATCGCGAGTTGAAAACTTTGATATGTTCTCTTGATTCAATTTGAAGATTTGAGAGATCATTGATTAATGTTGCTGTAGACCTATCATCACCAAATTTAGTCAAGAACTAGTAATGGATCCTGATGGTAATGAAAAATACTAGGACCTAGTTGCTCCTTGTAAGGTATATGTGAAAAGCCTAACAACAACGTCTTATTCAGTAACTCCATTTAAGTTTACTGACAACATAAAGTTGATTATGTGTTCTTTTGCTAGTATGCCTATATCTGGGTTAAAATTTGGCAGCCATTTTTCGGGATGAGCTAGAAATTGACTCAAGGGTACAGGCATTGTGACTACTCCTGGATTGTTCCATGGTATGTGTTCCATTTTTTACCTACTAAAAGAGGAAAGCGCAGATGAAGTTACAAGTGGTTGGGATGACGATGTTGAAGTTCCAGTACCCTGTTGAACAACAATATGGAGTTGGGGAGTGGATGGTTGACTTTGCAATGGATTAGATATAATGGATGATGATGATGAAAGAGTCTCACTATCAGACTCTTTAGGTGTCTTCCTTGCTCTTTTTATTTTAGGCAGAGGGAATTCTGTGGGTTCAATACCAAGCTTTTCACTCTGTAATTTTGTAAGAGGATGGGAAGGAATGTATTGCGAAGTCGCATTGCCTTGAGATAACTCATATTTCTGTGGTGATATTGAAAATACATGAAGTTTATGAATTAAAGGCTAAACTTCAGGGGGTTCAACAGTGGATTTATCTAAGATGTTGTGGTTTTTAGTAGTGATTGTTATTTTCTCAACTTCTCGATTATAAATTGGAGATTGAGAATGCGAGGGAGATGTTGAGGGAGATTCACTCTCAAAATGGGCCATGAATTTGGATTTACTCATCATTCAAAGTTCATGCCCTCCTAGCGCCAAAAATGTTGATGCCTCTAAAATCACTACATCAACATCGGGGAAAACCACCTGGTCTGGACCTTAGTGCAGCTCCTTTTCCGTTTGGTGTGGTGGCTCCGACTAGATGTAAAGGGACCAATTTCTCAGTGATATATGAGTTGATGGGTGATTGGTTTCTAATGTATAACGAGAGTGATAAGTGCTCTATTCTAAGGTGCAAAAATATACAAAGATAAATAATCTATCCCAGGAATTATTCTAACAATATGATTCTTGATTGTTTCTATGACAAAATAAACATAAAGATGACTTATTCATAACATAGAAATATACATTCATATGACGATTAATTTGTTTAATTAATTAAGAAAAGTAATAATTAAAACATTATCGAATTGATCATAATATATCACTGACATATATATTTAAAAGATGACAATTCTGAAACATTCAAAAGTGACAAGTTAAAGAATTGTTTTATAAACATACACACATCAATAATAGCAAAGTTGATAAATGCTAATTCACATAGAGAAATAAAACGAAAACATAGATAATAGTACCGTATGAATTTGGATCTCCTCTGATGTAAATCACATTCAAATTCTCCCTTCTAATTTGGGAATACTTTCATAGGATGTAAAATTGTTAATCTCATAAAAGACTTCTTTGTCAAAATTCAGAATTCTGGTCCAGTCTTTTATAAAAAAATACATATCGGAGGTACAGTAGTGCAACCTCCGATTAAGTCTTAATACAAAATTGTGGACCCCCTCTAAAAACATGAAAGGGTCTTTAAATATTACAAATAACAACAAACTATGAAAGAAAGTCACTATGCGCTGGTATAACAAAAACACATAAATCTGAGATTTATCTTGAAAATAGCAGTGGTGCGGCGATCAAATGGATTCATTGTATCAACTTATCTTCTTGTGATCGCAGTTGACAAATGGCAAGCATTGGTTGGACCTCTAGTGGCTGACTCATCCGGGAGTGTAACTGAGTTGTATATGTGGCATCGGCAAGTTCGGGGATCATGCAGTTGATCGCATCCATGAGACACTTCATCACCATTTGCTGACTGTGTGGTTTAAAAAGGAAAAACTAGAACGTTTCCCATGTTAGGCTTTGAATGCCTCCAATTAGTTTTTCTCTTTGCATCAGCTCTTGTTTCCAATGTTGTTCCAACAATTTTACCTTTGGGAGTTTTCCTGGAGAGAAATCTATAATTAGATTAGATAAATACAGACTGTTGTTGATTAATTCAATTAGATTATTTGTTGTTGCTCTGCATCTGGATGTAGCTCTCTCAGCTTTCATTAATTGAGACTCCCATTCGGAAAACAAGATTTCCTTATGTGACTCCTGTATCTTTGGCAGATTGGCAGCTTTTCCCTCTTTCAAATCTTGCCATGATAGAAAATTAGTTAATCTTTCATTTGCCTTCTCTAATTCAAGCATTGCATCTACTGAATTTCTAATCATAGATGCTGAGATATCACATAAGGGGATGACCAATGATATATTATGACATAGAATATCCAATTGTCGGGACAAAGCCTTGGTCATTTCTAGGGCTTCAGTTCTGAATTCATTTATCTGGGGATATCCTTTGAATCGCTCTATCTAATCTTTCATTTGCACAATTTGCTCTTCTTTTGATTTCTTCTCTTGTTTGCTCAATAGTTGTAGTTTTCTCAATGCTTGAGACAACTCTTATTGTTTATGGATGGCCTGTTCATCAATCCTCTGCTTTTCATGTTTTAACTGCTCATTTAATTGTTCATTAAGCTGCCTCTGTTCCATCAACTGTTGTTCAAGCTGCTCTATTTTTTGTTGTCATTCCGCCAATTGTGCCTCTAGCTGAATGATTGCCTGGTATTTTTCCTTCAACAGATGACTAACCTCTGAAGCCTTATCTATTGTCGTTGTTGTATATGCTCCGGCATACTGAGACAGTTTTGTTAAATCTTTGGAGGGATTTACCTCTTCTCTCCATACCACGTTCATCATTTCAATCTGAGGAGTCAAAAGAGGACTGTGATCAATTTTCCTCTTCTTCCTCTGTCTTTTGACTATAGCCCTATGCTTAGGACTATAGAAGACATCCAGTGGTGGTATTTCTTCAATTTGCAGTACAATCTCCTCAGTGGGATTTTTAGGGATAATCTCTATGTCTTTCTGGAGCTTAGGTAGACCACTTGTTCCTACAATCAGAGCTATGTCAATTACTGATTTCTGCACTGTAGACACTTCTAGTGTAGTGAATCCTTGGGTTTTCTTAGGATTACTGATGATTGAATCAAATTTTTCCCATTTCTTGATTAACTTGGGATCAATATTAATATCTGTATCAAGGGGTTCACTAGCTATTACCTGCTTCTACTCCTTTTTTGTTGTTTTCTCCTTCTCTGTTGTTTTCACCTTCTGAGGAATCCTTTCAATTTCGGGAGCATTATCAGTAATTCTCTCCTCAATGTAGCCTTGAGATTGTACCATAGAGGTCATATTTAACAAGTCTAGGGGTAGGTTTCCAATCTCTACACCCAAAGCCTATAGAATTCATCTAGTCCTTCTACTCCCAATTTGATCTTGGCCATATGTTTGACCCGAGAAAATATTTCTGCTGAAACAAACAAGTCGTCGTAGCTATCCTCCTCATGATCAAATCTGGCGATTTTAGCCTGAGAGGTAACATTGTAAGCAACCTTTCTAGGATCGTACTACCTTTTTGGGATAGTTGCAAGTTTTAACAACTTTATTTTCTCGGCCTCCTTCTCTGCATGTTTAAAACGATGCAGGGTAAAAGCATGACATCGAAGGGGAAATGTTAGGCACATGTGCTTTCTAGAATCCCTAAGGATCCTTGACATTCCTTCAACTGTTATTTGATGTGTTAGTTCCCTGGCCAGTAATCTATCAGGGATGTATAGAGGAAGAACATGAGGGTTGGCAAGGCTGCCAAAAAGTCTTATATAGGTGAATCTTTCTTCTCCAAACCAACTTCCAATTGCAGTTAGGTCGACTAATGCTTCCTCGGATAATCTAGGAGTAGGCTTATTGAATATGGCATAATACACAGGAAGAATAAAACCATGGAAAATTCTATACAGATGGTTCATATAATGGGCTTTCCATAGCTCCTTATCATAGATGTGAATGGGATTGGGATCTTGCAAAGTCCATTTCCATCCAATAATGGGGTATTCGGAATTAAAACAGATAGTGTCCATGATATAGGCACTCATGTAAAAGGGAGGTATCACCCGGGTAGACACAAACCTATTTTTTCTATATTCAAGTATTTCGGTGGCCATTTTATCAGTCATAATGTTTGCCTAGTCCATGATATAGCCATTAATTGCAACCTCCATTAATGGGACCATATCTATAGAGAATTTAGCGGAATCATGAACTCCGAAGAGTCTGCACATCATTGCACTAGCATAACAATAAGGAGAAGCCAATGAATCTACAAAGTACATACCCGATGTCTCGTGATTGTGTTTAGTTGGAAAATGTCTCCATTGCCTGATAGGGTCAAATTCAATGTCATTCTCCTTGGAAAAGCCTCCAAAAATGCCTTGTTATACCGCTTCTCCGGCTGAGGTAAATGGTGCATTTGTCTAAGATCCTCTGCTCTAAATGACATGAACACTTTTCCATCAGCTTTAGAGAATGTCCTATTTGTGGTCACAATGCTTTCAACAATCCAAATGACCACATCATTATAGGGTAAAACTTTGGCACGCACTGCTATTCTGTGTAGATATTGTTAGAGTCGGTATTGTCATCCCTCCGTCAGAAATCAGATCCTCTTGTGTATTTCATGTTAGGTGTCTCACCCAGTATTTCATTTGAATTTCATTAGGCGCATAGATCATCTGACGACAGTGGCATTCCTCCAAGTTCCCTCATGTTATTTACCTGCTAGCACATATTCGCTCATTAAAAACCTATACAATCTCCTTTTTATCCCGAAATTGCAAAGATTGTCTTTAGCGGTCAGTTAGGTCTAGGGTTTCATTAGGGTTTCGTCAAAAAATGTGTTAAATTTTCCAATAATTGCCAACATGCCATGAGGAAATTTCAACATCAATAAATTGCATCACCAAATGTTCTAAAATGTGTTTTTCCTCAAAACTCTGTTTTGAGGAATAAAACAGAGTATTTAGCTTTAATTGTGAAAAATAATGAAAGTTTTGTTATTCTCATTGTAAATTCATTCATCTGCATCCTGGTTTCTTTCCTTAGCTCAAAATCTCTGACAACTGCAAAAAAACAAGCAAGCTCAAGTCATTAAATTCATCACAAAGTGAAAAAAGCAGTGAAAAGGTTCAAAAACAGAGTTTAAAGATAAAGTCAAATCTAAAACATTACAAAAGTGGGTTTCATGAGCCAAAATTTCAAAAGCTCTTTGTTTATAAGCTATTCCTTCATGTGATAAGCTCATTTGCAAAAGAGAAGCAAGATAGAGCAAAGTTGGTGAGCAAGTGAGAACTTGGGTGAAAATTTCTATAAAAATACCAGCGCGGCGCACTAGGCAGGAGGCGTGGCACATACAGCCGGCGCGGCGCACTGGGCCTTAGAACTCAGTGCATTTTAACACTGGCGCGGCGCATTGGTGGGGCACGGCACACTGGGCATGCTGTGCGGCGCATATAGCCAGGAAGCCTGAAAAACCTCCAAACTTGCTCCAATGACCCAAAATCACGTGGAACAGTCTTGATACAAGTAGGTAGACTCTTCAAATCTGTATTCCAATTTTGATGATGGTTGAATGGTATGTTTTTTTATGGTGCTTGTGAAAAGCAATCAAACCCTACTATTTAAAAAAAAATCCTTGCTACCTAGGGTTTGAAAACCTATTTTGCTACAAAGTTCATCATCCCTCCATTACTCCCCTATCCCATTTATCCCTGAATTTCATTGTTCTCTAAATTCCCCTACCCCCCTAAGTTCATTAAATCCCTATCCCAAAATCCCTTTCCCAAATGTCCATATGTAAACCCCAAACCTTAATCCTATACAAGAACTCCCATAATATCCCATATTTCCCTAACTAAGTCTATCCCAACAATCCCAAATTTCCCATTAGTTTTCCTCTCTCCTAACAATTCCTTGTTTCACTGTTTTCCCTTGGTAGCAGAGGTCAAACAATCATCAAAGGAAGTCAACCACAGTTTGACACATCAACTCTTATTTCTTTAAGGAAATTTATCTACCAACAGTTATGGCCTCAGATCCTTCATATGATTATGAATAAGAGACCCAAAGTGACTCACCCACGGAGGGGCATGCACCCAGGAGGCCTCATAGAGGTGGCAAACATATCAGAGAAGAACCTACCACTTTTACTGAGTTGCAGGCCTGCTCTCTTTCCCTCTTTTGTTTCCAGCATCAGTCATGCTATGAATTTTGCGAGAAGGTTGCTCATATTCAGTTTCATCATGAGTTGGCCCGCTTATTTGTGTTGCATTTGCATGGTGATCAAGCCACTCTTGCTGGTGTTACTTTCACATTAACACCAGAAACCATTTCATTGGTAACCGACATACCAAACATTAGAGAACCATGGAATAAGAGACAGAAGATTGACCGGAAATACTATGAACCATACATCAAACCTGGTTTTCTGAGGCAGCTTAAGAGAGTGTTTCCTCTTTGGTTTCTCAAGGATGAGTATGCTCCTTTAATGAAACTCATCATGAAGTATTTCACCTGTGAAGGCCGGTTCTCCCGCTTGTATGCTTACCACATTAGGTTGCTGATGCATTTCACTCGGGTGCGAATGATGAACATTCCTTATTTCATATGCCGGAACATAGAGAAGATGACCACTCTTGTGCAGCACAAGACCCTTCAGCAGCAGTTCAACAGTCTTTATCATTTTTCTCTCATCAAAATTGTGGTCGTTCACCAGCTTGGTTTACAGGGCATCACATGGGATGACTTCATCTCTCGTGAGTTTTTCAGAGCTTCACAGGGACCTTCAGAGGTTGGGCATGAGACAGGTGGACCTTCTTATCAGCAGGGCCATGAGACCGCTAGTGTGCCGGTGTTCATCTCTTATCAGAGAGGCACTAGACGGTTGTTTGCAGTAGCGAAGCGAGTGTTATCTCCACCCGAGGTGGAAGGGACCTGCTTCCTCCATCAGCACATCATGTTTAGGACCGAGGCAAGAAGCCTCTACAGGAGGAAGGACCATCAGGTGAGCGAGAGACTGGTTTCATCCTCATTGAGGGTGATGATACTGACATGGGCCCACAAAGTGCAAACCTTAGACAGATCATCAAGGAGCAACAGGCGGACATTGATGCCTTGTCCACCAAATTGGATAGAGCCCATTAGACTATACAATATTTGGAGCAGAGGAACAAGCAGCTTGAGGATCAGCAGGTGGTGATGGAGTTGCAGAACATTCGGCAAAACCACCAAAGTGCCCAAAGGAGGAGGGTGGAGTTCACTTCCTTGGAGCAAGAGATCAATGCCGACAGAGAGTCATGGCTCAAAAGAGTCAATATCCACTTGGAGAGGAACTTGGAGAAGGCAATAAATGAGAAGAATATGCTTGGAAACTTGTGATATCGTTACTTGTCCCGAAACTTGGTGTGCCAAGCGAGAATCAGGAATTTGAAAGCAAAGCTAAAGAGAGCATCAAAGAGGCAAAAAGAGGATGAAGGACTTCAAATCTTAGCTGAGGCTTCCTTGGCCCATCACAACACTTGATAGAGAAGACTCAGCCCAAATTTCAAGAAATTTGGAGCAATTTTTGCATTTTTGTAAATTTTTGGCACAAAAACAGAGTTTTCCTCCCTATGCGCCACGCCACGTGGCGCTCGCTTTTGCTAGAGGTCTCCAAATCACAAAATCTTTGTATTTCTGGACTTTTCATGAAATGTTATGCTTGCCTACTTATGGCTAAGAAGGTTGGGCAGGTTTTGAGCCCTTAAAATGTCAAAAAACACTCAAAAAATGACCTCACTGCCCCTATTTTGACATGCAGGAAGCAGTGTTGGGAGAATGGACTTTTGGAGGGGAAAATGGAGGCCAAATTGAAAATTCCACTTGGGTTGGAAAGTATACAGGAAGAAATTTCCAGTAAGAACACCTAGAGCTCATTTGGACATTAGGAAGGCCTCCAAAAGTGGGTCCAAATATACACTACACATAGAGAATCAGGTGTGGCGCATAGAGGAAAAATTGCCAGTTTGACCAAGTTTTGCTCTGTTTTGATGTAAATATGTTTGATTTTCACTTGTATAGGTAGATTCATCATTTTAGAGGTTGTTTGAAACTGAATGAATCAGTTCCCCTGTTTTTAGAGGCATGCCGTTATCTTGCCTAGTTTCTAGTTCTCTGTTTAGAATTAGTTGGATCAGCTCCTAGACTCTTGAGCTCGACCCCTAAAGGCAAGGAGGAGCTACGTTTGTCTATATTATGTTGTTTTTTAGTCATTATCATGGTTGGACTCTTGAGAAAAAATTGAGCTTCATTATACACTCATATTTTCATTTTGGCTAAGGAATTGAGACCAGGATTTGCAGCACTCTTTGGGATTCATGTGGAAATTTGTATTGGTACAGTGCTTCTCTTTGTAATTGTGAATTTTTTTATGTATGCCATCATACATCTTGTTTCTTCTGAACTAAGAAAACAAGAGTGTAAGTAGAATTCATTGAAAGTGCAATGCTCTACTTGAGGTTTGCTTTAGTTGTTTGATGTTTTCAGCTGTCTGAGGAGGATTCATGATTGCCCTTGCCCTCTTCAACACCTCACCTATCTTTTCCCTCCATCTCATTAAAATTTAAGTGCCAAAACGATTGCCTACCTTGCCCCATCGAGATCTCTGCAGAACTGAGCCTCAATCCCCGCACCCCAAAATCTGCCTTTCCCTTGATTCCAACAAAACCCCAAAAAAATCAAATCAAATCCTTGTATTTCATATCTAGCCTAAAATTAGTTTTATTTCAGTCATCTCAAGCCCATTGATTATCTTTTGCTGAGATTGACCCGGAGAGAGCCCTCTCCTATCCTCGTAGGGCTAGCTACGAGGCTGAGTGTGGTTTGATGTTGGCCCTGGATCCTACCTTTTCAGCCTGAGGTAAATCTAGGCACTAACATAGTGGTGACTCACGCTGGGGAACTAAATTATTTGTTTGTTGGTATTCTTTGTTTTATAAACTATAAACAGGGACTGAAGATTAGCCAGGTAGCCTTCGAAACGCTTTTTCTTTGCATTAGCGCAAGTAGATAAACACTACTTCAATCAATCTCCGGTCTAGTCTTATAAACGG
The DNA here is from genome assembly GCA_031772625.1 of Pinus tabuliformis. Classification (NCBI taxonomy): domain Eukaryota; kingdom Viridiplantae; phylum Streptophyta; class Pinopsida; order Pinales; family Pinaceae; genus Pinus; species Pinus tabuliformis. Next base: position 1,232,742,636 of record CM062809.1, on the reverse strand, counting down.
AGTATGTAACTTCCAGATCACCCCAGTACATCTGAGAATTCTAAGCTTTTGGATGATAAGTTTAGGATTTTATAGGCGGAATAAGTTGTTAATTCCCTTTTGATTTTTTGAAAATAATAGCACACTGGCTTCCAAAAGACATACTAGAGCAAATCCGGATCCTGATCCCCCTCCTCTCTACGAAAATCCCAATATTATTCCAAGGATAGTTCGCCAAGGAAGTTCTATTATTCCCATGTTCAAAGCTCAATCATGTCCTGTTGGTTTTGAGTATATTGAGGATCTTGAATTTGATGAGCAGTTTGAGTTGTCTTTGTTCGAAACCAAATTTGAAAGTGTCATTGCTTCAACTGCCTTAAATCCTGAGTTTATTAGAAATCTTGAAACTGAAAGGGCCAATAAATCCATTGATGATTATATTTTGAACCAGCTCTAGACTACCATTGTGGCTTCTAATATTGCTGACTTCCTAGAGACTGCTTCTGCAACCCTTGGGTCATCCGCAATTGTGTCTAGTTCAAGAATTCCCATCGAACCTCCTTTCATTCCTACCATTCCTGTGCAGCCTACTGTTTGTAATCAAAAATCTGCAATAGTATTGCCTCCATCTACTCCTTCTACTCCTAAAATAGCCAAGATTGCTTCACCTCCGCATACACCTCCTCATACCCCCCATACATCAGCTCCACCTACTCCCCCAACATCACCAAGACCGATTGCAAATCCACCAAGAGCAATGGCTACTCGTTTTGCACCTCTTGTACTGCCTCAAAATCTGGATGATATGCTGGCCAACTATCAAAGCAAAATTCCTTTGTTTGATGGCACCCCTCATGGTGTCACAACTTAGCAACATGTGGACAGAATGATGGATTTCTTCGATCTTCATGAGATTGATGCAGAAAACGTAACCATGAGACTATTTGTACAAACATTTGGTGGTGAAGTAAGGAAATGGTTCAGGGCCTTGCCAGCTGCAAGCGTCACTACATTGGCTAATATACAGAGACAATTTTTAAACCGCTAGGAAGTGAAGAAAAATCCCCGTCAGATTCTTTCCTAGTACAAGCACAACAAACGAAATGCTGGTGAGTCTGTTCAAGATTACTGTATTAGATTCAATTCAGTTTATAATGCAATCCTTGATCACCTAAAACCACCCATGGGGCTAGCCTTGATTAAGTTTCCGGACGGTTTTGACACTGATATGGCTTACCAATTAAGAGAAAGAGATTCGGCTACGTTGGAAGACATGCAGAAGATTGCTATCAGCGTTGAAGCAAATATGTTGGCCAAAAGAGCTAGAGCAAGAGCTGAAAAGAAAGTTACAATAAAAGAAGAATCTTTTTCATTAGATCAAGTGCTTCAAAAGGTGGAATAGATGTTAGATAGACTGAAACTTGACAAGCCTGAACCATAGATCTGAAATCCTAATTTTTGTGGCTAGCAGCAGCCCCAATATAGGATCAAACAAAGAGAGCAGCGAGCCCAAGATCAAACAGTGCAGCAGCAAGTGCAGACACCTCTACAGCAGAATGTTGTACTTGGTCCGGAATCAGAAGAGGAGGAGAATGTGATTGGAGAAGAAAATCATTTCTTTATGCCCGATGACATGCCAATTTACATCACTGAAGATGAGGAGTACTCCAAGAATCCAGCTGAACAAGGGGATGAAAATTTTATTTTGGCAAATGAGATGGTTCTTAAGGAACAGTCTGATGATTACCAAAGAGGATATATGAATGCTTTATCAGACCATCAATGACAATATTCACTTCGAAATAGAGATGTGATTGTAAATCCAATTCAGAAAAGGAAGGAGGCAACAATGTCAAAGAATGATCCTCCCAATGTGCAGAAAAAGGGAAAAGAGACAACTGATCCTAGCAGCAGCAAAACGACATCAGCGAATGAAAGACCAACCCAGCCCAATGTGTCAAAGGAGAAAATGGAAAGGAAGGATGTTCCAGAAAAAGAGGTAGAAAAAGTTTCAGTTTTTAACTTAGAAAATGAAATTGCTAATTTGAAAATATCCATTCCTTTGACCGAGTTGATGAAGAACAACAATTATAAAGGTCAGGTATCTAAAATTTTGAGCTTAGATCCATCATCAGATATGATAAATGTTGAGGATGACAATCCCGAATTGGTCTTTGGGCCAGCTTTGGAAGGTCAGTCCCAAGATAGTGATGTTGCTCCTTTCTACATCAGTCTCAGGGTGCATGACTTTATTTCACATAATGCTATGTTTGATTTCGGAGCTTCTCATAATCTTATGCCGAAAGCAATCATGGAGAAATTGGGATTGGATGCCAATAGGAAGTATCATGACCTTTACTCTTTTGATTCTGGTAGAGTAAGGTGCATCGGGCTTATCAAAGATTTGGTGGTCAGTTTGGATCAGATTCTGGCCAAAAATGTTTTGATGGACGTGGTGGACAGCAGTCAGACAAATATGAAGGCTGAAATCATTCACCTAGTGACTCTAGTGTCGAAGAATCCCAAGGTTCAAAATTTTTATGGCGACTCTAGCCTTCAAGAACCAGTAGCCTAAAAAATTTCTTGGTCAATTCATTGTTATCAAAATGGATTTTTTTGCTCGATGGTATGCTCCCATGAGCTGAGATCACATTCCAGGTTTTCCAAATAAAATTCCGAAGGTAAATTGGAAAGGGAATTTGCCTATGTTTAAAGATGATGATCAGAATGATGCTGCTTTACATTTGGTTAGATTTCACATGCATATACGTAAGTTGAAGGTTGATTTTCCTGAAGATTGCTTGATGAAGATATTCATGGCCACTCTGGAAGGTGAAGCCTGATCTTGGTATGAAAGTTTGCCACCTGCTTGTGTTTACTATTTGAAGGATTTTCATGCCATATTCTTTAAGAGGTATAAAGAATCTTATCCATCCTTAACCTTATTTAAGGACTGTTGTAAATACGTTTATAGTTTTATTGAACATCTTGAGAAAGTTTATGAAGATGATGACTTCATGGATGATGATATCATGGAAGCCCTATAGGAAAATCCATTTCAGCAGCATAAAGAGAGTGATACTTATCAAGATGATCGGGAAAATTTGCAGTAGGATCAAGATCTTAGTACGGTGGAAGATGATGAAAGAGAAGTTTTTATTTTAGATCTGTCCATAGAAGAGCACAGCATACATGAAAGTCGAGTTTCAATTTCAAAATGTGATAAAGTCAAGTCAGCTATTTCAGATCTAGATTTAGATCGTGATGATGAAGACTACCTTGTTTTGAATCCCATGAAGGAGAGCTCTGTTGTTGAGATCATATGGAATGAAGAAGACAAAGTTACTAACCCAAGCCTTCATGAGGAGGTAATCCAGTCATTTCATGAAAAACAAGATGAGATCTTTGTTCAAGTAAGTGAAAAATCCTCTTTCGATAACTCAGTGGTAAATGATAATTTGATTGCCATGTCATATGAGGATGATCAACAATGTTTTCAAATTTTGGAAGATCAGGACTGTCATTCAGATTTTTCATGTTTTGAAATGTTATTTCAAGAAGACAAAAACCATTTGAGCAAAACAAAACAGAAAGTCTTATCTCCTCTGTTTGAAGATGAGATAGATCAACTCTTGAAAGGTCATGTTACAGCTCAAGTTAACGTAGATCTGCAGTGTGCACATGGTCAAGAAAGTGATGGTGGAACTTCTTGCTCATTTGAAAGTTATGACAGTCTTGTAATTAGCTTTATAGATCAGCAAACAGATAATATTTTCTTTCATGAAGATGATAATGCTGTCATGTTTGATGATATTGAAGATTGTTTTCTATTTAAGAATGACCTAGACCATGAAGTTGAGGAATATGAGCTTGAGAGAGACAATATGCCAGAATTTCTCATGGTCAAGGAATTTACAGCTAACACTCAGATGGTAGAAGCTTATACCTCTCTGTGCCTTCCTATCACTCAGCAACCAGTGGTTCTTTCAGATCAGAATGAAGGGAGTACTTGTATTTTTGCTGCTGGATCTCAAGACAAAATAGTGCTTCAGGATTATCAAGATCCCTTTGACATTCTTTTGCAAGCATTAGAGAAGATAAATGTTGCCTGGTTCGTTATCATAAGCCTTGGTTTCAGTGGTTATTGTGAATCTCCTACATGTACATCGTTCTGCCTGCTCCAGGAAAGTGAGAACAGAATTTCATTGAGTAGCCATTTGTTGGATTGGTTATATTGGAAGGCTCACTACACATGATTGTACATATTTCATCAGGATTTGAAGTTCTCAAATTTTGATGGTCTGCTGCCATTTAAAAGCTTTGTAAGTGCTTGTTTCAGTTAAGTCAGTCTTGAGTCATTTTTTTGTTTTAGACAGTTTAAAGATAGTTTCAGTTGAGTGTCCAGTTTCAACTTTTCAGAGTCTTGTTTCAATTTTAGATTAGTCAGTTCAACTATGAGTCTTGAGTCAAAGTTTCGTAGTAATTGGTTTTTGGGTGTTTTGAATTTATTGACTCATAGCCCAATGGATGAAGGCACTGCCTGCTTTCCCAGAGATCTGTAGTTCTTGGCACCTCCAAGGAGCTACCATCCCCATTGGAGCCAATGTTAGAGTCGGTATTGTCATCCCTCCATCAGAGATCAAATCCTCTTGTGCATTTCATGTTAGGTGTCCCGCCCAATCATTTGCATTCCATTAGGCGCATAGATCATCTGATGACAGTGGCATTCCTCCAAGTTCCGTCATGTTATTTACCTGCTGGCACATATTCACTCATTAAAAACCTATACAGTCTCCTTTTTATCCTGAAATTGCAAAGATTGTCTTTAGCGGTCAGTTAGGTCTAGGGTTTCATTAGGGTTTCATAAAAAAATGTGTTAAATTGTCCAATAATTGCCAGCAGGCCATGAGGAAGTTTCAACATCAATAAATTGCATCGCCAAATGTTCGAAAATGTGTTTTTCCTCAAAACTCTGTTTTGAGGAAAAAACAGAGTATTTAGCTTTAATTGTGAAAAATCATGAAAGTTTTGTTATTCTCATTGTAAATTCATTCATCTGCATCCTGGTTTCTTTCCTTAGCTCAAAATCTCTGACACCTGCAAAAAAACAAGCAAGCTCAAGTCATTAAATTTATTACAAAGTGAAAAAAGTAGTGAAAAGGTTCAAAAACAGAGTTTAAAGATAAAGTCAAATCCAAAACATTACAAAAGTGGGTTTCATGAGCCAAAATTTCAAAAGATATTTGTTTATAAGCTATTCCTTCATGTGATAAGCACATTTGCAAAAGAGAAGCAAGATAGAGCAAAGTTGGCGAGCAAGTGAGTGTAGGAATTTACAGGGTAAGTTCCTCAGAAAGAACACCAAAAGGACACCGCTCACAACCAGATCTCAAATCAATACACCAATATTTTTGACGTGGTTAAAACCCTCAAAGTGCAAGGAGGGAAACAGTCCACGGCCTGTCCCAACGTGGGTACTACAGGCAATTTATTAATCAAAGAATGAAAATTTACATAAGCTTCTCTCATGCACGGATTACCCGAACAATGACCCTCCATGCGCTTTAAATAGAACTCATGGACCAATCGGGTGTCAAGCCACGGATCAAGTGTCGGTAATACCGAGGTGAGAGTGAACCGTCGGATCACTACATATCGTGACCGTCGGATTGTAAGTTACAAAATGTACAACGGTAAAGAAACACACTTTACCTAACTCTAACCTAACTCTATACTAGACCAAGTTGAACTTAACTATATCCTATGTGTCGGAATATCCTAACAGTGAGAACTTGGGCAAAATTCTCTGTAAAAATACTAGCGCGACGCACTAGGTAGGAGGCGTGGCGCATACATCCGGCGTGGCGCACTAGGCCTTAGAACTCAGTGCATTTTAACACGGGCGCGACGCATTGGTGGGGTGCGGCGCACTAGGCATGCTGCACGGCGCATATAGCCAGGAAGCCCGAAAAACCTCCAAACTTGCTCCAATCACCCGAAATCACGTGGAACGGTCTTGATACAAGTAGGTAGACTCTTCAAATCTGTATTCCAAGTTTGATGATGGTTGGATGGTATGTTTTTTATGGTGCTTGTGAAAAGCAATCAAACCCTACTATTTTAAAAAAAAACTTGCTACCTAGGGTTTGAAAACCTATTTTGCTACCAAGTTCATCATCCCTCCATTACTCCCCTATCCCATTTATCCCTGAATTTCATTGTTCTCTAAATTCCCCTACCCCCCTAAGTTCATTAAATCCCTATCCCAAAATCCCTTTCCCAAATGTCCATATGTAAACCCCAAACCCTAATCCTATACAAGAACTCCCATAATATCCCATATTTCCCTAACTAAGTCTATCCCAACAGTCCCAAATTTCCCATTAGTTTTCCCCTCTCCTAACAATTCCTTGTTTCACTGTTTTCCCTTGGTAGCAGAGGTCAAACAATCATCAAAGGCAGTCCACCATAGTTTGACACATCAACTCTTATTTCTTCAAGGCAATTTGTCTACCAGCAGTTATGGCATCAGATCCTTCATATGATTATGAAGAAGAGACCCAAAGTGACTCACCCATGGAGGGGCATGCACCCAGGAGGCCTCATAGAGGTGGCAGACATATCAGAGAAGAACCTACCACTCTTACCGAGTTGTAGGCCTGCCCTCTTACCCTCTTTTGTTTCCAGCATCGGTCATGCTATGAATTTTGTGATAAGGTTGCTCATATTCAGTTTCATCGTGAGTTGGCCCGCTTATTTGTGTTGCATTTCCATGGTGATCAAGCCACTCTTGCTGGTGTTACTTTCACATTAACACTAGAAACCATTTCACTGGCAATCGAAATACCAAACATTGGAGAACCATGGAATAAGAGACAGAAGATTGACCAGAAACACTATGAACCATACATCAAACCTGGTTTTCTGAGGCAGCTTAAGAGAGTGTTTCCTTTTCGGTTTCTCAAGGATGAGTATGCTCCTTTAATGAAACTCATCATGAAGTATTTCACCTGTGAGGGCCGGTTCTCCCGCTTGTATGCTTATCACATCAGGCTGCTGATGCATTTCACTCGGGTGTGAATGATGAACATTCCTTATTTCATATGCCAGAACATAGAGAAGATGACCACTCTTGTGCAGCACAAGACCCTTCAGCAGCAGTTCAATAGTCTTTATCATTTTGCTCTCATCAAAATTGTGGTCATTCACCAGCTTGGTTTACAAGGCATCACATGGGATGACTTCATCTCTCGTGAGCTTTTTAGAGCTTCACAGGGACCTTCAAAGGTTGGGCATGAGACAGGTGGACCTTCTTATCAGCAGGGCCATGAGACCGCTAGTGTGCCGGTGTTCATCCCTTATCAGAGAGGCACTAGACGGTTGTTTGCAGCAGCGAAGCGAGTGTTATCTCCACCAGAGGTGGAAGGGGCCTCGCTTCCTCCATCAACACAGCAAGTTCAGGACTGAGGCAAGAGGCCTCTACAGGAGGAAGGACCATCATGCGAGAGAGAGACTGATTTCATCCTCATTGAGGGTGATGATACTGACATGGGCCCACAAAGTGAAAACCTTAGACAGATCATCAAGGAGCAACAGGCGGACATTGATGCCTTGTCCACCAACTTGGATAGAGCCCAATGGAATATACAGTATTTGGAGCAGAAGAACAAGCAACTTGAGGATCAGCAGATGGTGATGGAGTTGCAGAACATTCGGCAAAACCGCCAAAGTGCCCAAAGGACGAGGGTGGAGTTCACTTCCTTGGAGCAAGAGATCAATGCAGACAGAGAGCCATGGCTCGAAAGAGTCAATATCCACTTGGAGAGGAAGCTAGAGAAGGAAATAAATGAGAAGAATATGCTTAGAAACTTTTCATATCATTACTTGTCCCGAAACTTGGTGTGCCAAGCGAGAATTAGGAATTTGAAAGCAAAGCTAAAGAGAGCATCAAAGAGGAAAAAAGAGGATGAAGGACTTCAAATCTTGGCTGAGGCTTCCTTGGCCCATCACAGCACTTGATAGAGAAGACTCAGCCCAAATTTCAAGAAATTTGGAGCAATTTTTTCATTTTTGTAAATTTTTGGCACAAAAACAGAGTTTTCCTCCCTATGCGTCGCGCCACATGGCACTTGCTTTTGCTAGAGGGCTCCAAATCACAAAATATTTGCATTTCTAGATTTTTCATGAAAATTTATGCTTGCCTACTTATGGCCAAGAATTTTGGGCAAGTTTTGGGCCCTCAAAAGTTCAAAAAACACTCAAAAAATGACCTCACTGCCCCTATTTTGACACACAAGAAGCAGTGTTGGGAGAATGGACGTTTGGAGGGGCCAATGGAGCCAAATTAAAAAATTCCACTTGAGTTGGAAAGTATACAGGAAGGCCTTTCTAGAAAGAACACCTGGAGCTCGTTTGGACATATGGAAGGCCTTAAAACGTGGGTCCAAACAGGCACTACGCATAGAGAATTAGGCGCGGCGCATAGAGAAAAATTGCCAATTTGACCAAGTTTTGTTCTGTTTTTCGCCCAGCTTTGCCTAGTTTGACTTTCCTAATGGAAAATTTATGATGTTATTTGATGAAAATTGATGGATTATGATGTAAATATGTTTTATTTTCACTTGTAGAGGTAGATTCATCAATTTAGAGGTTGTTTGAAACTGAATGAATGAGTTCCCTTGTTTTTATAGGCATGTTGTTATCTTGCCTAGTTTCTAGTTCTCAGTTTAGAATTAGTTGGATCAGCTCCTAGACTCATGAGCTCGACCCCTAGAGGCAAGGAGGAGCTATGTTTGTCTATATTATGTTGTTTTTCAGTCATTAGCATGGTTGGACTCTTGAGAAAGCATTGAGCTTCATTGTACACTCATATTTTCATTTTGGCTAAGGAATTGAGACCAGGATTTGCAGCACTCTTTGGGATTCATGTGGCAATTTGTATTGGTACAGTGCTTCTCTTTGTAATTGTGAATTTTGTTATGTATGCCATCATATATCTTATTTCTTCTGAACTAAGCAAACAAGAGTGTAAGTAGAATTCATTGAAAGTGCAATGCTCTACTTGAGGTTTGCTTTAGTTGTTTGATGTTTTCAGCTGTCTGAGGAGGATTCATGATTTCCCTTTCCCTCTTCAACACCTCACCTGTCTTTTCCCTCCATCTCATTAAAATTTAAGTGCCAAAACGATTGCCTACCTTGCCCCATCGAGATCTCTGCAGAACTGAGCCTCAATCCCCGCACCCCAAAATCTGCCTTTCCCTTGATTCCAACAAAACCCCCAAAAACTCAAATCAAATCCTTGTATTTCATATCTAGCCTAAAATTAGTTTTATTTTAGTCATCTCAAGCCCATTTATTATCTTTTGCTAAGATTGACCCAGAGAGAGCCCTCTCATGTCCTCGTAGGGCTAGCTACGAGGCTGAGCGTGGTTTGATGTTGGGCCTAGATCCTACCTTTTCAGCCTAAGGTAAATCTAGGCACTAACAGATATGAGTAGGCCAATTCCTTTAGAATATTCTTTCATTTGCTTATGGAATCTGTCGTAGCTTCTTCTTCGAGTTCTTCATCCTCCACTTCCAGCACATTGTAGATACTCTCCCAGCTTGCTTTTCCTACGCTGAGGTAGGTCATATCTGATATCAACACTTTCTTATTTGGTTCTGGTTCTTTGACTATGACAGGGGCCTTGGTTTTCTTCACCTTCTTTCCCATTTTCTCTGGATTCATCAGCTCAGAGTAGCTCTGCATAGGCAATGAAAAACGTAACAGGGAAATATACCCACTCAAAGCTAATATGAAATGACAAGAGTTAAGGTAATTCACACATGATAAACCAAATGTAATTAAGTATTACCACGGGTGAAATCCTCGAAGGATTCACCCTTAACTGTAAAATTAATGACCACCATAACCGCCAATCATAGTTAATAAATGTAATAATTATTCGTCGCATCGCACATATGCTTGATGGTCCTTTACAACATATCTTTTGATTTTCCCGATCAACGATCAACGATAAATCACAAATCGCAATTGGGAGGTTCATTAGTCAGGGTTAACATTTTGGGCTGACAGCCCCAATTGCGATAAAGGTAAGGAATGTAATAAGGTGGAGGGACAATTAGCAGATCGTTTGATTTATTGCTTTTTCGTTTATTATTCCTTTTAAGATTTACACCTACTAATAATACCCTTTTATGGTCTTTCTTTGAAACGCGCGCCTTACTTTATGATATTGTAATCAGGGAATTCGAAAGGGCTTTCGCTACGTGTCATGTGATATGTTCAATCACCGATTGTGATTACGTTATCGGATCAGAGGTTTAGTATTTAGGATGCATCCTTGTTTAATTTTCGGATATGCGATCTCTGATCGCATTATCGCATCAGAGATTTGCTTATGAGGGCTTTTCAAAGAAGGATATATCATATTATATCATATTTTAACAAAAGGTTTTGGATATTAGTTCTATTGCATCAGACCTTTTGATAAGGATTTCCATGTGTCATATGATTAATTCCCGACAAGCGAATTTTATTGAATCATTGAATTTTAACTAAGTTTTTAAAAAAGGGACCCATTTCTATCTAAATTTTTTTTGATAAAGATTTAGAAATGGGGGGATTGTTGTACAGCACAACATAACCGTAATTCGACCTCACATGGAGCCTATAAATACAAGCACATCGAATTGATTTGGAACACACTCTCTGACAAGAAGTTCGATATCTCTTATTGCTGAGAAAAGTGCAAATTCTATTGACGAGAAGCCAAAGGAAGTGTGATTTGGGTGGAGCCTAAAGAGAAGAAGAAAATAGAAATTTTAGTACCTCTCTCTCTCTATTTCGTGCCCTAGATTGGGATATTGAAGCCTTCCAAGTTTCACTGTTGTTGGAAGCTGCCAGTTGCCGAAAGCTACTGCCTAGTCGATGTTGCGGAAAAGGGGTCGAAATTTTGAGAGCCTGACTTGGTGTGGAGGGAAGTGATGATTCTCAAAGAATAATATTGAAAGGAATAATTTCTTGACTGGGTTTTCCCCTCGAGGAGGGTTTTTCCTAGGCATATTGCCTACATCTGGTGTCTATTATTTTATGTGTTATTGCTTTGGTAATTACTTAATGAACTAAAAGAAAGAAGATATAAAGAATCACAATAACAAGAAACATCACAAGTAATTATCAAAAATAAGAAAATATTTCTACCTTTCTAATTTTCTAATAGATTGCATCTTCATTATAATATACTACCGTTGTTATTGAAATGAAGAAAAACAAATCTCCATTTCCAGGGGATTATATGTTCTTTGATCTGTCAGCAAAGCAATGGTTTCTAATTGAAATAATTTTGAACAAGGTCATATCACATTACCTTCCTTTGAAAAGATTTATCCTTAAAACTTTGAAATTAAGGGTGTTACCTATGATGAAAACAAAGTGTTGTGATTTTCTTCTTCTTCTTTTGTTTTCTTCTTTTGATCAATGATGATCTATCCATCCAAACTCATTTTTTATGGTCTTAATAATTTATAGCTAGTTCTTATATAGTTTTACTTCCTTTGATTACATGTATTATCGTTGTAAATTCACCTATTTGTAGTAGTAGTTGGTCCCTAATAAGTTTATTTTATCACCTATTCATTTTATCATATAATTTTTATTGTAATTATTAATGGTTATATCTAGGAAAGGGGGGAAATAGAAATTGAAACTCAAAAGGTTGATCATGGATCAGAGAATATTTCATTGACAGAATAAACAGGAAATAAACATCAAAACAAGGGGAAGGAAAAGGTAAAACCATTAATGATTACAATATAAATATATATTATTAAATCAAATGTAATATAATTTTTAGTTATATTAAAAATTTTATAACTAAGGCTAAATTTGTGATGCATCCCATCCTAGTCATGAAAAAGTTTGTACTTCTCTTAGCTCTTCCCAATATTTTATTTTCTCTTTGGATCCTTATGTCTAATCCTATCCATGAACCTATTGGCATGTCTTACCTCCCCATTATTTTCGCCTTCATTCTTCTTCAGTTGCATCTTTTTATTTATGTGTCTAATCCTATATATCGACCTCTTGGCACATTTTATCACGCGATGGTTTTCCTATTCACTCACCTTTTGTTTCCCATAAACAACATCAAAAGATGACAGTGGAAAATAAGCATAACAAGCTTAAAAAAGATATTTTCATGTGGAAGAATGTACTACTCTATCACAAGAGTGTTTAATATACAACAATTGGTCATACCTAGTCTTTGGATAACATATGGTATATCCTCCCAATAATTGCACCAAAGTTCTATGAAAAACTTTGGCTTCTCCATTTTCTTTGGGATGAAATTTCATGGAGTGCTTCAATTTAGAATTCATTTTGTCCCATAGGGTTATCCAAACTTACCAATAATCATTGCATCTATATTAAACACAATTAAACAGGGTAATCTAAAATGTACCCATACACTAGAGAAAAATAATAAACTACTTTATTACACTTGAGTATCTTTTGGCAATGTCTAAGCACACACACCTTTCTAAAACAATGTAAAATCACAAACAAATAGTCATGGGTCCAACAAAAGCCATGAATATACTTTCCCAAAGTTTCCTAGGGATGAATAATGGTATGTGCAACCCAACATGTTTCTTATATTACTACTGCTAGAAAGATTATATCCAAAATATATACTTAAAAAAATTTCTCTTACATTTTAGGCTAATATGCACATGCACGTGTGCGCATGCACACACACACACACACACACACACACACACCCACACACATACCCACACACACACACACCCACACACATACCCACACACACACACACACACACACACACACACATTACATTATTTCCCAATTGCTAAAATTTCTAACAATTCTTCATGTGTGAACTTACCTTATTAATTGAATTCTCCTTTTAGATGGGATAACATCTTGTCCAAATTATAAAGAAACATGCCTAACACAGTGTTGACAGTGTTGGATGCCACCAACATCTAAGGCTATCTCCCCGATGTGAAGTGCCAATTAGACCTCTCACCATTTGGTGTAAGAGTCCCATCTAGCTATATGATCTGTTCACCGTCGGAAAGGTTTCAAAGGTATGCCTTGGTTACACATGCACACAAAATATCAAGCACCTCTTTGGGCAGAAAGTATGTAAGATTTGTGAGACACCCAATTTAAGGTGCACAGGGGAAATTCCATGGCTAATAGAGGAAAACGAGCTTTCGGTTAGAAAAATTATAGTACTATCCTAAAGGGGGACCCAAGAGGGAAGAGAAAGACTTGTTGATTACCTACAGATTATTCCACATAATAAACAACAATCATGAAACCATAACAATGCTTATTTAATAATAACCATAGAAAAGCAATAAATTAGTTCATTAACTTACTATGTAGCTAAAGCAACATATACCATAAACATAGCAAGAATAGTGATCCGGATTTAAACAGGAACACAACAAATTACAGAGATAAGCATAAACACAGATATGCAGTGGAAATAATACTTCATTACATTAATGTAAAATACTAAAATATGCTTATAAACATAAATGGAAATAAACCAGCTAAGGCGATGGTAGCTTATCTCTGAGAAGAGATGTGGCGGATACATGCCTCTAAACAGTGTTACAATGAGGCTCGCAGGCCTATTTATTGTTGATAAACAATGGAAAACCCTTCACATCCCAAAACCTAACCCTAGAAGATGAAATGCCAAATTGTGGGCCCCGTTTTGGGTAAGTTGGTACATCAATTTCCCGGGGTCGTAACTTTGGCACCTGATCTTCGTTTGATGCATACAATAACTTGTTAGAAAGATCTATCCGAGCACTACAACTTTGGGAAGAGCAACATTATTCCAAAGAACTATGTTTTTCCTAGATTTCCCAAAAAACATCGTTTAGGGCCTGAAAACGGCTCTGGAAGTTCAGGACCCGAAAAACTGCTAAAAATAGTAAATTGTGCTACAATTACAGAAACTGAAAAACTGAAAGAGATAGTTGTGGGGGTCCAAGTGGGATAGGTGGGTGGCAACCAACATCCACCTGGATCATTCCTCCCCCCTTAGGAAGTAATGGTCCCCGTTGCATTGAGTTCCTCCATCTGCTGAACTTGGTCCCTAATGAGCTATTTTGCAAACTCGGATGTGTCCAATAATGGTGGGAAGCATGGTCGAGGGCGATACACATTCAACGCTTGGTGCAAGCGAAGGAATGGAGGAATGTTGTGCTCCAAATCATTATTTCCCACAGCCTTGGTAATGGTGTAAGGACCATGTCGGCATGGTCGAAGCTTCTGATGGGCTCTTGTAAGGCATTCTTTCTGCAGATGCAACAAGAATTTATTGCCCACCTGAAGCTTGTGTGGTACCCCTATGGGTGAGGAGAAGTTGTTCCTGTGTTCTGTCATGACCGTATCCCTTTTTTGCTACTGTTGCATGGAGGAACCCTTCGCGGGGGTCATGGATGTGGCTACAATCTTCCCCTTACTTTGGGAGTGAACCAAACAGAAAATGAATTTCCTAGTGTGGGAGACGATCTTGTTGCATTTCTCAGTAGAGATCAAAGAGGTGGTGGTAGGTGGGGCTACCTCCGATATCCTGTATAATGAATTACCCAAAGTAATAATAACAGCTCGAGGCCTTGACTCATACACAGCATGTCGCCTCCATAAGTATGGCTGGCATAATAATCCATCACAAACACCTAGACATGCAACATCACACAATACCTTGTCGATGAAGGGTTTGATGCTATAGGGAAGGTAGAACTGCTAGCAAACTCGGAGATCTCTTCTTTCATGAAGACACACAATATTGTATGGCTACGGGTGTGGTGTAGTCAGTAGGCCCAACTACTTCACGACTTCTACTAAAATGAGGTTCTTTTGGCTACCACTGTCGATAATGAATTGCAGCGGCGAACCCTTCACCTACATCTGTGAGTGGAAAAGATGCTCCCCCTCCTCTAGATCTTTGGGCTCATTCTTCTGGATCTTGGCAGTGGCAATAGTGACGTTGGGCTCTGCATTAATGATCTGCTTCCCTTTGCAATTCCCTTTGTCGGATTCCAACTCAGGGTCAGAACATGCATCTGATTTTGAAGCTTTCAACTCAGCCACCAGCTACTGCTTGGTCTGACACTCACTTGTGTCATGATTGGGGCTGTTGTGGAACTCACACCACTTTCCTATGTCCTTCTTCAACTTCTTGGTATTGTTCTTTTCTTGTGGCTTCAACGGGTTGTATTGGGTCACCCCGCCTTGGCTTTTTCCTTTGGTCTTTGGATTTGCAGATCCAGAGTCTTACTTCTTCTGTTTGAACTTTTGCTCAATTTTGATAGCCTATCGGTACGCTGTGCCGAGCGAGGAGATGTTCAGGAACTCCATCTCTTCCTGGATGTATCTATGTAGGCAGTCGCGGTATTTGAGTACCAGATGCAACTCAAAATATTTGATACCCAACTGTGTGCGAAGGGTATGAAAAATGTTTGTGAACTTCGACACATCTTGGTCTCGTCCCTGCCACAACATGGTCCACCTTATGTATTTGTCCTCATAGCTTTTGATAGGGTAGTACTGCTCCTTGATGGCATTCCAAAAGAAATTACAAGTGGGTGCAGCTAAGAACAGTGAGTCTGTGCTTTCATCCTTCTACTCCCAGTAGGTTTCCCACCAGTCCTTCACGTGGGGGGCTACTTTGACAAGAGCGAAAACAATCTTTTCCCAACTCGAAAGTTCATGAACAGAAAAATACCCTTCTAGCAGATTAAACCATTTATCTACGGCATATGCATCTATCTGACCCTCGAAGATGGGGATTTCAAAATCAACTTGTACCTTAAAGGGTGTGGCGTTTCCAGAGTAGCTGTTGGAAGCTAATGTGTTGCCTCTGGGTAGCCACTGAAGGATCTGCACAACGCTGTCCATCATCACGTTCCTTTGTCCCTTGAGGGCTTCTTTGAGCAATATTTTGATAGGATCTTGTTGAGGGCCCCGAAGTCGGGTCAACAACAAGGGGGATACCCACCCGGTCCGAAACCTGGTTGGCGGCTCCTTGCCCGTTTGGAGTAGCGGGTCCGACTGGGGGTAATGGGACCAGTTTCCCAATGTGATGGGTGTGTGTGTGTGCGTAGAGTCTGATGATATTAATCTAGAGGTTTTTCTAAACTAGCCTTGATTTTAACTGCTAAACTAACTCTATGCTAATGTAATCTAATGAAGAGAAATACATCTGATCTATGCTAACCCGGGGTGTTTTTCTTTTGTTTATGTGATCTAGAAAGATTTCTAACAGCAGCTGGTAATAAAGATCATTCAACTGATATCAGAATATAAACCAATAAAGATAAACCGTTCTGCATAAGAAGTTAGGCAGAGTAGTTGTGAAAAACATATCGCATAATCAGTTTTCTATATGTTAAGCATGATTAAATGATCCCACCGTACAGAAGTGCCAAATGGTAATGCAGACATTCATATAATAACATATAAAGAACTCAGCTACATATCACTTTAGGGATACTAGCAGAATCTAGTCAAGAGATAAAAGTACCATTTATGACTAATTTCACCAATAAACTTCAAGTAATAATGATTTATTTCTACTTGTTCTAACATCTGCTAAGAGTACAGAAGTGCAACATCAGTAACAGATATTAAAATGCAAACATAAATAAATCTTGATCCATCTATTCATCAAAAACCTCCTCTGAGGGTGCAGAAGTGCATGTTCTGAGGATAAGTTTTTTGACAGATTTCCGGACCCTTCTCCAAAAGCCATGAGAAGGGTTAAATACTACTAGCTAATTGATATTAATTACACGAATCTAGGGAATCGGCTTCAAATGACCGCCCTTTACTAAAAGCAAATTTATTTCTAAAACTTTTAAATCTAATTTCTGACCGTTTCTGTATATTCTCTTGAGTGCTGTCAACAGCGCAACGTTTTCCTGGGAAGAGTCGGCTGACTGCCTTCTTATTTTGCTCAGGAGATAAAAGTGGAAATAACAGGAGCTGGCACTTCCTTCTGACAGACCGGAAGATATTTTCGAAAACCTTTCTCTAGCTGGGTGTATTCGCCGCGTGTATACTTAGCACAACCCAGGTTCTTCTCGAACTGATTTTGCTGTTGCTGTTTTGGTTTCCGGTTGTGCGAATGACTGAGTGGGTTAGGAGTCATGCTATATGGACATCCCCCTGTTTTAAGAATTGTTTCCATTCTTTGTTCCAGGTTTTCCTGAAGCGTCTTCCTTCTCATGCGCTTCTTTCTCTGCTTTACCAAGTCTGAGCTTCAGGATCTTTTCTGAACACGCTGCTTTTGTGCGCCTTTGACTCTGAGTCCTGGATAGTCTAATTTCATCAGTGCCGGTTGTCTGATAGTCTGGAATCCGCGGTCCTGCTGCATGCGGCATTCGTTTGTGGAGGCATCTTCTCTCTGCTGTTTGATTGGCGCTTTCCCCTTTCTCTCAGATGTTTCCTGCATATAGATTTATATCAGTTGCGTGTCTTGCAGTCTACGCAAAGAAGCAGGGAAATGAAAAAGATTGACATGAAAGCATTAAACTCTAATGAATGCGTAATCCTGACATGCATCATGACTTGACTCTTCGATAAATGCGATGCAATCATTCCTTGATACTCAAGCATGAGGTCATTAAATTCCTTCAAGGCGCGCACTTAATCCTGGGCTTGTCGTGTGATAAGTCTTTTCAGATCGCAGATCGCAAATCGCTGCCATCGCAGATCGCAAATCGCTGCCATCGCAGATCGCGAATCGCTGCCATCGCAGATCGCGAATCGCAGATATCGCAAATTTTGTTTAATGGTTATGCCGTATAGCGTGATGCTTGCGATTGGCGATTTCGCATATCGGCGGTCGGCGTTTTTCGAAGGTCTTCTTTTAAAGGGGCGCGTGTGATGTATGCGACGCGATGAACTTCGCATCGCTCATTCGCGGTCTTGCTTTTCGCGCTCGAGCCAAGCTTCGGCCTTTCTTTGCGATGCGATTTAAGCCTTAGGGAGAGAAATATAAAAACTTTAGAAAAATATTTTTTTGGAATTTTTTGTTCAGGGTCCCCTCTTTGCTTGAGGTTATTGCTAATGTCAAGTGAAGAAGGGGGGTTGTTGGTGACCACAACAATGGCGATTCATCGTGAAGAACCAGTTATCTCTGCTTGTTCTATTTCATTTTCATTTCCAAAACAGAAAAGTTTTCTTACGCCTAAATTTTGTTATGGACAGATAGAGTATTACCCCTTATCCTGTCAATGATGTTTCGTCACAACTTTTTATTTCATTCCGATTGTTTGCTTCCTCTGGGTTATTTCTTGTATTTACACCTAGACATTACTTAGTCTTTTCAAAGACAAAATAAGGTCTTCTCTCCGTACTGGCTTTGTAAAGTATGCTCATTTGTCGTAGGTAGAGCCTCTGCTGCCCGCAAGCGTCCATAGCCTCGACAGGGTTACCATTTTATCCAGCAATGATCCTTTTTCCTGCTTGAGGTTATTTACAACATTCCAGAGAAAAACCCTTTTGACACTTTTTCTTTCCTTTTTAATTTTTTTTTATTCTCTAAAGAACAATGTCTTGGTTTGGTGGCCAAATTATGACACAGTCATTCACTTGATTTACACTTTTGCTGAACAAGCTAGCTCGCGATGAGACCCCTTGTCTTTTGATTGCAACAATCTTGAGTCGTTGCCCTGTTTTGATAGACAGTAGTAGCAAAGTCAGCAAGTTATAATATCTGTGATCATGATAAGCCGGCTCGTGATGAGACCTCTTATTCTTTGAGATATAGTGTTTTCTTGGATTGTTTCTCTGGATGCTGCGATTTTCCTTAACAGGGAGGAAATCATTGTTTTTCCTTAAGAAAGCTCTGGACGACAATAATAGAGTTTAAGAACAGCAGTTTTGCAGAGAATACTTATTTTGCTATTGATGATACTTTTCATTGCGTTGGCATAGAACAATTTTTTGCCAAAAGTTACCTTCATCCCAGATTTCTTTGTAAAGTTGAAACTAACATCACATTCAGGCTAAAGTTAACTCTACCTGTCAATAATAAAAGTCAGATTTTTCGAAAAGTTTTACTATTTATACAAGTGAAATCAAAATCTGATAGAGAAATGGTATATACTTCATAAATACAATTTATGATCACTCACAACCAACCTTATTTATATTTAAAAAATAAAACTAAAATAAAACTGAAATTATCCTACAAAAATTAGAAGGATAACCTTCTATGGAAAATACATTTTGAGGATTTGTCCGTTTACAGGCAGAGAATCTCTCCTGCCTGTCAAGTCTTGCAACACAAAAGTCGATGGGCCTATGACTTCTATGATTTGAAAAGGACCAAGCCATAACTTCTGGAATTTCGTATGTTTGCCCTTCTCTTCGTGAGCCTTATCCCACTTCAAAACTAGGTCTCCCATCTGAAAGTTTTTTCTGGTCATTATGTTCGAATCAAAAGAGGATTTTATCAGCGCTTGGTGGTGAGCGTGGGTTTTCTTGGCCTGTTCTCGTTGTTCTTCTAGCTTGATTATTTCCGTTTGCCTTAGTTGTAAGGGAGAAGTGGATACTTCATCAATGTATTGTACTAAGGACAAGGAGGGAATGACTAAGTGAGTAGGAAGAACTGCTTCTCTCCCGTAAACTAAATTAAAGGGAGAAGTGCCGATAAAGGCTTTCTTTGTAATTCTGTCTGCTCATAGGGCGTTTACTAGCGCTTTATGCCAATTCTTTTGGCTTTGGTCGACTGTCTTTTTGATAATCCTAATTAGGTTCTTGTTCGTTGATTCAGCCAACCCATTACCTTGCGGATAGTAGTTGGCAGAATACTTTAGTTTGAACCCTCTTTTGAGTGCGAACTCAGTCATGGTATTTCCAGAAAAATATGAAGCGTTATCGAATATTAAGGCCGTTGGCAATCCAAACCTAGTAATGATAAACTGATCTATGAATTCAATAATATTTTCAGAATTAGCTGTCTTGAGAGGAACTGCCTCTACCCATTTAGTAATATAGTCAGTTGCAGTGAGGATATACCTATGCTGTTTAGAGGAGTGAGGAACGATCTCACCTATTATGTCCAGGCCCCATTGGCTGAACGGCTGTTCGATGTTAACCGGCTGCAGTGGCATGGATGACTTCTTTTGTTTCCCTGCAGCCGTTTGGCAGACTTGGCATTTTCTTACGTGATTGTATGAGTCTTTGAACAACGTGGGCCAGTAGTATCCTGCACGTAAGATTTTGTGTGCAGTGGCTTCTCCAGCATAGTGTACACCTGTTGGTCCATCGTGGAGTTCCTGCAAAACCTTTTCGGCTTCAGTTTTCTCAAGACATCTAAGAAGCACAGAATCATAGTTTCTTTTAAATAAGACATCATCTACGAGCTGATATTGTTTGGCTTTTAACCGCAGGGCTCTCTTTTTGATGTGATCCAGGTGAAATGGAGCATATCCGTTTTTCAGGAAATAAATGATGTCAGCATAAAATGATTCTGCGTCGTTTAGGCTTACCTCATACGTGTGTACCTCTTCAGGCAATTCTTCGGGGATTTGCGATGCTCCAGCTAACATCTTGCAGAAGCCTTGGCCTCTTACGATGTGTGCCGGCTTGATTTCCAGGTCGTATTCTTGCAAGGCGGTGATCCAATTCGCTCTCTTCTCGCCCACGTCTTTCTGAATCAGGAGGTTTCTTACCGCTGGGAATGGTACTATGACCTTGGTATGGGCCTTTAGCAAGAAGGGTCTGAAATATTTGACCGCTTTGAAAACAGCATACGCCTATTTCTCTACGTCCGAATATTTCAGATCAGCACCTTGTAAGTTTGAGCTAAAGAATGCGATTGGGGCTTCTGCCTTTTCTTGGTTTGCCTGGGTCAAGATCGTAGCATAAGAATTTTCTGAGGCAAACGTGTATAAGATGAATGGTTCTGAAAAATTTGGGGTTGCTAGGGATGAAGCGTTGATGATGGCTTGTTTGATTAAGTTAAACGCTTCGTGCTCGTCTAGACCCCATTTAAAGCTTGAATTCTTTTTTATCATTTTTTGTAAAGGAGAAATAATGCGTGAAAAATCTGGGACAAATCTTTTCACAAAATTGATCTGTCCTAGGAAAGATTGCATGGTCTTTTTGTTATGGGGCATGGATATCTCGGAAATTTCTCTGATTCTGTCAGGTTCAATGTGGATGCCCGATTTGGACACTATGAACCCTAGCAATTTTCCTTCACTTAACGCGAAAAAATATTTCTTCGGGTTAAGCGAGATTCCATACCTTAAACATCTTTGAAAGATTTGCTTCAAATCTTTGAGATGGTTGCTTCGGTTCTTGGAGTACACAGTTATATCATCCAGGTAAATCACTACTGATTTATTGACTAACCCTTTGAACGCAATGTCCATAGCCCTTTGAAAAGTAGCGCCGGCGTTGATCAGACTGAACGGCATCTTCCGATACGCGTAGGTACCCCATTTAGTTCGGAAGGTGGTTTTTAGCTGATCGTCTGGATGTACCAGAACTTGATTATATCCTGAAAATCCATCCAGGAAAGACATCAATTCTGAGCCCGCTACAGCCTGTAGTATTTGCTCCATAGGTGGGAGGGGAAAATTGTCTTTCTGACAGGCTTTGTTGAGATTCCGGAAGTCGATGCAGATTCTAATATCTCCGTTTTTCTTCCTAACAGGTACCATATTGGATACCCATTTGGAATGTATGACAGGGAAAATTATTCTAGCTCTCAACAACTTATTCAGCTCAGCTTTTATCTGATTTTCCAGGTTGGGGTGGATTTTCCTGAGCTTCTGTTGGACGGGTTTCTCGTTGTCAATCATAGGGATAGTGTGCTGAATGATAGAAGTGTTATAAGTTTTCAGCTCATCGTAGTTCCAGGCAAAGACATTTTTGTACTGTCGTAGAAGACGGATGTATGCAGACTTTTCTTCAGGAGCTAGGCCTTGGCCTAGATTAACGTTTTGGGGTTTCTCTTCGGTTCCTAAGTTCACTGATTCGTAGTTCAGAGTTGAACTGTAAAGTTTGGCGTTAGCTGATCTTTTGAACCGACTTTTTAAGTCATACAAATCTTCTAATTTGACCACTGATTTGGGTATAGCATTATCCGTGCCATTTTGTTGTATTTGGTGGTCATGACAGTCCTCATCGATTATTTAGTTTGAGTAGGATCCTTCAGAGGTAAGGAAACTTACGATGTCTGGGTCGTCGTTGAATGCTCTCCAGTTGGTGATGTTGTCATGGATAGACGGCTTAAAAATTAGCTCTATGGAAAACCTATCTGGACTAAAGTCTTCGGAGGGGATGATTCTGGAGGCTACGTTTGCTAGCAGGTCTGCGCTTGCATTGTGAAGTCTTGGGATTGATGAAATATTGAATGCTGTAAAATGCGCAGTGAGATCTTGCACTAAAGACTGATAGTGCTTTAAATGACTAGACAGGCAGTGTATGGTGTTACGTACCTGTTTGACGACGATCTCGGAATCTCCAAAGACTTGAAGATATTTGACGTTGCAGCCGATTGCTTTGTATAGGCCTTGCACCAAGGCTTCGTATTCCGCTGTGTTGTTCGTGCAATCGAACTCTAGCCTACATGTGAGCATGGTCTTATTTCCGTCGGGGCTAATCAAGACGCATCCTGCTCCCGCTCCCTCATTGGACTTAGAGCCATCAAAATATAATTTCCAAAATAAAGAAGTATTTACAGGGTTATCTAAGAAACTAACACATTTTGAATCATCAGTCTGGGAAAAGTTTTCTACTTGGGACACGACTGAATTTTCTAAATATGGTCATATGTGAGCATTGAAATTTCCAAGGAAAGAGTCTACCGAGTAGTTGCCTATGATGCCGCTGTTGTATGCTATGGCTTCGTTCTCTGCCTCCAAATCCGTCACTATGTACTTTTGGTGCAGTTCTCGTTCAACCTTTATTTGATTTGGCTTCCCGTTGAAGGGTAACCACATGTGTGACCAGTCAGTCGAAAAATATCCGTGGAGCTTCTCGGACCAATCCCTGCTAAGAATTAGACCATAAAATTCAGGGATGTCAGCAACTAGAATATCGATGACCTGGCATACCTTGGGGTTGGACGACAGTCTTATGTTCACTTGATTAAGTTCGCCTATCACTTCGACTTGTGATCGATCAAGTTGAACTATGCGCACTGCGGATTTTTGCGGTTGAAAATTAAGTTTGGCACATATTGACTTGGGTAAAATATTGGTTGAAGCACCAGAATCAACCAAGCAGTTATGCACGTTTCTGTTAAAGATCTCATAAGTGAGGCGGAAAGGAGGAGTGTGAGATCTAGACCTCCCTCCAATCAAAGCGATGTCATTTGGATCGATTTTATTGATCGCGTTGATTGGGGGTCTTCCTATATTATGGGAAGCTATAGCTGTAGGTAGAGGTGCAGTAGGTACGGCGTGTAACTCTTTCATCATGATCTTCTGTTGGTGTTTCAATTTGCTCAACTCATACAGGGTGATATTAGCCCTAGTCTTCTTCATGTCGTCGATGATGTTATACTCCATTTCATCCGACACTATTAGTGTCTTTGATGGAGGCGATTGCTCTGATTGGACTGGACTAAATGAGGTTGCTTTAGAGGTTGTCTTCTTTGTTGCGACCTTTTCTTTCGCTGGAGGGCTTGCGCCCTTCTGTTTTGGGGTAGTCTGGGGAGGATCAAGTTGATTTTTGCTTCGTGTGCTAACCGGAAGTGCTTCTTGATCTTCCTCTTGTGGGAGGATGAAATCCCACATTCCTTGCAGTTCCACCACTTCTTCGTCGTCGGTCTACGTTTCGATGGTGCTCTCTTCTTCTTCTTCTTCTTCAGATTCCACATTTGAGACCACGTTGGGTGGCTTCGTCTCCATAGGGGGATTTCTTTTGAAATTCCTAAAAGGCTTTCTTGGGGACGATTCTGCTACTTGCTTTCTTATGTCAACCATCTCATTAGACATGGCTTTCAAGACCTTTTGTAATCCTTCCATGTCGAAAGGATCCTTCGTTTGCTTCTTCTTGGTTTCTTCTTTGAAAGAGATTTTCTTAGATTTACGCTCTTCGATTGTAGATCTCTTTTCTAGGGCTACTACGCGTCTTTTGACTGCCAATGCCTCAGCCAAGTTTTCGACTAAGGTTGTCTTGCTTGCCCTATCTACGAAGATGGCCAAGTTTGAAGGTAAGGCCGTGATGTACCATTCGCATCTTACTTCCTCGCTGGGCTGGGAAGCAGCGGGGATTTTATTGAGGATCTTGTTGAACCGTAAGTTAAAATCTTTAATGGGTTCCCTAGCCTCAGCTTTAAGATTGGACAGATCGTTGATCAGTGTTGCTGTCGATCTATCATCGCCGAATTTGGTGAGAAATTGATTTTGAAAAATATCCTAGCTGGTGATAGATCCGGAGGGTAGCGAAAAGTACCATGACCCGACTATCCCTTGCATCGTATAGGGGAAGAGTCGGACCATGGTATCTTCGTTGGTGACCCCGTTGAGATTAACGGAAAGCATGAAATTATTGATATGTTCTTCAGTTAGCATTCCAGTTTCTGGATTGAACTTTGGTAACCACTTCTCAGGATGGGCAGGTATTGGACTCAGGGGTGGAGGCATTAAAACCGCCCCAGGGTTGTTCCATGGAGATTGTGCCATTGCTGAGTTGCTGGTTAATAAAAGTGTAGAAGATGATCTTCGAGGTTGAGAAGATAGAGATGTTACGATCTTTGACGATTGTGGAGGAAGGTTTGCGGAAGATGGATGAGTGATTTGAGGTGGAGATGTGGGTGGTTGACTTCGCGGAGAGGGAGTTGAAATGGACGAGGTGGATGAAAGAGTCTCTCTGTCAGACTCTTGAAGTGCCTTCCTTGCTCTTTTCCCTAGTGGGGAGAGGGATTTCAGTTGACTGAATGCCGAATTTTTCACTCTTCAATCGAGTCAGGGGATGAGCAGGGTTGTATTGCGAAGTCAAGCTGCCTTTAAATTTATCAGATTTCTGGTTAAAAATAGAGAATCCCTGGAGTTTACGGATCAAGGTTTGAACTTCAGGGGGATCGACAATAAGTTGTTCTGATATATCGGGATGTATAGCAGCGGTGGATGTCCGAGCGACTTCCAGTTCCGAGTTTAGTCGTACCGGGGAAGTCGAGGAAGTTGGTGAGGGTGACTTGCTCTTAGAATGGTATTTGGATTTTGAATTATGCGCCATTCATAGCTCGGCCCTCCTTCTAGCGCCAGAAATGTTGAGGGCCCCGAAGTCGGGTCAACAACAAGGGGGATACCCACCCGGTCCGGAACCTGGTTGGCGACTCCTTGCCCGTTTGGAGTAGCGGGTCCGACTGGGGGTAATGGGACCAGTTTCCCAATGTGATGGGTGTGTGTGTGTGTGCGTAGAGTCTGATGATATTAATCTAGAGGTTTTTCTAAACTAGTCTTGATTTTAACTGCTAAACTAACTCTATGCTAATGTAATCTAATGAAGAGAAATACATCTGATATATGCTAACCCGGGGTGTTTTTCTTTTGTTTATGCGATCTAGAAAGATTTCTAACAGCAGCTAGTAATAAAGATCATTCAACTGATATCAGAATATAAACCAATAAAGATAAACTGTTCTGCATAAGAAGTTAGGCAGAGTAGTTGTGAAAAACATATCGCATAATCAGTTTTCTATGTGTTAAGCATGATTAAATGATCCCACCGTACAGAAGTGCCAAATGGTAATGTAGACATTCATACAATAACATATAAAGAACTCAGCTACATATCACTTTAGGGATACTAGCAGAATCTAGTCAAGAGATAAAAGTACCATTTATGACTATTTCACCAATAAACTTCAAGTAATAATGATTTATTTCTACTTGTCCTAACATCTGCTAAGAGTACAGAAGTGCAACATCAGTAACAGATATTAAAATGCAAACATAAATAAATCTTGATCCATCTATTCATCAAAAACCTCCTCTGAGGGTGCAGAAGTGCATGTTCTGAGGATAAGTTTTTTGACAGATTTCCGGACCCTTCTCCAAAAACCATGAGAAGGGTTAAATACTACTAGCTAATTGATATTAATTACACGAATCTAGGGAATCGGCTTCAAATGACCGCCCTTTACTAAAAGCAAATTTATTTCTAAAACTTTTAAATCTAATTTCTGACCATTTCTGTATATTCTCTTTAGTGCTGTCAACAGCGCAACGTTTTCCTGGGAAGAGTCGGCTGACTGCCTTCTTCTTTTGCTCGGGAGATAAAAGTGGAAATAACAGGAGCTGGCACTTCCTTCTGACAGACCGGAAGATATTTTCGAAAACCTTTCTCTAGCTGGGTGTATTCGCCGCGTGTATACTTAGCACAACCCAGGTTCTTCTCGAACTGATTTTGTTGTTGCTGTTTTGGTTTCCGGTTGTGCGAATGGCTGAGTGGGTTAGGAGTCGTGCTATATGGACATCCCCCTATTTTAAGAATTGTTTCCATTCTTTGTTCCAGGTTTTCCTGAAGCGTCTTCCTTCTCATGCGCTTCTTTCTCTGCTTTACCAAGTCTGAGCTTGAGGATCTTTTCTGAACACGCTGCTTTTGTGCGCCTTTGACTCTGAGTCCTGGATAGTCTAATTTCATCAATGCTGGTTGTCTGATAGTCTGGAATCCGCGGTCCTGCTGCATGCGGCATTCGTTTGCGGAGGCATCTTCTCTCTGCTGTTTGATTGGCGCTTTCCCCTTTCTCTCAGATGTTTCCTGCATATAGATTTATATCAGTTGCGTGTCTTGCAGTCTACGCAAAGAAGCAGGGAAATGAAAAAGATTGACATGAAAGCATTAAACTCTAATGAATGCGTAATCCTGACATGCATCATGACTTGACTCTTCGATAAATGCGATGCAATCATTCCTTGATACTCAAGCATGAGGTCATTAAATTCCTTCAAGGCGCGCACTTAATCCTGGGCTTGTCGTGTGATAAGTCTTTTCAGATCGCAGATCGCAAATCGCTGCCATCGCAGATCACAAATCGCTGCCATCGCAGATCGCGAATCGCCATCGTAGATCGCGAATCGCAGATATCGCAAATTTTGTTTAATGGTTATGCCGTATAGCGTGATGCTTGCGATTGGCGATTTCGCATATCGGCGGTCGGCGTTTTTCGAAGGTCTTCTTTTAAAGGGGCGCGTGTGATGTATGCAATGCGATGAACTTCGCATCGCTCATTCGCGGTCTTGCTTTTCGCGCTCGAGCCAAGCTTCGGCCTTTCTTTGCGATGCGATTTAAGCCTTAGGGAGAGAAATATAAAAACTTTAGAAAAATATTTTTTTGGAATTTTTTGTTCAGGGTCCCTCTTTGCTTGACGTTATTGCTAATGCCAAGTGAAGAAGGGGGGTTGTTGGTGACCACAACAGATCTCTTGGCCCCTCATCTTTCTTTTCATCCTTCATGGGAGGCCATCGGGACTTGCGAGGCTGGTCTTGCAAAGGTTCGACCAACTCAAGCCCTAACTCCTTATATCCCGACCTTGTTGGGGACATGCAAAGAAAAAATAGAGAAAAAGCAAACCACTCTGATACCACTAATCCGGACTTAAACAAGAATGCAACAAATTATAGAGATAACCATAAACACAGATATGCAGTAGAAATAATACTTCATTTTATTAATTTAAAATACTGAAATATGCTTACAAATAGAAATAGAAATGGAAATAAACCAGCTAGGGAGATGGTAGCATATCTCTGAGAAGAGATGTGGCAACTACAAGCCTCTAAACTATGTTACAATGAGGCTTGAAGACCTATTTATTGTTGAGAAATAATGGAAATCCCTTCACATCCCAAAACCTAACCATAGAAGATGAAACGCCAAATTGTGGGCCCTGTTTTGGGTAAGTTGGTACATCAACTTCCTGTGGTGTTATAGAATTTTTGGGCACTGCAACCCCAATCAAACATGTCCATAAACCAAGGACTCCTAAGTCCCTAAAAGTGTTGTTCCATCACCTAAAATAACAAGGTCGGCTGATTACATCATCTCCCAGAAGTTCTCCATGAAAAACTACTCAGAACTTGTCAAAATTGGACCATCTCACCTGCTCCATGGTCAAAGTGCGCTGCATCCCACCTAAATGCACATGGGAGGTTCGATGCATACTGAAAATCCCTTCTATGGGGTGCGATGGGTGAGAGTGGACAAATGGTAGAGTCAATTTGCGAGGTGGATGATCATGGAATCTTCCAGAAACTTCTCCTGTGACACTTGCCTCTCTGCATTCACCCAGGGATGAGTAAGAGATCATCAATCTCCAAGTGGAATCAAGAACTATCAGAGAGAGGACACTAATCAAATCTCAGAAGCTGACTCACCTCCCTGTAATCATCTATATATGGATCCCTCATCCCAGAGATCCAGGGGCTAGAATTTTGTATCTTATAAGGAAGTGTTGCTGGTTTCTTGGTGTAACATCATAATGTTGGTGATCTAAGCTTTTCATGAGGTGAAGAAGGGCTTTCTTGCTGAGAGGATGACGTTGGGTCAGAAAAATTGGTTGTAATCCTCTTTGCTATTCTTGATATTAATAAAGCTATTCAAGTTTTCCTCCATATTCTTGTATGATTGATGATATATGCATTTATGTGGTCAATATATATCTGGTCCTGTATTGTTTATGATAGTAGATCTCTGTTCTTGGATAGTGCTATGCTGCTTTGATTCTACAGGTGCTATTTGAAATTGGGTAGACGAGGAAGTGGGTGGCAAAGATCTATCAGAAGGGAGAGGAATCAAGCAAGGAACCAAGCGCAAGACAGAGGTTGGTCTCCTTTGTTCCCCTCTTATCTACTTCTCATAAAGGAAAATGAAAGTAGTTTTACTTTGTTTGTTTCTAAGATAGCTACCAGTCTTAGTGGGACTAGCAGCTCTGCATAGACACTAGATTTCCTGGTAACAAAATGGTGACTCCGCTGGGGAGCGAATAGATTGTTTGTTTGTCTATATTTGTTTGTTTTATAAACTTACAGACGGAGCCTGAAGTCAAGCCAACTAGCATTCGAACTGCATTTGATATGCAAGTGCAAAGTAGATCAATGCTACTTCAGTCTATCTCAGGGTTTTGTTTATGAACTGAACAATGGATTTACAAACTCTCTAATTGCCCTTGTGGTGGCTCTAGTAACCTCCTTAGATCTACCCTTGTGATTTATTTACTGATTATCACTTGCTCGGCCTAAATCCCTGGACTGTGCTGCAAACTGTGATCAAGAACTGAATCAAAAGTCTCGCACTATACCATCCCACCCTCTCTTCAAGGATATCAGTATGCATTGGACTTCCCGTGTGTTGTAGGTGGGATGCATACTGGAATCCCTGTGTAACAGGTGTGCTGATCAGAGAAGGCTAATTTTGCCTCCAGACTTTGGTTTTTCTTCACTCTTTTCAGCTCTATTCAGGAGTTTTTCTATCTGTAATCAGTATACCTCTGTCGAAACCACCTTCCTTTCCATTATTCCACCTCCATTATGCAAGGAAATGTAAATGATTTTATGTATTGTGAGCCATTTTCAGTTCTCTTTTACAAATAAGTAGCGTAATTGAACTGTCGTTTCTTGATTTGGAAGTGTCGCAAGTGTCGTTTTCAGTCATAGAAGAGAATCTGATTATTCTTGATAGTCGATTACACTGTTACTCTTGTATTTGATTTGAATTAGTAGTTTTTCAAGTGTCGAAAGCAAGTTTTCCATTCCAAATCACAAAGTGTCGTCATTGTCTTCATTTTGTCTTGAAAAGAAGCTTGTTAGTAATATCGCTTTGAAAAATAATTCAGATTTGTGCTTAGCTTTCTTTTTATCATTCACACATTAAGAAGGCTGAAAACAAATAAAAGCATGTGCATTTGCATTTAGACTGTTTGTTGGTTTGATTTAGGACAATGCATATAGTGTGTGCTCTCTACTCTATGTTGAAAGAATATCATCTCTCTTTCTTTAGTAGCTAGGATTTTCATTGCAAAAAGAAGATTAAACGATTGTTTATCATCTTATATTGCATTTTAGGGATTGTATATCTACATCACGCGGTGAACCTGAAAGGAAAATTTCTTAAACAAGATCAACTGTAAAATAAATTTAATGAATCTAAAAACGCTTTAGAACCTAACGCACAACATTTAGAAGTCTAGGCTAGAGACGTATTCCGGCGTCGTAAAGCCTGGTAGCTGTTGTTTTCATTGCTGGTTAGGTGACTCCTCCACTTTGAGATGCCAAGTGCCAGTACAGACTTATGCTCCCACATACCATCGAGTATATATTGGGAGACCACAATAGGCTATATCCTTTATCCATAGGAAGCCATGTCTGCCGCCCTATCGATCGCAATGCACTGAACACAACATTCAGGAAGATTGACTGTCGTACCGTAAAAATTATTCTGCAGTTTTACGATTGGTTTGGTAATCCCTCTATCTAGATTTCCAGAGTAGTCTCTTTCGTTCCTTTTCAGACTCCTTAAAGGGAAAGGTCCATCTAAGCACTTGTCACTTCAAGCTCATTAAAAATCGAAGGTGACTAGAGTCATCTTTTGTTTTTTCTTGACTCTTAAAAATTGAAAAAACAAGTTGTGTCAAAGCATCTAAAATTCATTTAATTCGGAAACATATTTCCCCTTGATTTTTAGTTGATCGAGTAATCCGCAATCGTGGAAGAAAGTCAATTGAAACCCCGTCGTTCATGGAGGCTTATGAGTCAACCGTCTTTGTCTCTAGAATCAACACTGTTACGGACAAAGCGAACTTGTTTAACCAGTTCAAAATCCCCTGGTAAATTTGGAACAAGTGTTCCGACACCATCGGAGACTCTGGTTACTCCAAACATTTTTGGTATCCCTACCTTTATAGAAGAAGTTCAGCAGCCACCAAAGGACAATAGAGCTGATCCTAGTGTGAAGGAAAACACTTGTATTACTGAACCAGCTCCATCTACAGCTAATTCGGAAGGTGTTATTCCCCAAACATCTGTCGTTGCAGAATCTATACCTTCTTCAACACCGGAGACATTTTACGGACCTGACGGTCTTCCTCTTCCACCTGGTCTGATTGCTATAGAAGAGATTGTGGAGGATCCTCCATCGCAATTTGGAGTCGGGATCACCCTATATCCTTCTTCATCAGAAATTAGTCTACCCTTATCGGAAGCTCTTGTAGAATCGCTAGGAAATCTTTTGGATAGACTAGAAATGTTTGAACAACCGTCGACATCTAGGACTGTGTCATCTGACGCAGCGATGATAGAACTTCCTGTTGTTACTCCGACAATGTTCATCGGCATACCATCTGTCCCAACTAGCTCTCAATCGCTAGATGGGGCCCACTCAAGGGCTATTTCGATAGTATGGTCCGTTCCTGTTTGTTCATCCGAAGTAATACCCGGAAGCTCTTACGTTCAGTCTCAGCAAATTGATCCTTCACGGTGTCAATTTGGGCAATCTGGTCCTCCAAGGCAAATCATTCCTTTGAGTACTGGATTATCGCCGTATGGGGGGCAATATACCCTTTCATTGTCTCCTCCGGGAGAACAACCATATGAGATTTCACAACAAAATTCAGGTTATGCTAGAATTACATCTAGCGGTTGGGTGCCAATACTGCCTCAACAACCAAGAGTTGTATACTCGATGCAACAATGTTTACCTATGTCAAATATACCAACTACGCTGGCTATTGTGACGGTATCGCAAGTACAAGTGTTGCCTGTTGTATGTCAACCTCAGGTTTCTCAGGTCGTAATGCAATAGCCTCTTATCCCTGCGACTCAACCACAATCGCCAACTAGTGGAATGACACAGGCCCAAACGGGTACAATTACCCCTCATCTTGGTCAAACAGCCAGTATTGGACAACAGCACATGGCTTCACAACCATGGTTGGTGCAATATCAACAACTGCAATTCCAACAAGTTTACCAAGGGTCTAAGCAACAAATCTTTGCAAATAATGGGCAGTCGTATATTCAAAACAGTCAAAATCAACCATTCTATAATGGTTATGCCCATCAACCTTACCAAAGTTACTAGCATCAAATGCATTATGCTGGTATGCAAAGACCAACTGCTCAGGCAATTCCATCTTATCCTGGGTATGCTTTGCCAAACCTGAATCAACAGTTACCCTTCGTGGCAACTTTAGAGTTACTGGATCTAAATCGGCTAACAAACGATCCAATTGCTTATGCCTCTTGGTGGCCAGTGATTCCGCATAAACTTTCGTCAGATATTCCTAAATTTAATGGAAATCTGGGTGAAGACCCGTCGAATCTTGTGATGACCTTTCATCTGTGGTTCTCATCAAACACCCTAAACGATCATTCGATTAGGCTTCACCTTTTTCAGAGAACGTTAACTGGTCCGGCAGCAAAATGGTATATCGAATTACCTAGAGCTTCGTTTGATAACTTCAATACCCTAGCCACAACCGTTTTAACCCATTTTCAGCTACCCATAAGGTATGAAATGGGAACAGAACTTCTTACCAATTTCAAACAAACGACGGCCACTCACATATCCGATCATATTCATGAATGGCGACGTCGTCATAGAATGGTAAAAACGTATGTTCTTGATCAATTTTTAGCGAATGGTTTATTATGTCATTATTACCTTCCATTACAGAAGATGTGGCAAAGGGAGGAGTCATCATAGAAGAGCAAGTTATTGCTCATAATCAATATTTAGACTTGATTTATACTCAGTCTATCACGCTCTACGATAAAATCCCTGATGCTCCCAGACCGGAATTTTCCGTTCCTCCTCTTTCTAAATCGAACAATGACTCTCATGCCAGCGATGGCGTGATTGGTACGACAGAGATGAAATCAACAAAGGCTACATCTAAAAAGGCCCGTAAGATTTCTAGTCAAAATGCAAAAGAAGAACTTCTCGCCTCGGAAATAAATGCCATATCAACTGACAAAGGAAAAGAAACTAAGCAACCAGGAGGCAAGAAGAAAAAGAAAGGGAAGAAGAAAAAACAGGAGGAGTTGTCCCCTAAAAAATCTTCTGCAAACCCTTGTGGAGATAGGAAACCAAAAATTCCATGCCTAATATGTGATGAGGATCATTGGACAAGAGAATGTCCGTATAAAGCTAAGCTTAGAAAATTCTTCAAGAATTCAAAAACCTCGGCAGTATTAACTGATCCATTTCCAAATCCAGGAACAAATCTAGTTGCTAGTGACAATGCTTCCCTGTCCCAAGTGCTAATGTTGTCGGTTTCAAAGCAGCAAAATGATGCTTTGATATCGACAAGGAATAAAGATTACGGGAATCCACAGCTGTCGGATAACAAGGCCAATGATCAACCTAGTAGTTCGACAATGACTTCGACCAAAGTTGTGCCACCCATCATACCTGAACTAACGATAAAGCCCCCAAAGGGAGTAGTACACAAATCGACATTTAATCATCGTGCCAGAGCAGCACAACATTATAATATAGTGGAAGATCTTGCCCAATCACCATCCGCTATGTCGACGCTTGAGGTACTGCAAAATTTCCCCTCCCAAAAGCAGGCTTTATTATCAGCAATAGGTGGGATTGACCCAAAGGATTCTAATCTTGTGTCCTTTAATCACAAAGGATATGATCCTCAGTTACCAGCTCAACTAGCTTTCCTCATTCAAGTGAAAGCCCTCAACAAAACTATTCATCGAACAATTATTGATGAGGGGGCACCTACATGTATTATGTCGATGAGTTGCTCGAAAACTTTAGGATCTCCAACCTTGTCATGATCTTCGATGACATTAAAAGCATTTGATGGACGAACATATACCCCATATGGGATTTTAAGTAACTTGCAAGTTGAAATAGGGGGAAAAACGGTAGAAATAGATGTTGAAGTAATCGACGGAAACCTCGATTACAACATCCTACTAGGAAGGCCCTGGATATATGCTATGGCTGCGGTTGTGTCGACCTACTTCAGGAAGATTGCATTTCCCTTTCAAGGGGGAATTACAATCGTCGACCAACAAACCTTTCTCCCCAATAGTTACCAAGTTACGGGAAGCATTCTGATGATTCATGGAAGCCCCCATTCGCTTCAAAATATCGGAGTAGGCCTAC
The DNA here is from genome assembly GCA_031772625.1 of Pinus tabuliformis. Classification (NCBI taxonomy): domain Eukaryota; kingdom Viridiplantae; phylum Streptophyta; class Pinopsida; order Pinales; family Pinaceae; genus Pinus; species Pinus tabuliformis. The sequence continues at coordinate 1,232,708,507 of CM062809.1, read as the reverse complement.
TAAAAGACCCTATAATAATGGGGACTTTTTCCCTCCCACCTCCAATCAATCTGGCGGATGTGGCAACCGTAGGAACCTGCAATATGATATCTTCTATTCAAAAGATCTCAGAAATCGATATTAGCATGGATCATCTGCAGGTATTGCCTCCAAGCCCAATAGAAATATTGTGGCAATCAATGTTTCTAGCATGGGAGGCAAACCCAAATCAACTCTCATCAAGTGTTTGGATAGATAGGTCTAAGGACTATGACACCCCTTCAGATCCTTGGTCGTAAGTGAATTACACCGACGAAGGAATTGTTCAGTCAATGATAATTGACGAGGCGCCATGGGAAGATTACCACCATCGTTCCCATCTTCCGAATTGTCAAGAAGATACTCTTGATGACCTTCATCATCCTTCAGTTTTTGATTTCCTATCAAATACTGTAAACACGGTGGATTCCAAGCGAAACTTGTCTAATATCGAAGAGACTATCGCCATAAATATCTTGACCAAAACAGATGTTGTAGAGAATATTTATGTTGGCAAATGTTGTTCTCCTTCAGAACTGGAAATATACAAAGTTCTTTTTCGCGAATTCAGAGATGTCTTTGCTTGGTCATATGATGAAATGCCAGGCATTGAATCGAGTATATTTGAACACGAAATAAAGATGTATCTAGATTTCAAACCAGTACGACAACGGCTATGGAAGCTGCACCCCAAGAAAGACGCTGCCATCAAGGTAGAAGTTGAAAAACTTCTCGATGCTGGTTTTATTTACCCGGTTCCTCTAACCGATTGGGTATCGAACATTGTTCCTGTAATGAAAAAACAAGGAACGATTAGAGTGTGCGTCGATTATAGGGATGCAAATCAAGCTTGCCTGAAAGACAACTACCCTACACCCTTCATTGACCAGATAATTGATGAATGCACCAGATGTGAAATCTTTTCATTTATGGATGGATTCTTCAGGTATAATCTGTTATAGACATTTTTGTGCCTTACAACATTGAGCATAAAATGTCCATAAACTAAGGGATCCAAAGTCCCTAAACATGTTGTTCATACCCCTAGAGGAACAAGGCAAACTAACCACAACAAATTGGCGACTCCGCTGGGGAAGAACTTGTTTATTCATTTCATTTGTGTTTCCGTCATTTTTTTACTTCATAGACTTGACAGCAACTATTGAACTGCATCCTTCCCGGATGCAAAGTAGAAAGTTGCTGCTTTGATCCAGTTGTTGGACTTGTCTATGATCTAAACTAGATCCACAAATGATTTGATGATCCTTGTGATAGTCTTTAGTACCCTATCAAAGTATCCCTCTGTTTATACCTTGCTTGTGTTTCTGATTTGGCCTGAAACAGTTGATTTTTGAGCATTTTATGACCCAGAACCAAAGGGAAACGAGAGTTTCTCTTTCAGCGCAACTGCTGTGAAGGCAGTCTGCATTTCAACGCAGGTCCCGAAGGGGCTACCTGCGTTGAATTTCAAGTCCTCAGTGTTGAGGTTGCGCTGAACCAGTTTGGCCTTGTGTAGCTGGGGTTCTTTGTCCTCTGTTGCCCTGTTTTGATCTCTGTTTCTGCAGCTTTTAACCAGCATAGGTACCAGTCTGATAAGCCTTTTCTTTGCTTAGATTCCGCCTCTTTTTTGTACAAAAAGACTGTGAATGTTTTTATGTGTTTGTGGCGTCATTTACAGTTTTCCTTTGCATGAGTAAAGTAGTCATCCTATAGCCTTTGATTCAGATCTGATTGATAGTGATCTTAGAAGAGAGTTCATTGGCTGTTTTCAGATTGATTATAGATTTACTTTTGCTTATTGGTTTGAATTTGTCTCTTTCAAAGTGTCAAAACAAGTCTTTATTTCGAAAATTGCAAAGTGATTGTAATCTCTTCTACCCTTGTTGATTTCGAAGAAAGTGAACTTGTTTGTATTGATCATTGTAAAAGCAAATTCAAAGTTGTGCAAAAAGCTTTCTTTGTAGGCATTTATACTAAGAAAGTTGAAAACAAACACCTGCATTGTGCATTTTGCATTTGATAGTTTGCATGTTGATTTAGGGAAAGTGCATTAGAGTGTGCTGATTGCTCTTTGAGAAAATATAGTGTTATTCTTTTCCCTTAGTAGCTAGCATTTTCAAAGTTGAAAAGATAATAAAGCTTGCTTATCATCTTAGACTGCATTTAGGAATTTGTATCATACATCTCGTGGTGAACCTTGAAAGGCAAACTTTAAAAAGATCAACCTAAAATAAACTGAATGAACCTAACAACGCTTTGTAACATAACGCACAACATAGAGGTCTAGGCTAGAGACGTGTTCCGGCGTTGTTAAGCCTAGTGACTGTCGATCTCGAAGAAGGTGGGTGATTCCTCCTGAGAGACGGTAGCGCTAGTACGGATTGTGCTCCCACGTACCCTCGCGTATATATTGGGAGACCCCTATAGGCATATATCCTTTATCCTTAGGAAGCCGTGTCGGCCGCCCTACTGATCGCAATGCAGTGAACATAGCATTCACGAAGATCGACCACCCGTACCGTAAAAAGTATTTTGTGGTTTTGCGAAAAGTTTGGCACACCCTCTGCCTAGATCTCCAGAGCAGTTTTTTTTGGCCTTTTTCAGACTCTATAACAGAAAAAGTCCATCCGAGCATTTGTCACTTCGGGCTCGTTAAAACATCGAAGGAGACTAGAGTCATCTTTAGCTTTTTCTCGACTCTTTAAAATTGAAAAAGCAAGTTGTGTCTAAAGCGTCGTTAACAATTTATTTTAAACGGAACAATCACCCTTTAATCCTGCGTTGATCTTTAGGTTGAAAAGATGGAGCACAGCAACCAAGGAATTCCTCTTGGTGGAAATCCTAGTCCCTTCTCCTCTTGGGGAGATGTTGGTGCGCCCCACATGGCCACATTGTCGCTTCCAGGACTGACAATTGGCCTACCATTTTGGCTCTTTTCAACCAATGTCGTTCAGAATACCACCATTCCTGAACAGTCGAGTCAACAGTTAGATCAAACAAGAGTTGCCTCCCAGCCTTCCACTTCATTTTCATCCCCTCCTTCCTCTTCGCTTGACGGAACTGATCGAATTAAAAATCAGGTTCCTAAGGAGAAGAAGGAGAAGAAGAAGAAAGAAAAGAAGAAGAAGGAGCCTAAGGCGACTGGGGGCAAACAAGTGTCATCTAACAAAAGTCCACACACCGCACTCGTAAGGCCTAAATCGCCATGCGTCATATGCAGGGGAGACCACTTCCATAGAGATTGTCCCTGTATCCCGCGGATACTAAGAGACTGGTCCCGCCGTTTGCACAATTCGGTAGCATCGACCTTTGATAGCCATGTCGACTGCTCACCGTTAACTAGTGGGAGTGAAGCTCCAGGACAGAGCGGGAAAGCTAAATTTCCCTGCAGGCTGTGTGAAGGCGATCACGCTATCCACCGTTGTCCCTTCTTAGACGAGGCAAAAGGAGTTCTGGAAGATCGCCCGATTCTATGAGCGCAACTTCCTCCTGGATATCAAAGACTCCTGCCAAGTCCCTCACTAGTTGAGAACCCGGCTGACCCGCCCAGGTGTTCAGCCGAAGCACCTGTCATTGAAGATGAACCGTCTGGATCCATGCCTGACGAAAGTCAAAAGGTTGATACGACAGTTGACCCGGTTTTGCCTTCAGAGGCTCTATCTTCGAATGACACCACCACAGAGGAGAATAAAGACGACACCGTCCAGATTCTCTTCATCAGCACTGACTCTGATGATCAAGGGGGCAATGCCACCATTCCTTTATCGCAGGAAGGAAGTTCATCAGAGCGCTATCCGGCCGTCTATTCGGTCCCACCACCAAGAAACCTGGTTGTATCATTTGATTGGAACCAACTAGGCAGACCCCGGTTGCTAGCCAGTATACCATTCAGAATTATTTGTCAAATATACAGAATGGTAATGGCTGGCACTATCATTGATGAGGGGGCATCTGTGAGTATCCTTTCCTCTATTTCTTGGAAAGCGCTTGGTTCGCCAGTGCTTTTACCTGAGATGAGAAATCTATCAGGTTTTGATAAAGGAACCAGTCGACCTTTAGGGATCCTCCCCAATGTGCCTATAACATTGAAAGGGAAGACCATTCAAATGAACGTGATGGTCGTTCAAGGACCCTTGGATTATAACCTACTCCTTGGACGAGACTATATATATTGCATGGGAGCTGTAGTCTCCTCACTCTTTAGAGTAATGTGTTTTCCGCATGAAGGAAGAATGGTCAAGCTCGTGGACCAACTTTCGTTTCCCGGATCACACATCGCAAATAGTCATGTACCATCCCTAAATGGTCTATTCATGCAAGAAGTGTCTCAACCCACGGTCCATCCTCCTGATGAGCGCGAGTAATCCGAGAGGATATGACTGGAACCCAGGGGGCATGCATCCTGGCTTGCTTCGGCAGGGAAACTTTGGGTATAGAGTAGGTTTCCGCAGGAGAATATGACTAGTCCGTACCCCGTCCGTGATTGGAAGAGGGGTTGTTCTAGAATAGGATTCTTTTGTCAAAGTTACGTGTTTGGCGCCAGAGTCATTCACCCTTGTCTATTTCGGTAGACAGTGCCGAGGAAGTGTTTTGTTTGAAAGAGTAACGAGACAATCTTTGGGTAACCTGAAAGAGGTAGGCCTCTCCCGGTAAAACAAATGTTTTATCTGCAAATTGAGGGGTAACCTTGAAATCATACTTTATACCTGGGGGCATGCAAACCTTTCGGAGTGCAAGCAAGGGGCAACTATTTATTTTTTAAATTTTTAGGACCTCTAACCCTTTAAACTCGTAGGATTAGTCGTTTCCAAACTTGCATAAAGAAAGGAGAGGGAGCATAGCTTTGGTAAGGCGCAAGCTCTATAAAAAATGGGATCTTTCATGAGACACTCTTATCATATGACTGGGTATTCGAGCAGTTTTAGCATAAAGTTCATGTTCGTTAAAAAATAAACGCAAGATCCGAGCATTTTTAACGCAGTCTTCATGCTCGTTAAAAAATAAATATAAGCAGTGAGCAATGTTTCCTCCAGAGTTTAAGCTCATTTTTAAATAAAAAATGAACCTATCCCGGTAAATAACTACTGTGATCGTTAATTTATCAGCCATAAAAGCCTTGGTCATGTTTGCACCTGCCACCTCCACTTTTCATTTGGCCGATCGTTCACCTCCATATGATTGTTTACCCATTTTGAGGAACAGCTGCGAAGAGTGATTTCACCTAGCCATCCTTGTGACACTGCCGTGATTGGAAAATTCCAACCTGTACCTAGAATCAGCTGCTATCCCTGTTTATCACTCGTTCCTCAAAAGACGAGTCTTCTTTAAGCTCTTTTCAACTGACTCGTAAAATATGAAAAGATTGCCGAGTTTTGGCCTTCCAGCTCATTAAAGGACAGGAAGAGCTATCCCTCCTCTAGATTTTAATCTTTTTGGACCTGAGGGATTATTGCACAAAAAGGTCGAGCGCTTGTTTTATTCGGCTCGTTAAAATTATCGAAAACTCATCCCTTCTGTATTGTTTTATACTTTTTCGGACTTAAGGGATTAGATGACGAAAAATGAATTTTGGAGTTAACTTTATGTACCTTTTCAGACTCTCTAAAAATAAAAAAGAACCGAGTTATCCTTGTCGTTAGACTCGTTAAAATTATTAAATAGCGACAAACTTGTCTTTAGACGAGAACGAGTTTCACTATCGCTAGGCTCGTTAAAACATAGCGATGGGCTTGCCCGAAGGGCAGGTTATAGAACAAGCATATGTTATCCTCCTCAAGCTTGACAAAAATAAAGAGGTACTGGTCAGCAATGACTGGGGAAAAATTGGGAAAAATCAAGAAAACTTTGATGGTAGCAGGTCGCTCTTGAACATGACACTTTTCCTCCGTATCACATTCTGGTTGGGTTGTTTCATTCACCGGTCACATCACCATGGTCTCACCATACCATCCATATTTGGGGTAATGCTACCGATCCATCACATCAGTGTCGCCATATGTTCAAGAGAAGTCGTTCAGAAAGAGTCAACCAGGTCCCATCCACTGCCATACATTATCCTTCATCCATTCATGACCGCCACCCTGAGTCATATATCACAGATCGTTTTCACCTCCATTAAAATCATTAGCTCCGTTCCGTGTCACTGATGTGGGATTCATCAAGGCCCTCCTTTGACGGATCGCTTCTTGTCGACATCAGCTCATTATCCAAGAAGTCGATCTAGGAACAACCCCTTCAGTACTTTGAAGCTTGCATGCCTCAACGGCAAGTTTCTCACTTCCGGCGACAGGTATACATTAATGACCTTCGACCAGAAGATTTTGTGTGGTGTTCGACGCCAAGTCCTTTATTCACACCACGTGAATTGTACTGCAGTACCTTGAGGGTCATTATCATTATCGGTGATTCCTCTCGCGCTTGTTAACGATTTACATCATTGACCGGTAATCAAGCGATGTCTTTCCATGTTCGAATTCAGCGCAATTCTCACATGGATCGACTTGTACTTAGAGTGAAGATCGAACGAGTTTGAAGACCCCGGATCTAGTTTCATCCATCCGGGCTGCGATATATATTCAAGAAAGATAAAGACATTTGACATGTACATCATTGCAGCAGATGATCATCCTACTCAAAGGATGATAATTTCGCCAAAATTATCAGTCTACCATCAGACGATCGTCTGTTCTATGTACAAAAATGAATTTATAAAGCTGAGCATGGGAATGCCCGCCTCAGCTAGATCATGAAAGCAGTATGAATCATAATGTATTGTATTGTATTTTATTACAGGTCTCCTCCCAGCAGATGGATGAACTTCGGACCCTCCTCGATAAAGCATTTCACCCGATAAACGACCTCATACTTTAGGGGGCAACTGTTATAGACATTTTTGTGCCTTACAGCATTGAGCATAAAATGTCCATAAACAAAGGGATCCAAAGTCCCTAAACATGTTGTTCCTACCCCTAGAGGAATAAGGCAAACTAACCACAACATAATCAAATAAATATCTGCCCACAGGACCAGTCAAAGACTGCATTTATTTGTCCGTGGGGCACATTTTCATATCGCAAGTCACCCTTTGGTTTAAAGAACACAGGGGAAACATTTTAGAGGGCAATGAATTATGCCTTCCATGACATCAAAAACATCGTTCAACCATATCTCGACGATCTTCCGGCTCATTCGCGAAAGTGGACAGATCATCCGCAGCATTTGAGAGCAATATTTCTACGTTACCGACACTACAAGATACGACTCAATCCACACAAATGTGTGTTATGTGTCAGTTCTGGTCATTTTCTTGGCTTTGTAGTCTCAAAGGACGGGATTCGTTTCGACCCATGTAAGGTTCAGGAAATCATAAATTTTCCTCCACCTTCGAATTTGCTTCAGATTTAGAAACTCCAAGGGAAAGCAAACTTTCTGAGGAGGTTCATTCCAAATTACGCCGAACTTGCTAAAGGTTACACACGTCTATTGAAAAAAGAAGTACCCTTCGTCTGGGATTAGGTCGCGCAAGCTTCCTTTGATGCTTTAAAGGAATCCCTCATAAAAGCATCATTAATGTACGCTCCTAATTATCAAAAAGACTTTAACCTATATTTGGCTACAACAGATACAACCATCGCAATGGCTTTAGTTCAATAAGACAATGGAAGTGAACATCCTATCTATTATTTGAGTAGAAACTTAAATGATACAGAAATCAAGTATTCCTATGTTGAAAAACTGGCTCTCGCAGCTGTTCAAGCGATACAGAGATTTCGACACTATGTCCTCTTTCGAAAAACTACCATTTTGTCAGATTGCAACCCCATGACTTATATCTTGTCGTGACAGTTTCTGGGGGGAAATATTCAAAATGGATAGCAATTCTTCAAGAGATTGATCTGGAATTTGTAAAATCCAAATTGAAGAAATCTCTGGTTTTCACGGAATTACTATGCGATCTCCCATCGTCATCCAATGATGAAACATCAGAGAAACCATCGTGGATGAATCTTTGTTTCTGATATCTTCAAGCAATCCGTGGTATGGGGATATAATTATCTATCTCCAAACCCAAAAATATAGGTCTAATACCTCTCGCTCAAAACAAAGACATATTCGATACCAATCAAAAGACTACATGATCGTGGGTGATACGCTTTACCGTCGTGGTGTCGATACAGTTCTGAGGAGGTCCCTCACCCATGAGGAAGCCGAAAAGTCATGAATGATTGCCATTCAGGTGCGTGTGGGGGACACTAATCTGGTAACGCTACGGTGCAAAAAAAATTATGAGTAGGATACTTCTGGCCAACAATGTTCAAAGATTGCATAACCACAGTCAGAAGCTGCCATGCGTGTCAAATTTTTGATAGCAAAACCAGAAGACCACCCACACCCCTGCAACCAGTAGTTGCTGTTGGGCCATTTTGCAAATGGGGCATAGATTTCATGACATGTAACCCCACCTCGACTGGGGGGCATGGGTATATCATAGTCGCGGTAGACTATTTTACCAAATGGGCCAAGGCGATGCCTACATTAAACAACACCGGCGAAACGACTGCCCTTTTCTTTTTCAATCATGTAGTCGCCAGATTCGGCGTTCCACAAGCCATAGTCATAGATCATGGATCGCATTTTCACAATCACAAGATGGTTGAATTGGCTGCCAAATTGGGGTTGTCCCATGACAGCTCTGCTCCATATTACCCGCAGGCCAATGGACAAGTTGAAGAAATCAACAAGGTCCTGAAGAAGATGCTGCAAAGGATGATTGTAGTCCACAAAAGGAGTTGGCACCTGATCTTGTACTCAGCCTTGTGGGCATACCGAACATCGGTGAGGAATGCAACCGGGTTTACACCCTTTCAACTGATGGCCTAGAAGCAATCTTACCAGTTCAATGTGAAATCTCGTCCCTCAAACTCGCAGTCGACCTTCTCCCGAAACTTCAGAAGAGGAGGCTCATTTCTTGGAACTAATCCAATTGGATGAAGCCCATCGTGATGCCGTTTTGGCTAATGAATCCCATAAGAAATGAGTCAAGGCGCAGTTCAACAAGAATGTCAAACCCCGTGTCTTCCCATAAGGTGACTTGGTCTTACTTTACGACCAGGAATCTGATAAATTGGGAGCACGTAAATTCAAATCCTTATGGATGGGCCCCTATATTGTTAAACGTGTATTAGCAAGAGGAGCCTATGAGTTAGAGGATTATGATGGGATTCCACTGGCGCAACCCCGTAACGGGTTGTATCTTAAGCGCTACTACACATGATTCAATGTAGTAACCCCTATGCTTTTGTTAAATTTTTGTTTTCGCTAAGGGTAATTGTTTTGGTAAGGTAATCCATTTTTTACAATTGTTGCAGATGTCGAACCTATTGGAATCATTTGTTGGATATGCCGACGGAGCGAGTCGTAGTTCGCGGAACCTATCTTCTGTGGCCTGGGCCATTTTCGATCCAAGCAACGAGTTAATAAGTTTCAGAGGGGTATGTATTGGTCGGTCAACAAATAACATCGCTGAATATAGCGCGTTGATAGAACTCCTCTCTGATGCCATCACACATGGCATATGCCGACTTGTCATCAGGCTAGACTCACAACTCGTCATACTACAACTCACTGGTATCTACTCCGTCTGAAATCCAGCTATCTATCGCATGTTCCTAAGGGTCAAGATTTTGCAAAGATAGTTTGATTCTATTCAATATCAACATATTTCCAGAAACTTAAACACATTAACAGAATCATTGGCAAAGTATGTGTTAGATAGACATTTGCAACATTTATAAAAAGAAAAGAAGCATTTCTTCAATATTTGCATCACGATCATGTAACTTAACCAAAATAAAGCTCCGAAAATCAAAAATATATATATAACTGTTTGTGGTTTACACATAATGTTCTATAACCAAGACAAAATTGGTCAGATGACCCAAAACTCAAAACTGCTGGGGGGCACCCTAGTCTAATGGTACTGATGATAACAATTCATTTCCTATGCAATCATGCGTAAAATCCAAGTCCATCGACTTGGCACGCCAGTAGTATGTCGCTGTAGCCTTAGAGGTAGCTCGTCGGTCCTCACATCCAGAATACCATGAGTGAGACCCTCGACCTGATCCTGCAATGCTAAAAGAGTCTCGGCCACATCAAAGTCTCAAAGGATAGCCCTCCCCACAGCCTCTCCTGCCAGAGCGGCAGCTGGCGCTCTCGGACGTACTGCTGGTCTGACTGGTCCAATGTATGCATCAGCGCATGAGTTTTGATTAGTCTTGAGTAAATAAAATGTAAGAACATTATGAAAATCATAAACATGAATATGGTCAGAGAATTTACCTATGGCACTCCACTGCTCACCAGCCAGCAGTACCAAATCCGGATCACCCTGGAAATCCATACCAGCATATGGACACTCGGAAAAAACCATCTGCTGGTGGTTAAACCACTCAAAGAAAGAAATCCGGGACTGAACCGCATGTCGGGCCATGAAGTCAACCCATCTTTGCATCCGTGGCTCAGTCGATGGAGGTAAACCAAGTGGAATATACTGTGGCTGCATCAGTGGGATCTTTTCCAAGGCGAAAGCGGTCAAAATGGAACCATAACCAAAGTTCTTCAATATTCGGCTTTTTACCTTGGTCAATTGTTCTTTCATCACAGAGAGTACTGCATCACACCAGTTGAACACCTTTGGTTTAAGGCATTCCAAGGCGTACTGCATATAAGACCTGTTGGCCACATGAAGAGCTGCACTACCAGCCAGTCTAGCAAAAGTGAACAGAATGGTCCTCAAGGGCCTGTCAGTGACATCTCGGATATTGATCTTGCCGTCCTTACTTGGCTGAGATCCCTCTCTGCAATACCGGTGAATGTAATCTCTCACGGATTCACCCCCATGGGCCGAACCTGATAATGAGATAAGGTCACCATGCCTCGATAAACCGGTCAAAAAATAGATGTCCACGACAGTCAAGGGGATGGATTTTCCCCTAATCTGGAACACCTGGTCGGTAGGATCCCATGCATCGAGAAAATATTGCAACAAGTTGATTTGTTGCCTCATGCTAGAGATGCAGAAAAACTTGAACAAGCCACAATTCTGCAATGCATTTACCGTAATCGGATCATGTAAAGCAAACATGTCCTCTTCTTCATGTTCACATTCTCGCCATGTAATAGGCATTTTTCTCTGATGAATCTCTGAAAACAAACAAGAGAAAATTCAGGATCTTGATTTGGTGAAAAAACAGGCAACAAATTCCATGAAAAACTGTGCACAAGTTTCCCTCCTTGTGCCCATCGCACCCCCAGCAGTGTACTGGGTGGGATGCATGCTGACTAGCCAATGACCAAGCCAGCATGCATCGCACCTTTCAATATAGGAAAGGTGCGATGGAGCCGGGGCGAATTCTTCAAACCCCAAGGGCTCAGAAAAACCAGGAAACATGCTCAGAATTCAAAAAGGAAAGAATGAAACTGAATAGCTCAGGTTTAGCTCTTACCTGGTCCAGACGGCACCAAGAATCGTCCACAGAATCTCCTGGAATCAGCTAGTGAAAATCGAGGGGGAAAGCACCTCCAAAGCTCAAACAAACCAAAGTTCAAATGAAATGGTAAAATGAGAGGTAAAAACTACTTTTAAATTACTTTTCACGTAATTCAAGTAAAATATTAGTGTTTTGACTCACTTTTCAAGAATATATTATTCGTTTCTAATTAGTTTGATGAAGCAATTGAGTAGGCAGTACAACCTTTGAAGGAGCAAAGTTGTCAATGATAAAATCAAGATAATCAATGACCATTATATCGAGCAGTTTTTATGTGGAGTTCAAGCTCATTAAAAATTAAACATAAGCAATGAGAAAATGTTTCCCCCAGATTTTAAGCTTATTCATTAAAAAATGAACCAATTTCCAGTAAATAACCATCGTGAATGCAGTATCATCAGCCTTTGAAGCCTTGGTCGTGTTCTCATCATCACCTCCACTCTGTATTGGCCGATCATTCACCTCCATTTGATTGTTTACCTTTTTTGAGGAACAGCTGCGAAGAGTGATCCTGTTAGCCATCCTTGTGACACTGCCGTGATTGGAAAATTCCAAACCTTACCTGGAATTAGCTGTTACCCGAATTTACCACTCGTTCCTCGAAAAACGAGTCTCCTTTAAGCTCTTTTCATCTGACTCATAAAATATGAAAATATTGCCGAGTAATTGGCCTCTCCAACTCGTTAAAGTGACCGGAAGTGCTATCCCTCCTTTAGATTTTAATATTTTTGGACCTGAGGGATTATTACACAAAAAGATCGAGCGCTTGTTTTGTTCGGCTCGTTAAAATTACCAAAAATTCATCCCTTTTGTATTATTTTATACTTTTTCGGACTTAAGGGATTATATGACGAAAAAGGATTGTCGGAGTTTTCTTTATGTCCCTTTCAAACTCTCTAAAATTGAAAAGGATCGAGTTATCTTTGTCGTTAAACTCGTTAAAACCAATTAGCGACAAACTTGTCCATACAGATAAGAACGAGTTTCACTATCGCTAGGCTCGTTAAAACATAGCGATGGGTTTGCCCGAAGGGAAAATTATAAAACAAGCATATGTTATCCTCCTCAAGCTTGACAAAAATAAAGAGGGTACTAGTCAGTAATGACTGGGGAAAAATTGGGAAGAAAACTTGAAGAAACTTTATTGGTAGCAAGTCTCTCATGAACATGACACTTTCACTCCACATCCGAGTCAGGTTGGGTTGTTCCATTCACCGGTCATATCACCATTGGTCCATCACACCATCCATATTTGGGGTTAACGCTACCAATCCATCATGCCAGTGTCGCCGGTATGTTCAAGAGAAATCGCTCAGAGAATTCACCTATGTCTCATCCACTGCAATACATTCACACTCCATTCTTTCATGACCGCCACCCTGAACCTTATATCATCAGATCATTTTCACCTCCATTAAAATAATTTTCTCCGTTTCGTGTCATAGATGTGGGATTCATTCAGGCCCTCCTATGACGGATCGCTTCTTGTCGACATCAGCTCATTATCCAGGAAGTCGATCTAGGAACAACCCTTTCAGTACTTTGAATCTTGCATGCCTTAATGGCAAGTTTCTCACTTTCGGCTACAGGTTTATATCAATGGCCTTCGACCGAAAGATTTTGCATGGTGTTTGATGCCAAGTCCCTTATTCATACCACATGAATTGTACTGTAGTACCTTGATGGTCATCATCATTATCGGTGATTCCTCTCGCACCTATTAACAACTTACATCATTGGCTGGTAGTCAGGCGATGTCTTTCCATGTTCAACTCCAGAACATCTCTCACATGGATCGAATTGTACTTAGAGTGAAGATCGAACGAGATTGAAGACCCCGAATCTAGTTTCATCCATCCGGGCTACAATATATATTCAAAAAAAAAAAAAGACATCAAATGTACATCATTGCTACACAGATAATCATCCAACCTAAGGGATGATGGCTCTACCAGAATCATCAGTCTACACATAGACGATTGTCTGTCTTATGTACATGAAAATGAATTTATAAAGCTGAGCATGGGAATGCCCGCCTCAACTAGATCATGAAAATATTATGAAGATAATGTATTCTATTGTATCTTATTACAGGTCGCCTTCCAGCTCGAAAAAACTTTGGATCCTCATGATAAAGCATTTCACCCGATATCAAAAAGATTGAATGACCTCATGCTTTAGGGGGCAACTGTTATAGACATTTTTGGGCACTACAACCTCAATCAAACATGTCCATAAACCAAGGACTCCTAAGTCCCTAAAAGTGTTGTTCCATCCCCTAAAAGAACAAGGTCAGCTGATTACATCATCTCCCAGAAGTTCTCCATGAAAAACTACTCAGAATTGGTCAAAACTGGACCATCTCACCTGCTCCATGGTCAAAGTGCACTGCATCCCACCTAAATGCACACAAGAGGTGCGATGCATACTGAAAAGCCCTTCTATGGGGTGCGATGGGCGAGAGTGGACAAATGGCAGAGTCAATTTGTGAGGTGGAGGATCATGGAATCTTCCAGAAACTTCTCCTGTGACACTTGCCTCTCTGCATTCGCCCAGGGATGAGTAAGAGATCATCAATCTCCAAGTGGAATCAAGAACTATCAAAGAGAGGACACTAATCAAATCTCAAAAGCTGACTCACCTCCCTGCAACCATCTATATATGGATCCCTCATCCCATAGATCCAGGGGCTGGAATTTTGTATCTTGTAAGGAAGTGTTGCTGGTTTCTTGGTGTAACATCATAGTGTTGGGTGATCTAAGCTTTTCATGAGGTGAAGAAGGGCTTTCTTGCTGAGAGGATGACGCTGGGTCAGAACAATTGGTTGTAATCCTCTTTGCTATTCTTGATATTAATAATGCTATTCAAGTTTTCCTCCATATTCTTGTATGATTGATGATATATGCATTTATGTGGTCAATATATATCTGGTCCTATATTGTTTATGATAGTAGATCTCTATTCTTGGATAGTGTTATGCTGCTTTGATTCTATAGGTGCTCTTTGAAGCTGGGTAGACGAGGAAGCGGGTGGAAAAGATCTATCAGAAGGGAGAGGAATCAAGCAAGGAACCAAGCGCAAGACAGAGGTTGGTCTCCTTTGTTCCCCTCTTATCTACTTCTCATAAGGGAAAATGAAAGTAGTTTTAGTTTGTTTGTTTCTAAGATAGCTACCAGTCTTAGTGGGACTAGCAGCTCTGCATAGACACTAGATTTTCCGATAACACGTGGTCGTAGCTTTGGCACTCGATCTTCGTTTGATCGGTATAATAGCTCATTAGAAAGATCTATCTGAGCACTAAAACTTTGGGAAGAGCAACATCAGTCCATGGACCCATGTTTCTCCCATATTTCCCAAAAAAACATCTTTTAGGGTCTCAAAATGGCTCCGGAAGTTCAGGACCCAAAAAACTGCTAAAAATACTAAATTGTGCTACAATTACGGAAATTGAAAAACTGAAAGTGACAGTTGTGGGGGTCCAAGTGGGATAGGTGGGTGGCCACCAACATTGACCTAGATCATTCCTCCCCCCTTAGGAAGTAATGGTCCCCAATGCGTTGAGTTCCTCCATCTGCTGAACTTGATCCCTAGTAAGCTATTTTGCAATATCGAATGTGTTCAATAATGGTGGGAAGCATGGTCGAGGGCGGTATACATTGAACACTTGGTGCAGGCGAAGGAATGGAGGAATGTTGTGCTCCAAAGCATTATTTCCCACAACCTTGGTAATGGTGTAACGACCATGTTGATGTGGTCAAAGCTTTTGATGGGCTCTTGTAAGGCGTTCTTTCTGCAGATGCAACCAGACTTTGTTTCCCACTTGAAGCTTGTGTGGTACCCCTATGGGTGAGGAGAAGTTGTTCCTGTGTTATGTCATGATCGTATCCCTTTGCTGTTGCTGCTGCGTGGAGGAACTCTTTGTGGGGGTCATGGATGTGGCTACGATCTTCACCTTACTTTGGGAGCAAACAAGACAGAAAATGAATTTCCTAGTGTGGGAGATGATCTTGCTGCATTTTTTTGCAGAGATCAAATAAGTGGCGGTAGGTGGGGCTACCTCCGGTATCCTGTATAATGAATTACCCAAAGTAATAATAACAGCTTGAGGCCTTGACTCATACACAGCATGTTGCCTCCATAAGTATGGCTGGCCTAATAATACATCACAAACATCTAGAGGTGCAACATCACACAATACCTCGTTAGTGAAGGGTTTAATGCTATAGGGAAGGCGACACTGTTTGCGAAATCGGAGATCTCGTCCTTCATGAAGCCACCTGATACTATACGGCTGCAGGTGTGGTATATTCGGTAGGCCCAACTCCTTCATGACCTCTACTGAAATGAGGTTGTTTTGGCTGCCACTATCGACAATGAATTGTAGCGGCGAACCCTTCACCCACATCTTTGAGTGGAAAAGATGCTCCCCCTCCTCTGGATCTTCGAGCTCATTCTTTTGGATCTTGGTAGTGGCAACAGTGATGTTGGGCTCCGCATCAATGATCTACTTCCATTTTCCATTCCCCTTGTCAATTTTGAAGCTTTCAACTCATCCACCAGCGACTACTTGATCCGACAATCACTTATGTCTGAGTGGGGCTCTTGTGGAACTCACACCACTTTCCTGTGTCCTTCTTCAACTTTGTAGTGCTTTTCTTTTCTTGTGGCTTCAACGGGTTGCCTTGGGTCACCCCGCCTTGGATTTATCATTTGGTCTTCATATTTGTAGATCCAAAACCTCGCTTCTTCTGTTTGAACTTTTTCTCGATTTTGACAGCGTATCAGTATGTCGTGCCGAGCGAGGAGATGTTCAGGAACTCCATCTTTGCCTAGATGTATCTATGTATGCAGCCATATCATTTGAGTACTAGATGCAACTCAAAATATTTGATACCCAACTGTGTGTGAAGGGTATGAAAAATGTTTGTGAACTTCGGCACATCTTGGTCCCATCCCTGCTGTAGCGTAGTCCACTTTATGTATTTGTCCTCATAGCTTTTGACAGGGTAGTACTGCTCCTTGATGGCATCCTGGAAGGAATTCCAAGTGGGTGCGGCTGAGAACAGTGAGTTCGTGCTTTCATCCTTCTGCTCGTAGTAGGTTTCCGAGCAGTCCTTGACGTGGGGGGCTGCTTTGATAAGAGAGAAAACAATCTTTTCCTGACTCAAAAATTCATGAACAGAGAAATACCCTTCTAGCAGATTTATCCATTTATCTACGACATATGCATCTATTTAACCCTTGAAGATGGGCAAATTTAACCTATACCTTAAAGGGTGTGGCATTTCCAGAGTAGCTGCTGGAAGCTGATGCATCGCCTCTGGGTAGCCGCTGAAGGATCCGTGCAAAGCTGTCCATCATCGCATTCCTTTGTCCCTTGAGGGCTTCTTCGAGCAAGATTTTGATAGGATCTCTTGCCCCCTCATCTTTCTTTTCAATCACCATGGGAGGCTGTTGGGATTTGCAAGGCTAGTCTTGCAAAGGTTTGACCAACTCAATCCCTAACTCCTTATATCTCGACCTCATTGGGGACATGCAAAGAAAAAACAGAGAAAAAGCAAACCGCTCTGATACCACTGATTCAGATTTAAACAAGAATGCAAAAAATTACAAAGATAACCATAAACACAGATATGCAGTGGAAATAATACTTCATTTTATTAATTTAAAATACTAAAATATGCTTACAAACAGAAATGGAAATAAACCAGCTAGGGCGATGGTAGCTTACCTCTAAGAAGAGATGTGGCAGCTACATGCCTCTAAACTGTGTTACAATGAGGCTTGAAGGCCTATTTATTGTTGAGAAACAATGGAAACCCTTCACATCCCAAAACCTAACCCTAGAAGATGAAACGCCAAATTGTGGGCCCCATTTTGGGTAAGTTGGTACATCAACTTCCCGGGGTCGTAGCTTTGGCACCCGATCTTTGTTTGACACGTATAATAGCTCGTTAGAAAGATATATCCAAGCACTACAACTTTGGGAAGATAAACATCAGTCCATGGACCCGTGTTTCTCCCATATTTCGCAAAAAATCTCGTTTAGGGCCTCAAAATGGCTCCGGAAGTTCAAGACCCGAAAACAGCTAAAAATAGTAAATTGTGCTACAATTACGGAAATTGAAAACCTAAAAGTGACAGTTGTGGGGGTCCATGTGGGATAGATGGGTGGCCACCAACATCCACCTGGATCATTCCTCCCCCCTTAGGAAGTAATGGTCCCCAGTGCGTCGAGTTCCTCCATCTGCTGAACTTGGTCCCTGGTGAGCTGTTCTGCAATCTCGGATGTGTCCAATAACGGTGGGAAGCATAGTCGAGGGTGGTACACATTGAACACTTGGTGCAAGCGAAGGAATGGAGGAATGTTGTGCTCCAAAGAATTATTTACCACAACCTTGGTAATGGTGTAACAACCATGTCGGCATGGTCAGAGATTCTTATGGGCTCTTGTAAGGCGTTTTTTCTGCAGATGCAACCAGACTTTGTTGCCCACATGAAGCTTGTGTGGTACCCCTATGGGTGAGGAGAAGTTGTTCCTGTGCTATGTCATGACTGTATCCCTTTTTGTTGTTGCTGCATGGAGGAACTCTTCACGGGAGTCATGGATGTGGTTACGATCTTCCCCTTACTTTGGGAGAGAACTAGACAGAAAATGAATTTCCTAGTGTGGGAGACGATCTTGCTGCATTTCTTAGCAGAGATCAAAGATGTGGCAGTAGGTGGGAGTACCTCCGGTATCCTATATAATGGATTACCCAAACTAATAATAACAGCTCAAGGCCTTGACTCATACATAGCATGTCACCTCCATAAGTATGGCTAGCCTAATAATACATCACAAACATCTAGAGGTGCAACATCATACAATACCTCATCGGTGAAGGGTTTGATGTTGTAGGGAAGGTGACACTGTTGGCAACCTCGGAGATCTCATCCTTCATGAAGCCACCCAATACTCTATGGCTGTAGGTTTGGTATAGTCAGTAGGCCCAACTGCTTCACGACCTCTTCTGAAATGAGGTTGTTTTGGCTGCCACTGTCGACAATGAATTGCAGCGGTGAACCCTTCACCCACATCTTTGAGTGGAAAATATGCTCCCCCTCCTCTGGATCTTTGAGCTCATTCTTTTGGATCTTGGTGGTGGCAACAATGACGCTGGGATCCACATCAATGATCTACTTCCATTTTACATTCCCCTTGTCGATTCTGAAGCTTTCAAATCGGCCACTAGTGACTGCTTGATCCGACAATCACTTGTGTAGTGAGTGGGGCTCTTGTGGAACTCACACCACTTTCCTGTGTCCTTATTCAACTTTGTGGTGTTTTTCTTTTCTTGTGGCTTCGACGGGTTGTCTTGGGTCACCCCGCCTTGGCTTTGTCCTTTGGTATTCGAATTTGTAGATCCAAAGTCTCGCTTCTTCTGTTTGAACTTTTGCTCGATTTTGACAGCGTATCGGTACGCTGTGCTGAGCAAGGATATGTTCAAGAACTCCATCTTTGCCTAGATGTATCAATGTAAGCAGCCATGGCATTTGAGTACCAGATGCAACTCGAAATATTTGATACCCAACTATGTGCGAAGGGTATGAAAAATGTTTGTGAACTGCGGCACATCTTGGTCCCATCCCTGCCGCAACGTGGTCCACTTTATGTATTTGTCCTCATAGCTTTTGACAAGGTAGTACTGCTCCTTTATGGCATCCCGGAAAGAATTCCAAGTGGGTGTAGCTGAGAACAATGAGTCCATGCTTTCATCCTTCTACTCGCAGTAGGTTTCCCACCAGTCCTTGACATGGGGGGCTACTTTGAGAAGAGCGAAAACAATATTTTCCCGACTCGAAAATTCATGAACAGAAAAATACCCTTCTAGAAAATTTAACCATTTATCTACAGCATCTGCATCTATCTAACCCACGAAGATGGGGATTTCAAAATTAACTTGTTCCTTAAAGGGTGTGGTGTTTCCAGAATAGCTGTTGGAAGCCGATGTGTCGCCTCTGGGTAGTCGCTGAAGGATCTGTGCAAAGTTGTCCATCATCGCGTTCCTTTGTCCCTTGAGGGCTTCTTTGAGTAAGATTTTGATAGGATCTCTTGCCTCCTCATCTTCCTTTTCATCCTCCATGGGAAGCCATCGGGATTTGCAAGGCTGGTCTTGCAAAGGTTCAACCAGCTCAAGCCCTAACTCCTTATATCCCGACCTCATTAGGGACATGCAAAGAAAAACAAAGAAAAAGCAGACTGCTCTGATACCACTGACCCGGATTTAAAAAAGAATGCAACAAATTACAGAGATAACCATAAAAATAGATATGCAGTGGAAATAATACTTCATTTTATTAATTTAAAATACTAAAATATGCTTACAAACCAGCTAAGGCGATGGTAGCTTATCTCTGAGAAGAGATGTGGCGGCTACATGCCTTTGAATTGTGTTACAATGAGGGTCAAAGGCCTATTTATTGTTGAGAAACAATGGAAAACCCTTCACATCCCAAAACCTAACCCTAGAAGATGAAATGCCAAATTGTGGGCCCCATTTTGGGTAAGTTGGTACATCAACTTCCCGGGGTCGTAACTTTGGCACCCGATCTTCATTTGACGCATACAATAACTCGTTAGAAAGATATATCCGAGCACTACAACTTTGGGAAGAGAAGAATTATACCATGGACCTATGTTTCTCACAAATTTCCCAAAAACATCGTTTAGGGACTCAAAACGGCTCCGGAAGTTCAGGACTCGAAAAAATTCTAAAAATAGTAAATTGTGCTACAATTACAGAAACTGAAAAACTGAAAGAGAGAGTTGTGGGGGTCCAAGTGGGATAGGTGGGTGGCCACCAACATCCACCTGGATCATTCCTCCCCCCTTAGGAAGCAATGGTCCCCATTGTTTTGAGTTCCTCCATTTGCTGAACTTGGTCCCTAGTGAGCTGTTTTGCAATCTCGGATGTGTCCATTAATGGTGGGAAGCATGGTCGAGGGCAGTACACATTGAACACTTGGTGTAGGTGAAGGAATGGAGGAATGTTGTGCTCCAAATCATTATTTCCCAAAACCTTGGTAATGGTGTAAGGACCATGTCGGCATGGTCGGAGCTTCTGATGGGCTTTTGTAAGGCGTTATTTCTGCAGATGCAACCAGACTTTATTGCCCACCTGAAGCTTGTGTGGTACCCCTGTGGGTGAGAAGAAGTTTTCATGTGTTCTGTCATGACTGTATCCCTTTGCTACTGCTGTTGTGTGGAGGAACCCTTCACGATGGTCATGGATGTGGCTACAATCTTCCCCTAGTGTGGGAGACGATCTTGCTGCATTTCTTAGTAGAGATCAAAGAGGTGGCGGTAGGTAGGGCTACCTCCATTATCCTGTATAATGAATTACCCAAAGTAATAATAACAGCTCGAGGCCTTGACTCATACACAATATGTCACCTCCATAAGTATGGCTAGCCTAATAATCCATCACAAACATCTAGACATGCAACATCACACAATACCTCGTTGGTGAAGGGTTGATGTTGTAGGGAAGGTGGAACTACTGGAAAACTCAAAGATCTCATCCTTCATGAAGCCACCCAATATTGTATAGCTGCGGGTGTGGTGTAGTCAGTAGGCCCAATTGCTTCATGACCTTTGCTGAAATGAAATTCTTTTGTCTACTACTGTCGACAATGAATTGCAGCGGAGAACCCTTCACCCACATCTGTGAGTGAAAAATACACCCCCCCTCCTTTGGATCTTTGGGCTCATTTTTCTAGATATTGGCAGTGGCAACAGTGATGCTAGGCTCCGCATTAATGATCTACTTCCCTTTGCAATTCCCCTTGTCGTATTCTAACTCAGGGTCGGAACATGCATTCGATTCTGAAGCTTTCAACTCAGCCACTAGCGACTGCTTGGTCCGACACTCACTTGTGTCGTGAGTGGGGTGTCACATGGAATGAGTCGATCTTGCGGGCAAGATAGACCTTCCTAGAATCTAACGATATCTAGTGACAAGCAAGCCAATCAAAAACTATCTTTCTCTAAATATGCAATATATAAACAAAGGAAAACAAGTGTTTTAGGCCTACCTTGGGTCCAATGCAAGTTTGTGGAAGCCTCGCTCCTTTGATCCAGATGAGCTCCCTTGTCGCGAATCTACAAACACAAACAAGCAAACAAATTAAATAGCACCTGAAAAGCCAATATCATAAAGCATACTTATCATGATGATCAAGGAATTCATGAAACAAATGACATAAGATAATTTATTAAGAAAAATGAATCTGATTGTATTAATTCAAATCAAAGAAGAACTTTACAACCTGTGCCTTGATGCTATACAAGCTCCTCCCAGGGTCCAATAAGAAGTCTCCTCTACTTTGACAAGTTTCACTCTCTTCCCAATGAAGCCAAAAGGTATGTGATCGCTCCTCTCAAGCTTAACTAGGAAGTCTCAATTCCACTAGCATTTACCCTAAAAAATGTTCAGCTTCTAACCTCCCTAGCAACCAGCCCAATGCCCTAATTTATAGTGCAATGGAGGGAAGTTACTAGGTCCTCCTTCAAAGGGATAAAGCCCTCCTTCAAAGGGATAGCTCCTCTCATCAAGGGATTAACTCCTTCTCTTTTGGGATGCATGAACCACTTAAGAGCGAACAATCCACATCAAAATTCCTTCTAGAATCATCTAGAATTAACCCAAAGTGAGTTTTTTAGAATAAGCTTGCGCCTTTCTGACTTTCACAGGGGTCCGCACCCACTCCTTTAGGGACAGAGCGGGCAGGTCCGCAGGTATTGTAAACAAGGGGTGCAGAACCGCAGGCAACAGTGAGAGAAAGTGCAGAACTAGAGCTTTGATGATTTTCAATGTCTTTCTCTCATTTTCAAAGCTTGACTTGAAGAACTGAGGTCTGAGACTTGCTTAGGAGGACAGTACAAGTGATGATAGACCCATACTGACTGCAAATAGTCATGGTGACGATATTTTTGTGTAATAGATTGCCCCCTAAAGTGCGAAGTCTATAGTAGATGAGGATTTCATTTATCATTTAGGAAGAGTGAAGTACTTTATCATTTCGAGGATCATCTTGTGGAGAGCCTGGTTGGAACCTGTAAAAACATTCAATGCAAAATATATATATGAGATCATATCATCGCTGAGGTAGGCATTCCCATACTCAGATCAAAACTGACTAGAAAACTAACTACTGCTCTGATATAGAAATGATCTTGTAATACATCACAAGTATAGACACATGTAGACACAGTATGGACACAGCCATCTGTTTATGAATAGTCCACAATATAATGAATACAAAATTCCTCGCATCCTGGATTGTGGGAACTAGATCCAGGGTCTTCATTTCTACTTCCCGAAATAGTACGATTCTATCCGTGCGAATGAATGTGTTGAAGTCGAACATGGTAGAAACCACTTGATTACCAGTCAATGATGTAAACTGTAAACAAGTGTGAGAGAAACCACCAGTAATGTCAATGGCTCTCAAAGTACTCAGTACAATCCATGAGATGTGAATAGATGTGTTGATGTCGAAAATGTCACGGAATCCTTTGATCGAAGGTCAATGATGCAACCTGTCATCGAAGGCAAGAAACCTGCCATTGAGGCATGCAAATCCCAAGGTACTGACGATTTCTAGATCATCTTTCTAGATAACGAGCTGAAGTCGATAGAAAGAAATCCGTCGTAGGCAAGCCCACAACACGAAATCATAGATCAAGTTTGAAGAAATTTAGTTGCAAGGACTGACTCAGGGATGGTCAATATGGATGACAGATATTTTGCAGATGAATGGCTTATTGGCACTGACCTCTTGAACACATAACGACACAGCAGATGGTTTGGTGACAATTGACCCAAAGTTAATACCCAGAAACCAGCTGAAGACTTTCAATGTGGTTTGATCAACTATTAAGCAAAGGATTTCCCAACCCAGGTGAATGAAAGTGTCGTGTTGAAGAGTGGTTACAAAGTATGACAAACAGGCTCATCTTTCTCTCTTTCCCCCACCATTTCTGGCAAGTACCTCTTTATTTTTGACAAGCTTGAGGAGGATAACATTTTCTTGATTATAAGCTCATCCTTCGGATGAGTCCAACTTACTTTAAATTCGAACCCTAAGAAGGAGTGGTCCGTTCTTGTTTGTAATTGAACAGGTTCATTACTGTTAAATTTTAACGAGTCCAGTATAGGAGAAACTCGGCGTTTTTCAATTTTAGAGAGTCTGAAAAACTTAAGAAGACTCCAGGGTTGACCTTTTTCGTAAATTTGTGTCTCCCAAGCCCGAAAAAGTATAAAATAATACTTGAGAGAACCGCTTGATCTTTACGACCAAGGAGTACTTTTCGTAATTAGTGTCTCTGATCTGAAAAAGTAAAAAAGCGTTCAATGACACGTCATTTTATAACCAATATTGAATTTGAAACGACAAAAATCCGACAACCTTTTCATGTTTTTACGGTCAGAAAAAGAGCTGTAAGTGGACCGTCTTTTTGGTTCCTTTTTAACGAGTTTAAAAATAAAAACTCGACGATCTTTTCATGTTTTAGGAGTCTGAAAAGAGCTTAAATGTGACTCTAATGTTTTTCATCGAAAATGACCGATTTCGCTTGAAAAATTCATTATCCTGAACAAAAACTCAAACATTACTCATACCTGTTTAAAATGGATAAGAATGCTGCAAAAGTTACCTTTCTAAAGTGAAACATAAAAAAATTTACAATTCATTTATTCAAAAAACTTATAAAAAGGGCTTTTGCCAATTCATTTTTACCGTTTGAGATTTGGGTGAGAAAAATAGAGCTTTTGGTCAGAAACTTCCTGTGAAGATTGCGGAAAATCCATCCGTCGGAATCGAGCGCCGTCTCCTCCAGGTAATCCACATCATCCTACTCTTCAATTTTATCCGTTTCAATTTGTTTTTTAGGGTTTCATTTCATTTT
Source organism: Pinus tabuliformis (assembly GCA_031772625.1). Classification (NCBI taxonomy): domain Eukaryota; kingdom Viridiplantae; phylum Streptophyta; class Pinopsida; order Pinales; family Pinaceae; genus Pinus; species Pinus tabuliformis. The sequence goes on along the minus strand of CM062809.1, from coordinate 1,232,683,985 downwards.
TTAGAGGATTTTTAGGCTAGAAATCCACGCACGGGGGCCCGCAGGCATAACACAAGCAGCCCGTGGACCCTGACTTTTTCTCAATGGGGAAAAAGTCAGGGGTCCACACCTTCCATGAAGGCAAGGTGCGGACCCACGCATTTTCTCTAAGAGAGAGGGTGCGGTCCCTGCAGCATGGGTTTTTAACCCTAAATTTCTCAAAATTCACCTAAACAATTCAATTTTTTGCATTCTAATTCGCCTTTTTGTTGGATGTAGAGTATACATCATGCTTTATTGGCGAGAACGGGAGCATGAGGACATAGATCTTGCCGTGTTAAATCACCAACCTTCGATCGATGCATTGAAGGCATGCGACTTGTACAAATTCTGGGCCATACCTGGCATGAGGGCCCAGGTGGACTTCTTGTAGTGGCTGGTAGACAGGTGGAGCATACAGGACCAGTGCTTCTTCATTGGTGGTCACCAGCTCGAAATGGAGCCGGCAAACATATACTTTTTGACTGGTTTGCCTAAGAGAGGTGAAGACTTGACTCTATTCGGGACTAGGCCAGGTGGCCAGTCTGTCGATAGCCTCCGGCTAGAGTTCTGCAACAACCAGACTAGAGACAAAGGGATAGACATTAAAACCATATCCCATCCTGAACTCATGGTGATCGCGTTTACTGTTACCAGGCTCTATGGGAGCGCCGCACTACATATAGCCACTAGATCCCAGATGTGGATGGCAGTTGACTGCTTTCGAGGCACCATCTTCAACTGGTGCGATGCTGTGTTGGCTAATGTAAAAGGCCAACTGACCAGAGCCAAGAATGGACAACTGAAGACCTTTGGATATGGTGCTTTAGTTATGAGCTTTGGTCTAGAGAGGGTCCCAATGTTGGTCCTGTAGCACCTCACTATTGGAGCTGGACTTCCTCGAGAGCCCAAACTGATGCGATGGGTTGCAGTTATGGCCTGTCATCCTGATGAGGGGAAAGACGTCGTTCGATTCAAACCTGAGTATTTCCATTGGTTGGAAAACCAGGTTTTTGCTATTCAGGACTTCCCTTACGCTGGGGTAGATTTTCACGGTGACCCAGACATGGCTCTTCCACCAGGAGAGCAATGGGATGACTCAGGTAAAATCATTTTCAACATTTTCCTATTTTAATTTTAATTTTAATTTTTTTTATCTCGTCCCAAAACTGATAGTAAAAGTTTCAAATGAAGATGTGGGTCCACAACGACCAGCTGCTCTCTGGCCTTACAAGAGGAAACAATCAGCTGCAGCGGCACCAGCCCCACAGGACGAATCAACAGAGACCTTGGCCGAATTGGAGAGCCATCTAGAGCGTTTGACAGGAGACATTCCAGAGACCGGCATAGATGACATTCCTCGTCAGCTACAGCGCTATGTGATTGGGGTCCCAGGACCTTTTAGGAGGTTCCTTTGTAAGGTGGCCCATACAGTGGTTCCTTATCGAGATCATCACCAGTGATAGGATGATCGCCTATTGTAGACACATATGACATTTTGCTTTTTGTATCATTTTTGCTAATCATAAGGTGTTTTTCAACCTATGATCGAGGACGATGTATATTTTGACACACTCCTATATTATACTATATCACTATTACCGGCTTATCTTGTAAAACATGTTATGGAATGTTTTTAAATTTACTTGTATGATTATTGCAAATGTCTACTTAACATTTGAGAAGCAATTGCATCTGCTAATGTATTTAAAGATCTTGGAATATGCTGATATTCAATATAATCAAATTCACGTTCCAAGAGATGCACTTTAAAAAATAATCTCAATAACACTGGATTTCTAATGGCATATACTCTATTAAGATGTAATACAACGAGTTCAGAATCTAACCTCACTATCAAACTCCGAATCCCAAATGAAATAGATTCAGATAATAACTCAATCACTGCACTATACTCGACAATGTTGTTCGTTGTTTGACCGAGGCATACCCCATGCATAGATACCAACTCGTCAGAGGGCGAATAGATAACCCAAGCTACAGAAGAAATGTTCCGTGTATTACGACAAGCACCATCAGCAAAACCAATGTATGTTTGGAGAGGCATCGACATATGAAATATCAAGAGTAAAACCAAGATAAGAAAGAATAATGATGAAAAACACTCTCTAAGCTAAGCACACTTTTTAAACTAAAACACACCAGCTAGAAAGAAAACTAACCTAACTAAAAATTTCCACACCCATTTTAAGCATAATACCTCTTCAGGTAAAGACCATTTATGGGTTTACCTAAAGAGTCCCCGTCAAAGTCTACCAATTCATAGGCCCCTTTTTCCAGCTTTCGCTTGACAACATAGGGACCATGCCACATAGGAACAAATTTTCTAGTGCCTAATTTATCATTAGCTTGATCGTACAATAAGACTAGGTCTCCTTCCGAAAAATTTCGAGGGGTCACATTTCGATCATACTGAGCTTTAATACGTTTTGCATGAGTTTCGATTGCCAATACTGAATCACGTCGATTCTCATCTAGTTGAGCTAAGTATAACAAACGTTTTTCCTCTTCAGAAGTGGCTAGAAGTAACTCAATGGTCATTTGCAATGACGGGATTTTGCATTCAATGGGTAACACAGCTTCCAGACCATAAACTAGTTGGAAAGGAGTGAACCCTGTTGACGTTTTTACTGAGGTTCGATACGCCCAAAGCACTAAAAATAGCATGTTATGCCAATTCGATCGATGAATCCCAATGATTCGTCGGATCATGATGACTAGAACTTTGTTGATGGATTCAACTAGACTATTAGCTTGTGGATAATAAGGAGTTGAACTATCGTGACGCAAGTCAAGCTGGCCTATAAGTTCAGTCATCATAATGTTTCGAAAATGACGCCCATGATCAGTGATAATCACTTGTGGAACACCAAACCTAGTAATTATATGATTGAACACGAAAATCACAGCTATTTTTCCATCTGCCTCAAATGTAGGCATCGCCTCGGCCCACTTGGTAAAATAATCTACCGCAAGGATGATATACGCATGCCCCCCGGCCGAGTGAGAGTTACATGTAATAAAATCGATACCCCATTTTGCAAATGGACCGACGACAATTATAGGGTGGAGAGGAGCAGGTGGAGCGCGTATCTTTCGATAAAAAATTTGGCAATTGTGGCATTTTCGGACCACGTTAATACAATCTTTAAACAAGGACGGCCAGAAGTAGCCAGCGCGCAATATCTTTTGGGATGTGGCATACCCAGACATATGACCGCCACACGGTCCAGAGTGACAGTCATTTAGAACCCTTTCAGCTTCCTCGTGAGTTAAACAACATCGAAAAACAGAGTCCACCCCACGGCGATAAAGAGTATCTCCAATAATTCTAAATTGTTGGGACTGGAATCGTATTTTTCGACGTTCTGCCCTTGAAATTTCTGGCCGAAAGGATTGGTTCTGGAGATAAACGATGATATCCCCATACCATGGATCTAAAGTGCTGATTAGAAACAAGGATTCGTTCGCAATGGGCTCCTCCTCCACAGTTTCCGTTTCAGCATGCGGGAAGTCACACATTAACTCCGCAAAAACTAAATATTTCTTCGACTTAGACTTTTCAAATTCCAAGTTGAACTCCTGTAGGATGACAATCCATTTGGAGTACTTGCCCCCTAGCAATTGCTTGGTCAAAATATAGATCATAGGGTTGCAATCAGAAATTACTGTAGTTTTACGTAGTAAAATGTAATGACGAAAACATTGGACAGATTGAACAGCTGCCAATGCCAATTTCTCCACATGTGAGTATTTTAGCTCAGTTGGATTTAAAGTTCGACTAAGGTAATATATCACATGTTCAGTACCGAATTCATCTTCCTGAACTAACACCATTCCAATGGTGGAATGGGAGGCGGCGAGATACAAGAAGTAGTCCTGGTTGTAGTTGGGAGGATGCAATAACGGTGCATGGGTCAATGCATGTTTTAGTGCATCAAAAGATTTCTGAGCTATCTCATCCCAATAGAATGGAGTATTCTGTTTCAAAAACCGGGTAAAACCCTTTGAACACATATTTCATTAAATTTGGAAGTTTTTTATTACAAGGCCTTCAACTACATTCATTCTTTTGTAAATTACCATATTAACTTGATTCAACATTAAAATAATTTTAGTAATCTCAAACCAATTAGAAATCGTGAATGGTTCAAACATGGGGTTGTTATGTGCAATAGTATCAATACACAATAGGAGTGTGAAATCAAAAATAAATTACATTTATAAACTTATATGAATACAAATAACTAAATGAAATTCAATAAATAACTTCCCATTCATGTCCAGTATCAGCAGTGATTTTGTCTTCAAGTCATATTGGATTCTAGTAATGAAATTATTTAAACCACAAATAAACTATTTAAGAATTGAAAATGACAAAACGCTAATATGGATTGGAAAGTCAATGTCCTATGGTGCAAAAAGATTAAATACAACCATTTTTTACCCATCTCTTTAATGAGTCTAGATGGTCCACTTAACACATAATTTGTTAATTAATTATTCCATGTTTTATTAAGAAGAGAATATTGTTTTGCATAGAGTTTTGTTTCAAAACAATACAATATGAGATTAATACAGTCTTAATAAATTACGTGATAGACAAATAAAAATCAATAAATGGATTCCTTATTAAATTAAATGAGATGAGATGATTGCATATACAAATAGTTGATTTAAGAATATATGAAAAAAAAATTATGTGTTAAAAATTGAATACCCTACAACTTAACGAGTAGTATTCACTTATGAGCCATCACCCATTAGCCTAAATAGTCAACTTAATACTTATTATCAAGAAATTAAAAGACTTAATTTTCGAAAAAAATGCATCATAATATATGGATATTATAAATCACATTTATATACTCATATTAATGGACATAACTAAGTACAATTCAATAATATAATTCTAGCTCAAGTGATGATTTCAGTGTATTTAAAATACGAATTTACAAAAAAATGACTTTAAATAATGAAATTAGATGCCTTACAATTCAAAAAGTTCAATGACATAATTCATCCATGATTGTGTCTAATCAAACCTTGATAATCCACTTATCAATTATTATCATCATATATATGTTTTTTTAAGAAATGCAAAATTATTTAGAATACATTTTTATCTCAAAAATTACATATCACATTTATGCACTCATATTAGTGCATTTTATATGTAAACAATGAATAACTCACTTTGTACATTGTTGATTTTCAATATGATATGATTGCAGTTACAACCATTAATTGATTCAAGCATATAAATTTATGAAAACTATCGATTGAGAAATCACATATCTTATGCTTCAAAAATATCAAATCATTTACCTATGACACATTTCTCATTAGCCTTACTAGTGAATTATGCATTGTGAATAGTGAATATTGCACATAACATTTATCAAGTAAATTATTAAAATTTCTTTAGTAAGAATAGCACCTTTGTTTGCAAGTATTTTATTACAAGGCCTTCAACAACATTCATTCTTTTGTAAATCATCATATTAACTTGATTCAATATTAAAATAATTTTAGTAATTTCAAACCAAATAGAGATCATGAATAGGTCAAACATGTGGTTGTTATGTACAATAGTATCAATACACAAAAGGAGTGTGAAATCAATTTGTTAGAAGAAATTGATTTAAGCTAGATCATATTAATATGGCAACTCTAACCCCCTTTCCCCCAACCTACGGGAGATTTGTTGATTGAATGATGGTGATGTGAAGATCTTATTATAAATGACAATGATAAGTGTCCCTTGCATTTCTTTGAAACTAGTCTACTAAAACCTTAGTAAAATGTTCTTGTGCTCAATTTCCTACGGTCCCTATGTGCCTTTATGAACCACTAATGAGGGGTCATCATTCATCTTCATAGCATGCAGACATCCACTATAAAAGTTATACATTGTTGATCTAGGTATTTCAAGAAAGTTAGGCACCATTGATCTATCTCCACTCAAATCCAAGTACATCAAATGAGAGTTCTTAAATGGGTATTCAAGTCATTCCATTATGATGGACAATGTCAAAAATTGAAGTAAACAAGAAACTTTAGTGGTGACTTCTTGTAAGTAGTGGAGGCAAGGGTTTTCAAATATTAGCACAGTTGATGGCAGTGTGGATATTGATCTCTCCTTGTCAACAGTGTCAAAACCAGTAATAGTCTCAATGTAATTTTAGTGTCAACCAACTGTATGGAAAACCATGATTGATCATTACTTTCACTAAGAAGAGAAAATGATAACCATTTTTAATGGGGAAGAAATAAGTGTGAAACATAACTCATGTATTTTAGTTGAAATTTATATAAGTCCCCGTGTTCTTTAATTATAAAATACGTAATGTAAATACAAATAAATTATAATTAAGATATTGATTTTGAATATTAAATATGTATTAAAAGGCATTCATCTATGACACTTGATTTTTCATGTAGTCTGAATAAACCACTTAAAGTTTATTATCAATTAATTCTAATTAGTTTTGTATAAGATATATCTTTACTTACATGAATAGCTTTATTTCAAAAATAAATTACAATTATAAACTTATATGAATACATATAACTAAATGAAATTCAATAAATAACTTTTGAGTCTTGTTGGATTCTATGAGATTATTTTAAGTACAAATAGTTTATTTAAGAATTGAAATCTACAAAATGTTAATATTGATGGGAAAAACATGTCATATGGTGAAAAAAGTTTAAAGGCATCCATTTATGGCCCATCTCTTGAATGAGCTTAAATAGTCTACTTAATGCTCATGGTGAAGTCATTAATCCATGTTTTATTAGAAAATTCATTTTCTTTACGTGGTTTTTTTTATTCTAGAAATAGCAATTTCACATTTATACATTCATATTAAACCACATGATAGTTAAATAAAAATCAATTAATGGTTTCTTGAATTATTGACTTATATGACATGATTGCATATAGGAATAATTGATTTAATAATGCATAGTTAGAAAAAATTGTCAATTCAAAATAGAATAAACCAGTTAGAAGTCATAAATAATTGATTTTAAATTATTAATTTTCTAAAAATATATATATTTTTACTTACATTGAGATCTTTATTTCAAAAATAAATTCCATTTACACATACATACATACTAAATATAATTTAATACATACTCATCTTGTTGGTTTCTATGAGATTATTTCAATTACAAATAATTTATTTAAGAATTGAAATTTACGAAATGTTAATAAAGGTGGGAAAATCAAATACCATATGTTGCATAAAGTTTAAATACATTTATTTATGACTTGTACCTTTAAATAACTTTAACAATCTACTTAACATTCATTACCAATTAATTATTCCATGTGTTGTTGGGAAAAACATTTCATATTACATGGAGTTTTTTTTTTTTTTTTTAAGTGTCACATTTACACACTTAGACCACTTAAAACTCATTATCAATTAATTATAATTTGTTTTGTAATATATATATATATACACACACTTACATTAAGAGTTACATTTAGAAAATGCATCACATTTATGAACTTCTATCAATGCATATAGCCAAATAGAATTCTTCAACTCATATTCGATTCTATGAAATTATTTAAACCACAAATAAAATATTTAAGAAATGAAAATGAAAAAATGCTAATATGGATTAGAAAATCAATGTCTTATGGTGCAACAAAGTTTAAATACAACCATATTTTACCCATCTCTTTAATGGGTATAGATGGTCCACTTAACACAATGTTAATTAATTATTCCATGTTTTATTAAAAAGAGAATTTTGTTTTTCATGGAGTTTTGTTTCAAAACAATATAATATGAGATTAATACAATCTTAATAAATTCCATGATAGACAAATAAAAGTCAATATATGGATTCTTTATTAAATTAAATGAGATGAGATGATTGCATATACAAATAGGTGATTTAAGAATATATGAATAAAATATATGGGTTAAAAATTGAATGCCCTACAATTTAACGAGTAGTATTCACTTATGAACCATCACCCATTAAGCCTAAATAGTCCACTTAGTACTTATTATCAAGAAATTGAAAGACGTATTTTTCGAAAAATTGCATCATAGTATACTCATATTGATGGACATAAGTAAGTACAAGTCAATAATATAATTCTAACTCAAGTGATATGATTTCAATTTATTTAAAATACTAATTTACAAAAAAATGACTTTAAATAATGAAATTAGATGCCTTACAGTTCAAAAAGTTCAATGACATAATTCATTTGTGATAGTGTCTAATCAAACCTTGATAATCCACTTATATATCATTATCATCATGTATATGTTTTTTTAAGAAATGAAAAATTATTTAAAATATATTTTTTATCTCAAAAATTACATGTTACATTTATGCACTTATATTAGTGCATTTTTTATGTAAACAATGAATAACTGACTTTGTGCCTTGTTGATTTTCAATATGATATGATTGTAGTTACAACCATTAGTTGATTTAAGCATATACATTTATGAAAACTATCGATTGAAAAATCACATATCTTATGCTTCAAAAAGATCAAATCATTTACCTATGACACATTTATCATTAGCCTTAATAGTGAATAATGCATTGTGAATAGTGAATAATGCACATAACATTTATCAAGTAAATTATTATAATTTCTTTAGTAAGAATAACACCTTTGTTTGCGAGGAGTTATATTTAAAAACTTATATTTCACATTGATATATGATTATTGATACATATAAGTAAACATAAGTCATTAACAATAACATGCATTGATGGTTCATGTAAGATAATTTGAATGGCAAAAAATTCATTTAAGAACACACGCACGCGTGCACACACATCTTAGAAAAAAAATCGATACAACAAAGTCATTGCAAAAACAATTATTAATAATAAGAAATATACATATTAATATAATTGGCATCCCATATATTTCAAAAAATATAAAATCATACAAATTGATTCAACAAAAACTATGTCCAAAATGTATTGAAAAATTGAAATGTACTTTTCAACAAATTTATAAAGGAAAATATCTCCATCAACTACAATGAAGTACATGTTCTATTGAACATTCGAATGTACTCATGTTTTTGTTTGATACGATGAAGTGTCTTAAGAAAGGGGAATAAAACTTGTAGAAGCCACATATCTTGCTCTTTTCCTGTATATGATTTTATCAAGATGTGGTTTGATCGATATCCGATGAATTGAGAAGTATGCTTTTTTGTATCTATTAGCAATACATTTGATTCTTCATAACTATCTCCATATTGGGACCACACATCAATCAACTTTTTCTCATAAAATTGTCTTGTTCTCCCTGCTTCCAATTTTGTTTGCAAATGACAATGAGACCTGTCCCATGCAAATTTAAATTCCTCTATACCAATATTTGATTTTTCAAGTACTTTTCAGATGTACTTGTCAGTGACATTTAATGTCCATATTGCGACATCATAATTTCTTAAGCAATATTTTAATACTTCTGACTGAAAAGGCCTTAAAAAAAAGAACCTATCACCAAACAGCCAATCTGGTTCTCTTTGGATATGAAAATTTTGTTCATCTTTGGTGTATGATTGGAAGAATACTCCTTCCATTTCAAATATCAACAACATCTTCTGACTTGTAGTAATGCCCATCTGCATCTGCACTGTAACCACATGTATGATATTAACATATCTTCACTTCAACACTTCATTGCTTAAGGACATAAAAACCTATCATTTTAAAAATGATGTTAATATTTATTATGAATTATTTCCATTTGTATGCTAAGGTAATTTGACAATGAGTTCATAGTATCACAAAATACAAAAACAATTGCCCCATTAAAATGAACAAACAAATAATATGTTTACTTTATACATACAACCTAATACCTTTATTTAATTTGTATGGAATAAAAGTCTTATAAGAATGCATTGAACCACCATTTAAATCAATGATTTTAAGACTTATAATGATTTATTTAATTGCAATTGAAAAATATAATTAAAATGGTCTAGTGCAAGTAAACAAACTAATTATATATTATTTTTCACATACAATATAATACAATTTCTAATTTTGAAACCTAATTATTATATGTTAATTTATAGAGTTTCCACCTTAGTTTCTTTTGGTGCTTCTTTTAGTACAAATTGTATGTTTATTGTTGGTGCTACATACAACTTAATATAGTTTTTCAACTTATATGGAATAAAAAAGGTTATAAGAATGCAATGGGTCATCCTTCACATTACTAATTTATAAGAGGTATAACAATAACTTAAACCATATTTATAGTAAATAATTGTAATGATCTAATTAAAACAAATAGACCAATGGTCTATTAATTTTACATACAATGTAATCCATTGTAAAAAAAAAAAAATATAGCATGGGAAATTTTGATATGAAAACATTAAATGACCATTCATCTCACCAAAAATAAAGAAAATAAAAATATTTTATTTTTGGTAATGACAAACCAAATCAACAATTCTTTTATTAATGTTGTGAAATAAAAATAATAATTCATGATGTCATACATATAATAGCATGAAATAGACATCAATAATCTTAAGGTACTTCTTAATGTAATTGAACATCCTTCAAAATAGCTCGCACATCTATAGCCTTGTTGAGTTTATTCAATATTCTCCATAGCCCATTGATCAACCAATTATCCCCTTGATTTGCTCCAATGAATGGAGGGGCAAGAATCACATTTTCTTTTGGATTCTCTTTCACTCTCTCAATTAAACAATCAACTATAATAGTATTGGTTGCATCATATTGGGTATGAATTTCCCACACTTTTTTCAATGATTTAGTGTGTATAACTTTCGTTGGATTGTCAATGACCTTATGTCCCTTTTGTGGTTTACAGTCTGAAGCAGTCCACTTAAACAAAAGTTTATCTTGTAATGTTTCTGAAACCAACTTTTTTAGAAATCTTGTTGTGCTTTGTTTCAAAGCTGTCGTCCAAATTGCAATTTCAAGAGATTCATTTTTGAAACACATTTCAAAAAATGATTTTGCATGTGGATGAATCCAAAATAATTTTTTCTCTATTGTGTAATCAGCATCAGCTCCCATTTTCTCAATATGCCCTTTGTTTGTTGCTTCATCATCGATGCTATGCTAAAAAATGTCCTTTAGTTCAAAAATAACTAGTTTCTTTTCAGTTATTTTCGCTGCAACACAATGGAAAATAATCTAGTCAAACCATTTTATTCAAGTTACAAAAATTACTAAAAAAATTGTTGAAATGATACACTTACCTTGAGAGGTTTTTGCGCTTTTTATAGATGAAACAGTAATTTATTTTATCTTCTTGATAGAACCTGGAGTAAACATATTAAACCTTCAATCAAATACCAATTGTACTTCCTATTAAACCTTCAATCAAATACCAATACCAAGAAAAACATTAGTAATGCAACCTTTAAAAAGAAAAACACACACACACACACCTTTAACATTATTTTGATTATTAATTTTATCTTTTTTATTTTGTTCCTATAATAATAATATACAACATTATGGTAGTTACAAGAATTAGAGTTTGAAGAATAATAAGATAAACAATAAGACAAGTTATAAGTATCTCATATGACATTATCTTCATATTTGTAACATTGCACCTCATCATCATCTTTGTTACCTTTAGCTGTCTCCAAATTAAACATATAAAATATTTTGAATTGTGAAAATGAATAGAATCATTAAATAATAAGGAAAACAAGTGGACAAATTATAAGTACCTGATGTTATATTTTGTTCTTGATTAAAGTTTTGTTTAACTTTCATTTGATCAATGTCTTGGTTCTCCTTGCTTGTCGCTATAATAAACATAAAAAATGTTATAAATTGTGACGATGAACAAAATTCATTAAACAACTATACAAAAAAAGAATCATCTATAATCGTCCATAATAATATATTGGTCTTGATTGTAATTTTGTGGGACAGTCCCCTGGTCATTATATTCATTCTCTTTATTTCCAACTACATTCAACATATGAAATGATATGAATCACCATAATAAAAATAATAATTTAGCATAATAATAAAATAAATAAAAATGATAGAGTTATGTTGATTAATACCCATTTCTATCTCCATCGTTCCATGGTCATTGTCTTGATTATTTCCATTCATCTCATAATTCCCTGCAATAGTCATCCAAAAATGTTATGAATAAGGAAATTAAATAAATTGAAAAATTATCAAGAGAAAAAATCAAAAAAATTATGTACCTGGTATGATAACTTCTTCCTCTCCTCCTTCTCCTCTTATTTCCATCTCTATACTTTTTTCAACATCATGAGCACTATGTTGACTATTTTTTTGCTTCCCACTTTCATCATTTTCTGTTTTAGAATCTCCATCATTAATTATTTTAGTAAACACTTTGGATGTACCAATCAAACCATTTTATTCATGTTACAAAAATTACTAAAAAAATTGTTGAAACGATACACTTACCTTGAAAGGTTTTCGCGCTATTTATAGATGAAACAATAAGTTCTTTTATCATCTTGATAGAACCTGGAGTAAAAATATTAAACATTCAATCAAATACCAATTGTACTTCCTATTAAACCTTCAATCAAATACCAATACCAAGAAAAACATTAGTAATGCAACCTTTAAAAAGAAAGAAACACACACACACACACCTTTAACATTATTTTGATTGTTAATTTTATATTTTTTATTTGTTCCTATAATAAAAATATACAACGTTAAGGTAGTTACAAGAATTAGAGTTTGAAGAATAATAAGATAAACAATAAGACAAGTTATAAGTATCTGATATGAAATTATCTTCATATTTGTAACATTGCACCTCATCATCATCTTTGTTACCTTTAGCTGTCTCCAAATTAAACATATAAAATATTTTGAATTGTGAAAATAAATAGAATCATTAAATAATAAGGAAAACAAGTGGAGAAATTATAAGTACCTGATGTTATATTTTGTTCTTTATTAAAGTTTTGTTTAACTTTCATTTGATCAATGTCTTGGTTCTCCTTGCTTGTCGCTATAATAAACATAAAAAATGTTATAAATTGTGGCGATGAACAAAATTCATTAAACAACTATACAAAAAAAGAATCATATATAATTGTCCATAATAATATTTTGGTCTTGATTGTAGTTTTGTGGGACAGTCCCTGGTCATTATATTCATTCTCTTTATTTCCAACTACAATCAACATATGAGATGATATGAATCACCATAATAAAAATAATAATTTAGCATAATAGTAAAATAGATAAAAAATGATTGATTAATACCCATTTCTATCTCCATCATGCCATGGTCATTGTCTTGATTAATTCCATTCATCTCATAATTCCCTGTAATAGTCATCCAAAAATGTTATGAATAAGGAAATTAAATAAATTGAAAAATTGTCAAGAGCAAAATCCAATAAAATTATGTACCTGGTATGATAACTTCTTCCTCTCCTCCTTCTCCTCCTATTTCCATCTCTATACTTTTTTCAACATCATGAGCACTATGTTGATTATTTTTTTGCTTCCCACTTTCATCATTCTCTGTTTTAGAATCTCCATCATTAATTATTTTAGTAAACACTTTGACAATTAAGAAATATGAACAAAATATTATCCAAAGTATTATAAGAAAAAAGAATGAATTGTAGTACCTGAATTTTCAAAGAAGTTAATGGATCCTTGATTTGATAGTTGAAAAGATTTGTAAGTATTTAACATGATTGTCCTTTGTGTCTCTGTTTGCACAACACATGAAATTCTTCTTCCATATGTACAACAGGCCTTGATTAAATTTTTCCCCGCATAAAGAGAAATGACCACTTTTGCATCACTACATTGTTGGTGTTTTTCCAATAAATCCATCAGAAATCATAATCTCTCTCATTTTCATCGAATGTGTGAGAGTATTTGATAGCCTCCAAAATTTTTAATTCTGAAGTATAGAAATGTATAGTAAGAACTACATCATAACTATAATTGTTTTGGGACTTATATTCATAAATGCCACTAGTCATTTTATAGTTGAACTTGGAGTTCTTTATGGAAATTTCCAAAGACTGGCGTACATCATTACAAAACCAAATTTCTACTAAGAGAACTGTAGTAAAGTCATTCAACTCATTTTTTTCGATAAGAAATCAAAAAAATTCAATATAATATCCCTTGTGGAATTGTTCTTTTTTCAAAGCTAGTGTATCCAAAACAACAAGGTCAGTATGTAAAACTGGTTGCAACTGACATGGAAAAGAGTGCAAAAGTGTTGACAAAAGATCAGGGCCCCAAAATGACAACCAAATTCAAAATTGTTGTCAACCTGTTGAACACTTGTCGATCCATTCATTATTCTGTCAAGGACTCCACATGCTTGCTGAGAAAGGGACTCTATCTTTGTATTACGTGTTCCTTTGACATAAGTAGACCCCTCCACCGTGTTGCAAAAATTGGTAAATATGATATCATTAATTTCATAATGCTCAAGAATGTTGAATGTGGTAAGAGTCATCTCATTCAAGTTCTGATCATGACTTTGACAATATGTTACCATTGCATCCAATATTGTTCTGTTGGTTTTCAATTTAGAACAATAATCTTTTAATTTTGTGGCATTTGATGGATGATTATGTGGAATAGAAAACCAAATGGTTCCATCCAATAGCTTATCTGCTACTGAAGCAATTTCTTCCATGGTTAATCCCTGAAGGGGCCGAAGAGTAGCTGCTGTCAAACTGTGTAGACTATTTCTCTTGTAGTTCTCAAAATCAGGTTGGCTTGGAGAACACTTTAATGTGCCTAGTTGGTAGCAGTTAAAAACAGTGTCCCATTTATCCCAAATAGGTTCCTCGAGATATAAGAGAATTTTTTTATCAGAAAAATTTGTAATTGGACAGTCAAAGAATGAGCACAACATTTCATCATCAACCTGATAAAATAAGAAATATAAACTAATAAGAATTCAATGTAAAAATGAAATTAAATAAGGTTTTACAAACTAATGAGAATTCATTATAAATATGAATAAAAATAACTTATATTATCAACTTTAGTCATTTATCTACAATAAAAATAGATACAATAATAAAATGTTAAATGTAAAAATAATTAAAATTACATACCTTGTCTTCAACCGTCTTAGAACATCCAATCCTTCTTTTCTTTAATTTGTCATTGGCAATTAAGAAATGCCTTGCCGAGCGCACACAATCAATAAATGGAGTTTTGTAGAACACCTTATTTGCAGAATTTAATTGACAACAAATGCGGATCACCTCAGTGGGTTCAACTGATGGATGCAAGAATCGAGCA
Organism: Pinus tabuliformis; assembly: GCA_031772625.1. Classification (NCBI taxonomy): domain Eukaryota; kingdom Viridiplantae; phylum Streptophyta; class Pinopsida; order Pinales; family Pinaceae; genus Pinus; species Pinus tabuliformis. The sequence goes on along the minus strand of CM062809.1, from coordinate 1,232,668,634 downwards.
TTACGTTTTTTATATTTTTTTTCGCTTCTGTAGATACATTATATTTAGGATTTGTTAAAATTTCTTTCGCTGCTTGAATGGTGTGTTGACCATCAACTATCCAAAAATTGATATTCTTGGAATTTAGATCTGTCTCATTTATAATTTTGATAGAGTTTACCAATGGATCGGACTCATTGATGTCAAATGGAATCAAAAGAGCATCAGGTAATGAAGTTTGAAATTTTTCTAAGAATGATTTCACTAATACTTGAACATTTAAATCATCTCGTGATCTTAATTTGAACACCTTAGGAGCTTCTATGCATCTTTCAACAGCCACTTTTCTACTAAAGGAGTTTGAAAATAGATAGCAATGCTTGAAGGCTTCATGAATCTCATCACATTGATTTGCAAGGTTTGTTGTCTCATATTCAACTTTCCTAGTTTTTTGAAATTCTGTAGTAGGCTTGAAATCACTTTCTGTTATGTTCTCCTCCAAATCAGATAAATATACTCTTCTCAAAGCAAGTAATTGAGAATCAAGTTTATCATCTGGTATTTTATCAAAAAATTTACCTTTTTGTTGTAAATGAATAAGTACAGATGATGTTTTTTTACTTCTTATATAGCGATATCTCAGAACGGTGGCAATGCATTTTAAAAGATCTGCGCAACTAGTTAGTCCAGATTTAGATAAGCTCTCATAGTTATCCAACTTGAACATTGAATTCTTTATCGTATTTGTTGAATCAGTACTTGAAGCTTCAATCAAATCTGGTCTAAAATTTGTATACTCCACTTGACATGAAATTAATTTTACCTCATTTTCTTTAATCATTTCCACTTGAAAGTCAATGTCATTTTCATTGCAAGCATAGCAATTAATTATTATTCCTAATATCTCTGGTTCTTTTCCATCTATTGATCCAAATAGATACATATCAGGAAACATATTCAGGGGAGCTTCTATTTGGATGTACCAGTCTTGCACAAACTCATATTTATTAGTTTTATTGTATTTTTTAATCATTTCAAAAGTAGAAGTAGAAGGTGTTATTGATACTGCCATTTGAGTTGAATAACTTTTCTTTTTCTTAAGTGATAGTTGTAACATTTCATTTGCTTTAGGGCCGACCAATTCTGCAAATAACAACAAAAAAAATATTTGCATGAATCAAATTGAAAATATAATTTTAAATATTGTCACATAATGTTCTTTTAAATATTGAAAAATCACATAATCTAACCATTTCTAAGAGAGTGTACATAAAATATAAAACCACATACCAGTTGAAGGAGGCGTCGTTTGTATATCACTTATTTTTTGTTTCTTCTTCACTACTTTACTTCGAATTTCAGGCACACCAGATTCCACAGTTTCTAAAAAAAAAAATTATTGACTACATAAAATACCAAATATTATTAAACAACCTTATAATACATGATTTCTATTTACATGCACAATAATAAATGAGTACATATTTTAATGCAAGTTTACTATATGACACCAAAAGTTATCACCTGGGTAAAATTGCTATGAAAAGAAACCACCTAATCCAACCATTTCTAAAAAAGTACAAAAAATATAAAACCACCATACCAGTTGAAGGAGGCATCGTTTGTCTATCACTTGTTTTTCTTTTTCTCTTCACTACTTTACTTCGAATTTCATGCACACCAGTTTCCACAGTTTCTAGAAAAAAAAAAAGAATATGGAAGACATGAAATACCAAATATTATTAAACAACCTTATAATACACGATTTCCATTTACACGCACAATAATAAATAAGTACATATGTTATGCAAGTTTACTATATGATGCCAATAGTTATCACCTAGCTAAAATTGCTTGGGAAAAAAAAATTACCCATGTTGGTATGGGTTGTCCTCATTAAAAAACCACTCCTAAGGCCATTTCCATGGTTTTTATTAATCAACAACCACTTATTAACATAATGTCTAACAATTGTAACAAAGTATAAACTAATTTAAAATTCTCATACCATTTAAAGAATTTGGTGTTGTGTTTCTTGAACTTCCTTTTTCCTTGGATGCTTCCTTTGAATTCTCACTAGCTTCATACTCCATGGTTTCTGAAAATAAAGTAAAATATTAGTATCACATTCTTCATTTATTGAAGAAAATACGAATTCATAAATACCATAACTACTCGCATCATTGTATGTGTAACAAAATGAACAAGAACAATAACAAGTGTAGAACTCACAATAATAGCTATTCAAATGTAGAACATGTGTTAGATTTCCTCTTAGTGCAAACTCAAGCTCCTAGAAACATTGTAGGATGAGAAATCTAGCAAGTGCTGTATTTATGTCTACCATAAATACAAGTATGTTTCTAACAACAACATTGTAGAGTATAAGAATTCTAGATTGTGTTAAATTTTCTTCCAACACAAACACAAGCACATTTTAATTTGAAAGAAATCTAACACATGTTATATTTCCTTCAAGCATAAACACAAGAACATAACAACATTGTAGGACTAAATAAGTCTAATGTGTGATAGATTAACAACATTGCAATGTAAAATAAAATGTAACATGTGTTAGATTTCCTTTTAGCGCAAACTCAAGCACATAGAAACATTGTAGAGTGAGAAATCTAGTAAGTACTAGATTTATGTCTACCACAAATACAAGTACATTGCCAACAACAACATTGTAGAGTATAAGAAATCTAGCTTGTGTTAAATTTTCTTCCAAGACAAACACAAACACATTTAAATTTGAAAAAAATCTAACACATGCTATATTTCCTTCTAGCACAAACACAAGAACTTAACAACATTGTAGGACTAAATAAGTCTAATGTGTGTTAGATTAACAATAGTGCAATGTAAAAAGAAAATCTAACATGTGTTAGATTTCCTTTTTGCACAAAATCAATCACATAGAAACATTGTAGAGTGAGAAATCTATCAAGTGCTAGATTTATGTCTACCACAGATATAACCACATTGCCAACAACAACATTGTAGAGTATAAGAAGTCTAGGTTGTGTTAAATTCTCTTCCAACACAAAGACAAGCACATTTGAATTTGAAAGAAATCTAACACATGTTATATTTCCTTCGAGCACAAACACAAGAACATAACAACATTGTAGGACTAAATAAGTCTAATGTGTACTAGATTAACAACATTGCAATATAAAATAAAATCTAACATGTGTTAGATTTCCTTTTAGCGCAAACATGAGCACATAGAAACATTGAAGAGTGAGAAATCTAGCAAGTGCTAGATTTATGTCTACCACAAATACAAGCATGTTGCCAACAACAACATTGTAGAGTATAAGAAATCTAGCTTGTGTTAAATTTTCTTCCAACACAAACACAAGAACATAACAAAATTTTAGGACTAAATAAGTCTAATGTGTTCTAGATTAACAACATTGCAATGGTAAAGAAAATCTAACATGTGTTAGATTTCCTTTTAGCACAAACTCAAGCACATAGAAACATTGTAGATTGAGATATCTAGTAAGTGTTAGATTTATGTCTACCACAAATACAAACACATTGCCAACACCAACACAAGCACATTTAAATTGAAAATAAATCTAACACATGCTATATTTCCTTCTAGCACAAACACAAGAACATAACAACATTGTAGGACTAAATAAGTCTAATGTGTGCTAGATTAACAACATTGCAATGTAAAAGAAAATCTAACATGTGTTAGATTTACTTTTAGTACAAATTCAATCACATAGAAACATTATAGAGTGACAAATCTAGCAAGTGCTAAATTTATCTCTACCACAAATACAAGCACGTTGCCAACAAAAACATTGTAGAGTATAAGAAATGTGGCTTGTGTTAAATTTTATTCAACACAAACACAAGCAAATTTAAATTTGAAACAAATCTAACACATTTTATATTTCGAGCACAAACCCAAGAACATAACAACATTGTAGTACTTAATAAGTTTAATGTGTGCTAGATTAACAACATTGCAATGTAAAAGAAAATATAACACATTTTAGTGCAAACTCAAGGACATAGAAACATAGTAGATTGAGAAATATAGCAAGTGCTAGATTTATGTCTACCACAAATACAAGCACGTTTCCAACAACAACATTGTAGAGTATAAGAAATCTGGCTTGTGTAAAATTTTCTTCCAACACAAACACAAGCACATTTAAATTTGAAAGAAATCTAACACATGTCATATTTCCTTCTAGCACAAACACAAGAACATAACAACATTTTAGGACTAAATAGGTCTAATTTGTGCTAGATTAACAACATTGCAATGTAAAAGAAAATCTAACATGTGTTACATTTCCTTTTGGCACAAACTCAAGCACATAGAAACATTGTAGATTGAGAAATCTAGCAAGTGCTAGATTTATGTCTACCACAAATACAAGCACGTTGCCAACAACAACATTGTAGAGTATAAGAAATCTAGCTTGTTTAATTTTTCTTCCAACACAAACACAAGCACATTTAAATTTGAAATAAATCTAACACATGCTATATTTCCTTCTAGCCCAAACAGAAATACATAACAACGTTGTAGGACTAAATAAGTCTAGCGTGTGCTAGATTAACAATATTGCAATGTAAAAGAAAATCTAACATGTGTTAGATTTCCTTTTAAAGAAAACTCAAGCACATAGAAACATTGTAGAGTGAGAAATTTAGCAAGTGCTAGATTTAAGTCTACCAAAAATACAAGCACGTTGCTAACAACAACATTGTAGAGTATAAGAAATCTAGCTTGTGTTAAATTTGTTTCCAACACAAACACAAGCACATTTAAATTTGAAAGAAATCTAACACGTGCTATATTTCCTTCTATCACAACCACAAGTACATAACAACATTGTCGGACTAAATAAGTCTAATGTGTGCTAGATTAACAACATTGCAATGTAAAAGAAAATCTAACATGTGTTAGATTTCATTTTAGCGCAAACTCAAGCACATAGAAACATTGTAGAATGAGAAATCTAGCAAGTGTTAGATTTATGTATACCACAAATACAAGCAAGTTGCCAACAACAACATTGTAGTGTATAAGAATTATAAACTGTTTTAAATTTTCTTCCAACACAAATAAGCACATTCTAATTTGAAAGAAATATAACACATGTTATATTACCCTCAAGCAAAAACACAAGAACATAACAACATTGTAGGACTAAATAAGTCTAATGTGTGCTAAATTAACAACATTGCAATGTAAAATAAAATCTAACATGTGTTAGATTTCTTTTTAGCGCAAACTTGAGCACATAGAAACATTGTAAATTGAGAAATCTAGCAAGTGCTACATTTATGTCTACCACAAGTACAAGCACGTTGCCAACAACAACATTGTAGAGTATAAGAAATCTAGCTTGCGTTAAATTTTCTTCCAACAGAAACACAAACACATCTAAATTTGAAAGAAATCTAACACATGCTATATTTCCTTCTAGCACAAACACAAGAACGTAACAAAAGTTTAGGACTAAATAAGTCTAATGTGTGCTAGATTAACAACATTTCAGTGTAAAAGAAAACCTAACATGTGTTAGATTTCCTTTTAGCGCAAACTCAAGCACATAGAAACATTGTAGAGTGAGAAATCTAGGAGGTTGTGATGGATTTCTCACACAAAACAATCTCATACTCATCTCCATATCCCTCCACTTACTCATCCCTATCAAGGAGATGCATATACATGTTTATAAACCACATCAAGTAAATTGTCTCTCTCACTCGTGTGAAATCCCGGGTCTTTGTAAGATTTCACAAACTCTACAAATAGAACAAACTCTAACATTATCATCAAGAAATTAAATCCCCCTCTATGCTCACTAAATCTAGAGTTAAGATGGATGTAAACGAAAAGCATGCACCTTAGAAATTTGATCCCTTTGTAGGCTCAAAATAGTTCAGAAGATTTTAATTTGAGGGCTTATCTGATTCTTATCAATAATTTAGATAAAGAGTCTTACTTTTTAGTTAACAAATTTTTTTTCCCGGAAATTGGAATCATGGTTAGACAGGTTCGGATCACTACACAGAGGGTAGAGACTATCTCTGAAGCAGAAGCGACGGTTCGATAGACAACACAACACACGAGAAATCACCTGAGGACAAGTTCGCTTGGAAGCAATAACAGGGAGCAAGCGACGAAGTGAGGAATACTTAGCGTTGATGAATGAAGGAAGGGGGTTTGATATAGGAAGAAGCTGGAGAGTGGTGAGGCGGGAGAGGGACCAACCAGTCACGGGATGAAGGAGGGAATCCTGAGGGTAGACCAGAGAGATGTCCTGGAGGATCCATGAATCAGATCTGAGGAGACATCTGCCGACAAATTTGATGAGATTGTCAAGCTTAATGAGTATTTTGTGGATTTCGTGTCCTTGCAATATCCTGCTACAGTAAGCAATCTTGTTGAAATCCCGAGCAAGATGATTCCAGTCAATTCTGTCGGTGCTTTTAGGCTTAACGTTGTTGAGTTTATTTGGAGTCATGGCAAAGGTTGGTAAGTCTCCTTAGAGTTGCAGCTTAGGGTGCCAACTGGCCTTCCACACGCACTGTTGGCGCAACCGTCAGCCCTCTTGTTAAGGTTACAAAGAACATGGTAGTATTGAATGTCATCCATTGCCTGATACAAAATTTGATTGTGTCTGTTAATTTGCTAAAGGAGAGTGTTGGGAGAGTCCTGCTGATTGACCATTATGCAGATGACAACAGAGGAATCACCGAATACCTTTGCCTTCTTTATCCTCAGTTTGCCTAACTGAGTTAGGCCCTGAAACAAAGCTAGTGCTTCAGCTCTATTATTTGAGACCTTCCCTAGACCCCACTCATAATGGAGGATGCACTCCTCATTAGCGTTGATAATCAGCCCCCCTGCTCCAGCTGTACCAAGATTTGATTTAGATGCCCTGTCGAAGAATAGATAGAAGCAGTTGTAGTTTTGTATCCAATTGGTGAACTCCTCTTCTTTTAATCTAACTTTCCATGAGCTAGCTTCTGCCTTTCTCTGTGCATCCCTCCTGCTACCTTCCTGTACATTATGATTTTTTTCTAGAATGTAACTTATGAAATCTCGCTCCTCCACACTATATCTTGTTGCATCTATCTTTCGAGTGGTGTTGATTGAGATAGTTTCCAGAGCAAGGATTATGGCTTTCTTGCAGGTTATTTGTGTAGTTGAGCTCTTGTCCTGGAAATTTTTTCGATTTCTAGCTAACCAGATACGCCATAGCAAGGTGTGAGGGAGAATGTTCCATACTCTCTTCACCAAGTTTCTTCTTTTTTCTTTCCAGGGGCAACATTTTCTCCATTTGTAGATTCTCTCTGCTATGGTATGCTGAGGTTCCCAAATTAAATTTCCAGTGGAAGACATCTTTTCCCAGCATTCAACAGCAAAAGGGCATTCTATGAATAGATGATGCATCATTTCTTTGGAATTGCAACATGTGGGGCATCTGGATGGGCCATTGATGCCTCTTATTTTTAGGTTCTCTGTTGTTAAGATTTTGCCTTTCAGCAGGACCCATATAAAAAAATTTATTTTTGGGAGAGCCTCTGATCTCGAAACAATTTTCCAATGGTTCCACAAATTCGTGTGAAAGGTGCTATTGCAAAGGTGTTGCTAGCCTACTCTGACTGTATAATTTGTTCCTGTTGAGTCCCAGCGAAAACCATCCCTTTCACCTTCCTTGATGGGAGCCTTGATGTGGAGGAGAGACTTCAGATAGCTGAGGCTGGGTTCTAAAGCGTTGGGGATTTATGGGAAGGACCAACCAATCCAGGCATGGGAATGAGGGTCCCAACTGGAAATTTGAGCCAGATGATGGATGCCTCTATTGTTAAGAAATTTGATGACGGGTATGGCCTCTTTATGCATGATCAATGGTTGTTGTCCCTGGATTTTGTCAGTTCCAAAGTTGATGCTGGCTCCCCCCCCTAGAACTTTCAAAATATTTTGAATCATAAGAGGTAGGGCTTTCTTGCATAACCTCCAGATTTTAGTGGAGTCTCTGTTGGGGATATTGGAGTCAAGGAGCTTCTACCTTTGGAAGTTTAGATATTTGATCTCCAACACCTTTTTCCACCGCGATGAGGGTCTCGTTATTAACCTCCATACTATTTTCGCTCCAAAGGCCAAATTTAAGAACTTTGGCGATCTAATACCAAGACCTCCTCTATCTTGGGTTTGGATTACATGCTTCCAACTAACTAAATTAAGCTTTCTTTTATCATTCTTCCCCCCTTGCCAAAGGAAGTGGCAAAGTGCAACCTCCAATTTATGGTGAAAAATGGTAGGAGCTTGATATAGAGAAAAATGGTAAAGGGGAAGGGAAGTGATACCTGATTTAAGAGAATGAGCCGGCCTACAGGGTTGAGCCACAATGTTCCCCATTGCTGCACTTTTCTCTTTACCTTGTCAATGATTCTGTTCCAAGTTTTAGCCTTCAAAGGGCCCAAGCTCATTGGCATGCCCAGATAGGAAAAGTGGGTCCATTCCAGCTTGCATGTGACACCAAATATGTTTGCAATGCTATGGATAACCTGATTTGAAGTGTTCCATTCATATATACAGCTTTTGAGCTGATTGACCAAGCCTCCAGAGTACCCCATAGATTGGTCAAGGAGTTTCTTAAATTGCCTTGCTATTATGCTGGAGGCTCCCCCAATTAATAAGGTATCATCAGCAAACTGTGAGTGATTAATGTTTTTTGCTCCATTCCCGAATTTGATACCAGTTATAAGGCCCACTCTCCGATTGTGGTCCAAATCTTGACTGAAGGATTCTGCCATGAGGATGAAGAGGTAGGGAGAGAGGAGACAACCCTGTCAGAGACCTCGAGAAGATTGGAATGCTTCACCTGGCCTACCGTTGATTAGGGGGGAGATCCATGGCCTAGAGATACAAGCTACAATAATATTAATGAAGGGAGATTCGAAGCCCATCTTTTTTATGACAGCACTAAGGAAGGAATGCCTTACTCTATCGAAGGCATTCGCCAGATTGAGTTTTAGAACAAATCCTTTCTCTTTCCTGGATAAACTCGAGTGGATGGCTTCTTGGACAAGGAGAATGGAATCAGTGATATGTCTGTTGGGCAGGAAACCTCCTTGATTTTCAAAAATCAGGGAGGGAAGGAGGGGTTTGAGTCTCGTAGCTAAGATTTTGGATAGAATTTTGTAGGAGGAATTGCAGAGGGAAATGGATCGGAATCTGGAAAAGGAAGAGCACCGATTTTCCTTAGGTATGAGGGCAAGAAAGGTGGAATTGGTGAATCCTCCTATTTTCCCTTTTCTTTGTGCCCATCGAATCATCTTTGTCAGGTCCTTTTTTATCAGAGTCTAGAACTCCCTGAAAAAACAGATGGGGAATCCATCAGGCCCAAGCGCTTTATCAAGGTGTAGACTCCAGATTGCTCTTTTAATTTCCTCTTCTTCAATTTCCTTGCTAAGGTTGTCGTTCATCTCCTTACTGACTCCTTTGGGCAGATGCTGGAGCAAGTTGGAATAGTCTTCTGCCCCCTTGATTTCAGTTAGGAGGTCCCTGTAGTGCTTGGAGGCAGCCTTCCTTATGGTTTCTTGAGTGCTGTGCCAATTTCCTTCGCTGTTCAGGATTGTGTTTACATCGTTCCTGAGCTTTTGAGCAGTCGCCTGTTTGTGGAAGTAGCCGGTATTTTTGTCTCCTCCTTGAAGCCATAATTGTCTAGATTTTAAACGCCACTTGGTTTCTTCCTCCCTATTAATGTGACTCAGTTGTGCGTATAATACACTTTCTTGCTCCTTATTTTGCTGCGATAATCCATGCTCTTCGATCCTTGACTGCACACCTTCTAATTCATTCTTGACTTTCTTTTTGATCTCCTCTGGCTCCTGATAATTATCTTTGGCCCAATCTTTTAAAATCTGCTTGGTTCTTTTTAATTTGGTTTCCCAAATAAAGCATGGCGAACCTTCCACATGCTGGCTCCAGGTCATCTAAACAATTTCTCTGGCTATAAGAATCTGATTCCAAAGAGGGTTGTATTTAAATGGAATAGGGCCAAGAGGATAGTGGGTTTCCAAAGTTAGAGTGATGGGGTAGTGATCAGAGGCAGAGGTATTGAGAAATAGTGTAACAATTAAAGATATTTCCACCAGAGATTCAACTTTCCATTCAAGTGATATATGATAATTCTAGACTCTAAATTCGAAGAATAGTGTAACAATTAAAGATATTTCCTCATCTCTAGCAACCAGGTATTTTCTTCTTCCCTTTTCTTATTTTCGCCATTAAATATGGGGGCCTTAATTTTTCTTAGCTTTGCTTTTCTGCTCTTCTTCTAACGTCTCTAAGTGTTGAAAAAATATGGATATTATCAGATTCGATAGTAAAATAATCCCTTTTACTTGTTTTCCTAGCTGAGTGATAGTGTTGATAAGAAACAATTTTGGAGTGACTTGACCTTCCGATACCTCTCATCATAAACCATGCACTTTGCTCATAAGCTAATCTGGACTCAGTTTTCTATGTCAATTCACTCTAAATTTTGTTTAAACTCTTAAATATTTGGTTTCTAATATGTTGTTTATCTTTTATCAGCTTCTCATTGTCATCTTTATAATTGAGAAATTCCAATTTGAGATTTTTGATTGTTTCTTCCAAATCCCTACCCTTAGGTTGGTCCACTACATGATCATTAGTTTTTTTTAACATCATTCATGCTTATGTTTGTAACCCTAACTACTTCCTCTTCACTCTAAGGTCCTTGGGCATATTTTTGACTCCTATATGTTACTAGGAAATTTTCCCTGAAAATTTACTTATAGTGTTTCCTAAATATTTTGTTCAAATTGATCATTGCCTTAAGAATTCTAGATTTTCCAGGTTGTCCTCTTCGTCAATTTCTTTGTATTGACTATCTACTTGTGTTATTCCAATCCCCAGGCTAAAATATATGACCTTTGAAATATTGTAACCTATTATGACATTTTAACATGTGAAGACTCTTGTAGATTTTCTTCAAAATTTTCCAAAAATTTAACCTTCAATTCAAATTTTTGGGTAGGAAGTTATAATCATCCTGAAATTGTCATTCTAATTATTTGTTATATGCCCAATTCTTATTTGTGAGCTGTAACTTACGGTCTTTTTAAGTTTGCATAATTTTTCATCAAATTCTCCATACCGAGAAAATTCCAATTCTACCTACTTTCCTCAATGTTGTAACTATATTTCAAAATCTATAACTAATTTTCTTGTCAAAAGTACTTGTATTTTCTTGTACTTCCATATTTTTACCTATTCCTTGTGATTCTCACTCTTCTCTTTAGGATTTCCTCGGTTCCTTATTGGAAGTAAACAAGCTTTTTGGCCTCTTTCTCCAACTAGCCAACATGCTAACTTCTTTCTGACCCCACACACAATTTCATATATTTTCATATATTGTTTTATTTAAGATATATAAATATATATGTTTTTGTTTATATATTAATTGATTATATAAATATTATCCAATTATTAATCTATATATAAATATGAAAATCATTTAAATAACATATAAACTTAACACTTATGGACCAAAGTATATCCCCTCTATGTAAATATTCATAAATAATAAATAAATATGAAACCCAACCCTCAATAGCTCACAGTTCTAGTGACAACCCAAAAGGGTCATACATATAACATATTTATGTTTTTAAATAAATTACACGGAGCCCACCACTTCTCTTTTCATATTGCATGAACGCAAAACAACATATATATATATATAACCCATCTTACAATATTTTAAATAAATTAATAAATGCATTATTGTTGACCCCACATAACCTCAAGGGTCCCTTCGGTTTATCGACCATTGGTAGTTTAAAATATCAAACAGTCGTTATGTTGGTTGATCTTAGATCTGATAGCTCATATCAACCCTATACAATTTCTAAAATCGTCCTTGGACATCGAATTGTTGGTCCATTAACAAGCTCCTCACAATCTAATATTCCAGGTTCCAAACTCCCTTAGCATGGTTCCAACTCGACATTGACAGAAGGCCCCTAACATCCAACGGTGGATACATGTTGAAAATGGATGGTCAAGACACAATGCGGACCCCCGCTCCCTCACTAATGTCATAGGGGTTCGTAATCAATGTTCCAACTCAGGGTTCTTCACATTATATCTGACGACGTTTATGAAATTTGACATTGGTCATCCAATGGCCAATATCAAATATGACCGCCCCCCCTCTCCCGTTAACAGCATAGTGGGAGGTCCATACTGTATTTTTTTATTACACTTGAAATTCTAATTCCCTGGTGAATTTTTACGCTCACATTCTTAGGACATTTGTCGAAGACTTAGCAGGAAACCTGTATTTCCTTAATTTTCATCAAAATTTGTCCAATCAAGCCTAAAACCCAACAATTTTTAACCAAAAATTCCAGGTCGGGCGCTGTTATACATCTGTATTGGCCTTAGCAATACCAAGAAATGAAATCACAACAAGGTTCCACTGAATTACAGGAGGAATAGACTAATTGGGATCTCTAGTTAGCTGATTCTGTGAGATTATATGCTACAGGTGTGCAGTATCCAAACCAAAATGAACCTTCAGAGGCCAAGATTTTCTGTGGAGTATACCTGCTTCCAGGGTTTATCAATCATCCCTGCATTCCATCTGCATCAAGATTCTGCATTGGGAAATACAATAGCTTGTTTATGTTATTATTTCCACAAACCCCAAAAATCAGATTTATCCCCCTCAAGCCCCCTAAGAAGAAGAAACAAAAAACTTGAACTACCTGCTACCAACTCAAACTATTAGTTGCTTCTAGTCTCCTTTATTATTAAATGTGTTTGTATTTAATATATTGCGTAGACACAAACTTTTGAGAGCAATTACTTCTCCAGATTTCATGTTTTTCATGATCTACTAGTATCACTCTAGCAGTTGGGTTCATAAACGTATGTTGTGGAAATGTATTCTGATCATATTCACTTTAGAAGTTGCATTCATGGTTGTTAGCCATGTTTTACATTGTCCAGTGACTGGAGCTTCTTCCTTGGTCATCTCAATTTCAGCACTGTGATTTGATACCAGCCTTGATCACAATTCATTGCAAGCTGCATTTTGGGTCTGAGTCAGCCTTTCTTATCTTGGATAACGTGTCTTTCTTATGTAAATATTTATGCTTTTCTAGATGTGCTCTGCTACCTCTTCTTACTTCATGATGTCAATTTAATATTGACTGAGGTTTTGGGGTTGCATATGATTTAGAAATTAGCCTAGATACTATTATGAAGATGTAAGCTAGCTACCACCATTCATTTTCTCAGTCTAGCCGATGTTTAACTCTCTTCTCGATAAATTGGTTGTGCCTTTGCTAATAGGTAAATGGATTATGGAACTAGGTAAGGTGAATCAGCTCAAATTTCAACTCAATCAATTGGTGTCTAAGCAACAGTAAGTGGATAAGGAACTCAATCTTTCAATGGCTCTTGATCCAGCCATATGTTTCTTGGGCATAGGGCAAGAACCTCATCAACTTTCACTAGTAAAACCTGGTAATCAACTCAAGAAAATGTTTGTTTACAGTCAGGAGACCATGGGAGGAGAGTTATTCACAATTATAGCTTACGAATGGATCTCAGGTGGTTTCTTTACAATCAGGAGACCATGGGAGGAGAGTTGTTCACTAGTATAGCTTATGAATGGACCTCGGGTGATGTGAGCTAGCTATAATGGGAAATTTGAGTTACCTACCAGCCTGCATTTGCTTAGTCTAACAAATATTTGACTCACTTCATTTCTTGGGTATAGGGCAAGGGCCTCATCACTTTTTCTGGTATAAGCTGCTAACCAATCCCAAGAAATGTTTATAGTTAGGAGACCGTGGGGGGAGAGATGCTCATTAGTATAACTAATAAATGGAGCTCAGCTGAAAGATTCTCCCGAATAGTCAAGGGAGAATAATTCTCACATATAGTTAAGGCCTCAACAAGGCAATGTTACTTCTCACAAATGAGAAAAATAATTAGATTTAATTATCCCTTACATACTCCAGCAAAACAAAATTAACCTTTGTTGCAATTTCTTGTGGTAAACCTCACTGCCAGATTCTAGGCAAATAACCAGCAGAATGAAATGCTAATTTGTCTTGCAATTCCTCTGCCTTAATTGAAAAGACATGCAAGTATCAAGATTCAGGGGAGCCTTAATTGAAAAGACATGCAGGTATCAAGATTAAGGGGTGTTTGATATCGTATAGGAAGATTGACAAGAGATTTAGCACTTTAGTTTATCACAACAATCACCTGGGATGCCCAATATCCCTCTCAAAAATTGATGTTTATGGTTAAGAGTCTTAAATGGAGCTAGTCAACATAAAGGGTTCCCTAAGAAGTGAGTATGCATCTGTTGACAAGCTATGAGTACCCTTAACTATATAGATCACTCGTTTGAATTATTCTCTTCATCATAACTCAAGAACTCTTTAATGGACATATGCATAATAACGGTATTATATTATAAGATAAAGAGAATTAATCTCCCTGCCTACCCAAGCCAAAGAGCCCTGTGATCAGCACTTCTAAAAAGCTTTCTACTTGTTGAAAAGGTGTAGAATGCCCACAACAGGTGCAACTGCTACCTTAATGATGGACTTACCTCTTATGGATCATCAAAAGAAAAGAACCATTAATGTGACCACAGGCAAAGCAAGCTGAACAAGTAACAAAAACAAATCAGGGTTGCCAACAAGAACCACCATCCAATGACACGAATAGGAAACCAGAGAAGAGAAACAATAACAAATAGTCTTGCACAAGGACCTCACCAAGAAACAATCATAAAATATATGCTCAATGTCCTAGGTTTGCCACACTGCAAGGCCATCCAAGAGGCCTGTCTCAGCTCACCTATCTTTGATGAAAAATGAGCATAGACATGACTTTGAGCTCAGAGCGCACCAGGGAATACATACAACAGCAATTCTTTTCAGCCACCTGCTTTTTTAAGTCTGCCTTAATTGATAACTGAATGTCTTTAACTAATGCACTGATAAAAAGCATGGGTATTATATAAGAAATACGTCAACCATTACAACACCACCTGTATTTCCAGCTTTATTTGCTTCATTTTAAGGCCAATTTCAAATTTGAATCTCACCTGAATAAAAGGCAGACATAATATCCATGTTGAGGGCTCATGTTTTCTGTGAGGCAATAATATCCCAGATAGAGGAGGAAATAATATCCCAGATAGATTCCTCTAGGAATATCAATTTCCTCTGACAGAATCCTAAAGATCCATCCAAGACGATAGACCCCCAAAAGAGGTCACTATCACTCCTCTTCGATTTTATTGGGTAAATAAGCACTACATTTTGGTGCCGGATAGCTGCTAAAAGGCTACACAACTCATCAAATGTGTTTATATCATATATAGCATAGCACATTTCATAAAGCTCCATTTGAGAGTTGGTTTGAAATCCATAAAAATCTGTAGCAATTACTGAAGACAAAAATTAAGTTGACCACCAGAGCAAGTTGTTGAAAAGTTGAAATAAATATGCATATAAGTTGCATATTCCCTCATTTTGGGGATGTTCCAGAGCAAGATTTGTATGAAATATGCTGCAAATCCAAGGTCATTTCCCAGTGGTGAGCATATGATTTAGAAATTAGCCTAGATACTATTATGAAGCTGTAAGCTAGCTACCACCATTCATTTTCTCAGTCTAGCCGATAATTAACTCTCTTCTCGATAAATTGACTGTGCCTTTGCTAATAGGAAAACAAATTATGGAACTGGGTAAGGTGAATCAGCTCAAATTTCAACTCAATCAATTGGTGGCTAAGCAACAGTAGGTGGATAAGGAACTCAATCTTTCAATGGCTCTCGATCCAACCATATGTTTCTTGGGTATAGGGCAAGAACCTCATGAACTTTCACTCGTAAAACCTGGTAATCAACCTCAAGAAAATGTTTGTTTACAGTCAGGAGACCATGGGAGGAGAGTTATTCACAAGTATAGCTTAAAAATGGATCTCAGGTGGTTTCTTTACAGTTAGGAGACCATGGGAGGAGAGTTGTTCACTAGTATAGCTTACGAATGGACCTCGGGTGATGTGAGCTAGCTATAATGGGAGATGTGAGTTAGCTACCAACCTGCATTTGCTTAGTCTAACAAATATTTGACTCACTTCATTTCTTGGGTATAGGGCAAGGGCCTCATCACTTTTTCTGGTATAGGTTGCTAACCAATCTCAAGAAATGTTTATAGGAGACTCTGGGATGAGAGATGTTCATTAGTATAACTAACAAATGGAGCTCAGCTGAAAGCTTCTCCCGAATAGTCAAGGGAGAATACTTATCACATATAGTTAGGGATTCAACAAGGCAATGTTACTTCTCACAAATGAGAAAAATAATTAGATTTGATTATCCCTTACATACTCCAGTAAAACCAAATTAACCTTTGTTGCAATTTCTTGTGGTAAATCTCACTGCCAGATTCTAGGCAAATAACCAGCAGAATGAAATGCTAATTTGTCTTGCAATTCCTCTACCTTAATTGAGTGGACATTGACAGAAGTTTCAATTTCAATCTCTAAACTTGGCATAAATTATAACTGTGTTCTTGGAAATTTCGGAAGGGTTTTGCATTTCGGGCCTGGGAGTCCTCAAACCTCAATGGGTGTCAATCCATTATGTGGTTTCTAGATTACGAGGCATAGGCCTATGACACTTAAAAAAATATACTAATTCTCTATTGTGTCCTTGTTGCCTACTTGTTTTGTATAGGAAACAGCTATATGAGTGTGCTACACCATGTCATTCAGAAAACCAAACCCACAAAAATATTCAGGAGGCTTTCCTCGTTACCATGCTTCTTCCTTGACATAGGCATAGGTTTTCGTTTCTGTATACAGGAAGAAGGAACATGACAAGATTTAATCAAGCCCGTAGTGATTCCAAATCAGAAGTTATATTGTGATGATGTCGGACCAGATTTGGGAAATGCCTCTAAGTTTCATAAACTCATTTGCATTGATGTTCTTGGTGAACTTTCGTCCGTATATATGTTTTATAGTTAGCATGGTGAGCTCATATTTGGTTGAGCCTCACTAGATTGGTGCCAAGAATCTTTTGAGATATCTTTGGAGCACAATCTCTCATGGATTGAGATTCACTGCCTGAAATATGAAGCTACATGATTATTCGAATGTTGACTAGGCAGGCAATGGGGAGGATCACCAGAGAACTTCTCAGTGCTAGTTCTCTTTGGATTTTGCTTCGATATCATGGATGAGCAAGAAGCAGAAGTCAATTGCTATAAGCACCGCTGAGACCGAATACATAGCTACGAGTATGATCTTGTGTGACGCTGCCTGGTTGTGGAAGCTCTTCAGTGCGTTGTTTGCACACATGATGAATACCACTGTGATCCTCTGTGACAACCAGGGGGGGATTCGATTGTTGAGAAATCCTGTATTCGATGATTACTCCAGTAGATAAACATCAGATACTAACTTATATAGAATATGGTAAGTCGATGAGCAAGGAGGCTCCATCGCATTGAGACTGATGTATAGGTTGCAAACATTTTGTCAAAGACCAGGGGAAAGGTCAAATCTGTGACTTTCCCGAACAACCTGGAGTCGTTGAGAGACCTTCGTATATATTACTATCAAAAGGCTAGTTGAAGAAAAAGGGAGTATAAGAGGTGTTTTTTACAACACAAAAGGCTACTAAAAGAAACAGAAACAAACACACCATATGACACCGTTATTTTTGGACCAATGTCCCCGGAAAAACCTAATGCGGGAAAATCGGTGCAGCTATCTGAGGGTTTTTTTACTAAGCAATATAAGAGTACAATCTGGGTGTCAAAACTAGCCTACCCAATAGAGAATTTCCTTAGCAGTAATACCTCACAGTTTCTCACAGATCTCCTGGCTGAAACCTCAGATAATCATTCTGACAGCTCCTCAGCACAAAATTGCACTGAAACCCCAGCGTTTGCCCAATCTGGACTGTGTCAACCTCTCCTTGCCCATCGTTGGCCCTGCGTCAGCCTATCTAGGCCTGTGTCAGCCCCAGGAGGCCCTGCGTTAGCTCTTTGCGCCTCTACGTCAAATACGCTGCCCTCTATGGCTTGAAGCAAATCACCGTGGGTTTGATATGAGAGGATTGATAATTGTCGGATGAAGCTGAGATTCACTAAGAGTGAAGCCAATCCAAACCATTGTTTGAAGATTGTGGATGATAGACCTCTCATACCGACACCTTCTAAGAATGACCTATTTCTGATAGGTGCAGACCCTCTCACTTGCAAAAGTAAGAGAGAGTTGGATTCCGGATGTGGAATGGTAAACTGCAAGATTGTGACTACCTCGAGGATCTTAACTTTCAGAAGTTATATTGTGATGATGTCGGACCAGATTTGGGAAATGCCTCTAAGTTTCATAAACTCATTTTCATTGATGTTCTTGGTGAACTTTCGTCCGTATATATGTTTTATAGTTAGCATGGTGAGCTCATATTTGGTTGAGCCTCACTAGATTGGTGCCAAGAATCTTTTGAGATATCTTCGGAGCACAATCTCTCATGGATTGAGATTCACTGCCTGAAATATGAAGCTGCATGATTATTCGAATGTTGACTGGGCAGGCAATGGGGAGGATCACCAGAGAACTTCTCAGTGCTAGTTCTCTTTGGATTTTGCTTCGATATCATGGATGAGCAAGAAGCAGAAGTCGATTGCTATAAGCACCGCCGAGACCGAATACATAGCTACGAGTATGATCTTGTGTGACGCTGCCTGGTTGTGGAAGCTCTTCAGTGCGTTGTTTGCACACATGATGAATACCACTGTGATCCTCTGTGACAACCAGGGGGGGATTCGATTGTTGAGAAATCCTGTATTCGATGATTGCTCCAGTAGATAAACATCAGATACTAACTTATATAGAATATGGTAAGTCGATGAGCGAGGAGGCTCCATCGCATTGAGACTGATGTACAGGTTGCAAACATTTTGTCAAAGCCCAGGGGAAAGGTCAAATCTGTGACTTTCCCGAACAACCTGGAGTCGTTGAGAGACCTTCGTATATATTACTATCAAAAGGCTAGTTGAAGAAAAAGGGAGTATAAGAGGTGTTTTTTACAACACAAAAGGCTACTAAAAGAAACAGAAACAAACACACCATATGACACCGTTATTTTTGGACCAATGTCCCCGGAAAAACCTAATGCGGGAAAACCGGTGCAGCTATCTGAGGGTTTTTTTACTAAGCAATATAAGAGTACAATCTGGGTGTCAAAACTGGCCTACCCAACAGAGAATTTCCTTAGCAGTAATACCTCACAGTTTCTCACAGATCTCCTGGCTGAAACCTCAGATAATCATTCCGACAGCTCCTCAGCACAAAATTGCACTGAAACCCCAGTGTCTGCCCAATCTGGACTGCATCAGCCTCTCCTTGCCTAGCATTGGCCCTGCGTCAGCCTATCTAGGCCTGTGTCAGCCCCAGGAGGCCCTGCGTTAGCTCTCTGCACCTCTGCGTCAAATACGCTGCCCTCTATGGCTTGAAGCAAATCACCGCGGGTTTGATATGAGAGGATTGATAATTGTCAGATGAAGCTGAGATTCACTAAGAGTGAAGCCAATCCAAACCATTGTTTGAAGATTGTGGATGATAGACCTCTCATACCGACACCTTCTAAGAATGACCTATTTCTGATTGGTGCAGACACTCTCACTTGCAAAAGTAAGAGAGTTGGATTCCGGATGTGGAATGGTAAACTGCAAGACCGTGACTACCTTGAGGATCTTAACTTTCAGAAGTTATATTGTGATGATGTCGGACCAGATTTGGGAAATGCCTCTAAGTTTCATAAACTCATTTGCATTGATATTCTTGGTGAACTTTCGTCCGTATATATGTTTTATAGTTAGCATGGTGAGCTCATATTTGGTTGAGCCTCACTAGATTGGTGCCAAGAATCTTTTGAGATATCTTCGGAGCACAATCTCTCATGGATTGAGATTCAATGCCTGAAATATGAAGCTGCATGATTAATCGAATGTTGACTGGGCAGGCAATGGGGAGGATCACCAGAGAACTTCTCAGTGCTAGTTCTCTTAGGATTTTGCTTCGATATCATGGATGAGCAAGAAGCAGAAGTCGATTGCTATAAGCACCGCTGAGACCGAATATATAGCTACGAGTATGATCTTGTGTGACGTTGCCTGGTTGTGGAAGCTCTTCAGTGCGTTGTTTGTACACATGATGAATACCACTGTGATCCTCTGTGACAACCAGGGGGGATTCGATTGTTGAGAAATCCTGTATTCGATGATTGCTCTAGTAGATAGACATCAGATACTAACTTATCTAGAATATGGTAAGTCGATGAGCGAGGAGGCTCCATCGCATTGAGACTGATGTACAGGTTTCAAACATTTTGTCAAAGCCTAGGGGAAAGTCAAATCTGTGACTTTCCCGAACAACCTGGAGTCGTTGAGAGACCTTCGTATATATTACTATCAAAAGGCTAGTTGAAGAAAAAGGGAGTATAAGAGGTGTTTTTTGCAACACAAATGGCTACTAAAAGGCTACTAAAAGAAACAGAAACAAACACACCATATGACACCGTTATTTTTGGACCAATGTCCCCGAAAAAACCCAATGCGAGAAAACCGGTGCAGCTATCTGAGGGTTTTTTTTACTAAGCAATATAAGAGTACAATCTGGGTGTCAAAACTGGCCTACCCAACAAAGAATTTCCTTAGCAGTAATACTTCACAGTTTCTCACAGATCTCCTGGATGAAAACTCAGATAATCATTCCGACAGCTCCTCAGCACAAAATTGCACTGAAACCCCAGCGTATCTGGACTGCGTCAGCCTCTCCTTGCCCAGCATTGGCCTTGCGTCAACCTATCTAGGCCTGTTTCAGCCCCAGGAGGCCCTGCGTTAGCTTTCTACGCCTCTGCGTCAAATACGTTGCCCTATATGGCTTGAAGCAAATCACCGTGGGTTTGATATGAGAGGATTGATAATTGTCAGATGAAGCTGAGATTCACTAAGAGTGAAGCCAATCCAAACCATTGTTTGAAGATTATGGATGATAGACCTCTCATATCGACACCTTCTAAGAACGACCTATTTCTGATAGGTGCAGACCCTCTCACTTGCAAAAGTAAGAGAGAGTTGGATTCCGAATGTGGAATGGTAAACTGCAAGACCGTGACTACCTTGAGGATCTTAACTTTCACAAGTTATATTGTGATGATGTCAGACCAGATTTGGGAAATTCCTCTAAGTTTCATAAACTCATTTGCATTGACGTTCTTGGTGAACTTTCGTCCGTATATATGTTTTATAGTTAGCATGGTGAGCTCATATTTGGTTGCGCCTCACTAGATTGGTGCCAAGAATCTTTTGAGATATCTTCGGAGCACAATCTCTCATGGATTGAGATTCACTGCCTGAAATATGAAGCTGCATGATTAATCGAATGTTGACTAGGCAGGCAATGGGGAGGATCACCAAAGAACTTCATCAGTGCTAGTTCTCTTAGGATTTTGCTTCGATATCATGGATGAGCAAGAAGCAGAAGTCGATTGCTATAAGCACCGCCGAGACCGAATACATAGCTACGAGTATGATCTTGTGTGACGCTGCCTGGTTGTGGAAGCTCTTCAGTGCGTTGTTTGTACACATGATGAATACCACTGTGATCCTCTGTGACAACCAGGGGGGGATTCGATTGTTGAGAAATCCTGTATTCGATGATTGCTCCAGTAGATAGACATCAGATACTAACTTATCTAGAATATGGTAAGTCGATGAGCGAGGAGGCTCCATCGCATTGAGACTGATGTACAGGTTGCAAACATTTTGTCAAAGCCCAGGGGAAAGTCAAATCTGTGACTTTCCCGAACAACCTGGAGTCGTTGAGAGACCTTCGTATATATTACTATCAAAAGGCTAGTTGAAGAAAAAGGGAGTATAAGAGGTGTTTTTTGCAACACAAAAGGCTACTAAAAGAAACAGAAACAAACACACCATATGACACCGTTATTTTTGGACCAATGTCCCCGGAAAAACCCAATGCGAGAAAACCGGTGCAGCTATCTGAGGGTTTTTTTTACTAAGCAATATAAGAGTACAATCTGGGTGTCAAAACTAGCCTACCCAACAGAGAATTTCCTTAGCAGTAATACCTCACAGTTTCTCACAGATCTCCTGGCTGAAAACTCAGATAATCATTCCGACAGCTCCTCAGCACAAAATTGCACTGAAACCCCAGCGTCTGCCCAATCTGGACTGCGTCAGCCTCTCCTTGCCCAGCATTGGCCCTGCGTCAGCCTATCTAGGCCTGTTTCAGCCCCAGGAGGCCCTGTGTTAGCTCTCTACGCCTCTGCGTCAAATACGCTGGCCTCTCTGGGCCTCTGCGTCAAATACGCTGCCCTCTATGGCTTGAAGCAAATCACCGCGGGTTTGATATGAGAGGATTGATAATTGTCAGATGAAGCTGAGATTCACTAAGAGTGAAGCCAATCCAAACCATTGTTTGAAGATTGTGGATGATAGACCTCTCATACCAACACCTTCTAAGAACGACCTATTTCTAATAGGTGCAGACCCTCTCACTTGCAAAAGTAAGAGAGAGTTGGATTCCAGATGTGGAATAGTAAACTGCAAGACCGTGACTATCTCGAGGATCTTAACTTTCAGAAGTTATATTGTGATGATGCTGGACCAGATTTGAGAAATGCCTCTAAGTTTCATAAACTCATTTGCATTGATGTTCTTGGTGAACTTTCGTCCGTATAAATGTTTTATAGTTAGCATGGTGAGCTCATATTTGGTTGAGCCTCACTAGATTGGTGCCAAGAATCTTTTGAGATATCTTCGGAGCACAATCTCTCATGGATTGAGATTCACTGCCTGAAATATGAAGCTGCATGATTATTCGAATGTTGACTGGGCAGGCAATGGGGAGGATCACTAGAGAACTTCTCAGTGCTAGTTCTCTTTGGATTCTGCTTCAATATCATGGATGAGCAAGAAGCAAAAGTCGATTGCTATAAGCACCGCCGAGACCGAATACATAGCTATGAGTATGATCTTGTGTGACGCTGCCTGGTTGTGGAAGCTCTTCAGTGCGTTGTTTGTACACATGATGAATACCACTGTGATCCTCTGTGACAACCAGGGGGGATTCGATTGTTGAGAAATCTTGTATTCGATGATTGCTCCAGTAGATAGACATCAGATACTAACTTATCTAGAATATGGTAAGTCGATGAGCGAGGAGGCTCCATGGCATTGAGACTGATGTACAGGTTGCAAACATTTTGTCAAAGCCCAGGGGAAAGGTCAAATCTGTGACTTTCCCGAACAAACTGGAGTCGTTGAGAGACCTTCGTATAAGGGTCCTGCATGTTGCATGCATTGAGCTTTGGGAGATCTAAGGGGCTTGGGGTACTTACTGGAGCAACACACGACCATAGGGCAACTCACCCTCCCCTAATGGTGCACTGTGTACAAGATGAATAGCTTAGCCTTCTCTTGTAATACCCCAAGGTGACTTTGGGATAGGATGATTCATTCTCCTATGAGCCAGGATGATTAGTTCTCCTGTAGGATAGATGATCAATTCCCCTATCGAGGCATCCTACCTATGCAATCTGAGACTCATTGGAAGTACCTCTCATCTGATTAATGAGCAAGGAAATGGGGTTAGGGACCATAGTAGTATTATCGATGACAGCAAGATGTATGGTGCAATAGTGGTGCAACAATATGGACAACAAGATGTATGGTGCAGCAATGGTGCAGCAGAATGGACAACAAAATGTATGGTGCAACAATGGTGCAGCAGTATGGATAGCAAGATGTTTGTTGCAGCAGTGGGACAACAATGCTACATGGTGCTGCAATGATACAGCAATGGGACAGCAAAGGCAACTTGGCACAGTATGGTGCAGCATATGTTACAACAATGAGACAACAATGGTCAATGGCATATAGTGCACAACGGGACAACAATGGTACAATGGTACAACATGGGACAACTAGTATTTAGTGTGGCAAATTCATGGTGTTGTTATGGTATGGAAAAGCACAACGAGACAACCATGACATAGTGCAGTGGTGGCACAACAGGATAGCCATGACATAGTGCAGCAGTGGCACAACAGGACAGTCTCGTCAAGAGGTGTAGGATTGATCTAAAGAGCCCTTTAGAACACCCTTGGAGGAGCCCTAGTTGATGTACAACATGCCCAAGCCGCAAGCCTTATATGATGTCCTAAAGGGATTAAATCACAGTGAAGAGAGGCTCCTTCGATGTCCCAAAAGAAGGCTCTTCATCACAGCAAGGAGGCTTCCATACGCTGTCAAAGGAAGCTCCAAAAGAGCCCTAGTTGCAGCCTTCTATTCACAGCTAAGACGCAGTCAAAGGGAGCCTAAATGAACCCCTAATCCACAATAAGAAAGAGACTCAATACACAGTCCTAAAGGATGTGTTTTAGGTGTTGTTCAAGTAAGGAGACCTAGCGCGTCTTAGCGGTAGTCTTAAAGCCCAACCGCATTGAAGGGAGAAGTCTCTACAACTATCTTATGAGGAGGACCTATACGCTGTCAAAAGAGGTTCTAACTTTGAGTTTTCTTCCAAGTCTGGGTACTTGTCTATGATTTATGGCACATATGCAAGCCTTGAAAGTGTGAGAATGTACAAGAATAAACTCCTGGGATAAATACCCATTTGATTATAAGGACTTCTCTTACATTGATGTGAAAGTGTCAGCAAGGAAATTTGCAGATATCTTAACACAGAAACAAGCAATCACATTCCATTAAAATGCACTTAACTTTACATATGCCCAAAAGCAGAGGAAATAACTAAGCTGGAATCCGATCCAAGAAAATGCCCCATATTATCATCCTATGCTTAGTAACGCTTACAAGGAAATGGGTTGGGTATGTGTTTAAAGTCTGTACAATCAAAAAGAAAGAATCTAAAGGTAGCCCCAACAATCTGAACAGGCAACAGGATATCGGTTTACCAAGTTAATCTAATAATGTAGCACATATGGACTCATCTTGATATTGCTTCCTTGAGTTTACTAGCTATTTCACTTGTCAAAGCGAAGGATATTCCCTTAGATCATGTTTATACAATGGGCCAGTATCTTGAGCACTGAGGAATCAGATGAACGCAGCTGATTTTATCTCTCTAGAGGTAGCACTGGTGTATTCTAGCTGTGTAAATGTCATTTAATGAGGTTGCAACTTTTTGTAATACATAATCAATGGGCCAGTATCTTGAGCACTGAGGAATCAGATGAACGCAGCTGATTTTATCTCTCTAGAGGTAGCACTGGTGTATTCTAGCTGTGTAAATGTCATTTAATGAGGTTGCAACTTTTTACATATTACAAAAAAACGTGAATAAATGGCAAGATCATAAACAACCACACAAACTGCAACTGTTTTCCATTGAGAAGAATCTATATACCCCTCTTAATGTCCTGCAAGGCAAGGACATGGATTGAAAAGAATATCTATACTCTTCTCAAAATATTCCTAGTTCTCCAAGTTGCAACCGAGCCTCAAGAACTCAACAGTTGCAAAGCATTGAAACCCATATTCTTGTACTCTGGTTTTCGTCATATGATTAAGAAAATAAAAAAACCATACAAACATATGCATGTTATTGATAAAATCGGTATACCCCTATCAAGATCTTGCAATGCAAGATCGGCTAGATTCAACCAGTTTTGGGTTTTGGTGTAGATATCCGTATACTGCTCAGCCACAACCAGTATTTTATCCTTCATCGCTGTCTTAGCAAGTGCAGAAGTGCCAAGAACAAAATTTTTATGATTTTTTTGAAGGTCAATAGTCCCGGGTGTTTTAATATAATTTTAACCTTGAGATGATAGGTTATGACGAAATCTGAGGATATAAAGATGATGCAGATTTTAAATTGCAACGATGAAATCTGTTGCGGCGATACCCTATATTCAAGGAGCTATTTTTTAAGAAAACAAAGAGAAAGCTAAAACACATACCTGTTTTAGGCAAAAACAATGGAAGATTGGCGTCACAGAAAAAATAGTATTAAATGCAGAGCTGGTAAACCTGTCTTGGCTATTGCTCCTCAAAGCACACTGATCTGTATGCTCCAAAGTTTTCCAAATCGTTGAATACCAGATATTTAGAGCCCACCTTGCCAAATATCATATAATAATATAAGACAGCTGGTTCAGAAAATAAGCTTTCCACTGGGTGTGAACCCTGACAGCGACACCTTAATCAATCGTTGGAAGAGAATGTTCAGGCGGTGGGACTTCGAGACAAGGAGAAAAGAACAGCCGATTGGCGCCAAGCCCACACAAGGAGAAGCGAAATTTTAAATTTTCCCACAAAATTTTAAATTTTCTCACAGAAATGCTTGAAAAGTCTACTTCATAATATTTTTTCAAAAGTTCATTTGCCAACAGTTCTATTAATTGAATTTTCCCACAAAATTGTTTGAAAAGTCTTCATCATAATAATTTTTTAAATGTTCATTTGCCAGCAGTTCTATTAATTTGTCCATTTATTTTATTAATACAAACCATATAATATTAACTAACCTGTACATCCTATAAATTATATAAACATACATTTGCATTCTATAAACCATTCATCTTAGAGGCACCAGGAAGTGGTTTTGTATAATGTGCATAGTTTATATTATTGCTAAACCTTAAAAACCATTCATAGGTCTTAAGATGATAATGGTGTTTCTTCTTAGATGATGTCTAAGGCCCCAACAAAAGTCATCCTTGTTGGGCAAATCCTCACATTAACACCCATACAACATTTATATACCTGTGGTTTATAATGCTGGCAAATAGTGCTCCTCATCACCTAATTGTGCAAAAAGCCCCAACTAACCTAGTCTAGGTTAGATGTCCTCGATATTAACATATTATCCTACATTATCCATTAGCTCGTGGAGATAGAGGGTTCAAGGACTCTCACTTGATGGTTGGGGACTATAGTCCATCAAGAGGTCAAATGTCGGGCTAACTGTATTAAGGACACCTCAAGGTCAACCAACACGAATGCAATGTATTAGTTGTTCTTTATCAACCTATCAAAATGTCACAATATTGGGTAGTAGACATCAGTAAGTAGGACACTAGTCACCAACAAGAAACCTTGATAACGATAGAGTAATGATGTGATGAGTGGATGTGGACCCGGGGATATCGCATGTCAATTGTGTGGCAATTGATTTGACATGCTAACGTCTCATTATGATGTGGCACCAATGTGGGTCTAGATGACATGGCATACCAATGTAACAAGTGATATGGCATGTTGACATGGCAATGGAAGGTTGACTTGGCACCGAGGTGTTGTATAGGTGGTAACCATATAGTGACGACGTGGATGTTGGGCGTTTGGATGTTAAGATATCAACTAATTAGTATCAATGACACTCTCTAGCCTCTTCCTGAGGGCCCAGTGGCTTGATAGCTCAACCATTGGCCTTTCAAGATATCGGGTATTGAGAAATTAGGGCTTCAATCTACAAGCTCGTATGTATTTCCAAGTCAAAGAGGATATAATACTTGCAGAGGATCCTTCATCC
Source organism: Pinus tabuliformis (assembly GCA_031772625.1). NCBI lineage: Eukaryota > Viridiplantae > Streptophyta > Pinopsida > Pinales > Pinaceae > Pinus > Pinus tabuliformis. Next base: position 1,232,640,991 of record CM062809.1, on the reverse strand, counting down.
ACCATACATCGATAGATATTTGTGGAATTAACCCTAACCTTTATTTGGAAAGGTGCAGTGGAAGGAAGACGAGGCTCGACAAGACTATCCCAATCAAAGGAGACACTCCTAGAACTTGCAGGGGGAACATTTGAAGCAGTCAGAATGCCCGCTATATCAGAAGACTCTGCACTAGAGATCAAACAGACTCTTTTGTTAGGCACTTCACCCCCCAAAAAAGGAGTGTAATCGGCCAGAGATTGTATTGGCTAACCACATTATCAACCAATGGTTGGTGGGATTAATGAGAAACCATATCAGATCTAGGAGTAGAAGTACTTTCAGACTCGGACCATATCCTTTGAATCTCTGGAATACCAGGGCATAAATGAGCAAGATGGTCTCCCTTGCATATCTTACAAGGGAACTTAGGTTTAAAACTTCTACGTCCAGGTTTCTTATCAACCTCCCTTCCGCCAACCTAACTAGTAGTGGTTTGTGGAGAGTCCTGAACATGACTTGCAGAGGATCCTGACTCTTTGCTAGTATGACTCACAGTGACTAGACTCGTGCCCCTAGCATGACTTGCTGCAGCTAAAGGCTCATCTCCAACATGACTTGCAAAGGTTGATGATGAAGGGATAGAATTATTCTTCTTCTTTGAATTTCTCTTTCTCCTCTTTTTAGATTTCTTGTTACAAGAAGGAGGAGAAGAATGAATCCTAGATTTCTCTTGGAAAGAAGATGAACAATTAGCACCCATGTGATGCCATTGAAATAAAGCATTCATCTGAGAAGCAAGGCCTTGACTAACAGCTTTATCTCTCATAAGATCAAAGCACAATGCTGGCGAGGCCAATGGCTTATAAACACCTTGGTCATTGTCTCTAAAGGTACATACCCACCCAGGTGTTCCCTGAGTATGACCTTCCAGGACAATTCTTGTCTTGGGTTCCCAGCCCTCAAAGAATATCGCTCCTCTTGCCTACTCTTGTCTTGGGTGCCCTACACATCCTCAAAGAGCATCAGATGCCAAATGATTGCCCAATCCTCCCGTTATTTCTTGCCAAGTGAAGACAAGAATGTTGTGTCTATCTCTTCCCCTTGATTGGGGAAGACATGCCCAAGTTTCCTCTGACAAGGAACTTGCCCAAGCTCCTTTGTAGTTGGGAACTTGTTAGAACTCCCTCTTAGCTAGGGACTTGTCCATTCATCAACAACGTCTTCTTCGTGGGTCCTTCAGCCGCTTGATCTCCTTCTTTCCTTCGATGTCATGAAGTCTTTGTTTGAACTTCTTCTTGGCAGGGTACCGGCCATCGATCACTTTCCCCCCTGGTTTGTCATGTCATTGCTCCCTTCGTGGAAAGTGACTCTTCTTGTAGGTGCCTTGATACAAGGCGTTTCTTCTTGCTTTGTAGTCTTCCATGATGAATGATAGATGGTAGACCTTCTTGTCCTTGATGTGATTGAGACTTCTTGGCTTGACGCTTCAACCTTGCGGATGTTCTTGAGATTCCCTTTCCTTGATGTGTCACCTTAGCTCCGATACTGCGATGAACAATCTGGGGCAATGGGGTATAGCGGGATTCTTCTAGACTTGATAACAACTTGTGAATCTCTTTTGAAATTTATCGTGTTATCTTAATCTTCTTCTCTTCTTATTAATGCATGTGCATTTACCTTCATCAAACTGGTGCCAAAAACATAAGAACAAGAACACAGGATGTTGGCTATCTGCCAGGGAAAAACCTCTCTCTCTCTCAGAGAGGAAAACCCTTTCATAAGCTTCTTGTTGGTCATTGCGAAGCCCTAGACCCTTGACAATAATATCCCCCAAGCACAAGTCGAGTCCTTCCTCCTCTCTGCACTTTGTATCTTCGGCGCTTCATTCCCCGGCACTCTGTCCTTCTTTCAACTTTTGATAGTCCATGGTGGACTAGCTCTAGAAGAGACTCCAACCTTTGTTCCTTAGCGAGATCCTTTACCAATGAAGAAACCTTCATTCTCTTGACCAACCGAGCCTTTTTCTTGATGCGAGGTTGCAGGCTCGATGTACACCAAGTTTTCTTGATGTGAGGTTGCAGGCTCGATGTACACGGTCTGCGCCTACTTCAACACTCGATCAATTCTCCAGCAAGTGTTCTTAACAATGCAGCGAAAATAACTTACCATAAATTTATCTTCTTCAATTATTCTTTCAACCTGTCGTGTCGTGTGGTCGTGCTGCACTGGCCCGCGGCCTGCACGACACAACTCCACACCTGAACTGCGAACCTGTCCGCCCGAATTTCCCTTCCGCGGCGCCCAAACTCTGCCCGTCGGTGCGGTCCATAGTGAGGGCGCATGCAGTGTGGCCTACCTGCTCGGACGGTAACCCGCCCCGCTCTGCCTGTCCGCGCTACCAAGCCCGACCCGCCCTCTGTAATCCGCCCGCCAGTGCGGCCCTCTTACCCGCGTCCTTCTCTTCCTTCCGTTTTTGCCCAACTCCTTCCTTCGCACTTGTTCTGCGATGTGGAAGTCTGAGTTCGATGTCCCTTCGTCGAACGCCATCCTCCTTACTTATACGCATCCTTTCGCCCAAGGGCCGTGTCTCTCGAGGATAACAAGGGTCGGCTCCATCAACATGCATGCCCGGCTGACCTGCCACATAACCTCGACACACCCCATTCCAACGAACCACCGCGTCCCTTCGTGTGCACCGTCGCGCCCATGGGTCGGCTCCACATGGTCACCTCTTTCATCCGGGCACGCAACAAGGGTCGCCCGCGCGCCTTCCGTCAGTGGCTCGCCCATCATGCAAGTATCAAGGGGCGTGCGCCATCCCCAACACGGCACGAGCAACATGGGAACCCCGCGTGTCACGTCCCCAGGCCTATAGTACTCTTTCAGTCGTACTTGGTGAGGTGCGGCGCCACCGAACACTTTCTTTTCACCAATACTTATGTTCATGGACTACGCCTAACCATTAGTCTACTTAGTTTGTTTTTCGCAACCAAGTATTATTATGTTTCCTTTATGCCAATGAACACCCATACACATTCATTATCATCAGCAATTATACATGAAGAACACAATTGCACAATGTAAAGGGAGGGGAAACTCCCTAAACAATGAGTCTGCCCGAATACAATATATTATTCAACTCCACAATGTTTACGGGGCTTTACAAGTATACTTGGGAAACACCAAGTTTCATACTTAGCCAATTTTACAAATAGGCAACACCTCCGTGTGCCAACCGAGTTCCTTGCCCGAGCTGGGCGGGCGCGTCCTCACGCGAGCTGCCAACCGTACTCGTCGACCGAACCTCGTTTACCGCTGCACGACGGGCGGGCGACCTCACCCGAGTCACCCAGCGTTTCATGTTGCACGACGGGCGGGCGACTTACCCGAGACACCTCCGCGTTTCTTCTTCCACGACGGGCGGGCGACCTACCCGAGACACCCCGTGTCACACCGAACGGCGGGTGCCTTCCTTACCCGCGCCCTCACCCGAGAACCGAACCCTGTGCGTATCGTGTGTGCTTGCCCAAGAGCGGGTGCATATATGCCCGCGCCTCTTTTGCGACCTGCTCCACTACTTCGCACTTTTTTCTTGATCACCGAATGCTCATGTTCGAATGTCCATCTTCGAATGAATGCCAAATGCTCCAACGCCTTGCCATATTTATACGAGCGGTTGGGCGAGTCGCTGCCCAGGCCGACTCGACCACCGCGTGCCAAAACGCCCTTACACGTCGCAAACTTGCCATCCGATTGCTGGTCGGCAAACAATCCTTCGTTCAAGTCGCCCCAACATGTGAGTCCCTTTCGCCAACCTAACTAGTAGTGGTTTGTGGAGAGTCCTGAACATGACTTGCAGAGGATCCTGACTCTTTGCTAGTATGACTCACAGTGACTAGACTCGTGCCCCTAGCATGACTTGCTACAGCTAAAGGCTCATCTCCAACATGACTTGCAAAGGTTGATGATGAAGGGATAGAATTATTCTTCTTCTTTGACTTTCTCTTTCTCCTCTTTTTAGATTTCTTGTTACAAGAAGGAGGAGAAGAATGAATCCTAGATTTCTCTTGGACAGAAGATGAACAATTAGCACCCATGTGATGCCACTGAAATAAAGCATTCATCTGAGAAGCTTCAAGAGTATTGGGAATATTTGGGGTGCACCACAGCCAAACAGGTAGTCCAACATTCAACCCAGGAATATTCAAAGTGGCCATCAAGGGAGTACCAACGTTTCCAAAGAAAGGAAAAGCACAAGGATCTCCTTTTGAAAAGGTACCTTGGTTGGTTTCCATAGGAATATTGGCCATATCTAACTGATTTGCAGACCCTTCCCTTACGGGAATGGAGAAATTACTTTTCAAGGAAGATATACACACAATCAAGACCTTTGCCCTTGAGGAGGCAACTCCACAACTTTGTAGGTGTTGTATTGAAGTGGCTTGGGAGCTTATACATGGACTATGACCATTATCTTACACCTCTTTTAGGCCCTCAGGGACTAGTTTTCATCCTTGAAAAATGTTCAAGGGCCTAAGAACCATCCCTTAGATGGTCTCCATGAGTACCACTAGGCCAACTATTCACCTTAGAGGCATTGGAGGGTGGTTTTCTACCATGTGCATAGTCTGTATTATTACTAAGCCTTAAAAACCACTCGTACTAGACCCTAGCATGATAATGGTGTTTCTCCTTAGATGATGTCCAAGGACCTAAACAAAGCCATCCTTGTCGGGAAAAATTATCCTCACATTAACACCCATACACCATCTATATACCTATGGTTTATAATGATGGAAAATAGTGCTCCCCATCACTTAATTGTGCAAAAATCCCCAACTAACCTAGATTCCACGTCAAACATGTCCTCGATATTAGCATATCACCCTACATTATCCATTAGCTCATGGAGATAGAGGGTTCAAGGACTCTCACTTGATGGTTGGGGACTATAGTCCATCGAGAGGTCAAATTTCGGGCTAACTGTGTTAAGGACACCTTGAGGTCAACCAACACTAATGCAATGTATTAGTTGTTGGTACATCAACCTATCAAAATGGCACAATACTGGGTAGTAGACATTAGTAAGTAGGACACTAGTCACCAACAAGAAACCTTGGTATCAATAGAGTAATGATGTGGTGAGTGGACGTGGATCTGGGGATACAACAGTCAATTGTATGGCAGTTGATTTGACATGCTAACGTTTCATTATGATGTGGCACCAATGTGGGTCTAGATGACATGACATACCAATGTGGTAAGTGATGTGGCATGTTGACATGGCAATGGAAGGTTGATTAGGCACCGAGGTGATGTATAGGTGGTAACCATATAGCAATGACATGGATGTTGGGCTTTTGGATGTTAATATATCAGCTAATCAGTATCAATGACACTCTTTAGCCTCTTCTGAGGGCCTGATCGCTTGATAGCCCGACCATTGGCCTTTCAAGATATCAAGTATTGAGACATTAGGGCTTTAATCTACAAGCTCGTCTGTATGTTAGGTGTCAAGTATCGAGATAGTAAGTATGTATAGAGCATTAAGTGTCCTGGGGGGGATAGCAGCTTAGTGATCTGGCAGATGGATAAGGTAGATGATGGAAAGGTAATTAGTATCAATGACACTCTTTAGCCTCTTCTGAGGGCCTGATCGCTTGATAGCCCGACCATTGGCCTTTCAAGATATCGAGTATTGAGACATTAGGGCTTCAATCTACAAGCTCGTCTGTATATTAGGTGTCGAGTATCGAGATAGTAAGTATGTATAGAGCATTAAGTGTCCTGGGGGGATAGCAGCTTAGTGATCTGGCAGATGGATAAGGTAGATGATGGAAAGGTAATTAGTATCAATGACACTCTTTAGCCTCTTCTGAGGGCCTGATCGCTTGATAGCCCGACCATTGGCCTTTCAAAATATCGAGTATTGAGACATTAGGGCTTCAATCTACAAGCTCGTCTGTATGTTAGGTGTCGAGTATCGAGATAGTAAGTATGTATAGAGCATTAAGTGTCCTGGGGGGATAGCAGCTTAGTGATCTGGCAGATGGATAAGGTAGATGATGGAAAGGTAATTGTGTTAATTGATGACCCATTGTTTGGTTATGTGAAGACCGAGTAAGCAAGTTTTAAACTAATGTGATATTTCCCAAGTGGTCGATAGTGGATATAATAGCCAAATTAATTGAATAGGTAAGCTAAAATGAACATTATTGTTTATATCATTGCTAAAATGAACATGGCCTAATTATTCAATATCTCTTGTAATGGAACCAAAGTTATATATCACATGAATAGTTATAGGTAAGAATTCTTATAAATTATCTTGATTACTATGTCACATATTGAAATCTTTCATTTCACTAATAGTTTCATCATCTGTAATAGATCAAATTACTATGACTTTAGGCAACACTTTTGATGGATTTTACTCATTGTTAACTAAATTTATTATTTCTTTGTCACTGAAGTTGAAAAGTGGAAATACAAAATATTTAATAAACGAGAGTAAATACTATTTCAAGGGTGTTACCAAACTTATTGCATGAGGTTTTATATGAGACAAGTATATATTTCTAGAAAAATAGAGATAAAAAATAATTAACAAATTCCTAAATTCCTTATTTGTATTAAAAAAAAATATCTCTTGTTTTAATTTTTTTAATAATTACTAAATTGTGTGTTTGAAGTAATTACTTATTTGAAATAAGGAAAAATCTTTTTTCCTTTTTTTTTTTAATAATCACTAAATTTATTATTTAACATAAATAAAAAAAATTGAAAAATCTATTTTTTTTCTTCTAATAATTACTAAATATATTATTTAACATAAAAAATAAACAATAAAAAACAGATTTTTCGTTACATGCATATTGAACTTTTACTTATAATTTGGTCCAATACAATTTTTTCCATATATAAAAAATATACATATATTATTAAAATTTGAAAACGTTTTTGTCAGTGAATATAAGCTCCCTGGTGAAACTAGTTAGTAAACTAGGTGAAAGTAGTTATTTGAAAGCATTTTTGTCAGTAAATATAAGCTACTTCGTGAAAAAAGTTAGTAAACTAGGGGAAAGTAGTTAGTAAACTAAGTGTTGAATACCACTCCATCTGATATCTAATCTGAATCTGATGTCATGAGACAGTTCGGGCTATAATGAATTAATAAATATGCAGTTCTCAGCTGTTAAATTTATTTTCATTAATGCACCCAACGATTCCTTAAAAATCTAATCTGATGTCATGAGACAGTTCGGGCTGGCTGCATGAGACAGTTCGGGCTGTAATGAATTAATAAATATGCAGCTGTTAAATTTATTTTCATTAATGCACCCAACGATTCCTTAAAAGCACTGAGATTTACAAATTTACAAGCACGATATTTACATACAGGATTCTGTCTAATTTTCAGAAGAACAAATCTTCAAAAGCAGCACAAGTTTTTGGTTCAGATTTTTCCCTTTTGGAAGTGAGAGTTCATGCAAAATACAGGTTTTTTCCACTTCTGATTGTAATTTTGATTACCTGTGCACTTTTTTTAAACAATTTTTGCCATGTGTTTTTAATATACTCTCTTTTTCTGTTAATGAAAAATACTTTTACACAGAATTTGTTCATCCTGGCTGTAAGTATTTGCAATTTGCTTAGTTGATATAGGTTTGATCACTTTCTTTAGTCCTATTAGTTGATACGCATGCAGATAGCCTCCCAGCTTGTGCTGGAACGCTGTGCAGTTTAGAAAGACTGGGCAATGAGACAGGATTTGGAATCACTACGGGCTTGATTAAATCTGGTCATGTTCCTTCTTCCTGTATACAGAAACGAAAACCTAAACCTATGTCAAGGAAGAAGCATGGTAACGAGGAAAGCCTCCTGAATATTTTTGTGGGTTTGGCTTTCTGAATGATATGGTGTAGCACACTCATATAGCTGTTTCCTATACAAAACAAGTAGGCAACAAGGACACAATAGAGAATTAGTATATTTTTTTAAGTGTCACAGGCCTATGCCTCGTAATCTAGAAACCACATAATGGATTGACACCCATTGAGGTTTGAGGACTCCCAGGCCCGAAATGCAAAACCCTTCCGAAATTTCCAAGAACACAGTTATAATTTATGCCAAGTTTAGAGATTGAAATTGAAACTTCTGTCAGTGTCCACTCAATTAAGGTAGAGGAATTGCAAGACAAATTAGCATTTCATTCTGCTGGTTATTTGCCTAGAATCTGGCAGTGAGATTTACCACAAGAAATTGCAACAAAGGTTAATTTGGTTTTGCTGGAGTATGTAAGGGATAATCGAATCTAATTATTTTTCTCATTTGTGAGAAGTAACATTGCCTTGTTGAGGCCCTAACTATATGTGAGAAGTATTCTCCCTTGACTATTCGGGAGAAGCTTTCAGCTGAGCTCCATTTGTTAGTTATACTAATGAACATCTCTCGTCCCACAGTCTCCTATAAACATTTCTTGAGATTGGTTAGCAGCCTATACCAGAAAAAGTGATGAGGCCCTTGCCCTATACCCAAGAAATGAAGTGAGTCAAATATTTGTTAGACTAAGCAAATGCAGGTTGGTAGCTAACTCACATCTCCCATTATAGCTAGCTCACATCACCCGAGGTCCATTCGTAAGCTATACTAGTGAACAACTCTCCTCCCATGGTCTCCTAACTGTAAAGAAACCACCTGAGATCCATTTGTAAGCTATACTTGTGAATAACTCTCCTCCCATGGTCTCCTGACTGTAAACAAACATTTTCTTGAGGTTGATTACCAGGTTTTACGAGTGAAAGTTCATGAGGTTCTTGCCCTATACCCAAGAAACATATGGTTGGATCGAGAGCCATTGAAAGATTGAGTTCCTTATCCACCTACTGTTGCTTAGCCACCAATTGATTGAGTTGAAATTTGAGCTGATTCACCTTACCCAGTTCCATAATTTGTTTTCCTATTAGCAAAGGCACAGTCAATTTATCGAGAAGAGAGTTAAATATCGGCTAGACTGAGAAAATGAATGGTGGTAGCTAGCTTACAGCTTCATAATAGTATCTAGGCTAATTTCTAAATCATATGCTCACCACTGGGAAATGACCTTGGATTTGCAGCATATTTTATACAAATCTTGCTCTGGAACATCCCCAAAATGAGGGAATATGCAACTTATATGCATATTTATTTCAACTTTTCAACAACTTGCTCTGGTGGTCAACTTAATTTTTGTCTTCAGTAATTGCTACAGATTTTTATGGATTTGAAACCAACTCTCAAATGGAGCTTTATGAAATGTGCTATGCTATATATGCTATAAACACATTTGATGAGTTGTGTAGCCTTTTAGCAGCTATCCGGCACCAAAATGTAGTGCTTATTTACCCAATAAAATTGAAGAGGAGTGATAGTGACCTCTTTTGGGGGTTATCGTCTTGGATGGATCTTTAGGATTCTGTCAGAGGAAATTGATATTCCTAGAGGAATCTATCTGGGATATTATTGCCTCACAGAAAACATGAGCCCTCAACATGGATATTATGTCTGCCTTTTATTCAGGTGAGATTCAAATTTGAAATTGGCCTTAAAATGAAGCAAATAAAGCTGGAAATACAGGTGGTGCTATAATGGTTGACGTATTTCTTATATAATACCCATGCTTTTTATCAGTGCATTAGTTAAAGACATTCAGTTATCAATTAAGGCAGACTTAAAAAAGCAGGTGGCTGAAAAGAATTGCTGTTGTATGTATTCCCTGGTGTGCTCTGAGCTCAAAGTCATGTCTATGCTCATTTTTCATCAAAGATAGGTGAGCTGAGACAGGCCTCTTGGATGGCCTTGCAGTGTGGCAAAACCAGGACATTGAGCATATATTTTATGATTGTTTCTTGGTGAGGTCCTTGTGCAAGACTATTTGTTATTGTTTCTCTTCTCTGGTTTCCTATTCGTGTCATCGGATGGTGGTTCTTGTTGGCAACCCTGATTTGTTTTTGTTACTTGTTCAGCCTGCTTTGCCTGTGGTCACATTAATGGTTCTTTTCTTTTGATGATCCATAAGAGGTAAGTCCACCATTAAGGTAGCAGTTGCACCTGTTGTGGAATTATATTCCATAGATTTTGGATGAATAGGCAGTCTACACCTTTTCAACAAGTAGAAAGCTTTTTAGAAGTGCTGATCACAGGGCTCTTTGGCTTGGGTAGGCAGGGAGATTAATTCTCTTTATCTTATAATATAAGACCGTTATTATGCATATGTCCATTAAAGAGTTCTTGAGTTATGATGAAGAGAATAATTCAAACGAGTGATCTATATAGTTAAGGGTACTCACAGCTTGTCAACAGATGCATACTCACTTCTTAGGGAACCCTTTATGTTGACTAGCTCCATTTAAGACTCTTAACCATAAACATCAATTTTTGAGAGGGATATTGGGCATCCCAGGTGATTGTTGTGATAAACTAAAGTGTTAAATCTCTTGTCAATCTTCCTATACGATATCAAACACCCCTTAATCTTGATACCTGCATGTCTTTTCAATTAAGGCTCCCCTGAATCTTGATACTTGCATGTCTTTTCAATTAAGGCAGAGGAATTGCAAGACAAATTAGCATTTCATTCTGCTGGTTATTTGCCTAGAATCTGGCAGTGAGGTTTACCACAAGAAATTGCAACAAAGGTTAATTTTGTTTTGCTGGAGTATGTAAGGGATAATTGAATCTAATTATTTTTCTCATTTGTGAGAAGTAACATTGCCTTTTTGAGGCCTTAACTATATGTGAGAAGTATTCTCCCTTGACTATTCGGGAGAAGCTTTCAGCTGAGCTCCATTTATTAGTTATACTAATGAGCATCTCTCCTCCCACGGTCTCCTAACTATAAACATTTCTTGGGATTGGTTAGCAGCTTATACCAAAAAAGTGATGAGGCCCTTGCCCTATACCCAAGAAATGAAGTGAGTCAAATATTTGTTAGACTAAGCAAATGCAGGCTGGTAGGTAACTCAAATCTCCCATTATAGCTAGCTCACATCACCTGAGGTCCATTCATAAGCTATACTAGTGAACAACTCTCCTCCCATGGTCTCCTGATTGTAAAGAAACCACCTGAGATCCATTCGTAAGCTATAATTGTGAATAACTCTCCTCCCATGGTCTCCTGACTGTAAACAAACATTTTCTTGAGTTGATTACCAGGTTTTACTAGTGAAAGTTGATGAGGTTCTTGCCCTATACCCAAGAAACATATGGCTGGATCAAGAGCCATTGAAAGATTGAGTTCCTTATCCACTTACTGTTGCTTAGCCACCAATTGATTGAGTTGAAATTTGAGCTGATTCACCTTACCTAGTTCCATAATCCATTTACCTATTAGCAAAGGCACAACCAATTTATCGAGAAGAGAGTTAAATATCGGCTAGACTGAGAAAATGAATGGTGGTAGCTAGCTTACAGCTTCATAATAGTATCTAGGCTAATTTCTAAATCATATGCTTACCACTGGGAAATGACCTTGGATTTGCAGCATATTTTATACAAATCTTCTCTGGCACATCCCCAAAATGAGGGAATATGCAACTTATATGCATAGTTATTTCAACTTTTCAACAACTTCCTCTGGCGGTCAACTTAACTTTTGTCTTCAGTAATTGCTACAGATTTTTATGGATTTCAAACCAACTCTCAAATGGAGCTTTATGAAATGTGCTATGCTATAAACACATTTGATGAGTTGTGTAGCCTTTTAGCAGCTATCCGGCACCAAAATGTAGTGCTTATTTACCCAATAAAATCGAAGAGGAGTGACAATGACCTCTTTTGGGGGTCTATCGTCTTGGATGGATCTTTAGGATTCTGTCAGAGGAAATTGATATTCCTAGAGGAATCTATCTGGGATATTATTGCCTCCTCTATCTGGGATATTATTGCCTCACAGAAAACATGAGCCCTCAACATGGATATTATGTCTGCCTTTTATTCAGGTGAGATTCAAATTTGAAATTGGCCTTAAAATGAAGCAAATAAAGCTGGAAATACAGGTGGTGCTATAATGGTTGACGTATTTCTTATATAATACCCATGCTTTTTATCAGTGCATTAGTTAAAGACATTCAGTTATCAATTAAGGCAGACTTAAAAAAGCAGGTGGCTGAAAAGAATTGGTGTTGTATGTATTCCCTGGCGTGCTCTGAGCTCAAAGTCATGTCTATGCTCATTTTTCATCAAAGATAGGTGAGCTGAGACAGGCCTCTTGGATGGCCTTGCAGTGTGGCAAAACCAGGACATTGAGCATATATTTTATGATTGTTTCTTGGTGAGGTCCTTGTGCAAGACTATTTGTTATTGTTTCTCTTCTCTGGTTTCCTATTCATGTCATTGGATGGTGGTTCTTGTTGGAAACCCTGATTTGTTTTTGTTACATGTTCAGCCTGCTTTGCCAGTGGTCACATTAATGGTTCTTTTCTTTTGATGATCCATAAGAGGTAAGTCCACCATTAAGGTAGCAATTGCAGTCCACCTGTATTTTTTGAGATCGTTCCGATATAAAATTTTCGAAGATTTCCAACAAACATTTGTCTCCTATTTAAATGGGTGGTTGAAATTATTTTATGCAACACTCCCCTTTAATTACAAAAAACAAAAATTTAAACTAAGATATTTTCTGGTCTGAGTCGAAGCTATGCTTACAATTTAATTTTTTTTGACATCAGTTGGATTTCCTTTTCTTTTCTTCATTGCTTTAGCTTTGTCTTTTTATTGTAAGCTTCAGATTTCAGTGTCTTTATTGGCTGGTGCAACTGTTCGATTGTTCCAAGTTGTCCATGCATGTCCTCTATTTATTCAAAAATTGGCTTGTATGTAAACGACTACCACATGTCACCTTCCATAGCTTGCTCTTCATCAATTTGTTCCAAAACAAATCATAAAAATATTTTGTCTCTCAAGGACACTATTGCAAGGAAATTTCATTAACATTTTTATTTTCTACAACATCCACGTTGCCTTCAACATTCATTGTTTCACCTTCTATGAAAACATCATTAACACGTGTTTCAAGCCATGTTTCAAGAAGTTTTAGTGTGAGAGATTCTCAATGAATACATCAACCTCTTTTTCAATGAAGATAAGTTATTGTAGCATATGCCGCTAATCAATGCCAACGGCATGCCCGTGTTTATTTCAAAATGATTTAATGTATCTAACATCATCTACAATATAATCTAAAAGATAACCCATCGATCATAACAAACCATAGCAGCTAGATTCTTTTAATGTCTTAAAAAAAACCAATGGATGCAACTTTGCGAGAGAAAAATGGCATTGCCACAGTAATATAAATCATAGCAGAGATCTTCATTCATATATATATATATACATACATATATATATATATATATATAACGAGTATGTACTATAGAGATTTATTTATCTCAATGATAACTTGAGATTCTTATCCCACGCTGCATACGATTTCAGTGTATGTAAATGAAAAATTAGTAGATCAATTTAATCTTAATTTTGACGGATTTGATTACCTATTCTTCTCCACTCTATGCTATTCTTCCCCACTCTATGCCTTACGGCGTTTCCTTTGCAACATAAGGTGCAAATGCTAGTTTAAATTTTTATCCAAGATTGATGGCTTATTTTTTGCATTGCATTTGAAAAATAGTATTTTGTTTTGGCTGGGGGCACCTACTTTATTTGTGTTAATCATTTTACAACATGTCTTTGATGTCCATTAGTTTTTCGTACTTGAGGTTCTCAAACCAAAGGGATGTTTACTCTCAAGAAATCCTACTCTCTTATAGTTGGTCATCAATACATCCACTAGGATCCCATTTGGAAGAAAATCTAGATGAATGGTGTTTTCCCATGGTCCTCAATTCCTTTGGCTAGTTGGATGACGTAAGATCCTCACATGGGATCAAATCAGGAAAAATGGATTTTACGGCCCCTGACTTTGTACTTTATGTTGGAATTATGAATATTCTATGGAGCATATATTGAATGTATGTCCTTCCATTGAACATATTTGGATGCATAGTTTACTGCCTTTTGGATCCTTGTACTGTAACTTCAACAGTTTTTTATTCTTGTACTCCCTCATAGATCCAGCTTATTCAATAGTCCAGTTCAAAATAGAGAGTGGATTATTTCCCGTAGTTTTGTCATGTCAATGCTTTGGAAAGAAAGGAAAAACCAAATATTTAAGCAAAAGAAAGAAAGGACAAAGTCATGGTCTACATCAAAGTGCAACATGGGGGTTACATTACTCCTACTCAAACTCACAATGAAATGCTGAGGTGCCAAGTGTATTACCATGAAAGTCTATAGCTCCCTTACTTTCAGTGTCTGTGAAAATAGGATTAGTTTAATGAACTGTATTTCTGTGACCTCAAAAGTGTTTTCAGGATTTAAATTATCAGCAAGGAAAGCGTGATCTTCACCATACTTTTCATATGGCTGATTTTCTTCCCCTACCTTTGCATGTTGTTATTTGGTTGCTTGAAACTGTTCATGTGCTGTAGGTGTAGAATTTCTTTGCTAACAAAATTCAAAGTTGATTTGCCTCCCAAACAAATTATTGTTTGTGTGTGGATTTTTTGATTTGTTGATCTTATATGTCTTGCCATAATATTACAAGTGTCCACAATGAATGAAACTCTGTGATTTCTTGTTGGGGTTGCACATTCTCTAAGCATGCTCCTATTTGGATCGCAGGAAAATCAAGGTTATGGTCTTGAATACCAACATGATTGGACCAAGAACCAGTAATGTATGTCTAACAATAGACCTTAGGCAACTCAAACGACACACCTCCGGTCATATGATGGTCTGATAATTGATGTCAAAGAATTTTTAAACTCCAGTATCAGTTGTAGTTGCTTTAGTTTCTTAAATAGTTTCTTCTCCTGTGATTGGGTGCATAATTATACTTATCTATTGATCTGATTTTGTCAAAATTTGGGTTCAAAAACTATCTTGAATTCATGTCTGGAGGGATATAAAGATAGTGGTCACTGCAAAAGGTAAGTTATTAATGGTAGGTGTTGCCCATATTTCAGAAATTTTGATGTAAATCCTTAGAGAAGCTTTGTATCCTAAATTGAGTGGGGCTTTAGGATTGAGAGACTTGGGGATCCTAAACAAAGCATTGGGAGAGAAATTATGTTGGGATTGACTTTGGGTTAGAGATGAACTCTAGAAACAAATATGGGATATGAAATATGGCCACTCTTCTCAATTGAAAAAGTTGCAAGCAACCAAGCATCCTCTAAGATCTTCCATATGAAATTTGCCATAGGCCAACTAGACCTTAATTCAAAGTCATGTTTTTTGAGAGACCTGGAATGGTCACACTAGTGACTACATTATTCTCAAAAGATTCTTGGCAATAGATGCCACAATTGAGGGATTGTTAATCCTAGAGATTTAATAACATTTACTTCAAAGCATCAGGGTCTTACTGTAGAAGAATTTTAGAAACTGATTCAATCCCCTAGGCTATGGAAGGAATGGAAAACAGTTGAAGATTGGCAATCACATCCATCTTTCTCTCCCTGGCCTATTTTTAGCTCATGAGCTTCAAAAATGAAAAATATCCAATGCTCAGGATGAAGACAAACTCTGGTGAGGTTCTCCAACCAAAGGGATGTTTACTCTCAAGAAATCCTACTCTCTTATAGTTGGTCATCAATACATCCACTAGGATCCCATTTGGAAGAAAATCTAGATGAATGGTGTTTTCCCATGGTCCTCAATTCCTTTGGCTAGTTGGATGACGTAAGATCCTCACATGGGATCAAATCAGGAAAAATGGATTTTAGGGCCCCTGACTTTGTACTTTATGTTGGAATTATGAATATTCTATGGAGCATATATTGAATGTATGTCCTTCCATTGAACATATTTGGATGCATAGTTGACTACCTTTTCGATCCTTGTACTGTAACTTCAACAGTTTTTTTTTTACCGCCCCAAGAATGCCTATCTGCCCTCTTAGACAGAGCAATATCTGTGTGATAGAGATGAGATCTGTAATTTTCCCATTTGACATTGAGCTCCATCAGAAGAGAAAAATTTTCAGCATGTGGTCAACTGGAAGAGGAGGAAATGACAGATTGTTGGCAGCCAATATCAGCAAGAGTGAACAGCTCATGCCTGTGTAGAAACTGGATGATTGGGGGAGGAAGAATGTGATTCCCAGCCAATCCAATGATTACTAAAATGGCTTACAACTTCCTGTAGGATGTCTTTCTGAGTAGTTAGTATTATATTGTCCATATTTCTAATATACCAGATTGTGTCAGAATTTTTTCTTTTGGAAGCTATCTTATGAAAGTACTTAGTATTATTATCTCCCCTAGAAACCCGCATCATTTTTATTTTTTGTCTCCATTCCTCTGCCTGATAATTTAGAGAGCTCCAATATTGTATTTTTGCTTTGTTCAGATAGGAAATTAGGACTTGTAGGGTCCATCAATTCTGAAATCTCTTTATCTATAATAGAAAACTCCCGAGAGAGTGTCTTCTTGCACTTGATGATGCATGTCTTAACCTTTGACTTTAGCCTGTGCGGTTTTTGAGTGACCTGATACATCATTTTATTTTTCATTATCCCTAAAGGCTTCATCCAAGATATCTTAATCAGGTCCACTAAATATTTATCTTGTAGCCATACTTGATTGAACTTGAATGGCAATTCCTTGGCTTCTTGTTCACCATTCCATTCCAAAAAGATTGCATTATGATCGGAAACTAAAATTCCTTGGGGCAGAAGCAGATGCAACTCAGTTGCTTGAAAGCACAAGTGGATGTAGAAGGATCGAGTTTTGTACATATCCTATGGGGAATGAGCCTGCCAAATCAAACAAGAATCTAAGAGAAATGGTTCAAGAGGATGATGAAGTAAGAGATGGTGAAGGGGGTTTGGGATGAGAAACAATGCAACTTGAAGATGAAGAACAAGCTCCAATGGAATGGGCGAGGATAGACTTAGCTGGTGAAAATCAAGGGGAAACATTAAACACCAGGACTGGTGCTGAACCAAAAAGATTACCTGATACATATAACAGTGGCCAGCATTTGGTGAGAACATCCCATCCTATTGGAAACTTGTTAAATGGGGAGAGGCAGAGTCAATCTCCTGTCAGTCAGCAGCATAGAGATGAGATAGATGCTAGAAAAAAGGGAGATAAGCATTCGATAGCAACAATTGATCTATTAGCATCAGAGGTTGCTGGTAGTTGGGCAGTCAGTACAGTTGGTTCAGTTCATGGCGACAATGAATCTCTTCAGAGTGATGACAGACAGCCAGGGACAGGAAGGATTAGTGATGAAGGAATTAATCAAGATTTTGATGCTAGTAAGATTGCAGCAGCAGGTGAGAATATTAGGTCCAGGCAAGATCTACTATTAAGTAGCTTGAAGTGTCAACACACAGTGCCTGAAGATGCAGTGGCAGGAAGTCAAAATTCTCCACCTCCCAAGTTAGCTTCTTGGCAAAGCTATGAGCACCAAGCTTTGAATGAGATGCTTGATAATGTTGCCCCTGATTTCAGGCAGCTTCATGGACTTAGAAGAAATAACGATAATGCCCCTGACACTGAAGAAGATATTGAAGGGGAAGAAGATGATAAAAATCATGATGATGATGACACTGAGGAGGGTTCAGAAGAACCAGAATCTGAATAGGAAACTGTCTTTCTATTAACTCTGGATGTGTCTGAACACATGCCAAATGATTCTCCTGTCATGGCAGTGCAATTGTTCTTTGGTAAGCCATGCCATTACTTGGTGTTTTTATGACTTCCATACCTAATGGTTTGAAAGTTTGACTACTGTAGTTTGGTTGAAGTAATGATCCATGGATGGTAATGCCTATTAGATGTATAAGCGTGCTAAGCTTTTGCTTGGAAGGTGCTTAGAAATCTTTTGGCTTTCTGAACATTGCGATCTCTTGTATGACTGTAGATGAGTTCCTATTTATTGACTGTTATTCTACATAAGCAGAGTACACTTTGGTACTTTGGTGCATAAGCACCTTGACTCTGCCTCTGTAATATTAATTATAAAATTCTAGCAGACAAGATCTGTGAGGAGGTGCTCCAAATTTCTAGGAAAACATCATATATTTATGATGATATACCATTGCTTAGTAAATTGATGCAAACAAATAACATTTTTTTTTTTTGTTTTGTTCTGGCAAACGAATAT